>CM070597.1:21200961-22469729 GCA_036346395.1 Hsuehochloa calcarea | reverse complement strand
CGTGCATGACATCAAGTCGTCGTGCCCAGTCCCCATTTCTTCCTCGCCGCCGGTCACTCACTGCACATAGTGTTGCAGAGGAGGAGATGGGACACGGAGAAGAACAAAAGAAGGACAAGGGAAATAAATAAATAGTCAAACAAGCTTACATCAGTGCAACTGTCATCCAAACATGTACTTGCTTGCAACTGCAGAGTTTGTAGCCACGTTCGTTCAAGCTCGACGATTATCAAGCTGCTGCTCCCCTGCTGAGCCTGAATACCAACGCCAACCACTGCGTGCCCCCACTGTCGGCCGCGCCGCTCCCCCTTTGCCGAATCTCCTCCCTTACACCTCTATTGCCAAGAGCCCTCCTCCTTCAGGTTGCCTCCCTACACCGCCGCCGCGCAAGCCCACCTCCTCGGCTATGAGATCTCCAGCGGGACAGAGGGGTTGCGATGCCACCTGCGCTTCCTCCTCTCTGGGAGAGGAGGAGTAGCGACCGGGAGTGGCGACGAAATCCGGTCGTTGGAAGCAGGGACTGGGGAGAGGCGGAGCGCGTGGAGCTGAGGCGGAGGGAGGCGCGGGGAGCAGAGCAAAAGAGCGAGGGGGCGACGGGGAAGGGGGCGAAGCGCGTGGAGCTGAGGCAGCGGTGGCGAGGGAGGGGCGAAGGTGCGCAGAGCAGAGATTTAGAGCAAGGGGGCGGGCGAGGGGGGAGATGAGAGAGAGAGAAGCAAAACAGGCGTGGGGACAGCGGGGTACGACCGCACGAGTGTGAGCTAGGCTTTCGGGAGGATGGTGAAACGACTGCCTTGGACACACCTGTTGATGCCGATTGTTTATGTGAGGGTGGTGGTGTGGGAGAGAACGGACTACCACTGAGTCCTTTTAAGTAGTTGAGAATAGTAAAAGTAGCCCCCGCTCACACGAAATTATAAAAATAGCACAATGGCGGGCTAGACAGGCGTAGCGTGTTACCTGCAGCGCTCCCAGACAGAGGTATAGCGACAAGATCAACCGATCGCAGGTGGATAACGTGGCGCTACGATAGCAAACATGTCACGCTCCTAGACTGCTGCAGGTTCTTTGGTTCTATTGGAGCGCAGGCGCCTGCCACGCTTCTGGTCCATGGAAGCATGATGCACGATTTTGGTTTTTTGTCCTTTAGTGATTAAGTTTTTTATCCTTTAGTGACTAAGTTTTTATCCTTTAGTGATTAAGCATGCATGCATTGGTGTAGGTTCCTTCCGCGGATTGAGCGTGGTACGTTGCCTCCTCCGTCCTACCGCGATGTTCCATTTCTACCGCAATCTGAAAGCGCTGTAGGTAACACGCGACGCCTGTCTAGCCTGCCGCGATGCCATTTTTACAATTTCACACAAGCGAAAGCTACTTTTATTATTAAGAATAAAAAAGAGTAGAATTTACTTTAGATCATGTAATTTTACCATGGTTTCACTTTGTATTATCTTTAGCAAATCTTTTCATTTTACACCACCTCTTCATATCATGTGTTGCACTTTGCACCTGGGTAAAGATTTGATCGCCTTCTTTGTTGTTCACCGACGGCAACGATGCAGGGGATGGAGAGAGGGTAAGTAGATGGAGCTAAGAAATGGATCGAAGGTAGAGAAGAATAGTTGGAGCATCGTCGGCGACGGCTATAGCAGCGGTGACGACGGTAAAACGACTCACTCTTTATTTTTCGAGTTACCGCCACCTCATCGGTCATGTCTCGCCGCCGACCAGCTCGTTACATAACTTTCATGTTTTCCTCTCGCCGAAGGCGATGGTTTGTTATCCTGGTTTAAAGTGAAATAAAAAGTAAAATTATGTAGTCTAAAAAATATTTACTCATAAAAAAACGTACCAGGTCGCCGGGGACTCCCGTGCGTCCCGCCTCCCTGACGCTCTCTCAAGTCTCAACTGCCCTCCTCAACTTTTTCACTCGGCCCATCTCCCTCTTCTCTTCTAAAAGGGCTTCCACGAGGACGCCAACCTGCCCGCCCCTGCCCCTGCCCCTGCTCGGCCGCGTCCTAGCTGAAATAGCAGCTATTGGTAGGCTACATTGCATTGCACGCGCAATTTTGGCAACAACCGTGTTGCTCGCGGCAGGCTTGAGGGCTGAGGAGAGAGGAGGCACACCGCACACCAAGAAGAGGAAGAAGCGGCGGTGGCAGGTATCATGAGGGACGTGGTGGCTGCCGGCGGGAGAGCTAGCAGGCAGGGCCAGGGCCAGGGAGGCGTCGGGGGAGGGGCGGCGGTGCCGTGCGCGGCGTGCAAGCTGCTGCGGCGGCGATGCGCGGCGGGGTGCGTCTTCGCGCCCTACTTCCCGCCAGGGGAGCCGCACAAGTTCGCCAACGTGCACAAGGTCTTCGGCGCCAGCAATGTCAGCAAGCTCCTCCAGGTACACTGGCTACGCTGTAGGCTGTATAGTTGCATATTTGCATACGATTGCTTGGTGCTTCTCTATTTGCCTACCCGTACCATCATATACGCCACTCTGTTGCTTGTGTCTTTCCTTGTGTAAGTATCCCCTGCCTCTTCGTTGGGGGATGAATTTGTTTGATTCGCCAAGTGAACTTGTTGCAAGTGTCTGAGCTTTTCTCTGCCTCCCATCTCTTCTCTGTGCAGCACAAATATATGTTTTTACAGTTTAGTTACTGAGTTCTTAGTTCTAGTATTGCCGAGTCTCAGTCAATTCACCAAAAGAGAGAGAAAAGGCACGGTCAAGTTTCTCCTTGTGGTGCTTCAGTTGGAGATAGTGTTGCTTGCTTTTGTTTAGCCTACAGTGAATCATGTGCATGTACTGCACTGGTGGTTAGTTCCAAGTGCTCTGTGTGTGTGACATTCTGCTTTGCTAAAAATAGCATGATTCTTTTTTACATATATAATTAACAAAGTTTTCTCCTGCTGGCGATGCTACTAGAGATCATGTTGCTTTAGTTTGCTTGAAGTTTTTCAACTTGTGATGTACTAATCACAAAACGAAATATTTGTTGTACTGGTACAGGCTTAATACAGTTGTTCGGCCAATTTCCCCATACAATTTTGCTGGTCTTGCACTTGCGTAGCTGCACAGCCCAGCTCCATGGTTTATCTACTTGGGTATAAGTCCAAATTTGTACTGATAGAGTTTACACATGCTCTTCAGTTTTGACCACAAGCTGCATATCAGCATATGTATGAAGATACATGAAACATGTCAAGATCCCACTTTCACAGCTCAGTGGGCTCATTCATGCAGCAACCCAAGCATTTGTAGATTACTAAAAACCAGGTCAAATAATTAGATTTGCCCAGAAAAGTCAACTAATTAGATTTGCTATATTTTTCATCAGCATGTGGCCACAGGCGTGTCTATACAGTCTAGGTACTACAGTTGTTTGGTACTAATTAAATCGACAAAGACTTAACCATATCTCCAAATTAAATCTTTCCGATGCGATTAGCCGTCTGAAACAGTCAATCAGTACCGTACGGCCTCGTTCTATCTGCAGCGGTCATCTTCAGACAAGAACTGCACATGCTATGTGCAAAAGAAGCTTTCGGCTGCACCAAACATGCAGGCACGGTGTTAATGTTTCCATTATCTCTCTTGGAACAAGAGACTCCAATTACCACCAGCTTTCCTTGGTCCTAGACTTCCTAGTGTGTGATTTGTCAATTGTCATGTAGGAACAAGGAAGAGAGGTTTCTTCTACCTTGTGTGTGCATGAACATTGCGCTATTTTGCAAATTTGCAGACAGTTCTGAAACTTGCTGTGGAATTGCAGGAGATGCCAGTCCAGCACCGTGGGGACGCAGTGAGCAGCCTGGTGTACGAGGCGAACGCTCGCGTGAGGGATCCGATCTACGGGTGCGTCGGCGCGATATCGTCGCTGCAGCAGCAGGTGGAGACCCTCCAGGCTCAGTTAGCGCTGGCGCAGGCAGAGATGGTCAGGCTGAAGATGAGCAATGCCTACATCGCGCACCGCCTCAAGGCACGGGGCAGCAGCAGCACCGGCTCGCCTTCCTCCATGTCCTCACCCAAGACGGCGGAGCCGGAGGCGCACTACAAGCCCACGCCGGAGCTGGACATGGTCGTGGACCAGCCCAACATGATAGAAGACTCCAAGTTCTGGTCCTACTAGACTGACTGCATCAGGTGTTTTTGGATCCAAGCAAGTTTAGGCCTTTAGCTGATTTAGTGTGCGATCAAGTGCTGGTTTGAGTCACTGGTGGTTTGGTATATAGTATCAAGTATATGGCATGAGTACGCTGTAACAGCGTAACACTGGGAGGAAGGTGAACATACAGGCCTTCCCCTATACCTTCTAGTCTATCCAGGGCTTTTTTTACTGTCCTTCTGTGAGAAGGTAGAACACTGTTACAGACATTGGTGTGCATTGTGTTATCCATTGCAAGAACCTTTATTGCTCTTAGCATTTTACTTGGTTAAACAGTTGAACTCTGCTGTGGAAATGCAGATAGCTTCATCTATGTTTGTCTTATGTTTTCTTACGGCCGTGTATTGGGAATTGTCTCCAAAGTGAGCTGAAGAGCAGAATCAAAAAACATCTCAATTAATCAATAATTACGTATATATCAGATAACCATTGCAGCTGAAGTTGTTATAAGGCTTGAAATACTTTCAAGTTTGTGTTTTGCAATGCTGGGTCGCGTGGACAATCTGAAACCTAATTTGGGCAACGAAATGCTACCCAATTTCAACAAATACACCACTTTTATGATAACGACAGCCCTTTTGTTCAGAGAGAACCGATCATTTCATGCAATAATGTAACTTTTAGGACCCAAAATTGCTACTGAAAATTGCACACCACAGCTCTAGATGCGATGAGTTATCCAATGCAGTAACTTCACGTTATCTGCAATTCTAACAAGAAATTAGCATACTTTGTTACCATGAAACTCTCTCAGCATATAAATCATGGATGATGGAACTTCTTTGATTTGGTAGAAACCTTACCAGAAGCGGAGCAATGTGAAGCCTATGCCCTATGCCAAGCTGCGGTTTAGTAAGCCTTGGAAAGAGAGGTAAAGATCTTTGTTGTCTGGACCAAAGATCTCTTCAGCCTTTTTTAGAGTTTCCTGGTTCAGATGTAAATATGGAAAGTTATGCAATTGAGTATCAAGAGACAACATAACCACAATCCATAAATTAGCAAACAGATGCCAACGACCAACCTCTCGTGACTGCTTATGAGCATTGAGCTCTTTAATGTTGGCTAAGAATGCTCCAAATTGCTCGTATGATAGACGGCTCCTGGAATTGCAATCGTGTTTTATGAATTATGATGCACCCATCTTAGTTGCTGTTGAAGATGTAAAAGAGTAAGAGATCAACTGACCTGGCCTGACGGAAAAATTCTTTTCCATCAATACGAGGAGTGCGACCTGAAACCCAACCATTAACCATATTTATGATATTTCATTCTACACAATAATTTCAGGCAGCAATATGTCTTCAGAGTTCAGAATAAATGAAACCTGGGTTGGGACGTCCCCTTGGAGGTGAGTTGACTGCTGATGACTGCTTGCTTGATGGATACCATGGTGTCATTGACATGTGTCCTTCAATTCGAGTTCTTGATGGTGAGGTAGTTCCAGACATCAACTTTGGTGTTGCTGTAGTAGACATTCCTCTCGGTGAAGCAGAAGTGGACATTAGTTTCGGTGTGGCTTCTGGAGTAAGGCGAGGGGTGATGTGCGACGAGAGAACATACTTCTGGACTGGAGGCCTTGTCGCTGTACCTAAAAGATTGGTGAAAATGCAAATGATTGAATCTTATTTTGTCAGAGTAATTTGACAATATCAAAATAAACAATAAATAAGAAGCTAAGAAGACCTTCTCGGATTGTGCCTCCAACATCCACAGACCCACTCAAAAGATTTGCTGTAGAGTGGCTGATAGATCCATCTTCAGTGTTCAAAAGAAAATAGCAGTCAGGGATTGGTGCCAGATGTTTCCAAAGATAAGTAGAACTAAAACATAAAAGGTTTTCAAGTAGAGGTGAACCTCCACAGTATGATGCTTTCGATGATACTGACTGATCACATGTTGTAATGTCAACTGTTTCTTGTGGCTGCTTGGGAAGGATTCAGCAGAAAATCAAGGGCAAATAGTCAAACATTACCATAAACTAGCTAGAATAACACACATGGACAGAGATCGTTGAATAACGTGATTCAGTGGGTAAGTTGATGAACACACCGATGGACTATCATCACGGAGCGACTGCATCAGATGTCTCTTGAATGACTCCAGCTGAGAAGGTGAGAATATAGCAAATATTTCAGAATGTTGGCAAATCACAGGTTGGAAGAAAACAGACAAAAAGACTAATTGACAAGCTGAACAATCATCTGACTTGGTCCTTAAACAGCTTAACAAATGGTGTATCCCATTTGTATCATAGAAAGTGGGAAAAAAAAGGCACACATTTTTTCGAATTCTTGCATGCCTCTAATGTGCTTCATAGTAGTGGGTGACAGGCCATTATGCCGATGAACATGGTTGCCGATTCGATGAATGGTATTCATTTCACCAGAATAAATCCAGTTGATAACCTTCTTACTAGTACTTGACAACTAGTGCAGTCAGCAAAATGTCCTTCGTATGCTATCGTTATGGATGGTAATAAACATGTGAAGAACTCCAGCTTTATTCTCCGATTCTCACTCCCATTTGCAGCCTACGAAATTACAATTCAGTCTTCACTGGTACTCCTAAAATTAATATACTAAACAGACCAAATTGAGCCTTTCTCCCTCCTTCACGTAAATGTTCAGGCTTAGTAACAAACACTGTAAAAAAAATTAGGACAGGCGCGGTCAATGAGCTGCTATTTTACAATAGTCATACATTGTTCCGGCCGTTAGCATCAAAGATTTTATTTGTACTCCCTGACCCAATCTCCCTCCATAACAAGTTCCTAAAGATGGGGTCTTCTAAACAGAGTTGCACACCACTACACTGACCAATATCTACAAGGATAGCAAGAACAAAAAGGTCAAAGAGGCCACCTTCTGCAGGTCGCGCGCCAGCTTCTTGGACGTCTGCGCCAGCGAGTCCCGCTCCTTGTTCAGCTTGATCTGCAACCGCAAAGCAAATAGCAAGCTTCGTCAACCAAGAGAAAGAGAACTGAACGAGATGAGACGGGATCAACGACAGAAACCGCGGCACACGGCGCCACCCACATTGTCCTCGAGCGCGGCTCGGAGCCTGGCGTTGGTTTCCTGGAGCGCGCGGTCGAGAAGCGCGAGGCGCTCCCGCAGCTCCCCGTTCTCTCGGTCCTTCTCCGCGGCGGCGTCCCTCAGCTGCGCCGCCTCCCGCTCCAGCCCGGTCACCCGCCCGGCCACGGCCAGCGCCGTGATGCGCCGCGCCAGATCCAGCTGCTCGTAGGGGTCCCGCGGCAGCACCGCCGCGACCTCGTCTGGCAGCGCGAACTCCGACAACCCCAACCCCGCCCCCGCAGCTCCCTCCGCCAGTGGCATCGCCGGGGGATCTCGCCGAGGCCGAGACGGAAGCGATTGGATTGGGCTGGATTCTTCCCTTTTTCCGCTTGGGTTTCTCCGGTCTGGATGGGAGGGGAGGGGAGAGCGGAAAGGGACCACTGCTTGGCGACGCTGCTGCGGTGCGCCTGGAAATTTTCGGATCTGAAATGCGGGGGGCTCGGCGGCCAAAGCGAGGTTTGAAATTGTTTTGGTCTTTTGGGGGGGAGAGGCCGCGTCGCCTCGTTTCTGTTGAGTGGGCGCCCAAAGTAGCAATTGTTTGAAGCGGTGGCGGTGAGGTCGTACCTGATGTTACATGGTGCGCAAAAGGAGTTTCTCCTTTTTAAAACCATATAGTTACCGAGGAAAAAATAATTCGACTATACCGTAGGGACTGTTTTTAACATGATAATTCAGCATAATTATATTTTTTGTACAAATTATTATCCAACAGTTAGCATAACTCTACCTCCGTAAAGTAACGACTTCTCTATTGTGAGTTTGTGGCTCCTTCTACTTCTTGATTATCCTTCTTCCCTCTATTTCTCTTCAAACCAGATGAAGCCTCTATCTCTCTCCAAACCAGTGCTCCATCGCTTGATTCGCTGCCTGTGGAGGCGAACCTTACCGGCGGTGGCTCTAATCGGCACCCTGAGCTCGCTCGGGTTCAAATCACCTTTATATTCCCTTGCCTGATCTAGCCTCTTGTACGCTCCTGCGCGACGGCGGACAAACGCAGATGGGCAATAGTGGGGGAGAGCGCGGCGTGGCTACATCGATTATCCTTCTTCCCTCTATCTCTCTTCAAACCAGATGAAGCCTCTATCTCTCTCCAAACCAATGCTCCATCGCTTGATTCGCCGCCTGTGGAGGCGAATCTTACCAGCGGTGGCTCTAATCGGCACCTTGAGCTCGCTCCGGTTCAAATCACTTTTATTTCCCTTGCCTAATCTAGCCCTTGTACGCTCCTGCGCGGCGGCGGACAAACGCAGATGGGCGATAGTGGGGGAGAGCGCGGCGTGGGTACATCGATTATTCTTCTTCCCTCTATCTCTCTTCAAACCAGATGAAGCCTCTATCTCTCTCCAAACAAGTGCTCCATCGCTTGATTCGCCGCCTGTGGAGGCGAATCTTACCGGCGGTGGCTCTAATCGGCACCCTGAGCTCGCTCCGGCTCAAATCAACTTTATTTCCTTGCTCGATCTAGCCCTTGTACGCTCTCACGGCGGCATAAACGCAGATGGGCGATAGTGGGAGAGAGCGCGGCGTGGGTACATGGCAATGCAACCCCGTGGACACGAGGAGAGTGGCGAACAGGAGCAACAGGGGTGGCTCGTGGGCGTGGCGAGCTTTGCGGACACAAAGGCATGGAGGTCCGACGTCAAGAGTGACCGTGGACGACAAGCATGTGAGACTTGTTCGTCTCTTTTGTGAAAATTGTTCAAAATTTGAATTTTTTGTGGAACTTGGCTGAATTTTGTTTTCAAACTCGTTTTTCAGTCTTTGGAACTTCCCTTTCCAATTTCACATTTTGAAACACAAGTCTTGGGTCTGAAACTTGGTGAACTTGAAGTTTCATATTTGAAACTAATTGAAACTGCAAGTCTCATAAGATATTTGAAACTTGCTTGAAGCTTGACTGAATTTACTGAAACCTACTGAAATCTGGAACTTGAAACTCGTTACAACCCGCCGAAACCTCCAACGAACCTGCTTGAAACTTTAAATATAAAAACTTATTTTTGTGCATGTGAAACTCCGCGAAACTCCATAAAACTATTGTATCAGTGGAATCACGTTTTAGCTGCATAGAGTGGGCTAGCGACTTCTACAATATTATTCTTCAACCGGGCATGGTAGGACCAGAAACTTTATGAAACTTCTTGAAACTCTTTTATCCGAAACTTGTGCTTGAAATTTTATTTGGATCTTCTATAAAATTTTAAAAATATGAGAAACTCACTGAAATCTAAAACTTTTAAAATATTTTCACGAGACCTCTTGAAACTTACTGAAATTTCTTGAAACTCTTTTGTCTGAAACTTGAGTTCCAAAATCTGAAACTTTCTTGGAAGCTTCTAGAAATATACGAAACTCACTGAAACCTGAAACTTTTAAAATATTTTCATGAGACTTCTTGAAACTTTAAGCTTCATTCTTTTTCAAACTTTGAATACTTGTGAAGCTTGCTTGAAACTCGAAAGTTTCATCCTGTCTTGTTCATGATTGAAACTTCCTTGAAACCCTTTTTTTTTTTTACTTTTTGAAACTTGCATTTTTTTTTATGAAACTTGCTTGAAACATTTATCAATCTTCATGAAAAGCGCTGAAAGTATTTCAAAAAATTCACAAAAAACACTAAAACACGCTTAAAACATCAAACTTGTAACTTGAAACATTTTTGAAACATTTTCACGAAACGCGTTGAAACCTAGTCAAAATTTTAAACTCAAAATCTGGAACTTTCAATCAACTAAAACTTCATGAAACTGTTATATCATTGGAAATGCATCCAACGATATAACATGGGCTATGAGCTCCCGGTTATTAAACCTGGTCCGGTCATCGACCCAGCTAAGGTGTCGGGTCATTGGTCAGACCAGTGAGTCAATGGTTGGACCACATGCTTTATTAAAATATATTTTAGTATGTACACCATGTAAAAACATACATATGTGAACATAAAATGTTAATTCTCTATAAATATGCAGTTTGGTCCGGGTTTAATAACTACGCGTGTCTTACTGATGGAGGCGAAGCTAAGCAAACAACAGAGATGAGTTGCCGGTCAGAATGAGAGAGTGAGAAAGATGTTTTTTTATGTGTAGTTGCCAATTTCACAAGAGGATTCCTACTAAAATCATAGCAACACCCAAAGTACGAGCATGCCCTTCAGTTTTATCTCGAAAAACTTTCATTTAAAGGGTTTTATGTCTATTGGCCTCATGAGTAAAACCCGGTCGGATCAAGTAAAGCCAACCAGGCAGCCAGGTTTTTCGGATCAACTTCATCTCTAGTTCTGTGAGTCTGACCGGCCCGACAAATTTTCTGAGTTTGAGTCTTTCCGATTCAACCGTAGGGGGCCGATCCAGGTTTTATATCTATGTTTTAAACAACGATGGTCGGGTAAGGGGAGAGAATTCAGCCCGCGTGTTTCCTTCCTCTTTCCGTGTTTTCATGATCTGCACATAACTTAAATAAATTCTCGTGGGGCACTTTAGACAGGAATAGGGGTGAATGGTGCCGTGCGATCAGATTTATATAATGTTCAAACGAGGGATTCACGGTTCATATTGTCGCGATCTATCCGTCAAGAAGGAATGCAAGAAATTAGAAATACAAATGTCAAAAGACCAGTAGAAAGCACTCATCAAGGGAAAGGATACACCGTATGTCAGAATTGCGGTCTGTCCTCAGGCCTCAGCACGTTGATAGTTTCAGCAGCAACCGAATGATGACTGATGAGGCATTGAGGCGCCTGAAGCCAATACGCATCTGCAGTTCTGCACCACGCGACTGAAATACGTACAATCTCAACTACTGGAACAGAGCATGACGCTACTCTAGAAAAATGGTAAGCCACGACACCTAACGGATCATAGCAGGGAAAGGATCCCCCTTTCAATTTCCAAGAGAAGCATTCAGCAAAGAAAGAACAACATTACATAGTCCTGTCTGAATTTTAATTTCCTGGTGCAAACCCAAATGAATAAAATTGTAGGCACTAAGTTTCAACAATAAAATCGTACCATTAGTTTGTACCATTCACAGATGCACACTGCAATACTACATGTTGCAGTTCCCACTTACAGTAGTACAAAAAAATTGCACAACACTCACAATGAGGTGAGTTGAAGAACAATTTTGTACAGGACTAGAATGGGCATCCCCATTCAGACGGTAGGGAATGTACATGTATCACGAATAGATACAATTCAGCAGCCTTACCAATAACAAAAAAGATATGAACAGATGAGAGCAACTAACTGGTATGTCCAGCCGACACCAGTCGGTGTACGCTGCAATGCATGTTAGTCGTTATCCTTTGGGATGCGGGTATCATATCACCCACCATGGTTGGCATTTCATCTTCAATTCCCCCCCATTTTCATCTTCGTTTTTCTATGTCACCTGATCATTTTCATTTCGAGGTGGATCGGCGTAATCTTGACCATGATCACGGACATCTCTGAACATAGAGAAGAAAGAAACTATACCATCAGAAGCGCCACCTCCTAACAACCACAGCAAAAGGGAACCAAATGGATTCAAAGAGCCCGAGCCTGCAGGAGCATTGCCAGCTTGCTGAGGGTTTTGATCTTGATATCGGAGAGGGTTGATGGCCGTTGCCTCGACATTTTCATTTGGTTGGCCCTCTTGTTGGTTCCTGGTAGGCTCATCCTGAACCAGTAGGGCATCTGCTTCACGAGCAGCACCAAGGCCATCATTTATTGTGCCAGGATCCCTCACATTTACCCTTGCAATATGTAATGTTGATGTATAGATGGTTGAGGATGTAATCTGAACACCATTTTGTTGGTGAATATGAGCTCGGCTCCTAATGAATCTCTGAAGGGCTGGCACCTGACGCACCAAAAGCCAATCTCAAGTAAATGCCAAGGGTGACAAGGAGATATTGGGAGCTGCTGAACCCATTATATAGTCTCTGCACCGTCTTGTGTGCACCTATCTATCTCCTCAGTGAATTGACTGAGTTCAGGTGATCTTTCCGATTTAATACATGAAGGTGTGACAAGTGGTACATACTAAGCAGTGTTCAGAAACTACAAATGGCAGTGCATCGTGTCAAAGGAAAAAAAAAATGTGAATTGGAATTTACATGCCAGAATATTAAACAGGGTGGTAATAAGCCCAAAATAAAGAATAACGAAAAAGTAAAAAAACACAGGTACTAAAAACAACTGGATATTAACTTACCTCGAAACGGTTCCAAAAATATAAGATTAGATGCTGCATGAACGCGGCCGTAGCAGAGAAAGCCAGGTATGAGAAGCCTGATAGGATACTCCCATTAGTTTATCAATAGTCAGTTGCAGGAAAACCCTATCAGGTATACGCGATAGCTAACCAATGTTACATACCGTAAGTGTATGAGAAGAAGTAGATGTGGAAAACCAGGAAATACAGCAAGAAAAAGCGTGGAAAGAACTGCATTGATATAGATGTCCGCACGCTGCAAAGTAAGGATTCAAAATTTAAATTAATTCAGTTTAAACTCAATTTGCTATGCACAAGATTAATTCTGATAAGTGCATGCTTGTCAGTGAACCTATATAATGTTCAAGTGCCTAGTGATCCCTGTAAAGCTCTCTAACCTGAAATATATCTAACTACTCCCCCAGCAGTTCAATGAACCTCCTAGTTATTCCCTCACAATCTCACATGACATGCATAATATAGTAGGATGAAAATTTAACAGTAGAAGTAATCATAAAGCATTCCAGCAATATTTTCATGGAAACATTACCTGATCATCGTGAATAGCTCACATAACCATACAAGAGTCAAAACAAGAAACGCAAGCAACTGATCATCGTAGAACTCAAATAGGAAAAAGAGGATCCCAATCATAATCTACAAAGATCAGAATAGAAGAATTATTAAGTTAAGCAAAAAAAATATTGAAGAATTTTTCACCATTTTCAATGACATTGAAGAAAATTTTCACCATGAATTTAAGCCAGTTAAATACATTGAAGAAAAATTCATACCGGAACAAAAACCAATGATTCAATGACATGCACGAATATCAATTGAAATGTGGGCAGTTGATGGCGTGCATGATGTTGAAGCTGCACTGAAAATTTCAAGGAAGAAACATGTATTATTTATTATCCGTGAAGTACTAAGTTAAGCATCTAGCAGTCACAAGCATGTAGCAAGAAACACAAACCTGTGAACCTAAGCATGCGGGATTGTGTTTCTCTCAGAGTAAATGAAACGGACATGGTGGTTGTGAAAAAAACAAAGAGCGACATTAGAAGGACACCACATTTCGTCACAAAGTAATCTGCAAACACCAAAGTTGCAATGTATCAGATTTTGATACACATAAATGAGATAGGACTCTTGTAAGATATGAAGGGCTGTTACGAAATTTGAAAATATTTCAGTTCCACGTTTTCTAATCAAAGTTCACTGCATGATTAGCTGTCAGAAACTCAGGTTTAAAACATCGATATCACTAATAGCTCAATACGTCATAAAAACGCACCCAGCAGTTGGGTCAACATATTTGAGAGAACAAAGTTTAGAAAACTATACAAACCTCCAAATCTTGTAGGACCTGCTGGCGGTTCATGCCCATAGCTGAGATCATAAAGCTCCTTCGTCTGAAAGTTATATAGATAGCCTGCAAATTATACCAAAGTACCAACGAATGTAGTTTATAATGGGTCGTGTTGAAGAACAATTAGACAGAGTGCTAACTGAAGTTCAACATGCTTCTAAGCAAGCGAAATGCATCATTAGTTTATCGTGGACTAAGTCCGTGACCACTACGTAGAATAATTCTGATGGTTAAGACCAGCACAAGCACGATCATATCAGAAGCGTACCATGACCAGGAGAATTCACTAAGCTGTTTGTAAGTATAGTATCATAGCCAACGATGCTGTTTATTAAAAGCTGCTGCCACCTGAAAGGAAAAATAAAAAAGGAAATTTTGGATAGAAATAAGTAAAAAACAGAGGACATGCAGGAACCACTTGACCACCACCACATCCCAGACACCACTAGAGAAGCACAATAAAAGAAAATAGAAAGAAAGAAAGATCTTTTTCACATTCCATATAAACTATACAAGTGACAGATGTATACAAGTGTGAAAGAAAACAGAAAGAATGAAAGATCCTTTTTCACATTCTGTACACAAGTGAAAGATGTTATGTAACCATTGGATATTTCATGTTTGCAATGAGATAGAATTTATTATCGCAGGGCTCTTTGAAATATGGCACCAGTTCCAACTATTTGGGTACAAGAGCAATATTGGCATAGTTGTCATAGATAAGTTCAACACAAGACGGAAAACAAATAGACCCGTCGAAGCAACAAAGTACCCAACCATGCATTTGTTGGGCAGGAATGCAGGATAGTACAAGTTGGAAATATACATAGCATGAACAAGAAACATATGCAAAAGTGGAGACTTCTGGAGAGACATCTATTCTGTTGTGCCCATTATGAGAAGTTGAACAGTAGTACAATCTGCCACAAGATCCACCACAAGGTTATACAATCCTTAAAAAAAAGTTTTTTGTGTTTTACTTGCACCTTACGGATTTGACAACTAGCGGGGCGTTCAACCAAATACTCATTAATTACCTATTCCCAAAGCAAGGATTTCGAGCAGAGATTGTGATATTTATAGTTCGTACACTATGACGAATTTTGGCTCCTTCTGAAAGCAAGAAATATCCCTGCAGGAAAGAAAGCAACACATAAGAAAGCTCTTAAAGTGAATACTAGTCAAATTACAATGCTAGCACGTGTACACAAACATAAAAGGAAGTAATAAAGGGTGCCTTCAACCCTTTAACAACTTCATGGTGTTATACTAAGAATGGCCTACAAAGTTCAGTCATTTTCAACAAAAGTTGATACTCTGCTAGGAAGTTCATCAACAAGCAGTCAAGCAGCATACTAGAGCAACTAAAGTGATCAGGGGATATCAATATGCCAAGAAGAATCTTACCTTCTCCACACCATATAAATAGGTAGGCTCAACGCTTTGCTTCTTCTCTCAAACCACTGCACTGTAATAAACAACATAACATAGCAAGAAGTTAGAGAAAATGAATACTGGGAGTTTAGCAACCAAAGGACAGAGTTAATAAAATTCATACAAGCACCATTGCAGGATGAGGAGCCTGAGAATGTAATCATTTAATGCAAAGTGCAAGCGTTACCTATTGTCGAAAGAAGATGATCCATGCTTCGTAGTTGAAGATCTTTAATGACATGGAGGAAGTCATTCCAATTTGATCTGACCTGTTGTTCAAATAAGCAAGAAAAAACCCTCAGTGAATAGGACATATGTATGTTTGACTAAAAAACAATACATAAAAATCAGCACCGCAAAAAATGAAAGAGCAACTCCATAACAAAAAACCATGATTTCACTTTATGGGATTCAGTGGGGAGAATTATTACGATGAGACTCCAGTTTTCTTAATCCGAATCTTTCTTATCATGGTGTTATTGGGCAACTGGCAATACAAATCTTGACAAAATGATACCACAAGCTTGCACCTTCACAAGTGTTCCTCACACAGCAAGTTGGAAGGCTAACAAGCACCTAACAACTTTTTTCTTCAAACAACTCCGTGATCTAACAACGACACTGTTACTTGCAAAACAATCCTTCAAGGACCAACTATAAAGGCATTTTCTGGAAAACGCAGTACCAAAAAGGGGGGCAGTTTAAAATGATACTGGTCAAACTTCTTACCATTAGCTGGAGAGTATTATCTGAAAGCTGTTTTATCTTCCTCCAGAACGAGACAACACGAAAGTACCACTTTCTGAAGAAATACATAACCGCCGCTTTAAATGATTCTTTAGCGGATAAAGGATGATGTACAGAACCCTCTCCAGTTGCCTTCAAGTCCGATACTCCTGGCATGGTTGTGGTGACAGTTGCGTCAGCTGCATTCTCTGATTGTGGTTCAAACTCTTTGTCTCCCTTCCAAGTTTTAAACATAATCTTACTCCTTCTAGCTCCAGGACCAACCCAAGTTGACCAAAATTTAGATGCCAAAATATTGAACTTATCACCATTAACCTCTAGAATTTTCTCAGCTGAACGCCCCAGGCTCTGGAGATCCATAATGTAAGACGCACCTTTGCTGGCCCATAACCCCCCACTGATTATCTACAACTCGAAAGCAGAGTAATATTTTACAAATGATGCCAATACGAAACATGAACAAGTACCACAAACAGGGAAAAAAATAACAAGGAACATTATTATCTTGGAGTCAGAAGTAAAAAAAGGAGGGCAAGCATGCTCAATAAACGGAGTAACTAACGCCTAACAACAACAAATGCAAAAGGGTAACAAACGGCAATACATACCTTGATTTGGACAAGTTGTGCTTCACCAAATTCAATCCCAGAAAACTCACTCGAGCAGCCCGGCTTCACATGCAAAAGACAGCTCAAAGATGAGAGGCTACACATACACACTACACAATTATGGACCAAGAATTCAACAGGAAGGTATATTAGCTACTTAGCGCAGCAAATAGAATGGTTTTGTATTATTTTATTTTTCTTCCAAATCTACGATTTTGTGTTTCCCAGGTATCGTGGAAAATTCTAGGACCTTTCTCTTTTTGTCCAATTAACATGACCGTGGGAATTTAGAGAGTCTGCTTTTAGGATGTGCAAAGATATTGAAAAGATTGTGTAGATGACTAGGGTTATAGTTGCATGCACTTGCTAGGTGTGACGTGCTCGGTGCTATATACATGTATACATGTCATAGTTATAGTTTGTTGACTATCTGTTTTGTGCCAAATTTCATGCACTAAATCCATTGTATAATAATGGATAAACCAGATGAATTGGATGGACTCAAATTAACCCTGCACTAGCTCAATGAGATCAACAATCGATATCCTCTATGTTAACAACTTAACATGCAAACATACATACAGAGTGTATACTTAACGTACAGTAGTAATTAACAGAATAGGAAGTCATCACCATGTATAAGGATTAACTAACTAATAGAGCAACATACTTGACACACTTTTTCATCTCAAAATTTTCAAACTGTATCATAAATCATATGTATATTCTTACACATACTTAAAGAAAACATTGCGATGGAAAAATGAAAAAGAGGAAAGCAAAGCAAAAGGTAGTCTAGACGTGTAATTACCAAGTAAACATTTGGTGAAAGGCAAAAACAAAAGTAAATCTGAGCTGTCATTTTTTAGGTTCAATGAATAGATGAATCTGTCATTTTGTTATTTACAGGGACATGAACTTTTCTAGAATGTAGTAGCAGAAAACAAGAAGTTCAACTCCAAACTTCGCTGTGCGCACCTCTGCTAGACTAAGTCAGAAAACAGGGTAGTCAGGGAAAGCACTAATCCATATTACAGCAATAGCAGGACATAAGAGGAAGTTCAAATTATATGAGCCTCTTAACCAGTGACCAAAATAAAGCTAGTTCCTAAGATTTTTTTGCCGCAAAATCGTCAGCACGGCCCAAAATGTTAGCTAGATTTGCCCAATTTTACATCGAATTGGCAACATGATATCACCGCCGAATCAAATCGCCGTGGTTAGCACGAATTCAACAGAAGCCCATGAGAAGCGTCATCTCGTCCCAATCACATACTAGTAAGTAGTAATCAGAGAAGGTTAGGCTACTGATATCCCCCACCCCCCAAAAAAAACGGCCAGGGCAGGCTCACCTGCTGCACGAAGTTGGTGTGCATGACGACGAGCAGGCAGAAGAGGGCGACGGCACCGGCGAGGTAGAGGTGCTCGAGCGCGAGGCGGATCCGCTGCGTGAGCAGCTGCGACAGCATCCCCGAGAGGCGCGCGTGCACCCGCAGGAACGTCTGCTCCGGATCCATCCCCCTCCCGCCCCTCGCCGGCGTCGACCACCTCCAAACCCTAACCAGAGCCGCGCCACCGTCCTCCACCTCCTCGCCGAAGCTTTGATTCGATTCGGTTCGATTGGAAGGCGCTGGGCTAGATCGAGAATTCGAAGCTACTCCTTATCCTAATCTGGTTTTTTGGGAAATTAGTTCGGTTTAGGGAGTTGGGGGTTGGGATTTGAATTTTCCGGGGCAGTACGTTTCGCTTTCTCTATCTGCTTTTTATTTCTTCTCCTCGTTGGGGTTCTTTCTTGGGGAATGGGCTATGTGTTGTGTGCAAGCAGCGGGGCGCCGGCTTGGGTGGCTGTATCTATCATCGACGATGAGGACGCCGCTTTGATGAGACCACACAAGCGGATCTTTTCTTGGCATCTCGTTAGCAACGCTTATGTACTTGTACTGTATATATATAATTTATACTTGTATAATAACTTTTTTTTTATTAATTAATCTATTTTTTAATTTATTTTAATTACTAATTATTGTGAATTTTATTTTCAAATACGATGTTTTCGGTCACAGGTGATGAAACAGTACTATCACATCACTAGTAATGGAGTGATAGAAATTGGTTATTCCATGGTGCTGCGTAACAATGTTGTTTTGCCACGATACGAGTGGTGGCGTGACAAAAAATATCATAATTAAAAATAAAGTTGGCGAGATATTAATAATAAAATAAATTTAAAAATAAGTTAATTAATAATAATAAAATCCCAGCATAATATGATGGTATGGTGTTCTTTTCATAGGAAATCTGACGGTCTGATGGCGGTTCAAACTTCAAAGTTCAAACCCTTTCTCCAAGAATATTAGACCAATTCTTCTTCTTCCTCTTTTTTTTTTAATGGCTAGGGAGCTATTTTTAGTAGTTAGATTTGGTAGAAGAACATTGAATTTTCAAGCTTAAAATCGTGTGGAATTATTACTCTACAGACCACGGAGGCACTGAGTTATCGGTGGGTTTTCTAATAAGCTAATTTTATATCTAATTTCTTAACCAAAATGATCTAACGACCCCTCCCATAGCAGGGATAAAGCGTTTCTTAAACATGGTCTATTCCAATCAAATAATTCGATTAACTGGTTTGGTCTTCTTCTAACGAGTATTTTTTATCAGTTCAACTTTTTCGATCAAAATCAAAGTCTTTGCCAATGCAGGCCAACATATTAGATGTCCACTTTTTAATTGTTATGAACCTACGACCAGTGTTTAAAAAAAGTTTAATCTCCTTTACTACGACTAGTTATGGACACTATACGACCAACTATACGATTTTGTATCATCCTCGACTAGCAAAGTGTAAGATCGAGATGGCCGACTAGAGGGGGTGGATAGGCGGTTTTAAAAATTCTTTCGTGCTAAAACCAATATATAATGCAGAAGCTAATAACGAATTAGTTTTGTACAATTAAAACCTAAATCAACTAGGTTCAACTAAGTGCACCAACAATATGACTACAAAACAATATGAGCAATCATACAATGATATATACGCAATTAAAGCAAGAATGTAAATTGCTCAAAGTAAAGCACAAGTAAAAATAAGATGACACGATTATGTTTTACCGTGGTGTTCGGAGACTTGCCGGTCTCCCATAATCCACGTTGAGGTAAGCACAACCACGTTGGACCAGCTCCACTAATTAAGCTAACACCTCCGAGGTAAGTCCAACTACTTGGACCGATTCCAAACCGAACCAACACCTCGCTCCACTAGGCTTGCTCTTCCTCCACTTCGGAGATGGCGAGCATCAAGCCACTCACAACACGCCGGGCCTTCTCACAAGCTTCTTGAGAATATCACCGACACGCCGCCCACGCCTGCCTAGGTCTCGACAAACACCAAGAGTAACAAGACTCAACGATCACTTGAACTAATCAAGTGTCAAAGCTCAAGTGGATACACAATCCACTACCTAAGGCAACACATGCACTTAGGGTTTACTCTCAAATCTCACTAAGTGCAACACATGCACATAAGAGAGGAGAGGCTTGCTCTTAGCTCAAGAGAGTGTCTAACAACACTAGAACACTTTACAATGGCAGCAACAACCATCCCCAACCAGCCAAGGTGAGTATTTATAGCCCACACAAAAAAACTAGCCGTTGTGGGGAAGATTTCCTCGAAACAGTGCATGGCCGGTCGGACCGCCAACTAATGGCCGGTCGGACCGCCCCATGCGCCAACGGCTAGAAAACTAGCCGTTGGATTTTCGGCCGGTCGGACCGCCAACTAATGGTCGGTCTGACCACCGCCAAATCGGTCCGACCGCCATAGCTAGCCGGTCCGACCGCCTGATGGAAATTTGGCTAAGTCCCGAAACGAGAGCTCTCTGGAATAAATGTTCCGCACGAACCCCGGAACTTCCTCACATCGGAAGTTCCGTTTTCTCAACAACGGAGCTTCCGGACAGAGAATCAACTCAAGGGTAAATCGGTCCGACCGCCAACAGATGGCCGGTTCGACCGATTGGCCACCTGTCAGACCAGTGACCCCTGGCGGTCAGACAGCGAAACACATTCGCCCATTTGCTTGCACTTCCAACAAGGTTTCAAATATGATATTCTCAGCTAGTTGCAAAACACATTTGCTAACATTTTAGAATACTCATCACAAGGAATAAGGTACATGGACTTACACCATTTGCAAAACACATTTGCAAACTTAAGTCACATGCTACAAGGGTTATGCATGAGCCTCGACTATTTGTAAAACACATTCGCAAATAAATAGCATCATGCCTAGATGAGCTAGAGCAACAACGATGAGCTATCAACACATGACTAACTCAAACTACTAGTTAAGACCCCTCTTAATAGAATGGCAACCTATACTAGCAATCCGGTCTTCCAACCAAACACCAAGACCGGTAAAAGACTAGGAACACATCCTTAGCCCTAGCTAGTCATACATTTGCCTTGCATCTTCTTGAAGCTTGATGACGCACATCATCACTTCAAGTCCGGGTCATTAACTTGAAAATCATCAACACATGATGATCCTTTACTTGACCTCCATCAACACATGATGGGTCTTCTTTTGTCTTGACAATCAACTCATGATTATCTCTTCTTCTTGATAAGCCTCAACTCATGATGCATCCTTTACACCAAGCTCTTGACTTGATGCGATGAGGACTCTCTATTTCAGTGCGTGGATGCGATGATGACTCTCTATTTCAAGTTGGATTCTCTTCGTTTTCGGAAGTCGCAGAAATTAGGAAGTTGGCATATCGCGTTGACCGTCTCGGGTCCTTATTCGAGTACGCATTGTTTGGTGTGCTCGAGTGTTAAGCGAGTAACTGAGAAATTCCAAGCTTGGGATGTTGCTGTTTCTTTCCAGTCGCGCTTCCTTTCTAGTAGATCGATGCGTAGATTCGAGGTCGAATCCTGTTAAAGGGGGTAGAATGTAATATCCCAGATTCGAATCAGGCTAATTGAAAAGACGACGGGGATGAGAATGCAATGTAAAGAAATAGAATTTCTGGAATTTCTGGTTAAGAGAGGGGGCTATCAGGTTTTTCTCGACAACTTGGGCCGCGGGCTGCGGCCCAGGTGGCCCATTAGGGGTGGTGAGAGACCATGTGAGAGGTCCTCCACTCTGAGTGATGAGTATTTGACAAGTGTGTTGATTAGATTGAGAGTTGAGGTTTTCAGTTTGGATATGCTTCGCCGAGTCGAGAAATCGGAACTACCATTGTGTATGGGCGGAAGTTCATTAATCTAACTCTGGGTGTTGGAAAAAGGAACTTCCGATTTACAGGTTTTGGTTTGGTGAAGAGAATCGGAACTTCCGCACATGGGGTAGCGGAGTGTCCGATAATCTCGTATTGAGATTCCTCGAGACGAAAATCGAATAGAATTTTTGGACGTGCGGATGTTCAAGATCGGAAGTTCGCGATGGTAAGCACGGAACTTCCGATAATTCGACAAGCGCGGATGTTCGAAGATCGGAAGTTCCGCAGGGTAAGCACGGAACTTCCGATAATTCGACAAGTGCGGATAGCCCGAAATCGGAACTTCATTTGTGGTAAGTGCGGAACTTCCGATTGTGTCGAGCATCGCGAGAGAAGGTTAAATTGTGATTTTGATTTTGTATGAGTTTGAGTCTTATACAAATATTGATGCTATGTTATTGTGCAATTCTATGTGATGTGTTTTTGTCTGTGTTGATCGCAGGCATCAAGATGAAGTCGTGGCGAGACACGTGGACCGGACTAGGCGCCGAGGCGTTGAGGTCGAAGCGGTCGGGATGTGTCAAGACGGCGTGAATCTTGAAGCGGTTGCGTAGTCGTGCACAACAAGGTGTACGGAGGCTTCGGAAAGGTGCGCAAGGGCGAAAGGGTCTTTTCGCAAAGCGGCAAAAGTGGAGGCGGTTCCGTTCGGGTGTAGCGGGCTTAATGGGTTGGAGGCCCATTAGCCAAGGCTATAAATAGGGGAGAACCCTGGAGTTAGGGTTAGACCTTTTGATAGAAAATTAGGGTTAGCTCTAGAAAAGGGTGTGTGTTGCCTTTTTGAGAGTTTGTTGAGTTGAGAGAGAATGAACTGAAAATCTTGTAATCATTCCTCTGTATTTCCTTTGTAATCTTTTGATTTCTATTAATGAATCTCTGAGGTTTTGATTACTTGCTTATGCCTTTCTCTATTCTCTTTCTCGTTCATATTGAATGTTTAGGGTTTTGATGTATCTTTTGATTCGTCTTATGAAACAGCATGAAACTTGATATCTAGAGTCGTTTTGCTATTACCAATGCATCTTCAAAGTTTCATGAGCTAAGAATCTGAGAATCTCTCTTATTGTGAGTTTTGGTCTTTCTTGCCCCTTCTTCAAGAAATCCGTTTTTGGCTTGATCTTTAAATCTTTGTTTGCGATTCTTCTCCATAAGGTCAAGATGTTGTTTAGGATGATGTCCTGTGAAACTTGACCTGAGAAGAGCATTCAAGATTTAGGATTTCGGATTTTTGGGAAAAACCCGAGCACACTGTTCTTCGTCCAGGACAAGCGGAACTTCCGATTGTCCACGGTGAACTATCTGCAGCGGAACTTCCGACCGAACCCCGAACTTCCGGAGTGCGGAACTATCACGGTAGAATCGAACTTCCGATTTCTGAGCGATCTGAAACTTTTTTGTTCTCGATTTTGCTTCACTCTTCTTGAGATATCCAGAGGACTTTGTAGGTCTTATTTAATTACATCAAAGGGGAGTTATTATTTTTAAAGCACCATTCACCCCCCCTCTGTTGCCATTTCGGTCCTTCAAGTGGTATCAGAGCCGGTTAGCTCTTCTTGATAGATCTTAACCGGTCGGTTGAGCCATGGCAACGGACAAGTATTCCACCAAGCCTCCAGTCTTTGATGGTCCGGATTACCCTTCGGAAGAGCCGAATGGAAACGTATATCCGTGCTCGTGGGTATGCCATCCGAGAAAGGTGAAAGTCGGAGTTTCTTTGTTCTGCCGATGAGAACATCAATGTGGGAAATATGGTCGATGTTGAGGCAAATGCTAAGGCAAGGAACATTATCATTCGAGGTTTGGCGTATGAGTTTGATCGTATTTCTCATTTGATTTACGCTATGACATCCGGGTGACCCTCGATGCATACCATGAGGGCACCACTCGAGATTAAGACGGTTCGACAAGACCGTTCAAGCGAGAATATAGTAAATTTGAGATGCTTGCTGGTGAATCTCTTGACGAGTGCTTTTCGCTTTTCATAAGATTTTGAGCAACCTCCGAGCGGTCGGTCTTACATACCCCGACTCGGATAACGCTCGACAGATGCTTTCTGCGCTCGATCTTCGTGTTTGGGAGATGAAAGTGACTACCATCAAGGATAGCACGGACCTCTCGACCCTGACTCTTGATGCGCTTTACTCGCGTCTCAAGACTCACGAGATTGACATTGTCTCTCAAGGTCAAGTCACAATCGATGGCTTTAGTCACCGATCCCACTGGATCTTCTTACGAGTCGACACGTGGGTTCTCCTAGTCGCTCTCTCGTGACATAATCGATGATCGATTAGAGCGGCTGAGGATGAATAGCTAGCCCTCCTAGCTCGGAAGTTTTCTCATGCTTACAAGAGGAGGAGGGATGGTAAGAGAGGAGGTCTGTGATTTGTTTCGAGTGTGGTGGCCCCAACCACATCCGAGCAAACTGTCCCAAGCTTGGGAAGGGCAAAGGTGACTATGGCGGACCAAGCAAGAACGACTACATCGACAAGAACCGCAACACGAAGCCCTCAGCACCTGATCAAGGCAAGAAGAAGTTCGCAACTTTGGGAAGGCAAAAAGGCATTCCATCGCGTCCTCACGCCTCGGCGAACCGGATACCGGCGAGGTGGAGGGTGGAGCGGCGATGATGGGAAGGGCGATCATGATCCCAAGGACGACGGCAACTTCTCGGCATGTGCTTCATGGCCCTCGAGGCGAATCGAGCGACAATGGTGTACTCCGACTCAGATGAGGTTAGTCCCACTTATGACCAAATTTTAATGATGCTTTTCTTAAGCTAGGTAGATTTCATGCTAAGTCTAGGGCTAAGTGTTACGTGTTGGAGAAGGAAGTAGCTAGACTATCACGGGAGCTTACTTTACTTACATCCGCTCCCTCCGTGATGAATGTGACACATCTTTGTGCTTTGATTGATGATATGGATAAACTAAGGACCTTACATGATAGTGTGTCCTCTGAACTTGACATGATTAAGGTAGAGAACATTAGCCTTCTTGCTGAATTAGAGATGAGTAGGGTAGCACCTCCTTCATCCACTCTTTGTTGAGGCTATCGCTTGCACCTCATGTGAGGTTAAGGACAATTCGTTTAGAGGTCTTTATACCATGTTGCTTGATCTGCTGAAACTTGTGAAAATTGTAATAATCTCAAGATGAACCTAAAGCAGGCGGATCACAAAATTGTTGAATTTCAAGTCTGCGCTACTAGAGCCTATTGTTTCTTGTTTAAATGTCCTAAGTTAATCAATGAACTAGAATCAGATCTAAGCGGTTTCAAGAAATGATTGATCACAATAACAAATTGGCTCAAGATGCTTCTAAGGACCTTGTTAGCTCACCTTGCAATCATTGTAATAAACTAAAATGTGATTTGGTTGCATTGGATGAAAAATGTGTGAAACTAACTAAGGACCTTCTAGAGACACAATCATCTGCTTGTATTGTGTGTCTTTGGGAAGAAGCCTAAGGGTTTGGTAGAGGCGCCTAGTAACGTGAACCAATCTGCTAGCGATGATCGTGTCCCCAAAGTCGGTTTGTGCGTGCACAAGCCAATCTTGCCTCTCGTTGGTTCTTCTTCTGCTCCCTTACCTTCCTGCTGTCTCTTCTTCCCCTGCTCTTCTTGCACCTCTCTCTTTCGGAGTGTCGGTATCTTATGAACACTCTCGAGAGGTTTGTAGGAGGCAAGAAGAAGCTCAATCTCATTCTAGACAAATCAAAAATTTGCGATTCAATCAAGGTCTAGGGTATGATATCCGGAGGATATGAGGAAGCATCCACTGTCGTGCTCAAAACCATAGCACGGTGTGATCAAAACTAAGCCCGGGGTGAGAAAGTCAATTTTAAGTCGTGGGTTTTGTTCAAAGGATTTCGGCGACAAGGTGATTCCACTGCGGCTTGACCCTCGGAAGGCGAAGTATCATTGCACCTTCCGTCGGAAAGATGGACATTTAGTTGATCATTGCTTGAGCGCGCAAGATCGCGCGTAAAGACCGTGTTGAGTCTCTTAGGCACATTCGTGGTCGACCCGGATCTTGAGTGCACCTAAGACCAACACGAGGTCTAGGTTTGTTCCATCGATGATTTTGGGCGACATCGAGGACTTGGTTTTTCCGAGTTTTACGATTTTCGTCCTCATGCTTCCTTTGGTCGTAACTTCGCCGTCACGAGGGTAGATCTCGTTTTCCTTTCGAGATAGCTACCACGGCGAGATCGACATGTTCTCGCACTTCGACTCGCTCTTCCATAGCGATCGGATTCAAAGAACAGTGAGATCTTTTGACTTGTTGAGTGACAGAGGCGTAGGGTAGATAGAGTCGGTCTTGCTTGACTACTTCATCTGCTCGCCGTGTTACTCGAGATTGGGTGCCAAAATCATTTGTTGATTCACCCGATCGAGACTTTACTCTGTTTGACTCGTGGTCGCCGGCCGAAGGGAAAGGTCGGATTGTAGACTCGGTTGTTCACGTCATATGACCGGAGATTCTCGTTGGTTTTCTTCCCTAGCCCGCGCTCGGTGATGAGGCGATCACCTTCTGAGATGCTTCATTTGGGCGCGTCATCGCTAAAGGTACTGTGAGCATTAATGATTCTTTTATTTTAAAAGATGTTGCCTTAGTAAGTAAGGCTGCGATATAATCGCTTTCGGTCTCTCGACTACCGATGACGGTTTCGAGGTGAGCTTTAAGAAAAACAATTGCAAAATTCTTGATTCTTGGGTAGTCTAGTTTGCGGATTTCGATATGGGAGGATCTTTCGTCTGCTGATTTTTCGGATCTTCCGTGATCCTCTCCGATGTTTAATTGCTTCAATCCGTGATTTGACTTTCGGCATAGGAGACTTGGTCATATAGGATTTGATCATTTGACCGAGTTAGCGGCCACGATCTCATTCGTGGTTTGCGAAACTCAAAATGGTCAAGGATCTTGTTTGTGCTCCTTGCCAAGACGGCAAAATGGTTCTTCTTCACATCCTCGATTCTGATGACTATGACGGATGCACGGTCACCGCTCCATATGGACACGATGGGACCGGCTAGAGTGCGATCGATGGGAGGAAGTGGTATGTACTTGTCGTGGTCGATGACTTCTCGAGGTATTCTTGGGTGTTTTCTTAGCCTCGAAGGATGAGACGTTTACTCTTTTCGTGGTCTTTTAGTAGGCTTTCTGTTGAGCTCCCGGTGCATTACGAGCAATTCGCGACCGATAATGGCACCGAGTTCAAGAATTCCTACTTTGAGAGTTTTGTGGTGAGACAGTGTAGAGCACCGTTCTGTCTCCATCGTCCCTCAACAAAATGGCGTTGTGGAGAGGAAGAACTGTACCTTGGTCGAGATGGCGGGACTATGCTTGATGAGTACTCTACACCTAGGAAGTTTTGGTTGAGGCAATTGCTCTTGCTTGTCATGTTTCTATGAGTTTTCTTGGGCACTCTTGCATCGCACTTCTTATGAGTTGAGATATGGGCGAAAACCAGCGTCTCGCATTTTCGTGTGTTTGGTTGCAAGTGTTTTATTCTCAAGTCAGGGAACCTAGATAAGTTCGAGTCACGATCTTGTGATGGGATCTTTACGGGTTACTCAACTTCTTCTCGTGCCTATAGAGTGCAGGCTGAGTCTAGTAAGATGTTAGAGACTCAGAGGTGACCTTCGATGAGGCCACCGGGACTAGGCACGATATCTCGAGTTCTTTAGAGCGATCTGAGTCCATCTTTGTGGGCGAAGAGGAAGACGGAGATGATGGTTGTATACAGATCCAGCTTCTTCCTCCTCCTCTTGAGGTGCCTTCTTCCACCGCACTCGAGGAGATCACCCTTACCTTCGCTTCTTCCAAGCTAGTGGCTCTGTCCTATCTCGTCGCTAATGAGGTAGAGGCCACTTCTTCATCTCACCTGGACCTCCAAGACACATTCAAAAGGATCATCCTTCAGAGCAGATCATTGGAGACCTCTTTGAGCGTGTCACACGTTCTAAGGCTAGTTTGTCTCTCTTCTGTCTCCATTCTGCCTTCGTCGCCTCATTTGAGCCCAAAGACGTTTGTCATGCTCTATCGACGAGTCTTGGACAAACGCTATGCATGAGGAGTTGGAAAACTTTGAAAGAAACAAGGTCCGTCTCTTGTTGAGCCTCCTCAAGGTCACAATATCATTGGGACCAAATGGGTATTCAGAACAAGCAAAGTGAAGAGGGGTTAGTCATTGAAACATGGCTAGGCCGGTAGCTCGGGGGTTACTCTCAAGTTGAGGGTCTAGATTTGAAGAGACCTTTGCCCTCAGTAGCTAGACTTGAAGCCATTAGAATCTCGCTTGCCTTTGCGGCTTCTAAGGGTTTCAAGCTTTACCAGATGGATGTCAAGAGTGCCTTCCTCAATGGCCTTATTGAGGAAGAAGTCTATGTCGACTGACCTCACGGTTTCGAGAACCCCAAATACCCTAACCATGTCTACAAAGCTTTCCAAAGCTTTGTATGGACTCAAGCGAGCTCCCGAGCTTGGTATGAAAGGCTTAAGTCCTATCTGTGAGCCATGGTTTTGAGATGGGTAAAATTGACAAGACATTGTTCATTCGCCGTCTTGGCACCGATCTTCGCTCGTCGGATCTCGTGGATGACATTATCTTTGGCGGCTCCTCGCATGCTCGTTCCCGCTTTTCCGATGTCATGAGCTCGGAGTTTGAAATGAGCATGATGGGCGAGTTGAGTTTCTTCCTTGGCTTCCAAATCAAACAGACTCGGGAGGTACCTTTCTTCATCAAGGCAAATACACTCGAGACCTCTGAGCGTTTCGACATGAATGATGGAAAGCCAAGATATCAACTCCAATGGCATCTACAATGCTCTGGATCCGGATGAAGACGGCGAACTGTTGACCAAAAGGATTTCGGGAGCATGATTGGCTCTCTCTTGTACCTCACGGCCTCGAGACCGGACATACACTTTTCTCGTGTGTCTTTGTGCTCGCTTTGAGCTTCTCCTCGCGTATCTCACCGTCGGCGGTGAAGCGCATCTTCGATACCTTGAGCTACCATTGATTATGGCATCCGTACTCTTCCTCTTCTTGTCTATCTCTTAGAGCCTTCTCCGTCTGCGCATTTTGGTTGGTGTAGGATAGATAGGAAGAGCACTTCCGCACTTGCCAATTCATTGGCACTTCTCTTGTCTCTGGTCGTCAAGGAAGCAATCCGGTGTGCGCAATCCATCGCAGAGGCCGAATGCGTTCTGTCGCACCGATTCTTTGTCAGAGCCAAGTGCTTTGGATGGTCTCGACCTGCAGGATTTCGGGCTATCTATCATTGCGTTCCACTCTTTTGTGATAACACGTCTGCGATTTGCATTGCCAAGAACCCAAGTCAACATTCTCGGACCAAGCATATTGATATCGATATCACTTTCTTAGAGACCATGTAGAGAAGGGTGACATTGTGCTCCAGTTTGTGGAGAGTGAGCACCAGCTGGTGATATCTTCACTAAGCCTCCGGCGGCTCTCGGTTTTACCACTGCGGAGAGCTTGGGGTGGTTTGTCCTTACGAATCTTTGTGAGGGGCGTTGTGCTACTCTTGTATTATATTATATTATATTATATTATACGCTTACTCCTTTCTGGTTTCATTTCTTTTAATATTTCGGGTCAAGTCCTTCCAAATAGGTTAGAGTGTTTCTCTTGCCACATTGCTTTGACTGCTACTTCTTGTCTTGTGCTTCTAGGATGCTGCTTATTAGCTGTCTCTTACCTCTCTAAGTAGAGCTTACTCACTTCTTATAGGTTCTAGCAGGGGTCGGGCCACCCTTGGGTAGACAGGGACAGTGTTTGCTCCTTAGTGTTTGTATAGATCAGCTGATAGTCCTAGAATCATATGGGGTAGATAAGAACCTGTCTGAGCGATAGTCTTCTCTATATCTTTTCTATGCTCTAAAGGACTGCCTTTTCTGGTTTACTTATCAGATTCTCGTTTTTGTTCCTTTGGTTCAGGGGGAGTTATTTTTGGTTATTCCATACTCTTAATTTTGTCATAATTCAACCTGAATTAAAAGATGCATCTCATTCTGAAGGGAATCTAGATTTTTGTGTATTTCATCAAGCATTGCATGATAATCAAATGGAGCCTTGTTTATTATCCCTTATGATCTGTTTTCACTATTTTACATCTTGCCATGATTTATGCTAAACTGCTAGATCTATCATGACTTTTTATGTGTAGTTTAGTCTTTGCCATGCTAAGGTATTTAAAAATGCTAAACTTGAATTAAAATCTTGTCATGATAACTCTTGAGACTAGTCTGGTTAAAACTATCCTTTTATGATTTTCGCCATGTCAAGTAGGCTGAGTTGAGTCCTGAATGTCTTTTGAACTTTTGAGTAAGCTCGGTTAGGTAAGAAACATGACTTATCTCTAATCACTGGTCTAAAAATTTCAAAAGCAAAAATGATCTCTTTTGTGCGAAAAAACTGATCTCACCAAATCTTTCTCATGAGACGGCTTGCCATTGCACTAGGCATGAACTCAGGGGGAGCCTTGGATGACCTAAGATCACCTCCTTAAGTCTGTTGCTTGGAGTGGTCGCATAAGGCTTGGGATCTAGCACATGGTTTTTTTTTAAAAAAAAAATGGTTGAAGCTCAGGAGGCAGTTGTGGATGGCACCTAGTCCAGAGCTTGCTTTACTGAGATAAAACCATAAAAAGTCTTCAGAAAAAGAAACATGTGCTAAAATTGCTTATCTCTAAAGAGACCAAGTCCTGGATAAAATGAGTCCTTCTTCAACTGGTAGCACTCTAAACTGTTCAGTATGAGTCTTCTTGGTTCAACTTAGAGTATTTGACATGGCTTGCATCATCCTTGGATATCTTTAGCTAGATTTCAATCTTGACTTATTTGACTTGCTAAAGAACTGGATCATTAATCAAATTGTCTTAGCTCTTCTATACATCGATTGTCATGATCTTGATAGCATTCTTCTGTGTTATGGCTTGGTGTAATACTCTAATAGTCATTTTGGATAATCTACATGGCTCCTAATGCTTAAAATGAACATCATCTAGTCTTTTCCTCCCTTTTCTACATATTGATGATTTTATTGCCAAAGGGGGAGAATGATTGTGAGAAAAAGCCTTCTGAAGAAAAGCCTTGAGTTTTGTGCGAAAATTGCTCTTTCATCTCATCTCAAGTCTTTCTCTTTTTGTCAACTTGGTCTTGAACTTAATTGCACTTGTTTAGACCTTGGTTGACTGGAATCTCAAACTCATCTTATGCTTTTTCGGTAATTGTCAATATACTCATCAAGGGGGAGATTGAGAGACCATGTGAGAGGTCCTCCACTCGAGTGATGAGTATTTAACAAGTGTGTTGATTAGATTGAGAGTTGAGGTTTTCGGTTTGGGTGCTTTTAATCAATTTGAGTCGGGAAATCGGAACTACATGTGTATGGAGCGGAAGTTCCGATTAATCGAACTACCGGTGTTGGAAAAGGAACTTCCGATTTACAGGTTTTGGTTTGGTGAAGAGAATCGGAACTTCCGCACATGGGGTAGCGGAGTGTCAGATATACTGTATTGAGATTCCTCCGAGGCGAAAATCGAATAGAATTTTGGACGTGCGGATGTTAGAAGATTGGAAGTTCGCGATGGTAAGCACGGAACTTCCGATAATTCGACAAGTGCGGATGTTCGAAGATCGGAAGTTCCGCGATGTAAGCACGGAACTTCCGATAATTCGACAAGTGCGGGTGTTAAAATCGAACTTCCGCCGTGGTAAGTCGCGAACTTCGATTGTGTCGAATCGCGAGAGAAGGTTAAATTGTGATTTTGATTTTGTATGAGTTTGAGTCTTATACAAATATTGATGCTATGTTATTGTGCAATGCTATGTGATGTGTTTTTGTCTGTGTTGATGCAGGCATCAAGATGAAGTCGTGGCGAGACACGTGGACCGGACTAGGCGCTGGGGCGTTGAGGTCGAAGCGGTCGGGATGTGTCGAAGGCGGCGTGAATCTTGAAGCGGTTGCGAGTCGTGCACAACAAGGTGTCTGGAGGCTTCGGAAAGGTGCGCAAGGGGCGAAAGGGTCTTTTCGCAAGCGGCAAAAGTGGAGGCGGTTCCGTTCGGGTGTAGCGGGCTTAATGGGTTGGAGGCCCATTAGCCAAGGCTATAAATAGGGAGAACCACAGTTAGGGTTAGACCTTTTGATAGAAAATTAGGGTTAGCTCTAGAAAAGGGTGTGTGTTGCCTTTTTGAGAGTTTGTTGAGTTGAGAGAGAATGAACTGAAAATCTTGTAATCATTCCTCTGTATTTCCTTTGTAATCTTTTGATTTCTATTAATGAATCTCGAGGTTTTGATTACTTGCTTATGCCTTTCTCTATTCTCTTTCGTTCATATTGAATGTTTAGGGTTTTGATGTATCTTTTGATTCGTCTTATGAAACAGCATGAAACTTGATATCTAGAGTCGTTTTGCTATTACCAATGCATCTTCAAAGTTTCATGAGCTAAGAATCTGAGAATCTCTCTTATTGTGAGTTTTGGTCTTTCTTGCCCCTTCTTCAAGAAATCCGTTTTTGGCTTGATCTTTAAATCTTTGTTTGCGATTCTTCTCCATAAGGTCAAGATGTTGTTTAGGATGATGTCTGTGAAACTTGACTGAGAAGAGCATTCAAGATTTAGGATTTGATTTTTAGGAAAAACCCGAGCGACTCGTGTTCTTCGTCGGGACAAGCGGAACTTCCGATTGTCCACGGCGAATTCACTGCAGCGGAACTTCCATGATGAACCCCGAACTTCCGAGTGCGGAACTACTGCACGGGTAGAATCGAACTTCCGATTTCTGAGCGATCTGAAACTTCATTTCGTTCTCTGATTTTGCTTCACTCTTCTTGAGATATCCAGAGGACTTTGTAGGTCTTATTTAATTACATCAAAGGGGAGTTATTATTTTTAAAGCACCATTCACCCCCCCTCTGTTGCCATTTCGGTCCTTCAGGTGGCCGGCCAAGAGAGAAGCTCTAACCCTAACCGCCCCCACTTCCTCCAGTCTCCCCCCATAGCTGCGACCCTCCTCCTCCACCAACCGACGCTCCTTTTTGCCATTGGAGCCGCCTCCTCCAATAGTGCGACCTTGGTGTTCCCGGTGCCGCTCCCAAGATCTTCCCAAAGCCGCCTCCTCATGCCGTCATGCCCGGCGTTCGTCTCTCTAGTGTGGCCGGCCATTGAAGAGAGGGAGAAGGAGAAGAGGGGAAATCTTTCGGGGAGTCGATCCACGTCCTTGTTGAGGTTCTACAAGTTTAACAATGACTTCCCCTCGCTGTTTGATTCTTGAAATATGAGAAATCGATTCGATTGTTGGGATAGTTTTGCCTCTGTTATTAGATCCAATCTGTACAGTAGGTTGTGCGCCCAGTTTCGGTATCTTAGAAGCAGAATATGGTATTTTTGTCTCCTATAGTTTTGTAGCCCTGGTTTTTATATTTCCATAGCCACCGATATCACGAGATTCTGCCTTACGGTTTAAGATATATGAATTATTCTTTGCGCACTGTTCTGTCTGTCTGACTAGAAGGAACTATCTGTTTGTTCCTTATTTTTGACCCTGTTAGTGTAAGATTCAGAACTTCCACTCAACTAGGTTATTGTATCATGTTTAATAATATTTTTAAATTGATAAAGATCACCTCCATTGGATCTGTAGAGTGAAAGTTATGCCATGTTCTTTACTACTGATCTGTTGTCTGGACATATGCCTGTCATTAATTTTCAATTGTTGGTTAGCCGAATATTTTGACAGATATTGCTAATCTTGTCAACTAGAGTTTCGTAGTATGGTTCGTTAAGATTCATTGGGCACTGGTTTCACATCATTCCGAGTTACAGATCTTTAATTATGATTTTTCTCGTACTGCTGTCCAATAGGGTTTCAAGTGGCTGAATTGTATGTTTTCAATTCGGGTCTATCCGTTGTATTGGGTAGTCAAGGGGGTATGGTAGATCGCCGGTAGCATCATCATATCATGTGTTCTTATGTTTGAATACACATTCGTGTAGGCGGTGAGGCGACGAGTGTAGGAGCACCTTCGTTGCCTCCTAGTACGTCACATCGCGGAAAGCAAGTACAATGCGTTAAGACATGTTGATTTCTGTTGAATGTTGTTAATGCGATGTTACTTCTATGATCCATATTCATACTTTATGTTATACAGTTGAATGTTGTTGATGCGATGCTATTTCAATGATCGAGATTCATACTTCATGACATATATTCGTTCTTAGTTGATAATCCATGTGAATGAAAGAGGTGACACCCATTGCATATATTCATTCCATTCTTGCATTGTTCGTGTTCCGTCCACGGGAGTGGAATTGTTAAGACCCATCAATTCCAGTATGAGCACGTAAGACCCACCATTCCAATGTGGGCATTCGAACACCCGTATGAAATGTTCTTCGTACGGTGATTGGATCCTCGGACTTTGTTAAATCACGAGCTTAAGTGAGCACCGACGGGTGTGTCACTCGCTATACCGGTATGAGCATGTGTGAGTCCTTTCCATTCAATGCATCCATTCATTCCATTCATACTCATAAGTGTTCAGAGATAAGTTCATAATTCGTATTGAGATAGACTTGTTCATAACCTTGTATGTTCAATTGTTTCTTGTACTTAGGGTTTGACTCATTCTTGCTTTATTTATTTATTTAGGTGATCGTTGATGATGGCTTTGTTGGGAGGAGTAGACCAAAGACTTTTACAGATTCACCATAATTTACTTTAATTAATAATGTCGATTATGTCTTTCATTTGTTAGCAGAAGCTGTAATAAATAAGTTTACTCTTGCATGATATTTCTCTCCATATTATGCTTTCTTGTCAAATGATGCTAGTGGTTCGTTTTAATTATTTCTTGATTATGTTATGATGAATTCAGTCTTTATTCCTGCCATGCTTCTATTAAAGTTGGTCTCTATATGTACTTAGAGGAATTACAGTTTAAATTCTTCTGTAGTTTGGTTGTAAGTTAGTTCTTTAGATATCATTTTGGCTTAGAATAGCAGTGTTCTGATTTTCTAGGTTAGGGAAAATGAAAATAATCCATATAAATGCAACTTAATTATTTCTCGTTTTAATTCGAATGTCTCTCTTTTTTTCCCAACCTTAAAATAATCGGATACCGTTTGGTGAAGTCAGTGAACAATTTTGTCAACTAATTCTCCATCAGTGTTTTATTGCATGGACGATTTTTTTACATTTTTTTAAAAGGTGCATGGACAAGCTTAGTCCATGTTTGGAATACGATAATTTTTTTCTTCGAAATCCTTCAAGAATTAAATTATCTTTTGTGAAATTCATATATTGTAAAAGGACCTTAGTTTTCAACCCATATAGATAGAGATGGGCTTTCATGTCGTCTCCATGTGAAACCCATACTTGGGTTCGATCGAGTGCAACCAAGGATAATATGAATCGAAGACTTGCGCACATGTTTGTAATGCAAAGATTCGACAGCCCATGTTGAGTCGTCCTTGAGCACGCCACGTGGATCGACCGTTTGATGCACGGTTGCCTCGGCACAAACAGACCAGTGGTTATTTTGGAAGTCGCCCAAGTCAGTTAAGGACCGGTCTTCGAGCCGCATCTTGCTAAGCCACATCGTACTACCACATGTCCTGTATGGGCAGGACCGGGCTAAATAATTTGTAACATTCCATCGTAGTTGTGTCATTTTGGTGTGTGGGTGTCGGTTAGACATTATTCCCACATGGCGCAAGAGGGCTTGAATCCGTGGTGGTTAGCCCAATGGAGCGAAACCTTAGCGAGGCAAGACTACGGTGGGATGGCGCATTGTAAAAGCCTTGACACGTGCTCTAGATCGCTTACCTAAGGTAGTGGCGGTGGGATCGACGGATGCCAAACAAACTAGAGAATTCTTGTCTTGTGGGTAAAGTTGTACAACCTCTGCAGTGTAAAACTATTCGAATAGCCGTGTCACGGTCATGGACATCTTGAGCAAAGCCACTCAAAGTTAGACTTTGGTTTTGATTTCAAAAGATTTTTATAAATGATTTGAGGATGGTTAATCCTTGTGGTAAAATTCGTGTTAGCCATGTGATAGGAGGGTATCCATCACCATGTTTCATATGGAGGTTATCCTACTATAAAACTTGAGAATTTGTGAAATGAATTTTAGTTATAGAATAACTGCTTTGGAACTTAGTAACAAATATTTAAAGAAAACATTGCTTTATGCAAATTCAACCAATAAGCCTTCCTTTGATATATCCATGCATGCATTAACTCTGTTATTGGGTGTAACTTGCGAGCACGGTAGTTGTGCTCACCCTTGCTTCATGCAAATAAATTTCAGAGGAGAAGGACTTAGATCTCGGCGACTAGGCGCTACCCGTCGATTGCTGTGGCGGTCAATTGGACTCCACTACTTCTTCGTCTTCCGTTGTGTTTGTTTAATGTTGGCTTGTAAGCCTTTCTTGTAATCAACTCTGATATTTATCAATAAAGTTTGCGATTTATGGATGTTACCATATCTGTTTACTGTGTGAACTAGCTACTGATCATGGGACTAGTTCAGAAATGCCTGAGAGGATTCAGGGTGTTACTCCGGTCAAGCGAAATGGTATCAGAGCCATATCGACTGTAGGTCGTGACCTAGTTAGAATGGACGTTAGTTGAATACTTCAAAAATTATTTTATATAACAAGAAAAATAAATTGTTCTCTCCTCATCTTGGTCATCTATCTGTCCTTAGCTTTCTCATAGAAATTCTTCCTTACTAAACTCTCTCCTCACCATTTTGTAATATTAAATGGATCCTCTTGCCCTTGAAAAATTTCTATAGTTGGTCAGCACGATTATTAACCCTTACGTTCAAGACCCCAAGACATGCATCATCGTCGCTACCATTCAAGGACAACGGACATGATCAATCGAAGACTGTGAACCGAAGGTCGCGATTTGAACCAAGCCATATAGCTTAAGTTTACCAAGGCTCATTCTGTGTATTGAGTCGTTTCACCAGCTTATGAGTACCGATCGAGTAGAACGTTGTATTGTTCTTAACTTATATCGTATGTTTTCCTTTTGGTACGTCGTACGTAGATCTTTTGATCTTGTGTACAACGTTTGCGTTAAATGGGTAGTTTTCTCATCTCGTAGCCTTCTTTCTCATCATTGCTATTCTCTCTTCTCTAACAATCCATTGGACTTCTAACCTATCGATGTGATTGGAACTTAAAAGGCAGTCGATACTTCAAAACTTGAACAACTCGAGACCTAACCAATTTGAAGACAGACTCTCTGTCTCAATTTCTTTATCATATATCCATCTTCCTTCTTTCTAGCTTCTCCGAATCTCGGGGACGAGATTCCTTTTAAGGGGGGTAGTTTGTAACATCCCAAAGTTCTGTTACCAATTTAAAAATAAATAAAGTTATTATTTTATTTGATTTTCTGACTATCGAAAATTTTCTCGATTTACTATAACCTAAAAAGAGTTTTCACTGTTAAAATTAATAATAATAATAATAATAATTTAATTTCTTGATTTTAATGTCAAAAAGAAAGTTTATTAAGTTTACTTGATTTTATGTGATTTTATTGGATTTAAATTGAAAAATAAAATTTTAATTAATTTTCTAGTATTTAAAAAGATTTTCCTACTTTCTAGAAAATAAAATCAAAAATAAAAGCCAACTTTAAGTTGGAATTATTTTTATTAAGTTCAAAATAATTCTAATAATTTTTATGAATTTTTCTAAAATTTTTGGACACTATTTACTATATTCTAAAAGTGCATTTAATTTGTGGCTTAAAGGAATTTCGAATTTTTAAATAAAAATAAAAAAATCAGAATGGGTTCCCGAAGGTCACCCATCCTCCAATTGCTCCATGCATGTGCTCACTTAACCCCCGTGTGCTACCATGTGGCCAATTGCTATGCATTGATTAAAACCCTCCCCTATTGTTTTTATTCCCTCTTGCACTTCATCTTCTTCCTCCAAACCGAATGCTTTCTTCTCTGTAGTTTTCTTTCTCACTTATAACTCCAATGGCAACCACCACCACCGAGTGCCACCGGCCACCACCGACCACCCCACCGGCCCTCCCACACCCGTCGCCCCTACTCGTGGCCAGCCGCCACCGCCTCCGCCCCTGCCGGCCACCACCGCAAGCAAAGCTCAAGCTCCACCATTAATGGCAGACCTTCACTCTTTTTCTCGTTTCTTCTCACACGAAGCATCAAATTGAATGCCGTCTGTGCCCACACGTCCGTAGTAACGTCACCTACATTACTACACCATCAATTGGCCGTTTCTTCCTCCCAATTAAGTGCAGTTTGTTGTCTCGAGCTAGTATTTGGAGCATTTGGGCGCTTAACGCGATCTGCTTGTCTCACGAAGAAGAAGCGACCAGCGAGAGCGAATGGGCGGAGATAGTTTTTAGCGGTGTGTTACTTCTCGGCGATTTTCTCCTTGCTTTATATCTCTCTTGATGACTAACGAGCACACGCATATCCCTTACAGGAACATGCGAAGCAATCTGAGCAGACCCACACACGCACGATCGATAGCGACACCGCATACACGCGGCGTGCACACCAACGAATGTACCCACACACGCACGATCCGTTAACCACGTACACACCACACGGCGTGATTAATCCTAACACGATTTTGATTTTCTTCCTCTCATTATTTCACTCAAAGCGAAGCTTTTACTCGCGTTTTCAAGCCAATCCGGCCACCACCTCCCTATATAAAGTGCCCTCCAGAGGTCCTCTCCACCCTCAACCCACCCCCAAAACCTCTCCTCCCTCTCCCTTGGTTTGGCCACATTTGCGATTTGAAGTTCGCCGCGGTTCTTCGTTCTTCCTCCCGTGCGTCACCTCCGGTGGAGCTCTACCACTTTCGTCACCACCGCCGGCACCGCGACGTCGTGCTCTACACGTGCATGGCTTCGCCTCATCAAAACATCGCCGAGCTCCGCCCACCTCCATGGCGGCGGCTTCCGCCTTCCGCCGCCGTCATGAACCACCGGACCATGCCGCCTCCTCCATTGGCTCTGTCTCGACGTTGGCAATCCGTTTTGGTAACTTGTCGGTCCTCTTTCCCTTCCCTGTCCTTGGCGCCATTGCCTTCTCTCCCTCTCTGTTAACCCGAAGCAATGAAGAAGATGACCAGTAGCCATTTGCTAGTCATCAACTACTGTAGCAATTGTTTTAGTAGTGATTTTTCCTTCCAGAAATTATTGCTCTCTAATGCAAACTCTGAATCCGATGATTCTTGCTCGTAAAATCATCTAAATTCATCCTTTATTTTTCAGTATTTATTTTGTAATTTTGAGTTTTTATTATATATTAGCTGTTTTTCTAATTGCGCGTTGCCGCCGCAACCAGCCGTCGCCGGCCGAACTGCTACCATCGTGTAGAGCACATCGCCGGGATACCATATTCGTTGTTCGCCGCCCAACTCTCCATTCCTATCGCTTTGCGGCCGCGTTCTTCCGCTCATTACACTATTCACATTTCGACGACTTTGGACAACCGGAATTCGACACCGTTTGAGAATAACATATAACCAAGCAAGGCAAGTTATACCTTTGATCATATTTGATCCCAATATTTCAAATTATTTCAATTCTGTTTTAAATTATTATTGCATGCTATTTCTATTCAAGTAATTTAAATACCTGTTTTTAAATTATAGTTATTCCCATTGCCATTGTATAGCCAACTTTCTTTGTTGAATGAAACATACCTTGACACATTAGATAAAAATCTGGTTTATGCATTAGTATGAACGAACATTTTAGGAAAAATTATGCTTAGACATGCTTAGACCAAAAATGTTGATTCAAAATTTGGCCCAAATAATCAACTATTGTTTAAAAGCCTATGACATTGGTTTGTCATGGAAGATTTTACAAATGACTTTGAAAAGCAAAAATGAAAAATTGGTTTGTACTTGGCGAAATGGATGCTTGGTGGGTGCGAGTTTATGCAGGCTCAATCCGGGTAGGTTTGAGGCCCGATGGTTATTTTGGAAATCGCCCAAGTCGATTAAGGACCGGTCTTGAGCCGCATCTTGCTAAGCCACATCGTACTACCACATGTCCTGTATGGGCAGGACCGGGCTAAATAATTTGTAACATTCCATCGTAGTTGTGTCATTTTGGTGTGTGGGTGTCGGTTAGACATTATTCCCACATGGCGCAAGAGGGGCTTGAATCCGTGGTGGTTAGCCCAATGGAGCGAAACCTTAGCGAGGCAAGACTACGGTGGGATGGCGCATTGTAAAAGCCTTGACACGTGCTCTAGGCGCTTACCTAAGGTAGTGGCGATGGGATCGACGGATGCCAAACAAACTAGAGAATTCTTGTCTTGTGGGTAAAGTTGTACAACCTCTGCAGAGTGTAAAACTATTCGAATAGCCGTGTCCACGGTCATGGACATGCTGAGCAAAGCCACTCAAAGTTAGACTTTGGTTTTTGATTTCAAAAGATTTTTATAAATGATTTGAGGATGGTTAATCCTTGTGGTAAAATTCGGTTAGCCATGTGATAGGAGGGTATCCATCACCATGTTTCATATGGAGGTTATCCTACTATAAAACTTGAGAATTTGTGAAATGAATTTTAGTTATAGAATAACTGCTTTGGAACTTAGTAACAAATATTTAAAGAAAACATTGCTTTATGCAAATTCAACCAATAAGCCTTCCTTTGATATATCCATGCATGCATTAACTCTGTTATTGGGTGTAACTTGCGAAACACACGGTAGTTGTGCTCACCCTTGCTTCATGCAAATAAATTTGGAGGAGAAGGACTTAGATCTCGACGACTAGGCCGCTACCCGATCGATTGCACGTGGCGATCAATTTGGACTCCACTACTTCTTCGTCTTACGTTGTGTTTGTTTAATGTTGGCTTGTAAGCCTTTCTTGTAATCAACTCTGATATTTATCAATAAAGTTTGCGATTTATGGATGTTACCATATCTGTTTACTGTGTGAACTAGCTACTGATCATGGGACTAGTTCAGAAATGCACAGAGGATTCTGGGGTGTTACTCCCGGGTCCGACAGAAATGGTATCAGAGCCATATCGACTGTAGGTCGTGACCTAGTTAGAATGGACGTTAGTTGAATACTTCAAAAATTATTTTATATAACAAGAAAAATAAATTGTTCTCTCCTCATCTTGGTCATCTATCAGTCCTTAGCTTTCTCATAGAAATTCTTCCTTACTAAACTCTCTCCTCACCATTTTGTAATATTAAATGGATCCTCTTGCCCTTGAAAAATTTCTATAGTTGGTCAGCACGATTATTAACCCTTACGTTCAAGACCCCAAGACATGCATCATCGTCGCTACCATTCAAGGACAACGGACATGATCAATCGAAGATCGTGAGCCAGAAGGTCGCGATTTGAACCAAGCCATATAGCTTAAGTTTACCAAGGCTCATTACGTGTATTGAGTCGTTTCACGACTTATGAGTACCGATCGAGTAGAGCGTTGTATTGTTCTTAACTTATATCGTATGTTTTCCTTTTGGTACGTCGTACGTAGATCTTTTGATCTTGTGTACAACGTTTGCGTTAAATGGGTAGTTTTCTCATCTCGTAGCCTTCTTTCTCATCTGTTGCTATTCTCTCTTCTCTAACAATCCATTGGACTTCTAACCTATCGATGTGATTGGAACTTAAAAGGCAGTCGATACTTCAAAACTTGAACAACTCGAGACCCTAACCAATTTGAAGACGGACTCTGTCTCCAATTTCTTTATCATATATCCATCTTCCTTCTTTCTAGCTTCTCAGAATCTAGGGGCGAGATTCCTTTTAAGGGGGTAGTTTGTAACATCCCAAAGTTACTCATACCAATTTAAAAATAAATAAAGTTATTATTTTATTTGATTTTACGACTATCGAAAATTTTCTCGATTCTTATAACCTAAAAAGAGTTTTCAACGTTAAAATTAATAATAATAATAATAATAATTTAATTTCTTGATTTTAATGTCAAAAGAAAGTTTATTAAGTTTACTTGATTTTATGTGATTTTATTGGATTTAAATTGAAAAATAAAATTTTAATTAATTTTCTAGTATTTAAAAGATTTTCCTACTTTCTAGAAAATAAAATCAAAAATAAAAGCCAACTTTAAGTTGGAATTATTTTATTAAGTTCAAAATAATTCTAATAATTTTTATGAATTTTTCTAAAATTTTGGACACTATTTACTATATTCTAAAAGTGCATTTAATTTGTGGCTTAAAGGAATTTCAATTTTTAAATAAAAATAAAAAAATCAGAATGGGTTCCCGAAGGTCACCCATCCTCAATTACTCCATGCATGTGCTCACTTAACCCCGTGTGCTACCATGTGGCCAATTGCTATGCATTGATTAAAACCCTCCTATTGTTTTATTCCTCTTGCACTTCATCTTCTTCCTCCAAACCGAATGCTTTCTTCTCTGTAGTTTTCTTTCTCACTTATAACTCCAATGGCAACCACCACCACCGAGTGCCACCGGCCACCACCGACCACCCCACCGGCCCTCCCACACCCCGTCGCCCCTACTCCGGCCGCCGGCCACCGCCTCCGCCGCCCCTGCCGGCCACCACCGCAAGCAAAGCTCAAGCTCCACCATTAATGGCAGACCTTCACTCTTTTTCTCGTTTCTTCTCACACGAAGCATCAAATTGAATGCCGTCTGTGCCCACACGTCCGTAGTAACGTCACCTACATTACTACACCATCAATTGGCCGTTTCTTCCTCCCAATTAAGTGCAGTTTGTTGTCTCGAGCTAGTATTTGGAACGCTGGACGCTCAAACGCGATCTGCTGTCTCACGAAGAAGAAGCAGCAAAGCAGGAGACGAATGGACGGGAGATAGTTTTTGGCGCTGGTGTTACTTCTCAGCGATTTTCTCCTTGCTTTATATCTCTCTTGATGACTAACAGAGCACACGCATATCCCTTACAGAACATGCACGAAGCAATACGAACAGACCCACACACGCACGATCTGATAACTGACACCCGCATACACGCGACGTGCACACCAACGAACAGACCCACACACGCACGATCTGTTAACCACGTACACACCACACAGCGACGTGATTAATCCTAACACAGTTTTCAGTTTTCTTCCTCTCATTATTTCACTCGAAACCGAAGCTTTTACTCTCGCGTTTTCAAGCCAATCCGGCCACCACCTCCCCTATATAAAGTGCCCTCCAGGAGGTCCTCTCCACCCTCAACCCACCCCCAAAACCTCTCCTCCCCTCTCCCCTTGGTTTGGCCACATTTGCGATTTGAAGTTCGCCGGCAGTTCTTCGTTCTTCCTCCCGTGCGTCACCTCCGGTGGAGCTCTACCACTTTCGTCACCACCGCCGGCACCGCGACGTCGTGCTCTACACGTGCATGGCTTCGCCTCATCAAAACATCGCCGGAGCTCCCGCCCACCTCCATGGCCGACGGCTTCCGCGCTGCCGCCGCCGTCGCAGACCACCGGACCGCGCCGCCTCCTCCATTGGCTCTGTCTCGACGTTGGCAATCCGTTTTGGTAACTTGTCGGTCCTCTTTCCCTTCCCTGTCCTTGGCGCCATTGCCTTCTCTCCCTCTCTGTTAACCCGAAGCAATGAAGAAGATGACCAGTAGCCATTTGCTAGTCATCAACTACTGTAGCAATTGTTTTAGTAGTGATTTTTCCTTCCAGAAATTATTGCTCTCTAATGCAAACTCTGAATCCGATGATTCTTGCTCGTAAAATCATCTAAATTCATCCTTTATTTTTCAGTATTTATTTTGTAATTTTGAGTTTTATTATATATTAGTTGTTTTTTCTAATTGCGCGTTCTTGCCATGACCAGTGCGTCATGCGAATTGCTACCATCGTGTAGAGCACATCGCCGGGATACCATATTCGTTGTTCGCCGCCCAACTCTCCATTCCTATCGCCTGCACGGCCAGTTCTTCCGCTCATTACACTATTCACATTTCGACGACTTTGGACAACCGGAATTCGACACCGTTTGAGAATAACATATAACCAAGCAAGGCAAGTTATACCTTTGATCATATTTGATCCCAATATTTCAAATTATTTCAATTCTGTTTTAAATTATTATTGCATGCTATTTCTATTCAAGTAATTTAAATACATTTTTTAAATTATAGTTATTCCCATTGCCATTGTATAGCCAACTTTCTTTGTTGAATGAAACATACCTTGACACATTAGATAAAAATCGGTTTATGCATTAGTATGAACGAACATTTTGAGAAAAATTATGCTTAGACATGCTTAGACCAAAAATGTTCAGTTCCGGGAATTTGGCCCAAATAATCAACTATTGTTTAAAAGCCTATGACATTGGTTTGTCATGGAAGATTTTACAAATGACTTTGAAAAGCAAAAATGAAAAATTGGTTTGTACTTGGGCGAAATGGATGCTTGGTGGGTGCAGGTTTATGCACGGGCTCAATCCGGGTAGGTTTGAGGCCCAGTGGTTATTTTGGAAGTCGCCCAAGTCAGTTAAGGACCGGTCTTCGAGCCGCATCTTGCTAAGCCACATCGTACTACCACATGTCCTGTATGGGCAGGACCGGGCTAAATAATTTGTAACATTCCATCGTAGTTGTGTCATTTTGGTGTGTGGGTGTCGGTTAGACATTATTCCCACATGGCGCAAGAGGGGGCTTGAATCCGGCGGGTGGTTAGCCCAATGGAAGCGAAACCTTAGCGAGGCAAGACTACGGTGGGATGGCGCATTGTAAAAGCCTTGACACGTGCTCTAGACTGCTTACCTAAGGTAGTGAGCAGTGGGATCGACGGATGCCAAACAAACTAGAGAATTCTTGTCTTGTGGGTAAAGTTGTACAACCTCTGCAGAGTGTAAAACTATTCGAATAGCCGTGTCCACGGTCATGGACATGCTGAGCAAAGCCACTCAAAGTTAGACTTTGGTTTTTGATTTCAAAAGATTTTTATAAATGATTTGAGGATGGTTAATCCTTGTGGTAAAATTCGGCGGTTAGCCATGTGATAGGAGGGTATCCATCACCATGTTTCATATGGAGGTTATCCTACTATAAAACTTGAGAATTTGTGAAATGAATTTTAGTTATAGAATAACTGCTTTGGAACTTAGTAACAAATATTTAAAGAAAACATTGCTTTATGCAAATTCAACCAATAAGCCTTCCTTTGATATATCCATGCATGCATTAACTCTGTTATTGGGTGTAACTTGCGAGCACGGTAGTTGTGCTCACCCTTGCTTCATGCAAATAAATTTGGAGGAGAAGGACTTACGATCTCGACGACTAGGCCGCTACCCCAGTCGATTGCCTGTGGCAGATCAGCTGGACTCCACTACTTCTTCGTCTTCCGTTGTGTTTGTTTAATGTTGGCTTGTAAGCCTTTCTTGTAATCAACTCTGATATTTATCAATAAAGTTTGCGATTTATGGATGTTACCATATCATTTCTTGTGTGAACTAGCTCACGATCATGGGACTAGTTCGAAATGCCTGAGAGGATTACGGGGTGTTACTCCGGTCAAGATGAAATGGTATCAGAGCCATATCGACTGTAGGTCGTGACCTAGTTAGAATGGACGTTAGTTGAATACTTCAAAAATTATTTTATATAACAAGAAAAATAAATTGTTCTCTCCTCATCTTGGTCATCTATCTGTCCTTAGCTTTCTCATAGAAATTCTTCCTTACTAAACTCTCTCCTCACCATTTTGTAATATTAAATGGATCCTCTTGCCCTTGAAAAATTTCTATAGTTGGTCAGCACGATTATTAACCCTTACGTTCAAGACCCCAAGACATGCATCATCGTCGCTACCATTCAAGGACAACGGACATGATCAATCGAAGACTGTGAACCGAAGGTCGCGATTTGAACCAAGCCATATAGCTTAAGTTTACCAAGGCTCATTCTGTGTATTGAGTCGTTTCACCAGCTTATGAGTACCGATCGAGTAGAACGTTGTATTGTTCTTAACTTATATCGTATGTTTTCCTTTTGGTACGTCGTACGTAGATCTTTTGATCTTGTGTACAACGTTTGCGTTAAATGGGTAGTTTTCTCATCTCGTAGCCTTCTTTCTCATCTGTTGCTATTCTCTCTTCTCTAACAATCCATTGGACTTCTAACCTATCGATGTGATTGGAACTTAAAAGACGAGTCGATACTTCAAAACTTCGAACAACTCGAGACCCTAACCAATTTGAAGACAGACTCTCTGTCTCAATTTCTTTATCATATATCCATCTTCCTTCTTTCTAGCTTCTCCGAATCTCGGGGACGAGATTCCTTTTAAGGGGGGTAGTTTGTAACATCCCAAAGTTCTGTTACCAATTTAAAAATAAATAAAGTTATTATTTTATTTGATTTTCTGACTATCGAAAATTTTCTCGATTTACTATAACCTAAAAAGAGTTTTCACTGTTAAAATTAATAATAATAATAATAATAATTTAATTTCTTGATTTTAATGTCAAAAAGAAAGTTTATTAAGTTTACTTGATTTTATGTGATTTTATTGGATTTAAATTGAAAAATAAAATTTTAATTAATTTTCTAGTATTTAAAAAGATTTTCCTACTTTCTAGAAAATAAAATCAAAAATAAAAGCCAACTTTAAGTTGGAATTATTTTTATTAAGTTCAAAATAATTCTAATAATTTTTATGAATTTTTCTAAAATTTTTGGACACTATTTACTATATTCTAAAAGTGCATTTAATTTGTGGCTTAAAGGAATTTCGAATTTTTAAATAAAAATAAAAAAATCAGAATGGGTTCCCGAAGGTCACCCATCCTCCAATTGCTCCATGCATGTGCTCACTTAACCCCCGTGTGCTACCATGTGGCCAATTGCTATGCATTGATTAAAACCCTCCCCTATTGTTTTTATTCCTCTTGCACTTCATCTTCTTCCTCCAAACCAGATGCTTTCTTCTCTGTAGTTTTCTTTCTCACTTATAACTCAATGGCAACCACCACCACCGAGTGCCACCGCCACCACCGACCACCCCACCGGCCCTCCCACACCCCGTCGCCCCTACTCGTGGCCACGGCCACCGCCTCCGCCGCCCCTGCCGGCCACCACCGCAAGCAAAGCTCAAGCTCCACCATTAATGGCAGACCTTCACTCTTTTTCTCGTTTCTTCTCACACGAAGCATCAAATTGAATGCCGTCTGTGCCCACACGTCGAGTGGCAAGTCGCCCCCCTGATGGGTTCAGGCACAAGTTCTCAGATAACCTCCAAAGGTGACTCCTTCCCGATCGCATCCCTGCAATTTCTCTCGTTGCGTTTTCTGATTGATTTTCTTTGGGCGTGGATGGATTGCACATTTCCATCTTTCAGATGGGTTTACGATTCTTTTTTGCCCCTTGTTTGTTCTCAATTTGTTGAGATTTCTTCGGGTGTTTCTCCTCATTGTTATTTGTGGAGATGTATTTGGACTACTTGCCTAATAGAAGAAATTTTTTTGGATGAATAAATAGGTGGGTAATTGAGGTGATTGGAGCAGCGGGCACCCTCTACATCGGCGAGATGTACCGGCTGCAGGTGAGGTTTCATGAGAAAGATTGTACATTTAATTCTCTCTTTTGTTTTTCTTCTGTTCCTTTCATTTGATTTGATTGAACAATAATCTTGTCCTTTTTCCAAGTCATTTATCTGAATCCGGTGTCGATGCATCCACACATTTACAGCAACATGGCACATCTATTTAGGTAAAGTTGTTCCTTATGCTTCTTTTCTCTTGGAGGAGATCTGCTAATGTCTCCATGTTGATTCTTTTGATTATCTGCATGGTGTGTGGGAATGTTCTTTACCTAACCTAATCTTCAACCTAGCTACCAGTTTGGTGCTAAGATTCCATTTGTTAGCAGAAAGCCACTACCTTAGCCAAATGTGCTCTTGCTGTTTTTAGAGTAGCTGCGCAATTGAGATGCTCCAACCCACCTTTTCATTCTATTGCTAGACCTCCTTGATGGGATTACCAGATGCTTGACCTTGTTAAATGCAGATGTTTCGTGCTTGTGCCTTCTAAGTTCTCATAATGTTTGAATGTTGTTGGCTTGTCTCTTTTTCCTAACTAATATTATAGCTATCATCAATGCTTCAATAATGGTTAGTCATTAGATAAAAGTTTTAAGTGTTGTGTTATGTGTTATGTGTTATTCACTAATGATGAGTTATAACTTTTTTCTTCTTTTCTAGCTCTCACTCCTCCCTCAGAAATTTGATCTCTAAGTGGTGCACTTGTTATTGCCCTTTGTCTTCATATATGTATGTTATTTCTGCGCCAATTGTATCATTGTATATGATTGTGGATATCGTGAGGATATGTGCACGATCTCAGGATGATGAGTCAATTGGCAATGGCGTTGTTGGTTTGCAAAATCTCGCGTTTTCGGGTTTGCTCCAAGGCTGTCAGGCCACTGGCGGTTTGACCGGTTATGCCGGGCAGTCAGACCGCCCGTGGAGCAGTCCGACCGGCCATGGTGGCCGGTCCGACTGCCACAATGAAATTTGGGTTTTTGGAGCTGGGCCAAAAATAGGTTGTGTAGGCAAGTGAGGGGAGTCTCCTGGATGTGGTCCCATCATTTTTGGAGCTCCTAGTCAAAAGTTCTATTCGTTTGAAATTTCCAGAAGGTTTCGGAATTTCTCGCTTGAATTTTGGCTAAGTCCTTTGGACCGTCCGGCCGCCGTTGTGGGAGCGGTCCGGCCAAAGATGAAATCGGTCGGACCGGCCACTGTGGGACGGTCGGGCCGGCGATCACTGGAGGTGAGTCAAGTGTTGCATTGAGTTTGTTACGAGTGTGTTATTCTATGAACTTCAATGCTTTATTGATGTATATTGCATTGCGGGCGGCGTGGGTCAAGTTGTGAAGACCTTGTTCCGGAAGCGGTTTGTTTGTCTATTCTTTGTGCGGTGGCTTGCGAGTCAACGACGTCAGCGGTGAGTGGATCGGGACTACGCTTGGAGAGCCGAGGTCGAGCGATCGGGGATACTGGGTGAGGTCGTGTGACACAAGCATGGTGCGAGATGGACAAGATGGATCGAGCGGGTGGTTCGTGCAATTTGGTTGGATCGGCGGTGCGGATATCGGTGCGAGTCTGCGGGAGGTTCGATGGGTTTCGGACAAGAGAGGCTTGGCGACGCGATGAGAACCGCTGATCAACCTACACGTGGTGAAGCAGGCGATTGCTTCAAGTGTTATTTGTGTGCGGGTCCCATGTGTAAGTGACCCCAAAAAAGGAAACCCTAGCTCTCTAGTATAAATAGGAAGGGGGGAGATGGAAAACCAAGCCAAGCATTCATTTAGCCCCCTTCTTCCTTTTTCTAGGGTTTGGAGGAGAGGAGAGGAGAACTAGGGTTTGGAGTGTGCTCCTTGTTGAGCTCTTGCCCTCCTTGGTGGAGAGGCTTTGTAAGCATCTATTGTGAGTGAACAATCTTGTGATGCTTAATTGAAAGATCAATTGCTCCCTTTGTGCTCTTCTCTCTTTTGGATGTTTTTGGTGCTTCTTTGATTCAAAGGTTCATGCTTGGTCTCTTGGCCTACTTTATCTTGCTTTGATGTGTGGGATTACTCCTAGAGTCATCTAGTTCATCAAACCCCCACAAGCAAGTCTTGAATCAAGATTTTCTCATTTCTAGGGTTTGTGCACTTCTTTGGTAAAATCTCGAGAGATCGATTCTGCGAAGTGGATCGACGGATCGTCGCTAGAAATAGGTCTCCAATATCATTAGGGAGGTGTGCTAGAAATTTGGTCAAGTTTTATTGGTTGAATCAAAAGTTGGATCAAATTTCGTTTTGGATTTGGGTGGAGTTTTTCATCTTGGACTCTCACCGTCCGACTGGAGTCTTTCAACGGCGGTTCGACCTTTGTGTATTCGAGCCATTGGTTTGCCGGTCGAACAGCTGTCCACCGGTCCGACCGCTAGTTAGTTGCTTGGTCGGACCATTGGTTGACCGTCGGTCCGAACCGCCGTGGTAGCCGGTCGACCGCGATGACCGATGAAGAACGGTGAGTTCTTTTCTCCATTTGTGTCGTGTGGTTGAGGGTTTATCAAATCCAACACAAGGCTTCCGTTGTGTGCTTCTTGATCTTCTTAGCTTTCATAGCTAAAGGAGTAAAGTTCGTGTTGGTTTTGATTTAGGCGAAAAAGTTTTGAAAGCGCCTATTCACCCCCTAGTCGCCTTTCAGGTCCTACAAGTGGTATCGAGCCGGTTAGCTCTTCTCATAGATCTTAACAGGTCTTTGGAGCCATGGCGTGACAAGTACTCAACCAAGCCACACATTTTGAAGGAGTTGACTTTGCATCTTTGGAAGGCTCGTATGCAAGCATATATCGAGGCTCAAGGGCACGCTATTTGGCTAAAGGTGAAAAATCCTTATGTCGTGCGGTAGATGACGATCGATCACTCGGATGTGGAGGCCAACAAAGAAGCTCGGAATTATTTGATCCAAGGCCTTAGTCGATCTGAGTTTGAGCGTGTTGCTCACTTGCGGTCTGCTCACGAGATCTGGCGGACTCTTTGTGACTATCATGAAGGGTCCACTGCGATCAAGGAAGTGAGACAGAACCAGCTCAAGAAAGTATACTCAAAGATCGAACAAAGGCCTGGTGAGTCTTTGGATGAGCTGTGGGGAAGATTCTCTAAGATTCTTCATGATCTCCGTATTGTTGACTGGTATTTCTGAGTCGAGAATGCACGCCCGACTTCGGGTGCTCTTGATGTGAAGTGCGGGAATGAAGATCACTTCCATCAATGACAACATCATCATGAGTGAGCTTACCATGGATAAGCTTTACTCGAGGTTGAAGACGCATGAGATTGACTTTATCTCGCGTCTCCCCAAGACAGAGTCGATGGCATTAGTGGTCGATAAATCCAAGGGTTGTTCTTCAGAGTCTCTTGATTGTAGCTCATCTGGTTTTTCATTATCTGCTTTACATTCTTTAAGTGATGAGCAACTAGAGAAACTGCCCGAGGATGACTTAGCCCTCCTTTCCACCAAATTCACAAGAGCGTATAACAAGGTGAGGAATAGGAGGAGAAGTGGACCTATCACATGCTTCGAATGTGGTGAGCCAAACCACATTCGCTCCAGGTGCCCCAAGCTAAAGGGCAAGGAGGAGAAGGAGACACGAAGACATCCCGGAGAGGATGCTAAACCCAAGAAGACAAACTATCGAAGTTTGTCGGTAGGGTCCTTGCCGCTCTTGAGAATGTAAATATGAGCGATGTGGACTCGGAAGCGGAGGACGGCGAGTGAATCTCGTGGCAAGAAGAAGGCGCATGACTTCACCAAGATGTGTTTCATGGCCAAGAACGACCACGGCGACTCCTCCAACAATGAGGATCCTTTTAGTGATCCCGATGAGGTATGCCCTTCTATTGCGACATGAAAAGGCGTTGGTGCTTCTTTGAATGAAATTGCATAAGCAAGTAAAAATGATTAAGAAGCAGGACATTAAGATTGATAATTTGAACCTAGAAGTGGTTAGGCTAAAATCTATTAATCCTGATGATTTTTGTGAATCCTGCACTAGCTTGCTTAATGACTTGACAAGCTTGAAATCTGCTCATTCCTCTGTCACCAATCAACTTAAAGATGCTCTCGATGAACTAGAATCTCTCAAGTCTAGTTACGCTTGCTTAGATGCCATTTCACTTGATGTGACTGCCATGGAAGCTATCCCTTTAACTTGCTCAAATTGTGCTTTGCTTGAATTAAAACTGGATATCTCCTTAAAAGAATTGTAAAAATTTGATGCTAGTCATACATGCTCTCATTGTAAGAATAATAAGATTAAGATGCAAGAGATGAAAGAAATGCTAGTTTACTCTAGAGTTGCATCTTGTGAAAATTGTCCCAAGCTTACAATTGAGATTGAAGCCTTAAACAAGACCCTTGAAGAAAAGGCTAAAATTGAAAGATCCATGTCTTTTACTGCTTCTAAGAAAGTTATTGATTCTAACTCTTGTGCTTTAAATCTGAAGTTGAAACCATGATTAATCAGATTCAAGAGGCATTTAGAGTCAAATTTAAGGAGCAGTTGAATAGGATTAGAGAATCCTATTGTGTGTCTTGTGAGGCCTTCAAGGTGGAAGTGACCCTTCTTAAGAGCAAGAGCAATGAGGTAATCAAGTCTAGCAAGTGCACTAGATGTGAGGTTTAATGAAAGAGAATGATTACCTCAAGGTGACTCTTGAGAAGTTTTCAAGTGGGAAAAGAAACTCAACATGATTCTTGATCAATCCAAAGTGAGTGTGAAAAATAGTGGTCTAGGTTTTAATCCCTAGAGCATTCCAAGAAAAACCCACCTAGGATTGCTAGAGTTGTGAAGAATGGTTTGTTTGAGCTAGAACCTACTAAGCCATCAGGGTTGTTTTCAAATCCATGGGTTTTGCTCAAACTCTTTACGGCAAGAAAGGTGCTTTCACTCATCATGCAGGACCTCTCAAAGGTCGATGCCATTGCACCTTCTGCAAGAAAGAAGGCCATCTTGTTGAGTTACCTTCCTGAGAGCAAAGCTTGAGAGAAAAGAGAGGATGAGCGTCCTAAGATCCATTAGAGGAGTCCCTTCTCCAGCTGTAGTCTCTAGAGCTAGGCAGACTGTTTATCGCACCACACATAGGCCTAGATTCGTAGAGAACTTTGTAGACTCTTTTGGTGGGTCTAGGCGGCATGTTGGATTAGGACATCGTGAGGAGAGACCACGGGTAGCACCTAGGCAGGGGAGTATCGATCTTTTAGTAGATCGTTTGGAGAGGTCTAGGTGGTTCTCATGTGCATTCTTGTGATTTTATTCTGATCATGTTTACGCTACTTCTCTGCTGCTCCTAGACATCGTGCTTCTCGATCTTTGGATCCTCGATCATTTATCACTAACCCGATCTTGAGGCACGGATGTTTTCTCGATTGTGCTTTTAGGTCCGTCGTGCGAGGAAGGAGGACATATGGCTTGTTGACTCATGTGTTCTCGACACATGACCGGAGATTCTAGATGGTTCTCCTCCTCACACGTGCATCCGGCAATGAATTGATTACATTTGGGGATGCTTCTCACCGGACCGTGATGCAAAGGGCACCGTGTCTTGCGTCAACGACAAGTTCATGCTAAAAGGCGTCGCTTTGGTAAGTAAGTGAGGTATAATCTTCTATCTGCTTTCTCCGCTGCTTGATGAGGGTCTAGAAGTGAGGTTTAAGAGAGGTAAGTCTGAGTTCTAGATTCCTCGGGTGAGCTTGTTTTGAGATCTCAGTTTGAGAAGATCTTACGTGCAAATTTCAGATTTCTTCTTTCCAGTCCTAGGTGTCTTGTAGCCTCTGATTCTCATGACCTTGTTTTGTGGCATCGTAGACTTGGGCATATAGGTTTTGATCATTTGTCTAGAATCGGTTGCAAGGACTTGATTAGAGGTTTGCCGAGGTCAAGGTCATTAGAGATCTTGTTTGCTCACCTGTAGACATGGTAAGATGGTGTCGCTTCCCACCCACCTCTTACTTTGGTAATGGTGATGGTCCAGGGCGACTTCTTCACTTAGATCTGATTGGTCCTTCTAGAGTTCATCACCGGTGGGAAATGGTATGTCTTTGGTGGTTGTGGATGATTACTCGGTATTCATGGGTTTATTTTCTTGCTTCTAAGGACGAAGCATTTGGATTCTTTAGAGATTTGGTCCTTAGAATTCTTTGTTGATATACTGGAGCCTTGAGAGCCATTAGGAGTGACAATGGGATAGAGTTCAAGAATTCTTCTTTTCTACCTTCCTTGCCGATAGGGAATTGAGCATCGATTTTCTTCTCCTAGAGTTCCTCGTGAGAATGGTGTTGTAGAAAGGAAGAACAGAACCCTTGTAGAGATGGCTCGGACCATGCTAGATGAGCATTCTACTCCTAGGAGATTTTGGTGAGGCGATCTCTCTCGCTTGTTATATTTCCAATGGGGTTTTCTTGAGATCTGTGGTTGGAAAGACTTCTTATGAGCTTAGATTTGGTCATTCTCCCAAAGTCTCTCATTTCAAGATTTTTGGTTGCAAGTGCTTCATTCTTAAACATGGCAATCTTGATAAATTTGAGTCTAGATGTTTTGATGGCATATTTCTTGGTTATCTGCTCATTCTCGTGGCTATCGTGTTTTTAATGTTGACACTAACAAAATTGTTGAGACTTGCGAAGTCACTTTTGATGAGGCTAGTCACAGTACTAGACCCGATGCTTGGTACAGGTTCTGAAATTCAAGGAAGCATTTTAAATCGATGATGATTACGAGGATGAAGAACCAAATCATCCTCCACTACTTACGAGAGGGTGGAGAGCACTGCTACCACTACGTCGGCCAAATTGAGCGACCTCCTCCTATCCCCACCGACGATCCGAGTGGCTCTGTTCCTACCTCCACAATTCATGAGGTAGAGGCCACGTCTGCACCAGAGCACCACTTCATCTGACGACAACATCCACTGAGCGGATGATTGGGGATCTTCAAGAGCGAGTCACTCGCTCGTGTTTATTCTCCCGATTCTCATGCACATTACGCTTTTGTCGCTTCTTTGAACCCCGAGATATCACCCATGCTTTATCGATGCCTCTTGGGTCAATGCCATGCATGAAGAGCTTGAAAATTTGAAAGAAACAAAGTCCGGTTTTTAGTTGAGCGACCTTCCGATTCTCATGTTATTGGAACAAAATGGGTTTTTAAAAATAAGCAAAGTGAGGATGGATTGGTTGTTCGCAATAAGGCTAGACTTGTAGCTCAAGGTTATTCCTGTGTAGAGGGCTTAGACTTTGAGGAGACCTTTGCTCCAATGAGCTAGATTGGAGGCCATTCGCATTCTTTTAGCATTTGCAACATCCAAGGGTTTCAAGCTTTTTCAAATGGATGTTAAAAGTGCTTTCTTGAATGGCTTCATAGAAGAAGAGGTCTTTGTCAAGCAACCTCCTGGTTTTGAAAATCAAAATTCCCAAATCATGTTTTTAAACTCTCTAAAGCCTGTATGGATTGAAACAAGCTCCTAGAGCTTGGTATGACACTTAAGAGTTTCTTGCTTGAAAATGATTTCAAAATGGGAATGGTTGATAAAACCTTGTTCACTCTCAAGCATGGCGTGATTTCTTGTTGGTTCGATTTATGTGGATGATATTATCTTGGTGGTTCTTCTCATGCTTTGGTGTCTAGATTTTGATTCTATGAGCGGTGAATTCGAGATGAGCATGATGGGAGAACGACATTCTTCCTTGGTCTTCAAATCAAGCAAGCGAAAGAAGGCACCTTCGTTCACGAGTAAGTATACAAAGGACCTTCTTGGCGCTTCAATATGGGAAGCGATGGGCCAATGTCTACTCCCATTGCTACAACCACCGTCTTTGGATCGATGAGGATGGAGAGTCCGTGGACGGAAGAGTACCGCAGATATGATTGGCTCCCTCCTCTATCTTACTGTCGGGCCGGACATACAATTCGCCGTATGTCCATGCGCTCGATTTCGAGCTTCCTCGTGCTTCTCATCGTCAAGCGATGCGCGCATCTTGGTATCTTCAAGATACGCTTGACTTTGGACTCTGTATTCTTCTTCTTGGTTCTTTCAATTCGAGCATTTTCGATCTTGATTTCACGGTGTAGAGTTGATAGGAAGAGTACTTCGGCACTTGTCATTTCTTGGGCACATCTCTTGTTTCTTGGTCTTCTAGAAAATGCAGTCTTACATTGCCTGATCTGGTGAGCCGAGTATGTAGTGCCGCGATGGTCGCTCTCGTGTTCTCTGGATTTTGTCCACGCCGCGAGACTATGGGTTATCTTTGGGAAGTGTTCCTCTTTTCTGTGACAACACTTCTGCAATTAATATTGCTAAAAACCCAGTGCAACATTCCAGGACTAAACACATTGACATTCGATTTCATTTTCTGAGAGACCATGTTGAGAAAGGTGATGTTGTGCTTCACTTTGTAGAGTCTGAGCAACAGCTTGCAGATATTTTCACTAAAGCTCTTGATTCTTCTCGTTTTGCTGCTTATGGGAGAGTTAGGGGTTATTAGTCCTATTGGGCTGTTTTGAGGGGGAAGTTGCTCTTTTTGCATTCATTGTATCATAATGCATGTTTCAATTCATTTGTCTTGCATTGTATAATAAAATTAGTGGAGCTTTGATTATTATCCTTGTATGACTTAATTTCATCTTCTATACCTTGTCATATCAAGTGATAGCCTGCTAGACTTCTTTTATGGCTCTTCGTGTTTGGCTTAGCTTTTGCCTTGCTAGCTTTAGATCTGTGAGCAATTTGAATCAAATCATGTCTTGTTGGATCTTGTGACTAGTTTTGCTCTAGTGATCCTCTTATGACTCTCGCCATGTCTTACAGGTTGAATTGAGTCTTGAACTTATTCTGAGTTGAAAAATGAGCTTTTTATCTTATTAAGTCAAGCAAATGAAAAATGAGATTTTCGTGCGAAAAAGCGATCTCACCAATCCTTTCTCATGAGACGGCTTGCCATTGCACTAGGCATGAACTCGGGGAGTTTTGGATGACCTAGATCATTCTTTTAAGCTTATCGCTTGAGATGGTCGCAGCAAGGCTTGAGATCTAGCACAGCAAAAAGGGGAGAAAAAGAAAATTTGCCCAAAAGGGCTAAGTGCTTGAGCTTTGCTTCAAAAGAATTATCTTAATGCTCAAAATACCTCAATTCTTGTTTTGAGTCTCTTTTACTTATAGACATGGCTTGACTCATTTGTGGTTGCTTGGAGTGAATCTATGTTATTGAGCAACCTTTCATGATTTTAATTCTGTTAATCTCAGATTGCGGCTATCTTGGTTATAGCTTTGCAATACATGTTTTGCCATGATTGAATATAGCGTCTACTCTTGGTATAGCTTGGTATAATACTTGTACTGTCTCCATGTATAATGGTCATGGCTCCTCTTTACTAAAGTTCAAAAATAAAGTCATTCCTTCATGCTCTTTCTTTTTCATGCATCTTGATGAATTCATTGTCAAAGGGGGAGAAAGATTGTGAAGAAAATGATGTTGGAGCTTTTGGTTTCATACTCAAGGTTTAATATAAAAGAACTTCATAAAATAAAAATTTTGAACCTTTTGAAAATTTGTGATCATAGTGAGTTAAGTCTTGTGGTTCTATTGCCTTTTCCTGATTTCATTTGCAATTGAAAAATACTCACAATGATCAAAGGTCAAATAGAAAAATTGCCTTTCATTTGGACCTAAGTGAGATTTTTGGCTACTTTCTGGAAATTGAATCATTTGGTGCTTTCATTGCCTTATCTCACTTGCCTATACTATTCTGAAGCCAGCTTGGTCGGTTCCTAAGTTTTTTCTTGCTTATGGACCAAGTTGTGCCTTTATGCAAAACGCCGAATTTTTACTTTTCATTTCAAAAAAACCACATTTTCTTGAAAATTACCAATGTGTTCATCAAGGGGGAGATTGTGGATATCGTGAGGATATGTGCACGATCTCAGGATGATGAGTCAATTGGCAATGGCGTTGTTGGTTTGCAAAATCTCGCGTTTTCGGGTTTGCTCCAAGGCTGTCAGGCCACTGGCGGTCTGACCGGTTATCTTTGGCGGTCGGACGCCGTGGAAGCAATCCGACCGCCATGGTGGCGGTCCGATCGCCATGATGAAATTTGGGTTTTGGGTGAGCCAAAAATAGGTTGTGTAGGCAAGTGAGGGGAGTCTCCTGGATGTGGTCCCATCATTTTGGAGCTCCCAGTCAAAAGTTCTATTCGTTTGAAATTTCCAGAAGGTTTCGGAATTTCTCGCTTGAATTTTGGCTAAGTCCTTTGGACCGGTCCGACCGCCGTTGTGGGAGCGGTCCGACCGGCATGAAATCGGTCGGACCGGCCGTGGGGACGATCGACCGCGATCACTGGAGGTGAGTCAAGTGTTGCATTGAGTTTGTTACGAGTGTGTTATTCTATGAACTTCAATGCTTTATTGATGTATATTGCATTGCGGGCGGCGTGGGTCAAGTTGTGAAGAACTTATTCCGGAAGCGGTTTGTTTGTCTATTCTTTGTGCGGTGGCTTGCGAGTCAACGGCGTCAGCGGTGAGTGGATCGGGACTACGCTTGGAGAGCCGAGGTCGAGCGATCGGGGATACCGGGTGAGTCGTGTGACACAAGCATGGTGCGAGATGGACAAGATGGATCGAGCGGGTGGTTCGATGATGGTTGGATCGGCGGTGCGGATATCGGTGCGAGTCTCAGGAGGTTCCGATGGGTTTCGGACAAGAGAGGCTTGGCGACGCGATGAGAACCGTGATCAACCTACGTGGTGAAGCGGCGATTGCTTCAAGTGTTATTTGTGTGGGTCCCATGTGTAAGTGACCCCAAAAAAGGAAACCCTAGCTCTCTAGTATAAATAGGAAGGGGGGAGATGGAAAACCAAGCCAAGCATTCATTTAGCCCCCTTCTTCCTTTTTCTAGGGTTTGGAGGAGAGGAGAGGAGAACTAGGGTTTGGAGAGTGCTCCTTGTTGAGCTCTTGCCCTCCTTGGTGGAGAGGCTTTGTAAGCATCTATTGTGAGTGAACAATCTTGTGATGCTTAATTGAAAGATCAATTGCTCCTTTGTGCTCTTCTCTCTTTTGGATGTTTTGGTGCTTCTTTGATTCAAAGGTTCATGCTTGGTCTCTTGGCCTACTTTATCTTGCTTTGATGTGTGGGATTACTCCTAGAGTCATCTAGTTCATCAAACCCCCACAAGCAAGTCTTGAATCAAGATTTTCTCATTTCTAGGGTTTGTGCACTTCTTTGGTAAAATCTCGAGAGATCGATTCTGCGAAGTGGATCGGACGGATCGTCGCTAGAAATAGGTCTCCAATATCATTAGGGAGGTGTGCTAGAAATTTGGTCAAGTTTTATTGGTTGAATCAAAAGTTGGATCAAATTTCGTTTTAGATTTGGGTGGAGTTTTTCAGTACTGGACTCTACCGGTCCGACCGGTCTTTCAACGGCGGTTCGACCGCTTGTGTATTCGACCATTGGTTTCTTGCGGGTCGAACCGTATCCACCGGTCCGACCGCTAGTTAGTTGCTTGGTCGGACCATTTGGTTGACCGTCGGTCCGACCGCCCGTGGTAGCCGGTCCGACCGCCGTGGTAGCCGTCGGACCGCGATTACCAGTGAAGAAAAAGTGAGTTCTTTTCTCCATTTGTGTCGTGTGGTTGAGGGGTTTATCAAATCCAACACAAGGCTTCCGTTGTGTGCTTACTGATCTTCTTAGCTTTCATAGCTAAAGGAGTAAAGTTCGTGTTGGTTTTTGATTTAGGCGAAAAAGTTTTGAAAGCGCCTATTCACCCCCCCTAGTCGCCTTTCCGGTCCTACAATGATATATGTTGCTACACCTATTTGTTTTTTTTCCTTTTGAGATGCACAAAATTGCTTTGTTTTTGTCAATCTATTGAAGTATGTGTTTCATTTTTTTTGGGGTCAGATATAGTGTTTTTCACTCCATAGTAGTGAAGAGTTCCAAAGTTAATAAAAATGTAATACTAATGGAAATCATAATATTTTTTATTTTTTGACTTGCTGAAGTACCTAAGTAATGATTACAGTTTGAACTTTGAATATGAATGCATCTTTATCTATGCAAAAATAAGCAGAATATCTCAGGTGATAACGCCTTGGGTGAGGAAGCATGTTAGGTTGGTTGACACATGGAAATGTGTTTTTTGGTGGGAAATGAACCTCTTGGAAAGTTGATTAGGGACTAGACATCTACATACATGGAGATATATCTAGGATAGTAGCATGCTTCTCCAGTTCAATTTAACTATTGTGTGACTACGATGTTGGTTCTTATGTTTCTTGGATGACACTATTATTTCCCATTATCAAAGTAGCTGTGAATGCATTGTGACAGTAGTTAGTTATAGCCTAATAAATGGAACACTTCCAAGTAGCTATGTGTTTTTTTGGCAATGTCCTTCATGTGGAAGTATACGATATTCATATTAAGTTTTGTGTCTATGCTATATGCATATATAACTTCAAATCATAACTTGTTTATCTGTAACTAGGACATAACTATATTCTCCTGCATTTCTTCCAATGTTGAATGTGCCATTTATTATCTGATTTCAAAACAAAATGAACTCAAGCTACTAAATCTAATATTAAAATAAGCAGTTGGCAACCCTAAATCTAAACTCAAGTCTCAAGTTTCCATCTTTATGGTATCTTCAGCACAGCTTCAACTTACATTTTTCTCCTCTTTTTGATAACCATAACATCAAAGAAATTTGTTCATCTATTCCATCATTACATTCATCAATGTTACACCATTCATTTTCACTTCATCCCCTACATGGTACTCTCGCCCTTGTACCTTTGTTAAAGGCGGAGGACTCCTCGCCCCCGGGAGCTCCACACCGGTTTTTTTTGTGAAAAGGCCATTGAGGTTTCTGAAATCACATCCAGGTCCTCCGTGTTAGTTTTTTGCCAAAAGCCCCCCCCGTTTTTTCTGAAATCATGTCGAGATCCTCCACGTTAGTTTTTTTTAGCAGAAGCCTCATGTTGTTTCTAAAATCACATCAAGGTCCTCCACATCATTTTTTGTGTGAAAAGTCCCTTGTTGTTTCCGAAATAACATCGAGGTCCCACTCCATTTTAGCGAAAAGCCCCCTGTAATATTTGAAATCACATCGAGGTCCCTCAACCTACTCTACGGGCACAACGTAGCGCGCTTATCATCCTATTTATCTCTTAAAGTGGATGGGATTGGTGAATTGTTGGAGGTTCAGCCGTTTTTCGTGGTCGTCGACCATCCAATTGGTATCGCACTGTCCAGATCGAGTATCTATCACTATATAAACATATTAATATATCTCTTAATGTGGATGGGATTGGCGAGCTCTTGTAGGCTATGTAGTTTTCTGCACTCGTCGACTGTCGGATTTACATCATATACGGTATGGATCGGTCTGGTCCAAAGTCGTCGGATCGCGGTTTCCAATGGACGACCGAGATTTGCTTGCCCCGTCTCCACCCCTCCCCAAAAGCTAGTCATCCACCGCCCACACGTCGCGCTCGCACGCCTCCCTGACTTCCTCTAGCCTACAACCAGTGGCCGGTGACACCTCGCGCTCACCTCCACTGCCCTAGCCGTCGCCCTCATCCCACCATCGTCGGCCTCCCATGGTCTCACTCGCCGTCACCGCGCCATCATCTCTCTCCCTTCTTTCCTCTATCTCCGCCGCCACCGTTGGTACAAACACACAAAACACCGCCGACTTTGTCGCCGCTCCCCCGGCTTCCCTCCGGCCTCTGGAACTTCCATCCTTTCCTCGTCTCAACCCTTTCTCCTCAGACTTGGCCAAATGGGCGGCACGGGCACGACAGGGCACGACCCGTTCCCGCCCGACTATTAGATGGGTCGTGCTTGAGGAAGCGATCGAGCACAACCTGTTGGAGTTTCGTCTTTGAAATTTGGATCGAAGACGAGCCCGTTTGGCCCACCAGAATATTTTTTTTTAAAAAAATCAGACAACTCCAAAATAAATTCAAAAAATCATAAGAATGTGTAGAATTCAAAAATACATATAAAAATTGTAATAAATAAGACAAGTATATTGAAAATGTAATATAATTTTATTAATGTTCAAATAGCTGGCTTAAAACATTTGTCATTTAGCTCATAAGACATGAGAAATTGAAAAACATGTAAAACAATCCTAGAATATATATATCAAAATAGATTTATATATACTTATAAAATGAACTATATAAAATTTAAAAACTACAAAATATAATCATATAAGTATTAAGAAATGGAAAGAAAATCATATAAATATTAATAAATAAAAATAAAATCACACACACATATATTAAAATAGTGTCGTGCCTAGGTCGTATCGAGCTGAGTCCAACACTATTTGTATTGTGCCGTGCCGATCCATCGTATTCGTACCAGAGTGGCGACCCAAGTACGACCCAGACTATCGTGCCGTGCCGACCAGCTCCGCCTCTCCTCCAGTTGTGGGGCGCGTGCAACACCTGAATGGCGGGGCTGCGACGGTGGAGTGCGGGGGAGGGATGAGTGAGCCCAGGGCTTGGGACCTGCGCCGGCAGGTCAGCTCTTCTTCTTGTTGTCACCCTATCGTCTTTTCGGGCTGTAAGAGATTGACGTCGCCGTCTCCAACCAAGCGGGTTGCTTGTTTTGAGCCAATCACATAATAAATTGATTTGCTTATCGTTTTGGTATTAACTTCATTTCTTTTTTCCTTCACTGCAGTAGGGCATTTTGGATTGGGCGTACACCGCACAAGAAATTGATCTGTTTTGTTCTTCTATGTGTGTTCCTATTCCTCATTTTGGTGTTGAGCCACTGGTGCCGGTGGTGCATGTGCTCCCTGGTCGGTTTCAATGGTGGAGGCCAGAGGTAGCGTGCAGCAGCTGTCTAGGATCGACATCCTCCGTACCATCTCGCAATCCAGCCGGGCACTTTCACATCTTGCTGCTCCTTCTCGGTCTCAAGGTGAAATTTCTCAACACATTTAGCCATTCACTTCTCTAGCATAATTACCAGAGCTTCTTTTATAGACTTAATTTACTTGGTCATTACGAGGTATTTAGAGTTTTGGTCCCAGTATAGATGCCCAACGAAGAACCGTATTTGCAGCATGAGGAGAATCAAGAGATATTTTGAACTTGCATTCATCCTTCATGGCCGCAATGTGTTCGTTGAAATGCCTTAATGGCATCAGATTCCCTTGGGTATCTATTATGTTGATTGCTCTCAGCCTTGGGTTTTGGTCACTCTAAAATTTATGTTTCCTCTTTGAACCAGTAATCACCATTGATTATGTTAGCCATTTGTTACTAGAAGATGTGGCCATGTGTGGCGTAATTTAGTATCGCTCTTGGTTCATGTACTTGAAACTACAGGCTTGAATTTTTCTAAATATATGTACCTTTTTATGATTGTATGTAATCAGTTGTGTGGGTTGTTCCATTCATCGTGATAACCGGGACCCCCTATGGAGACAACAACACTAGACTATTGACATATTGAACTGTAAGTCTCACAGGTTCAGTTGATCATGCTTAGTATCGTTAGTTTGTTTTTGTGCTTGGTTGCAAGCATTCCTTGAGCTTCTTCTACGCTCCAAAGATACTTAGTTCATTCTCTCAATCTGTGAGATAGAGGCATAAGAAGATGGTCGTGACCGCTAGTGCGTTGCGTCCTTTCAGGTATGTGGAACTTGCTATTTTATCTTTTTTTTCTCCAGTAAGTTGTTCCGGATAAACCATATAAATATACATGATTAGGCTTCAGAACTAATTCCATGTTTTGGTCAGGATATTTGTTTGTTTATTTACCTATGTAGACATGGATTGTCATGTGAATTTTTAAGTCATTTTGTTGTGCAGATTACTACTAATCCAATAGGTCGTAAACTGAATTACTGCAGAGTTGTAGGAAATGTGTCAGAGACATGCACTTAAGCAGCTTTGGTGTTACTCCGTCGCATTAAAATTCAATAGGGAGTTACATTCCCTGCTTTCTTCCATTTCTATACTGCTCCTTTTTGTCAAGTAAAAAAAGCTACATTTTCTATTGCCTTTTGTGCTATAGCTGGGGAGAATATTAAGATAGATAAGAAGTTCCTTTTCCTGGAAATTGACTCCAAGTTGTTTTGTAATACACACTCCATTTGGAGATTGTTTACCCGAATTACACTTTCCGACACCGATATTTTGCGACTGAGTGCTGGATTCAGGCCTCTATCTAGAGCATCACCCGCACCCTTTTTTAAACAATTCAGCTTCCTGCGATGCTTCTAGGAACTGTGAGGGAAAAAAAGAGAAAAAAATATTGTGTACTAGCCATGCCAATACATAGCCTCCAGGAATGGAGATGCATGTCCACTGTTTATATTTACCCATTATTAGATAGTATTTTTGGTTAGTTGCACATGTGAACCATGAATGTTTACATTTCTAGACTGAACTTATGTTATGTACTATATCTTCTCCTGGGATTGGCTAAACAATAGAATTCAGATAGTTACAGCTGCAACCTTGATCGAAACTTCTGCAAACTGAACATATGAAAGTGATACCAATACAATTTTGTTACCAATAATGATTCTCAACATTATAATTTGATAGCCTTTTCTAGATATTTGATGATTAGATGTAATAGTTAGAGTCAGTTTTTCTTAACTTGCGAGGTGATTTCTTGCCTGGGATGTGGGATCTTGGCTGTAAACAAACTATTGTGTATGTTTAGGCCCATTTTTTTATTATTCAATAGGTAGTTTTACAAAAAAATTGGTGAGCTGCCATTATAGATTTTCACATATATATTCATTATAATCGGTGGGTGCTAAAGCGGTAACTATCCAGGTTGCCCATGAGGGAAGGCATATGGTTAGTTGACGATCTCAATGTCTTCAACAAGCTTATCACACATTTAATCAGGTGATATGCCCTAAAGGCAATCATAGAGATGATGGTATCACATCTATGTTTACGAATTATAGAATAATTGTTATTATATTTTTTGGATGAATTATCATTTATAAAGATTAACAAGTATGTGACTTGTTGTTGATGCTCTTTAACTTATATGATGTTATTCTAAATGTATCTATGGTCGGAACACTAGTGACTTATCGACCAACACATGTATTGATTGATGACCATGTCTTACCGGTCATGAATATGAGATATCGAATCAATTATGTAAACACATGTTAGAGAACATAGTGTTAGATTGACTCCACTTTGAGATACTATTGATATTATCATGATTTTATGTGTCATCAATTAGTCTCAAGCAATGATGATGTATAATCCTTAGACCTGAGATCGGTATGGTTTCCTACATGTGTAATAGTATATTTGGGGGTTGCCAAACACTACTCTGTAACTAGGTAGTTATAAAGGTAACTTTTAGGTATACTATAAAACATGCGGATGGATGTGATTGGTCGGATATAAGATTTGCTCATTTCTAACATAACAGAAGAGATATCTCTGGACCCCTCAATGTGGTCGGATAAAGAAAGTGCATAGCCGTACCACTAGTGGTCGAAGAGTTCTACATGAAGTTATCTATCACTTGGTCGAGAAAGTATTGAACAATCAATGGATGACAAAATATCTCACTTGGAGTTCAACAAAATATCGTGAGGCAAAGAGATAATACGCAAGTAGGTCGTTTAGTCCGACTAAATAAAAACTGGTCGAAAATGATCACTAACTGGCCATAAGTTGTTACGAACTGGTCGTAACTAAATATGATCTGGTCGTATGGAGATGTGAGCTGGTAGTAAGTGATAAGGACATGGTTGTAGATCATATTGCATAAGGTTCGTCTGATATAATATTTATGTGTATTCGGGAATCGTTACGTCCGGCTAGGAACCGCTAACAACTTGTGGTCGAAAAGGAGTTTCCGAGTCACAACCGATTACGCATGAACCTACATGGTTGTACACTTAACTGTTGGAACAAAGTTGGGATAGGATCCGTTATGAGCTCTTTATAAGGGGGTGCATGGGGTTATTGGGACGTACATGAGTTGCTCTACCAAAACCCTAGCCGCCATCTTTTTGAAGGTCATATCGTGCGTGTTGGTGCTAGTACACCGGCGTACGACGTTCCACCCCTGAACGTGTGGATACCGTAGAGGCGCTGTCGTAGTTTCTACTGCGCTGATCGAGGACGATCTACAACCTATGCAAGGAATATCATAAGTTGCTGGAGGAGACGATCAGTGGAGAGGACGTTGGACGATCGACTACGACCACTTCATCGATGAGCTCGATGTTGGATCAGGCTGCTCCAACTCTTCTTCCGCTGCACTGCGTGTCTAGTGGTAACAACCTATGATCTCTTGCTTGTATGGCTTATTGGTTTACGTGGTAGAATTTTTGAATTACCAGCTAGTGTAGCCTACCCGTATCCCTTGACTGACTAGTGTGGATGAAGAACTTGAGAAGAACGACAAGGTCATCATATCGACGTCATCTCTACCACCATCATGGGAGCAATTGGTGATGAATATTCTTGTCGGAAAAAAATACTCTCAACTTCACTGAGGCAGTGACATATCTATTAGAGATGGAGTCCTTGAAGAAGCCATCGGATTTTTCGTGCTCGGGTGATCAAGCATTGGTTACCATAGGTGTTGCAGGCAAAAGCAAAAGTCATAGGAAAAAGAAGGGAAAGAGCAAGGGCACACGCGTGTTCTATCTATGTGACGAGGAAGATCATATGATAAAGAATTGTCCAAGTTTGAAACAAATAAGGAGTGCATGCTCAGTGACGGTAGCTAAAGATGATTCAGACGTACTAGCAACCAGTCAATCAAATATTTCTCATGGATGAATATTATATTAAGGTTGTTGCTTCCATATATGTTCGGTGAGGAAGATATTTGACGAAGGATCTCTGCGACCGACACGTGGAAGTGTTCACTTAGCGGACTACAAGGAGGTTGCAACTACTAAGGTGGGAGCAAATACATTGCAGACGTATAATGGAGTGCATCACACATTGATGGGAGTTCGGTATATTCCCGGTTTAAAGAAGAATATAATATCCATGAGATCTCTTGAACTCGAAGGTTCTGAGGTATCACTTGGAGGTAGAGTCATACAAGTTACTTGCAAAGAGCAGATAATCATGAAATGTATCTACAATAATGGAGGATATCGATTGATGGGTAATCATCAGGGAAGAGTAACTAACGGGAGGTCTGATAAATCCTAATCAGGAGAAGGAAACCATGTCATCAGCCGTTGGTACTCAGACAAAGATGGTTGCAAAATCTAGCAGACACAAAGACGAAGGAGCGAGCTGTTGGAAGAAAGAAGACGTGGTGGGACGAACCACATGATATTGACGAGCAGGTGGAGCTCGGAGATGACAGTACAAACCTATGGCATTGAGGGTTGTAGGAACAGGAGGTGTGGTTAACCATACTACGCAATAAAGGAGTTCTCAGGTGGAGAGTCCGGGTAGGCTAGCCTGGACACCGACATGTATATTGCGGTGATGTGCATGAGTCCGTATGGTGGAGGCACTCCCAAAGGTGGGAGGAAAAAGAAACAGTAGAAAAAACAAAAATAGCGGAGCCGACTTGGAGCGAGTCCTTGGAGGAGCACAATGACTTCAACAGATAGAAGTCAAGATGGAGATTGAGTATGGGTGACTCATATCCTAACCTACTAGGATTTGGAGATATGTTATACAAGGATTCCTATCCTAATGCTATTAGGATTATGATTTCTACATCCTTTTGGAGGAGAACTAGGAGGAACTATATAAAGCCATGAGGGTAGTCAACTGGTCATGGAGAAACCTTTTGGAGGAGAACTAGGAGGAACTATATAAAGCCATGAGGGTAGTCAACTGGTCATGGAGAGCACAAGCCACAAACCAACTCATCCAAAGCAAGAGGCGTATGAGAGGATTAGATGGTAGGTTATTTTTTAGCACTAGATTCTTGTATAGGGTAAGAATCCGAGTATACTAAAAGGTTCTAGAGGGTTGTGAGAGATCGATAATCCTTTGTACTATTTTGAGGTTGTGCTTAAGAAATTTGCGGTCAGCTTCGCCAAATCTTTCTCTCTCGTCGTGATTATTTCGTCGCTGTTATTTGGTTTTGTCTATGAAATTCATGTACTCCGTTCTTAATATCATGCATGCTCGTATCGTATCTCGCAACTCTGGTCCGATCTAGGAGCTGCTGTGCATAAAAATAGGTATCAGAGTATAACATATAGGAGATGTAATTTCTATGTATACTGCCATATTAATTTACTTAAGATTGACTGATAGAATAAACCTCAAGTTAGTTCATCCAAATCTTCCGCCCCATTATGCACATACTAGAAACCTGCGCGCGCCTTGGCTTGCGGAGTTGAACAAATGTGACTGTGATCGGGAGAAAGAAAATAACGGGGATAGAACGTATGGAGAAACGTAAGAGTTGAGGATTGCACTATATCTATGGATGTTAAGAAACGTAAGAGTTGAGGATTGCACTATATCTATGGATGTTAATGTTAATGAGGAAAGGATGAGTAAAAGGGGTCATTATGAAGATATGAAGGTGGAATATAGTATAAGTCTAATACATACAACTGAGGCTAATAAGTACTGTCTGAAATTGATATAACTGTTACATTAAAAAACCTCTTATGTATTATATTAAACCATATTATATCTATTAATGTTGTGCAATGCCTCTTTGAAAAATCCTGCATGCAAAATTATAATTGGCAGCTTTCTGAAACGATGTAGGTTTAGAACTAAAATAAGAGAACATACCAAATCAGACCGAGATTTATTTGCTCCGACGACAGCTTGTCTACCTAGTTGGGCATAAACATCCCAAATAAGTAACTGCATGTGGGCCTAAAAACACCAATGGAACGCTAAGGGATTAGTGATTTCTTCATAAGGACAAAGCAACATCATAAAGGCTTCGACATACGTCTGTACTGCTAGTAGGAATTCCTGTGATCTAACTGTTTTGTGGAAGCTCAATGACTCGGTTAATATGTGCACATGGTGAAACATAAATACTACATCAACTACTGGGCTAACAAAGTATCATGAACACTTACTGCATACAGATAAGCAAGCTTAACCACAAAACCATAAGACTGAAAAGAAAACCTGTAAAAAAAGAGAGCAAGATCTGCATCAGACAAAATGAAATTCTCAAGATGAAGTAGGCAACATAAATTGAGCAACGAAAAGAGGAATCAACAAGGTCCACAGAGTAGCGCTAGCAACATTCCGCTGATCTATCTGTTCAGAGGCAATGCATTACCAAATCACTAGAGTTCAAGATTAATTCATAGAACACAATCATCACACAAAATCACTTCCATACTTGGGAGCTTGAACAAAAGTTGAGAAATGCAGCAAGTAGCAAACCTGTGCTATTAGCAAGCTAATGATCATCTCTCCGTAGTGGCTCATTACTTCTTTGCATTCTGTGCTGATAATGCTCTCAGCCCCAATTGCATGGTTCACCTGAGCAACTATAGCCTGGAAATAACACAAGATGCAAATATGTAAGTCCCGTAATATTTCATATAAGTGTAGTCACATTCAATACTTAGGAGCTTTTCCATATTGATACAGCCACCAGATATTGTCTATCACAATATAATGTAGTTATTAATGATTCTATCCCACCATGGAATCTGTGAGTGTACAAAGGTTCATTAACAGATCTAATTCCTTCTGTGATTCTAGTGTGAGTTAATGTAAGATCTTAAAAGAGGACAAGACAAATCTAATTCCTTCTGTGAGTGTATCAATAATCTGTTAACCATTAACAAAGGTACAAAGGTACATTCCCTTTTTTTTTTTCAAAGGCTTGGATCTTACATTAATTATGTTATCCTTTATTCACATTCACCAACTGTTAATGATTCCACAGAATAAAAGATGACAAGACAAAAGGATAATCGATCCAGGACGACAACAGAAGGAATTAAACTGGTATCAAGATAATCATATAAACGAAGATCGAAAAACTGACTTGGTGCAATTTGTGTTCTTCCAGCATCAATGGTTATGTGAGTTGGCAGATTGAAAGACTTTGCCCTGACCTGCATCCGAAAGCGAATTCACGTGTGATGGGATAAGGAATATAAACAGTATGCATCACAACAAAAAAATACAACTAAGGATAAGCATGTCTAGGGAAATTGAAACCTTATTATCCTTTTGTTCTGTGCATGGTAAGACCGTGAGATGTGAGCAACAAAATTGCTCTAAAAGGATAACATAGGGGATTGTTAGACTAGGTGAACTGGTTGTAAAAGACCATGTGGACTGGTCGTAGACTTTGTAATGATGAATAATTGACGTTTACGTTGTATTGACATTTACGGTTGTGAAAGTTTCGGTTGTTGGATTTTCAGTGCGATTGGTGAGATCATGCCTTGTATCGGGTGGTCTAATCGGTGATACTTGATGATCTTTTTCGACTGCACTCCGAGTACTGTAACTATGAGTACTGTAGCTTCGAGTACCAAGTAATATAGTTCAGAGTACTGTATCTACGAGTACTGTAGTTCCGAGTACTGAGTGCTAGTTTTTTGAGTACTGTGGATCTGTGTGAGAACCCGGAAAATCAGACTAACCTAATTAGCATTAATAGCTGGTTAGCAGTAAATAAAAATTTTCTGAATTAAGTAATACAAGAATTTATTACATCAGAACAGATCATGTTTTACAACCTTGAATATATTACAAAAAGATTAAATTAAAATCTTGCATTGCATATCGCTGAAGTCTTCCTTGAAGCATTGTTCGTTCATCGCCGTCCAGTCAAACCGTCTTCCTCGACTCAATCCGAAATGCCATTCCCAGCTCCATTGTCCGCCAATTAACCACAAGACCATTAGCAGTTCAAAAACTATAGAATAGAGTTAGAATAAAGTAGTTTGCCGTCAGAGTACAGTAGGAATCATCGCGGTTCCCAGATCGACCTAGATTAGCCGGCACCCTGAGTATCAAGACTACCCACATCGACACAGGTTAACAGCATCTTGGTTCTCAAGTCACCTAGGTTAACCCAAATCAGTCGGCACCTAGATACTCACGACACCTAGACCAACCTAAGAGAATCGGCGCCGTCTCATTACCGTAGGTTTCATCATTCGGCTTTCTCAAATCCAACACCTACGAATACCAGATTGCCTCAGCTCAAAACATATGACGAAAACCCCTCAGAATAGCATAAAAACATAGTGGCCAATCATCAGCCCAGGGAAGCCATACACTCCCCCATTTCAGCACCACAGTGCACAGACATAAGGATAAGATCAGGGTAAAAATAGAAATGAACAGGAGCTTGGTAAAAACTTTTTGCACAGCCACGAGATAAGAACAGCCGCGTGCACTTCCCAGCCAAATGCAATCCCCTGCCAAACCCTCGCCCGGACAACAGAACTACACCCGACCATTGCATCGGCAGACAAGATCGGTCAGACCAAGAACCGAAGAAAGCCGACCACGGATCCATCCCTCCCTGAATCCATCCCCATTCAAGCCATCACACAAGGCCCCTTCGGTGCTTTCCCCTCTCCGCTTCTTCCCAATGAAGGAGCAAGAGCAAAGCACCGGAAGCGAAGGAGGCCAAAGACCAGGCACCAGAAGAAGGCCACCACCGGTAGCCAGGAGCCAGAGCGGAGGAGAGCACCAAGAAGCCGGCCGCCATCCTTCTCCATCCCAACCCAAAGTTCACAAAGAGGTGAACTCAAATCACATTAGGTGCCTTGCCCATTTTGCACAACATTCATTTATACCATCAAATCTCCTTAGCATCACAAAACATCAATCCATCCTCATCACAGAGCAAGGGACTAGGGAGTAGAGAAGGAAATGAGTGTTACCGTACGGCGAACCACCACCATTCCCCGACCATGGCGATTCACCCAATCCATCAATTTGAGCATGCATCCAATTAAAATAAGCATTAGCATCAACCAAATCGGCTAAAGAAAGCAACCTTAGCAAAATCAATTAAGAAATCATCTTGGGTAGTAGACCGAGCCAGGCACCGGAGTAGAATCGGGCGTGTGAGACCGAGGCCGAGCCGAGCCGAGCCGGAGGCGGGCGCAGCCCAGAGGCGGCGGCGCGAGCTGAGCCGGGCGGCCGGGCCAGAGGCCGGCCGGCCGAGCCGTGCAGCGCCTGGACCGAGAGAGAGATAGTAGGGGGGAAGGGAGACCTCGAGAGGCGGTCAGGAACCGGAGTGGGGAGCGGGCGGTGGAGCCGTGGCGGCCGGAGATGGCCGCCGAAGCCAGTGGGGGTGGGGCCGCGCCAGGATTGAAATCTCGCTACCGGGTTAAATCCGGCCGGGCGATAGCGATAACCGGCCGATTCTGGCGATTCTCGAAATTTCAAAAACCGGGTTGAATTCAAATTTTGATTTTTGAACTCCAATTTTCTGCGGATAATCGACGATTCTGCATTCGTCTAACCTGGTCGAGAATCGAAAAACCGGAAAAACCGGAATTTGGGGAAAATGGTAATTATGAAATTTAAATTTAGAATAATGCAAATATTAATGGGAAAATGTTTCAAGATGTACATAAAAAGTCATCCTTGGTTGCTTCACTCTCCAGAGCAGTCCTCTCGTCCAAGTATTCTAAAGCATGTAACACAATAAAAAACATAAGCTAATGATAATGAACGATAGCTTGACTAGCATACAAAAAACAATAATGAGAAGTAATTCATACCAATACATTGTCGAGAAACGCGAAGGTTGTGCAATGTAGTCGTTGTTATCATAGAGTATAAGTCCTTCAAATTGTGCTAGGTGAGCCTTGTATTGATCCCAAGTGTGTGTTTCGTGTGCATATTGTAACCAATGATTGTAAAGTTGTTGGTAATATGTGGGTTCGACCCACTGGTAAACGTTTCTGGCATTGGTATTGAAGGACACAAGGCCGTAATGGAAACTAGGATCAGAAGAGACGTCCGACAAATGAGAATCATCTCCAGAAGGCAATAGATTGACATCTCGACGTCCATAAGTCCGAGTGGATCTTGAGCTAGCATGTGATTCATAGGAAGAAGAGTCATGTGGCTGAGATTGATCTTTTTGGCGACCCTTACCCCTCGTGTAGGTCTTATGATATTGTTTTGAAGCATGACAACCGTGGTCTTCATCCTGAGTAGCATGCGTGAAGTTTTGCTCGCATGTGAATTCCAATGGTTGGTCTTGCCCTGCATCATGAGCAGTCCACCATCAGCACCATCATCGGACGACGGAGAGCTACTATCACCAGACTCTTGGTACTGGACTTCATCAGATGGCGGACTTTCTGTTTCTTCGTCGCTTGCCACAATATCCTCCTCAATGGTCTTTTTCTTCTTCCTGTCAGGCACTTGTTTCCCTGTTTGTGTAAGTGAGGCAAAGTCTTGACCAATTTTTCAGATTGGTTGGCTACAATATTTCCTTTTCCCAAGATGACTCTTGCCAATATTTTTCTTTGCCCATTTGCTTCAATGGTTCATCATCTAGTGCTTTATTCAATTCCTTTCGGGGGATAGCATCAACTACAACTGTAGATGGCATGGGGGGCTCACCTTCCTCGTCTAGTAGGGGCTCTGATTGTATCATGGAGCTATCAAGCCACTCGTGGATTGGGTTCTCTCTGTCGTACAGAGTGGCATTGATTAGATCGCCAAAAGGATCTACATCCCTATCTTCATTTCTAGTCTCATGCTCTTGCAAGCGGAGCCTCAGTTGTAGTGGACATACACGAGTTTATGTAGTTTCTTGTATCCAAGACGGTTCCTCAATTGTGTATGTACCAATGCAAATGTGCTCCAATTTCGTTCACATCCACTGGACGAAACACATTGCGAGACAATCCGCAAGGCATATTTTGTTAATGTCGGTGTCTGCGCTCCAAACGTCATCCACCATCCGCAAGCAACAACATCTCCGTGTCTCCCGGCAAGATGTTGTTTTAGGCGGGTGACACCTCCGCCTGATTTTGTTAGATTGCAATATCTGCACTTCCAACCAAAGACCTCCTAGTCTTTCTCCATGGTCCCAAACATTGATGGATTTAGAAGTCATCACCTACAATAATCCGCACGGGATGAAAATTGTTAGTCATGGATCATATTGACAAGTGATTTCATCTTCCGTACATGGATATATGCTATGCAGTTCTTGAAGGCATATATGTTGTTTTGTGAATGGATAGCATTCGTAGTCTTGCATACATTGATACACAACATGCATGGACAGACATTATGTGGTCTTGCATACAACGACACGCACAACATGCTATAGCCTTTCACATGACCACTAGTAATCCAAATGTGCAACCCTCCACAAATGCTAACCACTAGTAATCCAAATGTGCAACCCTCCACAAATGCATTCAAGATGGTTTTGTACACTACAATCTCTACTTAGTCCTTACTCCCTACAAACAATGAACTCAAAACTCGACAAGTAGAAAAACTTTCGGACTTCTTTGCTTGTGCTTGTCTTCTTGCTCCTGCTTCCTTGTGCTTGCTTGTGATGGGCTTGCTTAGTGCTTGCTTGAGCTAATGGAGAATGAGAGGAAGAGATGCTCTTGGAAATGGAGAATGAGAGGAGGAAGAGGCCAAGAGGGAGGCAATAAGTGAGCAAATAAACAAATGGTAGTGGGTGGGGTCAACTACTAGCAATAAGTGAGCAAAAGGGATGAGGGGGCTTTGCCCACATGGGAGAAAGCGACACATCAAAATGAGCCAAAAAATTTTTCGTACGGTTTTCGATCCCTTTCGGGGCCGTAAACCGTAATCGGCCGTAACCGGCGGTTACCGGCCGGTTTTTATCTCTGGCAGCGCCGGAGAGAGACGGCGGTACCCGAGCCGCGAGGAGCTGCGCGAGGAGCGACCGCGTGAAGCGGAGGACCAGGCGAGTGGGCGCGGCGCTTGCCTCCGGCCGCCGGGAAGCCGAGAGGCCAGGCAAGAAGCGAGACGCGGCCAGCGAGGAGCGGCGGCGGCGAGGAGCGGCGCCACGCGAGGGGAGAAAGCACCAGGAGGCGGCGGCTGGAAGAACCGAGAGAGAGAGGGAGAGGAGGAGACGGGAGTGAGGGAGAGAATGAGGGAGGTGAGTTTCGGCCGGGGTTGGGATAGGATAGAGGGAGGGGTAGTTAGGTAATTTGATAATTAGGGTTAGGGTTTTTAGGTAATTTAGTAATTAGGTTAATTAGGGTTTTGGATGATTAGTTAGGATAATTAGGATTTTTGTAGGTTAAGTGGGTTTTGGAAGAAATTAGGGTTAATAGGGAAATTAAAATAGGATTTTAAAGGGAACTGCTAACTGAGTCGGGTTTTAGAAAATTTTTGTAAATTAAATTTGACTAACCAATAGAAGTCCATTAGCAGTTGATTCGCTTAATACCACATAAAATCACTAAGTATTTCTCTACGTATTATTTGTATTACCTTGATTGCTTGGAGGACGAGCTCCAGCCGACGGGTGTAGCTGATCCAGGACTCATCAACACCGACCTCTACTACTATTACTACAAAGGCAAGCGATCCTCTTGAACATCAATATAGCTAATTTAAATGTAAACCGTATATTGCTCTATCATATATGTACTGCATCAAAACTATTTCTCAAATGCAAATTTGATTGAGATGATGAGAAAGATAAGAAAACTGAGATGAGATGAAATTGAGAATTACTATGTGGGTAAAGGGGGCCTTGGTAGAGAAAAGAGATGATGATGATGATGATGATGATGATGATGATAAGATATGGGACCCTTTACCTACAGCTATAATATAAGGACTAACAAAACTCTTACTCGGTCAGATGCCGTAAAATCAGTGCCAACCATTTCCCGTTTAGTGAGCGAGAAAATGCTACTGTTTACGTAATTCGTTCTCCATAGCAGGAATGTTGGACACGGAGGATAGCGGTCCAAGGTGGAGTGTTGGGCTCGGAGGATAGCGCCCCAACCAACATTGTTGGAACTCGGTGGAGGACCAGGTGCGCTCGGGACACCGACGGAAAACAATGGGTGGAGACTTAATCACGTAACACGAAAACGCGTCACGTATTACGAACTTGAAGTCGCATCAAAGGAAATGCGATGGACCTAGCTCATAAAGAGTTCAGGATAGCTATGGGTAAAGTGGCGCAAGCCTCTGCGGTGCTATACAAATCATGAATTCATGCCAGTCTCTTGGATTGGAGTCTACGGGAACCGCTAGGGGTCTTTCTTCTTTCCGAGTGACTAGTAGTATTTTCAGAATTAAAATTGCAACTTAATGTTTTAATGTTTATTTTCAGAATGAGATGATTTTAGAATTTGTGATAAAGACCAGAGATCAGTCATGCAGTGCATTGTTTGCTATTAATGCTTGCTGAGTACTTCTGTACTCAACCTTGTTAGTATTCTCCTTTGTTAGATCCTAGTCCGGACGGGATCCATCCCGAGTGGGACGAAGGACTTGCAGGTACCAATGCAAAGTGCGGGAGGAGAAGGCACCAACATGCGAGGACTGGCGAGATGGAAGCCATCTTTGACTCGTGGGGCGAGTAGGAGGCGGTAGTTGAGCGAGACTCGAGCGGAGAAACTCCCTTTTGTGTTGTGTAATAGCCTTAGTAAGAACCCTAGTCTTATGTGGCTACTACTGTAATAAAGATGTACAGTTTCTATTTTATTGTTCTGCTGCGCAACTCTGATAAAATGGCTTGCTATTAAATCGGGCGGTGTTCTACAGGCGAGCGAATAGTAATCCGTATGCCTAAGTGTGATTACCCCGGGGTAATGACACGGGCGTCCACAGTGGTATCGAGCAATAAGATCGGACCACGCTAATAAAATAGAAACCGTAGCAATACCTTAAGTATGTCCTTCTTGCTTGCTATATTGCACTAAATATTTTATTAATCCTTGCCTTCATTTCAATTTCGATTCCAAACCGCCCTCTTTCAAAAGATATATATTATGTTGAAAAGCTTACCTCTTCTTAAAAGTGACATTCCGCTAACGTAGAACCATCTTTAAGTTAGTTCTTCTTTCGAGAAAGTGCGGGAGCAGCGTTGTTGTCATAGGATCGGTGTGGTTGTCTTTTGTGAGTAGATGGTTAGATTCAGTTCAACCTAGGATAGAAAATATAGGTGTGGAGTGCGGTACCATAAGGTTTAGAGCCTAGTGCCCGGACTAGAGGCATGGAGTAGAACTGCAGTATGGACACCTTTTCCAAATTTTGGACAAGTCCGGACCATACTCTTTAGCTTCTTTACCTCTTCTTCTATATCAAGGTGTCTTGTCTCATACGCACATCGATTTCCGGACGAGTGGTTCGTGGCACTCGGCGTGTAGCTCAGCGTACCGGGAGCGAAATCACGGCGTGCTCGTGAATGAACCTGGCGAGTCCCAAATATGTGATTTGGGTGGACTCGAGCCAGATCTCGGCGTGCACGGCGCGTGGATCCGAGGTAGCATAGGTTCGCACTCAGAGGCAAGCTCTGAGCAGTCCCAAACCTGTGGATTTGGGCGGTCTTGAGAACGGGATCTCAAGCGTGACTGAGCACGAAAGACTCAGCTAGTATAGGGTTTGGATCTTTTTGCATCTCATTGTTTCTTGATTGTTATTTGATTACCTGTGCATGTCATAATCCAACTCACCCGCGGTTAACCTTCTACCAGATAAGTGTATTACCTCCATCTCTACCCCAACAGCTGCTAAGGAATATGGAAGGCCAAGGAAGTCAAGATCGTGCATTAAAATTGAGGCTGGACTCTGCCGCATGGGCCACCCACACGAGATCCAAAGAAGAACCCCAAAGTGAGTCGACACTGATCAACCTCCATCTACTACCATTCCAGGAACCAGTCAACAGCCACCCACCAGAGCAACAGATCCCCTAGGCATCATGGCTGATGTACTCATATTCTTAGAGAACTCCAGAAAAGAAGCCCAGGAGAACCAAAACCGTTTCATGGAAGCTCTATTAACTCGAGTAGCACCTACCACCTCTCAACCAGTCCGTGGGGTTAGTCTGGGTGATTTTCTCCAAACTCACCCTACCACTTTTGCTAAAGCTACTGATCCACTTTGGATGCAAGTGATTGGTTGGTGGAGATAGAGAAGAAGTTGGATCTGATGGGATGCTCGGATGTGGAGAAAGTGCGGTATCGTCACACGGTGACCGGACCAAGACTACTTGGTGGCTTAACTACAACCGCAGCAGTGTCGGTGAGCAACCCATCACTTGGGCTGAATTCAAGATCGCTTCACGAAACACATGTGCCTACTGGGAAGAATGGAATTAAAGAAACGGAATTGAGCTCTAACCCAAGCGGGAAAAAGATGGTAGAATATTTGAGTCGGTTCAATGATCTTTCACTACGCTCGGTGATGTCGACACGAGGAGAAGAAAATAGAAATTCTGGATGGAATGCATCCATATCTGAAAATGCTCCTATCCATCCACAAAATCATGAATTCCAAGATCTAGTCAATGAGCCATAGTGCGGAGAATGAATACTCCAACCTCACCGAAGAGCTAAGGAAGAAGGCCAAAACCGATCATCATTCTTCATCTGCTCCTAGACGTCATCCCTTTGTGTCACAGCAACCGCCACCAAGATATGGACCACCTCAGCAGCGACCCTTCAACCCACCTTTTCAGACCCCAGCAAACCAACAGCAACCAGTACCCCTAGCAATGAAATGTGGGAAGTGTAGAGGAAGCCACATGACAAAGGATTGTCTGAAGGATACATGTGCATGCTTCAATTGTGGGCAGCTTGGACATCGTAAAATTGATTGTCCCAATCCCCGGAGGACATTTGGAATCCCACCACAACCAGCATTTAGGCCAAGACTACCTGCTCCAGCACCACCACAACTCACCTATATGAAGCAGACTGAAGACAACCAACTCGTCACAAAGGAGGCTGGAAAAGGAGAACCGGCACACCTATCACCCATGATCGCCAAACCGGTTGGAGAAGCATCAGGTGTAATAACGGGTACGTTATTACTCCCATTCTCTTCGGGTATTATTCTTTTAAACGCTGAAGGAACCCACTCCTTTTATCTTCTGCATTGCTAGTAAGGAGCCTTGTAAATTCTGAATTTTTGGAAAATCCCTGGGAGTGAACCCACTGATTGGAATAGTCATCTGCTCTCCAAATAAGTATAGATTGCGTATTCCAGCAAGCTTCCACCAAAAAGTCAGTCAAGACCCAACCCTAGTACCTCAATATTTGAACCTAGAGGGAACCATTTGAGGTGACCCTCACCTTTCTACACACAAATCTCGACCCTTCTCTACAAGACGTTCAACTTTCAAAGGACCCCTGTGAAGACTCTGGCTACAGAAACCCGTCAGTTAAGGAACCAGAAGATCTGTCCAAGAAGAAATACAGTGGAAGGATCACCCCGTCAGCAAAGCTTCGTGGAAAAAGGAGGAAGCACTACGCAAGCCTAGCCCAAAAAAAAAAAAACCCGTCCGCAGTGATTGCAATTTCGGGGACGAAATTTTTCTAAGGGGGGGAGGATGTGAGAACCCGGAAAATCAGACTAACCTAATTAGCATTAATAGCTGGTTAGCAGTAAATAAAAATTTTCTGAATTAAGTAATACAAGAATTTATTACATCAGAACAGATCATGTTTTACAACCTTGAATATATTACAAAAAGATTAAATTAAAATCTTGCATTGCATATCGCTGAAGTCTTCCTTGAAGCATTGTTCGTTCATCGCCGTCCAGTCAAACCGTCTTCCTCGACTCAATCCGAAATGCCATTCCCAGCTCCATTGTCCGCCAATTAACCACAAGACCATTAGCAGTTCAAAAACTATAGAATAGAGTTAGAATAAAGTAGTTTGCCGTCAGTCTGTGAGGAATCATCGCGGTTCCCAGATCGACCTAGATTAGCCGGCACCCTGAGTATCAAGACTACCCACACTGACCTGGGTTAACCGGCATCTTGGTTCTCAAGTCACCTAGGTTAACCCAAATCAGTCGGCACCTAGATACTCACGACACCTAGACCAACCTAAGAGAATCGGCGCCGTCTCATTACCGTAGGTTTCATCATTCGGCTTTCTCAAATCCAACACCTACGAATACCAGATTGCCTCAGCTCAAAACATATGACGAAAACCCCTCAGAATAGCATAAAAACATAGTGGCCAATCATCAGCCCAGGGAAGCCATACACTCCCCCATTTCAGCACCACAGTGCACAGACATAAGGATAAGATCAGGGTAAAAATAGAAATGAACAGGAGCTTGGTAAAAACTTTTTGCACAGCCACGAGATAAGAACAGCCGAGTGCACTTCCCAGCCAAATGCAATCCCCTGCCAAACCCTCCGCCTCGACCGACAATGAGAACTACACCCGACCATTGCATCGGACAAGATCGGTCGACCAAGAACCAAAGAAGCCGACCACAGATCCATCCCTCCCTGAATCCATCCCCCCATTCCAAGCCATCACACAAGGCCCCTTCCAGTGCTTTCCCCTCTCCCAGTTCTTCCCAACAGAAGGAGCAAGAGCAAAGCACCAGGAAGCCAGAAGGAGGCCAGCACCAGGCAGCCAGAAAGAAGGCCACCACCAGGTAGCCAGGGAGCCAGGAGCAGAGGAGAGCACCAGCAAGCCGGCGCTGCCATCCTTCTCCATCCCAACCCAAAGTTCAGCAAAGAGGTGAACTCAAATCACATTAGGGTGCACTGCCCATTTTGCACAACATTCATTTATACCATCAAATCTCCTTAGCATCACAAAACATCAATCCATCCTCATCACAGAGCAAGGGGACTAGGGAGTAGAGAAGGAAATGAGTGTTACCAGCCACGGCCGAACCACCACCATTCCCCCAGCCATGGCCGATTCACCCAATCCATCAATTTGAGCATGCATCCAATTAAAATAAGCATTAGCATCAACCAAATCGGCTAAAGAAAGCAACCTTAGCAAAATCAATTAAGCAGAAATCATCTTGGGTAGTAGACCGAGCCAGGGCACCAGGAGTAGAATCGGGCGTGTGAGACCAGGGCCGAGCCAGAGCCGAGCCGGAGGGCGAGGGCGGTAGCGGCCGAGGCGGCGGGCTGAGCCCAGAGCGCCGGCCGGGGAGGCCGGGCGGCCGAGCCGTGCGCTTCTGGACCGAGAGAGAGATAGTAGGGGGAAAAGGAGACCTCGGGAGGCGGTCGAGGAACCGGAGTGGGAAGCGGGCGGTGGAGCCGTGGGCGACCGGAGATGGCCGCCGGCCAGTGGGGCTGGGAGCCGGGAGGAGGCAGCGGTACCCGTGCCAGCAGGGAGCTGCGCGAGCGACCGCAGCGAAGCGGAGGACCGAGGCGAGTGGAGGCGGCGGCAGCCTCCGGCCGCGAAGCCGAGGCCCAGCAGGAGAGGCAGCCGCAGCGAGGAGCGGCGGCAGCAGCGGAGCGGCGCATGCGAGGGAGAAAGCACCGGGAGGCGGCTGGGAAGAACCGAGAGAGAGGGGAGAGGAGGAGGCGGGGTGAGGGAGAGAATGAGGGAGGTGAGTTTGGTAGGGGTTGGGATAGGATAGAGGAGGGGTAGTTAGGTAATTTGATAATTAGGGTTAGGGTTTTAGGTAATTTAGTAATTAGGTTAATTAGGGTTTTGGATGATTAGTTAGGATAATTAGGATTTTTGTAGGTTAAGTGGGTTTTGGAAGAAATTAGGGTTAATAGGAAATTAAAATAGGATTTTAAAGGGATCGCTAATCTAGTCGGGTTTTAGAAAATTTTTGTAAATTAAATTTGACTAACCAATAGAAGTCCATTAGCAGTTGATTCGCTTAATACCACATAAAATCACTAAGTATTTCTCTACGTATTATTTGTATTACCGCCTTTGCTTGGAGGGCGAGCTCCAATGAAGCGGGTGTAGGCGATCCAGACTCATCAACACCGACCTCTACTACTATTACTACAAAGGCAAGCGATCCTCTTGAACATCAATATAGCTAATTTAAATGTAAACCGTATATTGCTCTATCATATATGTCTTGCATCAAAACTATTTCTCAAATGCAAATTTGATTGAGATGATGAGAAAGATAAGAAAAGCGAGATGAGATGAAATTGAGAATTACTATGTGGGTAAAGGGGCCTTGGTAGAAAAGATGATGATGATGATGATGATGATGATGATGATAAGATATGGGACCCTTTACCTCAACTATAATATAAGGACTAACAAAACTCTTACTCGGTCGGATCTCAGTAAAATCGGTGCCAACCATTTCCCGTTTGGTGAGCGAAAAATGCTACTGTTTACGTAATTACGTTCTCCACAGCAGGAATGTTGGACACGGAGGATAGCGGTCCAAGGTGGAGTGTTGGGCTCGGAGGATAGCCGCCCCAACCAACATTGTTGGAACTTCGGTGGAGGATGGTGCGCTCGAGACACCGACGGAAAACAATGGGTGGAGACTTAATCACGTAACTGGAAAGCGTCGTATTCGAACTTGAAGTCGCATCAAAGGAAATGCGATGGACCTAGCTCATAAAGAGTTCGGGATAGCTATGGGTAAAGTGGCGCAAGCTGCATGCGATGCTATACAAATCATGAATTCCTTTTTGGGAACCCAAAAAATTTTTCCCCAAAAAAACCAAAGTTTTTAAAAAAATTTTAAAATTTTAAAAAAGGGGGGAAAAAAAGCCGGAAATTTTTTTGGGGGAATTGGCCCGGGAAAAACCCCCAACCGGGAAAACCCCAAAGGGGAAAAAAAAAAATTTGAAAAAAATTTTTTTTCCCAAAATTTTTAAAATTTTTTTTTTTTTAAAAAAACCCCCAAAATTTTTTTTAAAAAAATTGGGAAAAAACCCGTAAAAAAAAAAAAAAAAAATTTTAAAAAAAATTTTTTTCCCCCCTTTGGGGTTTGGGGGAAAGGGGGTTTTTTTCCCCCCCCCCTTTTTTTTTCCCCCCCCCCCCCCAAAAAAAAAATTTGGGAAAAAAAAAAAAAAAAAAAAAATTTTTTTAAAAAAAACCAAAAGTTTAAAAAATTTAAAATTTTTTTACTTCCCAAAAAACCCCCCAACCTTGGGGGGGAAAAAAAAAGGGGCCCAAAAAAAAACCCCCCCCCCCGTTTTTTCCCCCCCCCCTTTTTAAAGGGGGCCCCCCTTTAAAAAAAATTTTTTAAAAATGGGGGGGGGGCCCCCCAAAAAAAAATTTTTTTTTTTGGGGGGGGGGGCCCAAACTTTTTTAAAAAATTTTTGGGGGCCCAAAAAAAAAAAATTTTTTTTTGGGGGGGGGGAATTAAAAAAAAAAACCCAAAAATTTGGAAAAGGGGAAAATTTTTAAATTTGGTTTTTTTTTGGGGCGGTCCCAAAAAAACCCCCAAAAACCCCAAAAAAAAAACCCCCAAATTTTTTTTCCCCCCGGGGCCTTTGGGGGGTTTTTCCCCCAAATTTTAAAAAAAACCCCCCTTCCAAAGGGGGCCATTTTTTTTAAAAAAAAAATTTTTTTTTTTTTTTTTTTTTTTTAAAAAACCCAAATTTAAAAAAAAAGAAAAAAAAACCCAAAAACCCCCGGGGTTGGGGGGGGGGAAAAAAAAACCCCCCGGGGGAAACCCCCCTTTTTTTGGGGAATTAACCCCGGGGGGGGGGGGGGGGGGGGGGGTTTTTTTGCGGAAAAAAAAGGGGGGGGTTTCCAATTGGGGGCCCCCAACCCCCCCCCCCCAAAATTTCCCCCCCCCCCGGGGGGCCCCCTTTTCCCCCTTCCCCCTTTTGGGGCCCCCCCCTTTTGGCCCCCCCCTTTGGGGGGGGGAAAAAAAAAAAAAAAAGGGCCCCCGGGGGGGGGGCCCCCCCCGGCCTTTGGGCCCCCCCCGGGGGGGGTTTTGGGGGGGGGGCGGCCCGGGGGGGGGGGGGTTTGGGGGGCCCGGGGGGGTGGTTGGCCCTTTTTTGGGGGGGGGTCCCGGGGGGGGGGTTGGCCCGGGGGGGGGGGGGGGGGGGGCCCCCCCCGGGCCCCCCCCTTTGGTTTCCCCCCCTCCCCCGGGGGGGCCCCCCCCCCAGGGGGGGGGGGTTTTTGGCCCCGGGGCCCCGGGTTGGCCGGGGGTTTAAAAACCCCCAAAAATTTTTTTTAAAATTTGGGGGTTTTTTCCCCGGGGGGGGGGGTTGGGGGGCCCCGGGGGGGCCCCCACCCCGGGGCCCCCCCGGTTTTCCTTTTCCAAGGGAAAAATTTTTTTTTTTTTCCCCCGGGGGGGGCCCCTGGGGAAGGCCCCCCAAAATTTTCCCAATTTAACTTTTTTTTACCCCGGTTTCCCAATAAACCCTTTTTTTTTTAAAAAAATTTGGAAAACCCTTCCGGGGGGTTTTTTTTTTGGGGGGGGTTCCCCCCCAAAACCCCCCCAACCCCCCCCTTTTTAAAAACCCTTTTCCTTTTAACCCCAAAGGGGGAAAAATTTTAAAAAACCCCCCTTAAGGCCGGGCCGGGGAAAAACCCCCCCCCCCCCTTTGGGGGGGGGGGGGGCCCCCCCCGGGTTCCCCCTTTTCCCCAAGGAAAAAACCCCCGGGGGAATTTTGGGCCCCCCTTTCCAAAATTTTTAAAAATTTTTTTTTTTTTTTTTTGGGGGTGAAATATGCCCTAGAGGCAATCATAGAGATGATGATATTTCATTATGTTCATGATTTTGATAATATGTTATTGTGTTCCGTGAATGAATCATCAGTTATAGATCAATAAGTATGTGACTTGTTGGTGGAACTCTTTAACTTATATGATGTCATTCTAAATGTATCCCTGGTCGGACGACACTGGTCGGAACACCAGTGACTTTACGACCAGCACATGTATTGATTGATGACCATGTTTCACCGGTCATGGATATGGGGATACCGAATCAATAATGTGAGCACATGTTAGAGAACATGGGGTTGGATAGACCTATCATTGAGACACTATTGAGATTGTTATGAATCTATGTGTCATTCTTTGGTCTCAAGTAATGATGACGCATAAATCCTTAGATCTGAGATCAGCATGATTCCCTACATATGTAATAGCGCTCTTAGGAGTTGTCAAACGCTACTCGTAACTGGGTAGTTATAAAGGTAGCTTTCGGGTATGCTATGAAACATACGGAGGGATGTGACTGGTCGAGATGAGATTTGCCCCTCCTAACATAACAGGAGAGATGTCTCTGGGCCCCTCGTGGTGATCGGATAAAGAAAGTGCATGACCATGCCACTAGTGGTCGAAATGTCGACCACATGAAGTTATCCGACATTCGATCGAGAAAGTATTGAACAGTCGATGGATGACACATCATCTCACCTGGAGTTCGACCAGACATCGTGAGGCAAAGGGAGAATGCATGAGTATGTCGCTTAATTCGATCAGTTACGGACTAGTCGTATGGAGATACGTGCTGGTCGTAGACCGGTCGAACGTAATCACAGAATGGTAAGGACCTGGTCGTAAGGAGTTACGAACTGGTCGGGACCAAATACGATCTGGTCGTATGGATGTACAAACTGATCGTAAGTGATGAGGACCTGGTCATAGATCATATTACATCAAGGTTTGTCCGATATTTTCTATGTGCATTTGGGAATCGTTATGTGCTGTTAGGTACTGCTAACGACTGATGGTCGGAAAAGAGTTTTCGAGTCATAACCGATTACACATGAACCTGTAGGGTCGCACACTTAAAGGGCTAGGATCTGTTTTGGATGGTGATCCGAATTCGTATAGACCACGAGTTCCTAATGGGCTTCAAGGTCGAGACCCATCATAGATGGCTATATAAAGAGGGGTGGTGGTATGGGGTGGAGGAAGAGGATGATCTTTGAAGAACTTTCGAAACCCTAATAGCCACGCCTTCTCAACCACGCTGCCGGTGCTAGCACTCCAGCGCGTGGTGATCCTGCTCCGTACGTGTGGATATATCGGAGGTGTTGCGAAGCATCAGCATTAGGACGATCCGCAACTCGTGACGACCACTCGGAGGAGCAGACGCGCGCGTAGTACGCCGCGGAGGAGGAGACACGCCGTGAGTACGACTCACGATCGCATCAACTTCGCCACAACGACTCTACTTTCGCTACGTGCCGCTGCCTAGCAAGAATCTCGTGATCTATTTCTAGCGGAGGTTCCTTGGTTGCGCGGTAAATTTTTGTTTGTGCTATCGTAGCATCGTCGTGATCCCTTCAGAAGACCAGAACGCTGGGACACATAGAGGTCAAAGGTAAATGCATGATGCGTGGTCGAGCTCACGCTGGGACACATAGAGGTCAAAGGTAAATGCATGATGCGTGGTTGAAGCTACAGGAGGTGTCGTCCTAGAGGCTTCGACACATGAAGAGTTATGGAAGACGTTCATAACTAGAATGTTTAGAGATATTGGAAAACCCAGGATTTGAGGGGTTTTGGGTCCCCTGATTTTCGAAAGAGATAGGATTATGTTTCCGTGTTGATAAGGACACGGTTTAGGGCCCTAGCATATAAAGGCCGAAGAGATTAAGAGTAACACGGGGCTTGAAGAGGTTTTTGTGGCGGCTTTCGGCATAGAGTTTTAGGGTGTTTTCGTGCTAGGGTTTGAGGGGTGCCGTAGGAGCACTTTGTAGCCATAGAACATGATTGAGTAATAACAGATCAGATCTATTCTAAGAAAGATTAGTCATCGCCGGCGGTTTGTTCTTCTGTCTTCGACTAGCTCTCGTGTTGTTCTGTCTTCGACCAGTGCTTGTGTTGACCTGTCTTTGACTAGTCCATATGTTAATCAATTTTCGACTTATTCTTATCCATCGTCTTCGATCTGCTTTTGTTCTTTGCAGTGAGTGAATTTTTTGGGCCGGAGGGTGGAAGAAATCTGTTAGTCGAATCCTTTCGACTAGGTGAACGCAACTCCTTCGAATAAATCGACTTCACCGTCTTCGATCACGAGCTGTGTTGTTCACCCGGTTGTCAACAATAGTTGTGACTGGTGGAACAGAACAGAACAGAGTTGTTTCGACCAGTACGACTAGGTGATAATCTCGTACGAGTATGTTGTATGCGGTTGCCGGTTGAATTCATAACAGATACTCTTTGGTAAGTCAAAAAAGAAGGCACTAGAATCATTCACCCCCTCTGATTATCATATCCGATCCTACTGGAATAAGGCTAAGCGCTGTGTTCAGAAGATGACGTATGCTTTCATCAAACTTTCCAGTTATTTGAAACAGTAATATATCAATAGTCCTAGCACTCTTTCAACTGACTACTACAGAAATGGAGATTTTTAGTACTCATTGCTATCTAACTGGTAATAGAAAAATACTTTCTGACCCTGTTTTTGCACATGTGCTTTCTTTTTTCTGTGTTACTATCTACTGGTACCCCCCTAAATAGTTTCAAGATTAGTAAGCCAGTATGCAACAAGGTAGATTATTTACCTGTAAAACAGGCATATCTTCCCAACTTTCTATCTTCAGAACCATCTTAACCTGGCCACACCTCTCCCACCTGCCAAACAAAAAAAAACTGTAAAATAAAGGAATTTTGGTTTCCTTTTTGTTATATCTGTGCAGTGTTAAGACATCTAACTACACATCACTATGAACATCAGGAAGTAGATTCAAACATACTAAGGAAAAGTATTAGCAATACCTTCTTAATGATTTTGGTGCTCTTTGTTGGAGTTTTTAAAACAAGCCCAGTGTTCGATGGCTGAGAAAGCAGAAATAGAAAGAAACCAGCGTAATTAACACACTGCTCACATTTCAAGGAATAATAAAAACATAGCAAATGAAAACACCTTACGCATGGTAACTGTTCCACTGATGAAGACGATAATCTAAGCACTCAGAGCAAAAGACAATTTCATAACTGAAATGTTCCACCTGTTTCCTTGCCAAAATAAATGTACTATCGTAATTGAACTAAGATAATTTCTGCAGACTGTCTGTCCTTGTTAAAAGATGCCGAATAATCTTCCTGAGTTCAATGAACCAGCTTGTGTTAAGGTTAATTAGTTCTAGTGACAATGAGTAATGCCATCATAGGGATGAATAATGCATTTGGTTTGGGAACTAAAGTTGATTCTCGCTGTCTAGCCAAGGAATTCTTATTGAAAATATCTGAAAGTTGCAATTGCAAACAGATACGTGCGCGCAATGCATTCTGATCTACGGACAGCTCGTGGCGTTAATTTGTAGCCTGCAGGTTCAGAATGTTTTTACTAGCGTAACTTCCAAGGCTGAGACCGCTGATCACGTATGTTGTGCGTACATCTCAAGGCCCAGGCCAAGTTGGCCCAAATTGCCAAAGGTTTAGCATATACTCGTAGGATAACCAGCAGAGGCCAGAGTTCGGCCATCACTGTGATCCATTGGTGCTCAAAGCCCACCAAGTGTGGGTGGGAAATATGACCTGTTAGACACCTCTCTCATGATTTCATGATAGATAATATTATTATAACTAGCCATATTGCCGGCACAATTAAGCATCTAGATACTAAAATATACATGTTTATGTTTGAAAATAGATCTGTATTTGCTACACAACTAGAATGATTATGATTGAAAATATATTTGCATTTCTTATACAATTCTAACCGTTGTCGTATTTATCTTATTAATCTACGCCGTTATAATCTAGATCTACTAAAATTAGCAGTGTAGATGCTTTTTTTTTTCTTCCTATTAACGCCTATTAACCGAACGTGGAAGCTCCTTTAGTTTCAACCTTGTTTTAATAAGATAATATATGCCTAAATTTAGTGGCATGGGGGCGTTACTTATGTCCTATGATTATAAGTTAGCCGTGCAAATACAAAATAAGATAGCACATTGTATCATCAAAACGACAAAATTAGAACCTGTAGCTCTCATAGTCGGACCTAGTTGCGTACCTCATTTCGAGTTTGTACTCAGCTTCCTCTGCAGGCATTTATATATTCAAACACTTCTCACTGAGTACATGCTATGGTGCATAGAATGACTTGTATGTGCATATCGATAGTTTTATAATAGATCCTCACCCTTACAATATATGTGGGTCATACGATGGACGTATGGGATCTTTCTTTTTTTTTTTCTCTCGGATAATTTATTAGAATTTTGTTTTCTTTTTAAATTCAAGGATTATGTTGTAGGTTTTTTTTTACCTCAAAGTAAAAGAAATGGATTTAATATAACCAATTGTGTGTGTGTATAATACTTTCTACTCCCGGTGTAGTTACTTCTACCTTTGATATACCACCTAAAAGAATTTGACATACTCCTTTATTACTTTGAGTATATTCATATACTAATTATAATATACTCCAATGCATATATAAACACGTTTAGTTGTGACAAATGCACACGATTTTATAATGTCATCAAACGTATCATGAGTTTGCGTGTGTTGTGCCAAATGACATCCAAATGTGATGTACATGAACCAATTTACCTAATAAAATACAGGTGATGTGCCTTAAATAGCATTTCCCCTTTGATTCTTGTGATGGAAAATATGCTAATACTATTTTCATGTGCCTGGTCCAAATGCTTGTCAAAGCTTAATAGTTTAAATATGTGCGTATTTTAAAACGACATTTAGCAATAAAGGAAGGAGCTGTTAAATTCAGTCAAACTACTTCAAATTTTGAAACATGTCTTGGGTGGTGGATGGCTTTGCCACTTATGGCCCATCAATTTATCGTGGCTTTCATCTTGAACATCCATGTCGGCAGCTCCGCTTATTAAGACCCCGCTTGCACAGGGAAATTCCATGGGGATTCTGTGAGAATTGCACTTTTTTATTGCAAAATTTCTTTGTCCCAAATAGTTTGGACTTTGAACACCGCATGGTTTCCACTATCATTGTTCAACGTGGGCTGGTATGGAAATAAATAAAACCGTTTTCAATGTTGTTGTATCCTATCTTATAGGAACAAATATTATATATAGAAGAAGAGATAAAAAGCTAAAAACAAAATACCTGACCTTGTTCCGCCGAAGCGTTACCCTGTCATGCAAGTTGCTCCCATCCACGCTCATTTGATACTCATATATTTTGTTGGTCGAATTCTATATTGTAACACCTACTCCAAAGGATATCGAGTAAGACTACATAGTGTGAGATATATTCTCAGTTTGATCTTTGACCATGCATTTTTTTTTGTCATAAATGTCAGCCTTTTGCATCCGTGAGCTTCAAGTCTTGCACTGCTTGTGTTGGAAATACCCGACAGTTCATGCACATCTCCAAAGCATTGATTCTTAAAAAAAAAAGAAGGTAAATAGAGCTGAAACAAACCTGACTAAACCGGGACTAATTTCCCAGAAAAAACAGCATCACTAATTAATTAATCCATGCCAGAACTCAACACGATCTCCAGTTCGACAATCTCCATTATTATAAATGCTAAACTACACTTCTATTCCCTATTCCCATGTGACTAATGGTACTTCTATACTAATTTTCAGCCGCACTGAACATAAAGTTACTATACGAGAAGATTGTTGGAATATTGTCGAGTTTGGGCCGCCTGACAAGCAGGGTTTTGTTACCGATAGAGAGAAAGAAAAAAACCCCGCAGGTCACCGAGATTTCTCGGGAAATCTTGGCTGATATTTTAAAAATAAATTTTGAATTTGAATTTGAATTTGAATTTGATTACTAGAGACCTTGGTAAAATCTCAAAAAATTGACAATTTTTTAAAATTTTAAAATATCCATCTTTCCGCGTCCGCCGCAAGATCAATTCAGTTCACTGAAACATACTTGTGTGCGCAGATTTGTTCTACCGACGACATCGCTTATGCGCCGGGCTCTAAGCCGTGCAATACGATGTCTCCGCCAAAAGATACGGAGCATGAATACCGTGAAGCCCAGCGGAAGCAGGAGGAAGAGGAACCCGTCTTCTGCTCCTGCTCTCTGGGCTCCCAAAATGGCAAAGACCCTCTCGTGCTCCACCACCCATAAGCATCCGCGGCCGACCCCCGACTATGACGACGTCGCGGCCGCTCTCTTGGTGCTGTCGCGGTCACCGTCTCCTACGGAGGAGGCCTCCCCGGGACCAAACGGAGGCGTCGGCGCCATTGACCATTGTCGTCTCGCTCGACGTTTATTTGTGCCGCTGGCGGGCAGCGGATGCTGGAGTGGGTGAGAGGCAGCACGGCGGCATATTTATCGACAGTGCGGTCAAAGTCAAAATCTATATCAAAGTAGGCCGTATATAGCAGAGATCTACTTTATAATGATTATGTCCAAACTAATCAAATACCAATTTGAGTCATGAGATGATTAGTCATACGATCAGTTACACAGTTTTTGGCCATTCCCGATCAGCAATATGCAAACGGGTCAGGAGACATGCGAGTTTCTCACGTGACTAACTTGAGGGCTATTATTGGTGTATCTAATAACTTACAACAGTTGGCTAAGAGACGTGACGGTTTAAGATTCAATAGAGAAGCGTACATGAAGATATAAGACGTCTTTTGCGGCATTACACTACTACATAAAAGGTCTTCATAGACGGTTCAAAAACATCATTACAGACGGTTTCGTGAGCCATCTGGGTTTATGGGTTAGTAATGATATAAGGTCATCACGCATTTTTCGAACCGCTCATGATAGTTGACTATCACATACGATTTGTAGATGAACCGCTCTGTGATGGCTCTTCTTTATAAAGTCTCGCAAGCGTGGTCGCTTGTGCCTTTAAAATATATTTTTTATATATATATATATATATATATATATATATATATATATATATATATAGGAAAATGGTTTGGTACTCACAGAGTATGTACTCGCTTCTCATATACCACTTAAATCGTATGATAATACCTCTTTATCTATTTGAGTATACTCCAATGATGATTATAAGATACTCCAAAGTGAGTTCTATGAAAAATCAAGAAAGTCCACCTTTATAGCTAAATTTGTGTATATACTTCCTTTATGTATGAAAAAAGGTATATAGCAAAAATAAAGGACTCCAATGAAAATTTTTCAATCAAATCGCATTGGAGTATCTTATAATTGATATTTAAGTATACTGAAAATGATAAAGAAGTATAATATATTTATTTAAGTGGTATATTCGAAGCGGGAGTATGTACTCTCAGGAGTACGAAACGAGGCCCTATATATATATATATATATATATATATATATATATATATATATATATGAGAACGTATATAGTGCTAATGGGTAATTCAGTGCTAAGGTGCTAACACTAATATTGACTGTTGGATCTGAATTGAACAACCAAGATTAATGTGGACGCCCACCTATAAACCATTTAATCACTTTGCATGCTCCCACCTTCAATGCACTTTCATTAATGTGTCTTCATTAAACACCATACATGCTCCCACCCCCAACGGTCAAGATTCAGATCCAACGGTCAAGATTGGTATTAGCACCTTAGCACTGAATTACCCATTAACACTAGATACGTTCCCTATATATATATATATCGTATTCCCCTAGCCACTTTCGGGAGGTCATCCACGCATTATGATGAGGATGAGATAGCAGCCACGGGCAACTTCATAGATCATGGCTGTCAGGAGAGCACGTGGGCATCCAATTACTTGGATGTCGTTGATAGGTAATTGGAGGTCGCTATATTCAGAAAATGGTGTAGACACGCAGGTATTCCGACTGGGAAGTGACATCATGTATCAGTAACCAACCATAGAACCACATCTCATAAACCAACATCATACTCCGACAAGTTCTATGGTTGGTTGCTGATACATGATGCTACTTCCCAGTCGGAGTACCTGCGTGTCCACACTATTTTCTGAACATTGCGACACCCAATTACCCGTCGACGGCATCCAGGTAATTAGATGTCCACGCGCTTTCCTGACAGCCATACTTCTTGAAGTTTATATATATATATATATATATATATATATATATATATATATATATATATAGCCAGTTTTAAAGACACAAGCATCCACTGCTTGGGAGACTTTATAGAGAACCCACCCATATCATCCAACTATCCCAGAACACCCACCATAACCCACATCATTCATCACCCACATCACAGAGCAAGGGGAGGGAAAGAGATAGAGAGTAAAGGAGAGTAGTTACCCCAGTGCAACCGGTAAATCGACCACCGGCAGTAACTCACCACATCCATCTCCTGCATATATGCATAAGCAACAACAACCCACATAAGTAAACAAGTCAAACTCAAATAAAAAACTGAAGAAACAGAGAATGAAAATTTTTGTATGTGTAAAGATTGATGTTTTGCCCCATCCGAATTAACCACATCTCATGAACCCACATCATACACAGAGAACCCACCCATATCATCCAACCATCACAGAATACCTACCATAGCCCACATCATTCATCACCCACATCACAGAGCAAGGAGAGGGAAAATGATATATAGAGAGTAAAGATGAGTAGTTACCTCGATTACAACCGCATATCGACGGCCGACGGAGCTCACCACATATATCTCTCGCATAAGCAACAACAACCCACATCAAGAAAAAGTCAAAGTCAAACCCAAAACTAAAGCAACAGAGAACATAGAGGTAGCCAGAGAGGTCGGTGGAGAGGTCGAGAGCGAAAGGCGATCCGGCGCGGGAGGTGGATTTTACTGGGAAGGTCGATTGGACCGCGGCGGCGGTGTCACCGTAGTTGTGTCACGATGGTGACACCGCATAAGACACTCTTATAATAAGAGTGTATGGTGCAGTGAACCGTGGTATCACAGCTGGCGGCGACGGGAAGAAGGGCGGCGTCGGGGAGAAGGCGCGACTTGGGGGCAGCCGTCGAGGAGGAGGCTTCGGGCGGCGGCGTCGAGGTCGGGGGCACTCGGGTGGGGAGGGGAACGGACGAGAGTAAGGACGCTGAGGAGTGACGAGTTAGGGTGCAAACCCTAGCGGGCTCCTATTAATAAAGGGATATTACAAACGATTTTATTATGGAACCGTCAGTGATACTTATCCCAGACGGTTCTATAATAGAACCATCTGTGATATGGTCTCATATCACAGACCATATCACAGACGGTTCCTGTAACATCATAGTTTTCTGAGCTCTAAAAATCTTTAGAATAATTACTTGTTGGAAAAATACAATATTTGAATTTCTATTAATTTTTAGTATTTTTATTTAAAGCTTAATATAGACCTTCATGTCAAAATAATTTAATGTGATTAATCCTAACATCAACAATTTCCAAAACTATTTTATTTGGATTCTATGTGCTTAGATATATTTTATAGAATTTTCTGGAATTTTTCCAAGTTCATTTGCTATTTTCTAATTGCTATTTGGATTTTCTGTATTTTCTAAAATAGAAAATCTATTTAAAATTCTCCGATCAAGGTGGTACGCAGCGAGAAGGCGAGGAATCTCCAAATTGCCCTCGGGCCGCATGACGACACGGAGGTCGCTGACGCCGGATCCCGCCGAGTCTCAAGAAAGCAACGCGAGATTCGAACCGTCTGCGGGTACTTGCAAGGAACGGCCCTCATCACCACCCCAACTCGAAGTCTCGACGGATGTACAGAGAGACCGGCCAGGACCGAACTTTCGCCTCGCTCACTTTCCTCGGCGGACTGCACACGCAGCGATGGCACGCGTTGTCGGCGATGTCCCACGCGTGGAGGACCTTCAATAGCTCGCTTGTCACGCAAAGACGTGAACACGGGCCTGACGCCTTCACGACGTATCAATTTTTATCGCGGATACATGGGACGCCTTCGTGCGTATGAAGACGATCGCCGAATTCAGAGCAAAGTGCGGCGCATGAGCTATCCGTGCACAAAACACTCACCCCACGCACAAAGACCGGGTACATCGTAAAGCCACGCAGTTGGGCGGCGGAGGATGAGACCGCCGCACGACCGCTTGTCGAGATCTCGACGAAGCGCCGAGCCCGGTTAAGAGCGAGGCATCGACCACGCCTTCGGCAAAGATCTCTTTCACAAACCCGCAGACGAGGCAAGATCTCAACGCTCGTAAATTCCTCGAACCACTTAATTATTAATAAGTCCATAACTTCATGGTGTCTACAATAACATGATGTACTCTTGCAGAAGAATTGACTTTCGTGATCTTCTCAAGGTTCCTTCAAGTAGACAGGAGAAGGATGTACTATCTACGCCCTAGGAAACAAAGAGCACCTGGTCGCACGCGAGGCGTTAGGGTTTACGTACCTTGGAGGATGGATTCCCACAACTCCGACACATGTAGGAGTAGGAAGAGATCCAAGGACCAAGACGACGCCGGTTGGAACATGTGATTATTGGAAAATTTCAAGAACAAATAACAAACTTGCGTAACCAAGTAAATCAACTCATGCAGCGCAAGCCGCCTGTTAATTTGGGAGCAAGTCCTCCTCGACATCGAGATAGCGCCGCGCCCACACATAATTCGACATGACGACGCAATTACCGATCGACGCCATCGAGGTAATGTACATCTCGAATGCTCCAAATATAGACCTATACGACGCCTTAGCTAATTGTGTACCATTTTGTAGGAGCCGACGCCCGCAAGCTCCAAGTGAGGATGGTTGGGTCGATTCCTATTGAGGTCGGGCGGGTATGGTGTATCCATACCGTGAAGGGGCAAGGCAAAGATGGTGCCCAATCGGCGCAGGTTACGCCAGTGCGGTGGACATGGTACATGATAATTTCATGGCCATCCCACTGGAGATTCCACCGAACGAAGAAATCAGAACACTAGGGGATGCCACGCACACTTTTATCCAAAGGCCCAAGAAGGACATTGCACCGACCCTTCAAGGACGCGATATCGACAGACCTCGCCTCCAATAGGACCTCGATGAGTCCGCCAACCAAAGCTTCAAAAGGCCGCCACATCGCTTCCGCCGAGAAGACGTCGAAGGGACAAGAAAAGCGTGGCACCATATCGGTCCCCGAGGCGTCTCACGGAAGACGCCTCACCGCCTCGTTAAGGAGAAATCAAATCAAGAACATTAAGGCACCTCCCAAACCCGTGAAATACTCACTCGAAGTTCGTTGGTCTCCGGCGCAGAACTAAAGAGCTCAGGAGTAGCTTGTCAAGCTTTACATGATTGGTACTTGCGCAAGACCCGAGAGAAGGGGGGTCATACTGGAATCACCGTCAGATACGGGAGGGAGCATTTTCTCCACGAGCTTGGCCACTTCGTCGTGGGCTTCGAAGACTTATTTGATCTATACAACCTAACTACCCTCGACGCCTCACTTCTACGATGCTGGACACTGTAAGTGTGTATAATCAATTTCTACACTCACGTGATACCGATAAATATCATAACTCATTGCTTATGTACAGATACATTACGAAATGTGCCCGTCGAATCAAAGAACCGGTGGGTTTCCTCGACCCACACGTGGTCTCTGAGCAAACAATCAACCAAGATGCATCCTTCGTCGAGAATTACATAAAAATGGGATTGCTTGCTCTGGACAACAAGGACTACATAATGGTGCCCTACAACCAGAAGTAAGTACTTCAATATTTGCTATACAAATTACGTTTCAACATAGGTTTATGACTATAGCGACATACACGAGTAGGTTCCACTGGATTCTTCTGATTCTTGTGCCAAAGAGGAACATGGTATTGTACCTTGATTCTCTACTCAACAAAAATTATGACTTCACCCTTCTTAATGGAATACTCGACAGGTATGTTCATTTCCTCGCACATAACTCTATTGTAGTCTTCCTTCGTTTGAAATGGACGAGGATAACTTTTTTGAATCATGTAGGGCGTTCATCGGCTATGTTACCGAGGGAGGTTTATACAAGAGAACGAGCGCCACACTGACTCATAGGATGCGATTTTCGGTACGCGCTACAACACAATAATCATATATAATACCCCGTAATATTGTGTCTTGAACTGACTGTACATATATATGTAACTCTATTTTTGCAGTGCCGCCAGCAAAAACGAGATCACCTATGCGCATTCTACGTATGCCATCATATGCAGCTATTGATTGCTTCTAGGACGCACGATCCCCAGGTTTGTCAATCTCGTAATAGTTATCTCCTAATTATAAATTTAAGTATATGCTTACTACTTTACTCGCTAGCTGTGGCTTGAACATAGAGTTAAATGCACTTGAGATGGACCAGTCATGCACATTCGAGGAGCTCGTGGCTTCATCAAGGCGTATATAGTTAACACCACCGGAGAGTTTCACGCCGTCGACACCGATGAACGACCTCAAAACAATTGATTCAATATTGTAATTCACTTTGACTAGTTGTAATTCAATTTGTAACTCTAGCGACAATGTATACTTGAAACATTCTTTTGTAATTGATTTTGAGTTAAATAATCACTTTGAGTTATCAACAATTATCTGTGATATGTTTCTGCTTGCTAGTTTTCAGAGGGTATGGCTAGCAATTTCTGAGGCTAGCTGAAAATACGATAAAAATTAATTAGGACTAAATACTTATCACTGCACGGTTCTAATCATGAACCGCCCCACGAACCGCTCTGTGATATTACGTAATCCTGCATTTTCGTGGTTGGAACCGCTCGTGATAAGAATTATCACGACGGGTTTTCAACCGCTCGTGATAACCGCCGTTATCACAGATATAAAATTTCGCATGCTCAAAAACCGTCGTGATGATCGTACGAACCGTCTGTGATGAGCTTTTCTGTAGTAGTGAATAGGAATACTTACCAGAAGTGTGAAGATATTATTATCTATAATAAAAATAATAAATAAATAAATAAAATAGGGATCAGTGGATCCTCATCAAGCAGTATAGACAGTACACATGATGAAGTACTTAACTAGCGTACTTTCCACCCCCTGTTGATCTGCGACCTTGTAACCATCGAAACGATCCATCGATCGATCTCGAACGGAAGAGTAAAAAAGGCATCGATATATATCGACGGATTGACATGTTAACAACAAACGGTACTAACAGCTACGACTTGTTTCTGCATCCCATGTTATGCTACATATGCGCGGCAGCAACGACCGACCGGCGTACGGATCAACACGGCCAATACGTCAACCATGAATTAATGAAAATCGAAAAGAGTTGTCCTGGGGAACATGTCGTTGCAAATGCACTCCAACAGATTGGAAAACCATCCTCAGTAAAGTCTATGAGATAAAAAGTTGTGAAACGACAATTCTCAGTAAACAAAACAAACAGTGTGAAGCATTGCGAGTGGTAACTGAGCCGTTGCTTTCTTCCCCACCCTGAGAGATCGTAATGGCGATGGTGCCATCTATCTCTTTCGTGGAAAGCACGGGGCACATTGGATGCATGCATGATCCCACCCTAATAATTTAATCCGCATCATTAGCCAACAAGAAGAAAGGCAAACCTGATCAAAAATAGTTTGTCGAAAGCTACGGGGTAGTAAAAAGTTACCCCAATTGTAGCTCGGACCCCGTGGTTACTTGCTGCACTAACGACGGTCGCAAGCAAAGTGACAGCCACGTTACCAAGCGCAGTGTCCGGCCAAGATCAATTTGGCTCCTCCCAAAGCTCTCGTTGCCTCTCACCACTCGAGTCGCTTTAAGCTTTGGATTGGGGTAGAACTAGTACTGCCCCTACAGTAACTGCTGCTTCATGCACCCAAGAGCCATGCGAGGGGTGCATGCGAGTGTGTTTCAGGGGGGAAAAAATGTTTTTTTTTTTTCATTTTGGGTTTGTGTGTGTTTGATTGCTTCAGCACATGACACCAAACTACTTAATTAGAATTTGAGTAAAAGGCGACTGAATATTTCTAAACTAACAACAAATTTAGGTCGAGGAGGAGGAGGAGAGGAGTATCACTACCAATAAACACTGATAGCAGACTACTGGACCTATTTTCTAGTCGGGGAATGTGATTACAGAGTTATTTTAAGAGAGGTTCGTAGACGTGCGTCTTTTTCCTTCAAACCAAGTCCACCAGAAGTCAAATGCAAGACAGAAAAACAGAGGAAAACAAGTCTATCATGCATGTTTCTTATCGCCGGATGACTGCCTTTTGATTAGTCCAGAACAAGTCAAGTAACGGGGATCGCAATAGTACTTACCAAAAGGAAGCACACTCCATTGAACATACGCAGCGCATATATAAATCCCTACTCTCCCAATTTGGTGTGCTACTAGTCTACCAGCACACATCCCATTTCTAGTCAACTAGCCGTTTCAGGTACATTACACCAAAAGTAAGAAAAAAAAACCAAACCAAAAACTACTCTTCCAGGCGGTATGCACACAAGGGCCCGTGCAAGAACTAAACCGGGCCGAGCTCAGGGGACCCCAAGCTCTCTCGTCCTTTGGCCAGCTAGCCGTCGTCGGCGAGGGAGGCGAGCGCGCGGCGGAAGGCGGCGGGGGAGCACGGGATGCGGAGCGGGCCCTGGTGGTCGTAGCCGTACTCCTGTGCGGCGCGGCCCAGGAGCTCTGCCAGCGCCGGGCGGCCCAGCAGCTCGGCCCGCACGAGGAACCGCTCCGCCTCGCTCCCCTCCCCGACGTGCACCGGCACGTGCCCCTCCGGCACCGCCTTCCCGCCCCTCGGCTTCTCCGGAGACGCCGGCTGCGTCGGCGACGGAGGGGGCGAGGAGCAGGAGTCTCCGACGCGGGAGAGCCGCCGGATCAGCTGCCTCATTCCGATCTGCACGCGGTGCGGTGGTTGTGCTGCGTCCACTTGGCTGCAGCCTGCAGGTGTGCGAGTGTGCGACTGGAGCGGAGTCCTGAGTCGAATTCCGAGGAATGGTTGGTCACTTATTTATAGTGCGGGGCGATGGGCCCTGGTTTGCAGTGGGGTTGTCGGGTCGGGTCGTGAGGAGTGGGAGAGGTGGAGGTCACAAGTGGGACAGGCAGTACGTGGTCCGGTACGATCTCCTCTCGAATCCTTCATCTCCTCTCGAATTCTTCTTCGTTTTCTAATGGCAGACTGCACGTAGAATGCCTTGGGAATTTGGAATGCTTTGCGTCGAGTCGTGCAGTGTCGGCGTGCCGCTGCCCCGGTCCAGAGACACATCTGCATCACCATCACCAACTGTTAATGCATAGTGATAGGGCTATAGTACCACGCAGTTTGCACCATCACGGCCGTATGCTACAGTTCTCTGTTTCGGTACAGCACCGATTTGGTACAGCGATCCGAGTTGATACAGTACCGAAGTGCAAACAATCTTGGTCTCCTGTTCCTCGTCCAATCGCTACTGGAGCCACTGCATTCACCGTGGCACGTGCAGTAGCTCCTCTATTGCAGACATTCTGTGTCCGTATATATACTATTAATTGCTAGTGGAGTACTATACCTAGTACCTAGTAGTAGAATCCACTTATTGTTGTCCGGGCCGGATTCAACCTAACAACACCTGACCTAACTAGACACTTGGCCGTGGCCGGCTGATTTTGGTCATGCATCTGGCATGGCGCCGTCCAAGGTACAACGGCCAGTACTCGTCGGCCACGATCCATCGCTATTGGCCAATCTGGAACAGGTGAACCCCTTGACGTGTCGACCGCCCAGGCCCGATCGATCGAGCTGATGGCCGACAGTGTACGGTGGCCGTACCCTTAGCAGCCGTTGATCATGGGCCCGATCCGTCCGCTCGCTGTGCCGTCGCCTGGAGCGCTTTCGGCCGTCCGATCGATCCGCGCGTGGCTGTTGCCCTTTTTTTTCCAGCTCGTCCCATTAGAGTGACGTACAACAGAGTAATAATAAACCATCCGATCCGGTTACTGGGATCTTTGATATCCATAATGTCACAGCCTCACAGGTTACAACTCGTATATATGATGCAACTCATATAATCGATATCATGCTCGATATTGAGAAAAGGGTTTCAGAGGCTTCATGCTGCATTGTCACTTGTCGGCATGCATGGCCTTCCTTTCCAGATTGCACGAGGGTGTCCGTACCATATGAGAATTTACGTCTCTCTTTGTACTGTGTAAATTGTTAGCTTTTCGAGTCAAAACCTACGTACGCGCACATGTAATGCCATGAAACCGGCGTGCGTGCATGCATGCTTACTAGTCAACGAGGAACTGCATGCATATATAGTTCGTACGTACTATATATGCGCGATGCGCCTGTTTCTGGAAGGTTCGCTCGATATATATATTCGAAACTCTAATGCATTCTTATATTTCTCATATTAAAGCAGTAGCATTTAGTTTATTACTCCGTCCAAGTTTACAGTGTTGTAAAACTACAGGCTTAGCCAAGTAGATGACTCATGTATAAACACTCCATCTTAAACTATAGCAGGACCTCTATCCTATAAATATAGGATACTAGTCATTGTAAAAGGTTAATCGTATGAAGAGCAATAAAGAGAAGTAAGAAATTCCTTACATCTATGTGTTCAATCTACTATTCTGTTCTTATGTTCTTGTATTATTTGATGTGATATTATATTTGTCTACGAGGTAATCGTTCAGACTGAACTTACCAGCGAGATTCCTCAACATATAATACGTATTTCCTCTTGGCGTATCCATCGAAGAGATATTAAAAATGACCAAACTACCCTAAATATTATCATTACGCACAATATTCAATGCATACGAATTAATAAACTGGGTTGAGACTTTGGGTTTACCGGGTTAGGCTCGGTGCGCGAGTGACCGCCTGCCCGTACACTACCACACGCACACACGTCCGTTTTGGGACACGCACGTTGCTGCCCAGCAGTGCGCTCCGTACATACGTGACGGTGCGCGCGCACCAAATTTCTACCGGTACTGGCCAGCAGTGCGCTAGGTACGAACGTGATGTTGCGCCACACTGAATCTCGAGGTTTTGGTGCACTGTTCCATAGCGTATTTCTAAATGTGGCCCTTCTCATGCGGTACTTGCAAATATAACAGCTCGGACGAGTCTCACATTGCTATTTGTACAATTCCGATCGGTCTAGCTCGGAGGGGTTGTTCGCTCAGCGCGCGACGGACGCACCAAAATCCGTACGCCCCTCACCCAGTTAAGCTCTTGGCATGACATGTGTCTCGTCTTTACTCCCACATCCTGGACAGTATGGCGTTCGCACGACCACCGCCTGGACGCAGCGCTTCCGCACGGCCACCACCCGGACGCGCCTCCTCCGCACGGCGACCGCCCGGATTAGAGACATGTCACCCACCCACGCATATCCCTCCTTGCCCGAACCTCACCCGCGTGCGCCCGTCACCATCCATCATTTTCCCATTACCGTCCATCATCACCTTTACCCTTTATTCCCCGTCGCATTCGTGTCTTTGCATGCAAGAGTCGCGCGCGGGAGGGAATCCGATTCCTCCTGCAGCAGATATAAATTCCGAGGGGGCGGTGATTTCGTTTATCATTCTCGCTTGTTCTGTTGATTTCATTTTCGCAGATGATTAAGCATTCTTTACAGTCGTCATTAGCAGCCATATTAGCAGGTAATTTTTTCCTCGTACGTAATTTATATATTAATTGTGTGGTTAGTAAATTAGTCGTAGTGAAATGTTCGTAGTTAATTAGTTGTACTTTGTACTTATTTAGGTGTAGTTAATTCAATCGTTTTCAAATTTTGATAATAAAATTTGTGTGACTTTATTAGTTGTAGCTAAATTAATCTTACATAATTAATTAGTTGTAATTGTTTAGGCATAGTTAATTAGCTACCAATTAATTAGTCATAATTAGTTAGTTTTACTCAATTAATTAGTCATAAATAATTAGTTGGAATTAAACCTTAATTAATTAGCTGTCATTAATTAGTCGTAATTAATTTGGTCATATTTTACCAGACATAATTAATTAGTTGTCATTAATTAGTCGTAATTAATTTACTCACCTTAGTAAGCCGTAATTAATATTTTGTTATTAATATGTGGTAATAAATTAGTCGTAATTATTTTGGTGCTATTTAGTTCATCGTAATTAATTTAGTCATGAATAATGTAGTTGTCATTATGTAACATAGGTTCATTTGTGGTAATTTATTAGTCGTAATTAATTTAGTCACAACTACTTTAGTCGTACTTAATTAGTCATAATTAATTTGGTCGTAGTTAATTAGTGTATATTAATTTGTTGTCTGTATTTAGTTGTAATTTTAAATTTATACTAATTTATCGTTAATATCAATATTTTTAATAAAAAATTGTCTCTTACATCTCTTGCAAGCCATACCTCTATCGGAGCTTCTAGAACCCTTCTACGACGAGAATTATCGGTGCTAGTGGTGGATCACTGGGGACGCGGATGGCCCACTACCCCCGGTGCATCGGTGTGGATATCATGGGGATATGCTCATGATCTTAGGATGATGTTACAATTGGCAATGGCGTTAAAGGTTTGCCGATTCACATATTTTTCTGCAAGTTTCGCTTCAGTGTTTTTGGCGTCGACGCCAAGACGGCGGTCAGACCGGCTAGAGGGCGCTCCGACCAGCCACCCTTAGCGGTCGGACCGGCCAGTGGCGGTCCGACCAGCCATGGGCGGCGGTCGGACCGACAAATATAGAAAGTGGATTTTGGAGCTGGGCCAAAAATGGAGGGTGTAGGCAAGAGAAGGGATTCTATTGCACTTGGTCTCATAATATTTGGAGTCTCCAGTCAAAAGTTCTATTTGTTTGAAATTTCCAGAGATGTTTTGGTTTTCAGGGGCTGAAAATCGACTAAGTCCCTAATTGGGCGGTCTGACCAGCCCGTAGGTGGCAGTTTGACCGGTTTCCACTTGATTAGTCGGTTTTCAAAGCGGCGATGTTTGTTTGTTGAGTCAAGTTCATGAGTTTCAGTGCATATATGTTGCATGATGCATGTTTTGACTAACGTGGGTCAAGTTGCGAAGAACTTGTTTCTGAAATCGATTTCTTGGTCTATTATTGTGCAGGTTGCTTGGAGGTCAACGACGATCAACGGCGAGGATGATCGGGACTAGGCTTGGAGAGCTGAGGTTTAGAACGATCGACGATGCCGGTTGAAGTCATTGATTCGAAAGCGCAGCAAATGGATAAGGATGACCGAACAAAAGTTCGGTGTGACGGGTTGCATCAAACGGCGCGGGGTTGGTGCAAGTGACATGGTGGTTTCGTGGGAGCCGGATGGGAGAGACTTGCCGACATGATGAGAGCCGCTGATCAACCTACACGTGACGCATTGAACGCTTCATGAAGATTGACTCGGTCTTCTGGAGAAGAATCGAGAAGGGTATTTTGGTAATATCACTAAAATACCTCCTTGTTTGCTTTTGGCTAAACCGCGGCACAAGACGACGCAAGGAGAAGCGGTTTATGTCAAGAGAAGATGAAAACTGCACTTTAAAATACGTGCGTGAGTTAAACCCGTTTGTGTGTGGGCTTAACGGGTGCCCAATAGAAACTCTTCTAGAAGGTTAGCCTCCACTATAAATATGGGAGGGTGTTGTGCACCTCGTTAATCCTTTTGCTTATTTGAAAACTCTAGTTTTGTTTTTGAGATTAGGGAGTGGAGAGGTTAGGATTTTTGAAGAGGAGATTGATTGTATGCTCATGTATTGAGTTTTGTCCTCCATGTTGGAGTGGTCAGAACCAAAGAACAATCATAAATCAATCTATGCAAGTTTTCTTTAGATGAGTCTCTTTTCGTTCTTGCTCTCTATTTTGTGATTTTAGGGCTTTCTTTGATTTATAAGTTTTCTGTTGGTTTCTGCCCCCAGTCTTGTTTGCTGTAACATGTGGGATATCATCTAGGATCATCTCTAACCCGCGGGCAAGGTTTTTGATCTAGTTTTCGTTTTGACTCGGTTTTGAACCATCCTTCACTCAAACGGGAAAAGATCGGAACTTTGCCAAGGATCTTCATGATCTTTGATTGGAATAGGTCCTTGATAATCTAGAGAAGGTGTGTTCCAAGTTTCATCAAGTTTGGAGTTGTAGATCAAAAGTTACTTCTATTTGCAACTTCGTTTTTCGGGTTGATTTCATTGTTCATCAGGCTGGAGGTCCGACCGCTCAAGGTGACCGGTCCAACAACCATTAACATAGAGGTCAGACCGCCTCTTACTTGAAAAATGAGTTTTGGTTGTTTTTGGTTGTTTTGCTCCAGGGTTTAGATTGTATTCAATACAAGACTTTTGCTGTGCTTGTGTCACTACTACACAAAACATCATCACAGACGGTTCTAAACCATCATCACAGACGGTTTTTAAACTGTCTGAATTTTTGTGTCTGTGATGACACGAAAAGTTCTATTCACGAACCGTCTGTGGTCGTCTATTTTCGCAGACGGTTTTCTTCACGAACCGTCTATGAAAATAGACTATCACAGATGGTTCGTGAGACGGTAAATCTAAAATCACAGATGGTTCTAACCACGAACCGTCTGTGATATTCTCAGTATCACAGACGGTTCGTGGTTAGAACCATCTGTGAAGTATCTCATCACAGACGGTTTTTGTATCATGAACCGTCTGTGATAAGCGTCTCATCAAAGACGGTTCTAACCATGAACCGTCTGTGATATTCTCGGTATTACATACGGTTTTAACCACGAACCGTCTGTGATATCTACATATCACAAACGTTTCATCTTGGAACCGTCTGCGATTATTTTATCACAGACGATTTCAAAGAACCGTCTGTGATGAGGCGTCTTCTATAGCCTATTTTGTAGTAGTGTATATTGATCTTCATAGCTCTCATAGCTATTGGAGTGAAAATCGTATTGAATCCGATGTTTGTGAAAAAGAGATTGTGCTCCTATTCACCCCCCTCTAGTCACCGTTTCGGTCCAACAGTCGATCTGGGAGAGGTTATCGCGCTAGACATTCGCTACGTCCCAATCCTTCGACACGGGCTTGTTGCTCTTTGCGATTCTGCTCTCCGTCAGACACCACTTCACCCTGGACGACAGTTTGCTGTCGGCACTTGTTGATAAGTGGAGGCCCGAGACGCACACCTTCCACTTTCGGTGGGGTGAGATGACAGTCACTTTCTAGAACGTCTCATTCTTGACCGGTCTCCCGATGTGGGGTGAGCCACTTATTCCGTGCAAGGCCGGTGGAATAGACGGCCGATTGGGGCATCAATTCAAGATACATGTCCCGGACTGTTCCCATGACATTCCTCGGACTTGGATGAGACATTTCAGTCAATGCCCGGAGGATGCACTTCACGAGGTGGTTAGGATGCACCTTGTCGCTTACCTTCTTCATCTCTTTGATTCGGTCCTGTTTCCCACCACACAGAGCGATTGGGTGTACCCTAGCTTCATTCGCATCACCGAGTCTTTGGTTGATGCGGAGGCTAGGGTGATGCCTCACTACCACTGGGATCAACATGCAGGAGGTTGTGTGACGCTTCACGGCGTGACATTGGTCTAAAACCAAGCCTTGTCTTCTACTACGTCCTCCTGCAGCTGTGGAGTTGGGAGCACTTCTCTGTTGGGTGGGCCTCCTTCGAGAATGTAGTGCACCCATACCTCGAGTTTCACGACCCGATAGACAAGCCTGGGCCCACTATGGGCTACCGGAGGACTACTGCCTAGCTACGCTTGGCTAAGGACAGACTGACGAGGTGCTACTCGTTGTTCCACAACGAGTTCGAGTCGTTGCACATCAACGACAACATATGGCCTCCATGGAGCCCAGATTTTGTGGACACGGTAGCGCCACACGGGCTGTCGTGCAATGCACACCAGATGCCAGATTATGGGCGATGACTTGCTACCTGGTGTTTGCACATATGGTGGATCCTTACACGCCGCAGTTCGTAATACGACAATTCGATTTGTACCAGCTCATGCACCCTCCCGCGGCAAGATCCTACAGTGAGCCGTCCACTTGTGAGACCAACTCTATCTGAGTAATGTTTACACTTCATACCTATATCCCCTGTTCTAACATCAATCCTTCTGGAGTGCAAGCAATCGAGGGTGGGCCGACATGCTGAGGGCTAGCAAGTAGTCCAACATGAGTGGATTACAGCTTGGACGGAGACAACACATATCGAGATCTTGCAGAGCAATGACCGTGACGATGTATGGATATACGCTAGTACATCGAGTGGTACATACACGGTCGCGCACTGTGCTCACCCATCCTCCACTAGAGCGCCCGGAGAAGGTGACGACTGTGAGAGGCTTCGCCACTGCTCGATCGACACAAAGGCTCGCGGAGTGACGACATTGTAAGACACTTGCAACCTTTGATCGCTTCATTGATGATATTTGTACTATTTATTACTGAACCAGTCTTATCTCTCACTTCAGTTGGAGCGGCTGGAGCACATCGCGAGCACATCGGAGACCGCCATCCGCAGCCCAAAGCACACCGTACCAGGGTTGCTGAGTTCTTTGAAGTATATCTTCGCAGAGCCGAAGAATGTAATGTAGAAGATGAGCTGTGGTCGTTCGAGAGACGACGGCCTACACTCTACACACCGAGTGGGGGACCATGCTCACCTACTAGGTCAGCACAGTCCTACAGGCTTCACAAATTTAAGTTCTATTTCTTATTACAGCTTAAGTTCTGCTAACATCATATCGTTCTCCACTTGCACGTCCGCCGAGATGCATCACTTCGCGTCCGCACTTATACTCGATCGGCGCTCCCCTGGCCATCTCGCACTACACATCCGGAGGTACGAGATATTTAGTTTACGCCTCAATATTTATTTCGCTAACATCATTCTCGCTTACAACCTTCAGTTGACCGTGGGGGTGATGGTCATCTGTCAACTGATGAGGATATGACCCTCCTAGCTCCTGCCAGAGAGCACTACATGGTGCCAGGATTTGGCACCCACTCCTATCGTACATTGACTAGTACAGAGTACCGTCCGAAGGGCAGAGCTCCTCCGGGGTTGCTGGCGCATCGCGTGGTTAAGGCCGAGATTCTCCGCACTCAAGGGACTTGCGCATGCAGATCTAGGGGTGGACGATCCCGGCGTGGATTTTTAGATTCGTTCATGACTGACATGTTGCAGGTAGCAACCATTTTGGCATGACACAGCTGGACGACTTTGATGTTGGACAAACTCAGCTGGGCCAGAGTCAGCTTACTAATGCACCTTTGTCTACTCAACGGTCTCCATACCCCCTCCAAACCGATATGCGCTCTCCGGACTGGCTAACATATCCCACGGGACATGCTCGACGCAAAACCATGATACACAAGCAGACACAGACGCAGCGAGCAGAGAGTGGCTCAAACAAGTAAGCTATATTGTATCCCGTGTGTAACTGCACTACATATATGTTATGCGGTTTATTGTGCTATGTTTTTATGCATATTTCATATGTTATGTGCGTATTGCCAGAGTAAATTGGTTCCGGACTAACATGACATAAGAAAACAATGAGGTTCACATGGATTCATGAAATCACGATAGTTTGGACATGCAATCATAAAATTTGATAAATAAAATTGACGCCATTTCGAATGCACTTTGTCATTTGCGAATTACATGCCTCGCTGGTTGGTAACATGCATTATGATTTACAACATGCACGATTGAACAATGCGATACACACGCAACTTTTTGGAATCGGAAAATGGATGATCGAAACTAATCTTTGCGCACAATAGCTCCTTCCCTTATGTCGGATCGCCCATGGTGGTCGTGGAGTGTCGAGTCATCCATGTCCTGCGATTCCATGATGTAAGTAGACCGTACGACCAAATACATAACCAAGATACAAATTGTACGTAACTCATCTCTTCGATATGAAATGAGCCCTTGCTATCGGAAACGTTACGACGCCCCCTGTCCCCAGAGGAGTATTCCCATGTCTCGAGATTGCTCGCGCATGAAGTTAGAAAATTGTGGAATTCAACGTAGGGTGTGACAAAACAATGTATGCGTACGATTCTCTTACGAGGACGTTCTCGCACGTGTGGTATGCCTGGGTGGCTTTCACCGGGTGTGTCGACTGAATGATCTTCGCTGGCTGTTCACACACAATGCGAGAGTGGAAACTCTGGTGGTATTGGGGCATCCTTCATTGATAAATCTGGGTAGGGTTTAGCCCTCTTGGTAAGCCACTTGTGCTTCTACAATATCTTCACATAAAAGTTCACCGACGAGTCTGACATATTCTAGGCTAACTTGATGTTTCGCTGTTGCGCACAAAACAAGGGTGAGTTAGTTCGAAACAAATATAATATCGAGATGCGTACACGTTAAGAAAGAATGGCGTGAAGATATGCAAAAATATGAGCAGACTACCCATTTACTTGACATGACGGTCCCTGTAAATGCAGATAATACAATAAATTACGACACCGAGTGACGACTAGACGAGCTTAGTCTGTTGGGGAAATCCTTCATGGAGTGCCTAAGAGTCTTGCATATCCTGCACTTCATCGTACGGCTTAGGTCCCCTCGCTAGCTGTCATCCGTGACATTTCGGAAGAGCCGCATCTGCCGTCGTCCCTTCCCAGTTGACTTCAAGGCCTTGTTCGGCCCCCTATTGCCCCCTGTCCGGCCATATATCCCTATAGTTCATATCCAAGCCATAGGAGTGAAATTCTGCACTCCACGTGCCGAATAGGTGCTGCATGCCCTAGTACTCGGAGATATACGACGTAGACATCTGCCTTATTTGCGCACACGCCTTTTACACATGCAAGCATGACTTGTGCAGGAACTTCGGCTTGTTGCAAGTGCATGTAGCCACATCACCCATGGTGTATGCATGTTTTCTTCCCCCCTGGCATGACTGTGGATATATTTTTGCTACAGACTGATCTCGTATTTCCTCTTGAGGCCATCGACACCGGATGTCGTGCATTCGAGCCTTCGCATTTTCTCGTCCATATGCCTCTACTTATTCTTGGACCATTGCTTCCTTCTTGCGCTTGTCGCCGCTACAATGGCTCTATTGACAAAGTAACCAACAGTGCAGTCCATATGTCCTCAACCATCGCGGTGATAGGGAGGACCGTACACCTTCGAAAGCACTTTGTTGTACACATTGGAGATGTTGGACTTCATAATTTCGCACTGCACTGCCTCGTGTCATAGAGCAAGGACCATTTCGCCAACTCAGAGTGTGAGATTAATCCAGATACAACTCCTAACATTATGAATATTCATCGACGAGCCCTCCACCGAACCATGTTGTATCGGCATCTCGACGGATCCAATCCATTGGGTCCGCACGTCACGAGACATCATCATAAAACACTATCAAGATGTTCAAAATTACCTAAAGCCACCGCGAACCCGATCTGCAGACGCGATATAACAAACATATTATGTAGTTACCACAAATTTAAGATGACTAAACTATTTAATACTATTTAATTACAAGTAATTTATTCATTAGTAATTACCCTCGACACAAATAATCACGACAAATTGTATGCAAGTAATCGATTAAATACGAGTAATGAAATACAAATAATTAATTAATTAGCAACAAATTAATTACATGTCAATAACATTACTTACGAGTAATTCATTACTAGTATAATTACCACTAATGAACTACGACTCAAACAAACACGATATAGTAATTACTACCGATTCATTACCACTAAATTAATTATGACTAATTAGTTATGACTATATAATTTCCAATAAATTAATTATGACTAACTAATTGCCACTAGAATAATTATGACTGATTAATTACCACTAAATTAATAATGACTAATTAATTTCCACTAAATTAATTAGTCGAATCGATTATCGCTAAACTAATCACAATTGACTAATTATCACTAAACTAATTATGACTAATTAATTATGATTATTTAATTTCCACTCAATTTTAACCACTAACTAATTCATGCTCAAATAATAAAGCCTAATTAATTACCACTAATTATGAAGCATTAATAAATTACCGATACATTAGCCTCATCATGCTAATTAATTCTCTTTGGCTAAATCCTCATATTTAGTGCACTTTCTTGACTTGATTGCCTCATCATGCTTGCTCTTAAGAAAAGCCACTTCCACTTTCAAAGCCTCAAAAGACACACAATAGAAATTCTTAATCCTATTCAATCGCTTCCTTAAATTTAACTCTAAAAGCCTATTGTATCTTACCAACAATTATTTCAACTTCAGCATTCAAGACACAAGAGGTAGAATCAATAACTTTCTTAGAAGCAGTAAAAGACATGGATTTTTTATTTTTAGCATTTTCTTGTAGAGTCTTCTTTAGAGCTTCAATTTCAATTGTGAGCTTAGAACAATTTTCACATAATGCAGATCTAGAGTACAGAACCATTTCTGTCATCTCTTGCATTTTTATCCTGTTATTCTTACAATGAGAGCAAGTGTGACTAGCATCAAATTTTTGCACTTCTTTCAAGGCGCTATCCAATTTTAATTCAAGCAAAGCACAGTTTGAGCAAGATAAAGGAATAGCATCCAAAGCAGTCACATCAAGAGAAATGGCATCCATGCAAACAGAACTAGACTTGAGAGATTCTAGTTCATCAAGAGCATCTTTTAATTGATTCACTAAAGAGGAATGAGCATATTTTAAGCTTGTCAATTCTTTAAGTAAGCTAGAGCAGGAATCGCAAATATCATCAGGATTAATGGATTTGAGCCTAACAACTTCTAGGTTCAAATTATCAATCATAATGTCCTGTTTCTTAATCATTTTAGCTTACTTATGCAGTTTTTGTTCAGCCAGAACCAAAGCCCGTTTCATATCGACAGTTTAAGGGCATACCTCATCGGGATCGTTGAAGGGATCCTCGCCATTGGAGGAGTCGATGTCGTGGTTGTTCTTGGCCATGAAACACATGCCTGAAGTCATGAGCCTTCTTCTTGCCACGGAGTCACTCGCCGCCCTTCGCCTCCGAGTCCACATCGCTCATGTTCACATTCTCAAGAGCGGCAAGGACCCAGCTGACAAACTTGCGATAGTTTGTCTTCTTGGGTTTCGCATCCCTCGCTTGAGGATGCCTTCGTGACTCCTTCTTCTCCTTGCCCTTCAGCTTGGGGTACCTGGAGCGAATGTGGTTTGGCTCACCATATTCAAAGCATGTGATAGGTCCACCTCTCCTCCTGTTCCTCACCTTGTTGTAAGCTCTCGTGAATTTGGTGGATAGGAGGGCTAAATCATCTTCAGGTAGTTTCTCAAGTTGCTCTTCGCTCAAAGAATGCAATGCTGATAAAGAAAAACCCGATGTGCTAACATCCAAAGAATCAGAAGAGCTACCCTTAGATTGGTCGACCACTAAAGCCATCGACTGCCTTCTTGAGACGCGAGATAAAATCAATCTCATGCATCTTCAACCTCGAGTATAGCTTATCCATGGTAAGCTCACTCATGACAGTGTTGTCATTTATAGATGTGATTATCATCCCCCAGACTTTCACATCAAGAGCACCCAAAAGCTGGCGTGCATTTTCCGACTCAGAAAAAACAAGGTCAACAACGCGGAGATGACGAAGAATCTTATAAAATCTTCACCACAGCTCATCTAAAGACTCACCAGGCATTTGCTCGATCTTGGAGTATATTTTCTTGAGCTGGTTCTGTCTCACTTCCTTGATCGCAGTGGAGCCCTCGTGATAATCACAGAGTCCGCTGATCTTATGAGCGACCGCAAATGAGCGACACACTCAAACTCATATCGACTAAGGCCTTGGATCAAAAAATTCTGAGCCTTACTGTTGGCCGCCACATCTGGAGTGATCACATCGTCATCGGCTGGCACGACATAAGGATTTTTGACTTTAAGCCAAATTGCGTGCCCTTGAGCCTCGATGTAGGCTTGCATTTGGGTCTTCCAATAAGCAAAATCAACTCCGTCAAAAATATATGGTTTGGTTGAATACTTGTCTATCGCCGTGGCTCCAAAGACCGGTTAAGATCTATGAGAAGTGCTAACTGGGCTCTGATACCACTTGTAGGACCGGAAAGGCGACTAGAAGGGGGTGAATAGACCCTTTCACAATTTTTCGCCTTAATCAAATTCAACACACACTTTTCTCCTATAGCTATGAAAGCTAAGAAGATCAGTAAATGCACAGAGTAAGCCTTGTGCTGAATCCGATTACCCCCTTAACCACAAGACTCAACAGAATAAATTGATCTCAGGTAGACCGGTCTGACCGACTGCCAACCAAGCGGTCTCGAAGTCAGTGGTCCGACCAGGCGCTCACTGGCGATCCGAATGGTCGGAGGTCCGACCACCGTGATAAAATTGGTCGGACCGATTTAGTCGATAGAGCATTGCACAATGCCCAAATCCAAAAGCGAAAATTGGTCCAACTTTTGATTCAACTAATGAAGCTTGACCAAACTTGGAGCACACCTCCCTAAGGATATCTGGGACCTATTCCTAGCGACGATCGTCTAGATCCACTTCAAAGAATTGATCTCTTTCGGTTTCACCGAAGAAGTGTTCAAAACCTAGAAATATAAAAAAATTGATCCAAAACTTGCTTGTGGGGGATTGAAGATTTAGATGGTTCTAGGAGTATTCCCACACATCATAGCAAGGTAAATGAGGTCAAGAGACCAACAAAAAACAACCAGATCAAGGAAGCACCAAAATCATCAAAAGAGAGAAGAAAATATATGAGGCTTCATCCTTGAACAAACATCCATAGATCGATTGATTCAAGATGTTGCTTGTCAAAGCCACACCCTCAAGGAGGATAAAAGCTCAATCAAAGAGCACACAAACAAATCTGTCTCTAAACCCAAACCTCTCATCTCCTCTTCAAACCCTAGAAAACTTAGGGTTTTCTCAAATGAATGCTTGGGGGGGGGGGGTTTCCAACTCCCCCTTCTATTTATAGGAAGGCCTAGGGTTTCTAGTGGGCTCTCATTAAGGCCCAATACAAATGGGACAAACACATATCTGTTGAAGCAATCGCCTGCTTCACCACGTATAGGTTGATCAGCGGCTCTCATCATGTCGGCAAGTCTCTCCCGTCCGAATCCCATCGGAACCTCCAAGGCACTTGAACCGACCCTCGCGCCGCTTGATCCAACCAGCTGCAACGAACTGTCCGTTCAAACCATGTTGTCCATTATGCACCATGTTTGAGTCACACGACTCCACCCGGCATCCATGATCGTTCTGGACTTCAGCTCTCCAAGCTTAGTCCCGATCCTCGTCACCGTTGACGTCGTTGACCTGCAAGCCACCTGCACAACAATAGACAAAGAAATTATCTTCGGAAATAAATTCTTCACAACTTGACCCACATTAGCTCAACAATGCAATATGCAACAATAAAGCATTGAAACTCATACAATAGACACCATCAAAACACAACAATGCCCAAGCGGCGAAGTTCAAGTGGAAGCGGCCTGATCGCCATACCCACGGTCGAATCGATTTCACGCCGGTCCAACCGATTTCATAACACCGGTCCGACCGCTCGAAATGACTTAGCCAAATTTTCAATTTGAAAATCCGAAACTCTCTGGAATTTTCAAATGAATAGAACTTTTGACTAGGAGCTCCAAAAATTATTTGACCATATCCAGGAGACTCCCCTCTCATGCCTACACAATCTATTTTTGGCCTAGCTCCAAAATCCATCATCAATCGTGGCGGTCGGACCGTCGTCAGAACTCGACAAAGACAGAGCGTTTTTGAAAACGCGAGATTTTGCAAACCAACAACGCCATTGCCAATTAACTCATCATCCTAAGATCATGCACATATCCCCACGATATCCACAAAGAGATTGATGATTTTTTATGCTTATGCGAATTTGTGATTGAAGGATGTTAAATCTTGCTTTTGTGATTGATGATTTGTTTGGATGAATTTGTGATTGAAGGATAATATTGCTTCTGTGAATGATGGTTTGTATGGATGAATTTGTGTTTTTTTCATGCTACTGTGATCGATGATGCTCCTGCAAATATATAATTCAAAGAATAAAAGTTGTCCTCATTGGAGCTTGATTTAGGTTTTATTACTATAGTCATCTGGGAGTAGGATTTGTTTGATTTGGGTGTTGTCACCTCCCTCTTTGGGTGCTTGATCTGTGAATGAAGCTGTGAATGTAAAATATCATCTTTGAATCTGTGAATGAACCTGATTGCAAAATATCATCTTTGAATCATGTGTGTATCTATTAATATGTGAAGAATGCCAATGTTCTTGCCCTGATATTATCTCTCCATTTGCTTTCTGTTAGAATTTTATGAGTACATTAGTTGCTGAGAAACCTGCTAAACCTGATAAACTTGTATGCTTGTAACAATGGTATGCTTGTATGCTTGTAACATTGATGTGCTTGTATGCTTGTAACATTGATGTGCTTTTATGCTTGTAAAATAAGTCTTTGGATCTCTAAGTCGGACTCCTAAAAGCATTAACAGTGATTTAGATGATGGTGTTATCAGAAATTCACATGCTAAAGTATGCCAAACTGATTAATTTGATTAAGCAATATGCAGTACTAATGGTATTTTCCAACCTAATGAATTTTATCGTTTCAATCATCTTGACATATTACAGTTCATATGAATCCCTATTGGCTATAATTCAGAGTTTGTGCAATGTGTTGATTATGTGAGTCCCCACTTGGCTATAATCCTCATTTGGCGGTATCGAGCCGAGGATCAAGGTGGACTTGGGTTCCCCTGGCAGCTACTGCTTAGGAAAAAGTACCTGAGGGGGAATAATTTGTCTCAAGCTGAGAGCAAGCCTGGGGACTCTAGAGTAGAAAATTATATCTGCTACATGCATGTGCTTGTATGCCCATATTCATATATATGTCTTTTCCTATACATATGTGGTCGAAATGTCTCAAGTTGAGAGCAAGCACGTGGACTCTGTAGTTACGATGTATGTTGAGTTTCTTATGTTGATATCTGTATTGCTTCCATATTCTATATCCATATCCATGTATGCCCATAATTCATCTCTATCTGTCAGATGTTTGTTTTGATATTTGTATTGCTTCAATATTCCATATCCATATCTTGTTGTTGATATCACTTTGAGTCATTTATTGAGTTTTTGAACACTTGATAGTTAAAATGTCTAGGTGTTCATATCTTGTTGTTGATGTCAATTTGATTTTAAAAAATTATGGGCAAAAAATCTAGATGGTTGATAATCTTTGAGTGGAGCAGCGAGAACACTAGGATAGTGTGTGAATTATTTGTTGAACAAGTAGAGGTAGGCAATGCCGAATACCCATTTGAACAACCAAGGGTATACTATAGTGATTGCAAAATTTACAAAGAAGACTGGACTGCAATACAAAAAGATGCAATTGAGAGGTCCTTTGGTGTATGTAAGATGAAATGGAGAATTCTTCTTAAGATGCCAAGCTTTCACATGTCCAAGCAAAAGATGATTGTTGCAGCAACCATAGGAATCCACAACTTCATACGTGAACATACTTCGCCGGACATGCATTTTTTTAGGTTCGACCGGGATCCTAATTATGTGCCCACAATACCATCAAGATATGCCAAACATGATATTTCTCAGGATGCATCAGATGCGTCAATGTCACAAATGAGTGCTACATCTATGGATCGTTTCCATGATGACCTTGCAAGTGCAATTGCTCAATTAGGATGATGGACACACTACTTGTTATATTTTGTGGTCTTTTGTTATCACTCATTTAACATTTCAATACTTGTACGTAATAGCATTTAATTATCATTTGAACACTTATATGATATGAATGCGATATCTCCAACTTCATCTATTGCAAATATGAATAATACAAAATTTGCTTATACACAATCAATAGTTGTGCGTCAATTCGTTATTTGCCAACAATTGTACTCCATCATGAAGTGTTAATGCAATGTAACTCGGCATTGTGTACAAATACAACATATATACATTTATATGGTCTAAACAAATTTAGGGAAAATTCTATAATTTGTGTATAAATACATAGGAGAAAACACAAATACAATTGAAGTATTACAACCGGGGTAACATGGTCTATTTGCCTCTAATCCTCCTCATATGGTTTTTAGAGCCAACCTACTAGCCAAACGTTTTCAACAGATGACTTTAGATTATCACGTATAGATTATCGAGAATCAGAACATAATCTAGAAAATGAGAATCGGAGCTCTACTAAACATGGCCTAATTAACTACGACTATGGTAATAACAACAAATAAAGTGGATAAGAAATTACCTACCCTTCTGAGGAACCGCTCGAATTGCTACGGTGCTACCAACTGCTCCAAACATTAATCTTGAGAAAAATTTATTATCTTCTCTGTGTTCTCCTGGATGAGCGCAAGACAAGAATAAGAACAAAACATAACTGAGATGACCGAGGCGAGAGATCGGTATTTATAGTCACAATGAGCTGCTTGGTGGAGGGAAATCTGGAGGCACTTGCGGGCGCGGCACTCGGAGCAAGGGGACGGCAGCGACCAGCGACATTTGTGCGGAAGTGGTTTGTCCGGGTAGGGAGCACGCGGAGGCGGCTTGTCTCGTGGCGGTCGCAGACAAAGCTTGTCCGGCGAGGCCGCGTGGACTCGATTATGGGGCGGTAGTTGTGCGAACACGCTACGTGTCGGCACAACGGTGTCCGAACTATAGATATGCAATCAAGCTGATATTTTTTGATTGCTGATATTTTGTCAATACTGTTATTTAGTGAAAAAAACCTCCCAAATCTCGGTCGGTACTGGACGCCTGGACCAACTATTGGTCGCATCACTTTCTGCCGGAGTTGGCCGAGCACATACCATGGCCCCAGTCTCTTGTTCCTGGAATGGTAACATATATACACAGCGCATTGTTGCGTCTCATTAATTAGCCATTGTGGAATGCCCCTGACCCCGATAAATTTATCGTGTCACATGCATACTTGTATATGGCTCTTAAAATGGTACATACTGATCCATACTGGTACACCGTTCCTAATATTTTGAAGGCTATACCGTTGTAACTCTTGAAATTGTACATTTTCTTACCGATCCATACTGGTGCACCATTCGGAAGTTTAATATAATGTCGATGATCGGAGCATAGAGTTTCCTATCGAACTTACTACTGGAAATAAAGTAAGAACGCTATCAAGAACAAAGATATTCTATTGCAATGGATATATTGTTTGTATAAGAATACAATAGGTGTTACAGACTGATCGCAACGTGATCAAGAGGACATCCCCTTTATTGTTATTGAAGGGGTGGTAGTTAATGTTGCTAAAGGCGTCTCTAATCTTCACTCGCGTTCTTTATTAGAGTCTTAAACCATCGTGTCCCTTGGCCAATTGTCGAAATAAGTTGTCAAATGCGCCAATAACCGCTTTCCTGTTGGACACGTGGGAAACCGTCATATCTTCCGACTAGCTTCATTGGTCGGGATCTATCCAAACCACATAATCAAGTTAGACAATATCCATAGCTGGTTGGCTCATGGCTTCAACTGGTTGTCAACCAGTTGGGCTGCAATAAAGTGTATTAAACTTCTTTTAAATAACTATTGCAGAGGTACCCTCTGGGATTTGGATCTATTTTGACAGAGTCTTTGACTTTGACCGAAAAGGTTAACATAGAATCCTCATCATATAATAATATATATTTATAAGTAGGGTAAATTTCACAATGCACCCTATAATGTTATCATTGTTTCACAATGCACCACTCTTTGCACATGTTCTCATTTTAAAAATTTTGGGGTTTTTTCCATAATTTTTTAATTAATTTTAAATTTTTTTTTTTTTTTTTTTTTTTTTTTTTAAACTTTTAAAAATTTCCCCCACCCCTTTTTTTAAAACCGGGATTTAAACCCCCTTTCCCGGGTTTCCCAAAAGGGAAATTTTAAAAAAAGGGGTTGGGAAAAAGGGGGTTTTTTGGGGGTTTTTTTTTACCAAAAGGGGGGGGGTTTTTTTTTTTTTAAAAAATTTTTTTTCCCCTCGGGGGGGGGCCCCCCAAACCCCCGGGGGGGGGGGGGCCCCCCCGGGTTTAAAATTTTGGCCCGGGGGGGGGTTTTTTTGAAAGGGAATTTTTAAATTTTTCCCTTTTTTGGGGGGGGGGAAAAAAAAAATTTTTTTTAAAAAAAATTTTTTTTCCCCCAAAAAAAAAAAAAATTTGGGGGTTTTTTTAAACCGGGGGGAAAATTTTTTTTTTGGCCCCCCCCTTTTAAATTTTTAAAGCCATTTGGGTTTTTTTTAAAAATTTTTTTTTTTTTTTTTTTTGGGGGGGAAAAAAACCCAAAGGGAATTTTTTTAAAAAAGGGGGAAACCCCTTTTTAAAAAGGAAATTTCGGAAAAAAAAGGGGGGGTTTTTTAATTTTGGGAAAAATTTTTTTTTTGGGGGGGGGTTTTTAAAAAGGGGGAAAAATTTTTTTTGGGTTTAAAAAAAAATTTTTTAAAAAAGTTTTTTGGGGGTTTTTTTGGGGGTTTTCCCAATTTTAACCCTTTTTTTCCCCCCCAAAAGGGGGAAAAACCCAAAAATTTTTTTCGGGAATTTTTAAAATTTTTAAAAAAAAACCCCTTTTTTTGGGGCCCCCCAAAAAAAAAAATTTAAAGGGGGGAAAAAAAAAATTTTTTAAAATTACCTTTTGGTTGGTTAAATTTTTGGTTTCCCCCGGGGCCCCAAAAAACCCCCAAAAAAAAATTTTGGGGGGGTTTTTTTTTTTTTTTTTTAAATTTTTTTTTTTTTTGGGGGGGGGGTTTTTAAAAAAAATTTTTTTTCCCCCTTTTTTTTTTTCCCCTTTTTTTGGGGGGAAAAAAAAAAACCCCTTTCCTTTTTTTTTAAACCCCTTTTTTTTTTTTTTTAAAATTTTTAAATTTGTTTTTTTTCCCCCCTTTTTTTTTTATTTTTTTTAAAAAAGGGGGGAAAATTTTTTTTTTTTTCCCCCCGGGGGAAAAAAAAAACCCCTTTGATTTTTTTTTTTAACCCCGGGGGTTTTTTTTTTTTTTGTTTATTTAAAACCCCTTAACCCTTTTAAATTTTTTTTTAAAATTTTTTTTCCCCGGGGGAAAATTTTCCCAAAAAAAATTTTTCCCCCCCCTTTTTTTTTGGGGGGGGTTTTTGGGGTTTTCCCCCCCTTTTTTTTTTTTCCCCCTTTTTTTTCCCACTTTCCCCCCCCCCCTTTTTTTTCCCCCCCCTTTTTTTTTTTTTTTCCTAAAAAAATTTTAAAGGGGCCCTTTTCCGGGGTTTTTTTTTCCCCCAAAGAAAATTGGTTTCCCCTTTTTTGGGGACAAAAAAAAATTTTTCCCCCGGGGGTTTGGGAATTTTTCCCGGATTTTTTCCCCTTTAGGTTTTAATTTTTCGGGTTTTTTTTGGGGGGGGAAAGGTGTTCCCCTTTAACCCAAAAAATTTTTTTTAAATTTTTCCCCGGTTTAAAAACCCCAAACAAACCCCTTTTTGGGGGGCCAAATTTTTTTTTTTTCCCCCCCCCAAATGAAACCCCCAAAAAAAATTTTTTTTTTTCCCCCCCAAAAAAAAGGGTTTAACCCCAAAAAGGAATTTGCCCAAAAAATTTTCCCCCTTTCCCCTTTTGGGGGGGCCCCCCCCCCCCCCCCGGCCCCCGGCCCCCCGGGAAAACCCCCCCGGGGTTCCTTCCTTTTAAAACCCCCCCCCCCCAAATTTTTTTCCCCTTTTAAACCCCCTTTTTCCCCCCTTTTTTTAAATTTCCCCCCCCTTTTTTAAAAAGGGTAATGACTAATTAATTTCACTAAATTAATTAGTCGAATCGATTATCGCTAAACTAATCACAATTGACTAATTATCACTAAACTAATTATGACTAATTAATTATGATTATTTAATTTCCACTCAATTTTAACCACTAACTAATTCATGCTCAAATAATAAAGCCTAATTAATTACCACTAATTATGAAGCATTAATAAATTACCGATACATTAGCCTCATCATGCTAATTAATTCTCTTTGGCTAAATCCTCATATTTAGTGCACTTTCTTGACTTGATTGCCTCATCATGCTTGCTCTTAAGAAAAGCCACTTCCACTTTCAAAGCCTCAAAAGACACACAATAGAAATTCTTAATCCTATTCAACTCGCTTCCTTAAATTTAACTCTAAAAGCCTATTGTATCTTACCAACAATTATTTCAACTTCAAAGATTCAAGACACAAGAGGTAGAATCAATAACTTTCTTAGAAGCAAAAAAGACATGGATTTTTATTTTTAGCATTTTCTTGTAGAGTCTTCTTTAGAGCTTCAATTTCAATTGTGAGCTTAGAACAATTTTCACATAATGCGATCTAGAGTACGTAACCATTTCATCATCTCTCTGCATTTTTATCCCGTTATTCTTACAATGAGAGCAAGTGTGACTAGCATCAAATTTTTGCACTTCTTTCAAGGCGCTATCCAATTTTAATTCAAGCAAAGCACGCTTGAGCAAGATAAAGGAATAGCATCCAAAGCAAATACATCAAGAGAAATGGCATCCATGCAAATGTAACTAGACTTGAGAGATTCTAGTTCATCAAGAGCATCTTTAATTGATTCACTAAAGAGGAATGAGCATATTTTAAGCTTGTCAATTCTTTAAGTAAGCTAGAGCAGAATCGCAAATATCATCAGATTAATGGATTTGAGCCTAACAACTTCTAGGTTCAAATTATCAATCATAATGTCCTGCTTCTTAATCATTTTAGCTTACTTATGCGCTTTTGTTCACCCGTAACCAAAGCCCGCTTCATATCGCCAGTTTAAGGGCATACCTCATCGGGATCGCAAGGGATCCTCGCCATTGGAGGAGTCGTTGTCGTAGGTCGTTTGGCCATGAAACACATGCCGTGAAGTCATGAGCCTCTTCTTGCCACGGAGTCACTCGCCGCCCTTCGCCTCCGAGTCCACATCGCTCATGTTCACATTCTCAAGAGCGGCAGGACCCAAACGACAAACTTGCGATAGTTTGTCTTCTTGGCTCGTGATCCTCGCTTGAGGATGCCTTCGTGACTCCTTCTTCTCCTTGCCCTTCACCTTGGGGTACCGGAGCGAATGTGGTTTGGCTCACCATATTCAAAGCATGTGATAGGTCCACCTCTCCTCCCTGCTCCTCACCTTGTTGTAAGCTCGTGAATTTGGTGGATAGGAGGGCTAAATCATCTTCGAGTAGTTTCTCAAGTTGCTCTTCGCTCAAAGAATGCAATGTCGATAAAGAAAACCCGATGTGCTAACATCCAAAGAATCGGAAGAGCTACCCTTAGATTGGTCGACCACTAAAGCCATCGACTGCCTTGGGAGACGCGAGATAAAATCAATCTCATGCATCTTCAACCTCGAGTATAGCTTATCCATGGTAAGCTCACTCATGATGTTGTTGTCATTTATAGATGTGATTATCATCCCCGCACTTTCACATCAAGAGCACCCAAAAGTCGTGCATTTTCCGACTTAAAAAACAAGGTCAACAACGCGGAGATGACGAAGAATCTTATAAAATCTTCACCACACTCATCTAAAGACTCACCTGCATTTGCTCGATCTTGGAGTATATTTTCTTGAGCTGGTTCTGTCTCACTTCCTTGATCGCAGTGGAGCCCTCGTGATAATCACAGAGAGTCCGCCAGATCTTATGAGCAGACCGCAAATGAGCGACACACTCAAACTCATATCGACTAAGGCCTTGGATCAAAAAATTCGAGCCTTACTGTTGGCCGCCACATCCGAGTGATCACATCGCCATCGGCCGCACGACATAAGGATTTTGACTTTAAGCCAAATTATGCCCTTGAGCCTCGATGTAGGCTTGCATTTGGGTCTTCCAATAAGCAAAATCAACTCCGCCAAAAATATATGGTTTGGTTGAATACTTGTCTATCGCCGTGGCTCCAAAGACCGGTTAAGATCTATGAGAAGTGCTAACTGGGCTCTGATACCACTTGTAGGACCGGAAAGGCGACTAGAAGGGGGGTGAATAGACCCTTTCACAATTTTTCGCCTTAATCAAATTCAACACACACTTTTCTCCTATAGCTATGAAAGCTAAGAAGATCAGTAAATGCACAGAGTAAGCCTTGTGTCAATCCGATTACCCCTTAACCACAAGACTCAATGTAATAAATTGATCTCGTGTAGACTGGCTCGACCGATCGCCAACAAGCGGGTCGAAGTCGGCGGTCCGACCGCGCTCACCGGCAAATCCAATGGTCGGAGGTCCGATCACCAGATAAAATTGGTCGGACCGATTTAGTCCAGTAGCATTGCACAATGCCCAAATCCAAAACGAAAATTGGTCCAACTTTTGATTCAACTAATGAAGCTTGACCAAACTTGGAGCACACCTCCCTAAGGATATCTGGGACCTATTCCTAGCGACGATCGTCTAGATCCACTTCAAAGAATTGATCTCTTTCGGTTTCACCGAAGAAGTGTTCAAAACCTAGAAATATAAAAAAATTGATCCAAAACTTGCTTGTGGGGGATTGAAGATTTAGATGGTTCTAGGAGTATTCCCACACATCATAGCAAGGTAAATGAGGTCAAGAGACCAACAAAAAACAACCAGATCAAGGAAGCACCAAAATCATCAAAAGAGAGAAGAAAATATATGAGGCTTCATCCTTGAACAAACATCCATAGATCGATTGATTCAAGATGTTGCTTGTCAAAGCCACACCCTCAAGGAGGATAAAAGCTCAATCAAAGAGCACACAAACAAATCTGTCTCTAAACCCAAACCTCTCATCTCCTCTTCAAACCCTAGAAAACTTAGGGTTTTCTCAAATGAATGCTTGGGGGGTTTCAACTCCCTTCTATTTATAGGAAGGCCTAGGGTTTCTAGTGGGCTCTCATTAAGGCCCAATACAAATGGGACAAACACATATCTGTTGAAGCAATCGCTTCACCACGTATAGGTTGATCACCGCCTCATCATGCTCGGCAAGTCTCTCCCGTCCGAATCCCATCGAACCTCCAAGGCACTTGAACCGACCCTCGCGCCGCTTGATCCAACCACCGCAACGAATCGTCCGCTCAAACCATGTTGTCCATTATGCACCATGTTTGAGTCACACGACTCCACCCAAGCATCCATGATCGCTCGGACTTCACTCTCCAAGCTTAGTCCCGATCCTCGCCACCGCTGACGCCGCTTGACACGCAAGCCACCGCACAACAATAGACAAAGAAATTATCTTCGAAATAAATTCTTCACAACTTGACCCACATTAGCTCAACAATGCAATATGCAACAATAAAGCATTGAAACTCATACAATAGACACCATCAAAACACAACAATGCCCAAGCGGCGAAGTTCAAGTGGAAGCCGGCCTGACCGCCATACCCATCGGCCGAATCGATTTCACGCCGGTCCAACCGATTTCATAACACCGTCCGATCGCCGAAATGACTTAGCTAAATTTTCAATTTGAAAATCCAAACTCTCTCGAATTTTCAAATGAATAGAACTTTGACTAGGAGCTCCAAAATTATTTGACCATATCCGTGAGACTCCTCTCATGCCTACACAATCTATTTTGGCCTAGCTCCAAAATCCATCATCAATCGTGGCTTGACGGACCGTCAGAATCTCGACAAAGACAGAGCGTTTTTGAAAACGCGAGATTTTGCAAACCAACAACGCCATTGCCAATTAACTCATCATCCTAAGATCATGCACATATCCCCACGATATCCACAAAGAGATTGATGATTTTTTATGCTTATGTGAATTTGTGATTGAAGGATGTTAAATCTTGCTTTTGTGATTGATGATTTGTTTGGATGAATTTGTGATTGAAGGATAATATTGCTTCTGTGATTGATGATTTGTATCGATGAATTTGTGTTTCTTTTCATGCTACTGTGATCGATGATGCTGCTGCAAATATATAATTCAAAGAATAAAAGTTGTCCTCATTGGAGCTTGATTTAGGTTTTATTACTATAGTCATCTGGGAGTAGGATTTGTTTGATTTGGGTGTTGTCACCTCCCTCTTTGGGTGCTTGATCTGTGAATGAAGCTGTGAATGTAAAATATCATCTTTGAATCTGTGAATAAACCTGATTGCAAAATATCATCTTTGAATCATGTGTGTATCTGTTAATCTGTGAAGAATGCCAATGTTCTTGCCCTGATAGTATCTCTCCATTTGCTTTCTGTTAGAATTTTATGAGTACATTAGCTGCTGAGAAACCTGATAAACTTGTATGCTTGTAACAATGGTATGCTTGTATGCTTATAACATTGATGTGCTTGTATGCTTGTAACATTGATGTGCTTTTATGCTTGTAAAATAAGTACTGGATCTCTAAGCTGGACTCCTAAAAGCATTAACAGTGATTTAGATGATGGTGTTATCAGAAATTCACATGCTAAAGTATGCCAAATTGATTAATTTGATTAAGCAATATGCAGTACTAATGGTATTTTCCAACCTAATGAATTTTATCGCTTCAATCATCTTGAAATATTACAGCTCATATGAATCTCTGTGGCTATAATTCGTAGTTTGTGCAATGTGTTGATTATGTGAGTCCCCACTTGGCTATAATCCTCATTTGGCGGTATGCAGGCCAGAGGATCAAGGTGGACTTGGGTTCCCCTGGCAGCTACTGCTTAGGAAAAAGTACCTGAGGGGGAATAATTTGTCTCAAGCTGAGAGCAAGCCTGGGGACTCTAGAGTAGAAAATTATGTCTGTTCTGTCTGTATGCTTGTATGCCCATATTCATATATATGTCTTTTCCTATACATATGTGGTCAGAATGTCTCAAGTTGAGAGCAAGCCTGTGGACTCTGTAGTTCTGATGTATGTTGAGTTTCTTATGTTGATATCTGTATTGCTTCCATATTCTATATCCATATCCATGTATGCCCATAATTCTGTCTATCTGTCTGTATGCTGTTTTGATATTTGTATTGCTTCAATATTCCATATCCATATCTTGTTGTTGATATCACTTTGAGTCATTTATTGAGTTTTTGAACACTTGATAGTTAAAATGTCTAGGTGTTCATATCTTGTTGTTGATGTCAATTTGATTTTAAAAATTATGGGCAAAAAATCTAGATGGTTGATAATGCTGAGTGGAACGACGAGAACACTAGGATAGTGTGTGAATTATTTGTTGAACAAGTAGAGGTAGGCAATCGCCCGAATACCCATTTGAACAACCAAGGGTATACTATAGTGATTGCAAAATTTACAAAGAAGACTGGACTGCAATACAAAAAGATGCAATTGAGAGGTCCTTTGGTGTATGTAAGATGAAATGGAGAATTCTTCTTAAGATGCCAAGCTTTCACATGTCCAAGCAAAAGATGATTGTTGCAGCAACCATAGGAATCCACAACTTCATACGTGAACATACTTCGCCGGACATGCATTTTTTTAGGTTCGACCGGGATCCTAATTATGTGCCCACAATACCATCAAGATATGCCAAACATGATATTTCTCGTGATGCATCGGATGCGCCAATGTCACAAATGAGTGCTACATCTATGGATCGCTTCCATGATGACCTTGCAAGTGCAATTGCTCAATTAGGATGATGGACACACTACTTGTTATATTTTGTGGTCTTTGTTATCACTCATTTAACATTTCAATACTTGTACGTAATAGCATTTAATTATCATTTGAACACTTATATGATATGAATGCGATATCTCCAACTTCATCTATTGCAAATAGTGAATAATACAAAATTTGCTTATACACAATCAATAGTTGTGCGTCAATTCGTTATTTGCCAACAATTGTACTCCATCATGAAGTGTTAATGCAATGTAACCTGGCATTGTGTACAAATACAACATATATACATTTATATGGTCTAAACAAATTTAGGGGAAAATTCTATAATTTGTGTATAAATACATAGGAGAAAAACACAAATACAATTGAAGTATTACAACCAGGGGTAACATGGTCTATTTGCCTCTAATCCTCCCTCATATGGTTTTTAGAGCCAACCTACTAGCCAAACGCTTTCAACAGATGTACTTTAGATTATCACGTATAGATTATCAGAGAATCAGGAACATAATCTAGAAAATGAGAATCTGGAGCTCTACTAAACATGGCCTAATTAACTACGACTATGGTAATAACAACAAATAAAGTGGATAAGAAATTACCTACCCTTCGGAGGAACCGTTCAGAATTGCTACGGTGCTACCAACTGCTCCAAACATTAATCTTCAGAAAAAATTTATTATCTTCTCTGTGTTCTCCTGGATGAGCGCAAGACAAGAATAAGAACAAAAACATAACTGAGATGACCGAGAGCGAGAGATCGGTATTTATAGCCGCGCGAATGAGCTGCGCTGGTGGAGGGAAATCTGGAGGCACTGTCGGGCCGCGGCACTCCGGGCAAGGGGACGGCAGTGACCAGGCGACATTTGTGCGGAAGTGGTTTGTCCGGGTAGGGAGCACGCGGAGGCGGCTTGTCTCAGCGGTGGCCGCGCAGACAAAGCTTGTCCGGGCGAGGGCCGCGTGGACTCGATTATGGGGCGGTAGTTGTGCGAACACGGCTACGTGTCGGCACAACGTGTGTCCGAACTATAGATATGCAATCAAGCTGATATTTTTTTGATTGCTGATATTTTTGTCAATACTGTTATTTAGTGAAAAAAAAACCTCCCAAATCTCGGTCGGTACTGGACGCCTGGACCAACTATTGGTCGCATCACTTTCTGCCGGAGTTGGCCGAGCACATACCATGGCCCCAGTCTCTTGTTCCTGGAATGGTAACATATATACACAGCGCATTGTTGCGTCTCATTAATTAGCCATTGTGGAATGCCCCTGACCCCGATAAATTTATCGTGTCACATGCATACTTGTATATGGCTCTTAAAATGGTACATACTGATCCATACTGGTACACCGTTCCTAATATTTTGAAGGCTATACCGTTGTAACTCTTGAAATTGTACATTTTCTTACCGATCCATACTGGTGCACCATTCGGAAGTTTAATATAATGTCGATGATCGGAGCATAGAGTTTCCTATCGAACTTACTACTGGAAATAAAGTAAGAACGCTATCAAGAACAAAGATATTCTATTGCAATGGATATATTGTTTGTATAAGAATACAATAGGTGTTACAGACTGATCGCAACGTGATCAAGAGGACATCCCCTTTATTGTTATTGAAGGGGTGGTAGTTAATGTTGCTAAAGGCGTCTCTAATCTTCACTCGCGTTCTTTATTAGAGTCTTAAACCATCGTGTCCCTTGGCCAATTGTCGAAATAAGTTGTCAAATGCGCCAATAACCGCTTTCCTGTTGGACACGTGGGAAACCGTCATATCTTCTGACCAGTTCATTGGTCGGGATCTATCCAAACCACATAACTGGTTAGACAATATCCATAGCTGGTTGGCTCATGGCTTCAACTGGTTGTCAACCAGTTGGGCTGCAATAAAGTGTATTAAACTTCTTTTAAATAACTATTGCAGAGGTACCCTCTGGGATTTGGATCTATTTTGACAGAGTCTTTGACTTTGACCGAAAAGGTTAACATAGAATCCTCATCATATAATAATATATATTTATAAGTAGGGTAAATTTCACAATGCACCCTATAATGTTATCATTGTTTCACAATGCACCACTCTTTGCACATGTTCTCACTTAACACCATGTATTCTGACCATTTGTTTCAGTTAGCACCACAGAAAATACATTGGCTTGACCAGCTTGGTGCATGAGGCCCTGCAGCGACGCGCACAGGTGGTATCGGGATGACTAGAACTAGAGCACCGCCGTAGCCCTCCCGCTCACCAACACCTGTTGCTCCGCTTCCCCACTGTTCCTTCTTCCCCGCACAACACTCCCGCCCAGCTTGCCAGCCTATCTCCATGCCGTGGTGAGGTGTTGAGTCCGCACTCATGGTGAGCTCTTCCTCCAATTGAGCGCATCACCTTCCTCGATTCCCGCCGCCAGTTGTCACTTGCCGCTTTGCCCATCTGTCGCCGGTCACTCGGCCGCAAAGGCATGCCCGTGCGTCTCCATTGACGCCACCACCACCTATATCCTCCACTATGTTCCTTCTCTCCATTTTTCGGAACGTCGCCACCTCGCCGGCCATGCCTCGCCGCCGATGAGCTTCAAAGAGGAGCCTGTGCGGCTCTCCTGTTTCCCTCTCACTGATATGGTGTTCCCCTGGTGCAAAGTGAAACAAAGGTAAGAAATGGTGGTGTTAAGTAAGAATAATTGTAAAAGGTGGTGCAAAGTGAAACTTTGGTTAAAAAAATGTGGTGCAAACTAAAATTTACTCTTATAAGTATATATATGTTGAATTGTATGTCCACTAAAGTACACTTGTAATATTACTCCAAATACATAATAGTAGGATCAAATATAACATATAGTTCAATCAGTTGAATAGATGTTATTTTTAATTTCACCGGTATAGTTGATATTGTTCGGTATCAAAATCGGTACGATCGGTATCGAGATTTGTACAAAACGCAAGACAATCTGTATAATTTTATATAGCGGACTATCGATAAGTTTGGTCACATGTGCCGGGAGAGTTGTAGTTTATGCTACTTTATTAGACTCAGGGCACTAGGGAACCAAACACGAAGGTCTGTGGTGAGAATTACCGGGAACAGTCCAATATCCTTAGGAAGTAGCACAATTTCTGTATTCTGAACACGATCAGGGTGCCTATGAGCATTACGTGCATGCTGATTGCTGAAGTATATTGTCACGTTTCTTCGTTAGTTTTAATTTTTTGGTAAATTAACTGGTTCATGCAGTTCAAATGATGATGAATGCATTGTGTAGTGGTTCAGAGGTTGGGATCGGTTAAAGTAGGTAACTAGCTAGCTCAACAGATCAACATGATGCACGTAGCTCTCGTAGTACTGTACACCACACGCGCTGTCGCATCGAAGCTGATCAGCCGTCTCCATCAGGCGATTCCCGATAGCATGGGCCACGGAACAACTCTCTTCGCATATGCACCAACAGTCGCACGATGAATCCAACTCAACGCGAGCGCCCATCCCATCCCATCCGTCCGTGCGAGATACCAACTCCACAACAACACCAGTACATTACAGCATCGCAATATACTACAAGCTAGTGTGACTAGTTTCGTGATCATGATTATTTTGTACGCAGAAAACGTCGAGCTCTACAGTCACCGAGACGAGGTGGATCCGCGGCCGTACGTTCCGGATCACGGGGCGTAGCTTTCCCCGTCCTCCCCTGCTTGTCTGCCTGATCGATCGCGCCCGGAAAGACGACGCAATGCTTTTCTCGCGTGTCGCGGAAAGACGCAGGGCGCGAGAGAGAAAAAAAAAGGAACTTTGTGCTTAAGGGGATTATTTTTTTTATTTATAAGTTATCTTTTTAGTTGTAAGATTTTGATTTAACGAATAAATTTTTTTAAAATTAGACAAAAGTAAATATGGTGAACCCTACAAATACAAAAAAAAAATTAAACTAGACAAAACTAAATTTATGTGAACCCTACAAATGCAAAAAAAAAAACCTAAAAGTTACAGCAAAATTGTGCTAAAATTGCACATCACTTGGTACTGTAATTTTATACTTAGTACTGTGCAATTGTAGGTGACTGGTGCATAAGAAAATTTTAGGTAACTGAAGATTAGCAAAACCGCAAAGTTATTTGGTGGCCGTCGAGTGAGCAAGTAATTTTGTTATTTAATATTTTGGTGGCCAAAAGTCTCGACGTGGCCCAACCTGCCACGCAAGCCCTCCCAAGCACATTGTGCCAGCGCGGAAGGCTGGCGTGGCAGTAGTCACGCCTGCACCCATGGCGTGACAATCCTGCCTTGTCACGCCACTAGAGTCGGCGTGATAGGGCTTAATATTATTTAAATGTATTCTCGAACGATGAAATCTTACGTTTGTTCCGTAAGATATGTGGACCATTTGATACAAATGATGAAATTGTAATGCACAAGTTCACTCTCATGTACCGCCTTCTTAGTATTTGATTTTCTACGGACGTATGTTCCAAAATTTATAAACCTGGGTTGAGATAGCAAGATTTATTTCGGACCTGTAATGTTGTTAGTTTGAATGAATAGATGGATGATTAGGCAGTCACATTCCATCCTATTGCAATGATAGGTCGTGCTCGTCGTCTCTTTAGGGTCGTAGATCATTCCGTGCCTACTTCTAGAAGATGCATTTTGAACCTTTATATATATATGTTGTTGCGTGCCTTGCTACGCCAAGAATTGAATGCGAAAAACGATGAGATTTGAAGTCACCTTTACAACACAGTCGCAAATTGAAATCGACTTTATAATAAAGTTACAAATTACACGGCGCACAGGGTTGGTTTTGTGCATAAGAAACGACATCATGCACGATGCAACAAACCGAATTACTCATACGATACATATGCGCCTTTTTGGAATAGAAATAAATTCGATTGGAACAATGATCATTAGTCTCGGCGGCCCATCCATCACTCCCTTTCCCTTGTCTCCTCGCTACCCACGGCGGCGGCCAGTCTCGAAGTCATACATGTCCTGCAAGACGGGGTGGACGGTTTGATGATGTTATGATAGCATAACGTCGTGACTAATTAATAATTATGATGCATGCTGAACATAACATACCTCTTGGATCCGAAGTGTGCTCGAAAGACGGGGAGCGGTAGTACGACCAATATTTCACTTTCAGGAGTCTTCGCCTTGTCCCCTTGATGCCTGCGACCGCGGTGGCCAGTCTCGAAGTCATACATGTCCAGCGAGACGGGGCTGAACGGTTGAACGACGTTAGCATAACGCAACACCGGATCAAATTAATAATTATGATGCGCAATGAACATAACTTACCTCTTGGATCTGCAGTGCGCTCAAGCGACAGGGAGAAGCAGGACGGCCCACGGTCTTACTTGCATGAGTCTTCCCGTTGTCCGCCGCTCACTTAGCCTTGTCGTACTCATCAGCTTTCTTGGGCTCGTCCGATATCTTTTCAATTGGGTCGGGGTCGAGTACGTAAGATGTCCAGCACTGGTAGATCTCAGCTCACTATGGAAAGTTCAACATATACTTCTACTGGATGAAGACCCTATCATACATTTCTGGGCAATCAATCCATTGGAAAAAGTTGCGTTGCATCTCCGGCAGCCATTATGGGCGTGTGTAATCCGGGATTTTTGGAATGTAACGTATAATGTGATAAATATTTATGTGTGCAAGATACGCTTATGAGGTGGTGACCGCACGTGCAGTACGCCTGAGCAGACGTCGCCAGGTGTGTGGAACGGAAGATATGCAAATAAGCTATAAGGAAAATATAACTTTCCAAAACTTTATATAGGCCATGATTGATGTGATTGTTTTAGTTAAGGATGTACTTTACTTCATCCTACTGCCCTTATTTTTTCTCTCTGATTTCCATCTAATTTGTGATTGTCTCTATTTTGAAGTGTCCCATAGGCAGAGAGATAATTGAATAATTAGTCCCTATGGACACATAAGTTATTGCAAAATAGTGGGAAACTTGGAAATTTCTTAACGTATCCGGATATTCTTTGTTCTTTGTTTGATAGTGCGATAATACAAAATAACCATGTGCCAATGCAGAGTTCTTTTGTGTGTGCAATTTATGTAAAACATTCATGTCCCAATAATTTGTATTTTTAAATGAAAAGAGAGTGCTTGCCTATTTCGGACTTGATAAACATTTTTTTGGGAGTGGTTCTTACCTTCACAAAGCAGGGAGCAGGGGGCGCGCGGAGGAGACCAGCGCGGGAAGAGGACAACGCGGGAAGGAGGTCAGTAGAGGGAGGACAGCGTGAGAAGGAGGACAACACGGGGATGACGCTTGCGTAGGGGAGGAGGACGGTGTAGGGGAAGAGGCCGGCGCGGGGATGACGCCGGTGTAGGGGGCCGGCGGGAGGCAACGACAGAGACTGCGGGATGCGCGGTGGCGAAAAGGGATTTGGAGAGGAGAGAGGAGGCTCGGGAGGAACAAGTGTCTCGGGGGGCACTATCACGCCACTCCAGTTGGTATGACAAGGCAGTATTGTCACACTATGAGCGCGGCCGTGACAATTTGCATAGAAGCCCTCCACACTGGTATAGCGCGCGAACGAGGGTTAGCGTGACATGTTTGGTCACACCGATATCGGTGACGTGACATAACTGTTTTCTTACGACACGGGAGATGATGTGACCAAAGAAGTTAGAATTAGAAATAAGTTAACGAGAGGTTAACTTTAAAATATTATTAAAAATAGATTAAATAAAAAAAATCGTGAGCGAGTGCCTTTGCTTTTCGGTTTCTTTTCTAATCTGCGGCGAATAAATGGCATCGGCGTGGATTTTTTTCCGAGGCGTCTCTCCTCGCCTCATTTGCTCCTGATCTCTAACCATCAATTAGTATGTTTATACTGTTAAAGAGTCACTTTCCTTGGACTTACTTGGTTATGCTCGGATACTTATGGACTCCTTCACTCTACTTGCATTGATCGTGTGGATTTGGTGAATACAATATGAAACAGCCCCGAAAATTTGGAATTTGGAATTTTTTGAAACTTTTGGTTTAAATTTGAAACATTTCTGATTTTGAAAACTTCAGCCGAAAACGCTTTCCATTTTCAGAAATTCGCTTCTCTCAGCCGAAAGCGCCTTTCTTCCGGGCGTTTCCGCCTCCAGCTTCTTCTTCTTCGTCCTCCTTCTTCTCCCCACGCCAAAGATCGAAGGCCGCCTTCGGTTCGTTGTCACACGCCACCTCGCCGCCGCACCTTCCATCGCCTTCACCTGGCCCGCCCATGCCGCCACCCCTCCCCTCTCGGCGCCGCCCGAAGCAATCCCCTGCCGCCACCTCGCCTTCACTACTTCCGCCGTCCTACTGCTCCCACCGCCTCCCCAACCTATAAAAGCCGCCCCAGGGACGGCTCTCCTCCTCACCTCCACTCCCAGCTCCTCCCCTAGCCCCCTCCTTCCCCGGCATCAGCGAATTAGAAGAAATCGTCGCCGCCTCTTTTCTTCACCCGAAGAAAGCTTCCGGTAAATCCGCCGCCCTCCTTCATCCCCTCCCCTCCCACCTCCGATGGTAACACCCCTACACCGCCGCCAACCTTTCCCCCACCTCGCCCCACCTCCTCCCTCACCGGAGCTTGCCGGTACCGAGCTCCATCGCCGCCACCTCCACGGTCACCGTCGCCAGAGCGCCTCGGTGCACCCCAGGCCACCCCCACCGCAACCCCTATGATCCCCTCATCCCACTGATGCTTCCCCGCCCTTCACCCTTGCCGGAGCGCCGCTGCATCACTGCCTGCTTCGTCCTCTGCTCCGACCATGCGCCTACGCCGTCGCCGCCCCATCTCCGCACCTCCTCCGCCCCTGCAAAACCCGAAAATGGGTTCAGCTTCTTTCAGTGGTGCTCCCAGTGCCGGCCACCGCCGCCGCCGCCATCGCCGTCGCTTCTTTCTGGGCTCGGCGAAGCGGCTCAAGCGCCATTATTTGCCCGGCCGACTTATGTTTGGCCGCTTAGCTCGCCAAACAGCCGGTTCTGCTCGCCGAATCAGCCTCGCCGCATGAGAAATAGGTCGAGCCTTTTACTATTCATCCATTGCAGCACAAATACTGTTCACTGCACAATAATTAGTTACTATTCATCACCCGAAAAATCACTGTTCATCATCCGAAAATCCACTTTTTACTGTTCATTATCATGCACCGTAATCCTAGTTACTATTTGCCACCAATTTTTCATCCATAAATAGTAAAATGTTACTATTCATTATCTGATACTATTCATCCAGAAAACCCTAATTCAGCATTATATATCTATTTCGAGCCCAGAAATCCATTTCTCTACCCATTTCAGGCCAATTAAACCCCATATAAATTTTCACCCTCCCACACCACCTTCGTTGTGTTTCTTTTCCAATTTTTTTTTGCATGATGTTCCCAGCTCAATACTTGTCGAGCCGAATTTTACTTGGTTTATTTTATGGTTTTGCTTCTCGTTAGGTCACGATCTTGAAGACCAGACTGCAGAAGACATCAGACAAGACCAGAATCTACGTAACTTTGTGCAAGAAGGCAAGCCACATTCTTTGATCATTTTTGAACCTACAGTTCTTATATTTAAATATTACTTTAATTATTGTATTTGTGCCAATTACTTCAAATATTAAAATGATATTTTTGAATGCCTTGATGTTTAGATAATTCCTATTACCCCACATACAAACCCACCTAACACTTGTAGGCTATATTCACCTTGACAAGGTTAAGATTTCTTGTAAGCCATATTCACCTTGACAAGTCCACATAAAATATTATCTATGCTAATAGCTTTGTCACCAAAATTGTGGTTATCAATCAAAAGAAAGTGTTGACGGTTCGCTAGTGGTTTTGGTGTGAAGTTGAGGGTTGTGCCCAGGAAGTTGAGCAACCCAATAGACTTGTGTTAAAAGTGAGTCAAAGGTGAGATCAAGCAGGTGGACAACCACGAGTTGGTGTTGGTCCATTTCCTCACTGGAGACTAGTAAGACAAGAACATTGTGCCAAAGTAACAGACACAAAGAATTGCTCAACCACAGGTGTGGTCATTACTCCCTAGCCTAGTACACTGCTCTTCCAATCGAATCTCTACAGGGAAAGGCGTGTGCTCTTGTGTGGTAGAGCAGCGCGGAACTGGGGTTGGACAGGAGTGGGCCTGTAGGGACACTCGGTAGTCTAAACAACGGTATGGTCCTGTCAGCATCGGGGTGAAAGATCTATAGCTACGGCCGGTGGAGTCTCCCGAGGGCTGTGTGGAGTAAGAACCTACCGGGTAGAGACTAGAAAGGTTGAGCAGTGAAAAAGCTTTGTTATCTCAGCTCAGTCGCACGCTAACATGTTGCGTGTCTATGATCTGATAGTGCGAGCATGATGTATCTTGTGGGTAAAGCTGAGCAACTCTGCAGAGTATATCAAATGGTATTCGAATACGCCGTACTTCCAGTTAATGAAGCTGTGTTCATGGGTGATTCCAATACATGAGGCATAAGTAGAGTTTGTGAGATGTGAATCTGGTTTGTGCATTTGTTGAGAAACCCATGTTGTTATTATTTATTATTGTTCTACTATTTTAAAGTTAAACTGCTTTAAACTGTAAAATGCATCTACAGATGCCTGTTAAGGTAAGCCCTAACCATCCATTGAACTTCTTGCATATAATTATTTAGTTTTTCCATGTGGCTTGTTGAGTACGGTAGTAGTACTCATTCTTGCAACATTTGTAACCCGTTCACAGAAGAAGATTGGGATAATGCTGAGAACCCCAATGAGTAGGATTTTGGTGGGCCATTTGAAGGCAGCGACTACTGTTATTAGGTCTCAATCGTGCTCAAACGTGTCTGTGGTGTGAAATTCTTTTGACTTGTACTATCTTAGCTTTGGGCTTGGAAGCCCATGTCTGCGTCAAAACTGGTTATTAAACCTTAATCTTATGTAATAAAAGATTGGTTTTGTTGTTAACGAAAGGTTGCTTGAGACACTGCTTACTTCGCAACTGCATATCTTAAACGGTTGTGAAGAGTTTGACGGCGCCGAATTTTGGAGCCGTTACATAATAGCTTGTCAAAGTAGCAGTGTGGAGAACATTAACCAGTAAAAGTGGGAGCTGGGTAGCGTTAAAAAAAGATAGTACTACTGTACGTATGTCCGGTGCTCACATTCTGCTCGGACACCTCACTCCCAAGCACGCTACCCTTATGCCACCGAGCATATCTCTCGCATGTTTTACCAAATCTCTCACCTCCGTCTCTATCTTCTCTAAAAAGTCCATTACGAGGATCATTGATGAGGCCAAATTTTTTTTTTGTTAAAGCCAGAGTTTCTCTCAAATTAGACCCACGTGTTAGAGACTAACTCTATAACAGTTATGAACCAACAACAAGTATTTAAAGGAAGTCTAATACCCTTTACTACGGTCAAATTGGCCGATGATCAGTTTGAATAATAAGACGACTAGCTATAGACACCGTCCGACCAACTATACAATTTTAAGCAATTCCCAACCAGCAAATTGGCCAAGAGACATGAGAGTTTTCATGTGACTAACATGAAAGCGATTATTGTTACATATGACAACTTACAACAGTTGACTAAAAGACGTGACGATTCAAAACTCTACCGATGAACATGCGTGAAGATTAGAGGCACTTTTAGCGACATTAACCGTCACCTTTTTAATAACTATAAAAGTGATAGCCCGCATACTTTGTAATAGCATGTTCACGACAACAAAACACTGAGCAATCACTCATTGTTCATATTCAAATTCATCGATTATGTAACATCCCCATTGTATTATAAAAAACAATCAGCTCTCATAAAGAATGTTCGTTTTGATAGTGTTCTCATAATATTTTCTCGGATAAGCTCGATAGGAAACCATGTGTTGCGATCATCAACAATCAACTCTCACTTGATATGAAAATCAATCCCCTCGTCCCTTCTGGTCTCCAGCCCCCCGAAGCACTACTATGGCGAGATGAGCTCTCAGTCCTCCCCAAAAATCGGGCGCCCTCTTCTCCACTCTCTTACACCTTCATCTCATAGATCCACCTCTTCCCCACTCCCATGTCCCACACCTGCAATCACCTCCTCCCTTTCCACCGACCTGAGCTTGCTGTTGGATTGGAGCATCTGAGGCGATGTTTAATGGCAGCGAAAGGAGTCAACGCGATGCCAGATGGCGACTAGAGGAGGAGAGGTGGTGTTATCTCAAATTTTGGAACAATTAAGTTTTGATGTTGCGACGGTCCTTATTTAATGATGCAACACCATACTTTTAGAATAATGTTGCAGGGTGTTAAGTGATTTTCATTGTTCCTCATCGGTTGAGGATTTGATGTAGAGGAGCGCACGATGAAGAAGCTCCCATCGTACATAGTTCGGACGCTAGTCGCTCCTAGCAAAAAAAAAAGAGCAAAGTTTTATCTTAAACCAGGTGCGAATGCAATCCAGAGCATTACTCCTCGTCTACACAACATGGCATCATGGGCTGCAAAGATCCTTGCAGGAAATAGTAAAGTGAAGGCCAGGCCTGAAGTTTCGACTAAAGGGGCCAGCGATACGGGCCGAGGCTCAGTCTTTACTCTATGACCCAACGGTACAGTCCAAAAGAACTTTCCATATGTTTGCCACGAGAGACGGACTCTAGAGTCTAGATGCACGTGGCTGATTTGCCCGTATCACATATTCACGTGGCAAAACAGAACAAAAGCACTGATTATCACGTTGGCAAGTTGGTCATGTTGAGGAACTTTGCTGTCGAGTTTAGTTCGAGCGATTACTTCGTAGATAAATTCAGAATCGTAAAAAAAATATAAGAACACAAGAACAGAATAATAGATTAAACACAGACATATGAGGGGACTTCTGATTTCTCTTTATTACTCTTTTAAAAACTGTAGTACAATAGTTGGAGTTCCCACTTCTTTATATAGGCTACTGGTTGGATGAGGAGTTCACCTTGGGTCAAGACTCCCGGCTTGAGCTCGGTTTCTTAACACCCCCTCTTGGGCACTAACTCGTCATATTCATGTCTCATCAAAACTCCATAAAAACCTAATAGATTTTCTTTTGAGAAAGAGTACATAATACACGTTCTGTTGTGCTGCGCGAATTGCCTCATTATAAACTTTAGTCGAGAAACTTCAGGAAAACCCGTCAAGGGAAAAAGAGTACAATCCAATCAATTTCATTTCATCTTCAAAACTTATTCTTTGGGTACTTGATCTTCGTGATCAAGCTTTAATAAAGAGTTTGTGAAGATTCTCCCCTTGAATTCTGCACTTCTCCAAGTCTTATTATTCCAATTCCACGTATGTATCTTTCAAAGCTAGACACTGGAAGTAACTTAGTGAATAAATCTGTAATATTTTCACATAACTTAGTATGCAGTACTTTAATTTCGTCCATCTTTTCCAATTCATGAGTATAGAAGAATTTGGAGTTGATATACTTTGGGAGAGGATTCTTCACATAGCCCATCTGTACTTTTGTAACATAAGCTGCATTATCTTTATAGACAATAGTGAGGGTTTACGCGGTATTCAACCCACATAACTGCTGGATGTGGTGAATCATCCATCAAAGCCAAGAACATTCTCATGGGACCTCGTATAGTGTTATGATTTCCGAGTGGTTCGTCGAAGTCGATACAAGAATTTGCTTAGACGATTTTCATGATATTGCAGTTCCACTACATAGGAATACATAGCCTGTTTGTGACTTTGTTGTATATGGGTCTGACAGGTACTCGGTATCTGCATAGCCAGTCATAGTTAGGTCTTGGTTCTTCGAAGGATATGCCTTTTCAAAGCTGAGCCGTTCTAACACTTTCTGAGTGTAGGTTGACTGATGTACTAAAATCCCTTCAAGGGTATGCTCGAGCTGCAAGCCTAGGCAATATTTGGTTTTACCCTAATCTTTCATTTCAAAATTCGGTTCCAGGTAAGAGTTTGCTTTCTTAATATTTTCCAGGGTCCTGATGATATTCACATCATCTACATATACTGAGATTATACAGAATCTATCTTGGGATCGTCGTATAAAAATACAGTGACAATCCTCATTGTTAAAGTAGCTTTTCTTGCATAGAAAGTCTCTCAAGCGATTATACCATATTTTTTCTGATTGTTTCGGTCCATACAGTGACTTTCTGAGTTACACACTGTACATATTTCTATTTGCTTTTTTTTATTTGGGATAGAGATACCTTAAGGTACCTTCATATAAATGTCTGAATCCAAGTTCCTATAAAGGTATGCAGTTATCACATCCATCAATTTTATTTCTAAATTCAAGTTTAGTATCATTGAGATTAAATATCTAAAGGTAGTTCCGCCCATGACTGGGGAATAAGTTTCTTCATAATCGACTCCTGGTCGTTGAGTGAAACCTTGTACAACGAGCCTTACTTTATATCTTACAACTTCATTATTTGCATTTCTCTTTCGAACAAATACCCACTTATGGCTTACGGGGTGCACATGGGGGGGCGTGCGGCTTACAGGCCCAAAAACCTCTTTTTTATTCAGAGATAATAATTCTGCTTCTATTGTCTTCTTCCAATCTTCCAATATGATCTTTTCTTATATTCAGCGAGCGATGCAGGCTCTGGATCAAGATCGATGATTGTGGTATTTTTTTTGCAAAATAAATATCTACATTGGTTGTTGTTCTATTCATAGATTCTCCTGTGGTCGCATAATTTATAGCTATTTCTTCATGAGGCGATACTTCTAATGCTTCTACTTGCTCACCGCTTCTTTTAATGGCGGGGCAAGTCCCTTTAGTTTTTCAGCTCTGATGTGCGCGCGCGCATCCATGCTGATGTCTCCCTCTGTGGGAATATTCAAATCCAATATGAGTTTTACTGAACGTTCCATACTTGTGTCAGATCTCAACTGGCTCTCCTTCTAGTTCTGGGGAACTTCGGTGATCGGCTATGTAAAGTTCATCCTTTTTCATCAGGCATCCCCGGTTACTTGGGATTCGAGGGGCCTGAGTTCCCCGCCTTTTATTCTCAGGCCTCTAGACGGGATTAGGGATACCTTTAATTTTCTTTGGTATTTCAACTCTTTCCGGGGCATTGCGTGTAGGTACGTGCGACTTGGTCATGCTCTTCAAATCACTAAAGTGGTCAGACAGTTGATTCGCTAATACTTGCAAATCAATTATCTTCTGAACTTCTCTTTTTGCTTCACTAGTGTGCGGGTGATATGCATGGATTCCAGTGGCTTGCCACATCATTTCCCGATATTTTTCATCATGGGGTTGATTTTCTCCCTATAATGATAGGAAACTATTATGATCAAATATGCTCTCAGCGAAGCAGGCTGTATGCAAATCTCCAGTCATGGGGTCCGGATATCATATTATGAATGTTGTCTTATAACCAACCTGTATCCTAAACTTTCGGATAAGGCCCATTGCAGTTCGCTGTGATGGTAGTATAGGTACATAAACTTTGCAACAAAACCTTCGTAGATAAGAGATTTTCGGTGCTGACCATTGCGCTAGTTGCATAGGAGAATGGATGTTATAGGCCAACGGTCAAAATTGATGAGAGTTGATGCGTGTAGAACTGTGTGTCCCCAACATATAGTTGGTAAATTACAATTCTGCAAGAGAGGTCGGGGAATAAATTAAACTCTTTTAATTAAAACCTCTACTAGTCCATTCTGGGTGTGGGAATGTGGTTCAAAATGCTCAATGGTAACTCTCATTGCCGTAAAATAATCATCAAATGCCTTTGAAGTAAATTCTCCAGCGTTGTCCATTCTGATGGACGTCACATGATGATCAGGGAAATCATTCTTAATTTTAATTATCTGCGAAATCTGCTTTGCAAAAGCATAGTTTCTCGTAGATATTAAGCATACACGCGACCATTTCGAGGAAGCATCGATGAGCACCATAAAGTACCTAAATGGCCCTGACAGGGGCTGTATAGGACCGCAAATGTCTCCTTAGATACGATCCAGAAATGCAGGGATTTCATCCTTTACTTTCAGAGTAGAGGGTTTAGTCCGAGCGTTTACCTCAGAGACAAACTCAGAATCATAAAAACAATGCAAGAACGCAAGAACAAAATAATAAATTAAACACAGAGATATGAGGGACTTCTGACTTTTCTTTATTGCTCTTATGAAAACTGTAGTACAATGATTGATATCCCCTCTTCTTTATATAGGCTACTGGTTGAATGAGGAGCCCATCTTGAACGAAGACTCCCGGCCTGGGCCCGATTGCTTAACAGGCCACATGATGCGTTCGGAATTGAACGGTTCGACGGACGGACCGCCGCGTGAGCAACCTCAGTAGAATTACACGCGCGCAGAGGTGGGCGCATATGTTGAATTCCGTGGTGCGTTCTTGACCAAAGCCGCTGAAGGCCGCAACGACGTGCCTGTATGTTCTGTTGTTGGTTGCTGGTTGCAGACGCTTCGATCGGGATTTTTTTGAAACAACTCATAGCCATCGTTTTTGTTTGGGATCCTACATGGAATGCATGCATGTGTTTCGATCGGTGATCCGAGGATTTTTCACCCTTTCCGATTCATCAACAATTGATGCCCAACCGTTTGGCTGGACGTTGTTCAACGAGTTATCAGCTAAAACAACACTACTACGAGATGAAATAGAAAAATAGACTCACCGTGAACAAATTAGCAAAAAATGACACCGCGGACATGCAGACAGGTGACACGTGGCTCCTGCCGTACCCCCACCGCCCGGGTCCCCCCGCCGTGCCCCCGCCCCCACCGACTGGATCCCCTCTCCCCCCCATAGCGCAGCAGCCCTACCACGTGCCCACCGCACGACATCGGAGAAAATCGACACATTGTTAATGAATAGTGAATAGTGTCCATGGATGTGTCAAAAAATGCTGTTACATGTGTTTTTCGCGGCTGCCGAGCAGTGTGAGCGCAGTAGGCCTCTTGTTGCGCGATGGGGCAGCAACAGGAGGGATCCAGATGGGGGCGGTAGGGGACATGTGACATCTGTCAACACATTCATGATGCCATTTTTACCTTTTTATCTACAGAGGAGGCTACAATTATTATTTCGATGCAAAACAATGCCAAATAACCCAACAACTCTCATTCAATAGCCTATGTCAAAATTGAATGGTCCTTGTTAAGAAACCATGGATTAGTCATTGATGGACATAATACCGAAACTACTCTTAGTGAATTTTAGTCTAAAATAGGACCTCCTGTACATGGAAAGAAAAAATGAATGAATAAGGAGGGTCATCCATATTATTTTTCTATCTGTTGCCTCTCTATTTTATTGTCTTTCATTGGTGATTGGATTGATTGTTTCCTGCTACTACTATGTTATTCAACACGTTATCAACACGAATTGCTCTACATGGTCGAATCAGTATGTCGTTCGGGATTCCCTCTTTTCAATCCCTACTATGCTATTAGATTAATCTAGTAAGTTAATTTTCTGAACCCAAGATTAGATAGGTATGATTACTAATAATCCTTTTGCAGCTAGATTATTCCAGTTGATTAATGTTACTAATCACTGTTGATTAATTTTGCTAATACCTGTTTATACGTGAGAAGATTTTTTTACTATCGCCGGCCCGACGCATGCCACCACCAAGATTGTCGACATGCAACCGCGAAGCTGTCAACCCAACATCGGTGCCCACCCGCGGCGCTTTGTGGATCGTCGTGCCACCACCGCGCCACCGTGTTGCGCCCGTGTTGTTTCATTGCCGCCCCACCGCCGCGCACCCTTCGAGCCGTGCCATGCCGCGAGCGTTGGTGGTCTCCTCGCCGCCCGCCGCGTCGCGGCGTGCCTCACGGCCGCCATGACCCTCCACGCGCCCATCGCGCCGACGATGTTGTTGCGCCATTGCAGGCGCACTTGTTTGCGCCCGACGCCGCTGGCTTCACAAGCCGCCTGTGCCCGCCACACGCCATCACATGGCACCTGGCTGCCACACGGCCACGCCACACCGTCGCATGGCACCCGGCTACCACACGGCCACGCCACACCATCGCGCACCGCACCCCTGCCGCCGCTTCTGTGGATAGGAGCACGGGGATACCCAATAGGGCAAACTTGGCCCACAGGCGCGACCCAAAACCAAAAAGAAAAAGAAAAAATCAGGGGAAAGAAAAAATCAGGGGAAAGAAAAAACTAATGAAATTCCTAAAAATTAGTAAATAAACCCTCATAATTCTGAAAATTACGGGGAAACTTTCGCGGATAAGGAAATTTTGTGAAAAACCCCTAGAGTTTGGGAAATTTACGACAGAACTTTGGATTTTTTTTATATTATTGAGGAATAACCCACCGGGAATCGGATTTTTCGGACATATCAGTATGTTCTGTGGTTATTTGATGATCTAGACCCTTGGATTATGGTTATTTGCTTTAATATTATTCATTTTTATGCAATAACCTTAAATTAATCTAAGAAATTGAATTTCTAAGGTATATGGTGTTCCATAAATTTGTAAAACCTGAGACCTAGTACACTTTGGAAGCGCCATATTTTTTATGGTTGATTTTTCCTTGGTATTGTGTGTTTGGGAAATTAATTAATGGGTTTAGTAATTCTAAAACTTTCTCCCATGCTTTAAAATTTATAAGAAAAATTCTTAAAATACTAGGAAAATTCTGGGAAATTTTACCGAATAGATGAAATTAATCTTTACTATTTTGCACTCATTTCATGCATTTAAAATGTTTTGCCAGTTGCAAACATCGCTAAGTGGTTATTGGTTTATCTTGGATGATAGCAATGATAAGCCCATATTATGCTTTATGGAAGCCTGTTGCAATCTCCTAGTTATCCGTTAACTTTGAAAAGATGTCATTTTCTTGCACGAGTTGCATTCATAGTATAGATTCAGCTCATATCGAGTTTGGTCCTACTACTACTAAGCATATCTTATCTTTTGCTTTAGGTTGGAATCTTATGCATTAGATTATTATTTTCTAGATGCCATAATTAAATTAATGGTCTGAGTTGTTATATTAATGTCTTATATCCTGCTGAATAGTTGATTAAATCTGTGTAATAGAACATATTGGTAGTAGCATACCTTACCTGGAGTAAACTAATCTTGCATGGAATGAAATTTTATGAACAACGTGCCTAAAAATTAAAAATACTTTGCCATGTCTTGCTAACAAAATATTGGACATGTGCTCTTGATATCTAAAAAGTATCAATTCAGTCATTTGTAGGGCATGGATGCTTGGTTCCAAAAGGGAAACTATTTTTCTGAGTAGCACAAGAACAAGCCTAGTCATATGTTGATCTCTGATGGATCACTTTGGCTAGAAAATAAAATATTCCTCAAATAAGTACAGAAAAAATTCAATCTTAAGACTTAGAGTCTATATAATTCTATCCTCCACCACACTGATTTCTTTATTGAAGAACTTTGTAAGCAGAGTATTACAGAGTATATATTGGTTTCACGCTAACAAAATTGTGCTCTATTGAAGTATGATTGCAAATCTTTAACTCCGATGCACACACTATCGCTTGAGATTTTTATAGTTGTCATGAAAAGGGGTAGGATATTTGGCTTGTGTGGGATATTGGAACCTAAGAAGCATAGAAAAATATTCAAAACAAAAGTCATGGCAGGCACAGTGGCATATCCTAGGTCAAAGTCATAAGCAAATTAGCTCGAAGCAATAAATTAATCTATTTTATTTGGGACATAACTAAAGTAAATTGCATGATTACAATCCTTATCCTGTTGATATGAAAATTGGCATTCACACCATTCGCGATACCCATGTTGTTGGCAACCACAATCATTGCTGCCCACGAAGGGCAATTGATTTATGTCTTCAGCAATATGTTAACCGCTAGCAAGCGGGAATGCGTACAGTAAATCGATGGCAACTTGACACAGTCGCATATATGCCATGTTCAGCTATGCACCGAAGCATGTCTTACCCATCGGAAATGACACATGCATAAATTGGTAAGTGCATTCTGCAACTGCATCACCACCAGAAGCCATGTCATTTGCTTGAAGCAAATATAGCTCTCAAAAGAAAGAGGACCTATTAGACTTTCTTGATCCTGAATGATCTAAATTTGGCCATGGTGATTCTGGCATTATAAATTAAAATAAGGCATATACCTTATTACCCTTAATTAAATATGGTGTTCCTGTTGAGTGACACAAATTCCTGTCGAATAATTATACTATTAGGTGATTCAACAATATTTGAAGTCCATAAGAAAATCTTGTATTTCCATGAAGAATAACTGTGGTGAAATATTTTATGTTCCAGCATTATATTTATGTTCCTAAAGAGCATCATGTAGTTTTATGCTGTTAGATCATATTGCTTATAACTATAAGAAAATATGTCGCATAATTATAAACTTGAAGTTTAATGATTCAAATTATTTAAAATATAGTATGAGTAATTGGATCAAAATTGGGCAAATAATAAAGAAGCTGATCTATAGAATAAGTTTGTCAACTCTCGGACCCTTGTGTGGGACCTTCGTTGCAAATTAATAACCAAACAGAAGTTGAAATATCCTACAGAATATTAGGATCATGTTGTTTTATTACCACTACACTAATAAAAAGTATAGCTCACTGCATATAATCGTCAAACCTCTTATTGAAATAAGTGCGTGTTGGGGGTATCAAACATTTCTCACATGTTATCACCACTGTAGCATACACCTTCGGGCCATCACCAGTTGATGGAGATCATGTTGGATCTTAAATTCAATCAATTATACGCCCATGATAGGGGAATTTTATGGTATGCTATTAATAAAGATCGAATCTCGCAGGAGAAATGTCCAAAAGTTCGAATGACGTTGTATTTTCCAGAAGGTAAGGACCTTAAGTACAAAGATGCATGCACTAGTCAAGCTAAACTTAAGATTTAGTTATACTCCTGTGCGTCAGAAGTGGGGAGCCTACCAGATACTTTCCAATTATAGAGGAGTTACCATAGTGTTTACTTGCAGTAAATACGTCGCTAGGAGTGGAATACCCTGGGTTGAATTGTATATCCACCTCTGCAAAATTGACTTATTGGTTCTTAGTCTAAAATATTTGGGGACGCTCGCGTGTCTAAGATCTAATGATACATGTCAAAAAAATTATTAATCACTCATTTAAGTCTCTTGAAGAGAACTCACCTTGAAGGTGAAATACCTCATGAAGAGGTTCATCATGAAGATGAAAGACCGGGCAACTTGATTTATACATATTACAATGCTGAGAATGCGGAACGACCAAGAATCTTTTTTGTTCGGGGAATGATAAAGATCTGGTTAACACTGAGATATCCTCAATTCAGAGGATATGGGAGAAAAGTTGGCGACTATCACTTTGCCTCTACAATTGCAAAAGCTTCTTTTATGAGAACATGGATCCGAAACCAAAGTCCATGGCCGAGTGCTTAAAGCCTTCACAGCGGGTCACATAATGAAAGCGTATGAGGATGAACCATAATTGCTAAATAAAAGTCTTGGAACCAGTTAGTTCAGACTTGATGGGTCATTATGAATATAATGATGTGGTGAAAGCTATGGTTCGAAGGTCCCCGTAGAGACCGTTATTCTCCTATTATGAATGATATAATGTTCTGTTGCATAATAATTCTGAAAAATGCATGAAAAATAGATAAAATATGCAGTCAATTGGTTCTGAAAACCCTTCATGAAATCCTCGCAGAACTCAAAATTCCTAGTAAGAAAGGAAACAAAATCTCAATAAGAAAGGAAACAAAATCTCAATATATATAAAACTCGTACCCAATAGTCACTACTTGTAGTAAGAGCATCTCCCGTCAGAGGGTGCATCTCCCGGAAGAGAGAACATCTCCCTGAAGAAAAATTATCTTACCCGGCGATCTCTTAATAACACAATTGATTATATGATCCCTAGAAGTGGACAAGGACCCATCAAGACCCGATAGGATGAAATGAGGAATCTAAAGACCAGAAGTGCACCACAAAAGCTCTTATAAAGTGCATCTTCCACCAGAAGTTAGTGAAATTGTAGATTCCTTTAATACCATGAAGGTATGACATGCATTGGTTATATTGACAATGAATCCCCTAAACGCCAAAACTAACACTTGTCAATGGTTTAGTATCGATCTTATGAATGAATATTCGTGGATCTCCTAGAATTAGAGCCATACAGAGAATGACACAGAGATTTATACTGGTCCAGGCCTTCTCCGGAGAGAATAGTAACTATACTCCTGTGTTGCTGCAATGAGTATGCTAATTACAATCAATAAGAAGACTAAGCGTAATGTCTCCTGTCCTTGATCCCCCCTATCTATTGACTTCAGCCTTTTTATAGTGCATGAAAAGGTGGCAGTTTCTCGAGGCCAAGAGGCGCCTCGACAGTTGGTGTATTACGTACGTTAATAGAGGTTACTGTCAGATAGATAACACCCTTACGTCGGCTGACAGTTATCGTCTGAGATAGGAGCCTTATTCGTGCATTTATTTCAGAGAATAATAGCATACACTAACTACCATGTGTATTTGAACACGGTGTATCAGCTTCCCTAATCGACTAGGCCTACATGTCCGCAGACCTTATCAATTATAGGGTGGTTGTAACCGACATGGTCATAGAAAAACTTACGACCACAAGGCGGTCGTAGAAAAGTCTTACGAGCATAAGGTGGTCGTAGAAAGGCTTGCAACCAGGGGTAGTCGTAGAAAGGCTTACGACCAGGGGTTAGTCATAGAAAGACTTAAGACCACCCAATTAAGGGCTATACTTGTGAGTAATATAAAGATGTTGCCATCTATGATAAGAATTATAAATAAGTAATTAATTAAGAATTATCATATCCTCGTCATCTAGCCCCTAACTTCAAGTGAAAATAACTTACTTGGAACAGGAGGTCGTAGAAACGTGGTCGGAAGTAAAGCTTTTCTAACTGGTATTTCTTTTGACCAAAAATTGACTTGGTCAAGAAGGTAATTTTACTTGAGTTGCAAAGACATAATTGGATTTCTCAAATAGACAAATTAAAGAATCCCAATCGACTCACATATCTGTCTATTGGAATGGCTCCTGAAGAGGTGGCAACTGTTAAGTTCCCACGGTCTCTAACTCAAGTGTGCGGCTATAAAAATCTACTACGGGTGTGACTTAGGGTTCTTGTTCTAACTGTTTCTGAAGCTCTGGTTCTCTCCGCTGCCAACCAAATTGAACTTAGAGAAGGTGGCTGGAACCACTTCTAAGTGGGCAATATCGGAGATGGATACAACGAAGATAAAAGCATTGGTCACTGCTGAGAACATCCCAAAGAGGGCCTATGTGAAGTGGATCTGTAACACCCCAGCCCAACACTGAGCCTAGGATGCCACTCCACTACCCTCTAAAGCTAATAATTATCGACACACTATCAAATTACAGCAAGAAAGCCACAATAAACATAACCATATTTCACAAAAGAACATGCCTAATTATGGTTCAAACGATAGTAAATAGTCAAGTAGAATAAAATCAGGTAAACAGTCCAAAATAGCATCAACTAATGAATCCAAATTAATAAAGCAAATAGTCTAGTCCAAACGATGTCCTAAATTTTATTCAACCTCTAACATGTCCAAGTGAAAACCAATATTGAATGAAAAGATTATTATGGCGAATGATCATGTGTTGTCCATGTGCTCTATTCGCTCTCAGTACGGCGCCCTCGAAGATCACCTAAAGACAACAATAGAGCAAGGGTGAGTCCACGACTCAGCAAATACATCCATAAACAACGAACAGTAATAAACCAACAGCATTCAATAACTTCATTATCATCACAGGTACTTCCATTAATATTCTCATGCAGTTATATTCTCTTTGATTCACATACATCAAACTCATGTATGAATGCAACTCTAATCTACATGTCCACATGCACTTCTTTCGCGTATACCGGTATAGCGTGAGTGAATGCTCGCGACAACATTCACTCTCAAGCCCGTTCCTCCATAAGGACCGGGGACCTCCTCCACTCCTGTGGAGTTGTGATCATCATGATCACCTTCTCAAATGCAATGATGCTTATGTATACAAAATATGCAAAACTCCATCATAAACATCATATCCAACTTTTCATCATGCTTGTCAACAAAGATTTAAACATACCAATTCATTGTTTGCAATTAAACCAAATAAAAGCACAACAATAATGGTAATAGAAGATAAAGAAAACAGTGATCGATCATTGATCGCTGTCTACCATGCACTTGCCTTTACTAGTTGCGACGCACAATTTGGCTAGCAGATGGCAACAAGTACGACGCCTCTCCTACATTAAATACACAAATCTCAATACAAGCTACAGCATCATAAGAACAACAATCAATCGACATCGCTCCTACACGTCCCCAAATATACCACGTTACTCCGGTACCGAATAGTTACCCATTGCGGTCTTAGTACTAAAATGAACGTAGCTTTTGACTCGAAAGTCCGATCACCACAAACCACCCCATTATGGATTCTTTATAAAATTACCCACATTTTCTTAGATTACACAGTCTTCTAATTAAATCATCTACCCCTCCGTATTTAGCCCAGGAAGCCGATCTGTCCGCTTCGGAACAACGGTCTTACTAAATTCATAACTTTTGTTTTACTCAACCAAATTTCGCGTTCTCAGATTCTACAGAACCATTGGACAATTATCTACAACTTTCATGTAGATCAAAAACTCTAATTAAGCTATTTACTATTTTTAATCTACAGTCTACCAAAACAGCGCCGAAAGACGACAACCGTAAAAACAGCGGTCTTCCGAAAATCATAACTCAAATTATACTTGACCGATTGACATGATTAAATATGCTGAAGAAAGATATCGAAATTATCTATAACTAACTAGTAGATGGTATTTCCAAGATTCGCCCTTAAGGTATTGGAATAAATCGTACAACGGACAGCAGGCTAAACAGATCTATTAATCAGCTTCTCTATTAGAAAATTATAAAACCTCTCTAACAATCTCTAATTACCCTAGAAAACAGAGAAACGAACATTGCATTTCGTTACTGATCATGCCTTCATGCACACATACAAATCACAGCTTATACTAATTCATTTTCTAGTCGTACGAGCAAGAAAACAAGAAATACAAAAATCTTACACAGCAGACGCCTTGCACCGGCAAAGAGTAAAACAATGCCAGAGCCACGCACAGGGGAAGCAAATGCCGATAGAATCCACAAATACAAGAAGACACGCTGCAAGCCGGGCAAAGAAATGAAGACACGCAATGCAGTGTGCTCTCTCAGATTATTCTAAGAAATGACGCGCAGCAGTTCTGGGCGGCACTTGGCTTCTCTCGGCGACAAGACAAAGAAGCGCCAGCGTACCACGCCACAGAGATTACATTGCCTCCAAATAAGCAAGAATATAGGCAATGCGCAGCAAAGACAAAGAAATAAACGCAAATGGTCAAGCAAGCAACGCAGAAATAATGTGGAGGCGGCTCGGTGGAAAGAAAAAAAGAATAGGGCTAGGGTTTCTAGAAAATCCACGACTTATTTATACAGCTCTTTAAAAATTCAGAAAATTCTATTTTATATGTACTATTTTATTTAATTGCGACCAATTTAAAACGTTATTAATTAATTATTTATTGTTACCATTTAATTAATTACGCCCAACCCTTAAGACGCGATTATTAATATTATTATTATTTTCGAGTATTACATTCTACCTCTTAACGAATTCGACTCGAATTCTACTCGCCGCTCTACTCCAAGAAAAACTGCACAACCAAATTAAACAACAAAATAACACATACCCGACGTGAATAACTCGGGTATAGCTCGCGCATGCGAGACTCCAACTCCCAAGTCGCCTCTCTCTCGATCGATCGTCCCACAAAGACCTTGACGATACCAACGCTCTTGTGCCTCAAAGACTCGCCTCCGACCTTCCGTAATGCGCGCACGGACGCGACTCAACCGTGATGTCTTGCTCAATAGTCGGTGGCTCTAAAGAAATCTTATGCTCGATCTCTCAAAACTTTCTCAAAGATCGAGACGTGAAACACATTAGAACTCCACGCATGGACTCGAGCAGTCCAGCGGTAGGCTAACTTCCCAATTCTTGCAATAACTGGAACGGTCCAACGTACCTCGGGCTAAGCTTTCCTTTGGTACCGAATCGACAATGCCTTTAGTGGGAGACACTCAAGAGCACCGGTCACCCACCGAAACTCCAAGTCACGCCTCCTCAAATCAAAGATAACTTTTCTATCTACTCGAGCCGCCAACAAATTACGCCTCACCATGGCCACACGCTCAACGGTCTTCCAATCCAATCCGACCCAAAATCGTTTCTCTCCAATCGCATCCCAACAAAGTGGCGATCCGCACTTCCGCCCATAGAGAACCTCAAATGGCGCGCTCTAATATCGAATGGTAACTATTATTATAAGCAAACTCGCAAGTGGCAACTGGTCCTCCCAACTACCCTTCCAAGATAGAACACAAGATCGCAACATGTCCTCCAAAGTCTGAATAGTACGCTCTGACTGCCCATCTGTCTGTGGGTGAAACGTCAGATCAAAGTGAGCTGTGTGCCCAATGCACTCGCAGACTTTCCTGTAACTTGAGACAAACTTGGCCCCTGTCCAAATGATGGTCTTTGGCACACCATGCGCCTTACTATCTCACGCACATAAATAGGAGCTAGATCACTCGCTGAATTTGTCGTGCGAATAGGGATGAAGTGCGCAGACTTGCTGAATCGATCCACCACCACCCAAACTGCATCCTTCCCTCGCGGTGAACGAGGCAACGCCACCACAAAGTCCATAGAGATATCATCCCAAGGCCACTGGGGAACCTCCAAAGGCTGCAACAACCCTGCAGGACGCTTGTGCTCAGCTTTCACTTGCTGACAAACACCGCAAGAAGCCACATAATTAGCAATGTCCACCTTCATTCTTTTCCACCAAAAATTCTGTTTCAAATCTCGATACATCTTAGTCTCACCAGGATGAATAGTGTACGGAGTGCGATATGCCTCCCTCAAGATATCATCTTTGACCTCCGCCTTTTGTGGCACGCAAAGACGGCCTTTAAACCTCAAAGTACCAAAATCATCCATACTGAAATCACTCTCTTTGCCCTCGTCCAGACGCTTCCTAACCCCCTGTAATAGCCGGTCACTCACAGTGCTTCCCGCACACGTGCCGGAATAGCCGACTCGTAATCAATCGTGTCTCAACATGTGATGTGCCCGCATAACAATAGGATATACCCATGCGATCAAAATCAGCAATGAGGTAATCTAGAGTAGCAGGAGTCGCCTTGCGACTAAGAGCATCTGCAACAACATTGGCCTTGCCTGGATGATACTGAATAGTAAGATCATAATCCTTGATCAACTCCAACCACCTCCTTTGCCTCAAATTCAGATCCTTCTGAGTGAAGATATATTTGAAACTCTTGTGATCTGTGAAAATATCACAAGGCTCGCCGTATAGATAATGCCTCCAAATCTTGAGAGAAAAGACAACAGCAGCCAACTCCAAATCATGAGTGGGATAATTCTGCTCGTGCTTCTTTAACTGTCTCGACGCATAAGCAATCACCTTACCGTCTTGCATGAGAACACAGCCAAGACCCACTCGTGACGATCCGAAAAGATCAGAACCGCTTTCCGGCTCGGAAGAGTGAGAATAGGAGAGGTCACCAACCTGTCCTTCAAAATGCGTAAATCGCGCCACACTCATCACCCACCGAATCTCACGCTTTCGAGTAGCCGAGACATCGGCTTGGCAATGATAGAGAAATCCTGCACAAAACGCCGATAATAACCAGCCAATCCCAAGAAACTCCTCACCTCCTTCACACTAGTCGGCCTCTTCCAATCCACCACCGTGGAGACCTTACTAGGATCAACAAGGAATACCCTGAGGGTTAATCACATGACCCAGAAAACCCACTTCTGAAATCCAGAACTCACACTTCTTCAACTTAGCATAGAACTTGTGTTCTCTCAAAGTATCTAAAACCAACCTCAAATGACGCTCATGATCCTTATTGGTCTTGAATAGATAAGAATGTCATCAATGAACACCACCACGAAGTCATCTAGATACTCGTGCAACATGTTGTTCATGGTCTCCATAAAATGGCAGTGCATTAGTCAATCCAAAAGACATAACTTTATACTCATAATGCCCATACCGTGGAGAAAGGGTCTTCTCAACATCTCGCCACGCACTCGGATTTGATTATACCATCGATCGAGATCAATCTTGAGAATACTTGAGCTCCATTCAACCGATCAAACAAGTCCTCAATGCGGGCAATGGATATTTGTTCTTGATTGTGACGCATTAAGCGCACGATAATCAATACACATGCGCCAACTCCCATCCTTCTTCTCGTGAATAGAACAGAGCTCCCACGGCGATACACTACGCTGATCAAACCTTTAGCCAACAAATCATCCAATTGCTTCTTCAACTCGCCCCAAACGGACGTGCTAATCGATATGGAGACATCGAGATGGGACGAGTACCGGAACAAGATCAATGCGAAACTCCACGCCTCGCGCAGTGGCAAACCCTAAGCTCACCGGGAACACATCCGGGTAATCACCGACCACCGGAATCTCCTCAATCTGCGAAGCCACGCCGCTTCTCGGAAGAGCTAAAAGAAGTCCGCCATCGCACACCGACCGGAACAATCCGCCAACATCGAAGAGAGCGCGAGGCGCACTCTCTGAAAGGTCAACGTCTCCCGCACGGGTTCGCATGCAGACCGTTTCTACGTAAACAGGATATCACGGCCGATAAGAGTGCAACCAATCCATACCCAAGATAACGCCGAACGGCTCTATTTGAATAACTATCAAATTCGCCGTGAACCTCTCCATCAATAATAATAGAACACCCAGACAAACAAAGAGAACTAGCAATAATACCCCGTGAGAACTAACCAACACCGATCGAGAAATCCATCAGATACTCAAGTTCGCTTCTTCTAGCAAACGCCGCGACACAAACGAAAAGGTAGCCCCGAATCAAAAAGGACTAAAGCATCAAACGAATCCACAAGCAAAGTACTGCCACCACGTCAGACGACCCGCGGACTCACTGTGGGCATGGCGTACACTCTGTGGCGCCATGGCGAAAGAAGACGACGGCGGGCGGCGAGAGCCCCAACAATCTTGTGGCGGTGCGGTAAAGCCGGTCGTGCAACTCAAGCGGTGCCAAGGTGGCGGTGCCAGAGTACCGCCGAGGCGCCTAAGCCAAGGAAATGGCATCGGCTGGGAGCGATCATCATCCGGAAAGATCCTCGAGCAGGCCCATCAAGAAGAAGATGGCACAGTGCTCCCACTTGATCACGCTTAGCGGGTTCTCGCGACACACCCGCTCCTTGTGACTGGTCGCCACACCGACGCAATCTCCCGTCCAAGTGCACTCAGCAGTGCATGTGTCCATCACCACACTTAAAGCAAAGCATGCCCCGCTCGAACAGACGAAGAGCCGAGTACTCGCAAAGGACGAGGCGCCAAGAAGAGAACGGCCTCGATCGCTTAGACTGAAAGATCGCGGTCCTCCCTTGAATTTCTTGAAAGCGGGTTGTCAATGCACTCCACTTCCCTCACTAGAGCTCCTCTTCCGTCACCACCGAAGCAACCACCCACCAGAGGCTTGTCGCCTTTGTGAGTCTGATCTCCAACTCCATGCCCCTAGCTTGCTCCACAACAGAGTCAGTAGTCACGGAGTGGAGTAGCTCCCAACACATGCTCGGCACTTCAATTGAGACCCCGACGGAACCTCTTGGCTTTCTCAAGATCATCGTCACATCAAGGGACGAAGTGAACCAAGTTGTTGAACTCACCTCATACTCGCCGATAGACCTCTTCCCCGAGCAAAGGTCGTCAAGGCAACCTCCATCTTCTCAACAAACGAGTAGGGGTAGAACTTCCCTTGAACCGATCAACAAAGTCCTCCCAAGTGATCGCCCTTGAGTGGCGGTCCTCAAGACAACACGCCCTCCCACCAAATATCTGCTTGCCCTTTCACCAAAGGCTACAAACGGACCCTCCGATGTGAAGACATCTCTAAAGCTCCAAACCGCCTCTCCATGTAGCGCAACCACCACCGCTCGACCGGTGTGCCCGACCACAAACGAATCAAACCTCAACCCCATCCACTCGGTGACATCCGCGCCTCAGAACCGGTGGATGTGCGACAGAGCAACAACAGATGCCGCAGAAGAATGGGGCCGGCGCCGCTGACGAAGAGCACGGATCTCTCCCACCAACTCTCTCAAAGAAAGCGGGCGTCATCCTCGACCCCAACCGAGGCGGGTCAACAAGAACCCCTCACCATCGACTCATCACACAGGAGGTGGCTCCACGGAACCTCGCCCATGCCCCGACCTCCACGCATCGCGCCACCACGACCACGCCCTCTACCCCTCGGCATAGCTATCAACCACAATCAACAATACACAATGAGTTCAAAGATCAAAATAAACTCATCCTTCAATAAACAACATAACTAAGCGTAAAAACTATAATCGCATCTCTCTCTAACCTCATCGTGCACTAGTGTGTCAAATTTTAGGTTAGTTAACCATTAGCAAATTTTAGTTGATTTACTAAACTAAAACAAATTTTAACAATTTTAGTTTGCCTATGTTGTTAATCTATTCACCACGGACCTAAAGCCCGCTCTGATACCAACTGTAACACCCCAGCCCAACACTGAGCCTAGGATGCCACTCCACTACCCTCTAAAGCTAATAATTATCGACACACTATCAAATTACAGCAAGAAAGCCACAATAAACATAACCATATTTCACAAAAGAACATGCCTAATTATGGTTCAAACGATAGTAAATAGTCAAGTAGAATAAAATCAGGTAAACAGTCCAAAATAGCATCAACCAATGAATCCAAATTAATAAAGCAAATAGTCTAGTCCAAACGATGTCCTAAATTTTATTCAACCTCTAACATGTCCAAGTGAAAACCAATATTGAATGAAAAGATTATTATGGCGAATGATCATGTGTTGTCCATGTGCTCTATTCGCTCTCAGTACGGCGCCCTCGAAGATCACCTAAAGACAACAATAGAGCAAGGGTGAGTCCACGACTCAGCAAATACATCCATAAACAACGAACAGTAATAAACCAACAGCATTCAATAACTTCATTATCATCACAGGTACTTCCATTAATATTCTCATGCAGTTATATTCTCTTTGATTCACATACATCAAACTCATGTATGAATGCAACTCTAATCTACATGTCCACATGCACTTCTTTCACAGATATGCAGATAGCGTGAGTGAATGCTCGCGACAACATTCACTCTCAAGCCTGCTCCTCCATAAGGACCGGGACCTCCTCCACTCTGTGGAGTTGTGATCATCATGATCACCTTCTCAAATGCAATGATGCTTATGTATACAAAATATGCAAAACTCCATCATAAACATCATATCCAACTTTTCATCATGCTTGTCAACAAAGATTTAAACATACCAATTCATTGTTTGCAATTAAACCAAATAAAAGCACAACAATAATGGTAATAGAAGATAAAGAAAATAAAGGATCGATCATTGATCGCCTACCATGCACTTGCCTTTACTAGTTGCGACGCACAATTTGGCTAGCGTGATGGCAACAAGTACAACGCCTCCTACATTAAATACACAAATCTCAATACAAGCTACAGCATCATAAGAACAACAATCAATCGACATCGCTCCTACACGCCCCCAAATATACCACGCTATCTCGGTGCATCAATAGTTACCCATTGCGGTCTTAGTACTAAAATGAACGTAGCTTTTGACTCGAAAGTCCGATCACCACAAACCACCCCATTCTGGATTCTTTATAAAATTACCCACATTTTCTTAGATTACACAGTCTTCTAATTAAATCATCTACCCCTCCGTATTTAGCCCAGGAAGCCGATCTGTCCGCTTCGGAACAGCGGTCTTACTAAATTCATAACTTTTGTTTTACTCAACCAAATTTCGCGTTCTCAGATTCTACAGAACCATTGGACAATTATCTACAACTTTCATGTAGATCAAAACTCTAATTAAGCTATTTACTATTTTTAATCTACAGTCTACTAAAACAGCGCCAAAGACGACAACCGTAAAAACAGCGGTCTTCCGAAAATCATAACTCAAATTATACTTGACCGATTGACATGATTAAATATGCTGAAGAAAGATATCGAAATTATCTATAACTAACTAGTAGATGGAATTTCCAAGATTCGCCCTTAAGGTATTCGAATAAATCGTACAACGGACAGCAGGCTAAACAGATCTATTAATCAGCTTCTCTATTTGAAAATTATAAAACCTCTCTAACAATCTCTAATTACCCTAGAAAACAGAGAAACGAACATTGCATTTCACATCGATCATGCCTTCATGCACACATACAAATCACAATTATACTAATTCATTTTCTAGTCGTAATGAGCAAGAAAACAAGAAATACAAAATCTTACACAGCAGACGACGGCCGGCAAAGAGTAAAACAACAGAGAGCTACGCCATGGGGAAGCAAAATGCAAGAAGAATCCACAAATACAAGAAGACACGCTGCAAGCCAGCAAGCAGAACAAGACACGCACTGCAGTGCTCTCTGCAGATTATTCTAAGAATAAGACGCAGCAGCTCTAAGCGGCACTTGGCTTCTCTCTAGGCAAGACAAAGAAGCGGCCAGAAGCAAGTACCACGCCACAGCAGAGACTACACTGCTCCAAAGGCAAAGAATAGGCAGGCAATGCGCAAAGAAGACAAAGAATAAACGCAAATGGTCAAGCGGCAACGCAGAAATAATGTGGAGGCGGCTCGGTGGAAAGAAAAAAAGAATAGGGCTAGGGTTTCTAGAAAATCCACGACTTATTTATACAGCTCTTTAAAAATTCAGAAAATTCTATTTTTATATGTACTATTTTATTTAATTGCGCACCGACCCTTAAAACGTTATTAATTAATTATTTATTGTTACCATTTAATTAATTACGCTCCGACCCTTAAGACGCGATTATTAATATTATTATTATTTTCAGAGTATTACAGGATCGAAGCTGCTGGACAACATTGGCCTTTGGGTGAGGAAGGCACCATTCCAGTATTCCAAGCGTAGTATGAATGTGGCTTTCGATTGCATGCTCACCTTTTCCTTACACTTGTACTCGAACACTTTGGGGTAGAATTGGTGAATCTTGTTCTCAACTCCATCACAATGTTAAGTGTGTCAGTGTACCTGTGCGAAGCCTATCTGGGAATTCGTCCAAATTTGGAGCTCTTCCAGTATTACTACGGGATGAGCCGGTAGGCCAAAATCGTAGGCAGCCGCGGTCTAAAGCTCCACGACAGGAAGTCGAAGGAGTACATTCAGATGTTCACCCGGTCGTCATGGTCGGGAGGGAAAATGAGGTGGTTCTACTGGAAAATGACCAAGGAAAACATCCTCTTCTTCGCAGGGGAAGCTGCTGAGAAAAATTCCTTCTGGGATTCAATTCCTAGCAACCTCGACCAGATCACCTCCTACATTCAAGTTGTAAAAGACTTGAAGGAAGAGGGGCTTACCTGATGGTACGTGGTGCAGGACTACATCGCGCGCCGCATCAGTCCTTCGAAAAACCGAACGCATCCCACGTGGATGTACTCGGGGATGAAAGATTCAACCAGAGATTTTGCGGAAGGTAAATAATCTTTCAACTCTGCTCTTTTGATTAATTTTGAGCTTGATTGTTGAGTATTTTCTTTACCGTTGTAGATCTCTCACAAAAAGTGATTGACTTCTGAGTCAAACTTATTTGTGAGAGCGCCGACAGCCACAATGACAGGGGTCCCTCAAATCTTGGTGGTTGTGTCTACAAAGGAAAGGGAAGAACATCTAAAGTTATCCAAGAATTGATTTATTCTTTAGGATTCCGGTGTCGTAGAGTTCGACCATCAAATGATGTTATTTTTCCATTTTTACATAAAGTAGGCATGGCAAATCGTCTAAACAACCAAGAGGTTGAATCGAAGACTATCGAAATAGGGATAGAAGAAGACAGAGTTCCTCTGGCCAAAAAAATATCGTCTTGTGAAGGCCATTGACAAGCAAGGCGAAGGCCAAAGCTCTTCTCCTCCTTTGACTAGCCCCATCAAGAAATTCTTTACAGACGTGATCACTGCAGAGAAAAGTGGGGCGGACAAAGTGCTTACTCACAAGGCCCCCAAGACCAAGGTACCATTCTACTGGAACAACAAGACCTTTTCAGTTTCTGCTTATCATGTGTCGGACCCGGGAGTAACACCCCCAAATCCTTTGTGCATTTCTGAACTAGTCTCATGATCAGTAGCTAGTTCACACAGTAAACAGATATGGTAACATCCATAAATCGTACAAGTTTATTAATAAATATCAGAGTTGATTACAAGAAAGGCTTACAAGCCAACATAGAACAACACAATGGAAGACGAATAAGTAGTGGAGTCTAGCTGATCTGCCACAGGCAATCGACTGGGGTAGCGGCCTATCATCGAGATCAACACCAGTAGCGAAGTCCTCCTCTGAAATTTATTTGCATGTAGCAAAGGTGAGCAGAACTACTGTGCTCGCAAGTTACACCCGATAACAGAGTTAATGCATGCATGGATATATAAAAGGAAGGCTTATTGGTTGAATTTGCATAAAGCAATATTTTCTTTAAATATTTGTACTAAGTTCCAAAGTAGTTATTTTATAACTAAAATTTATTTTATAAATTTTCAAGTTTTATAGTAGGATAATCTCCATATGTAATATGGTGGTGGATACCCTCCTATCACATGGCTTCCTGCCCAACTTCTCATTTGGATGGAAATCCAAAACCATTTGATAAAGTCTTTCGAAAACAAAATCAAAGTCTAACTTTGAGTGGCTTTGCTCAGCATGTCCATGATCGTCGACACGGCTATTCGAATAGTTTTACACTCTGTAGAGGTGGTACAACTTTACCCACAAGACATGAATTCTCTAGTTTGTTTGGCATCTGTCGACCCACTGCTCACTACCTTAGGTAAGCAGTCTAGAGTACGTGTCAAGGCCTTTACAATGTGCCATCCCACCGTAGTCCTACCTCACTAAGGATTCACCCCCTTTGGATAGAAACCCGTTGGGTTCAGGCCCCCTCTTGCGCCTGGTGGAAATACATAAAAGTATGTAATTCTGACACCCACACATTAACATGGCACAACCACGGTGAAATATTGCAAATTAGTTAGCCAGGTCCCTCCCATTCGAGACATATGGAAGTACGATATGGCTTAGCAACATGCGGCTCGAAGACCGGTCCTTAACTGACTTGGACGACTTCCAAAATAACCCCTAGGCCTCAATCCTACTCAGATTGAGCCCGTGCATAAAACTGCACCCACCAAGCATCCATTTCACCCAAGTACAAACAAACTTTTGCTTTTTTGCTTTTCAAAATCATTTACAAAAATCTTCCATGAGAAACCAATGCCATAGACTTTTAAACAATAGTTAATCATTTGGCTAAAATTCTCCAAACTAAATATTTTTGGTCTATGCATGTCTTTGCATAATATTTTCAAATGATCCCAGTTCATACTATCGTATCAACTAGGTTTTTATCTGGGGTGACAATATATTTTATTCAAATATCAACATTGGCTATACAAAGGATTTAGGCATAACTATAAATTTCAAATATGTATTTAAATTACATTGAATAAAAAATAAGCATGCAATAATAATTTAAAACCGAATTTAAATAATTTGAACTAATGGGATCAAATATGATCAAAGGTATAACTTGCATTGCTTAAATAATCGATGCTCTCAAACGGCGTTGAAATCCAGTTGTCCGAAGTAAAATGCAATTAAAATCCAAAAAATTATAAAATAAATATTGCAAGGAAGATATCGACTTTATATGAATTTAGGAATTTGAATCAACGGAATTGAAGTTCGTATGAAGGAGAATGAACATCCAGACATTTGGATAGCACAAAAAAAGATGGAATCTGAGTACTGTTCTTCTTCTAAGAACTGTTCATTCTGAGCACTGGTCATCTTCAGGTACTGTTCATCTTTGAGTACTATTCACTTTCGAGAACGCTGGTCGAATGAGATTGCGACTACACTGATCGAAGGAAGGTTTCGACAACACTGGTCGAAGGATGGTTTTGACAACACTGGTCGAATGAAGGGTTTCAACAGCACTGGTCGAAGGGAGGTTTCGACAACCAACACTGGTCGGAGGAAGGGTTTCAACAATACTGGTCGAAGGATGGTTTCGACAATACAGGTTGAAAGAAAGATTTGACTGCACTGGTCGAAAGAAAGGTTTCGACTGCACTAGTCGAAAGAGGTTTCGACTGTACTAGTCAAAAGAAAGGTTTCGAGTTCCTAGTCGGCAAAAGCTATGACTACCAGGTCGAAGGAAACTACGACTATCTAGTCGAAGAAAACTACGACTATCGGGTCGAAGATAGCTATGACTACCTAGTCGAAGAAAACTACGACTATCCAGTCGAAGCAAGCTACGACCATCCAATGCAGCAACAACGACGCTCGACTATGGCCTACCGGCGGAAAATTTTTGGTTGCGGCGAAAAGAGAGCGGCGAATTCTAGCGATAGGAAGGGGAAACCGAGGGGCACACGGTGACACAGTCGACTCAGGAAAAGAATGACCGAGGAGGGAGAACAGAGGTGGTGAAGTTTGATGCAATAGGTACGTAGCATGGATTGCATACTACTGTGCACTTCATGCGCGTGAATAGTGAAAGACATGTAAGAATTGGTCGTGCCGGCGAGAGGAAGGGGAAGCTGACCGGCGAACAACAAAAATGGAACCCCAGCGAGGTACTCTACCCGTTGGTAGTGGCGGTTCGGCCGGCGACGACTGGTGGCGGCGACAACGCGCAATTGGAATAAATAGCAAAAACAAAATAAAAATAGAAATTAGAAAATAAATACTGAAAAATAAAAGAATAATTTTGATGATTTTAGGAGAAAGAATCAACTGATTTGGAGTTTGTATTAGGGAGATATAATTTTTGGAAGGAATTACACCAACTCTTCAAATTGCTGTAGTGAATTGCAAGCTAGTTTTCCACTGTTCATCTTCCTCCATGCGCATGTGTACAGAAGCAACATAAAGGCCATGGTGACAGTGACAGGAAGGGAAAGATGGCCGGCAAATTACCAAAATGGATTGCTGACGTCGAGACGGAGCTGTAGGAGGTGGCGGCGTGGTCGGGGACGACCGGCGACGGCAACGGCGGTCGCGGCGCACAGTGGTGGCGACCATGGAGGGGTCGGGTGCTCCGGTGAGGTTTTAATGGCGCGAAGGTGTGCACGCGTAGAGCACGACGTCGCGATGTCGGCGGTGGCGACGAAGGTGGCGGAGCTCCACCGGAGACGGCACTAGAGAGGAAGAACAACGATCGGCGGACGAACTTCAAATCGAAAACTCGGCCAAACTAACGGGAGATGGGAGGAGAGGTTTTGGAGGTGGGTTGAGGATGAAAAGGAGCTCCTGGTGCTCACTTTATATAGGGGGGAGGTGCTTGAATCCATATGAATTCGTTAGAGAGAAAGCTTCAATTCTGGGTGCAATAAAGAGCGAGAGAAAACTGTAAACTAGATTAAATGCAAAGGAAGAAATGCTCAATTGATGGTATGGTAATGTAGGTGAGGTTAATGCGGAGGTTTTGCTTCAGACGAAATTGAATTTCATGCTTTGAGTGCAGAGAAAAGAGGAGAGAGGTGGTGGTATCCATTAATAGAGGTCAAGCTCGGTAAGGTGGCAGCAGGGAGCGAGGGGAGAGGTGGTCGGAGCTGGGAAGAGGGAGGCGAGGTGAGGGGACGCCGGTGATGAGGTCGGCGGTGGTCGGCGGCAAAGGGTGGTGATAGTAGGCGCTGCCATTAAAGTCCACGGGAGGAAGACAGAGAGGCACGGTTTTGGCTGGAGGAAGAAGAAAGGAGGGATGGAGGAATAAAAGGAAGGATGGAGGCTTTAGTCACAAGAAAGAAAAGGGAGAGTTGGTAGTGTGGGGGGTTTAAGCGAGTTGGTCGTGGAGCCCTGGTCGGATGGGTGACCGATCGGAAAAATCTGATTTTTGATTATTTTTTTATTTTCACAATACATTTTAAACTATAAATCCAATATATTTTTAGAACATAGTAAATAGAGTCCAACAATTCTAGAAAAAATCAATAAAATTCCTAGAATTATTTTAAACTTAATAAAAAATAATTTTAACTTATATTTGGCTTTTATTTTTAATTTTATTTTCTAGAAAATAGGAAAACCCTTTTTAAATACCAGAAAATTCCAGAAATTAATTAAAATTTATTTTTCACTTAAATCCAATAAAATCCCAGAAAATTCAATAAAACTCAATTAAGTTTCTTTTTGACTTTAAAACCAAGAAATTAAATAATTAATTTTTCCTTTTCCTTTTAACATTGAAAACTCTTTTTAGGTTACGGAAAATCAAGAAAAAAATTTAACAGCCAGAAAATCCAATAAAATAATAACTTTATTTATTTTAATTTTGGTAACCGAACTTTGGGATGTTACATCATGGCTTCGTCGCTAGAACTGAGGTGGTCGAAGAAAATAAGAGAAAGAGATCTTCCTTGGGGAAGGTCTCTTCTAGATTCAAGATTATATCCAGAAAGCCCATGTATGTAAAATCAAAGCATACATATATTATTTACCTTGTGCTTGTTTTTACCATTTTGACATGTTTTCTTTTTCGGTAATTCTAGTTACGCTTCTCCAACCCCCAAGGATGCTTCTGTTGAGAGGCTCGCATCTATTTGTCCTGCAGTCATAGAGACAACAATTGTTTTCTCATGTAGTTGAAGAGATGATAGTGGAGGTGATCGAAGGATCGACCACCGTCCCTATGGAGGAGAAAGGCGCTGCTACTGAAGCAACTATGATCACCGTAGTGGTCGTAGAAACAGAGGCGAAGACGACGGGTGACCCGGTTGAAATGATGATCGAGCCGGTTATTGAGGATATCAATACCCGGACATGGGTCTTGGTCCTACGATCGCCAGAAGCATCGAGTCAAAGTGGAGGAGAAATCTCCGACCGCCGTGCCGGGAAGGGGGCTGTGGAAGAAGATATTCCCTAGGCCCTCGAGGTGAAGTCGCATCTACTGTCGACAATGAAGAAGATATAGAAGACTCCTTCAACCTCTTCCTAGCTTTCTTTGGACCACCTATTGTGGGATCTTCTTCGTTCAGGTCTCGTGACTGAGTCCCACACCTTAAGGACATTCCTGGTAGGGGAGATATTTTTTATGACGAGAGTCTTCAAAAAAATATGATGAGACCGAGTCGAAGAGCTTGATGAACTTAAAAATCCCTAGAGGGTGTATTCCAATTTCGCTCAGTCAACCATTTATGTAAGTACCTGATACCAAAAATTTATATATTTAGATTTTTCTCACTTCTCACTATCTTTCTTCATTCAGAGAGATTTGGAACAAGTTATCACCGTTGGTTAATACCACAGACAACTTGAGATGTTAAGATAGCAAAAATTCGAACTCTGCGAGAAGGCGGGGAGATGGTTCGTTGTAACATCTCAAAGTTCTGTTACAAAAAATAAGTTTAGTAAAGATATCATTTTTTTTGGATTTTCTGGCTGTCAAAGAATTTTCCTGATTTTATGTAATTAAAAACAGTTTTCTTAGTTAAAAGAAAAAAGGATGATAAAAAATTCAACTATTTAATTTCTTAGTTTTTAAAGTCAAAAGGAAAATTTATTGAGTTTTCTGGGATTTTCTTGGATTTAAAGTGAAAAAATAACATTTTAATTATTTTTCTGGATTTTAAAAAGGCTTTTCCTTTTTTCAGAAATTAAAAAAAAATTGTAAAAATAAAATACAAATTTAAGTTTGAAATAATTATATTAAGCTCAAAATAATTGAAGGAATTTTTGTTAATTTTTCTACAATTTTTGAACTCAATTTCTTATTTTCTAAAAGCCAAATTGAATTAACTGAATTATTAAAATCGCTAAATAATTTAAAATCCATAAATAGCCTTCGGTCCGAATCTCTCTCGGCCCGATCCATTTTCCCCGCGTGCACGGCCCGTTTCCCCATCCTATCTCACCCCGCCAGCCCATCTTCACTCTCTCTCCCTTTGTCTCGCCGCCATATGGCCCCCACCTATCACTCCCCCCTCTCTCTCTCTCACCGCCCCGGCCCCCACCTCCGCTTGTTTTCCACTCGAGCAACGCAACCGCCATTAACACGTGCGTCGAACGTGCGCATTGAAGTCCAATCATCACGCCTCCCCATTCCCGACCATCTCCCTTTTCACGCCCGGCTGTTTTGCTGGAATGCGCGATCGCCACCATGATCCCTGTCGCATTGATCTCCCTCCCTTGTCCTCCTCTACCCCTATAAAAGGAAGCACGAGGTGACCCTCTCCCTCCTCAATCCATCCCTGAGGATGTTTACCCTCCTCCCCTTCCCCTCTCACCGGAATCACAATTTCCTCTTCGACAACCGAGCTCCTCTCCGCCACCATTTGTACCGCCTCCGGTGGAGCTACTACACCATCGACCATACCATTGGCATCACACAACTACGTTCTATGTCGTGTGCACCTTATTGCCACCGGAGTGCCGCTGGAACCACCGCGTCGTCTTCGACCGAACGTCCCCGCCGCTTCTTCACTCACCGCTGGCCCCCTCCTCGCGCCCCTCCACCGTTAGCACCCGCACCAGGTCAGGTATCCCCTCCTCTCTTTTGTGCACATTCCCTTGCATTTCCATGACGCATAGCACCGGTGAGCACAATGCTGAGCGCTGCCTCTCACCGGGTGTCGTGGCACTGCCACTGCCACGCACACGCCACATGGCGCAGGGTCAGCGCCACATCACCCTCGCAATGTCGTGTCAGCGTCGTGTGCCGCTTGCGTCAGCCTCTCTACTGTTTCACGAACTGGGTTCACCGTGGACTTTGACTTCTCGTGGACTTGGTCTGCTGACCAAGAGGACCACTTATCATAAGCAATTTCTTCAAGATAAGCTAAGCAAGTACTATTCGTCCTGTGAATCCCTCTCAGACACCTTAAGAAGTCAAAACTGTCACTTTTTATTTGTTAGATGTGCTATAATATTTGTGTTGTTCATGTATTGTAAGAAAAAAAAATCATAATTGTCAAATTTTCATTCGTCCGATATGCTTTGAGATTTGTATTTTTCTTATCTCATGAATTGGATCCGAATTTATTATGATTTTTTCTTTAAAACATAACAGGTTCACCACATTATCGTATTTTGTTAGTATATAATTTTATTTTTTGTCTTTATTTTTGCTCAACCTCTCAAAGTACATGTGAATAACATAACGGGGTCACCATATTTTCGTATTTTGTTGGTATATATTTTTATTTTATTTTATATTTGTTTTTGCATAACCTCTCAAAGTAAATAGGAGATTTTGAATTATGTGATGGAAAATATGAGTTATTAATACTTTCAAGAATAATTACAGTGAGTAAGAACCAAAACTACATAAATAATTTACTGTAATTTATGTATAACATAGTTGTAAGTGAACTTTCAGAATGTGATAGTTTTTTACAGAGAAAATAGTTGAATTCTGTGTTGACCATTAATTTGTTCTTAAACTTTGGATAGTGCATATCCAAATCTACAAATAACCAACCCAAAACTAGTGATTTCACGCTGATTTATCCTTCTTCAACCATGCAATGAACCTACTCCGTAATCTTGCCTAGAAGAATTGATGGCCCAAAACTGTGGACTTTTACACAGGACCTAGATCCCAAATTCCCAATTGGTCCAAAGAAAACGCCAAGTGCAATAAACTCCCATCCACTGCGAAGGATCGAGGTATCTCAGGTAGTCTCATTCACTCAAAACTCTAGTCTCGAACCGGTCAAGACTGTCCAGGCAGCCACGCTAGGACATTGACTGCACGTAAGAAGACGAACACGTCGTGTCACTACTTGCCAGGATCCCTTCCTGTCTCCCTACAAATACAGCTACTACCTGCTCGTTTCTCGGCAGCGCCAGCCCAAGCAACGATCGCTCGCAGCTCCAACCTCTCGAGGCCGTCTAATTTGACACTACATCACCATGGTGTGGAGGAAGAGCGGCCGCGAGTCGCCCGTCGCCTCGCCGTGCTACCACGACGAGGACGAGAAGGTCCCGAGAGGGCACGTCCCGATGGTCGCCGGCGGCGGCGAGCGCGTGCTGGTGCCGGTGAGGCTGCTCAGGGACCCCTGCATCGCGGAGCTGCTGGACACGGCAGCGCAGAGGTACGGGTACGGCCAGCCGGGCGTGCTGCAGATCCCCTGCGACGTGAGCCACTTCCGGCGAGTCATCGACTGCGCGCGGCAGAGAGCCGGCAAGGCAGCATGATCGAGACCCGACGAGTACATGTGGAGATATGCATATATACAGTGTAGAGAGAGATAGTCTGTTCTTTCATATATCAATTCTTTGATTGAGTGTATAACATGGCTTAATTTAGCCCCATGCAGCTTTATGGTATTACTACAACTTTTAATGTCAGACAAAAATACCTAAATTGTGGTGTGATTTTACCTGATTCTGTCCAACAAACTTAGAATTCACATGCCAGATTGATGGTTGAACGGCAAAACATGATCATATCTTTGCAAAAAAAAAAATACAACGCAGTCATCAGTCCCTCACATTGCATGAAATTCTAGGTGGAGCGGCGGCATTATTGTTTGCTGACAAGCAATGCGCATGCTACTTACCAGTAACGATTGTGATTATCTGTCAGAATGAATTGTAAGCTCTCTGCGTCTGACCCATATCAACAAGGTATAGGAGAGGGAGACTTAAATGTTTCTTCATCACCCATTTGTAATCCTAGAATGCTCTGATTACTGTAATTTTGTGATCCATTTGGTTGTTTTTCAGAGGAGCAGTGCCTTCTATTGTCACTTGGAAGCCTGTATTTGCAGAACAAGCTGGGAGCTTTCATTTCTTGATGACGGTTGGGCTGTTTTCAAATATTTTATTTATTTTCTATAAACCTCTTTTGTTTCTTCTTCTTTTTTCCTTGTAAGCTTGTTGCTTTGTTCGCTGCGCGCGTTGGATACGCACTGGCACATGGAGTTTACAAAAGAAACTCGCAACAAAGAAATTCAGAGTTGCCTTGTGAAAAATTTCCCTTGGTTTTTGTGAGGCACCATACCGACTTTAAACATAAATACAGTGCCAGAAAGGATGAAGAGTTCAGGCCAAACACCACTTGAACAGAAAACGAGATACTAATCCAACTCACTGACAGGGCAAATTTAGCGTCCGGCAGGATACTGTTAGTGATGTGCCTAATAGGTAACCATAAATAATACGGTTTTATAGGCTAAGAGGGATATTGATCCATATAGGACTAGGGTTCTATTGGATCTACAACGTGGAAGCCCATTAGCATGCTCTATAAATATATGCAGGCGGGGCTGCAGGTATAAGACTATGAACCCTGGCCGCCACCGCCTCTTGGTCGTATCTCGAAACCCTAGCCGGGCGCGCGGTGCTAGCACACCAGCGCACGGCGTTCCATCCCGAACGTGTGGACTCCGTGGAGGCGCCGCTTCTGTTGTTGCTGTGCTGATTGGCGAAAAGCGCAAGGCTATTGCGTAGGACTCGAGGAGGAGACATTCAGTTCATGAAACGATCGACTGTTTCTTCTTCATCAACGCGTATCTACGTTGGACCGGGCTGCTCCAACTCTTCTTCCGTTGCGCAGCGCATCTAGTGGTAACTATCCATGACTCCCTTACACGTATATTTTCTGGTTGAACACGGTAGAAAATCAATTGTTGTAGCTAGCGTAGCCTACCCGTTCACCTCTCAATGGTATCAGAGCAAAACTGCGTAGTATGTGGTTTGGATCATGCGCTTGTAGATGATATGTTGTTTGTAGTAGATGCTATCTATTACTGTTCTTATGCTAGTTTCATGTGATGGATCTTTCGGTGCACAGGTTGATTAGATTAATCGGTCATAAGGGGTTAAAATATGTATGAGTTGATAGCATCATATGGCCAAAAAGATTAGTTCGTGCTCTTTCTTTTGATGTACGCGTGACTTGCCCCTACCGGCTGGTATCACCATCGGGGCTAACTGCGCGCACAGTCAATAGATCGAGCCAATAGATCGAGGTCTTGTGTTGCGGTCTCCTCAAGAATACCGATTGCGATGATCAATGTGATTGATCTAATGAAAATTGAGACATTTTGATTGGCTCGGATTTGGGTTGATTTGATCGGCCTGATGAGATTTTCATAGCGATTTCATAGATGTGATCTATGTAATTCCGTGAGGTTTTGTATACCCTCAAACCCACTTGGGACCGCCATGCATACGCATAGATTGTTATACAAACACATTCTTGTCAGGGCGGTAGAATGCGTTCTACGCTTAACTTATTTTTGCAGGGAATGATGTGAATGGTATGGCATAGATGTATATGTGATGCATGTGTGTTTTAGCGGCCTATGTGTCGTATTAATCACAGCTGGGTTGAGGCTGTTCTTTAATTGTATAACGACCTACGTGTCGACTTGTGATGCTTGAGCTCCTCATGTAATTCATTTGCTAGCTATTAGTTGTAATAGTTTAGTTCTTTACCATGGAGGCTTCAAGCATGATGACAAAGAGGACAGGAAGTGTGGCGAAGGACATCATCGTGGAACCATGTGATGGCGATCACTACGATTCAAAAGGCCATACCATTCACAGTTTAATGTGATTATATGCATGTGATGTTTATTTCCTGTCATACTATTCTTTCATGCCATACCTGTAGAGGATGTTTTTTTTCATGACAGAATAGCTTCTCTCATTAAAAAAAATTAAGAATTTATTTGATGCCCTTTCAATTGCTGCGCCTATAAGAATTACGATCATTGTTTGGTAGGTCTGCCAAAGTAGAGTACCACCAACTATCTTGATCTAATAGGGTGGATGTCGGACATCCACATGCATAGTGTTGGTTTACTTGACAAGGCTATCAAATTGGATTTGGGCTTTGGGGCATGGTGTTAGGAGCCGGTGCATTGGGTGCCACCCAACAAACAAGAGTCACATAAGATGTGATTAGCAAGCGTTGCTTACCTACGTCAATAGATTTTTAGCGGTGATGCCAAAGCTCACTAGAACTTAGATGAACATGGATCTTGACCACTATATGTCGTTAGAGAGAAGACGATTAAAAAACATATAGTGGGAGTGTCTTTTGTTAAATTATTTAATAGAAGATCAATCATGAACATAGTGCTGAACTTTGCTTGTTTATTTTCTGTTGTAGATTATGGCTGCTTCTAGTAACAATTCTGGTTTTAACTTGCGATCTATTCTTGAGAAAGAAAAACTCAATGGAACGAATTTTATTGATTGGTACCACAACCTGAGAATTGTTCTCAAACAAGAAAAAAGAGAATACGTTCTTGAGCAACCCTACCCCGATGAACTCCCCGGGGTGCAAGCGCTACACCCGCAAAGCTTATGAGAAGCACTGCAATGATTCACTCGACGTTAGCTGTCTCATGCTTGCTACCATGTCCTCTGAGCTTCAGAAGCATTATGAGAATGCAGATGCTCACACTATGATTGAAGGACTGCGTGACATGTTTGAGAACCAAGCTAGGACCGAGAGGTTTAACATTTCAAAGTCCTTGTTTGCGTGCAAGCTGGCGGAAGGTAGTCCAACCAGTCCTCATGTAATCAAGATGATTGGTTACATTGAGGGCTTGGAGAAGCTTGGTTCTCCCCTTAATCCTGATCTGACTACAGATGTTGTTCTCCAATCTCTCCCTCCGAGCTATGAGCAGTTCATTATGAATTTTCATATGAATAGCATGGAGAAATCATTGACTGAATTGCATGGGATGCTTAAGACAGCAGAGGAAAGTATTAAGAAAAACACCAATCATGTGATGATGGTTCAGAAGGAGAATAAAAAAAGGAAGCGTTGGACGCCCAAAGGCAAAGGAAAAGGAAAGGTTCCTAATGAGCACCCTAGCTCTAAGCCAAAGCCAAATGGGAAGGTCAAATCTGGCCCTTCTCCTGATGATGAATGCTACCACTGCCATGTCAAGGGGCACTGGTCTAGGAATTGTAAGAAATACTAGGAGGATCTGAAAAAGAAGAAGGGAAGCGAGACTTCTGCTTCAGGTATAAATGTTATAGAAATTAATCTTGCAATTTCTTCTGGTGAATCTTGAGTATTTGATACCGAATCGATGATTCATACTTGCAAATCGTTGCAGGGTCTAAGAAGGACTAGAAGTTTTGCGAGAGACGAGTTGGACGTGCGTGTCGGCAATGGAGCAAAGGTTGATGTACTGGCTGTCGGCACTTATCACTTGTCATTACCTTCAGGATTAGTTTTGGAATTAAATCATTGTTATTATATTCCAGCATTGAGTAAGAACATCATCTCTTCTTCATATTTGGAGGAAGATGGTGGTTATGAGTTCGTAATAAAGAACAAACGTTGTTCTATTTATTTGAATAATATACTCTATGCACATTGTCCATTGTTGAATGGGTTATATGTTCTTGATCTTGAGGATAAGCATGTCTATAATATTAATGCAAAGAGGCTTCGGCCTAATGATTTGAATCCCGCTTTTATTTGGCATTGTCGCTTAGGTCATATAAATGAGAAACGCATAGAGAAGCTCCATAAAGATGGTCTACTCAACTCATTTGATTTTGAATCATTTGAGACATGCGAGTCTTGTTTACTTAGCAAGATGACAAAGGCGCCTTTCACCGGTCATAGTGAGAGGGCAAGTGACTTGTTGGGACTTGTACATACCGATGTATGTGGACCAATGAGCTCAGTAGCCAAAGGTGGTTTTCAGTATTTTATTACTTTTACCGATGACTTTAGTAGATATGGATACATCTACTTAATGAGGCACAAGTCTGAATCGTTTGAAAAGTTCAAAGAATTTCAGAATGAAGTACAAAATCAGCTAGGCAAGATAATTAAAATTCTGCGATCTGATCGTGGAGGTGAATATTTGAGCCATAAATTTGGTGAACATCTAAAACAGTGTGGAATTGTTCCACAGCTGACTCCGCCTGGCTCGCCTCAGTGGAACGGGGTATCTGAACGGAGGACCGGACCTTGTTAGACATGGTTCGGTCAATGATGATCCAATCCGATCTTCCATTGTCCTTCTGGGGATATGCTCTAGAAACTGCTGCGTTTACACTAAACAGAGTTCCATCTAAATCAGTGGAAAAGACACCATACGAGAAATGGACCGGAAACGCCCCGATTGTCTTTCCTTAAGATATGGGGTTGTGAGACTTATGTGAAACGTTTGACGTCTGATAAGCACCATCCTAAATCTTATAAATGCTTCTTTGTTGGGTATCCTAGGGAAACCAAAGGATATTATTTTTACAATCGGGAAGAAGGCAAAGTGTCCGCCGCCGTAACGGTGTCTTTTGGAAAAGAGTTTCTTTCAAAAGATGTTAGTGGGAGCAAGGTGCAGCTTGAAGAAATTCGGGAAACATCTGAAAATGTTTCAACTCCTATTGAATCTCAACAGGATGTAGAAGATGTTGTGCAACCGGTTATGGAGGCACCGCCCCCACGTAGGTCTGCAAGGGCATGTCGCGTAACTGAAAAGTTCACGCTCCTAACCACGGGACAACGCGACATATTGTTATTGGACAATGATGAGCCCAAGAGCTACATGGAAGCAATGATGGGACCAAACTCTGAAAAATAGCTTGGAGCCATGAGGTCCGAAATAGAATCCATGCATGATAATCAAGTTTGGAACTTGGTGGATCCACCTGATGGTGTAAAAACTATTGAGTGTAAATGGGTTTTTAAGAAAAAGATAGACATGGATGGAAATGTTCACATCTATAAGGCACGATTGGTGGCGAAAGGTTTCAAGCAAATTCAAAGTGTTGATTATGATGAGACGTTTTCGCCTGTCGCTATGCTAAAGTCTATTCGGATCCTCCTAGCGATTGCTGCCTATTTCGACTACGAGATTTGGCAGATGGATGTCAAAACGGCTTTCCTAAATGAAAATCTAAGCGAGGATGTGTACATGACACAGCCTGAGGGTTTTGTTGATCCGAAAATGCTGGGAGAATATGCAAGCTTCAGAAGTCCATTTATGGATTGAAGCAAGCATCTCGGAGTTGGAATCTTCGTTTTGATGAAGCAGTCAAAGGGTTTGGTTTCATCAAGAATGAAGAAGAGCCTTGTGTTTACAAGAAGGCTAGTGGGAGCGCACTTGTTTTTCTGGTCTTGTATGTAGATGACATATTATTGATCGGAAATGATATTCCAATGCTAGAAGCTGTGAAGTCCTCATTGAGAAAAAGTTTCTCAATGAAAGATCTCGGAGAGGCAGCTTACATTTTGGGCATAAAGATCTATAGAGATAGATCACAGAGGCTAATTGGATTAAGCCAAAGTACATACATTGACAAGGTATTGAAACAGTTCAATATGTAAGATTCCAAGAAAGGTTTCTTGCCTATGTCACATGGCATTAGTCTTAGCAAGACTCAGTGTGCTTCAACACTTGATAAGCAAAAGAAGATGAATGCGATTCCATATGCCTCAGCCATCGGATCCATCATGTATGCTATGCTTTGTATGCGCCCAGATGTTTCATATGCTTTAAGTGTTACGAGCAGGTATCAACCTAGCCCCGGTCTAGCTCACTGGATGGCTGTAAATAATATTCTTAAGTACTTTAGAAGGACTAAGGATATATTCCTTATTTTTTGAGGTGAAGAAGAGCTCGTTGTAAAAGGTTACACCGATGCTAGTTTCCAAACTGATAAAGATGATAGCAGATCGCAGTCTGGTTTTGTGTTCGCCTCAATGGAGGCGTGAGTGGAAAAGTTCCAAGCAAGAGACTGTGAGTGATTCGACAACTGAGACCGAGTATATTGCAGCTTCTGAAGCCGCAAAGGAAGCTGTTTGGATTAGAAAATTTGTTTTTGAGTTGGGTGTGATCCCTGGTGTGTCTAGTCCAGTGGATCTCTATTGTGATAATAGTGGAGCCATTGCGCAAGCAAAGGAGCCTAGGTCACACCAAAAGTCCAAACATATACTTCGGCGCTATCACCTTATCCGTGAGATCATTGATAGGGGTGAAGTGAAGATTTGCAAGGTGCACACAGATTTGAATGCTGCTGATCCGTTAACAAAGCCTCTCCCACAACTAAAGCATGAGACACACGAGTGCAATAGGTATTAGATACTTACATGATTGACTCTAGTGTGAGTGGGAGATAATTGTATCAAATCTATGTTTATGAAATTTTGAATAAGGTGTTATTTGGTTCCTTGAATAATGATTGTATGCATTGATTGACAAGTATGTGACTTGTTCGTGAAACTCTTTGTTTTATTTAATGTTATTCTAAAGATCCCTAGTATTATGTCATTACGTGGGACAACAATGATTTATGGATTAGCACATGTATTGATTGATGATCATGTTTCATGGATCATAGATATAGGAATATCAAATCAATAATATGGACACATGTTAGAGAACATGGTGTTGGATTGACCCACTCCGAGACGTTGCTGGGATTGTTATGTTAATATGTGCCATCAAGCGATCTCGAGTGGTATACCTACTGGATCATTCGACCTGAAATCGTCATTGTTTCTCACTGTGTGTAGTGGTGCGCTTTGGGGCTGCCAAACACTACTCCGTAACTGGGTAGCTATAAAAGTGGTCTTCACGTGTATCATGAAACATGGAATGGGATGTGAGCGAATTAAGATGGAATTTGCCCCTCCTACATAACAGGAGAGATGTCTCTGGGCCTCTCGATGTGGTTGGGTTAGGGAAGTGCATGGCCATGCCAAGGTGATTAAAGAGTTAATCACAATGTGACTAAAGGGTTAGTCATGAGTTGTAATCCACCACAAGATCGAGTAAATGGTTGAGCTATCACAAGGGTGGCACGAATCTTGCCTTAAGTTCGACTGGTATCGTGTGTCAAAGGGATCCAAGTATGTGTATATCAAGGTTTAGCCGATATGATCTTTATGTGTATTCGGGAGTCAATATGCCCTGCTAGGTGCCACTATTGACTTATGGCTTGAAAAGGGTTTTCAGATCATGGCTGTCTACACATGAACCTAACGGGTCACACACTTAAGGGGTTGGAATTGGAGAGCTTGCTATATGATTATCTCTAGTGCAAGTGGGAGATTGTTAGTGATGTGCCCAAGAGGCAATCATAAAAAATACGGTTTTATAGGCTAAGAGGGATATTGATTCATATGGGACAAGAGTTCTTTTAGGCCTACAACGTGGAAGCCCATTAGCATGCTCTATAAATATATAGAAGCGGGGCTGCTGGTATGATTGGATGAACCCTGGCCGCCACCTCCCCTTAGCCGTATCCCGAAACCCTAGCCGGGCGCGCGGTGCTAGCACACCACCGCACGACGTTCCATCCCGAACGTGTGGACTCCGTGGAGGCGCCTCTGCTGTTGCTGCTGTGCTGATTGGCGAAAAGCGCAAGGCTATTACGTAGGACTCGAGGAGGAGACATTCAGTTCGTGAAACGATCGACTGTTTCTTCTTCATCAACGCGTATCTACGTTGGAACGGGCTGCTCCAACTCTTCTTCCGCTGCGCAGCGCATCTAGTGTTAACTATATATGACTCTCTTACACGTATATTTTCTGGTTGAACACGGTAGAAAATTAATTATTGTAGCTAGTGTAGTCTACCTGTTCACCTCTCAAATACACTGCAGATGCTTTTACTGTGCGATTCGGCTTTTGTAGCTTGGTCGCTGGCTGCAACACGATGTAGGATCTTCACACCTCGAACGCTTCAAATTTCAACCGACTTTATTTGTTTTACTAGATATTCAAATTTATCAACGGTCAATTACTGTCAGTGTTGCAAGAAATTCTGACCACGTATTGTGCACCTTTTTATTGCTCTGAAAAAGATCCCATCGCCTTAGCATACAGTAGTACTATATATTATTTTTAAATTAGCTTGATGACTTTTCATCCAAGCACGTTTTCTACCTGGAAAAGGACAAAGAGTAGGAGCGAGAACTGAGAAGCTACGACGCATACGTAAAAAGATGAATGTTTGGAACGCTCGGGCAAGTGGCAGCCGACCCTGCTGTTTTCCCGAACTTCGGCCTTCCTTTTTGGACCATGGGAACTAGTACCAGTAGCTGCTCACGTGCTATCTCTTATTACCTTGCAATTTGTGCCTCACGTCACGTGGTTTATTTTTGTTGATACGGCTCAAACATAACTTTATACAAATTTCTGTTATAATATATTCATAACTCCTACCAAAACTATAATATTAAGGTCATGTTTGATAGAGTTTCATATTCTTATTTTCCAACTTCCACTTCAGATTCTCTAAAAACACACTCCTCTGATAATCTGAAGCTATAACAGGAAAGTGTTTGGATATAATGTTGGCTCTAGATTCAAGAATGAGATGATTGTATGCAAAATATTTATAGTACATATGGTTTTCGCACATGTATATTGTTTTGTATGTATTACTAGCTTATTTAGGTGGTTCTTTTGTATATTGTTATTTTGGACATTATTTACTTTTTTAAAACATTTTTGGCCAAAAGTATTTAAAATGTTGGACATAAACTCGATAAATTTCCATATTATCATTCATCATGAATGTGAACTCGGCTATCCACTCGGCCAAACATTTTTAATCCACCGTGAAAGCGCATAAACAGTAAACATAAGTATTGGAACATAGAACACATCCTCATTTTGTAATGGCTTCGCTATATTAGATGAGTATATGAATCTCATATCAGTAGTGCCATTCTTAGGCCATGTTTGGGAAGTAGGGATTGTTCCAATGTCATCATCTGGAACTTCAATTCTTTTTTCCAAATGTTCACACACACACACACACACACACACACACACACACACACACACATATATATATATATATATATATATATATATATATATATATATATATATATATATACGTGCTCCCGCTTTTCATATACTACATAAATCGTATGATGATACACTTTATCAATTTGAGCATATTCCAATAATGATTATAAGATACCCCAAAGTGAGTTTTATGAAGAAAAAAAAATTATTAAAGTCCACCTTTTATAGCTAAATTTGTGTATATACCTCTTTATATATATATATATAGTGCTAATGGATAATTCAGTGCTAAAGTGCTAATACCAGGTGGGAGCATGCATGGTGTTTAATGAAGATGCATTAATGAAGGTGTATTGAAGGTAGGAGCATGCAAAGTGATTAAATAGTTTAGATGTGGGAGCCCGTATTAATCTTAGTTGTTCAATTCAGATCCAACGGTCAAGATTGGTATTAGCATCTTGCTACTGAATTACCCATTAACACTAGATACGTTCATATATATATATATATATATATATATATATATATATATATATATATAGAGAGAGAGAGAGAGACTTTAGAAACAAGCTAATTGATGAATTTAAGACTCTTTAGAGACCGATGAGGTCTCTCTAGATATGGACGTACGTACGTGTATGAAGCGGTCGTCCCGAATTCAGAAATAGCGAGCATAAAGCTAGCGGAAGATTTTCTGGGTCACAAATTTTGAAGCGTTTTCTGGTTCATTTTTTCCCGTCCAATTTTTCAACAGTTTTTTGTTCATTTTCCCGGTCAATTTTTGTACAAGAAATTGCAAGACAAGATGAATGTGTAACATTTCTATATTTTTTTCCCCGGGTTCATATTCTCGCTTGAAGAAAAAAAATGAAATCAGGATTAGAATGGAAGGATGATTTTTCATCAGGAGTTGGGGAAAAATAGGTACATTCCACCACAATTTTGGATACAAGAAATTGCAACAGAACAATTGGGGAAAATCACAAGAGAATTTGGGGAAACCAGGAATCGAATGGAAGGATCAGATCCTCATCTATTACAAGAATCGCAAGAAAAAATTCCTTGAAAAAATCACTGAACCTGCGATGATAGCTCCATGACTCCCCAGATCCGGCACTCAGCTGGGCGGGGCCGCGTCGGGGGCTATCCGACGCGGCGGCGGGGCTGACCGGAGTCGAGGGTGGCCGGATCTTGTGCATGGCGAGGTGGTGGGGGAGAGATGTTGAGGGGGTGTGTGCGTGATAGAGAGAGGAGATGTCGAGGATGTCTGTTTTTATGCTTAGGGTGGGGCGAGGGGGTCAGTGAATTACAATTGTGGATAATTACTAGCAACATTAGGGGACACTTTTGTTTCGGATGGGTTAGCTCCCCACAAGAATCCACCCAAGGTTGCTCCGCGCCGCTAGTTCATTTTCTGCTCTGCTCCTCGTTGCTCCGTCCGAGAATCTCTTTTTGGGAGTTAGAGGTGTTTAGCTCAGCTCCACTAGCTTCCACCGAGAAGCTGGAATATGAAGTTGTACCAGATAGACCATAAGAATCTATTTTTGCTACAAATCTACGTGTATCTTCTTTTTACACAGCCAATCCTAGATATCCGTAACAATCGTGTTGGTCAAAATAAAAGTAGTTTGATTGCGCAAGTTCGGAAACAACACTTTTTTTTGTCAGAGTGCGCTAAACATTATACCAGAAAGAAACATCGATTGTACTAAAGATATAAATAAATCAAACTCGTAGGATCAAAGCAACAAATGTTCGGAATAACATTGTTCGTCTTGTAATCGGTAGAACTACCAATTACCAACCGGTTGGCTCTATACTGCCCGATTGGTCCAAGAAGTAGGGAAGGAAAACTGGAATACAGGTCCGTGACAAGATTCACCCACTCATCGGTCATCAGTCCACACCATTGACCCAGATGGCTACAACATGCACAAAGTCCTCAAACTCTCAATACATTAATAATTTTGCCATCTACAATACTTGGTAGAAAACGTGTATTCCTCGGTCATATTTCACAGCCGGATTAATTAATATTATTGAGTTACATCTATCAATCACTTTATATAAAAAAAAAACTTAAATTAATGAGAAAAGACTGATAATTCACTCATACTTCAACACTCTGATCATATACATGTCTCCTAAGACCTAAGACACGAAATAGAAATGGACTGTAATTATTTTCTTAATTGCGCTAGCCGAGTTTAGAATCCAAGTCCTCTTCTATCTGATACTTACATGCACTAATCAGTAAACACAAAAGTTTAATCCGATAAGAAAAGATGAACAACTCACTTGTACTTCAGCAACTATAACCATCGATCAAGAAACCCACGCTGTAGGACCGAAGGCGGCCAATCTCGAAAACTACCGGTTTGGTTTCGCTCCTGTCGACAGAGACCTCCGTTGAAACTCCGCTCCTCTTTCAGCCGCCGGTCAGCGTCGCCAACCAAAACTCTTGACACTTTCCAGCACCCTTTCTTCCTCCTTTCTCAACATAACGCTGGACCGTGGCTATTATGTATGTACCCGCGCACGCACCATATAAAATGAGTATGACCAAGATGCTGTGGAGGAGGAAGGGGAGGCACCGTGAAGGAACCGCCGCCGCGGCGTGCTACGTCCACGGCGCCGGCGACGGGAGGATCCGAGAGGGTACGTGCCGATGCAGCTGGGCAGCGACAGCGAGGAACACGAGAGGGTGCTGTGCCGGTGGTAGAGTCAGTATTTCGTGAAGCCTCAGTCAAAAAAACTAAGCGGGTGTAACTAATATCAAATACTATTCATACACAGGACTAAAAAAAGTACAAAGACAAATGCACAATTGAAATGAAATTTGAATTCCATGTTTAATAATACGACAAAATAGATAAAACATGACAAAAAAAAATAACGTAATAGCTAATTAACGAAGATTTGATTCATCCCGAGCCTATCATATCTTCATCAATTATAGTAATCTTCATCATGTATTTCTATTACATCAAATGGAATCAAATCAATTAATAGAACCCATATTGTACAATCAGGAAACAAAAGCTTAAACCTCAGTATTAAATTTGGCTCATATAGAACTTATAATTCAGATCAGAAGATGTCAGCATTAATTTTTTTAGTTTAGGTCCAAAGATCCCTCGGGTACACTTAAGCTTGACAGTCGATACCATCCCTTTCTCTCTTCTAAGGAGCATATGTACAAAAAGGATGACTCAATCTCATACTGCTTGTTATTTTTTCATCTAGTTAACTGACCAAAAAATTTATTATTTTTCATCTAGTTAACTGACCAAAACATCATCTTGCCACAAGATCCTACGTCACCTTCTGCTTTATGCCTCTTATCATTAGCGTTTTGCATTCATCAGTAGTAAAAAAAATACTAATTGATTCAAAAGACAGGTCGTAATGAAGCAACTTGCAATGGGATCGATTGGATAAAAATTACCTCAAGGCAGAGGGAGCTGGAGGGGGCTGTGGAGTGGGGGTGGCACCGACAGGTCGAGCGAGGGCCGAGGGGAGTGGCCGAGTGGAGACAGACCGGCGTTGGCGCTATCGAGGCCTCGAGGGAGCAGGGAGTGGCGTTGTGGAGGGCGGAGCGGCGCCGGCACGATCGAGGCCTCGAGGGAGCAGGGAGCGACGCTGTGGAGTGGGGGCGGCACCGACAGGTCGAGAGAGGGCTCAGGGGAGTGGGGCGGAGTAGCGCCGATGCGGTCGAGGCCCTCGAGGGAACCGGAGTGGCGTTGGGGAGTGGGGGCGGCGCCGGCGGATCGAGAGAGGGCTGATGGGAGTGGGTGCGAAGTGGCGCTAACGCGGTTGAGGCCTCGAGGGAGCAGGGAGCTGGAGGGGCGCTACAGGGAGGAACGTTGCTGGCGGGTCGAGCAAGGACCGAGGGAGAGTGGGGGCGGAGCAGCGGTGGCGCGGTTGAGTCTCTCGAGGGAACCGAAGTGGTGCTGGGGAGTAGGGGCGGCACCAGCAGATCAAGTGAGGGGAGGGGGCGGTGGTGAATGTGCGAGGGAGGATACGGGCGTAGGGTTGCTTCTTGCTTGGCAATTGGACTGGCCGACTGGGTCTTAATCTTCTGGACTGGGTGGCCGCAAGCCTCAAGCTATGCCACTGTGGGTTGCAAATTTATAGATATATACTAATATAGATACCACTACTACTACCTTCAAACCTTAGCCCGTTGCTTTACCGGCCCGAGGCCCATCTCCGTACCCCGCCGGGGCCCTTGACGCTGCCCAGGGTGCCGAGCATGACGGAGCTGCTGGAGATGGCCGAGCAGCGGTAGGGGTAACGGGTACCTAGAGCGTGGCGTGCAACAACGCCAGATAGCTAGAGCGCTTGTGTTCTTTGTGAACACACCAACGCAAACTTTGCTTACAAAACAAAAGAATGTGTTCTCCTCTAGTAGAGAAGAAAAGGGAAACGGTTTTGGCTGTGGTTGATTCGTTTCGTCGCATTGGTTGGTTCTCACGTTCTTGTATTCGTCGCTCTCTGCTACACTTTTTTTTTTTTTTGAGCGGATGTTGGGCAATTGCAAATTGGGCCACTTGCTTTGCGCTTTTGTTGCAGGCCTTCCACGCCACATGTCTTAGTTCGGCCCAAAGGCAGCCTCCAGCCGGTCGTCCGCCTTGAAGCTGGGCCTCACGCTCCCCCGTTAATAGGCTACCGCCTACTGCAGCGCACCAGAATCTAGATGTTTGTTTTTCAGTTTTCACAAAGCCGAACCTCTGGGAAAGGTCCGATCAAAGCCTTAATTTGAACTAAAATATCGGTCTATTCACGTGGATAGAGTGAGAATTTGAACTAAAATTCTGACGCATTCATATGAATGAATAGGAATTTTGGTTCAATAGCGGAACTCACTTTGACAAGGACATCCTGCCACTAGCACGTCCTCTATCTCAGATGGTGTTGTTCACGATATACAAGTTCTAAGATCAGTAGCGAACTAGTTCTATTCGGTCGGCACAAAATTTGAAGTAGAGAGGGGATCCGGGTTCCATACCTTCGGTTCCTGCAGTAAAGCCACACCAAGTTCAGGGAGAGGAGGAAGACCGGCGTCGGGTGGCCGAACGGGGCTGTGAAGAGGGGGAACGACCAGTGAGGCTACAGACATCGATTGAACTACATCACCACAAAATTTGAAGTAGAGGGTGGATCTGGGTTCCATACCTTCGGTTCCTGCAGTGAAGCCACACCAAGTTCATGGAGAAGAGGAAGACCGACGTCGAGTGGCCAAACAGGAGCTGCGAAGAGGGTGAACGACCAGTGAGGTTAGGCTTAAGGACGGCGGAGGAGTTTAGGGTTAAGAGCAGCGGCGGTTGCTGACCTCAACGGGGGGAGATAAGGTCAGGGAGGTCGCCAGAGTTTGCACCACTCGTTGCGGCCGCTGACCTCACTCCGTACGTGTGTCGCCCGTGCTTCAGCTCTCCCAGCCTCCCACCCGTTCTGTTGCGCGCGGTGGAAGAGAGGACATGGCGCTCATAGGGTAAAAGAAGGGGTTGGGGGCCGCCGTGAAGAAGGACGATGAAAGACGGGCCACCGGGAGGGACGAAAGACTGGTTGCGGACTACAGCGACGGAGGGAAGAAGAAGGAAAACAACGGGGAGGCGCGTTCGGCTGGTCGCGTGGGGCGAGTAAAGGCAGCTCCAGCTGCCAGAGCGCGCCGACCCAGCGGAAGAGCGATCAGATGGCGCACACGAGTTCAACCGGATCGGACGGACACACACACACACACACACACACACAAAAAAAAAAAAAACGTGGCCAGCCAGCCTACGCTTCACGTGAGTCCGCTTTTAAATAGATAGAAGGATGGGCGGAGCCCAAGTGGTTCCCAAGCCCCAACCATCAAGTGAGTTCGCTTTTATACAGAAGGATGGGCGAGCCCAGCCAGCTGGTTCCCAAGCCCAGCCATCAAGTGAGCTAGCTTTTATATAGAAGGATGGGCAGGGCCCATGTGGCTCCCGGGCCCAGCCATATATGTTGGCCAGTAGCTCTGACGAAACATTAGAAAGCCTGCGGCCCTTAAACGACAAGTACGGGCTATCTACAAGGACACTACGATGTTGAACGGTGACGATAACTGCAAACGCTGCGTGACTTGCAGGCTGCGGCCTTGCCTGAGTGCCTGCGCTGCAAGCCATTTAAACTTCCACTGGGAAAAAGAAAAGCCACTCCAACATTGCAAATTTGCAATGGCTAAGGCTGCTTGCCTTGTCATCCCCCACCAAAAGACAACCGGGCACGGACAACCATCACATCGTCCCCATTAATTGGCATTCATGTCGGCCATAGATACAAACTGCACTGCAGCTCATCAAGGCTGCAGTCAGCTGCGACGTCAAACTACTTACTCCTCATCAAACATTAAAAAAGGCCAGGAAACGTGAGGTGATGCACCCCCTACTCAAGAGTAAACGAGTCACATCATTGTTGGAGTTAATACGGAAGATGTTAGAATTAATACAGAATAAGCTTAAATTTTTTATTTTAATTAATTTCTAAAAATTTTAAAAGCCTATACGCACCTTCTAAAACTGTTTAGTCCCATATAGAGAGTTGAAAAGGGTTGGTTACACTATTTTATAAAGTAAAATGTGGTAACCCTTATGGAATTGGAGAGAGCCAACACACGTGCGCTCGCTCGCATGCTCGCGATGCGGTGCGGGCATATCGGGTGCGAGCGCGTTTTTCTTTATCTATTCGAAAATCGAAGCGCATCGAATAGCATTAACAAACGGCTGGTAGTAACGGTTCCATTACTAGTGAGTAATGGCTACGGTTAACACTAATTGATGGCAAATCAATAACGACCGTTTCCTTAGCAACTCTTTTTTTTTGCTATTAAAACTGATTCTTTTCCGATTCGCTCCAAGAAAGGCAAAAGTTCTTTCCATGATTCATCTAGCATATTTCTGGATTAAAATAATTCAAAATGTTCATATGTTTAACAATCCAAAAACCTTATTATATGCATTTTTCGACAACTAGCTTTGCTGCTGCGCTCAAACCCTCTAAGTTCGATAGTGTGAATTACAAGAGGTAGCGCACCAAGATGGTGCTTTGACAAACTACCATGAACGTTTTTCATGTGGTAAACGAAAACTCAAGGAACACTTACTCCTGAACAGCAGCAAGCGTTCGAGGCTGCTGATAACCTCTTTAAAGGTGCCGTGGTTAGTGTTTTTTTGTGAGAAGTTAGTTGATAGATACATGGTGATTAAAACTGGAAAAGAGATATGGGATGCGCTCGAGACCAAATTTGGGTTTTCGGATGCATGCAGTGAATTGTATCTCATGGAGCAATACCATGACTATATAATGGTTTATGGCCGTTCTGTAGTTAAATAGGATCATAAGATACAATCCATAGCCATAGAACTTGAGCTCTTGAAGTGTGTATTACCAAACAAATTTGTCGCGGGAGGCATTATTGCCAAGCTTCCTCCTTACTTCTTTGAAACACAAGAGACAAGAGTTTTCTATTGAAAATCTTATTGGGTCTCTTGATGTTGAAGAGAATACGAGGGTAAAAGATACACACACTAAAGGTAATGAGGGACATTCTAGTGCCAATGTGGTGCAGAAGAAGAATGATCAAGCTCAAAAGTTCAAAGGCAAGAACAAGATTGTACAATGAACTAGCTTCAAGAAGAAGAACACAAAGGATGACATTTGCTTTGTGTGTGGCAAACCTGGTCATTGGGCCAAGGAGTGCAGCCAACGCAAGGGTGAAAAGAATCAACAAGTGTAGAATTCTAAATCTACTAATATTGTTGTTGGCACCACTGAGACGGGAACATCAGGGTATGGTAATTTACCTACTGTTTTTTAAGTATGTCAATCTACCAATCGGTGGATAGACACTGGTGTTAATATACATGTGTGTGCTGATATTTCATTGTTCTCTTCTTACCAGGTCACTAGGGATTCGGCCGTTCTAATGGGGAACAGGTCACATGCCACAGTTCATTGTGTTGGCACAGTCGATCTGAAGTTTACTTCTGGAAATATTATGCAACTGAAGAATGTGCATCATGTGCCATCTATCAACAAGAATCTCGTCAGCGAATCTCTTCTGTGCAGAGATGGCTTTAGACTGGTATTTGAGTCCAATACATTTGTAGTGTCAAGTGTGGATAATTTGTTGGTAAAGGCTATGTGTGCGGAGGCTTGTTCCGCCTATCTCTTTCAGATTTGTGTAGTAATGTTGTGAACTATGTTCGCAGTGGTAATGAGACTACTATTTGGCATTTACGATTTTATCACATAAATTTTAGTTGCATGATGCAGTTAGCCAATTTAGAGTTAAGTGTAATAGAAACATATGCACATATTCAAGTTTTACTTATGGTTGAGTTTAACCTATATTTTGGATCCGAGAAATGCAACATTATATAAATTGAGATGTCGATTGCATACCTCGTTGTGTTTCACCTTTATCCAAATGAGACTACACAAAGATAATACTTGATAAAAGAGTTAGTCTCATATTTGGATTTGTCATTAATCACCAAAACACTCCATTACCTCATAATGGCGGGTCTAGATCTTTCAATCTCCCCCTTTTTGGTGATTGATGACAAATCCATTATCAATAACAACATTTGGATATTCATAGACATAAGATAAGAATTTAAACTAATGAACTATGTCTATGCATCATATGAGGTGAAACATAAAGCATTAAACAAAATGCATGTGAAAGCATTCTCCCCCTTACACATCTAATGCATGCATTTTCCCTCTTTTGGCATGTCTAAACAAATCAAACATCCAAATGAAGAATATTGATAAAACATTCTCCCTTTTGGCATAAATCACCCAAAAACACAAGACAAATCTTAGCCAAAAGGAGCCTTTGCAAATAGATACCACTTGCAAAAAAAAAATTTGAGGTTGGTCACAAAAAGTATGAATTGAACTTATATGACCAAGGGAGGTAGTTCTGTTCTCAAGATATGAGAGGAGAAACAGATTTAGGTTACAAACCTAATGATCATAACATTCTCCCATTTTAAATCAAAACATTTAGAACCATTTGAAATGATAGTTGAAACATATTCAACTAACCTCCTACTTTGAAGTCTTCTCAAGAATATTTTCAAATCCCAAAACGAGAAGATCAAAGATGGCCAATACTGAAAATATGTGGAAGCAAGCTCAGAAAAATATGAAATTAATCATGGAGCTAGTGCTGGCATATACACATAATTTTCATTTTGGGAGGCTTAACCAGAAAATGGGTAAAATGGTTCCAATAAATTTGAGAAATTTTTTTTTTAACATAGAACCACTATAGGGATAATTTGTTGGTAAAGGCTACAGGAGATAAAAAGATATAATCAACCACAAACATTTTCATTCATAATCACATCTCATCCACATCTCATGCAAAATAAAAATCATGACATAAAAACATGTTCTCACACGAGGCATAAGATAGCATAGCCAAAATGAAAGTCATACAACCAAGTAGTCATAAGATATTACAATTTTGCATACAAGGTCTAATGACCTAAATAAACAAACGACTCATCGCTTCACAGGAGGGTCTTGAGGATGATCGATCGAGGAGCAGCGGGAGAGCAAGGATGAAATGTGTCAAGGTAAAGCTCCATTATATCCAGCTTGTTTAACGATCAAAGCCATAATGTAAGGTGCAAAGTGTTGCGTCATCTGTCAGAGTCCTTTAAGATCAATTTCCATTTCTTCCGGCTCACCTAACTCCTCATCGATTCATATTGATTCTTCTCCCGATGCACTTTCTTCAATTTTCGATTCTTCCTCATTTCTTGAAGAGGATGCGCCAAAGATCCAATAGTGCCGGGACCGCCATCTTCATCCTCGGCATCTTCAAGAACAACAATGGATGAAGTGTCAAAGATTGAATCAAAAGAAGATGAAATTTCAGTTACTGTCAGAAATCGAAGCTCAAGAAGTTTAACGCGAACTACCGCTAGCGGAAGTTCCGCGCCTAATAAATGAAGTTCCGATTTTCCGGCCGACTTTAAGGCAAAGATAAATTTTGATTTTTCAAGATTTTGATGGATTGAGTCCATGGAATCGATGCATAAACATCATTCAATATTGAATCAACTAATTTGCCCAAGAATCTACCACGATTTCATCGACATTTCATTTTCCCCAAAATCTTAACCTAGGGTTCATAAGAGGTGAAAATCCAAAAGAAATTGGAGATACCTTGAGAGAAGGGATGATTGAACTCGGGAAGTGATTGATCGGTTGAGATTTGAAGAAATACCAAGATCAATCAAAGCTTTTTGGTGGAGACTTGAGAGAAGAGAGGGGCTCGGAGAGAAGAGACTATGAGGCTTGTTCCGCCTATCTCTTTCAGATTTGTGTAGTAATGTTGTGAACTATGTTCGCAGTGGTAATGAGACTACTATTTGGCATTTACGATTTTATCACATAAATTTTAGTTGCATGATGCGGTTAGCCAATTTAGAGTTAATCCTGAAATTCACCATTGCCAAAGGTTCTAAATGTCAAGTTCGTGTGCAATTAAAGCAGCCTCGTAAGGTCGTAAGGCCGCAGAGGTAAGGAACTTGGCACCATTAGAACTCATGTATTCAGATCTGTGTGAGATCAATGGTGTGTTGATAAAAGATGGTAAGAGATATTTCATGTCTTTGATTGATGACTCCACTAGGTTCTGCTATGTGTATCTTTTGAAAACTAAAGATGAAGCTCTTCACTACTTTAAAATTTATAAGGCAGAAGCTGAGAACCAACATGAAAGGAAAATCAGAAGGGTTAGGTCTGATCGTGACGGCGAGTACTTTTCTAATGACTTCAATTTATTCTGTGAGGAAAATGGTATAATCCATGAGAGGACGCCTCCTTATTTACCCCAGTCAAACGGGGTTGCTGAAAGAAAGAACCGCACTCTAACTGATTTGGTTAACGCCATGTTAGACACAGTGGGTCTTTCCAAAGCATGGTGGTGCGAGGTTATATTGACGTTATATCATGTCCTAAATAGGATTCCCACAAAGAATAAAGAGATAATCACATATGAACAATGGGAAAAGAAAAGACTATCACTTTCTTACTTGCGCACTTGGGGTTGTTTGGCGATAGTCAATGTGTCAATTCCCAAAAAGCGTAAGTTTGGACCAAAAATCGTGGATTGCGTCTTTCTAGGCTATGCTCACCATAGTATTGGATATAGATTTCTAGAGGTGAAATCTGGAGTACCTGATGTGTATGTCAGTACAATTATGGAGTCCAGAGATGCTACATTCTTTGAGGATATTTTTCCGATGAAAGATATGCCTAATTCATCGAGTCAGGAGCCTGATACAACTCCTAAATCTATCTTTCAATGGAATATTTTGAGCAAATTCCTGAGGAGGAAGACAATGAAACTCTAAGGAAGAGTAAAAGACAAAGGAATTCAAAGTCTTTTGATCTTGATTTCATTGTGTACCTTGTGGATGACACTCCAAATACCATTTCTCAAGTATATGCTTCTCCAGATGCGGAATACTGGAAGGAAGCAGTCCGTAGTGAAATGGATTCCATTATCTCTAATGAAACTTGGAAGATCACTAAACGTCCTTATGGTTGTAAAACTTGTATGATGTAAGTGAGTGTTCAAAAAGATGTTTAGGCCTGATGGTACTATCGAGAAGTACAAGGCACGACTTGTGGCCAAGGGTTATATCCAAAAGGAAGGCGAAAATTTCTTTGATACTTATTCACCTGTGGCTAGATTGACCACTATTCGAGTACTACTATCTCTGGCCGCCTCACACAGTCTTCTCGTTCATCAGATGGACGTTAAGATGACTTTCCTAAATGGAGAGTTAGACGAGGAAATATACATGGAACAACTAGATGGATTTGTAGTAAATGGCCAAGGAGGAAAGGTGTGTAAGTTGTTAAAATCTTTGTATGGTCTTAAATAAGCACCTAAGTAGTGGCATGAAAAGTTCGACATAATTTTAACATATGTAGGCTTTATTGTGAATGAACCTGATAGATGTGTGTATTATCGCCATGGTGGGGGCGAGGGAGTCATTCTCTGTCTGTTTGTTGATGACATACGATCTTTGTGACCAACCTTAATGTGATTAAGGAGGTCAAGAACTTCTTGTCTCAGAATTTTGAGATGAAAGATCTGTGAGTAGCCGATGTTATCTTGAACATCAAGCTGTTGAGAGGTGGTGATGGCGGAATTACATTATTGCAAACTCATTATGTGGAAAAGATTCTGAATCGTTTTGGTTATAGCGACTACAAATCCTCTCCAACACCTTATGATCCTAGCGTGTTGCTTAGAAAGAATCGGATAATAGCCAGAGACCAATTGAGATATTATCAGATAATTAGTTCACTCATGTATTTAGCTAGCGGTATCAAGCCTGACATCTCGTTTGCTGTGAGCAAACTAAGCCATTTTGTTTTCAATCCAGGAGATGATCATTGGTATACTCTTGAGAGGGTAATGCACTATCTAAAGGGTACTATGAGCTATGACATTCACTATACCGGGTATCCCAGGGTACTGGAGGGTTATAGCGATTCAAACTGGATATCTGATGCTGATGAGATTAAGCCCACAAGTGGATATGTCTTCATACTTGGAGGTGACGCTGTTTCATGGAAGTCTTGCAAGCAGACCATCTTAACGAGGTCAACAATGGAAGCAGAACTCACGGCATTAGATACTGCCACTATTGAAGCCGAATGGCTTCGTGAGCTCTTAATGGATTTGCCGGTGGTTGAAAAACCGGTACCTATTCTGATGAACTGCGACAATCAGACTGTGATTATCAAGGTGAACAGTTCTAAGGATAATATGAAGGCATCAAGACATGTGAAGAGGAGACTGAAGTCCGTCAGGAAAGTGAAAAACTCAGGAGTAATAGCTTTGGATTATATCCAAACAGCTAAAAATCTGGCAGATCCCTTCACAAAGGGTTTATCATAGAATGTGATAGACAATGCATCGAGGGAGATGGGTTTGAGACCCACGTGAGTTATACCATAGTGATAATCCATCCTATATGACCAGAGATCCCGTGAAATAGGATTGGCGAAATAAACTATTGTTAAACTGGGAGGAGAGTACTTTTATAGACCCACTCCATTGGAGATGCAATTCTCTCCTAAATTTGTATGGCGGGTTGATTTTTATCTTAATGTGTTCTGTGGCTTGTTTAAGCAAAGATGTTGTCCTACAGAGCAGTCTTGAAAGAACACACCTATATGAGCCCGACTGCTATTCACAGTCTATGAGATAGAGAAATCTCTAGGAAGCTCATGAATAGGCCAGGAGTGTGACTTATATGCTCCAACCCGTGGGGATGCCTGACAGTCTAGTATCAGTTAAGGACTTAAGTGAAACTTATTCACACAAAACTGCCAATTTAAGGCTTAATCCATTGTGCAGTTGTGGATAAGTGTAGCTTCTGTTCTAGGTGGATGTTCAACCTTAATCGGTCTCCATCGAAACACTGGTATATTAAAACAATACTGTGAATCAAGGCATTTCACATGTGCCTTTGGGATCTGATGGGGTATTGTTGGAATTAATACGGGCTAGGCCCAAATTTTTAATTCTAATTAATTCCTGAAAATCTCAAAGGCACATGTGCAAGTACTAAAACTGTTTAGTTCCACATGGAGAGTTGAAGGAGAGTTACGTCATTTTATAAGGTAGAACGTGGTAGCCTCCTTGTGGAATTAGAGACAGCCAACACACGAGCGTGCTCACTCGCTCGCCGAGCCGAGCCGTGCCGTGCAGGCATGTCGGGCGCGGGCGTATTTTTCTTTATCTATTCGAAAATTAAAACGCACCGAATGGCATTAACAAACAGCTGGTAGTAACAGTTCAGTTACTACTGAGTAATGACTGCGGTTAACCCTGATTGATGGCAAATCAATGGCGACCGTTTCCTTGACAACTCTCTGGCCTCTTTGTTTTTGGCTATTAAAACTGGTTCTTCTCCGATTCGCTCTAAGAAAGACTAAGACAGAACCCAGGAATTTGTTGCTGGATCTAGTGATCTCCATCCCGACGAGGCACGTGTACGATCGTCTTCATTCGATTATCTGCTACGTCTACATCAATTGCACGACGTCTACTACGCCATGAAGACCGACGATCTCACCAAGACTTTTTGCTGCTACTTCTTTCACTGGAAGTGGGTATGCCTATCTCACCCTTGTTGTTTGGTTAGCTTTATTATCTATTGTTGCCTTGAACACTGTGATATAAATGGTAGTTTGTGTTCTTCTAAAAATTCGTATAACTATAGTGTTCTTGATTATCTACTTTATAAAAACAAAAGTTCTTTACATGATTCATTTAGTATATTTATGAATTAAAATAATTCAAAAACTAATCGTATTTTTAACATACATCAGCAGCAATCGTAGTGGTTGCGCATTTTATGGAAGGACGAACTGTCTACTACACATAGGAACCAGTCATGCACACTAGCGTCAACTGGAAGTAGTAGTACTGAATGGAACTCAGTTGCAATATGAAAAAAAGAAAGAAAGATCACCGTAGAACGAAACGAAGAATTGACGGCAAAAGGAGAGCTTTGATCAATTATGGGATTCTAGTATCATGTTCTATGGAGTGTTTGATTCATTGATTTCTTAACAGAATTGGGGCCGGACGTACTAGCAATTGAGGAGAAACAACCAAAAATTAAGAGCACCTCCCGTATGTACCCGAATCGGTCGGTGGATCATGCATGCAGCTTGAGCTTGGTCACATGGAGTCGTTGCAAATTGGAGCACAAAACCTAAAGCGCTGAGGATAAACGATCTCTACTTGTCTTCTTGGCTACCTACGTTGCGTCGGTTAGGTGCCGAGGAAGTCGACGTTGAGGTCGATCCGCGGCTTCTTCTTGGGCGCTGGCGGAGGCGGCACGTGCGACTGGCAGCGTGGGCACCGGGGGTCGCTTCGGGAGATGAGCACGTAGAGGAAGCACCTCGGGCACGCCGCGGCCACCATGCCGCCGCCGGCGGCGGACGGGGAGTCGCAGCCGTCGCCCTGCTCCACGGCGCCGTCGCCGCGGCGCTTGACGGAGGACGTGGTGACGGACGAGGATGACGGGGACGCGCCGGCGCCGCTGTGCTGCTGCCCCTGCCCCTGCTTGCCGCGCTCGAACCGCTCCAGCGCCGTCTTGACCTTCTCGATCGTGCACACGCTGTGGTACGTCGTGGTGGTGGTCGTCGCGGCGGAGACCGGTGCTGGTGGTGTCGTCGCCGTCGGGCAGGGTCTGGCAGCGAACGCGCCGTGGCCGACGCCGGCGACGGGGGACAAGTTGAGGTCCCTGGGCGTTGGCTGGCACGCGTGCTTCTGCAGGGACAGCTTGCCGGGCTGCAGTGCACGCAGGGAAATCAGGCTATAAAAGTTAAAATTACCAGTCGAGGCAGAAATAATCATAGAGGGTAAAGATGACACTTGAGCTAAACATTGACTTTTCCATGCTTTACATTTACATGACGAGTTTATACCCAAACAACGAATTCCTAATTGAGATGAGTAGTTTATTTGGCATGACACAATATTTCAACTTGTCCGGGCAACACGGCAGACGAAGATAACAAATCACAAATGGTCTATATGGGTGCTACATAGCCTAGAGAACAATCAGTCCGCAACTCTGCATAAATCGATATTCTGGTCCAAAAAAATAAATTCAGAACCAGAGTCAAAATATTAAAATATAATTCCTTTGCTGCTGCTGCTGCTCTCTCTCTCTCTCTCCGCCCCGTAACCGTAAAAAAAGAAAGGCCAAATCGGAAAACCTCAGATCGAATTTCTTGCGCTTCGGCCCCCTTTGTTATTGTTCCACCAAACACGCAGCACACAAAAGTATCAAATTTCTTCATCAATTTACCTATGAACTGAACAAACCAATCGATCCATAGCCAAATTAAACACACTTAACCACAGGGGGCCAAGCTCAATTGAGCAGAGAATTAAGAAGAAACCAAAGGTTGACACACGGAGAGAGAGAGAGAGAGAGAGGAGAGGGGCATACCACGGCGTCGTGCCTGGCGGCTGCGTCCCTTGCGTCGTCGGCGGCGGTGCAGCCGCCGAGAAAGTCCCGGGTGACGAGCTCCGCCGCCCTGCTGCCCTCCACCGCTCGAGCCATGAACCCCACCGCCTCAGCAACCATCTAGTACACTACCATACAGCCTCTCTAACTACAATTTTGCCTTTATGACAACAGTAACGGCAGCAGCTCAAGGAGAAGCCTAGCTACCTACCTAGCTAATCAAACAGCAGGAGAAATTAATCAAGCTGGTTACGAGGAAGATGAGGAGGAGCAAAACCTGCGACGGACGGCGAGGAGAGAAGAGAACTTGAGGAGGGATAAATAAAAGAGGGAATAGGCCGGGGAAGGGAAACAAGAGGGGTTTTGGAGGCATGTATGGGCGCCATTAATGGAGGTCTTGGAAAGGGTAGGCATGAGGACGAGATGCGCAATCAATGCGGGGCTGGGAGGCATTGATGGCGATGGCTCCGGGTGTGTGACGAGCGACAGCGACGGATTGGGATGGACCAGCCTACGCCACTGCTAACAACTGCTCCTCTTGCCGCTGGCCACTACTGCTACTCCTACCCTATCCTTTTAATTTTTTTCTATAATTTAATTTTTTTATAGTTATTTTATAATTATCTTTTCCTAACCTTATTTCTAATCCTGATCTCTCATCAAACTATGTTAATCAAATCACCAACTACGGTGTGATCAAACTGTTCTGTCACGCTAATTGAAGTGACATAACAGAATAAACACGTCTAAAGGGATCGATGGCGTGACAGTATAGTTTGATCACACCGCGGTCGGTTATATGACATGACATTGATCACGTACGAGTCATAACGTGACGAAAATATCAGAATTTAAAATACAGTTAAGAAAAAACTATCTTTAAAATATTTTTTAAAAAATAAATAATTAGAAAGCCACTCATGGCCTCTCATCTCTCTCTTATGTGCGGCAAGTGTGTGAGGCTTTGTACACCACTACTCCCTGTGGTAGTGTGGTGTACGCCTGGGGGTGTAGAGTATAAGGGCAGGAGTAGTAGGAGTATTCAAGTACTAGTCCTACCACTCCATATAATAGTACTGGCTTGTGTGGGGATTTGTGGGGACCCAGCCCCTAGGTATCTTCTATGGGATCGGTAAACAATAGGCTCAGTAAAACCCCAAAGTACTCCCTCCTAGCTAGATCGTGGATTAGTAGTGCAAGGGACATTACATTGCGTCAAGGCTGAAAATGGAATGGCCCGCTGAAACGAGGAGGCCTATGTGCCACTGTGCGCATTTTCGGCGGAAACAGTGTTTCTCGTACTGTATTGTTAACAAATAGTAGTACAGATGTGTTATTCAGTGACATATGTGTATTTTTATACTTTCTACACCCGATATCAATCTCGGACGCACGCTCATAGCCCAAAGAAGCGGTGTGCCGCCCGAACAAGCCTCCTCCGCACAAGTGTCGTCCGGATATGGGTCTCTTGCAGCCCCCTAGCCCGGAGTGCCATGGCCCGACAGCGCCTTCGGATTTTTCGCCACCATCACACTGCACTGTCCGCGGGAGTAGCCTTCGCGCAGCTATAAATACCAGAGCCACTCTCGCTCTCAGTCATTCTCAATTGTGTTTTCGTTATCGTTCTTGTGCTCGTCGCTGAGAGCACAAAGAGCATAATAAAAAAAATAAAGATTAAAGTTTGAAGCAGTTATTAGGAACGTACTAGTATTGAACGGTCCCACTGAATGGCAAGTAATTTTTGTCCACTGCATTTTGTCGTTCTTACTGAAGTCGTAGTTAATTAGTCGTATTCAACTAGTCCTAATTAATGTATCCTGCAGTCGTAATTAAATAGTTGTTAATAATTTAGTCCTAGTTTACTACTGCTTATTATTAAGAGGTAATGAATTAGTCGTATCTAATGAATCGATAATTAATTAGTGCTTAATAATGTGTGGCAATTAATTATTCATAATTAATTAGGCTTTATTATTTAAGTATGAATTCAATTAATTAGTCGTAATTAATAAGGCTTTATTATTTAAGTATGAATTAGTAAGTAGTTACAAAATAGTGGTGATTAATCAATCATAATTAGTTTAGTGCTAATTAGTTAGGCATAATTAATTTAGTAGAAATTAACTAGTCGTAAATAATTTAGTGGTAATTAATCAGTGATAATTAATGAATTAGAATTGTTTGAGTCATAGTTTATTAGTGACAATTACACTAGCGCAAAAGGAGTGATTGAATTTACGTGGCCATAATTACTCTGTTGATAAGTAACGACTCGTGATTAATTAGTGGTGACTAAATAAACATAATTAATTATGATTAATTATGCATGAGCGTAGTTAATCATTCTTAATTAATTGATCATGATTAATTCAATGGGAATTACTTAGATGTAATGAATTATTCGTAAGTATTTTTTTGACAAGTAAATAAATTGTTACTAATTAATTAATTATTCATATTTAATTACTCGTATTTAATTGATTACTTGCATGTAATATGTCATAATTATTTGTGTCATGGGTAATTACCGGCGAATAAATTACTCGTATTTAATTGATTACTTGCATGTAATATATCATAATTATTTTTGTTGTGAGTAACTACTGGCGCGCAAATTACTTGTGATATATTAGTATTAATTAGTTTAGTCATATTTAATTAGTGCTAAGTACATACCATGTTCGTTATATCGCGTATCGCAAATCGGGTTTTTATGGCTTTAGGTAATTTCGAACATGCAATATTTGGTAGTGTTTTATGGCGACAGTCTCGTACGGGCCGGACCAAATGGGTTGGACCTGTCGAGATACCAATACAAGATGGTCCAGGCGGAGGGGCTCGATGCGATGAATATTCACAAGCTTAGTAGCTACATCCGGAGGGAGTTCGACACGGAGCCAACGATGAAGAAACTTTTCATCGAGGGGATCACCTGCACGAATAGGGGAGGGCAACGCATATGAGAGCTGCTTAAGGTGAATGGAAGCGCAACATGGGGCTAGTACATGTAGATTGCTTCCCAGTCCAAGGTGGCGATATACGGGTAGCCGATGGTGTACGTGAATTTCGTACGCAGGGCGTCGGGAAAACGTGATGATTCCGGCGTCTCGGGAAGCGGGCAACCGCAGGAAGAACTTGAAGACGGTAGCACCGAATGTGTTATTTTTAGGAAATCCAAAGGAGAAGACTTGCACATAATTTTGTACAAAATGAGGGGGCGCAACTGTGGTAGTTGGGCCATATTGACTGCCACGAGTATCTACCATACCAACCTCTTGGGTTGTAGTCCAACGAGGACGCCAACCCGGGCTCGGATGGTAGCGAGAAAGACACACCCCAGGGTGGTGGTCTAATCGGTAGAATTGTGCCATCAGATGTGCCTTATATGGCATCGAGACTTGATGATATCGCAGTGCGTTCATTCGTACTACCGTAAGAAGAAGGGTTCCAGTGAGGGTTTGATGCTAACACCCTCTTAGTTGGGTAGCACTTCCCTAGCAAGGCGAGCATGCAACAAGCTATAGCACGATACACCTTGTCCATCAGCCGTGTGTACCGGGTGCACCGGTCTAACCCAAGACATTAAGCAATGAAGTGTGTAGTGCAAGATTGCCCTAGCAAGGTCAACGCTCACCGATCAAAGTTCTTTGGCTCGGTCTTGATGGTCAAAATAGTGACCGAACACACTTGCGTGTTTAGCAAGCCCCCAGGGCAACAGTGGAATGTGACTTCCGCGTAGGTGGCAAGCCTCATCAGCCACCTATTTGCGGAGAACGTGTCCGTCTCCCCCAAGATGCTGCTGTCGAAAGTCGCCAATCTGGTTGGCTATCCAATCAGGTAAAGCAAGGTCCAGCGAGCCAAGTAGAAGGTTATCGAGTCCATATACGGGACATACGAAGAGGCATACAACCTTTGTGCCGAGAATGCTTCACCAGATTGCCGAAGCAAGCCCCAGCACATATATAAACATGGTTGAAAGTGAAGAAGCTAATGGAGGCTCCAACTATTTCATACTGGACCAGGTGTTCTGCGCTTTCGCACATGCCATAGAGGGCGACAAGTTATGTCTTCTTGTGCTCACCATGGATGACATTTTCCTCACGGGGATACAAGGGAACCATTCTCACAGCGGAGGCGGCCAATGTGAATGACCGGTTTCTCCCAGTTGCTTTTGCCATCCAGTTGGTTGTAGTTCCTCACGAATGTGAAACGGGCGGTTGTGGGAGATCAAGCAAACATATGCTTTATCACGGACCAAAATGCTAGGTCGTTGTCGGCTCTAAACACCATGAAGAATGAGATGGAACCCCCTCACCAGTGGAACGACGTGGAAACCTGGTGGTGCATGAGTCATCTTGCATCAAACTTCTTCACACGGTTCCGCGGCAGGAATTAATGAAGACATTTAAGACGTTGTGCATGCAAAACAAGATACAAAAGTTTGAGTCCATCTAGACAGACACTACTACACAAAGTGTCATCATAGACGGTTCTAAACCGTCATCACAGACGATTTCTGAACCGTTTGATTTTATGTATCTGTGATAACAAACGGTTATCACAGACGGTTTTTGAGTCATCTGTGATAAGTAACAACACATACGGTTTTTGGTCGAAGCTGTTTGTGAAAGTCTACTATCACATATGGGTTTGTAGATAAAATCGTCTGTGATAGCTGATGTATCACAGACGGTTTGTAGATGGTTTGTACAAAGGAACCGTCTGTGATATTCTTTTGTATTGCTAAACCTATTTCTTTTTATTGGTTAGCCTTAGGAAATACTAGCCATACCCTTTGAAACAAGTAGAAACATAAAAGTACATGTATACATCAAATTCACATTCACTTCAGAAACAAGCACATCCATTTCACAAATCAATTAACTCAAATGAACTAAAATTAATCATTCATGAATAAATACACGCATGTATCATTAAGTTAAATCTTATTCCAATCAAATTCAATCTACATTGTGGAAATTCCCATATGGTTGTATGATCTTAGACAACAAGAAATATGCAAACTGTCATCGAATGGAATTGAGCTCGGCCTGTGCCGGGCTCGGGGGAGGAGGGGAGTTAGGTTGGAGGAGGCGGGCTCATGCTCGGGATGGAGGCGATGAGCTTGGGGGAGGAGGGAGCGTTAGAGAAACATTACTGCCAGCAGAAAGGCATATAGAGTACAAACTAATAAACTACTTAGCAGTTGAATTAATAAACTAATAATCCTCAAGGGCATATATAGGGCATATATAGCAACGTAGAAATCTCATCGTGAAGGAATGCAGAAAGGCTCCCGTTAGGTATGAAATCAAACACTAGCAACTTCTCCCCCTTTGGCCCCTACTACTATGCCCTCAATGCCGTGATTCGGATGATCTTGCGGATGATGGTGATATTTTCCTTAGGATCTTGCATCAAGCACAAGCCAAGATTTACATAGCGCCTCCATTAATTTCAGAATTTCAAACCCAAGCATCAAGGAGGAGAGGGGACGTGGTCGATAGGGATATCAAACTCCTTGTGTCACGATGCCCATGGTGATATTTTCCCATATTGTGGAACTAACATTTTTCATTATTTGGATGAATAGGTTATGTTCCAGGGTAATGAAGACTTGGGATGACATCATGTGTTGATTGTCATCAAGTCAAGGTTGAAGAAGAAGATGCATCATGTGTTGATGCATATGAAGAGCTTGAAGAAATGGGAATCATCGTGTGTCGATGATGTTCAAAGAGTACACTCATCATGTGTTGATGGAGATCTAGTGAAGGATGCATCATGTGTTGATGCGTATCAAGAAGAGGAGAGGATCATCAAGTCAAGAGAAGACCCATCATGTGCTGATGCAGGTCAAATGAAGAATGCATCATAAGTTGATGCATATTCAAGAAAAGAACATGAAGAAAAGGAGATCATCATGTGTTGATGATTATCAAAGTCAAGCACTCGGACTTGAAGTGATGATGTGTGTCATCAAGCTTCAAGAAGATACAATGCAAAGGTGTGACTAGCTAGGGTTAAGGATGTGTTCCTAGTCTTTTACCGGTCTTGGTTTTTGGTTGGAAGACCGGATTGCTAGTATAGGTTGTCGTACTATTAAGAGGGTCTTGACTAGTAGCATGAGTTAGTCATGTGTTGATAGCTCATTATGCTTGCTCTAGCTCATCTATGCATGGAGCTATTATTTGCGAATGTGTTTTACAAATAGCCGAAGCTCGTGCATTTAATCTTTGTAGCATGGCACTATAATTTACAAATGTATTTTGAAAATAGTTGAAATCCATGCAGCTTAGTCTTGTGGTATTATGCTATTATTTGCGAATGTGTTTTGCAAATAGTTGATGCTCATGCTTGATTTCTTGTAGCATGTGACTTAAGTTTGCAAATGGTTTGAGTCCTTGTATCTCATTCCATGTGGTATGATTCTAAAGATGGCAAATGTGTTTTGCAACTTGTTAGGAATCTCGCATGCGATCTTTCTTGGCATGGCTCATCAATTGGCAAATGTGTTTTGCAATTGAAACTGTTGTGAAAGTTAGTGCTATTTTTTCTCAGGATAATCAGTAGTTCCGGCGTTATAACTGCGAAACTACCGCTGTGCGATAGTACCAGCATGTTGAGAGATAACTACCACATGCCGGTTTGTCCAAAAATCCAGCGGTTCATTTTTTTCAGAGAGACACCTCTTTGAGAATTCTTTGCTCATCTGGAAGAGCAGTAGTACCGGTATGTTAGGCGCGGAACTACTGCACCTCGGTGCTTCCGAAAATGAGCACGGTACGTTTTTTCCAGAAGGTGCCATGTGTTGGACTTGAGTGAAAGCGGTAGTACCGCCCAACAGAAACGGAATTACCAGAGTGTGGAACTACTGCGGGTTGGTTGGCGGTAATACCATATTTTACTTTTCAACGACTAGTTTCTCGTCTGATATAGCTGTTACTGTGCTTGTCGTGTAGGTGCGGTAGTACCGACCATAGAACGATGGTAGTACCGCTTGGGCTGATTTTTCGGCAGAATCTTCTCCAACGGTTAGTTTTCGTGTGTGTGCTATAAATACCCACCTTGGCTGGTTGGAGGCATTGGTTGCTGGTGCCAAATTCATTCCTTTAGCTAAGAGCAAGCCTCTCATCTCTTATGTGCATGTGTTGCACTTAGTGAGTTTGGAGAGCAAACCCTAAGTGCTTGTGTTGCCTTAGGTAGTGGATTGTGTATCCACTTGAGCTTAGACACTTGATCAGTTCAAGTGAAAGTTGAGACTTATTACTCTTAGTGTTTGCCGACACCTAGACGGCGTGGAGGCGTCGTAACCGGTGATCTTCTCAAGAAGCTTGTGAGAATGCCTAGCGTGGTTGTGAGTGGTTTGGTGCTCACCATCTCCGGGGTGGAGGAAGAGCAACCCGAGTGGATCGAGGTGTTGGTTCGTGTTGGAACCGGTCCAAGTGGTTGGACTTACCTCGGAGGTGTTGGCTTAATTCATGGAGCCGGTCCAATTCGTTTGGGCTTACCTTAACGTGGATTAGGGGAGACCGGTAAGTCTCCGAACAACACAGTAAAATATAATTATGTCATCTTGGTTTGTTCTTGTGCTTTACTTTGTGCAATTTACAGTACTTGCTTTAATTGCTTATATATCTTTGCATGATTGATCTCATTGAATTGTATTCATATTGTTGGTGCACTTGGTGGAGCCTGGTTGATTTAGGTTTTAACTGTGCAAAACCAAATTGTTATTTGCTTCCGCATTATAAATTGGTTTTAGCCAAAGAGAATTTTAAAACCTCCTATTCACTCGCACCTCTAGTCGGCCTCCTCGATCTTACAACAATTCCCGAAGAGACGGTGATGCTTTGATTTTCCAACGATTTATGAGGAAAGATTCTAATAAAATTTTATTTATTGAACTTCAGTTTAACTTTGCCACAAGTCGATACATATAAATAACCATCAGAAGGGCAGAACTTACGCACAGACTTTCCATCTTTCCTACTTCTACTTCATTTTAAAGTTCTTATCTCCAAACATCACAAGTCCGAATAGATTTCTTTAGAAGAAATAATTGGTCCTTAGAGTTCTTCCACTATGGGTAAGAATATGGAAATAAAGTACATTGCATGGCAAAAATTGACTTTTTGACCACTGTGGAAAAGACAGAATCTATGGATCATGACTTAAGATGGTTTAAAAGTCAATTTAGTCTACGGCGCACGACGGTACAATAGCTAGCTGCGAACGTATTCAATACTGCGCGTGCTCACCATGACGTGCGATGATCATTCTTATAAAACAAGTAGTAACGTCGCCGCGCGAGACTAAGAGGCGCATCACGCGGGAGCCAAAGCATTGAACATATCACAGACACTTCAACAACAAATCGTATGTGATATTTAGTAATATCATAGACGGTTCTAAACAAGAGCCGAAGCATTGAACATATCACGGACACTTCCAACCACAAATCGTCTGTGATATTTAGTAATATCACAGACGATTTTCAGTTTTTGTTTAGAACCGTCTGTGAAACTTCACATATGGTTTTCAACATGAACCGCCTAAGATATTTAGTAATATCACAGACGGTTCTTGTTCAGAACCGTCTATGATACTTCACAGACGGTTTACAACATGAACCGTCTGTGATATTACCTCTTCATATATGGTTTTTAACATAGGCAGTCGCTAAATCAAAACCGTCCATGATTATATTTAATATTGACGGTTTTGGTCAACCGTTTATGATGAGTCGTCCAGTATTAGCCTTTTTGTTGTAGTGAGATCTCGAACATTGGACTACGAGGCATACAATGGAGTCCCATCTGGATGCACGGGAGGGACAGGACGTTGCGAGCGGGCAAACCAGGAGCACCATAAGTTTCACACAGTAGATTAATCTCCACGCTCTGAGTTGGAGAAATAGTCTCCACTCTATGACACAGACAGTGCAAGGTACGGAATTATGATGACCAACATGTCTGAGGTGTACAACAGTGCGCTGAAAGGTGTGTGGTGCCTCCTTATCACATCGATCGTTGAGGAGAGATGGGCTCGCACGGTTGGTTACTTCGTCAATAGAGCCACCGCAGCGAAGCGGCAGCCGGAAGAAGAGAAGCAGTGTTCCGAGAACATGCAGAAGTGACGAGGATTAAAATATCTATGTATTACTTTGAAATACATAAATAAAAGATCATATGTCTTCGTGGTCGTAAACCCTTGGATTAACGACCTCTGTGGTCATAAGAGTCGTAAACCCTAAGGTTAACGACCCCCATGGTCATAAGAGTCGTAACCTCTGAAGCTAACAACCTCTGTGGTCGTTAGGGTTCCACAGGTTACTTATAGGTACACACTGGTCAGATGATGTCCTGTACCTAGTCTCTGACCAGATGATTGCTCGTATAAGTAATAAACTGGCATCTAATTCGGCTCTAAGAATATCCTTTACCGTGTGATGAATAGAGCACATGTTCTATTGACTCCATACCACGCGACGTTTCATGATCCTAAGACACTAGCGATAAACTATCATGCGGTTTAGTGTCTCACAGACATTAACCCACCAAACGATTGATACTTCATCAACAGTCGTCTCACTCTGACCAGTCGCGACACTCCCAACAGGTGCTTATACCATGATTAACTGACGTCACTTCATCAACTATTTAAGGAAAGGCGCGAACGGCGGAAAGGGGATCGAAGCCAATTCGAAAAATCAACAGACAATTGGATTTTATCTAAAGCATTAGCATAGCAAGTACTACGCTGAGTGCAATTAGGATTAGTCCACTGCCTAGTCAAGGACACCCCTTGTAAAGGATCTGGATCATAGCAATAAAGATCAGTCACATCATCTCCCAATAACTCTTTGCCATTTTCCTCTCTTTTATTTCGTATGATCGGCGACTCGATCGTCGACCAGAGGTATATGGACCAGAAGATGGAGAAGGCCCGAATACACGACATCCGGGTGACCAATGGCCTCAAGAGGAAGTACAAGAGGCAAAAAAAATATGTCAATAGTTATGCTAGTGGGGAAAGAAAACATACATGCATCGTGGGTGATGTGGCTACATGCACTTGCAAATTAGCTGAAGCTCTTGCACAAGCCATGCTCGCATGTGCTCAAGGCGTGTGTGCAATTGAGGCAGATGTGTGCGCCTTATATCTCTGAGTACGACATGCTGCATCTTTTTGGTACATGGAGTGCAGAGTTTCAATCGTATGTAGTGGACATGAACTATATGGATCTTTGGTCGGACAGGGTACAATGGGGTCCGAACAAGGCCTTGAAGTCAACTAGGAAGGGCGATAGCTGACCCGATGCTTCCGGAACGACATGGATAACAGCCAGCGTGGGGGCCTATGCCGAACTGATGCCCCAATGGGCCTTCCAGTCTGTCGACGAACGACCTGAAACAAGTGGCTCACCCCAGATCAGGAGACCGGTCCAGAATGAGATGTCCTGGAGAGTGGTCATCATTTTATCATACCAAAAGTGGAAGGTGTGCATCTCGGATCTCCACCTGTCGACAAGTGACGACATCAGACTGCCATCCAGGGTGAAGAGGTGTCCGACCGAGAGCAGTGTCGGGACCCGAAAACACATCTCAGGAACCCTCTGTGTATTCTGAACTAGTCCTATATCAGTAGCTAGCTCACACAGGAAACTGTGATGTAATACCATCCATTTATTCGATTTAATTAGAAAGACCTCAAAATAACAAATAATAATGATAACTGGACCTTGTGATCAACGTTTACTTAACTTGCCACGCAGGGCTAAAGAAATAAATAAACTCTTGCAGCGGAACGGGAAACTTGGAAAGGCCAATCAACAAGCCCACATGCAATCGAGTGGAGAACGCATCATAATCCGCAAACTTGGAAAGGCCAATCAACAAGCCCACAGGCAATCGAGTGGAGAACGCATCATAATCCGCAAAACCTTCATAGTCTTCCTTCTGAAAGAACTCATGTGCTGCTTGGTATTCTTCAACTGATCAACAAAGGCATGAGCCGTGAGTACATAAAGCACTCAGCAGGCCGTAGGGAAACGTATGCAAATAGTATTCATGCAAGGCTTACCAAAGGTTAGCTGTATGGTTCTTTTGCAGACAACAACATTTACGACAAATACAATAAATAGATTGAAATGTGTAATTGACAAATACAAATACAATAAATACTTAAGCAATTTCTTTGAAACAACCAGTGAACTAACCATTCACTTTCCAACCAAACCAAATGATAAGTGAACCCCCCATTCACCAATCGACACAAACCACCAAGTGAATTACCCATTCACCGAACAAACAATATATTCATCAAGTGAACTTCACATTCACACTCTGACTCATTTTAGAAGAACCTCTATCTCCCGTGTGAAATCCCCGAGCACGTCCATAACCGCGGACACGGATATTCGAATAGTTTTACACACTCTGCAGAGGTTGTACAGCTTGACCCACAAGACACAATTTCTCTAGTTGGTTTGGCATCCGTCGAAACCACTGCTCACTACCTTAGGTAAGTAGGCTAGAGTACGTGACAAAGCCTTTACAAAGCCCCTTCTTAACCCAGTTCTGCCCGCTGAGGTTTCAACATTGAATGTCTCCATCCGACCAGACAGGGCCCCCTCTTGCGCCATAGTGAGACATACCCCGTAACTCAATCTTCCAAGACAGAACCAAAATTAAGATATTGCTAATTAATCAGCCAGGTCCCGCCCATACAGGACATGTGGTTGTACGGTTAAGGCTTAGTTCAATGACGGACAAGATTAATTCATTGACAAGTTACTCAGGCGATCTTTCCACAAACCCACAATGTGTTAAATCCACACTCTCAATCCACCATCCACTCGCCTGAGTGAAAACCATTGTGTTTAAAAGAAACCAATGACATCCTCTGTCTTGGAACACAAATTTTACAACAGTGGCTAACCACCACAATTCCATATATCATTAATTCAAGATTAATCATTAAGACACATGTGATGATGATCCCATCGAGACTAGGCTTGACTAAGCACTAATACGATGCCCATGTTGGTGATACAAATATGTCCAACTAAAACTATCCCAGCTAGGGTGACAAAGGATTCATGGCATTGAAATACTCAATGGAGGCATAATGACAACAGGTAATAACTAACCCAAAACAATTGATATAAAAATAGCACGCAATTTTATAAAACGATATACTTTTGAAATCATAGGTTCAATATGATCAAAGGACTACGACTTTCCTTGGAATACATCATGGGATTGATCTTGATCTTGGTGTGCTCCCCCTTGTTCAAAACTTCCCGAAGTAGCAACGTCTACTCGCAAAATAAGCAAATAGAATAAATAAATATCAAAGATAGATAAAATCAACTCCAAAAATTAATTAAAATTCATAAATAAATATATCTCGAATTTAGATGAATTTACAAATTTGAATGGGCTCAATCGGAGTTCGGATGCAAAATATATGGGCTTTGAAAGTTTGAAATCACATGAAATAATGAAAAAAATCGAATTTCTGGATTTACTGAATTATTTTTCTGAAGAAAATGGATTTATCACGCCAGCTGACGCAAGCAGTGATTTTTCACCAAAAATTAAAAGAAACAAAAAAAATACACCTGACAGGTGGGACCCACTGACAGTGACTGGTGCATGGTGAACTCGGTTCACCGAGGTTTGACTCGGGTGGGAATCTGGACACGCCACATGGCGGCTGACGGGGACGCCACGCAAGCCACTAGGCCGAGGTGGCGCTGGCGTGAATGTTGACATGGCTGATGACTCAGCACAGAGCACAGAGCAAAGGAGGCAGTGACCGGCGGCAAAACTGGTGGCGACGATGGCGGACGACGGCGACGATGGCGGACGACGGCAAGACAGCGGCGGCAAGGTACAAAAATGCGACCCTGAGTGAAGGGCGAAGCTGCTGGAGGTGGTGGCGGAGCTCGGCGACGATGGCTTACCGGCGGCAGCAACAATGGCGGCGGCAGCGACGTTAAGCTTTCGTCGGACGGCACGGCCACGACGAGGAGGGGCTCTCGGGGTGTCACGGCGAAGCTATGGGTATTGCGCACTCGGTGGCGGAGGAACTTCGGCCGAGCTCCAATCTTCGGCAAATGCGGCGCGACGAAGGCGAAGCCGAGGCGAGAGTTTAGGCTTCGCTGAAGGGGGATGGGGCGAAGATATTGTTGCGGGGCTCGGGCCTTAAATAGCCGGGGTGGAGGAGAGGTTGGGAAGGAGACGGCGGCGGCAACGAGTTTGCTTCGGTCACGGGTAGCAGGAGATCGGGAGGTTAACGACGCTGAGCTGGCGCAGCGACGGGGCCACCGGACAGTGGAAGAAAGCAGCAGGCGCGCGTGGCTTCGGCGGGCCCACTTCGCAGAGGGAGAAAGCGGCGAGCGTGGGCGGAGGCGGGCTGAAGGAGTGGGCTGGACTCGAATAGTAGCGGGCTCGGGCCAGGACTGTTCGGATGAAATTTTAATAGATTTTCTTTTTAGAAAATAGCAAAAATTCCAAATGGCAAATAGAAAATAGCAAATAAACTCACAAAAATTCCAGAAAATTCTAGAAAATATATCTAAGCCAATAGAATCCAAATAAAATAGTTTTAATAATAGTTGATGTTGGGATTAATCATATTAAATTATTTTTAATCTCTGAAAATTTCAATTAAGCTTTAACTTTGGCAGAAAAATTCAAATGGTTATTTTTCTTTTAAAACTTTTAAAACAGACCAAATTTTTGGGATGTTACAAGCAGCCTCGCAAACAGCAACAAGCCTGTGTCCTGAAGAATTGAGATATAGCGAGTGTCGATCTGCCAGCAATCGCTCCCAGACCGAAGCATGAGGTGTGAAGGGCCATCCGCGTTCCTAGTGATCCACAACTTGTACTGGTGATTCTCGTCGTAGAAGGGTTATAGAAGCTCCGGTAGAAAAATGGCTTGCAAGAGATGAGAGAGACAGATTATTAGAGAATATATTTGATAATGACAATGAATTACTATAAATTAAAATTTATGACTAAATACAAACAATAAATTAATATACACTAATTAAGTACGACTAAATTAGTTGTGACTAAATTGATACAAATGATTCAATACCACTAAATTAATTAGGACTAATTAATTACCACAAATGAATTAAAACTTAATAATGACAACTAAATTATTCAGGACTAAAATAATTACATTGAATTAAATAGCACTAAAATAATTATGACTGATTTATTACTATAGATTAATTACAAAAAAATAATTATAGCTTAATAAGGCCACTAAATTAATTATAACTTAATAAGTGCGCTAAATTGATTACGACGGATTAACTACGACTAAATTAATTAAGACTTACTAATTAAGACTTGATGAATTATGATTAATTAATTCTAACTAATTATTTATGACTAATTAATTAATTAACACCAACTCATTACGAATAATTAATTCATAAATAATTAACTATGCCTAAATAATTACAACTAATTAATTATGTAAGATTAATTTAACTACAACTAATTAATTACGACTAATAAACTCACACAAATTTTATTATAAAAATTTGAAAATGACTAAAATAATTATGCTTAAATAAGTACAACTAATTAACTACAAATATTTAACCATGACTAATTAACTAACTACACAATTAATAAAGAAAATGCGTCTGAGAAAAAATTATATACACAACTAATTTTCCTTTATAAAAATAATTCGGGAAAATCGTATAAATCCAAATTAGGGTTTTAATTGGTTTTCAAAATTTCCAAAGCCCATATCTTTTGCATCCGAACTCCGATTGAGCCCATTCAAATTTGTAAATTCATATAAAATTAATATCTATTTAATGGTGAATTTTATTTTAATTTTTGCAGTTGTTTTGCCTCTGTTATTTATTTGTTTTTGTTTCTTTTATCTCGTTTGCGAGTAGACATCGATACTTCGGGGAATTTTACAGAAGAAGGAGCACCTCAAGACCAAGACCAATATCTAGACCTATTCCAAGGCAAGTTATACCTTTGATCATTTTGAACCCAGTTTTCAAAATACTTTGTTTCAATGTATTGCATTTTATTTCAAGTATTTATTTAAATGCTTTTGGGTGTAGTTATTAATCCAAATCGTTATGCCACCTTGTCTATTGTATGCCATGATCTTTTGTCACCCTAGGTTGGTTAATAATTAGTTGGTATTATCGTAACACCAACATGGGTTGGTTAGATACGATTAGACTGCTTAGCCATGCCACGAGTTATCATTTCATGTGAGAGTTGCAATTATAAACTTGACTAAGTGATTATGGAACCGTGTGATGAAACTGTGTGTGCTGTGTGCTGTTACTCGTTGATGGCATGTGTTGCACTCAATCAACAGGGTGGGAAAAGATTTAGACTGAGGCAAGTGGTGGATCTGTGTAAATGGTGGAGCTGTGTGATATAAACTTTGTGATTTGGGAAAAACTGGAAGTCTTGCCTTGGTCAATTAAGGACTTAACTTTGTGCGCCATTGAACTAGGCCTTCTGCATTTACCACATGCCTAGTATGGGTTGGGCTGACTTAGTAAGTTATGGAGTCTTGACATTGACAACTCAGGTTGTATTTAAGGCATGTGATGGGTCGGAGGTGTGTACTGCATTGTTTTGGGTCACATCATGATTCGGTTCATTGCATCCCCGCCCAACGGTGTGTGTCGTTCCAAGGGCTATGTGAACAAATTGGACAGCAGGAAAGCACATCGGGAGTGTCATTGTTTGAGATGAAATCTCTGAAAGGTTTTGTTATGGTCAGTGCTAGCTACACTGGTTGTTAACTTATTATTGTCTATTTGTTTTGAATTATACTTTCAATCTATTATTTGTATTCAATTGCAAATGTTGCATTTCTGCAAAATAACCACAGAAGCCATTCCTTTGGAATAAGTCATCATCTATAAATTGCATATTGTGGTATGACTTGCGAGTATGGTGTGTACTCACTCTTGCTAAACAAATCAACAGAAGTGGAGTAGTCGTCGCTGCTTTTGAAGAAGAGTTCTACGAAGGTTGATCGTTAGGGTCTTGATCCCAGTCAGTTGCCTGTGGTAAATTGATGGGAGCCCACTGGAGTTTATTTCGTTTCCGCTGCAGTTTATTTCTTTATTGTCAGCCTTGCATGGCTTAATAAATGTAAAACTCGACCGTAAGGTCCCAACAGTTATTTATTATTCAAAGTACTCGTTTATTCTTATATTCGTTGTATGGATGTGATATTTCATCGATGTTGGCACTGTGTGCACTAGCGTGATCCTGGACTAGTGCAGAATACACAGAGGGTCCAGATTTGCATATTTGAGTCTCGACAGAGGTGGTATCAGAGCCATACTGACTGTAGGTCTTGACCTTAGCTAGATTGGTCGTTCTTAGTGAGTCCAAACTATTTTCTAAAAGCAAATATTAACTTGCAAGATTAATTGAATTCTTTAACTCATCTCATGTCTCTCTTGACTCAACTATTGCTGAAATTCTTTCTCTCCCCACTGTTTTAAAATTGTTTTCATCTTGACAGATGCCTCGTCTTCAGAGTTATGGTGAGCGTAAGGGAGGACTTGCCGCTGAGCTTTGGAAGCTGTTACAAGTACTTGGAGGGTTTGACCGTCCATTGTATCGTGGCAATGCTTGGATTGTAAACGGCCGAGATCATGGAGTGATCTGCCATTTGACCGTCTATGCCAGAAGAACACCAAGGCAAGCAAACCACTGAACATCTCAGCTCGAAGGAGTATTTGGATTGAGGCAATCCAGGAGTCTTCGCGCCTTGCCATCCTGAGGATATGCAACATCTACTCTCGAGAGCTTCGTGACACAGTTTTTCGTTATCATCCCCGCACATCCGACGTGGATCTTGCTGCACGTTTTTCGTCTACGGAGGGAGAAGGCAACGCCACTGTTGTGCATCTTGCCCAGTTTGCCGCTGCTCAAGAGGAGTCGTTGGAGTTAGCCGCCATATTGCTGGAGTGTACCTATGAGACTCTTCAGAGAGCTGAAGAAAGGATCGCCATATTAGAAGAAACTCTTTATGGACAGCACGATCACGAAGAAGACAATGAAGAGGAAGACCTGAAGAAGGCGATGAACCGGTGAACCGAAAGAGCCAAAGCAGAGGCGTGAGCTGAAGTACTGCAAACACTGCACTGGGGACACTGCTCTGTTGCACCAGCCTCGGGACATCAAGATCGGTTTGCAAGGATGCCACTCACTTTCGTGTCTACAAGAAAGGGAGCACCGTCAAGGCTACGGAGGCTATTTGATCGAGTAGTCTGTTCGAGTTGTTTCAGGCTTAGCCAGTATTAGGTCTTGAGTCGCCCTTTAGGCGGTAGTTTTGTGTGCTTAGGTTCGTCCTTATTTTTGTGTGCAAGTATGAGCTGCAAAGGCCCTTAAGCATTTGTTGCAAGCCATACTATTATGTTAATCAATATAAAAGTTTCAGTTGAGCTTTCTTAAAATATGTTGTGGGTTTTACCTACCCCGATTAGTTCTACAACTCATCTTGTGCTTGCTACCTTATCTAACCCCTGGAGATTCACCAGATGGTTCAGACTCGTCAAGCTGCTGCAAGTGGTTCCGATACTCCAGTATCAGAAGGACAGGAGCAGACACCCGGAGAAGCAGTTCCACCACAAGCACCTTCAATTGATCTGCAGAATTTTGGAGCATTCATGACAGCTCAAACCCAGCTGATGTACACCATGATGAATCAGATGCAAGCTATGAATAACCAGAACAACAACAATCAGCATCACAATGGCGCCCCAATTGCTCATGGTCATAATGGATCATCCAAGTTAGCCGAGTTTATGAGGACCCGTCCACCAACTTTTTCGGGGCATATCTCCCCAGTAGAGGCTGATGATTGGCTTCGTGTCATTGAGAGGAAACTACTGATCACTCAATGCAGCGATCATGAGAAAGTGTTGTACGCCACTCACCAGTTGGAAGGCATTGCTGCCGACTGGTGGGAAAACTTTTGTGCAGCGCATGGAACGCCGCAAGACATTACTTGGGAAGAGTTCACAACTGCTTTTCGCCAGTATCATGTGCCAGAAGGAATTATGGATCTGAAGAAGGATGAATTCCATGCTCTCAAGCAAGGAGGAATGTCAGTGACTGACTACCTCAACAAATTCTCTCAACTTGCTCGATATCTTTGCGAGAAGATGTCGCCACCGACAAGGCACGCCGTAGTCGTTTTACGAAAGGATTAAACATGGACTTCAAGTCAACTTGATCGCCCACACCTTTCCTGATTTCCAAGAATTGATCAACAAGGCTTTGATTCTTGAGGATAAGCGCAAGGAATTGGAGGATCATCGTAAGCGCAGAATGGCTCAGCAAGGAAGTCACCAACCCCAGCTGAGGGCAAGAATGATTCCACCGCAGTTTAGCCGTTTTCCTCCACAGAATTCTGCCAGACCACCTGCACCAACTTCAGCACCTCGTCCAGTTGCTCAGAATTTCCGCAACCCCGCACCAGTCAACCCCAATCCAGTCAGCAACCCACAGAATGCACCCAGAGTTTGCTTTACCTGTCGTCAGCCAGGACATTTCGCCAACCGATGTCCGCAGAATGGGACTATCACTCCAGTACGCTTCAACCTTGGGAACACACCAGCCAAGACGCCAGTACCCGGCAACCATCAAGGAACTTCTCAAGCTACCGTTCAATCCGGAGGAGCACCGCAATCAGTGGCCAGAGGCCGTGTCAATCACGTCACTTTGGAAGGAGCCCAAGAAGCACCCGACGTTGTACTGGGTAAGTTTCTAGTAAATTCAGTACCTGCATCAGTTCTGTTTGATTCTGGAGCTTCGCATTCGTTTGTATCTAGAATTTTTGCAACCAAGAATAATTTGAAGGTTATGCAACTTAAGCATACTCTGTTAGTCCAGTCGCCTGGAGCAGAGCTAAGTTCTAAAGTTGGATGTTTAGGAGCTAGGCTACTCATAGTTGGAGTTGAGTTTCTAGCCAACCTAATAGTTCTAGACACTCAGACCATAGATGTCATCCTTGGTATGGATTGGTTATCCAAACATAAAGTAGTGCTAGATTGTGGCCGAAGAGCCGTAACAATAGAGGATACCACAGGAAAGAAAGTTGAATTTCTAGCCACCTCAGTACGTGATGGACATTTGGTAGTCAACAGTCTGAAGATAGTTTCTTTGGAAGACGTACCTGTAGTCAGGGATTACCCAGATGTATTTCCAGAAGAATTACCAGGAATGCCACCGGACCGTGACATTGAGTTTGTCATCGATCTAGTGCCGAGAACAAAGCACCAATTTCAAGAGACCCTATCGGATGCGGTCGATGAACTTGTGGAAATGAAGAAGCGGATAGAAGAACTCATGGAGAAAGGTTTTGTAAGACCTAGTTAAATGCGCCATGGGGGGCACCAGTTTTGTTTGTCAAAAAGAAAGATGGAAGCATGAGAATGTGCATTGATTATCGTTCTCTCAATGAAGTCACCATCAAGAACAAATACCCTTTGCCCAGAATTGATGATTTGTTTGACCAGATGAAAGGAGCCGGAGTATTCTCCAAGATCGATCTACGATCAGGTTACCATCAGTTGAAGATTTGTCCTAAGGATGTACCAAAGACCGCTTTCTCAACCCGGTATGGACATTATGAGTTTTTAGTCATGTCATTTGGTCTAACTAATGCCCCTGCCTATTTCATGAACATGATGAACAAAGTATTCATGGAATATTTGGATAAGTTCGTAGTAGTATTCATTGATGATATTTTGGTATACTCAAGGTCAGAAGAAGAGCATGCAGAACATTTGAGATTAATCCTAGAGAAGCTCAGAGAACATCAGTTGTATGCCAAGTTCAGCAAGTGTGACTTTTGGAAGAGGAAAGTTGATTTTCTCGGTCATGTGATGACAGCCGAAGGAGTAGCAGTTGACTCTGGAAAGGTTAAAGCTGTAATGAATTGGGAGCAGCCCAAGACGGTTACTCAAATTCGTAGTTTCTTGGGAATGGCAGGATACTATCGTCGTTTCATTGAAGGATTCTCAACGATTGCTAAGCCTCTTACGCAATTATTGAAGAAAGAGAAGAAATTCATTTGGACCCCAGCTTGTGAAGAGAGTTTCCAAGAATTGAAGAGACGTTTGACTTCAGCCCCAGTACTAGTTTTGCCGGATATCAGTAAGGATTTTGATATCTATTGTGATGCTTCGCGTCAAGGATTAGGATGTGTTCTTATGCAAGAAGGAAGAGCGGTCGCTTATGCGTCAAGGCAATTAAGGCCACATGAAGAGAATTATCCTACCCATGATTTGGAACTAGCTGCCGTAGTGCATGCTTTGAAGATTTGGCGTCATTATCTCATCGGTAATCGATGTGAAGTCTACACAGATCATAAGAGCCTGAAGTACATATTCACTCAGTCTGATTTGAACATGAGACAGAGAAGATGGCTGGAATTAATAAAGGATTATAATCTTAGAATTCATTACCATCCTGGTAAGGCCAATGTAGTTGCAGATGCACTGAGTCGTAAGAGCTACTGCAATGCTATGGAAGCAAAAGAGATTTGTTCAGAACTTCAGGAGGAATTCCATAAGCTACAGCTAGAAGTTGTTCTGAAGGATTTGTAGCGATCTAGAAGTGCGACTACTCGGAGAAACAGTTCGTGAAGCGCAACCCAAGGATTCTGAGTTTGCTGACCTCAAGAAGAAGATGGCAGAAGGAAAATTTAAAGATTTCACCGTGGATGATCAGGATATATTGTGGATTAATGGACGTATTTGTGTACCGGATATTGATGGATTAAGACAGCTGATTTTGAAGGAAGCCCATGACTCAAAGTATTCGATTCACCCTGGAAGTACTAAGATGTATCAGGATGTTAAGAATAAGTTTTGGTGGCCAAACTTAAAGCGAGACGTCGCAGAGTTCGTTGCCTTATGCGACGTGTGTCAGAAAGTAAAGGCAGAGCATCAGAGACCAGCAGGTTTGCTACAACCGCTGAAGATACCGGAATGGAAATGGGAAGAGATCGGTATGGATTTTATTACGGTTTACCTAAGACTCAATCAGGTTATGATTCGATTGGGTAATAGTGGATCGTTTGACTAAGGTTGCTCATTTCTTGCCAGTCAAAACCACTTACTCAGGAGACCGCTTGGCAGAGTTGTATATGTCAAAAATAGTCAGTCTGCATGGTGTGCCTAAGAGGATAGTGTCGGATCGAGGATCTCGCCACTCTCGTTTACGCGAGTCTACATGAAGCCACAGGAACTCGTTTGAATTTCATCTTCGCTTATCATCCACGATGGATGGACGATCGAAAGAGTCAACCGATATTGGAAGATATGTTGAGAGCCCGTGCCTTAGCAAATGCTACCGTTGGGATAAGAGTTTACCGTATCACGAAATTCTCGCACAACAACAGCTTATCAAGCGGTTTGCGAGATGTCACCATTTGAAGCTTTGTATGGTCATGCTGCGAACTCCATTAAATTGGTCGAGACAATTTGAGCGTGTAGTGTTCGGACGGATATTATTCAGAAGCCAGAAGAACAAGTCGCTATGATCGAGAAAAGACTAAAGATAGCCCATCCAGCAAAAGAGTTATGCCGATAATCGTCGTCGTGACCTCGACTTTGAACCAGAGGATTTTGTGTATCTTGAGTTACTCCGCTTAGAGGTGTTAAGAGATTCCACACCAAAGGGAAGCTTGCTCCAAGGTATGTGGGTCCATTCAAGATTTTGGAACGCAGAGGAGAAGTTGCGATCGCTTGGAGCTACCATAGTCGTTAGCGAGTGCATGATGTCTTTCATGTCTCTCACCAAGAAGTGTCTTCGTGTGCGGAAGAGCGCACCCGTTGGAATCAATTGAATCAAGGAAGATCTCACGTACAAAGAACGACTGTCGAATTTTGGATGTCGCAGAGCGCCGCACCAGAAGCAAGACCGTTCGTTTTTGCAAAGTCCAGTGGAGTAACCACTCAGAAGGAGAAGCAACGTGGGAACGTGAAGAAGAGTTGAAAGCCGAGTTTCCGAGCCTTTTCTCTAGCTAGCCGGAATCTCGGGGACGAGATTCGTTTAAGGGGGGGAGGTTTGTAACATCCTAATTTTCAGAGCTTTAAAAATCTTTTAATAATGGTAGTAAGAAAATTCACAATTTGGATTTATTCGAATATTAATTTAAAAAGCTTAATATGGACTTTAAGGACAAATTGATTTAATGTGCTTAATCCCAACATCAACAATTGTCAAAACTATTTTATTTAGATTCTATATGCTTGGATATATTTTATAGAATTTTCTGGAATTTTTCCAAAGCCATTTGCTATTTTCTAATTGCTATTTGCATTTTCTGGATTTATTTAAAAGAAAAATCAAAAGAAAATCCTTCGGAACAGTACTGGGCCGAAGCCCAGCACTATTCCATCGCCCCGGCCCACTCCCGCGCGTCGCCGCCTTCCCGGCTCGGATGGACGCCGCGTGTCTCCTCCGCGCGCCGCCTCGCCTCGCTCGCTCTCGGATTGAAATCGACGCTTTCGACTTTCGCCCGTATGCGCGCTTCCTCGCTCTCGGCGGTGGTGGGCCCGCCGATGCAGCGTCGTCGTCGTCTCCACGGACTTTCCGCGCCAGACTCCGCCGACCACAGACGCCGCCGCCTTCTCTCTGGATATCTCTCCACCGGGGCTATAAAGGGCCGCCTCAGTGCCAACCTCTTCGCCCGACCTCCTCCAAAAACCCTAAGGCGCCGCCGATTTCGTCGCCGTTCGCGCCGCATTGCCAGAAGGCTCGCCGCCGACAAGAACCCCTTCGCCGCCGGATTCCATCGCCTCCGAACCTAGGCGTCCGTGCCACCACCGCCATTGTGAGCGCAATAGTCCCAGCTCCTCCCGCCACCGCGTCGCCTTCGCCCGAGAGCCTCCTGATCCACCGCTGCGCGGCCGTCCGACAAAGGTTGGCCGTCGCGCCGCCGCCTCCTTCCTCGCCGCCGGTGAGTCTCGCCGTCTCGACCGCCACCATCCACCAACAGCCGCTGCCTCATCAAGAACCCATTTTTGCCTCTGCGGCCGACTTCGCCGCCGTCGCGGAGAGCCCTCGGTCCCAGAGCGCCCCTCCCCTCCGGCCGTGCCACGTCGATTGTGTGTGTACCCAGTCGGCGCTGCGCTGGCGTGTCACCTACGTGGCCGCCGCATCAGCGCCACGCCTCCCGGTTCACCGCGCCAGGTTTGCCTCGGCTCGGAGGACCCAGTCCACTGTGGGCCGAGCCACTGACAGTGGGTCCCACCTGTCAGGCCGGTTTTTATTTATTTTTCTTTTTCCTCGGCTGACGCAAGCATTGCGCAATAATTCAATTTTCCTTTATAAAAATAATTCGGGAAAATCGTATAAATTCAAATTAGGGTTTTAATTGGTTTTCAAAATTTCCAAAGCCCATATCTTTTGCATCCGAACTCCGATTGAGCCCATTCAAATTTGTAAATTCATATAAAATTAAGATCTATTTAATGGTGAATTTTATTTGAATTTTTGTAGATGTTTTGCCTCTGTTATTTATTTGTTTTTATTTCTTTTATCTCGTTTGCGAGTAGACATCGATACTTCGGGGAATTTTGCAAAAGAAGGAGCACCTCAAGACCAAGACCAATATCTAGACCTATTCCAAGGCAAGTTATACCTTTGATCATTTTGAACCCAGTTTTCAAAATACTTTGTTTCAATGTATTGCATTTTATTTCAAGTATTTATTTAAATGCTTTTGGGTGTAGTTATTAATCCAAATCGTTATGCCACCTTATCTATTGTATGCCATAATCTTTTGTCACACTAGGTTGGTTAATAATTAGTTGGTATTATCGTAGCACCAACATGGGTTCGTTAGATACGATTAGACTGCTTAGTCATGCCACGAGTCATCATTTCATGTGAGAGTTGCAATTATAAACTTGACTAAGTGATTATGGAACTGTGTGATGAAACTGTGTGTGCTGTGTGCTGTGTGTTGTGTGCTCTTACTCGTTGATGGCATGTGTTGCACTCAATCAACAGGGTGGGAAAAGATTTAGACTGAGGCAAGTGGTGGATCTGTGTGAATGGTGGAGCTGTGTGATATAAACTTTGTGATTTGGGAAAAACTGGAAGTCTTGCCTTGGTCAATTAAGGACTTAACTTTGTGCGCCATTGAACTGGGCCTTCTTTGTCGACCACACGCCTAGTATGGTGGGCTCGACTTAGTAAGTTATGGAGTCTTGACATTGACAACTCAGTTGTATTTAACTCGTGTGATGGGTCGGAGGTGTGTACTGCATGTGTTTGGGTCACATCATGGGACGGTTCATTGTATCCCCGTCCAACGGTGTGTGTCGTTCCAAGGGCTATGTGAACAAATTGGGCTACAGGAAAGCACATCGAGTGTCATTGTTTGAGATGAAATCTCTCGAAAGGTTTTGTTATGGTCAGTGCTAGCTACACTGGTTGTATCGTGTGGGTAAAGTGTACAGTCTCTGCAGAGTTTAAACCAATCTATTCGAATAGCCGCGTCCTCGGTTATGGACATGCTCGGGAATTTCACACGAGGGGTAGATTTTCATAAAAACAATTGGGAAGGGTCAGCTGTGTGAGATAACTTGTGCAGCTGTGTGAATAACTTGATTAGACTGTGTGTTCTTTGTGAAATCAATTGTTAACTTATTATTGTCTATTTGTTTTGAATTATACTTTCAATCTATTATTTGTATTCAATTGCAAATGTTGCATTTCTGCAAAATAACCACAGAAGCCATTCCTTTGGAATAAGCCATCATCTATAAATTGCATACTGTGGTATGACTTGTGAGTACGGTGTGTACTCACTCTTGCTAAACAAATCAACAGAAGTGGAGGAGTCGTCGTCTGCTTTTGAAGAAGAGTTCTACGAAGGTTGATCGTTAGGGTCTTGATCCCAGTCAGTTGCCTGTGGTAAATTGATGGGAGCCCACTGGAGTTTATTTCGTTTCCGCTACAATTTATTTCTTTATTGTCAACCTTGCATGGCTTAATAAATGTAAAACTCGACCGTAAGGTCCCAACAGTTATTTGTTATTCAAAGTACTCGTTTTGTTGGACCGTAAAGGCGACTAGAGGGGGGGGGGGTGAATAGGAGCACGCTCACTTTTTCACAAATTATGAACTCAATACAATTTAACTCCGAGCTATTAGAAAGCTATGAAGATCAATATACCAAGACAAATGGAAGACTAATATTGAATTCAATTAAACCCTAAGCAATATAACAAAATCAACTAAGATTACTAAGACTCACAAAGACGGGCGGTTCGACCGTTATACTCAACCGTCGGACCGATTGCGGCGGTCGGACCGGCGTTATCTTTGGCGGTCGGACCGCTCCAAAATCGGTCGACCGGTGATGACGCGATCCGACCGGCCGACTCGAACCGATCCGCAACAAGAAAATCACCGATGACGGTTGCAATTAGGTGAAACTTTTGATTCTCAACTCCAATCTTTATGAAACTTTGCACACACCTTCTATATGCTATTGAGGACCTATTCCAATCGAATATTATGATAATTCTTGGAACGATCTTGAGCAATTGTCAATTGATTAACAGAAGGTCTAAAACCGGGCAAGAACGAAAACTTGATCCTAAAGCTTGTTCGTGAGAGATTGATGATCAATATGATGCTATATAGATTCACACATATCACAGCAAGCTAATTCACGTGAAAGAATCAATCACAAACTCGCGGATCAAAGAAAGCCCTAAAATCACCAAATTGAAAGCAAGAACGAAAAGAGACTTATCTCAAGCAAACCTTGCATAGATTGATTTCGTGATTGTTGCTGGATTACATCCACACCATCATGGATCAGTGGACAATCAAAGATCACGAAATTCTCCACAAACCATCAAGAGCCCTTGCCTCCACCTCAACTCCCCTAAAGACAACTAGGGTTTTGAAAACATAAAGGCGAGGGAGAAGAAGGTGCACCACCATCTCCTCCTATTTATAGTGGAGGCCTAAAACTCTTAGGGTTTGACTTAATTGGGCTCCGTTAAGGCCCACTAACAAACGGGTCACACACGCACGCTTCATGGCGCGCCGTCTTTAACCTTTGACCTAAACCGCTTCACCATGCGCCATGGATTCGCCAATAGGTCACCCTTGTCCATCTTGTGTCACGCTTGAGTCGTTGACTCACCCGCATCGCCGATCGCTCGACCTCAACTCTTCAAGTCTAGTCCCGATTCTCCTCGCCGCTGACCGTCGTTGACCACCAAGCTACCCGCACAACCACGCACAAGAAAACACGAATTCGGAACAAGTTCTTCACAACTTGACCCATGTTAGTCAAAACATGCATCATGCAAATCATATGCCATGAAACCAATGACTTTGACCTAACAAAACAACATCGCCACGGTTGGCGGACATTCAAGTAATTCCGGTCCGACCGCTCCAGTGAGCCGGTCGGATCCGCCATGGCGGTCGGACCGCTCCTCGTGAGCGATCGGACCGCCTAGGACTTAGCCAAATTCAAGCTCCCAAAACCGAAACCTTCCGAAACTTTAAACCAATAGAACTTTTCACCGAGGCTCCAAAAACATGAGACCAAGTGCATTGGGATCCCTTACTTGTCTACAACACCTATTTTTGGCCCACTGATTTGAACATTTTGGTCATTGCCGGTCCGATCGCCCCGGATGGCTTGGTCCGACCGATATGGGACCGGTCGGATCATTGCAAGGACCGGTCGGACCGCCGAGCAAGAAGCTCAGAACTTTGTCGAAAACGCGTGAAACGACAAACCGTAAACGCCATTGCCAATTGTCACATCATCCTAAGATCCGAGCATATCCCCATGAAATCCACAATCTCCCCTTGATGAACACATTGGCAATTATCCGTAAAAATGTAAGTAAGAGGTTTGAAAACGAGTTTACTCGCAGCAGACAAAGGCACAACTTGGTCCATAAGCAAGAAAAAGCAATGTAAATGACCAAGCCGCATCGTAATAATATAGGCATGTGAGACAAGGCAAAAGTAAGCATAAAACTTTGATTTCGAAAAGGGTCAAAATTCTCACATGAGGTCCATATGAAAGAACAATTGTTCAATTGACCTATGATCATTGTGAGGATAAAAGAATGCAATTCAAGTTCGAATATTCAATAAGACAATAAGAATGCAACTCAAGAACTCCCTCACTATGAGCATCAAATTTCAAATTTTCGCTCCCTTTGTATAAACTTCTCCCCAATCTTCTCCAAATAAGAGTAGCAAAGAAATATTACATCTTCTCCCAAAGAAATATCTTTTCATTTAACACATCTTCTCCCCTTTGACAATGGATTCATCAAGGAATCACGCCTTCCTTTCATCCAGGATAACAAAATAGAGAATAAAGAAAGAAGCGAAACAAAAGAAGCATAAAGAGGAATATGCATGAAGTGCAATGGAGTGTCTTCAATTTTGTATTTTTCAATTTTTGATTACAAGAAGCTTTGGAGATTACCCAAAAGAACAAACTAGTATCTCGAATATTGCACAAACATCATATCAAGCCCGACAAATAGCTAGCAAGATCATGGTAAGACATATATATCAAAGCTAAGCACAAAGGCTCAAAAGTAAAGCAAGAGATTTGATCAATTTAAGCAACGCTTCAAATTCAAAGAAGTTCATCAACAGGATCCTAAAGTGAAATTGGCCATGTCAAATGTCAAAGTGAGATCAAAAATCTAACAAAGACCACATGAAGAGTCAATCAAGTCCCGTATTGAATCATTTTGCTCAATATTTTGTAAACGCCCATTTGTCAACATTTTTCTCATTTGCATTGAATATTGAAGTTGACTAATGATCTAACTTAGTGACAAGATCTGGACTAGGAGCCATCCACAAACTCATCCTAAGCTTCACCAAAAGTTGATTAAAGGTATATCTTAGTAAAGAAGATCCTGGACTAGGAGCCATCCACAAACTCTTTCTAAGCTTCTACCGGGCGACAAATCTTGAGGTTCATGTCATTTCGACAAGCGGTCCCCATGAGATCGTTCTGTTCATCAAACTATCTCCAAGTTCATGTCATTTGACAAGCGCCTCGTAAGAATAGTTTGGCACAATTTAAGCATAAGACAATCTTGATTTTCATTTTTCACAAGAGCGCTTTTAGAATCTCAAGAACACAAAAGCTCAAGTAATGGTCAATTTTAGATCAAAGAGCTAACAAAGCAATTCGACAGGCCAATGTCACAAGAGGAGCACTAATTACGCAACTCGCTAAAACATCCACAAATTGCAATTTCTTAGTTTGAGTTGTTTAAAAGGCTCTAGCTCATATAGCAAAGACTTAGCTACACATGTAAAAGCATGATAATTCTAGCAAGTCAAAGAACTAGACATGACATTGAGCAAGAATTGAAATACAAAAGCTCTAAAGGGTAATAGGCAAAGCTTCATCAATTTTAAAAGATAAGCGTAAAATCTTATATTACAATGCATTTTTTTTTTGAATTTTTCATACCACTTGATGTATTTTTCATATGAATGCAATATGACACAATGAGATGCAATTAAAAAGCCTAAAATCTAAAAAGTTCAAAAGATCACTAAGTTCGAAAAAGAACAATAAAAGATCAAAAGAACAAGGAAAGATAAGAAAAGATCAAACTCCCCTCAAACCAACCCATAAGGATAAATTACCCTAACTCACTTCTTAAGGAGGAAAATCGTTTGATCTAAAGGCTTGGTAAGAATATCCGCCAATTGAGCTTGGACTCTACAAAGTGCATCACAATATCACCTTTTCAACATGATCTTTAAGGAAGTGAAAGCGAATGTCTATGTGCTTAGTCCTAGAATGTTGCATTGGGTTTTTAGCAATATTAATAGCGAAGTGTTATCACGTAAAAGAGGAACACTAGCAAAGTTTAACCCATAATCTTTCAAAGTGGACGTCATCCACAAAATCAGCTCAAACAACTAGCAAGAAGAACATACTCCGCCTCGGCGATGGATTGTGCAACAGAAGACTGCTTTCTAGAAAACCAAGATACAAGAGACGTGCCTAGAAAGTGACAGTGCACGAGGTACTCTTCCTATCTAACCGACACCCCAAAATCGAATCAAAAACCTCTAATGGACAAAGTCAAGAGCAGAATACCAAATGCCATATAAGAGGGTAGAGTGTAAATACCGAATATGCGCTTAACGGCTTGGCGATGGGAAGTTCTCGAGACGCTGAAATCTTGCACAAAGGCATACCGTGAAGTGAATGTCCGGTCTCGAGGCCGTCAAATCGAGAGGGAGCCGATCATGTTTGCGGTACTCGCGTTGATCCACGACTTCTCCTTCCTCATCCGGATCCAAAACAGCTTGAAGTTGCCATGGGAGTGGAAATTGGCTTGCGATCACCCATGTTGAAGCGTTTGAGAAGATCTTTAGTGTACTTCGTCGATGGATGAAAGTTCCTTCCTTGCATTGCTTGATTTGAAGTCCCAAAAGTAATTAAGCTCTCCCATCATACTCATCTCAAATTCCTAGACATAGTGTCGGAAAAGTCGAAACAAGAGCATTAGAGGAACCACCAAAGATAATATCATCCACATAAATTTGAGCAAGCGAAGTCATTGTCACGCCTAAGAATGAATAGGGTTTTATCCACTTTACCCATCTCAAAATTATTTTTAAGCAAGAAGGTCTTAAGTCTATCATACCGTGCTCTAGGGGCTTGTTTAAGACCATACAATGCTTTAGATAGCTTGAAAACACGATTTGGATATTTAGGATCCTCAAAACCAGGGGTTGCTTAACATACACTTCCTCATCTATGAAACCATTTAAAAGGCACTTTTAACATCCATCCGATATAATTTAAAACCTTTTGATGCAAAAATGCAAGCGAGAATGCGAATGGCTTCTAGTCTAGCAACAGAGCAAATGTCTCATCAAAATCTAACCCCTCAACTTGGTCAAACCCCGAGCTACCAATCGGCCTTATTTCTAACCACGTAACCATCCTCACCTTGTTTATTCTTAAACACCCAACGGGTTCCTATAACATTATGACCACTAGGAGGTTCTACTAGGTTCCAAACTTTGTTTCTTTCAAAATTCTCTAACTCCTCATGCATGGCATTTACCCACTAGAATCGATAAAGCATGTGATATATCGCGGGGTTCAAAAGAAGCAACAAAGCCGAATGAGAGTAGAGATTTGGATCATTATACCGAGCGAGTGACTCGCTCATGTAGATTACCTATTATCATTCTCCGGAGGATGCCGTCTCTGAATGCGAAGTGGGCGCCGGGTGAGATGTCGTTTCTTCGACCTCCGCAGTATCTGCGATGATGATGATGCAAGCAGAGCCTCAATCAAGGTGAAGTAGACGTAGCGTGTTCTTGTATCAATATGGGCGCTTAAAGCAAGCAGATGAGGAATGACATTAGCTTCGTCCTCATCTTCCTCCACAAAATACTCTCACACCAGAAATCATCTCAGCAATTGATCTAGCTCGTGGCTAGTCTCATCAAAAGTGACATTACAAGTCTCCTGAATAATGTTAGTCTCGAGATTAAAAACTCAAAACCCTCGAATGAGCGGGATAACCCAAAATACCCCATCAAAAGTTCTTGATTCAAATTTATCTAAATTGCTGTCTTAAGAATAAAACATTTTGATCCAAAAACTCAAAATGCGAAGCAGAGGGTTTTCTACCAAAACGAAGCTCATAAGGAGTCTTGCCTAAAGAAGGTCTCAAAAGACACGATTGGCAATATGGCAAGCGAGAGCAATAGCTTCGCCCAAAATCTCCAGGTGTGCTATACTCATCTAGCATCGTCCTAGCCATTTCGACCAAGGTCCTATTCTTCCTTTCCACCACGCCATTTTGTTGAGGGACGTGTGGAGAGGAGAACTGATGCTCAATACCACGCCAAAGCACAAAAGAAGCAAAAGAAGCATTTTTGAACTCCGTGCCATTATCACTGCGAATCGCTCTCAAAGCACCGTGAAGCTCGAAGCCAAACGAAGAACAAGATCATGAAAATAACCAAAAGCTTCATCCTTTGAAGTAAGAAAGAACACCCAAGTATATCTTGAAAGATCATCGACTATGACTAGAATATACCATTTTCCACCAATCGACGGACTCTAGCAGACCAACAAGATCCATATGAAGCAAGCGTCCCAGTCCGTCGGTCATAACCATAGTCACGAGAGGGTGTGAGGCGAAGAACTTGTTTGCCATGCCTACAAAGCGCACATACAACATCTTTGATGACTTTGAGCTTAGGCAAACCTCTCATGAGATCAAGGTTGCTAACTCGCGTCAAATGATCAAAACCAATGTGCCCCAAACGTCGATGCCAAAGCCAAAAATCGAAGAAGATGTAAGCAAACATTTAAGAGATCCAAAGAAGAGATTCTAAAAGTCACCCAAAAATTCTACCAACTCTAGAGATTCCAAACACAAGCTCACCAAGAGAATCAAGCACACGACAAGCATTTTTCTTAAAAACAGTCTCATAACCATCATCAAGAAGTGAGAAATGAAAGGAGATTATACCTAAGCTTGTCCACAAGAGCGACATCCTTTAGAATGAATTTGTTGTTTACCCTAATTGATCCTGTTCCTTCAATTCGCCCTTGTGTATCATCTCCAAAGGTGATGAAGTCATCACCGTTGCTCGCGTGAAAGAGGTGAACCATTTTGAGTTTCCTGTCATGTGGCGTGAACATCCGAGTCAACGAACCACGTGTTCTTCCCTTTCCGCGATAATCCTGAAAATCAAGGAGCAAAAGAACGATGTGTCTCAATCTCGGGATTAGATAAACAAGATTTAGGAATCCAAAGATCTTGAGACACGCGTCTGCAAGGAGTATACAAACCGAAGTACTATCCTTGATTTCATTTAACATTCGATTATGAGCAATGTTTAACTTAACATGAGACTTAGATCGTCCATGGCTATTCCGGACTGTCTTTGGCGGTCGACCGGTGACCAAAACAGTCGACCGGTGACCACAATGGTCGACCGCCATCGATACACATTAGAGTTAGGATGTCTAGAAACATAATGATTTGCATGAGAGAAAATCCTAATCCGTGTTTATTCTTTTCGGTGTTACCATGTCTCATAGAAGCTCTAGGTTGCATGAATGAAAATCTATCAAAATTTTTCCTATCATTTTTCAACCTACGCCAACAGTATTCAATCAAATGTCCACCTTTTTTGCAGTAAGTGCAATGGTACTTGGTACCACTAGAGGAGGCACCATTTGAATTAATACAAGGTTGGGCAAAGCCCGCAGATTTAAAAGATGTTTTTGCAGGTTGAGTTTTGAATTCAATTAAACCTTTTTCCAAGACTTGAATGACTTTTGGGTTTGATTTGTCTTGAAAAGAATTGAATCCTAAACCTTGCTTCTTATAAGGAGTTTTAGATTTGTCAAGAATCATGTTTAATTGTTTCTTACCTTTAGAAAATTTCTCTAATGTATCATGAAGGTAAGCATTTTCTTTTCTCAAGTTAACACAAGCATCACAAGTTTTATCCATAGATTTCTCCTTATATAAAGCAATTTCAAGCTTAAGAGTGGAACATGAAGCACAAGTAGTATTTTCAATATTGTCCTTAAGCTTAGCATATTTGACTCTAGCGACTTCTAAGATATCTTTGATTTCACGTTCTTTTCTAAGCATGAAGTGCAAGGGCTAGAATCAAATACATCAAAAGCAATCAATTTACTAGATTCTAAACATTTTTCACAAGGAGCACTTTTAATTTCATTTAGTTCAGATTTAGCATTCTCAAGTTGTTGTACACAAATATTATGAGCAGATTGTAACTTGGTAATTTCGAATGCATAGCATGACAAGATAAACATTCATCGTTTCAAGAGTCTTAGCAGTTTTAAGCTCTACTTTCGGTTTGCTAATCTTTGACTCTAATTTCTTATTTTTGTCATAACAAATTCAAGCGCTTCATCTTGACTAAGCAATTGCTCAACTATAGAATCATATTTAGCGTAAAGCTCATCATAAGTAAAAGATACCTCATTATCATCAATGTCCTCCGTGTCACCCATGAAGCACATGCCGCTGAAGTCTTTGGCCTTCCCTTTCTTTTACCTTGAGGATCTCCTCCTCCTTGTCCTCCTCACTCCCGGTATCCACATCGCTCAAGGATTGATCCTCAAAAGCGGCAAGGACCCGTGAGCAGCCTTCACAAGCTTATTTGCCTCATACCTTGATTTATTGAAAGGAGGCTTCTTCCAAGTCGGCTTTCCTTCCTTATGATTGCTCTTACCTTTCACTTGGGGCAATTTGCGGATATGATTGAGCTCACCACATTCATAGCATGTTACCGACCACCTCTCTTTTGTTTCTCACATTATTGTAGGCCGTGTGAATTTCTTAGCTAGAAGAGCTAACTCGCTTTTGAGAATACTTTCAAGCTCCTCTTCATGAATAGCAGATAAACAAGCAAATGAAAATCCGGAGGAAGATTCACAAGAGTCATCAAAACCTTTTGAGAGGATCTGCTACCAAAGCTAAATTATCTTTCTTAGGATGATCAACTCTTTTAATTTCATGAGTCTTGAGTTTACTATAAAGCAATTCTAAAGTAAGACTTGAAAGATCAACATTTTCTTCTATAGCAAGAGCTTTCATCTCCCACTCCTTGGTGTTGATTGCACCAAGAGATGGGTGGCATTTTCAGATTGAGAATATTCAATATCAACGACTTTCATTTGATTAATTACTTTATTAAAGCGATGAAAATGTCATCGATGCTCTCTCAGGGCGCATCTCGAATTTATTGTACTCACGCTTGTAAACAGCTTGGCGACCTTTTGATTTGGGACGAACCCTCATGATATGTTTCGAGAGTGTTCCAAATTTCATGCTTGCTTGAAAGATTGCAAATTCTATCATATTCTTGTCTACCAAGTGCACCATATAAAAGATTCTTAGCCTTATTGTTGTTAGCCAAAAGAATTGCGAAGCGGTGTAGCAATTTCAGGAATAACCAATGGGCTCTAACAACATCCCAAATAGCTTGTCCTCGCTCTCAAGAAAGACGCGCATACGATTCTTCCAATAGGCATAGTCGTGCCCATCGAAGATATGCGGTTTAGTAGAAAACTTATCCATCGCCAAAGTTCAAAGGTGACCAGGTTAAGATCAAGATTGAACTAACCGGGCTCGATACCACTTGTTGGACCGTAAAGGCGACTAGAGGGGGTGAATAGGAGCACGCCACTTTTTCACAAATTATGAACTCAATACAATTTAACTCCAGAGCTATTAGAAAGCTGTAGATCCAAGATTTATCGAATGGGTGTTCGGAGTTAATATTATTTAATAAAAATAATTAAAGGTTCACAATAGCATAAGACAAAGTACAAATTTTACATATTAGAGATAACACCAGAAAGAATTTAGAGAAATTACAAAAATAATTAAGAAAAAAATGTTGAATTGAGAATTTTGGATTTTGGACCGAGGAATGGGAATACACATGTGCTGCTATCGACGTGTGCGGCCTAACGTGCCGGCCCCAGTGGCTCGGCTAAGTCCCACTCGATGTATGTTTCCTTGGTGTTTGCTACCTTGCTCGTACCTTCTATCCAACATGCTGCCATCGAGGTTAAGTCAGAGCCAGGCTCACTCTCGTCTTCTCGCTTGGCACCAAATCACATTGTCTCGTGGACTCGTGCGCTAGCGTCACCTAACAGCCTTAGAATGAGAGGTTATGATTTGGTTTGAGGGGGAGGGAGCTCCGAATGGGTTGAAAACTATTTGGTTAGTGGGTTGAGCCACACTAACTGAGATAAATTGGAGAGAGATATAGGAGTGAGCTGAAATCTATTGAATATAAATGTAAAGTATCTGGTATAATTATCAACATATATACATAATATATCTACTAAATACAAAGTATTTCGGAGAAAAAATGAGTGTTCACCATGACTCTTATTGGGCACACCCCTGGTACGGACAGCATTCCTGCTGATACAGGGCCATCGTATTGGCACAGGTGTCCGACCGATTCATACAATTCCGTGCATGCGGAATAAACCACAGCCACAAGACTAATCTAAGTTTTTTTTAATATCAGAATTGTTATGTATCATTCAAATGGTGATTTTCGTGCAAATCATTCACAATATCTGAACTTGCGATTTGCTTCGGATTTTTGCTCCATACGGTAAGGCCATCTTCTTTGACGAGCTCGTCGTTCTTCTCTCTGGCATCATCGTCTCCCGCCACTGCTAGGTTAGAGTTAGAGTCCACCGGTTAGGGTGTAGGGTTCACTGGATACCCCAAATTAAAGGGGGGCTAGGCCTGGGCGACGGCGAGGCGGTAGGGCGGTAGAGGATCCGACAGCGGTAGCCACTAGAGACGAGGAAGAAGGGCGGAGCTGGGCAGATCGGGGTGGATGACGTCAACAGTGTGGGAGGAGGAGGAGGTGTTAGTAGCGGCAACGGGTGAGGTTAGTCAGAGGGCCACGCTGGCGTTGTAGGCAATGTTAGTGAGGTGGCAGCGTGCGGGGTGGGTGGCAGTAGGGAGGCGACGCTCGGGATGCTAGGAGGCGGCAGCTAGGTTTTCATATGATTTTTAAGGGTTGGGGAGGAGTCGTGGTTCGTTGGATGGGTTTCCAAATGCTTAAAAATCCAAATGGTTTTTGGTCCAAAAATTATTTGCATGCTGGATAGACAACCTTTATTATTATTACTGTTAGAGTTGATCTCGGGCATTTGGCCCAACGGCCAAATGCCCAATCCCCACATGATCTGCATACGATCGCGCACCCTTGACCAAGATGGTGGTGGGCCCTGTCGCCGACGCTATAAAGAAGGTGGGGGCAGGCGACGGATCACCAAGTTGAGCGCGCGCGCCACAAACCCTAACCGCACAAAACCTAATCCGATCCGGAGGCGGCCAGGCGGCGGGGCGCTCGCCATGACTCCACCGGCCCGATCGACTACGGCCGTCCTCGCCTCGCTTGGGACACGCACTAGGGAGGGATCGACTCATGCCTTCACCGACGAGGTCGACCACCACCGGATCTCTACTACACGCCAAGCCGCCATGGCGACTCATCCTACTCTACATCCAGAAGGTAACAGAACCCATCCCTCTCTCTCTCTCTCGCGTTCGGTTTCTTATGAACCCGAACCCCAAGAACACGAGATCAAACAAAAGAGATCAAAGATCAAAGAAAGTATAACAATGGTATCGAGCCTCAGCGGCGAAGATCCAAAAGAAAAAGATTCAAAAGAAAAGAACCTAACCCTAGAACTCGGATCTAAGACAAATCGGGTCTTACCTGAGTAGCGGAGAATCGCGCGAGCCGAGCTAGTCTTCGTCGTCGCCCGCTCCGTCGCCGTAACCGGCTCCGAGAGAGGCGTCCGGCGCGCGCGGCGAAAGAAGCGCGCCAAGGAACCTCGGCGGCGCGCTCCCTCTCGGGAGCGCGCGCGACGCGAGGACCATGGCGGCGCCGGGCTCTCGGCTTCTCGGTTTCTTCTTCGTTTCGCCGCTCGGGGCGAGAAAGCAAGCGAGAGAGAGAGGCGGAGAAGCGGAGAATGGGCTAGGAGTTTCAGGGCGCTTGGCGCGTGGTTTTGTTCGGTGAAATCGGCGCTCGGTAGTCCGATGCAAATCAACTACCAGATCGAGAAGCTTGGAATGGATCGCGCGGATCGCGCGGATCTGTGGAATCGGTAGTCGGATGTGAATCAAAGCGGTGAAATCATCTCAAGGAAACCCTAACCGGTGTGGTCGGGCCGAATCCTGATAACGGGCCAAGCGATGCAGGCCAAATGGCGGTTTAAGCGATAAATTCAGCCGGTTTTGAACAGTATTTTCGGCCGTTTTTTGAACAGTAAATCCCGAAATTGATTTTAATTTTTTCAGAAGTATTATTTTGTATGAATTTCAATAGAAAATTGATTAAAATCTCTGTTAAATTTTGCACCAACGTGTTATTATTTCCAGAGATTATATGTGTACAGTATAATGCTTCTGAATAATTAATATTTTTAGAATAATTACAGTTTCCGCTGCAAAAGTTAATAATGATTAATTCTTTTAATTAAATTCAAACCAACGGGAGAATTTAATTTTTTTTTAAAGAATTGTTGTAAGTTATGATATTGTTATTTTCTGACCAAAGTTGATAATAACAATATTATAATTTTAAATGATGTTTTTTATGCATTGTTTCTATTTCTGCCCAACGGTGATATAGTTTTAATGTATAGATATAATTAATTTAATTGTATGTCGTATTTTTGACCAACGTTGGAAATAAGGCATATAATTTTCATGTTTTGTTCTCACTTTATTTGAACTAAATTTTGAGGAGGATACAACTTGATGAGTTGTATCGGAGAGATCCCACTCTCAAAGGAGATAATTATGGAGAGTGGAAGAAAAGATAGACTTAGCGTTTATCTTAGTTGAGGTGGACTGGGTCCTCACTCTGCCACGACCCACGAGCCTCTGACACGGTGAGGGTCAAAATGAGGATGATCTTGCTTGGCGAAAAAGCAGAGAGATCATGCTCCCTTACGGATGTCTTATGAACTAGAGCATAAGAAATGGACCCACGACCAACAAGAAATGTATGGTGTGATAAAGAACTACGATTGAGCTGCAATTGTGGGCTCAATCGAGAATGTGATCTTGTCACGAGATACCTTGATAAAATAAAGAGTCGGTTCTTGGCTCTTCAAAGACATATGCAACACGGTGATTAAGCGACTTGTGATGAAAAGGTATTACGGTGGTGGGATAAGAGAACACATATTGAGGATGAGCAACTTGGCATCAAGCTTAAACCAATGGATTTGGCACTCAAGGATGAGTTCCTTATTCACTTGATTTTTGCTTCATTGCGAGAAAAGTTTGACACTTTTGTTGTCAATTACAATATCTGCCTGATAAATGGGACTTAGAAAAATGCATAGCAATGTGTGTTCAAGAGGAGGAAAGAATTAAAACCTCACATGGTGGATCTATCAACTATGTGAAGGATAACAAGAAAAAGAACTTCCACAGTACCTCCTTCTCAAGGAACAAGGAAAAGCCTCGTCCATCGGCCTCAACGAATAAATTTCTTTGTAGACAAAGATCGGTACCTTCATCGCAAGAAGACAGGACACTACAAGAAGAACATCACGATTACTTAAAGATGATAATGGCAAAGAAAGGTGAGAACATTATTACATTCATAAATGAATGCTTGTATGTACAATATTCAAAATCCACTTGGTGGATTGACTCGAGAACAACTGTTCATGTTGCTAATTCCTTCTGAGGATTCCGTTCGACGAGGACTACGCAAAGAAGCGAAAGATGCATTAAAGTCGCAAATGGAGTCCAAGCGAAGTTGAAGTTTGTTGGCGATCTTTCATTAGAGTTAGCTAATGGCTCCAATCTTTTACTTAGAGATGTTCTTTTGTTCCCTCTTTACGAGAGGAATTTGATTAGTGTTTCCAATTTGGACAAAGATGGTTATGATTGTAATTTTAGAAATGGCAAGTGCGAAATAATATTTAATAAAGAATGTGTTGGTCTTGCCATATTACAAAATGAGCTTTATTTGTTATCATTGTGTGATGATGTGAATGTCGTATCACGATAATGAGAACGTCGCGTGCGAAAGTGATGAATCCTCGTCTCACGAATGTAAGCGAAAACGAAAGAGAACTCATAATGAATCGTCGAAATTATGGCCTTGTCGTTTAGGCCATATTTCGAGGGGAGAATAGAAAGACTAGTTAAGAATGAAATTCTTCCTCTATTAGAGTTCTCGGACTTAGAACAATGCGAGAGAATGCATTAAAGGAAAATATGTAAAGAAAATTAAGAAAGGCGCAAAAAGAAGCACGGGGAGTTCTACAAATTGTTCACACAGACATTTGTGGTCCTTTTCTGTGAAAAGTGTGGATGGTTATGACTCGTTCATAACATTCACGAATGACTACTCCGTTATGGATATATTTATCCAATCAAAGAAAGAAATGAAGCCTTGGATAAATTCAAGATATTTAAAGTTTGAAGTTGAAAACCAACACGATTTAAAGATTAAGATAGTTCGATCCGATCGTGGGGAGTACTACTGATCGACATACCCCATATGGACAAGTTCTGGACCTTTTGCGAGGTTCTTACGGAAAATGGCATAGTAGCCCGATATTCTACAGGCGCGAACCTCGAAAAAAATGGAGTAGTGAAAAGGCATAAACCGTACCGATGGATATGGTGCGAAGCATGATGAGCTACTCCACACTCCCATTGAGTTTATGGATGGAGCGTTAAAAACCGCCATTCATATTCTCAATAGAGTGCCTAATAAGTCGGTGCCCAAAACAAATGCGAGTTGTGGGCGGAAGAGTTCCTCACTAAACCACTTACGTGTGTGGGGAGTCCTCTTGAGGCTAAAGTATTTAACCCAAACCTTGGGAAGCTAGATCCCAAAGCGATAAGTTGCCATTTCATTGGCTACCCCGAAAAGTCAAAAGGTTTTCGTTTCTCTTGTCGACGGATATACAAAGTTTGTAGAAACGAGACACTTGTCTTCTTAGAGGATGAAATGATGAGGGGAGCATGGTAGCTCGAGAGATTGATCTTGAAGAGAAGCGGGTATATGTGCCCACTCAGATGATTCAAGAGCCACTCTTCTCACTACTGCTTTGTCATTGCCGCAAGCGGTACAAGATCTTGTGGTGCCAAGACTGTTATTGTTCCTCTGTGGCAACATTGAATGAGAATGAGGAACACATTCTTGAGGATCCTATAGAACCCATTGCCACAAATGAGGGGACAACAAGCTGACCTCAAGCAGAAGATGTACCAAATGTGGAGGCCCGGGAGGTCTCAAAGAGTAAGAAGATCGGCTATTTACGATGATTATCGATTTATCATCTGAGAGGAATTTCAAATGGAGGATGACCCCACCTCATTTGAAGAAGCCATGAAGCGAAAATTCTTCAAAATGGCTTGAGGCCATGGAAGAGGAAATGAGGTCCATGAAGACTAATAAAGTGCAGGACTTGAAAATTGTTCCTAAAGGAGCCAAAGCAGTGAGGTTGTAAATGGGTCTACAAAACAAAACTCGACTCCCAAGGGAATGTAGAAAGATACAAAGCGCGACTTGTGGCAAAAGGATTTACACAAAGAGAGGATTGATTACAATGAGACATTTTCTCCGGTCTCATGTAAAGATTCCTTCGAGAATCATAATGGCATTAGTAGCACATTATGATTTAGAGTTACATCGGATGGATGTAAAGGCGGCATTTCTTAATGGGGATTTGGAGGAAAATGTTTACATGGCACAACCAAAAGGTTTTGTCATGGAAGAAAATGAAAGAATGGGATGCGCCTAAAGAAATCAATTTATGGGTTAAAGCAAGCTTCAAGGCAGTGGTACTTGAAGTTTGTGAAGACAATAAGAAAATTTGGGTTTAAAGAGAATGTAGAGGACAATTGTGTCTATACAAAGTTTAAAGATGGGAAGTTTATCTTCCTAATCACAGTATGTGGATGATATCCTCTTGGCTAGTAGTGATGTTAGTGCTCTCTTTGGAGACGAAGAGATTTTGTCCTCAAACTTTGATATGAAAGATCTTGGTGAAGCTTCGTTTGTTCTAGGGATCGAAATTCAGGGATAGAAACAAAGGGATATTGGGACTATCACAAAAGACATATATAGAGAAAGTCTTAAAGAAATTTGGGATGCATAAATGTAGTCCTTCACCGCACCTATAGTCAAGGGCGGCGAGATATGGGGATTTTCAATGCCCGGGAACCATTATGAGATCGATCAAATGAAAGCGGTTCCATATGCTTCCATTGTCGGAAGCTTACGGTATGCTCAAGTGTGTACATACGACTTAGCTTTTATTCAGGGTTACTTGGCGATTCGAGCAATCACGGAATAGAACATTGGAAATTGATAAAGAAAGTCTTGCGTTATTTGCAAGGAACAAAAGGCCTCATGATGACATCTGAAGATCAGATTACTCCATATAGTGGGGTATCTGATTCGATTTTGCGGGAGATGATAGAAAGTCGACATCCGGATATGTCTTCACTCTCATTGGAGGAGCTATATCGTGGAAAAGCTCAAAGCAAACCGTCACTACATCGTCCACAATGTATCACGAGTTTGTAGCATGTTATGAGGCTACGGGCAGTGAGCGGCTAAAGAAGTTCATACCGGTTTAAAAGTGGTTGGCGACATCAATAGACCACTTAAGTTGTCTTTGCGATAATGAACCCATGATAATGTATGCCCACAACAATAAGTCAAGTGGTCTTGCCAAACACATTGACATAAAGTACTATGTTGTGAAAGATAAAGTTCGGGATCAAATTATAAGTCTTGAGCATATAAGTACACATAAAGATGTTAGCGGATCCGCTTACTAAAGGCTTACCACCCAATGTGTTCGAGAGAACATATAGCAGGCATGGGTTTAAAGGAAAGCCTATGATTCTGGACTAAAAGATGGCCCAAAAGATTAAAGTAACTATTTGAGCAGGATGTGTATTGTAGTTTGTTGAATCTATCGGCGATTGGCCGTGACGATGAGACACGTTCTATGCACCAATTTGTGATGGAATGAGTAAAGTCAAAAGTAATTAAAGATAAAGCCGATTGAGATCAAGGGAGAATGTTAGAGTTGATCTCGGGCATTTGGCCCAACGACCAAATGCCCAATCCCACATGATCTGCATACGATCGGGCGCACCTTGACAAGATGGTGGTGGGCCCTGTCATGCCGCTATAAAAGAAGGTGGGGCGGGGCGCACGGATCACCAAGTTGAGCAGCGCCGCCACAAACCCTAACGCACAAAACCTAATCCGATCCAGAGGCGGCCGGTTGGGATCTCCACCGCCGACTCCACAGACCGATCGACTACGGCCGCCCTCGCCTCCGCTTGGGACACGCTGGGGAGGGATCGACTACATTGCCTTCACCGACGAGGTCGACCACCACCGTCTCTACTACATAAGCCGCCATGGCGGCTCATCCTACTCTACATCCAGAAGGTAATCAACCCATCCTCTCTCTCTCTCTCGCGTTCGGTTTCTTATGAACCCGAACCCCAAGAACACCAGATCCAAACAAAAGAGATCAAAGATCAAAAGAGAAAGTATAACAATTACTAGTTAAGTGCATGTGTGTTGCTACGAAATATCTATCTCATAAATATAGTATATCAAATAAAGTAGATATAATATATCTCGTTTTGTTAAGACGCGCGGAGCAGAGCAGAAGAGCGGGAGCGGAGAGGAAGAAGTGAGGTATGTCCAGGTTCGGTCGATGGAAGCGGCGACGGGGGAGGAGGCGGAGGAGCGCGGAGTAAAGTGGAGCAGAAGAGCAGGTATGGAGGCGAGGGCAGAAAGGAGGAGGAAGCGTTAGCGGTGGCGTAGACGATGCCGAGAGAAGAGGAATAGGGAGCGTATGAGATAGTTTGCTAATAATATGACTCACATATCAGTAGAGAAAGATATTAGTGGGAGAGTGGAAAGAATGAATGATCACTGACTTTAATTCCTAAGTAGTAGAATTTTGAAATACAAAATTGTGAGCATACCCTGATAAACGACGGGTGCTCCCTGTCAAGGTAACTAAGATGCAGTACAAACCTTTCTGGGCGGTCGGCTGGAGGCCGTTGTCGAGAACTCTAACCCAAACGGTGTCATAACACTAACATACACACATAGTGGTAGGAGCGCTCATCATGGTACTCGTACCATCACCTTCAAGCACGGCACGAGACGCCCCGGCCACATTGTTGTTACTCCAAAGTCAGTTGTCAGTGCGTCATTTAAGTCACGTCCTGTGAATTTTCAAACTGTACTACTGTGGTACGTTTAGCCGGGGATTCTCTCCATCCTCCCCGACGCCTAGCCTCACCCCAAGGATGAATTAAGATTTAAGGTCCCGCCTGAAAGAAACATAAAAAGTTCCCGATTCATATGGAAGTTGGACCTGTTCCTGCGTTCCAAATACTGCCGATCACGAATAACGGAAGTTGTTCCATTAGCTGATTGATGCTGACGTCTGCCGCTGCTTTGCCCCGTAAGGGTTTGTTTAGATAAGAAGAGATTAGAACTAATCTATTCGAATTAAAAGAGATTTTAATTCTAATTCTAAATCAATTCGAAAGGATTGAATCAGATCACAACGTATCCAAACAAATCATAATTGAGATACAGTACTTTTATTTGTTCTTGATAGTGCCAGTCCTTACTGCTCTTATACGTACAACTGAGCAGAGCACATGAGTCCACAATTTTAATGTGTTCAGAACTATAGATAGGAGAGTATCAAGCACAGGGGCAGTACCGGCGGTACTCACCAACCTAGGGAAGAAGAGCGGAGCAATAAAAGCAGGCGTAAATGCAGCCAGGATGGCGTTGATTAGACTACGGGGAGGCCTTAAATCGTTCGTTAGGCGATTTTTTTCCTTGTGGGACTCCTGCGGCGTAAGCAGTGCTGCTAGTACTGGAGTGGTACTGTGCTGATCGCGCACAGATGTTGACAAGCCTTGAATGCGCGTGGGAGCCCACCGAACAGGACTAGGGTAGGAGGTCTGACGAGGGCTCTGGTTAAATGAAATCTGACGAGGGACCATATCTGTTATGTTAGCAACCTCACGGAAACTTTTGTGTGTGTGTGTATATTCAAATATGATTGTATGATTTTGTTGTTGAATTCCAGACAGACTCTTGAGTTCGGACTAAGCCCACGGTTGATGTACTTACACACTTGTTTTTCTTTTTAAATACACGCTTGATCTATTTCTAGCCATGGCATTTTTGCAAACAAATAAGTCCGATGAAATAAGATAGGGTGAACTCCTTATATGCCACAAAAAATTTGCATCATCTTTTATATATCACTCATTGTGTCACTAACATATTGATCCTGACCTACATGTCAGTAACACAATAAATTTTTTGAAAATTCTAGTGACATATAAGGAATTAATCCAATAAGATTCCCATGTTGATATAATATCCATGCAGTCAAAATTCATTTAGACTTCACTTTTACTCTATAAGCTTAGTGTTGTTCGGGTTACATTGACCCTATTTGTTTAGACTTTCTCTTTCGGTCTAAAAGCAAAAAAAAAGAGTCAAAGCACAAATAAAGAGTTGGCTTTTCTACCAGCTTTGCGAAAAGCCTAAGCCGCCATGTAACTATAAGCCAAAAGACAGATGAGAAATTTTTTTGGCTTTTGTGCGATGGAAATAGACCTTTTGCCACTGAAAGTCTTCGAAATTACCCACCAAATGTCATCCTATACAAACTCCAAAATCACTCCTCCCCACCCCCCCTCTCTCCCCCGTGCGACATGTGTGGGCGCTAGGGGTGAAAATAGCTTGGATAGTTTTCGACCGATCCAGATCATTTTCAAATACAGATGCTATCAACTCAGATATTTATAGGATAATGTCTGATCGGAAACAAACACAGATTGTTATTGTCAGAAACGAATACGGATTCGGTAGCGCACTATCCGTCAAATATGAATATGGCTTCAGATATCCAAAGATACAAAGGTCCGGATATTCGAATATATGGTTTGAGGTTGCATGTCCATTGTCTTTCGAAGATCATAACTTTCTGGCTCGAAGTCCAAATTAGGAAAATGAGTAGGATAAATTGTAGCTCTGAATGAGATCTACAACTTTGTATTTGTGAATATTTTCATTTGAGTCCATTTAATTTCCCAAAAACACTTCCAAATCTTTTAATAATATTATCAGCATCTGATATTTCTCCGGATGTTGCCCAAACATGACTCCTTCCACCATTCTTCTTTCTTAGGAGTCCCAAAACACAATTGTTATGCATATAAATAAATAAATAGTAAAACATTATTTTATAATGAATTATGCTATGTTCATGAGGTAGGCAATAGATATCAAGTAAGCAAAAGTGGTAAATAAAGCATATAAGGCAAGGCACATTGAGTTATTTTACATTAAAAACATGTTAGGGAGTTGACGAGGATTAAAATATCTATGTGTTACTTTAATACATAATTAAAAGATCATATGTCTTCATGGTCATAACCCCTAAGGCTAACGACCCTCCATGGTCATAAGGATTCTAGAGGTTACTTATAGGTACCCTGGTCGGACGAGATCATGTACTCGGTACCTGACCAGATGACTGCTCGTAGAAACCTTGAACTGGTATCTGGATCTAACTCCACGTATATTCCTACTGTGGGACGAATGGAACACATGCCATATTTGCTTCATACCACGCGACGGTTCATAGTCCCGAGACACTTACAACAACTACCATACGGTTGAGTGTCTCACAGACGCTAACCGACGACCAATTACTGTTTCACTAACAACAATTATCCATCCAACCAGACGTGTTACTTCTAACAAGCGTCTTCTCTAGGAGTAACTGCCACATCTTCGTTGATTATTTAAAGACAAAGCATGGAGGGACAAGGGCATCAGATTGAGGCATCGCAATCAACACTAGATTCATGTTTCAACTCTGATTCAATAGCATAGCAAGCATTACGCTCAGTGTAATTAGGATTAGTCCACCGCCTTGTTGAAGACAACCCCTATAAAGAATCCAGTTCATAGCAATACAGAGCAACCCCATTCTCTCCCAAGATACAGCATCAGAGATTCAACATACTCTCGATGTTATCATGGACGACGGGTATTCGCCAAAGGCTCCTACGTATTCTAGGAGCCAATCGACACTTGGTGAGAGTGTCAATGAAATTACAATTGCCACTGGTCGAAGGCCAAGTGGGAATGATAAAGCTCAGCATACGATCAACAATCCGTTGGATCAGGCTAAATCCACCACAAAGCCCGCCAGAGGTGGTAATCTCCAACCGCACTCCGTCGTGGAGGCTCCTGGTCAAAACTCTAGAAGGCTCTCTATTAGCTACGACGGGAGCTCGTCGGAAGATCGCTGTTGGAGGCATGAAGTTAAAGCCATCGGAGATACCAATTAGGTTCCCTTGCATAATCCTCCAAGACCTAACCCGCCATCACATCCTAATGGAGATGGTACGGGCGCTCAAACACCACTTGCCGAGGCAATCGAACTGATGGATGTCCATCAATTAATTCGCATGCTCCTACCTCACAGCGTGTGACAAGTCAGACAAGGCAAGACGGGAGGTCGAAAGGACATTCGACTCATCTAACACCCAATGCTAGTCAGAATCCTCCAAGACCTTCGGTAACACTTAAAAACCTGCAACGAGTTCGTGACATTCTGGGTAATTCAGATCCTGTTATAGCAGATACTCCAGGTTACGTGCAACTTGCAGAACAGTGTCAAAGATCCTCTAGCAAACCGTGCACCATACAAAAATGTACTGGGGCCAAAGGGGATTGCAAAGTTACACGGTGACTTCGTCCCAGCGCTCCTCCTCAGCAGAGGATAATATGGTCGGACAGAGGACCGGACGGTACCAAGACCCCCTCGTAGGTTTCGACCAGGGAATCACGAGGAAAGATGGCTTTTCTCAGCAGCCACTCCTCCTCCTCGTCAAGAGGAACGACCTCTTGGTGCTGGTGACCTTCGTCACCATCTCAACCAATCAGATGGTATGAGGCGTTATGCTAGCGTCCACGACCGGGTTGGAACACCGGATACTAGATATTGTAATATAAGGAAACGGTCCCCAACCGACTACAATCCGGCTTCTTTTCAAAGAAGGCGCCACGACTCCATAACAGGTTGTCGAGCCTTGTCGGCAGGGCTTCAAGATGTACGCTGGCCGGACAGATTCCGACCAGCCAACATAGAAAAGTTCAATGGGACTCAGAACCCATTAGAATTTCTTCAGATCTATACTACCGCCATCAAAGCTGCTGGTAGTAATGATAACGTGATGGTAAATTACTTACCCACAGTCCTTGAAGGGTCTGCCTGGTCTTGGTTGTTGAACCTGCCGATCGGATCTATCTAGACTTAAGAGTAACTCTGTGATATGTTGATCGCTAACTTCCAGGGGAAGTATGGTTGCTCCGGAAAAGAAGACGGTCTCCATCGGATTAGGCAAAATACCAATGAAACTCTTCGATAATATATCAAGAGATTCAACCAGATTTGTAACTCTATCCCAGAGGTCGCAGAGTCTTCGGTTATCCAGGCTTTTAAAGCAGGGCTGAGGAATCGATGGTTTACGGAGGATATCACCATAAATCCTGCATGAACAACCCGTCGAGCTTTTCGACATGGCGGAGAAATATGCAGCCGGTTGCGAGGCGGTTGAATGGTGCGAAGCTATTGATCGACATGGTAAAATACCTCAATCTGGCTTGGAAAAATAGGAGAAGAAAAGTAAGAAGTCTCTCAAGGGTAAGAAGAACCACAAGCTCAACAATAAAGAAGTCCTTACTATCCTTGAAAAAATTTCTAAGGGTAACAAAGACTTATTCGATCGAAACAAGGCAAAGGCTCCGACCGACGACTACAAGAAAAACAAGAAGTGGTGTCCACTTCACTAGGCAGCAAGACATGATCTGCGCACCTACCGAGCTTGGCAAAAGAAACTGGAGGATTACTACTCAGGTAAAGTCTCTTCTCCTCTACATATGAACTTGGAGAACCAAACTCTAAGAAGGACAGAGATGACAACGAAGAAATAGAGTACCAGGAGCTGTAACACCGTGGATATGATCTTCGGGGGATCCTCTTCATATGACTCAAGGCGCCATCTGAAGGCTGTGGAGCGGGAAGTGAACATTGCTGAGTCTTCGATTGACATCAAGCCATCCAGGTGGTTGGAGACAACCATCTCCTTCAGCAAAGAAGACTGCCTCATCCTGTCGACTCGACCAAGTAGGTTCCCTATCGTAGTTGAACCTACAATTAACAATTGTAAAGTTAATCGAGTCTTGATAGATGGAGATAGTTATTTAAATATTCTATTTACAGGGAGAATTGGAAGAAATGAAATTCCCAGGTCAAAAGTAAAACATGTGAAGTGTGCTTTCCACGACATAGTTTCTGGTTCTACAACAAAGCCGATAGGACAACTGCTCCTACCGGTCACGTTCGGAAAACCTAACAATTTCCGAATAGAAAAGATCCCCTTTGATGTAGTGGATTTTGAAACCGTGTACAACGGGATTCTTGGTCATCCGGTATTGGCTAAGTTCCTGATAGCTACACATTACATCTATCAGAGTTCAAAGATGCTAAGACCAAAAGGAGTCATCACGGTTCGAGGAGATAGAAAAATAGCTTATGCATGTAATCGGGAATCCTTAGAACTGGTCGATGAGATTCCGACTAGAAAAACTAATCCGACTTCCGTGCAGGTCAAGCACTCAAGAGCCAAGATGACCCCAAAGCCGTCCGACCAGACCAAGGAGGTGCCACTCGACAAAGTCACTTTTCCGAAAAGTTCCAAAATGTCATATGGGTCAGGAAATGCTAATGCATCTTTCCAAAACGAACTAGCCAGAGGAGGACTCACCCTTAAATTGTAAGAGTTGCTCGTCTCCTTCCTCTGAGAAAACCTAGATGTATTCGCCTAACAGATGTCCGACGTGCCCGGAGTCCTCAGGGAGGTGATCGAGCACAGGCTAGCTGTTCAGCCTGACAAAAAATTGGTCAAACAAAAGCTAAGGCACTTCGCACCTGATCGGAACGACGCGATCCAGTCTGAGATTGACAAGCTCCTCAAGGCTTCAAGGCTGGGTTTATTCCTGAGGTCGACCTCGCAGAGTAGCTCGCCAACCCTGTAATAGTTAGAAAAAATAATAGGAAATGGTGAATGTATATCGACTTCACAGATCTTAATAAAACTTGTCCGAAGGATTACTTTCACCTTCCACGCATTGATCAACTTGTAGACTCTACTTCCGGGTGCGAGTTGTTAAGTTTTTTAGATGCATATTCAGGGTAACACCAGTTTAACATGAGTAAAGATAATGAAGAGAAAACATACTTTATCACGCCATATGGCACTCACTGCTACGTTAAGATGTCATTTGGTCTCAATAATACTGGTGTGACTTTTCAAAGGTTAATGTAAAAAACTTTTAATCCACAGATAAGTCAAAATATAGAAGCCTACATTGATGACTTGGTTATGAAAAGCATCAATGCTGGTGACCACATTTCCGACCTACACGAGACTTTCAACAGCTTAAGAATGCATAACATTAAGTTGAATCCAGAGTAGTGTGTGTTCAGAGTTTCTTCTGGAAAGATTCTTGATTTCATAGTTTCTGCTAGAGGGATTGAAGCGAATCCAGCAAAAAAACCTACCATCGACCAGATGCGCCCTTCGACCACAAAGAAGGTAGTCCAAAAACTAACTGGTTGTATGGCAACATTAAGTCGTTTCATAGAACGACTAGGTAAAAATGGTTATCTTTCTTTAAGCTTCTTCGAAAATACGGAAGTTTCGAGTGGACTAAAGAAGCAAACGACCCCTTTGGAGAACTCAAGAGGTACCTTACGAGTGCCCCGATCTTTGTATCTCCGAGATCGGGAGAAAAATTGCTGATTTACGTGGCTGCAACGCCACAAGCAGTCAGTGGTGTACTGGTCGTAGAACGTGACAATGTCCAACGACCGGTATATTTTGTAAGCGAATCTTACGTGGACTGAATGAAAGAAACCCACAGTTGCAAAAGTTGTTCTATGGTCTCCTTATGGTTTCAAGGAAATTAGTGTATTGCTTTTAGGCTCACAAAGTGGTTGTACATACCAGATATCCCATTGATCAAGTTCTCAAAAATAGGGAATCTTCAGGACGAATAGTGAAATGGTCGGTCGAACTTGGGGGCATTCGACCTCTAGTTCATCTCTCGAATAATAATTAAGTCTTAGGCAATAGCAGAATTTATTACCGAGTAGACAAACCTTAAACCCACCCAGGGGACCGAGTACGAACACCATGATGAGTTGGCCTTCTTCTTCAAGTTTTCTTATTTTGGCGTCTTTAGTCATAATCTCTTTCTTATTTGCCTCCAATTCTGTCAATTATGATAAGAGAAGAGTTCAGAAATAATAAAGAAGTAACAAGAAGAAAAGAAGATAGTCAAAAAGAAGTGCTTACTTTTTAATTTGGAGTTTTCTTTCTGCAAGTCTATAATTCGCTTGGTCAGTCCTTCAACCACAGAAATATTCTCAGTCGTGTACTGCCTAAGATAGCAGACTTTTTTATTTTTTTTATAAATTTTAAAGAAGAGACAAAAGGAGTGGTCGAAGACGCTTACCTCGGCCGTCATATCAGCATATTGGGAGTAGATAAGGGTGGGATCGGTCTCCAACTGATGACAAGACACCCTCTTCCAGGTCTCCTCGAATAATTGGTTATCAGGAATTCGACTGTGACTGGAGAAAAAACTAGGATGAAGAGACCTTACGACTGGTGAAAAAGTCATGTCCCCTTGAGCGATCTCAACAGGAGGCGGAACCTCCTGAGGCTCTTCTTCGACTCTTTTCTCCTCAGGCACGATTGGAGCCATTTTGGAGACTAGGGCATCCAGAGCTGCCACCTGCTCAGCGGCTGGCTCGACCCCTTCCTCCTCAGGGATGTTTTCCTGAGTGGTGTTCTAGTCGGAAACAACCGGAACACCAGAAGACCTATCAAAATAGAAGAAAGGAAAGTCAAATTTTAGAATACCAGAAGATACGAACAGGTATGCAATTTCATAAGTCTCTTTCATGTATACATACTTGGTCGTCTTCTTGGTCTTAAATCTTGAAACGCCCTAGAGCATATTCCGTAGCACTTGCCTTCCTCTTCTTCCCCACCAATTTTACTATATCTGAACCAGTCGGGTTGGTTAAACCTCTCACGTCCTTCGACCTCCGGCCGGAAGTGACAACCTCGACCAAATGATCGAGGTCTCCGACCTGCTGGTTGGGGACAGTGTATTCGTTGACTTCTGTGGCAGTTGTTTTAGTAGCAACCGTCTGGTCGTGAACGACCACTTTGGGGCCTACGACCTCTGCCGTCTCGACCAGCGGGCCTTCCTTTTCTCCCATCTAATTTAAGAGCTAATTTTAATTAAGTGATGAATTATTTCCATCTAAAATGTATACTCCTTATCAAAAGCTCTATTACCTTTGGGAGTTCATCATATTCAGTAGACCTCTAAGGCAGAGTTGGTTGGAACAAGTGATGACAGAGACTCTGTATCAAGTTCTTTCATCCTTAGCCCGACCACCTACATAATTAGAGTAGAATTATATACTGATCGAAGAATATATAAATGATGAAAAATGAGCTGTGATTTACCTTGAATCTCTTCACTTTCTCTTCAAAGGAGACAAGGGCCAGGATGTTGGGAAACGCAGCGTTGGCATCAGGCTCCCCAGCGCAGATCATTTTGATACGCTCTCTAATTTCATCAGGGGAAATCACTTCAAGAAATAAAAAAATTCAGGGTTAAAGAAACATACAACTAATAAACTATACTGGACGGAATTCTCGAAACTTACCTTCCCTAGTATCATTGGTCGCTTCGTCATGACCGATGTGCCAGAGCCAGGGAACGTGATTGGAGCCTCAAGGGACTAATCCGACACATAAAAAATCCCGTTGTGTAGGCATAGAGAGCATCCCCCAGGGGTTCCCATCGTCTTCCCCGACCTTGCCATCTTGCAAAAATACCTAAGGACCCTCAGATTTGGTCGGATTCCCAGGTACAATTCGCAGAGGTAAACGAAGATGATGGGGTTGACGATTGAGTTGGGGGCCATGTTGATTAGTTCGATGTCGTAGTACTCAAGAACATGCGAATGGAACTTGTGTACCAGAAATCTGAGCCTGCACTTGATGTAGGCGAGGAAAACAAATATTTTCCCTTCTTCTCCTCTCGGGTAATACTCTCCGGTCGCTGGTCTCCACTTAATCAGATTCTTATCTAGAAACATCCCGATCTCCTCTAAAGCCTTCAACTTCTTCCCGCTTAGATCTGAAACCAACCACTTAGTGATTGAGTCCAACATGATTGGATGAGCAATGGTCAGAGAAAATTTTCGGATAAGGAGGACAGAGGAGTTCAGAAGAAATATTTTGTAGGAAGATGAAGAGAAAGTTTAGGAAAATCTTAGAACATAAAGTCCTTTAGGCGCGTGCCGAAAGAATTTTATAGCCGCTATTCCTTAACTGCAAAAAGGAGTTACCCAAAAGTCCAATGGACACAAACCAATGTCCATCGGACAGAAAAACTCTTCGATTGCCAAGACAGTTTCTCAACTTTAAAGTGAATACAGACCACCTCGTTTGTCACAACATTAAATGAGAGTTTGCCCAATACAACTTCTCATCAGGGGTTCACACGACCAATTCATTTTAAAGTTTCGGGGGATAGCTGACGAGGATTAAAATCTCTATGTATTACTTTAATACATAATTAAAAGACCATATGTCTTCATGGTCGTAACCTCTAAGGCTAACGACCCTCGTGGTCGTAAGGATTACAGAGGTTACTTATAGGTATCCTGGTCGGACGAGGTCATGTACGGTCCACGACCAGATGACTGCTCCTAGAAGTCTTGAACTGGTATCAGAATCTGTTGGACCGAAAAGGCGACTAGAGGGGGGGTGAATAGGAGCACGCTCACTTTTTCAACCAAGATCAGATTCAATACAAATTTCACTCTAATAGCTATGGAAGCTATGAAGATCAATATACCAGTACAACAGAAGACTGGTATTGAATCCAATCTAAACCCCGAAGCAAAACAACCAAAATCAACACGGGCTAAAATTCTAAGTGTTGGGCAGTCTGACCTTTGTGTTAATGGCGGTCGGACCGGTCACCTTGGGCGGTCTGACCTCCAGTCTGATGAACAGTAAAAACAACCCGAAAAACGAAGTTGCAAATAGATGTAACTTTTGATCTACAACTCCAAACTTGATAAAACTTGGAACACACCTTCTCTAGGATGTCAGGAAACTATTCCAATCGAAGATCGTGAAGATCCTTGGAAAAGTTACGATCTTTTTCCGTTTGAGAGGAGGATGGTTCAAAACCGAGTCAAAACGAAAACTAGATCCAAAAACTTGCTCGTGGGTGATTGATGATGAAGATGATCCTAGATGTGTTCCCACATGTCACAGCAAGTTAGATCATGTGAAGAAATCAATCAAAAACTCACGAATCAAAGAAAGAATCAAAATCACCAAATAGAGAGAAGGAAGGCAAAGAGACACATCTTTGAACAAACTTTTCTTAGATTGATTTGATAGGGTTTGGGTTTACAGCCACTCCATCAATGGAGGACAAAGCTCAATCCAAGAGTACGAAATCAAATCAAAACTCTCTAGAACCCTAACCTCCACTAATCCTCTCCCTAAGGAAAACTAGGGTTTCAACAATAATGAAAGGGTTGAAGGGGGTGCAGCCACCTCCCTCCTCTATTTATAGTGGAGGCTTAGACATTCTAGAAGATTAACTTAAATGGGCTCCCGTTAAGGTCCAACACAAACGGGTCACACACGCACGTATTTTAAAGCACCGTCTTCAACACCTCTTGACCTAAACCGCTTCTCTTTGCGTCGTCTTGTGCCGCGGGTTGGCAAAATGTCACCAAGGTGGCATTTGGTAAGATTACAAAAATACCCCTTCTCAGTCCTTCTCCGAAGACCGAGTCCATCTGCGCGAAGCACTTCGCCTGCTCCGTCACTAGTAGGTTGATCAACGGCTCTCTCCATGTCGGCAAGTCTCTTCCATACGGCTCCCACCGAAACCACCATGGCACTTGCACCGACTCCCGCGCCGCTTGATCAAACCAGTCGTACTAAACTGTCTGTTCGGTCATCCTTGTCTATTCTGCACCACACTTGAGTTCATTGACCACACCCAGTATCGTCGATCGTTCTAGACCTTAGCTCTCCAAGCCTAGTCCCGATTGTTGGACCGTAAAGGCGACTAGAGGGGGGGGGTGAATAGGAGCACGCTCACTTTTTCACAAATTATGAACTCAATACAATTTCACTCCAGTAGCTATTAGAAAGCTATGAAGATCAATATACCAGTACAGCGGAAGACTAGTATTGAATCCAATAAAAACCCCTAAGCAATGCGACAATAATCAGCAAGAATCAAAGCAACACAAGTACTGGCGGTCTGACCTCTGTAGTGAACCGGTTGGACCGATTGCCGGGCGGTCGGACCGCTGTTATACTGGCGGTCGGACCGCTCCGAAATCGGTCGGACCGGTGGTGATGGGCGGTCGGACCGTGATCTGAACCGATCCAAACAGATAAATCACCCGATGGCGAAGTTGCAATTAGGTCTAACTTTTGATTCTCAACTCCAAACTTCACGAAACTTTGCACACACCTTCTCTATGCTATTGAGGACCTATTCCAATCGAATATTATGATAATTCTTGGAGCGATCTTGAGCAATTGTCAATTGATTAACGAAGGTCTAAAACCGGGCAGAACGAAAACTTGATCCTATTGCTTGTTCGTGAGTGATTGATGATCAAGATGATGCTAGATAGATTCACACATATCACAGCAAGCTAATTCACATGAAAGAATCAATCACAAACTCGCGGATCAAAGAAAGCCCTAAAAACACGAAATTGAAAGCAAGAACGAAAAGAGACTTATCTCAAGCAAACCTTGCATAGATTGATTTCGTGGTTGATCTTTGGATTACATCCACACCATCATGGATCGATGAGACAATCAAGGATCACGAAATTCTCCTCAAACCATGAAAAGCCCTAGCCTCCACCTCAACTCCCTAAAGACAATTAGGGTTTTGAAACATAAGCAGTGGCGAGGCGAGAGGTGCGACCACCATCTCCTCCTATTTATAGTGGAGGCCTAAAACTCTTAGGGTTTGACTTAATTGGGCTCCGTTAAGGCCCACTAACAAGCGGGTCACATACGCACGCTTAGCGGCCTTACGTCTTTCACTTTTGACCTAAACCGCTTCACCATGTGCTATGGATTCGCCAATAGGTCACCCTTGTCTATCTTGTGTCACGCTTGAGTCGTTGACCTCCCGCATCGTCGATCGTTCGGACCTCAACTCTTCAAGTCTAGTCCCGATTCTCCTCGCCGTTGACCGTCGTTGACCACCAAGCTACCCGCACAACCACGCACAAGAAAACACAAATTCGGGAACAAGTTCTTCACAACTTGACCCATGTTAGTCAAAATATGCATCATGCAAATCATATGCCACAATACCAATGACTTTGACCTAACAAAACAATATTACCAATGGTTGGTCGGCGTTCAAGTAGTTCACGGTCGGACCGCTCGGGTGGCCGGTCGGATCATTCATGGCGGTCGGACCGCTCCCGTGAGCTGGCGGACCGCCTTAGACTTAGCGAAATTCAAGCTCCCAAAATCCAAACCTTCGAAACTTTAAATCAATAGAACTTTTCCTTGGAGGCTCCAAAAATCATGAGACCAAGTGCATTGGGATCCCCTTACTTGTCTACAACACCTATTTTTGGCCCACTCGATTTGAACACTTTTGGTCATCGCCGTCCGACCCTTGGATGGCGGTCCGACCGATATGGGACCGGTCGGACCGCCGTCTGAGACCGGTCGGACCATCCGAGCGATAAGCACAGAACTTTGTCGGCAGCGTGAAACGACAAACCGTAAACGCCATTGCCAATTGTCACATCATCCTAAGATCTGGAGCATATCCCCATGAAATCCACACCGATCATCCTCGCTGTTGACCGTCGTTGACCACCAAGCAACCTGCACAACAATAGACAAGCAAATCGAATCCGGGAAAAGTGACAACCGGTCAGACCGCCCCTCACGGCCGATCGACCGCCCACCTGGCCAGTCGACCACCACCGGCTTGGCGGTCAGATCACGGATGGGACTTAGCCAAAATTTGGCCCCTGAAATCCCAAACCCTACTGAAATTTTATATCACAAATAATTTTTGACTGGAGACTCCAAAAATCATGAGACCAAGTGCAATAGACTCCCCTCTCTTGCCTGCACCCTCTATTTTTGGCCCAGCTCAAAATATCACCTCTGATAACTTGCGATCCGACCGCCCTTTATGGGCGGTCGGGACCGGTTCGCTTTGTAAGCTGTTTCTTTGTCGAAAACTCGTGAAACGATAAACCGTTAACGCCATTGCTAATTGTCACATCATCATAAGATCTAGAGTATATCCCCATGATATCCACAGAATCTAACTCTAAGTATATTCTTATCGTGTGTCGAATGGAACACATGTCATGTTTGCTCCATACCACGCGACAGTTCATGGTTCTAAGACACTAACAACAACTACCATATGGTTGAGTGTCTCACAGACACTAACCAACGACCAGTTACTGTTTCACTAACAGCAACTGTCTCTCCGACCAGACGTGTCTCTTCTAACATGCGTATTCTCTAGGAGTAACTGTCAACTCTTCGTTTATTATTTAAAGACGAGGCATGGAGGGACAAGGCATTAGATTGAGGCATCGCAATCAACACTAGATTCATGTTTCAGCTTTGATTCGATAACATAGCAAATATTATGCTCAGTGTAATTAGGATTAGTCCACCGCCTTGTTGAAGGGACCCTCTGTAAAGGATCCAGTTCATAGCAATAAAGAGCAACCCCATTCTCTCCCAAGACCTCTTTGCCATTTTCTCTCTGTTTTATTTCGTAAGATCGGCGAGTCGATCGTCGACAGGAGTGGATGTAAACATGTCACATTTACAGAATTGATGAATATTTTAATAGTATAAAGTAATTCTCTATTTCAATTGCTGCAATGCGAACATCTGAAAAAAAATACGAAATAAATATGGCAGAGCCATTATTCGTCCGTATTCAACCCGTTTTCACCCCTAATGGGCGTAGCCGCCGGCCTCCTCCCTCCCACTGGCCTCGTGTGGGCACCGCCGCTGTTCTCTTTCCTCCGCCACCGCCAGCTTCCTCTAACCCCCCTCCCGTCGGCCTCATCCACCTCTCCCTCCCTCCGCCCCTACCTCCTCTGCTGAGGGTGGATCTACTTCCTCTACCACCGTGACTTCCTCCAAGCCTCTCTCCCACCGACCTCATCTGCCCCTCCCTCCGCGGACCTCCTCCACACCCCCACTGGATTTGCTCCCCTTTGTTCAGATCTAGAAGAAGGGAGGCTATGTGGCAACGGATGATCTCTAGATCTTGACGGTAAGGGCGACGACGTCCTGACGGCAGTGGAAGCCCACCGGTGAGGGCGATGGTGGCCCAGTGGCTGTGGCGGCACCATGACGGCGACTGGTGTGAAGGCGATGATTTTAATTTTTGTTATTTTGTTTTCTTTTTCTAAATTGAACTGTCATTATCGCTTATTGTTGTGTTTACAGAAATGGTCACATATTGTTGTCTTCATGGAAATGGTCACGGATTCAAGTTCAAATTAGTACTCAAAATTCTGTAAATTATTGTTGGTTGTTGCGTGTTCATGGAAATTGTGTGTGTTCTTGCATAATAAAAATTCAAAACTGATGATACAATTTTTTTTTCCTTAGCTCATTTGTAAATGAGTATTTTCGACCTTCATCATTGAAGCCAATAAGCCAACCGAAGAAAAAACCAAACTACCAAACATGTTAACTTAAAAGCTGACGGCTTGTAAGGTGCTTAAGCCAAAAAGCTAGATTTAAGGGGGGAAAAAGTCTAAGTTCAAACAAACATAACAATTTATGTTGCCTACGTCTTCTCCAAACTGATGCTTCAGACAGACTCTTGAGTTATAAAGAACCTTAATTATTGTACCGCTACTAGTATTACTCCTATGTACTACTATTTGCAAAGACAGGGCCACGAGAACTTAAACGATGGCATTGATAAGAATACATTTACGCTAACTGTTCCCAAGCAACAGTCCTTCGGAGAGAATGGAACGATCGGCTGTCGCTCCAGCAGCCCATTAATTAATTCCTGCGACCATGGTAGGGATTAAATCCGCCCATTAGTTGCGCACCCTTTAAAGACACGCTTTGGATTGAATGCCCGGACTGGTTCGGTTTGACAGTCGTCTTGTTTTAATTTTCCAAAGACATAATGATGGAACAGTACGTGCCCAGGTACGGAGTGCAGATGCATGCTAGCGAGCTGCTGCAAAATTCAATTTGAAAATGACAGAGCAGCACATGTACAATCACTACGAACTGCTACAAAATTGAGTTAGTTCACATACTACACGCGTACAACTGGAGCTTAGGCTTTCCGTCGAAAAACAATCTAAATCCGTGCCGTCCTAAAGTAGGTTTGGAAATTGGGAGGTAGTAATTTCACATGAAACCGTATAATTCTCCTAGGAGCTCTTCGAAGTTTCCGCTTTCCACAATGGCCCTTAAACTATCACATGATTCATGCCGAACCTGATTTTTTTTTATATAAAGGAAATGCTGAAACTGTTTTGCTGTAATCTATATGTTTTATGGAGATGTATTACGGTTTGGTTTCTTGCTGCCGATTTCGCTGGATCGCAAACCTGAAAAACACGCACTACCACATGCAGGTTTTATTCATCTAGCTCAAAAGAAAAAAGCCACTGACAAGTCTGAGCCGAATCATTGCTAGATACGTTAATTAATGGCCAGGGCTGTGCAGAGAAATTGCTCATTTACTCCCGTTTCGTGCAACGAAATGCTTAGCTGCAATGACTCCATATCATCAATGTTACTGCGCCACTAGTAGTACTACTTACTGCACTCCATTTCTATGTGGTAATTTCTACAGTTATGAACTGCTGCACATCATGCATGTGTCTCACCGGAGCTGTACATTAGTACGACTTAGATAGATGGCTGATATCTATTCTACGGTGCAGCAAATGTTTTTCTTCTTCTTCTGATCCTGCAATTTCCATTGGCAATAGCGTGACCGCAGTTTCACCAGTAGAGCTGTAACCGCGCGCCTACCCGGAATGCAAAAGCAAACGAGAGGCTGATGAATCGAGATGTCGGTCCGTTTTTAGAAACGACGCATTGATTCCTGGTCATACGGTCGGACTGTCCGTCCACGACGGGATACGCAATAAAAATATTTTTTAGGCCGCACGAGCTGTACAAGCCAGGTGCGGGAAACGCCGACATTACGAGGGGCACGTACCCATCATGCGTAAGTCGTGACAAACAGAGGCCATCCCCGTCCACTGGACTGGTGTACGAGTGAGTGTGTATGGTCACGGGACCAGCCTTACGGTCGAATTACTAGTGAGATCAATCACCGCGCTGCGTACGGCGCGCGGAGTAATGCAGCAGCGGTCCAGGGGGCACGTGGCGAGACGAGGACCGTTGGTACGGTGCTCCAAGATGATGAGATCGAGAGGGATTTCGGCCCGGATCGCACTCGCTGGGCTGGGCTGGGCTGGGCTGGTGGCCTCCAATCCGACGCGAGCGAGCCTGTGGTGCAACATACGGTGGCACCGTGCACGAATCCCGTAGCTGCTCAGGCTCAATTGGACTGGGGTCGTATCGTATGTATGGACGTCAACCGTAATGCAGTTTTTTTCTTTTGATATTTTCTTCGTTTTACCTTGATGGGTCGGAAGTATCCCGTGCTAGGTCGATGCTTTACCGGGGAGTGCAAAGTATCTATCGTTGAAGGCGTAGTCTAAAAGAAATTCCGTAGTAGTTACATACATCTGCAGTGGCACTTAAGTAATCGCTGCGGACGAAATGGCGCACATGCATCATGATACGTAGTATCGTACGTGCAGATTCCATGGTGTTGGTTTTGGAGTTTTTTGTTGGATTGATCTCGGCTAACAGTTAACCGAGATATTAGGGGTATAACAGCCCACGCGCCTCGATCGGGAGCGCAACCGACGAATTGGTTTTGGTCCCGTTCACCAAGCGATATAACAATGAGTTGGACTCGGTAAGCCAAATGTGTGCAAGTGCGTTTCTAGGCTACACGAATCCAAAAACAAACTCCGATCTATAACGTGTGCTGTGGTGAGCGAAGATCCAAGGCCTCAAGCCGCCATCATCGCATCGCCGGATCGTCTCACCCTCGTCGATGACTCGGATCAACCCGTCGGCATCATCGTCACACCGCCTCAGGCCGACGCATCTGTGCACCCCTCTCCTGCCTCGACGCCGACCGACCTTAAGCCTCAATGGCGTCTTCAGGATCAGGTATTCACATTCCGCACTAATGTCTTTGTGATATTCATCTATGATCTAGGCTTATATGTGTTTAGATCAAGACATTACCATCTATTCAATTTAACAATGGTATCAGAGCCTAGCCTAGTTCATGTTGAACCCGATTAGAGCCCCAGCCGATATTATCGTCCCCGGATCTAATGTTTTATGGCTCGGTATAGCATTTAGAAGGAAGGGATGTACGCAGTTTTGAGAAGCCCTAACGAGAATGAAATCCCGAAACTCCCAAATCCATCAAACTCAGATCAAAGGCAAAAGGTGCGGCGGAATACTCACGTTTTTGGAGATATGGAGTCGTCACTCCGGTCTCGGCGCGCCATAGCTCCACTCGGCAGCTGCGCGCACGACGAGGAGAGTTGCGGCGCGCCTCTTGTTCTTCGCGCCTCTTAACGCCGCGCTCAAGCCGCTCGGTCTTGACCAGCGCATCGGTGCTCAGAGCGTGATGCTCTCTCCCGCTCGTCGCCTCGCGCCTCCGCCTCGGCGGAGTTTTCGGGAAAACGGGTGGTTGTTTTAGGGTTAGGGTTTCCGTCGGCGAGCGTTTTATACGTCGCGATTTTCGCTGTTGACTGTCCGATGCGATCCGACGGATCGCGTGGCTCTGATTCGGCGGAAGTAAGATGCGCGGAACGATCTCTGCCGTCCGTTTAGATCGACGGCCATCAATGTTTTGGCTTTCAAGCCATTTTCTTTTGGGCCGTGACGCTGTGTGAGCACAAAGTAAGTGCACTCGGCCGGGTTGCGTCTGTGAGGGCGGCAACCATGCGAGCCGTTGGCGTGGGCGAAACGGGCGGGACCGGCGTGTTCGAGCCGAAAGATAACTTTTCCATTTTATAAAGTGTGTTTATGATTAAGTGTTTTTAGTTTAAGTTTTGTGCACTGTTTTTAATTCATGTTAATTGATCAAGTAACAGTGATAATTATCTCTAATTAAAATTGAACTAACGAGATATTTTAATTAAAGATTTTTTATGATTTATTTTGGCATTATGTATACATATGATTACATACTGGCTTCAGTTGAGGAGAAATTCAAAGACTCCACTAAGGTTTATGCCAGTACTTTAATCCAGAGGCTTCTATCCACTAAGTATGACGGGTCCAGCAGCATAAGAGAGCATATCATGATGATAACTGATATGGCTGGAAAACTCAAGGGCATGGACATGTAGATATCTGATGGTTTCCTAGTCCATTTTATTACGACTTCTCTTCCTTCTGAGTACACTGCTTTTAAGATAAACTATAATACTCAGAAAGATAAATGGAGCATGAGCGATCTTATCGCCATGTGTGTCCAGGAGGAAGAAAGAATAAGAACCGAAAAGAAAGATTTTGTGAATCAAGTTGACGGTCCTAGCAAAAGGAAGTTCTCAGGGGACTTCAAATCCAAGTAAAGACTGCACTACTCTCCTAATTCAGATAAGTCAGGGTCTAAGGTGCAAAATACACCTAAGCCCAATGTTGCTCCTGCTAAAGCACCTAATGGGAATGCATGTCACTTCTGCAAGGAGCCAGGGCATTTCCAGAAGGATTGTGTTGGTTTTCTAAAGTGGCTCGCCAAGAAGGGTAATGATTCTATAACGTTCATTGATGAAACCCTTTATGCTGATTTTTCCCTTAAATCTTGGTGGATTGACTCAGGTGCAACTGTGCACGTTACTAACTCTTTACAAGGATTCCATACCGCGAAAACACTAAGAAAGGGGGAGCGAAGTCTTAGAGTCACGGGTGGAAAAGAAGCCGAAGTGAAATCAGTTGATTCTGTTTCATTAGTTTTAGATAGCAGCTTCACACTTCGTCTTAATAATGTAGTATATGTTCATTCCATTAGGAGGAATTTAATTTCAGTTTCTTTATTGGACGATGATGGATTTAAATGTAATTTTGGTAACAATAAATGTATTATCACTTTTAATTCAGATGATGTTGGTCTTGCTGTTAGACAAGACAAGCTCTATATGCTTTCCCTTAATGAATCACCTATATGCTTTCCCTTAATGAATCACCTATATCTTTCAATGTATGTGATACTAAGCGTAAAAGGAATAATGAGACTTCTTCGAAATTGTGGCACTGTCGTTTAGGCCATATTTCGAAGGAGAGAATGGAGCGTCTCATTAAAGAAGAGATTCTCCAACCATTAGATTTCTCTGACTCAGACCACTGCATTGATTGCATTAAAGGAAAATATGTAAAGAAAATAAAGAATGGAGCAACTCGCAGCACATGACTATTAGAGTTAATTCATATTGATATTTATGGTCCTTTTCCTGTGACATCAGTGGATGGTTTTGATTCTTTCATCACATTCACTGATGATTTCTCCCGTTATGGTTATATTTTTCCCATTAAGGACCGATCTGAGTCACTTGATAAATTCAAGATATTTAAGGCTGAAGTTGAAAATCAGCACAACCTAAGAATTAAAGCGGTAAGATCGGACCGTGGGGGAGAATATTATGGGAGACATGCCCCTTATGGCCAAATTCCTGGCCCTTTCGCTAAGTTTCTTCAGGAAAATGACATTGTTGCCCAATATTCTATACTAGGTGAACCTCGTGAGCAGGGTAGCCGAGAGACATGGCCGTACACTTATGGATATGGTACGGAGCATGCTTAGCTATTCTAGTTTATCAACTGGTTTATGGATGGAGGCACTAAAGACAGCCGCACATATTCTTAATCGGGTTCCCAGTAAATCAGTACCTAAGACACGTTATGAATTATGGATTGGGAGAAAACCGAGTTTGAAATATTTAAGAGTGTGGGGTTGTCGTGCTGAAGCTAAGATATTTAATCCACATATTGGAAAATTAGATCCTAAGACAGTAAGTTGCCATTTTATTCGGTACCCTGAAAGATCTAAAGGGTATCGATTTTATTGTCCTGATAGGACAACTAAGTTTGTAGAAACAAGACACGCTGTGTTCTTAGAAAATAACGAGGACCTGGAGCCTAGGAAAATAGATCTTGAAGAGAAGCGGGTTTACGTTCCTTCACCGCTTATCCCAGAGATTTTTATTCCTGCGCTTCAGGTGGTTGCACATCCAGTACCAAATACTATTGATGCACCCACTGTTGAGGTCTCTGAAATTCCTAATGTCATACCTAATGATGAGTCTCAGTAGTCTCTTGCGCCTCAGCAGCCTCCTGCAATAGTTGCTGAACCTGTTAGAAGTAGGGATGGCAATTGTGCCCGACACCGCGTGCCGTGAGAATACCCTAATGGAGGCGGGTATGGGCGTCTTTCTTTGCCCACGGGTATGAAAACGGGCACAATTCCTTACCCATCGGGTAAACGGGTATGGGCATGGGTAAGCTCCACCTGTACCCGCTTCGCCCGATTACCCGTAATCTACCCACATGTGTAAGAAACTATGTCAATTTGTATTTGTATTTTATTTGTTAAACTTGATTAGTTGTCTTGTCGAACATTATATATGAATTGTGATGAACTTTATTAGTTGTTGAATGTGTGATGCACCATTGATGTGTGAATTATGATGAACTTGATGTATGCATTGCTCGTGGGTAACGAGCATGTACGCGGGCGATGGGTACCCATGGGCGACGATGCATTATTCGCGGGTAAACGGGTATGCTCGCGGGCGACAGGTATCCGCGGGCGACGGGTATGGGCGAGGTTTTTCGCCCGTCGTCCTTCATGGTATACCTGGGGAATTCGGTCGCGGTGCGGGTATGGGCGAGCACTACCCGTACCCGCCGCGCATGATTGCCACCCCTAGTTAGAAGATCACAGCGGGAGAGAAGATCTGTCATCCCAAATGATTATGTTGTTTACATGAATGAGGATATTAATGATATAGGGAAGGTAGATGATCCCACCTCTTATAAGGAAGCCATGATGAGTGAACATTGTCCTAAGTGGCTTGATGCCATGAAGGATGAACTAAAGTCTATGAGCACTAATGATGTATGGGACTTAGTAGAAATTCCTGACGGAGTCAAAACAGTAGGCTGTAAATGGGTTTACAAAACCAAGTATGACTCTAAGGGAAATATCGAAAGGTTCAAAGCAAGACTCGTAGCAAAAGGCTTTTCACAAAGAGAGGGGATTGATTATAATGACACATTTTCTCCTGTCTCAACTAAGGATTCATTCAGAATCGTTATGGCACTGGTAGCTCATTATGATTTAGAGCTACATCAGATGGATGTTAAGACGATAGTCCTTAATGTCGACTTGCAAGAAAATGTTTTCATGACTCAACCGGAAGGTTTTGTCGTGGAGGGCAAGGAGCATATGGGATGTTGACTTAAGAAATCTATTTATGGCTTAAAACAAGCATCGAGGCAGTGGTACCTCAAATTTGATAAAGTTATAAGAAATTTTGGATTTAAGGAAAATGAAGTTGATAACTACATATATGTTAAGTTCGAGGGGAGTAAATTCACCATCTTAGTGCTTTATGTGGATGACATCTTATTGGCTAGCAGCGATAAGGATATGCTGTTTGAGACTAAGAGATTTCTTTCATCCAATTTTGACATGAAGGATCTTGGTGATGCCTATTATGTTCTTGGCATTGAAATTCACCGAGACAGCTCCAAAGGAGTATTAGGTCTATCTCAAAAGGCATACGTTAACAGAGTACTAAAGAGATACAATATGCATAAGTGCTCTGGCTCACCTGCTCCTATCGTTAAGGGCGATAAGTTTGGGACATTTCAATGTCCAAGGAACCAATATGAAACCGATCGGATGAAGTTTGTTCCTTATGCTTCAAATTGTCGAAGCATTATGTATGCTCAAGTAAGCACACGCCCTGACTTAGCTTTTGTAACCGGAATGCTTGGCAGATATCAGTCAAATCCAGGACCGGACCACTGGAAGGCCGTTAAGAAAGTCTTGCGTTATATGCAAGCCACTAAGCACCTCATGCTCACATATAAGAATTCTGATAACCTTGAAGTTATTAGTTATTCAGATTCAGATTTTGCGGGATGTGTTGATACTAAGAAATCCACGTCAGGTTATATCTTCACACTCGCTGGAGGAGCTATCTCGTGGAAAAGCTCCAAACAAACCCTTACGGCATCTTCAACGATGCAAGCTGAGTTTGTGGCATGTTATGAGGCTACCGGGCAGGCTGTATGGCTTAAGAACTTTATTCCGGGTCTTATAGTGGTAGACAATATTTCTAAACCACTCACCTTATACTACGATAACGAACCCGCGGTCTTTTATGCGAGTAACAACAAGTCAAGTGGTGCTGCCAAACACATTGACATTAAGTATCATATTGTGAAAGATAGAATCCAGGATCAAACCATTAGTATCAAGCATATTAGTACTAAGTCAATGCTTGCGGATCTGCTTACTAAAGTCTTACCACCCAATATATTTCGTGATCATGTTGCCGGCATGGGTTTATTAGAAAGCCTCTGATCCTGGATAAATGACCTTAAAACAAACCAACTCCCATTAAGTATAATGAATATCCATTTCAAAGATAAGATGATATACTATAGGTATTGGGGTTGTATAGCACTTTATATGCCATGCAACGCATTACCTTGATATGCTGTTTTCATTGAGGATGGGCTTATGATGTTAGCCTTACGATCAAAGGGGGGAATGTTGGATTGATCTCGGCTAACAGTTAACCGAGATATTAGGGGGCATAACAGCCCACGCGCCTCGATCGGGAGCGCAACCGACGAATCGGTTTTGGTCCCGTTCACCCAACGCTATAACAATGAGTTGAACTCGGTAAGCCAAATGTGCGCAAGTGCGTTTCTAGGCTGCACGAATCCAAAAACAAACTCCGATCTATAACGTGTGCTGTGGTGAGCGAAGATCCAAGACCTCAAGCCGCCGTCACTATCGCCGGATCGTCTCACCTCGTCGCTGACTCGGACCAACCCCGTCGGCATCATCGTCACACCGCCTCAGGCCGACGCATCTGTGCACCCCTCTCCTGCCTCGACGCCGACCGACCTTAAGCCTCAATGGCGTCTTCAGGATCAGGTATTCACGCAATAACGCTTCCGTACTAATGTCTTTGTGGTGTTCATCTACGATCTAGGCTTATATGTGTTTAGATCAAGACATTACCCTCTATTCAATTTAACACCTCCCCCTCTCTACAAACTTGAATTCATGCTTACGTCGCTAACTTTAACAACTTTTTAGCACGAAGTAGTCTCAAAATCTTAAACATTAAGTGCTTGATAACGTGCAATTCATGGATAACAGCCGCAAAGTCACGCTAAGCTCAAAATCTTGATCTCTTATGAACCCCCTCACTCCAAATGCATAATAGCATGTTTCACTTCAATTTCCATTCAAAATAATTCTTAGCGGAGGGATGGAGTTACTGAACACTGAAAGGAAAAAAGAAAAACCTAGTGTGTGTCTGATGCGACAATTCTGAGCTCTGGTGTAGATATCCCACATCGTAGATACGCTAGTAGTCTAGTTTTCGCGCAGCAGGGTCTTGCATTGCCTCCCGATGTTACAGGACAGCGAGAGTTTTCAGACTGAATTGTGCACAACTTTCAAAGATGTGGTAGATTTCATCGAAACAGCAGCATCAAAGCATTGTTCACCATTACTCGGCCTATAGGTGGAGTATATATAGAATCCTCAATGCAAAATCCTAGGCGTTTTCTGGCCCGCCTATTTTGTGCAGCCCGCAAGTAAACTGTTAGTTGCCTGGGCCGTAGGTTAACGGGCCACGTGGATGCATGCGTCGGGAGAAGCACTACACCACATCATAGGCCTAGTCTGTAAAGGACGGGTCGTTCTCGGTGTTAAGAAACCGCCGCTCAGTTCGATTTACAATTTATAAAAGAATTATACGTAATAATACAAGTATATAAAAGTAGATTGAACACGGACGTATAGAAAATTTTCTTTTTCTTTCTCTTTATTGAGGTCCCTCCTATATATAAACTATTAGTGGATGAGGAGTCCACCATATGTCAGCCTGCAAGGCCTAGGCTCAGATTTGTTAACATTCCATCCGACATGTTTATGCCTCGTCAAAACTCCATAAAAATCAAGTGAAAAAAATTGAAGAAAGACTACATGATACACGTTTTATTATATTGTACGAATTGCTTCATTAAAAACCTTAGCCGAGAAACTTAAGAAAAACTCGTCAAGGGAAAAAGAGTACAATCCACCAAATTTCATTTAATCTCCAGGATTTATTATTTGGGTATTCGATCTTTGTGATTAAGTTTCAGTAATGAGTTCGTGAAGATTTCCTCCCGAGTTCTGCACTTCTCTAAGTCTCATCATTCTAATTCCACATATGCATCTTTCAAAACTAGATGCTGGAAGTGATTTAGTGAATAAATCTGTAAGATTTTCACGTGACTTTAATTCCGTCCATCTTTTGCAATTCATGAGTATAGAAGAACTTGGGGTTAATATACTTGGTGAGATAACTCTTCACATAACCCATTTGCACTTGTACAACACAAACCGCATTATCTTCATAGATAATGGTGGGAGTTGGAGCGGTGCTGTGCAGGGCCGGCAGTGCGCACCCGTGCGTGAGGACGAGTGGCAACGCGATGGGCCAGTGGCGGCACACATGTGCAGGGATGAGCGACACACGGTATGCGGCAAGAAGGCGTAATGCGCGCGCAAGACGTCTTCGAGGTGGCCGGCGGGCATTCTTGGCGCGATCGCGAGGAAGGCCCGTGCAGAGGTTGAGCATGGGGCCGGCGGTAGCGCGACCGTGCGGGGCTGTGTCAATCGATTTTTTTCCACGATGCAATCAATAATCCCTCATTTTTTCGATCATCCGATCGGCATTGTGCTAGCGACTACAAGTCAGTTCGCGGAATGTGAGGAAATTTGCGCCGTGAAAACAAAACCAATCTAGAATGCAAAATTATACATAATAAAAGCAATATAGAAAGCGATTCAATCTATGAGTGTTGCTTCGACGATTACCTGCTGATAACATGTTAAGAAGCCGTCACTGGCGAGTCTAATCTGATCGGCAACTTGTAAGAGAATCACATACAATAATGCAAGTACAGAAAAGTAGATTGAACACGAAGATATAGAGAGACTTTTTATTTTTATTCCTCTTCTCCAAGAATATATATAATAATTAGAAAATCCATTTTTATCTCTACTACTTAAAAGAAGGAATTGATGGCGGTCCGTCCCCCCTTATGCGATGTGAGCCGTTAGATCTATCTTTCTTTGTGAAATATGAGCAGTTAGATCTCGTTCTTTCTTGGTTCCTCCCGTGCGTACGGTTGGCCACCCGTAACCTCCTCTCCACTCCCCCCACACCCCAACTGCCCAAACTGGTGCACAAGAAGCCCAAAAATTCCATCGATCTTTCCAAAAACGAGTTACCAATGAATCACTTGCATTGTAGACTGAGCACGACAACGATTGACGAAATATAATTTTTTTAATCCATATCAAAACACGAGCATTGAACTGGTATATATATTACTCGTGGATGAGATGCATTGTGGACCAAGGCCGAAGCCAAGGTTTCCTATCACTCGGCAGTCGGGAAAAGGCAGCTGCAAGCCTGCAAGGAACAAAACATCGAGCTGGTGTCGGATAGAAATCCATACGGACTGCCGGATCTATAGATGCCGAGGAGATGGGGCATCCACCGTCCATCAATCCGTAAGATCGCGCGCTTTGACACCTTGGTTTACAGCCAGCAGCTCGGAGAAGGGAGAGGGTTTCGGGCGGATTTCATTGAGGGCTCATCTGAGGGACACACGAAGAAGGCGGCGGCGGCGGTGGGGTGAGCAGCAAGAAGCGCAAGACGTACAAGGGGAAGAAGAAGGTGAGGATGACGCAGGGATATACTGGCCAGGGCGGCAGCCGAGCACGAGAAGGCCAACGAGTTCGTCGCCAGCGAGCAGGCCCGGATCTGGCGGGAGCTCATCGCTAGAGGCTATGTCGAGGCCGAGGTCCCCGACGAGGACGACGACCAAAACGGCCAAGGGAAAGCTCCTTAGAATCGGGAAAGGGGCATGCTCCTAGTAATGTAATCTAGGACTAGCTATTGGACACTAAATAATGGGTTTATTTCTGTCTCATGAATAAGCATATGTAATGTAATATAGGGCTAGATGAGATTGAGTCGATGTTAATTGGGGTATTCCGTGATGATTGACATAAGATATTTCTATTACCAATCATCATGTGAACTCAACTGCGGTTGCTTCATTGGACTGTCAAAAGAGCTAGATAAAGTCTGCACAATTCTTTTTGTGCTGTATTACATCCGAGTGTTTTTTCTTTCTTTCTTTTGGGGCTTTTAAGCTGAAGAAAAGTTGGAAGTTGATGTTTTTTTTAATCTTTTTTTTTCGTGGCCAGATTTTGTCTGATCCGTATTAAACAAAAAGCGACCAGACATCCACGCCGAACCAACGACCAACGCGGGCGGGTAGAGGGCTGAAAGCCTCTCTTGCCAACTGAGCTGAGCTCAGTTCTGTCATGGGCTGGTTGGAGAGGCTGAGCTCAAGAAGCCAAGAACTGACAGATCAGCTGAGGAAATGAAGTGTGTTGTAGTCGGCCGTTCGCAGGTCACAAGAAGTTGTCACTGCGTCTGTGCTTCTGAATTGCAACCGTCGTCAAAGGGATGCCAATTGTCCAAACTCTGTTGTGATGAAAGAGCAAAATAGAAGATTGAACTGAATACCGAATTGCACGATCTTCAGACTTGTGGCTCTCACTGACGCAGAGTACATTATGGTGAGTGAGAAATCTGAACCGGAACCATGGTGTGTGGCATGAGGCAATGCTGGTTGCTGGGTGTTGTCCGAATGTGATACGGTTAGTTCTCTTGTCTATAGGTTCACCATTCACATTCAGGAAGAGAAAAACTCCATGTCTTGTATACTAATAGATAGTTACAGGTTTTGTTTCTCGACCGACAAATATTTTTGAACTCATTTGCTTGCTGAACAGTGTTGCAATTTTTCTTTTGTTCAGTTGCATGTAATAGCTAGTCATTTTAGTACTAGTGGTCTGAACTCCCAGAACTTCCGATCCATTTTTCTTTGGTTTTACACTTTTATGTTTCTGTAACTGCTTACACTACATTCAAAGGATTATTCACCTAAGAGATGTTAGTAAAAAAAATTGTGCGTTCGACTTGTCTCCGTGATTCAGTTGGCTCTGAGAAGTGGTATTTGGCAATATTCAGTGCTTTGGATGTCGTATTCAACGCAATGGCGGAGCGTAGTGGAGGCTATACGGGGCCTTGGTTATTAGTTGGCCATAGATATGCATGATTCTAAGTCTATTTGCTCTTTAGGCAATTACTTAATTGGCCCCCTCTATTCCACTGCCATCATTTCTTTTTCTTTGAAAGCTTTAGTCCGTGGGATATGGTCTTCATTGTCTTACAATGGAATATAGTGGTTGTTACCGATTGCCATTTTCCTTTCTTTCTTAATGAACTCTCGGCCAGCAGGTTTTCTGCCGGCCCGGCAAATAGCAATTGCTATTGGCCACCCCTTATTTTTTTTGGGTCACGCTCCGCCAATGGTTGTGAATTACATTCAAGGTTCTAAAAATCGGCTCCAGGCGCCGACTAGGCATCGCCTTGGCGTTCGATGGGGAGGAGGCACCACAATTTTCCCCAGACAGCGGGCTAGGCGGGAGGGTCACCCTGGACCGGCGAGGCGGTCAAAGCTGGTCCTCGGCGGCGCTGGGCAAGGCGCACCGAGGCGGGAGATAAGACCTGATGCGCCCGACGCCCCGACCCATCCATTCGTTGCGGTGCGCTAGGGTTCGGGCTCCCGCCGAATCAAGCGCCTTTGCTCCTACGCCGCCGAATCGAGGATCCGAGGTATGCCCCTCCCCTTTGCTCCTGCGCCGCTGACCTCCCCTCTCTGGTCTCCCCTCCCGCTCCGCCACCCTCCCCTCTACTCCCGCGTCGCCGACCTCCCCTCTCTGCCACCCCCCTCTCATCGCCGCCCTGCCCTCTCTTCCCGCTCCCCTCTCTGCTCTAACTCACCTCTCTTCTCTTGCGCCGCCCTAGCGCCTTGCTTGCTCGCTCGCTGCTCTCTGCTCCCCTTGTTTGCTCATTGCTTTGCACCCAACATCGCTTCGCTCCATCGCTCTTCCCAGTTTGCTATGTTGCTCTTCCCAAAGACATGCGTTCTTTGCTCTGCTGCTTCATGCTCCCAGCGCACGTTGCTCTGCTGTTTGATGCCCCCCCAACGTGTTGCTACTCTGCCTGTGGCCCTGTGATGATGTCTAGATGCGCTCTGCATGTGCTAAACTGCTGATGTTGCCTGTGCTAAACTGTTGATGTCTGAATTCTGATGAAGTGATGAGTGATAATATTGATATTTATCTTTGATAATTAATTTGATTTGTGAGTTGTAAATTGTATTGTGATTCCGTGAAGCATTTATAATAGATGTTTAAAATGTGTGATATGTATGTTATTGTTGATTTGTCATTTTGTCAATATGTCATCCGTTGCTTCCGGAGATGCGACAAGTTCAAGTGTCCGTAAGAGGAATTCCGAAGATATAGGATGGGAATTTGGGTATTTAGATGATCCAAACAACTTCGATAGAGTGAAGTGTCGCTTGTGTCAAAACGTAATTCACGAAGGGGTGTTTAGATCATTCATTCATCAATCATTCATGCATTCTTTCTCACATAATAGCAAAATAACTCATCATTGATTAAATATGCATGTTTACATCATTATTTGATTACATACATGTTTACATCAATCTCTTGGAGGGGAGATAATATACATAACTACATCAAATTGCCTATGACTTGCTTCTTCAGGTAATTTTCCTTCTATCTTGCTCAATTTCATGTCTGGTACTTGTTTAATTCATCATATGATTCATGTTATGGACTTATCTGCACCGTAACTAAGCCATACGCTTGGGCGCCGCCTAGTCGCGGCCTAGTCCGCCTAGGCGTTAGGCCCCGAGCCACCGCCCTCCTAGCGCCTAGCGTCTAGCGCTTTCTTGGACCTCGATTATATTGCATAGGATGTGATTTTTGTGACCAACTGGTTTTCTCAAATTTGTTGATTTTTTGCTGCTTCATGGGCTGAAATTCGAAGTCGTGTGCTCGATGGCACTTCTGATTTGGTATGGTTGGATTGTAATGATAAGTTAGTCATTACTGTTAGTGCAGTTGCTGTCTTTTGCTTCTTCGGTGATTCCTTCATTCCTTAATCACCATTCCTTGTCAAAGCTTGGGACTTTGGCAGACTATTATATACGTATGGAGTATGGTTCGTAAGCAGCAAGCTGATAAAAGATTCAAAGCACGAAAGATTTGTATTGATTGTACTAAGATGTTGGCAAATATAGAGAATTAGTGCAAAAGATATACATACACTTGGTGAAGAAAAAATTCACAGTACAGTTACACAGTTCCAAATCAGGCAGGCGATTTCGACATTTATGGATATCTATAATAAAACTAATTACCTATAATATTTATGGATAATGGTATTCTAAATAACCCTTAAATATATCCCTGGTAAATGATACTTACAACGACCAGGAAAGGCTATGACCAATCCAGGTCATGACTACCCTATGGTCGTAAGACCTGCTATGACCAGGTCGAATCACGACCACCCTACGGTCGATAAAACCCACAGACTTATGGACTTTACCGACTAGGGACTATGTACACTACGCCTACTTACACGTGGTAATTAATACACGTGCACGTTATCTCTGATATAATTGCACGTAGTTCTTTCTGTCTCTGACGAACGTGCAGGAGAATGTCTCACTGACAGCAACCGTAACCAACGTGCACATTCAAGCAACCGTCAAGACGCCTTCCGACGCACAACAACTGCCACCCCTTCAAAAGCATTATAATGGGCAATGCCGGAGGACAGGAGAGAGAGAGAAGACATACCGACGTCATTAGATTAAGTTTCAGAGACTTATTTCATTCTGTAAACCCATTCAATATAAGGACATAGGAGTGAGGTTATTATTCTCCCCAGAGAAGATCTGAACCTGTCTTAAAAAACTTTATCTCTTCTTGCATAATCTCGAGTATCGTGCCCTTAGCATTTATTTTATAAGTTTGATAGTAAATCATCGACAATAATGTTACGGAGATGTTGAATTATAGACATGTTATTACAGATATCTACTACTTAAAAGAAGGAATCGGTGGTGATCCGTCCTCCCACTTTCCTCTACATCCGTCCGATCGGGAAGGAAATGATGGACCGCACAGATCGTTTCGCCTTCGCGCAGCACTACCTCCCTCTCCTCTCACACCTCCCACGGCAACTGCTCCCACGATCTGGATTCTTCTCCTTCCTCCTATTCTCCCCCTTTCTTTCTCTCCCCTTTCCAACCGAACGCCATCACCACCACCATCGTCTCCTCCCACCCGCCGATGCCGCCATTCCCCGCGCGCCACTTCCTCTCCCCACGCGCTCAATTCTTTGGCTGCTTTCCACCTAGCTTCGAATGCCAGCGGCCGAGGCCTCCATCTCTGCTTCGTTTTCCCCTCCCCCTCCCCGTCCCTCACCCCCGCTTCCCCCACCTCCTCCCCCTCCCTGGCCCCCGCTTCCACCACCAGCGGGCGTGGCCTCCATCTCCTCCCCTTCCCCTCCCAGACCCAGCACCCATCCCCTCCCAGGCGGGCTCTCCCACCCTCCACCCCCTTCCACCAACAGCGGGCGCGGCGCCCATCTCCTCCCCTACCGCTCCCCGGCCCTGCGCCCATCCCTCCGCCGCCATTGGAACCGGTTGATGCCGCCGCTGCTTCGTCCTCCTCCTTGGCGGCCCGGCTTCCCTCTTCTTTCTTTATCGCCGCTCTCCGTCTTCTTCTTTCTCTCCACAAACGCCTCCTCTTCCACACACCGCTTCCACCACCGGCGGGCGGCGGTGCTCTAACCAAGCCGCCCCCTCCTCCCCGCCATGGTTGCGACGCCTCGTGTCATTACCCCAGGGGTAATCACACTTAGGCTTACGGATTACTATTTATTTGATCAGTAGAACACTGCTCCAACGAATAGTAAGCTTTTATCAGAGTTGCGCAGCAGAACAATAAGATAGAAACTGTACATCTTTATCATAACAGAAGCCACGCATGGCTATGGTATCTACAACTAGTAATTTACAACCTCGAAATGGGACTGGGTCCCATCGCTTGCCTTCCCTGCTTCTCTGGTCGTCTACTCGTCCCACACGTCGAAAAGAGCACCATCTCGCCCTGGTCTTCATAGCCCACGCCCTCACCACCTGTAGTCTCTTCGGTACCTACATGTCCATTGTCCCACGCGGGATAGTTCCAGATCGGACTAGGATCTACAAAGGAGAATACTAACAAGGTTGAGTACAAACGTACTGAGCAAGTATTAATAGCAAAAATGCACTTGGATGACTCATCTCTGCTCTTTACTTCATTTTCTAGTTCATCTCTGATTCAAAAAATAACTCATTAAACATTAGGAGACAAATTTTAATTCTGAAAAGACTACTAGTCACTCGGAGAGAAGATAAACCCCTAGCGGTCACCGTAGACTCCAATCCAGGAGACTGGCATGAATTCATGATTTTGTATAGCACTACGCAGGCTTGTACCACTTTACCCATAGCTATTCTGAGCTCTTTCTGAGCTAGGTCCATCGCATTGCCTTTGATGCGACTTCGAGTTCAGAATACAAAACGTTTTCCAAGTTACGTGATTAATTTCTCCACCCATTACTTTTCGTCGGTGCAGACCTGGCCACCACCGAGTTCTGGTAATGTTGGTTGGGTCAGTTCATCCTCTCTACACCCAACACTCCACATAGCGCTATAGCGCCTCTTCTTACATCACACGCACACATATTACTTAACCGGTGTGGAGAGCATAATTACGTAACAAGGTAGCATGTTCTGCCCGTCGAAACGGGAAAATGGTTGGCACTTAAATACGGCCTCATTTCGAATAAGAGTTTTGTTGGTCCTTATATACTATCCATATGTAAAGGGGTCACACCTCTTGCCACATCATCATCGTAATCATTCTTTTTCTTCTTCATCTTTTTCCCCTGCCCCGGGCCCCTTTTACCAGCCATAAATATTAACTCATTTCATCATCTCATTCATCATCTCTGTTCTCTTACCTTTTTTCATCATTTCATTTAGCCGATTTTGAGTTTTTGAATATAGTTTTCATGCAATACATATAATATACAACAAAATACGATTTACATTTAATATAGCTATATTTATGATCAAGAGGAAAGCTTGCCTTCAGAATTGTAGAAAAGATCGTCGACGATGAAACCTATATCAACTACTCCTGCAAGCGTTGGTTCGTCTGCTGCAACCATACGACGATGCGAATAATAAATAATTAAGTAAATACTTAGTGAATTTTATGTGATAGCAGGCGTATAAGATGCCAATACAGCTCCTATTGTTAGCTAATTTTAATTTAACAATATTTTTTGGATCTCGGCCCAGTTAGCACTCTCCCACTAAAATCGTTCCACAGTTTACTCGCCCTAAAGTTGCATTTGCCGAACTCGCGTTCTACCACCCGACACGCACTACTACTCGTGTTTACACTCCGCTACGCCCAGAAGAATTTACCCAAGTGCGCCAATAAAGCTTTTCTAAATTTTTCCTAAACTTAAATACCATAAACCAAATTCCCTAACTCAAATCCCTAATCACCTAATTAACTACATAATCACCTAATTAACTACCACTCCTATCAAACCCGGCCAACGACACTACCCCTGCTGACTCTCTCTTATCCCCTCCCCTTCCTTCTCTATCCCTCGCTCTCTCTCTCTCTCTCTCTCTCGCACACTCCGCTGCCGCCGCCTCCTTCCAGTCGGCCCACGCCTCCGGCTCCCTCTTAGCTCCCGCCGCCGACCGCCGCCTCTGGCTCCCTCCTCCTGGTTCTCTGCGCCGCCTCCTCCTTCCGGAGCGGCCGGAAGGCCCAGCGCCACCACCTCCCTCTTTGCCCGGCCACGGCCGGATGGCCCGCGCCACCATACGCCGCCTCTCCGCTCATCCTCCTCTCGCGCGCCCGGTCAGCGGGCCGCTCGGCCTCCCGGCCACCGGCCGCCTCGGCTCAGATCCGCCACGTTTGCTCCCTTGCTGGCCACCTCCACCACCTGGCTCCTCCCTGGCGCACCCTGCTCCACCAGCCCCAGCCCGGCGCTTCCTCAAGCCTCTCGACCGCCTCGCTCGGCTCCACGCGGTCGGCTGCTCCCAGAGCAGCCCCTCCCCTCTTAATCCTCATGATTTGATTGGTGATTTTTTATTGATGTTGCTTAATGAATGATGCAAGAGCTGGTTAGATGTGGGCTTGCTACTGGTGGAGGTGGATTGAGTTGATGCATGGTGGGTGATGGTGGTGGTTTACACCGAGGTAACACTGAAGGGTTACGGGTAAGCGCTACGATAGCACAAAACAAAAATTTACCGTGCAACCAAGGAACCTCCGCAAGTAATAGATCACGAGATTACCGCTAGACGCGCCGACTCGAAGCGGAAGTAGAGTCGATGTAGCGAATAGATGTGGTTGTAGTCGTACTCGCCGCGCGACTGCTCCTCCGAGTAGTCGTACTCGCTTCGCGTTTGCTCCTCCGAGTAGTCGAACTCGCCTCGCAACTTCTCCTCCTGCTCCGCTGATCGTCACGAGTTGGGGATCGTCCTAGTGCTGATGTTTCGCAACAGCACCTGCAAGGTATCCACACATACATGGTTGGAACACCGCACGCTGGTGTGCTAGCACCGGTAACGTGGTTGAGGATGGCGTGGCTATTAGGGTTTCCGGAGTTCTTCCAAAAAACCCTGCTTCACCCTATGCCACCGCCTCTCTTTATATAGGCATCCATGATGGGTCTCTTACTCGAGGCCCATTAGGAACTTATATCATATATGAATTCGGATCACCATCCAAATCAAATCCCCAGCCCCTTAAGTGTGCGACCCTACAGGTTCTTGTGCGATTGGTTGTGACTCGAAAACTCTTTTCTGACCACTAGTCGTCAGCGGCACCTAGCAGCACGTAACGATTCCCAAGTACACAAAGAATATATCGGACGAACCTTAACGTAATATGATCTATGATCAGGTCCTCGTGACTTATGATCAGTTCGTATCTCTATACGACCAGTCTGTGATTACGTTCGACTAGTCTACGACCAGATCGCATCTCCATACGACCAGTCCGTAACTGATCGAACTAAGTGACCTACTCATGCATTCTCCCTTTGCCTCACGATGTTTGGTTGAAACCAGGTGAGATATGGTGTCATCCATGGACTGTTCAATACTTTCTCGATCGAGTGTCGGATAACTTCATGTGGTCGACACTTCGACCACTAGTGGCATGGCCATGCACTTTCTTTATCCAATCACCACGAGGGGCCAGAGACATCTCTACTGTTATGCAAGGAGGGACAAATCCCATCTCGACCAGTCACATCCCTCCGCATGTTTCATAGCATACCCGAAAGCTACCTTTATAACTACCTAGTTACGGAGTAGCGTTTGGTAACCCCTAAGAGTGCTATTACACATGTAGGGAAACATGCTGTTCTCAGGTCTAAGGATTATACATCATCATTACTTGGGACCAACTAATGACACATAGATTCATAACAATCTCAATAGTATCTCAATGATGGGTCTATCCAGCTCCATGTTCTGTAACATGTGCTCACATTACCGATTCGATATCTCTATATCTATGACCGGTGAAACATGTCCATCAATCAATACATGTGCCGGTCGTAGAGTCACGGTTGTTCCGACCAGTGACATTTGACCAGAGATATATTTAGAATGATATCATATAAGTTAATGAGTTTCACCAACAAGTCACATACTCATTGATCTATAACTGATGATTCATTCAGGGAACATGATAACATATTATCCAATATCATGAACATAAGGAAATATAATCATCTCTGTCATTGCCTCTAGGGCATATTTCCAACAAACATCCCCCCTTCCTCTCTACTCCCTGACCACTCCCCTGTCTCTATGATGCCTGGATGATGCTACTGATAGTGGGTTCAGCTCAAGCTCTCTGATGACACTGAACTGAGAGCTACTTATTGATGCTACTGAGATCTGGTGATATGTGTGCATGATGTGCATACTTGTAGTGCACACTGAGGTGTAGCTAGGATTACCTCTTGTTGGGATGAGGGGTGGGAAAGAGGGTAGCAGCACCGGTCTCGTCTTTGGTCGCCCTTTTCTCCTCCCCTTGTGGGTGACACGCAAGTCGTGATGGTGAAAATGCTGAGCTTGCTTTGATGCTTTGCAGTGGTTCCTGCTTCTGGTAGCTTGGTTTGCTCTTGGCCTTGCTCCTGCTCTCTTTCGGTTGTGAAGTTGGGCTTGGTGTTCTTGTGAGGCTTACCTTCGGCTGGGAAGAGAAGGGATAGTGCTGGCTTTGAATGTGGCTTTGAGAGAAAGCTTCGGTTGTTCTTATCTCCTGCCTGTGCTGTGAATGCCAAGGTTTATGTGGGGGAGATGAGCTCTGGGGGGAGATGCATTCGGCTGGGGGATGCATTTGACTGCCCTTATCCTTTTGGCTGGGGAATGCATCTGACTAGGGGATGCATTGACTGGGCAATGCATATGAATGGGGGATGCACTTGGTGGTTCGGTGGGAATGAGCCAAGATGGGGATGCAATCGACTAGGGGATGCACCGACGGGGATGTATTTATCGCCTCTATCCAAAGATTTGCACGGTCTTTGGTTTATCCTTGACTGTGTTCTCCATTTTACCATGGCCCTATTCCTTTTTACCATAATCCTATCCAGATTGCCCTGTTCATGATATTCTTCGGCTGCTCGGCTGGGGGATGCATTTGGCTGCCTCCATGGTTGTGATCACTAACGATTGTTATGCCCTAGTGCTAATCAGAATGGCTCTCTCAAAATATTTTTGGGCTATGTGTATTTTGGTCCACTGGCTGGCAATACACTAGGCAATGGATTCTCTGCAGTCGAGGCGAATCAGTATACGCAGGTGTTTGATTCTATAGCGCCGAGTGATGAAACCTACGAAAATAAGACGGTGCCGATTACTTGGGTTAGTCTAGGTATCATGGGTATCCAGGTGCCGGCTAATCTGGGTTAGCCTAGGTGACTTGGAAAATCAAGATATCGGTTAACCTAGGTTGGTGTCGGTAGGCTCGATACTCAAGGTGCCAGCTAATCTAGGTCGATCTGGGAACCACAATGATTCCTATGGTACTCTGATGGCAATTCGCTTCATTCTAACTCTATTCTATTGCCTTTGAACTACTAATGGCCTTGTGGTTGGTTGGCGGACGATGGAGCTGGAAATGGCGTTTCGGATTGGGTCGAGGAAGACGGTTTGGCTGGACGACGATGGTCGGACCAGAATTCAAGGAAGGCTTCGACGACATGTAATGCAAGTTTTTAATTAATCTTTTTGTAATGCACTCAAAGTTGTAAAACATAATCTGCTTTGATGTAATTAATTCTTGTGTTACTCGCGTTAAGAAAAATTTTATTTACTGCCAATTAGTGATTAATGTTATTTTAAACTAGTCTGATTGTCTAGGTTCTCACATCCTCCCCCCTTAAGAAAATTTTGTCCCCGAAATTCGGATCTCACTCGAACATGTTGGGGTAGGCTTTGTGTATTTCTTCCTTATTTCTCCATGTAGCTTCGCTGGCAGGGTGATCCTTCAACAGTAACTTGCATGAACTGGTCACTCGGTTCCTTAACGTCCAATTTTCGGTAGCCAGGATGTTCACTGATGGGCTTGGTAATTCCAGTCGATATGCTAAGGTGCCTTTACACTTTATTATCCGAATTGGTCCAACATATTGTGGATCGAGATTTTCTTTTTACTCCAAATCAGCGCACCATGCATATAAGTAATACCTTTAAATACTCCTAATCCCCGACTTAAAGCTGTAGGTCTTTCCTATGTTGGTTGCGTAGGTCATTTGCCTTCATTGAGCGATCTTGAAATGCTTTCAAGTTTGCGGTTTTGTCGTCATTTTCCTGTACCAGATCAAGGCCTAGTAAAGGTCTTCCTCCGGCTTTAAGTCCATAGCTGGGCGATATGTACTTTCTTCCGTAGAGGCCTCGTATGGTGTTATTTGAATATTAGACTGGTAGCTGTTTCTGAAATTAAATTGATAACCAATCCTATCTGCCGATCATAGCAATGAATTGATCATGTGCATCGATTTGCACAATCCACATATTCATTTTGCCTATGTTTGATCCAACTTTTATTTGTCTTCTAAGTTACCTCATTTGCTAAAAATTTCTATGACAAAAACAATACTATAGCCTTACTTAAATTGTAATTGATCATTTGGCTAAATTCTCCAATTTCAATCTTTTTGTCATCAATAAGATCAGTAAGTCAAGCATCCATATTAGCATCAAACTCTCCAAATTAATCTACTATGTCATGTTGATCCACCACATCATGATTCACATTAGTCCACTAATTACTGTCGCCCCATCGATCACTACTACTCAATTAACTCTGCCAATTTCATCAATTCTTTATACTTCCAATCATAACTTACTATGTTAATCCAACTTCATTCTTTATTCATCATCTAAACCCGATCTGATTATCAATACGAGATTTCCCACAATCACTAATAATACCTCTAAATCCAAATTCACCATTCAACCATATCCAATAAATCCATCATACCCTGATCCTCTAATTAATTCCACAAAGTTTACCTGTATATCATGATTTCAACTAGTCCACCAGAAATTAACATCCTACATTGCTATCAAAATCCAACCTTTTCGTATTTCATTCACCACCTTTACTGGATCAATTTCTGAATAGTAATTCTCCAATGTTTACTAAAATTTATTTGAATCACTAAGATGTATTCCATAATCCAACCAAGGTTTATTTCTATATTCCCAACAAAGATACACTTCTTTGATCCAACCCGAACGTATTCCAATATCCAACAAAGGTATTTCTATAATCTAACAATAATACCTTTCTAATAATCCGATCATGATATAATCCTGTAACTCACTAGTGATGAAATCCGATAATCCAACTCCATTTGTTACATAATCTCACAATCAAATTGTCCAACATAATCTATCTCCATAATCCAATATCCCTAACTCCAATAATCCAACTAATGTATTCCGATAATCCAGTAGCCAACATTCATTCCTATATCCGATAATAATCCAATTACTCGACAATCATGTATTTATACTAATCCAATATCCACCAATCCAATATCCACAACAATCTATTTCTATAATCCAACATCCATTAGTCCAATTTCCAATAATCCAATAGAATTTCATGGATATGATCCAACATACAGTATCCAACAATTATCTATTTCTATGATCCAATATTCAACAATTCAGTACTCTAGTATCCAACAGTAATTTAATTCTATAATCTAATATCCCCCAACGCTGTGTTTCTAATAATCCAATACCCGACAATTATGTAATCCTTTAATCCGATATGCAACCATCATGCTATCTTTCATCAGATGGCGTCCTCCACACTTCGCACATCTACTGCTACGGCAACAGGCTGCTAGTATGGTGATTGTTCTGGAGGGGTCAGGTGTTGTCTCATTAAATTCTACTAATAAATTTCCTGCTAGTGTGTCCTGCGGTAATCGTCCCAATTTTAATTCTGTATCTCGGTCGCCATGTTTTTGTCCTTCCCTCCTTCTGCATGGAGATGGATGGTCTAGTACTACTTAGTGCACCAGAGCTATAATTTGGAACCCTTGATTGTGCTGCCAGCAAGGTAATAAATTGAAATCCAAGTCCAAAAGAGATGCAATATTTAACCTCGCTAGGTTGTCATCTAACAAATTTGCTTGCAGCAAGCTTGACATATGGAAAGAGGGTGGGTCTTGGGTGTTTCCTTATAGGGCCTCCATTGTACTTGGTTGGGTTGGGTTTGAATAAGCATGACTCGAGACTGATGGCAAGTTATATTTAGAACCAGAAGGATCATCAAGTACTTCTTGTCTCTGGATCTCAGGATGTGAAGCAGGTGGTACATCAAGACTTTCCACGCTAGTTCCCATAATGGTCGCACGATTCTCATTTGCTGACGAATTCCCCGTACTACTACCATATGAATCTTAACCCCTCATAGTTATTTGATCGAAAGGTACTGATTCATCAATGATAGACAACCCCACTCTGTTATCGGTGCTCTTTAGTGGAAGAAGCCTAGAAAATGCACCTGATTTAAAATTGCCAAAGCTCAATTTGGTCGTACTGGGTGTTAGTAGCTTGCAAATGGTCAGGAATTATAACTGTAGGGTTATCATCACCAAACTTGGTGGCAACTATCTCATCGTTATATATGCTTAGACCCTAGAGGTTTGTTACTAGAGATGATACATCCACATTGGACTCCTCAGCTTCGTCCTCTATGTGAAAATGTTTCTGAGGTAGATAGGTACTCAGGTCTGTGATAATCCATTTTTATATTCAGAATTACCTTCCTGATGTTACAGGTATCTCTTCGGAGTATTTACTGATCTTATTGTAGTTGAGCTATTTCCATCTGAATAAGAATTTCTCAGGTGAGTTAGCCACACCAGCAATCTGCGTAGATGACTGTGGTAGCGCCTCATATAATGATGGGTCACCATAAATCTCTAAGAGGAATGATTGCTTTCCTAACGGTGGTTCATCTTGTGGAGACAAATCCTTATTATATGTATGTTTGTTGTCAGCAGCTGAGGGACTGTGGTCCTCAACCGCAATAGAATCTTGTGCAGAAGACAACCACAGGTCAAACTTTGTTGACGGGATGGTGCTCGCGGACTGTTTCCAAATGTGGCTTACAGTGCATGGCAAGGATGGTTACTGTTTATCATATCCTGGTGTCCTGCGGGGAAGGTGTGGAGAAATTGGTTGCATCAGCTGTGTACTTATAGCATTTTATTTTGATGAGCCCTTTTGTTGGTTGTACGAATTTCTTACTTCTTCGGCAATGATTTGTGGTAGGGAAGAGAGTATCATATTTATTTGACAGAGGCTAACTCGAGGGCGAGTTGTGTTATGCCATACACAGTAAGCAAATAATACCAAGAAACAAAGAGATGCAAAAAAGATCCAAATCCTACACTATCTGAGTCTCTCGTGCTTAGTCACGCTTGAGATCCCGTTCCCAAGACCGCCCAAATCCACAGGTTTGGGACTGCTCAAAGCTTGCATCTGAGTGCGAACCTACATCTATCCTGGATCCACGCACCCAGGCATGCTCGAGATCTGGCTCGAGTCCACCCAAATCACATATTTGGGACTGCTCACGGTTCATTCCTGAGTACGCCCAAGATTTTGCTCCTGGGTACGCCAGAGCTACACGCTCGAAGTGCCACGAACCACTCGTTCGGGAAAACTGGTATGCAGAAATGAGATAAGTCACATTATTTTACATTGTCAGCCTTTATATGTTTTCTTTAAGTATATTTACTTTCTTTTTAGAAGGCTGACGGATTCATTTAGTCATACAGAGGATTAGATAAGATTTTATATGGGTATGGTCTACACTTATCCAAAATTGGAGAGTGAGTCCATGCCAGAATTCTACTCCATGCCTCTAATCCAGGCACTATGATCTAAATCTTAGGATGCTGCACCCATCGCCTTACATTCTCATGTGATCTATCATAGGTTGAATGACTAGCCTGACAGGCACACGTTTCCCCCGTACTCTCTCGGACAAAAGACTGGAACTAAACATCCTGCGAAGGAATGGTTCTACTTTAGCAGGCTATCACTTTAAGAAAAAGATAAGATTTTTAACATAATATTTTTGAAATGGATCTGGAATAAAAATTGATGTGGAGACAAGGATTAATAACGTACTTAGTGCCATATAGAAAGTGAGAAAGGAATCCTTAAGTTCTTGCTACAGTTTCTATTTTATTAGCATGGCCCCGATCTTATTGCTCTGATACTAGCTGCGACGCCCCGTGTCATTACCCCAGGGGTAACCACACTTAGGCTTACAGATTACTATTCGTTTGCTCAGTAGAACACTGCTCCAACGAATAGTAAACTTTTATCAGAGTTGCGCAGCAGAACAATAAGATAGAAACTGTACATCTTTATCATAACAGTAGCCACGCATGGCTATGGTATCTACAACTAGTCATTTACAACCTCGAAATGGGACTGGGTCCCATCGCTTGCCTTCCCTGCTTCTCTGGTCGTCTACTCGTCCCACGCGTCGAAAAGAGCACCATCTCGCCCTGGTCTTCATAGCCCATGCCCTCACCACCTGCAATCTCTTCGGTACCTACATGTCCATCGTCCCACGCGGGATAGTTCCCGATCGGACTAGGATCTACAAAGGAGAATACTAACAAGGTTGAGTACAAACATACTCAGCAAGTATTAATAGCAAAAATGCACTTGGATGACTCATCTCTGCTCTTTACTTCATTTTTTAGTTCATCTCTGATTCAAAAAATAACTCGTTAAACATTAGGTGACAAATTTTAATTCTGAAAAGACTACTAGTCACTGGGAGAGAAGATAAACCCCTAGCGGTCACCGTAGACTCCAATCCAGGAGACTGGCAAGAATTCATGATTTTGTATAGCACTACGCAGGCTTGTACCACTTTACCCATAGCTATTCTGAGCTCTTTCTGAGCTAGGTCCATCGCATTGCCTTTGATGCGACTTCGAGTTTAGAATACAGAACGTTTTCCAAGTTACGTGATTAATTTCTCCAGCCATTACTTTTCTTCGGTGCTGACCTGGCCACCACCGAGTTCTGGTAATATTGGTTGGGCCAGTTCATCCTCTCTGCACCCAACACTCCACCTAGCGCTATAGCACCTCTTCTTACATCACGCACACACATATTACTTACCCGATGTGGAGAGCATAATTACGTAACAAGGTAGCATTTTCTGCCCGTCGAAACGGGAAAATGGTTGGCACATAAATACGGCATCATTCCGAGTAAGAGTTTTGTTGGTCCTTATATACTATCTATATGTAAAGGGGTCTCACCTCTTGCCACATCATCATCATCATCATTCTTTTCTTCTTCTTCTTCTTCTTCTTCCCCTGGCCCCCTCTACCAGCCATAAATATTAACTCATTTCATCATCTCTGTTCTCTTACCTTTTTTCATCATTTCATTTAGCCGATTTTGAGTTTTTGAATATAGTTTTCATGCAATACATATAATATACAACAAAATACGATTTACATTTAATATAGCTATATTTATGATCAAGAGGAAAGCTTGCCTTCAGAATTGTAGAAAAGATCGTCGACGATGAAACCTATATCAACTACTCCTGCAAGCGTTGGTTAGTCTGCTGCAACCATACGACGATGCGAATAATAAATAATTAAGTAAATACTTAGTGAATTTTATGTGATAGCAGGCGTATAAGATGCCAATACAGCTCCTATTGTTAGCTAATTTTAATTTAACAATATTTTTTGGATCCCGGCCCAGTTAGCACTCTCCCACTAAAATCGTTCCACGGTTTACTCGCCCTAAAGTTGCATTTGCCGAACTCGCGTTCTACCACCCGACACGCACTACTACTCGTGTTTACACTCCGCTACGCCCACAAGAATTTACCCAAGTGCGCCAATAAAGCTTTTCTAAATTTTTCCTAAACTTAAATACCCTAAACCTAATTCCCTAACTCAAATCCCTAATCACCTAATTAACTACCTAATCACCTAATTAACTACCCCTCTTACCTAACTACCCCTCCTATCTAACCCGGCCACTAACACTACCCCTACCGACTCTCTCTTATCCCCTCCCCTTCCTTCTCTATCCCTCGCTCTCTCTCTCTCGCACACTCCGCTGCCGCCGCCTCCTTCCAGCCGACCCACGCCTCCGGCTCCCTCTCAGCTCCGGCGCCCGATCGCGCCTCCTGTCGCCTCGGCTCCCTCCTCCCCAGTTCTCTGCGCGCCTCCTCCTTCCGAGCGGTGGAAGGCCCAGCGCCTCCTCTTCGCATGGATGGATGGCCGCCCACCATGCGCCGCCTCTCCCGGCTCATCCTCCCGCCCACCGGCCGCCTCGGCTCGGCCTCCGCCACGCTTTTCTTCCCACGTTTTCTCGCCGCCCACCACTGCTCCTCCTCGGTGCACCTGCTGCACCAACCCGCCCGTGCTTCCTCCAGCCTCTCGACCGCCTCGATCGGCTCCACGCGCTCGGCTGCTCCCAGAGCAGCCCCCTCCCCTCTTAATCCTCATGATTTGATTGGTGATTTTTACTGATGTTGCTTAATGAATGATGCAAGAGCTGGTTAGATGTGGGCTTGCTACTATTGGAGGTGGATTGAGTTGATGCATGGTGGGTGATGGTGGTGGTTTGGCCGTGGTTTACACTGAGGTAACATCCCCCCTTCATCTCTACTCCCTGATCCCTCCCCTGTCTCTGTGATGCCTGGATGATGCTACTGATAGTGGGTTCAGCTCAAGCTCTCTAATGACACTGAACTGAGAGCTACTTATTGATGCTACTGAGATCTGGTGATATGTGTGCATGATGTGCATACTTGTAGTGCACACTGAGGTGTAGCTAGGATTACCTCTTGTTGGTATGAGGGGTGGGGAAAGAGGGTAGCAGCGCCGGTCTCATGGTGGTGCTCTCCTTTTCTCCCCCGCTGTGGGTGACTTGCAAGCTGTGATGGTGAAAATGCTGAGCTTGCTTTGATGCTTTGCGGTGGTTCCTGCTTCTGGTAGCTTTGTTTGCTCTTGGCCTTGCTCCTGCTCTCTTTCGGCTGTGAAGTTGGTCTTGGTGTTCTTGTGAGGCTTACCTTCGGCTGGGAAGAGAAGGGATAGTGCTGGCTTTGAATGTGGCTTTGAGGGAAAGCTTCGGCTGTTCTTATCTCCTGCCTGTGCTGTGAATGCCAAGGTTTATGTGGGGGGACGAGCTCTTGGGGGAGATGCATTCGGCGGGGGGATGCATTTGACTGCCCTTATCCTTTTGGCTAGGGAATGTATATGACTGGGGGGATGCATTGACTTGGGGAATGCATATGAATGGGGGATGCACTTGACTAGGTTCTACTGGGAATGCACCCAGCATGGGGATGCACTGATCGGGGATGTATTTTATCGTCTATCCAAAGATCGCACAATTGGTTTATCCCTCGACTGTGTGTTCTCCATTTTACCAGGGCCCTATTCCTTTTTACCATAATCCTATCCAGATTGCCTTGTTCATGATATTCTTCGGCTGCTCGGCTGGGGGATGCATTTGGCTGCCTCCCTGGTTGTGATCTCTAACGATTGTTATGCCCTAGTGCTAATCAGAATGGCTCTCTCAAAATGTTTTTGGGCTATGGGTATTTTGGTCCACTGGCTGGCAATACACTAGGCAATGGATTCTTTGCAGTCGAGGTGAATCAGTATACGCAGGTGTTGGATTCTATAACGCCGAGTGATAAAACCTACGAAAATAAGACAGTGCCGATTACTTGGGTTAGTCTAGGTATCATGGGTATCCAGCTGCCGGCTAATCTGGGTTAGCCTAGGTGACTTGGAAAATCAAGATACCGGTTAACCTAGGTTGGTGTCGGTAGTCTCGATACTCAAGGTGCCAGCTAATCTAGGTCGATCTGAAACCGCAATGATTCCTAAGGTACTCTGACGGCAATTCGCTTCATTCTAACTCTATTCTATTGCCTTTGAACTACTAATGGTCTTGTGGTTGGTTGGCGGACGATGGAGCTGGAAATGGTGTTTCGGATTGTGTCGAGGAAGACGGTTTGGCTGACGACGATGGACGGACCAGAATTCAAGGAATGCTTCGGGGATATGTAATGCAAGTTTTTAATTAATCTTTTTGTAATACACTCAAAGTTGTAAAACATAATTTATTTTGATGTAATTAATTCTTATGTTACTTGCGTTATTTTTTTTATTTACTGCCAATTAGTGATTAATGTTATTTTAAACTAAACTGATTGTCCAGGTTCTCACAATGGCCGCCTCCCCTCCTCCTTCACCGCCCCATCTCCTTTTTCTCCACGAGTGCCCCCCTTTTTCCTTTCTCCACGAGCTCTGGGCACCACTTCTCCCTTGCCCTGTTTCCACCACCAGCGACCGGTGGTGGAATCGTCATGTTGCCGCGCCTCCCCCATTTCCCTGCCACCGCCGCCCCAACCTTAGTCTGGTCGTGTCGTCACCACCCATCCTCCTTCTCCAGCACGCTCACGGCGGCGGCCTGCGCCTGGATGCTGGAGGCGAAAGCCGGCACCTAGCGGGAGGCAGCCGCGTGGGCATTGGCCGCGCTCGTCGCGCCGAGCGGCTACCGGAAGCTGTTCAAGAAGGACGAGAGAGGCATCGTCAACGTGGTCCACCTGCTCGACCCCGGCGTCCGGGCCGTCGACAAGCGGTTCCCAGTGTCAGTGCTGCTTGCCGTCTCGCAGTTCCGGCGGTGCCAGAAGCAGATGGTGGCCGCTGGCACGTGCGGTTTCTTGCAGGGCCTCCTGGCCGCCGAGGTGGACGGCGCCAAGAATCTTGCCGACAGCCCCGGCAGGGGGAAGATGCTCGGCGTGTTCCCACAGGCATGACAGCGATCATACCGGGCTCGAAATGCCGATTTCGGGAGGAATTTAGAGTTCTTGCGATGATCGATCTTGCGTTGTATGTATGTGCTTTAACCAGCCTACCTCTCAATTTACCACCTGTTTGCTCTCTGTATGATGCTTGTGATGATCATTCGCTGCATGAACTTTACTGCCATCCAAATAACCAAAGTTGATGTCCTTGAAGTGTTATATGTCAATGTAAAGGTAATTAATGACTTCTATTTTAGTTGTATGGTCAATTATTCGAGCCTCATGTTAGCAGCAAAGGAGTTTGAAAATAGAAATGGCCAGGAATCACCTGTGCTAGCTCCAACAGAAATACCTAGTCCATCTTGTCAAATTGCCAAAATCTGACTATTCAAGATTCCATCATTTTACAGAATATTGTTCAGTATTTCCCATTTTTAGTGTCTTTCTTTTAGGATAAAAATTTACTGTGATGCACAAGTTGGTAAACTTTGCAGAAGCAGACTTTTTTGTCAAATAATATTTTGTTTCTTCTATACACATGTAGGTATATGTTTGAACTTCAGAAAGTCATGCACATGTAATATGAAAATCACATGTATCATTCTGGATGAGTTATAAATTTACAGAACGATAGTATTGTAATGATATGTCCAGTGAACCAGTCACTGCTAGGTGGATTGTACAGGTTTTGCAGCTTGGTACTGATTTTACTAAACATACTTGACCTAAGTAAAGGACAACCGTGGGAGCTGTAATCTGGATAGATTTTGGCTGAGATCTGGTCAAACTTAGCAAACCAGCAAGTAATTTTGTTTGTTATTGTTTTCTGATGGGTATTAAAAACACTTGTGTTTACAAGCAGAAAACATGAGAAACTCAATCAGAACCAGTGGAACTTGTTGATAGCTTGGGTTAAAAACTGCTAACATGAAGCATCTAAATCATCTGGTCTCTAAAGCCTAGGTTCATACTATGGATCATTGTGTGATGTTTGTCGGATCATATTATCTTACATTCTACATAAAATTCTTATAATATTTATTCTGAGTTATTTGGGTTTATATGTAGTCCCAGTTGTGGATAATGAGGATGATTACCAGAACTACCGTAGGGCTGCAAAGCAGCATTGGGATATGATGAAGCAGTACTATGAGAAGGTAAGGGGTGCTTCGCGATGATGCTTCTTTGTTTATTTTATTTTCAGCAAATAGATGGTGTTTGTTTTACATCCATGCTGAAGATATTCTGCTGAAAATTCCAGGCTGCAGATGCTTTTAGGGAGGGTAACCAGAAAGAAGTCGAGTTATCTTCTTGGGGAGGTAAGTGTTACTCTTGTTTTTTGGGGAAAGAAAATGATTGGAAAGATTGAACATCAATAATCACTTTTTGGAAGCAAGAATTAAGAGGACATTACATAAGACTCCAGGGTTTTGAACCTTTATCTTGGGCAACGAAGTTACTACATATGCTTCTTGAGGGCCTGTCTTTGAGCTACAGCTGAATTCTAACAAAAATAATATTTTAAATTGTTGGCCCAATTATTTTCTACAGAGAACATTTCTCAACTTTTACCTGCTTATCTGGTTAATTGTTAAGTTGACGTGATGGCACTTAGAGAGCTTAATAGAATTTGATGAAAGTGTTTTAACTTTTAAGTACTGACTGATTTTTTTATGATATCAAGGGGAAGCACTGTTACAGGATGGCTCGACTGGCTGATGAAAAATCTGCTGGGGAGATTATCAAATCCACGTAAGTGTACTTATTTTTTTTCGTAAGTTGGCTGAAATTATCGCATTATATTTGTTATATTTGAAATCTGCGAATGCGAATTCACGAGATCAAGTTCATGGTCCAGAAAAAGAGTAAAAAAATGAGTTGTTCCTTGACCTGTGCGCACAAGATGCATCAAACGTGGCAAATCTTCTGAGACTTCATCTTAAACAGTTGGCTAACATCCCATGTAAGATCAGTGCATGATTCGTCGAGTTTCTTGACTTCTTTTGTTAAGAACTATAGTTTCAAGATGGGACAAAGAAGAAGAAAGGTGTGGTTTTCTCACAATAGCTGCGAACTTATTAGTACTTCTGAATTTCTGATACTTGACACTTCATCCAAAGTACCAATATTCACATAATTCTCTTAGGCTAATACTAGTTTCTACTGCATTTTACTCTAATACACAATACTTCACATCATTGCTTCATACGGTTTTGCTAATCGAAATCACTAATTTAAGGTTACCCTTGTTACTTCATCTTCGCAGCTTTTGAGTACTTGAAAGTTATTGTTGGTATTGATGACGGTAGTTTCAACATGGGACAAAGAAGAAGAAAGGTGTGGTTTTCTCACAATAGCTGCGAACTTATTAGTACTTCTGAATTTCCCACTATAGCTGCTGCTTAGCTGCATGCATGGTTTAGAAGTAAATCGTCAAGCTGCACTACTTGACACTTCATCTAAAGTACCAATATTCACATAATTCTCTTAGGCTAATACTAGTTTATACTGCGTTTTACTCTAATACACAATACTTCACATCATTGCTTCATACGGTTTTGCTAATCGAAATCACTAATTTAAGGTTACCCTCACCGTTACGATATCACGGTCCTCGCTTCTTCGAAGTTCTGCGTTGTCGCTATCGTGGGCCAAAGTCGGCACGTGGTTGATGCTTCCTTCATGCATGTCGATATGTGCAAAGGCGAGCAAGCGCCACATCCTTCCCGTGGACGCCCAAGCAACAATCATAACAACCCTCACCGTTACGATATCACGGGCCGCGCTCGTTGTCGCTATACGTGGGCCAAAGGGGCACGTGGCGCATGTCGGGGTGCAAAGGCGAGCAAGCGCCACATCCTTCACATGGACGCCCCACGCCCGCTGTGAGTCTGCCATGTGGAGCCACCACCACCACCTCCACCCACCTCCCCTCCTACCCCTTCGCCTCCTCCCTGTGTCCCCTAGTCAAGCACGCCGCCATGCGCACCCGTTTTATGTGGAAGGAGGCACGGGGACACGAGGCTACCATGCGGCCTGCCTTCAATCGAAAAACTTGCAAATCATTATGAAAACTTTCAACTAGGAAATTTCAACTTTCAACTTTGAAATATTGTCTCTTATACCAATTACTAAGATTTCTTCTTCATATTAGTTACTTGCTCTTGGGTAGTGAAGCATGTCCTTCTCTATCCTTTGTCAGTTCTTCCTTAGTAATTTGTCGTATTCAAGAAGGGCTCATCTTTTTTTTTCCAGGAAGAGTCAAACAACCTGGAGTGCAACGCCTGCAAGTCCGTCATCAGGTGCGTCGAGGCCTGCCAGCTATTGTCGGTATTTAACATCGACGACTTAAAGAAGTTCGCAAGGATGGAGAAAGAGAAGGTCGATAGGAAGAAGCCTATCATGTATGATTGGCGATGGATTTGGTTTCTTGACACGATTAAGATATACTTGCTCAATCACTATGCTCATTGATATTATTTATTCTTCGAACCGGAATTGGGGTTTTTTTCTTTTTTGTTGTTTCTTACGCTGCAAGTGCAATCCGTGTTGAAGGTCTTAGTTGTATTAAAGATATGGTTGCTTAAAAGCTACAGAGTGCAGCAAAACCTTCTGTATATTTATTAGATTTTTTATTCTGCTGATGTAAGCTTAAGTCCTGCATTCGACATATCATAATAACTGTTTCTTGTGTACTTGCATATTCTGATGTATGATTGCTCCCATTGGTTCTGTTTGTTAGACACGGTCATCTTTGATGGTGACATAATTATATACATATCAATGCAAAAAAAAGTTTCTTTTTCTAATGCAAAAAGAGCAATTTGTGATATTCTTCGCTTTCAATGCTCTCAAACCTTAATTAACACATGAACCATTTGCAATAAGGAACAATGTATACTTCAATGAAATGATTTGAACATTTTATGATTGCACATTCAAGTAAATAGTATATTTGAGACACAGTTAGTGTTTAATGCATAAAAATTACAGTGATATAAAATATGAGTTTCCGTTGCAACACAAAATTAATTCAGCAGCGAAACAGCATCAATCTCGCATTATTTGGTGACCCAGCCCAGCCAAAAATAAACTGTGGCGCGAAGAGAAGATAGCCCAACGTTACCCTGCCCCACCTGCAGTCGTGAACGGCCCCACCTCTCGACACCTCATCCCTACGCCCCACATAGTGCATGTACACCATCACCATTCACCAAACGTCCTTTCTAACTCCCAAACACGTGGTTTACGTCTTATCATCTTGTCAGCGATACATAGTTGTTCTTGTGCACTACTTCTATTTCCATTTCCATTTCCGTTGTTCCCATGGCCCTCATCCATACACCTGGTCCATACAAAACTGGAGAAGTCCCTAGAGTGAGGCGTTCGCTCCCTTGAAACTCGGCATATAAGCCTCCACGACCCCTCCGCCCCTCCCGCTTCTCGGCGCTCCCTCCCTCCCACGTTCTCGCCCGGGCACAACAACACAACCGCGCGCCACGATAAACAAACCCACCACCTAAGAACAGCAAGAGCCAAGGAAGAGAGATCACCGGGCGAGGCGACCGAGGCGGTGAAGATGATGAGGAGATCCTGCATATCCAGGGCGGCCAATGCGGCAACCAGATCGGCGCCAAGTTCTGGGAGGTGATCTGCGACGAGCACGGCGTCGACACCGCCGGCCGGTACACTGGCACGGCGCCGCAGCAGATCGAGCGCATCAACGTCTACTTCAACGAGGCCGGCGGCGGCCGACACGTGCCGCGCGCCGTCCTCATGGACCTCGAGCCGGGCACCATGGACGCGCTCCGCTCCGGTCCCATCGGCGGCATCTTCCGCCCCGACAACTTCGTCTACGGCCAGTCCGGTGCCGGGAACAACTGGGCCAAGGGCCACTACACCGAGGGCGCCGAGCTCATCGACGCCGTGCTCGACGTCGTACGCAAGGAGGCCGAGAACTGCGACTGCCTCCAAGGTAAAGATGCTAGTATTACTTTCGTTTCTTGCGTCCATTGGTGCCGTCTCTTGCATTCTATTCACGGCGTTCTCTGCATCTGTTTCTGGAACAGAGCCAGGCATCTTACTATCGTTTACAGATTGGAATCGTCTGATGAAATCCTCTAAAAAATAGCGGGGAATGCTTGTTTGATCCAAATTTTGCCAAGATAGTTTTCTATTTTATCGGATCGATTTAGAACTTTCTCGTTTTTTGGGTCTAAGTGAGAGGAATGTTTGATCTTGCTGTTTTTGTTCTCTTTTGTTAATTATGGACAGGATTATATTTCACATTATTAGCTCTTTACAGCAGAAGTATATTGCATTGAAAAGAGCTCTGCCAACTTGGCAGCATTGATAAGCACTCCAGGATAGATCGCTCGTGGGGTATGCAAATTTAAAGTACCATTTAGTTTGGATTTGAGTACGAGAACCAACACTACCATTTGGTGAATCCAAATTTGGACGCAGATAGATAAGACCATATTTAGTACTAGTTGGGTGAAACAAGCAGAACCATACTATTTTCACCCCTGGTTTAGATTATGGTTTTCCTCCCATCGCATTACAGCATTAGTATTCTGTTTCATTTGTTCAAGTCACACACTCATCGTGTGTCAAGCTGCTCCATCGTCTGGTTTCCAATGACATGCTTTTTAGGAATTGAGGTGTAATATCTTTTTAGGACAAATTTCAGTACTTCCCTGCCTTCATCTTGAGGTCTGATTTTTCAGTTGAATCAAGTCATCAACTGCTTGAAACACTGACTAAGTATACTCGCCTGTTATGAAGGTTCTGAAAGTTTGCTAGACACAGACCACACTTGAAATCTTCCCTCGAGACCTTAACTACAGTACTGCTAATGTGTCAGATGCTATCTTTTCCATGAGGCCTTAACCAAATTGTTAGGAGTCCTTTTGTCTGATTAAACATAGTTATTTAACCAAAATTAATCATGACGGTATGAACTCAGATATGTATTGCATTTCAAAAAATAAACCTGTTGGCCTATTTTCTCACCAATCTCTCCTGCAAATTCTTAGTTGAAATGTAAGGCTGTGTTTTAACTTAATTTTTTCAAAGAGCAAAAAACAACATCTTACCAAGTTTGGCGAATGCATCAGACAAATGACCCAGCGATCCATGATTGTTTTTGAAAATGTGTACTTCAAAATATGAGGAAACAAAATTTTACTGAGCAGCAAACTAAATATCTCCGAGTTGTAATTCCTGAAAACTAGATTTGTCGTTCAGAGCTGGTTCAGTCCTTCATGTGCCAGACAACTTGTTTGTCGGTCAGCTACGAGCTTTCATTACCGAAATACGTTACATCACAAGTCGACATCCTCTTTTTTTTTCTGGTGAAGGTTCATGAGATTACCATCACGCTAATAATGCACTAATACAAAATATCATCATGCTGTGATTACTGAATATGTTGTACGACCTAACCACTAGAAAGGAGGTGTCAGCGAACGGAATAGTGTCCGTGGTGGTTGCAGAGAACGAGACACCGAGACAGGCTGTTGCCAGTGGCTGGTAGTTGGGTAGAATGGATGGATTAGTGATGTGTTGCTTACTTGCTTATGTGTACTTGCGTGATTGCATTTGGACTTGCATGAGGTGAAATGGATTTTAGTACACCTAATGATAGCAGCAGCAGCAGAATAAAAGCTTTTCTTCAGTTACTACTTACAACTAGAAATTGACATGTTGTATATGAGCTATTGAGATCAAGATTTAATTTGCTAAGAGTACTATATGAACATGATTAACCCCGAGATCGGAAAGGATTAATAATATGGTGCTCAATTCTTGCACGGTCGCATCTCTACCCAAAGAGGCAAAGAAGCGTCTGCGGTTTGCCCTTTTTAAACAGTAGCTTGCATCTTTTACTAGACTGACTCGATAGATGTCTGTATCTGAATAGTAGAATTCTGATCATTTTCGGTAACTTGTAAGCTTCTGAAATGAAATATCGATCAAATATTCATGTAAAATTAGCGATGTCCTGCAGAACAGTTGGATTGTTACATATGTTAACTGAAACTGTCATATGGTTGTCAGCAACAGAAATCATGGCAGTTTGCATACACACGCTATGAAGTAGTATGGACTAACATTTGTCGACATTTCTGACTGACAGGATTCCAAGTATGCCACTCTCTGGGAGGAGGCACGGGCTCCGGCATGGGCACGTTGCTCATCTCCAAGATCCGGGAGGAGTACCCTGACCGCATGATGCTGACCTTCTCCGTGTTCCCGTCCCCCAAGGTCTCCGACACCGTCGTGGAGCCCTACAACGCGACGCTGTCCGTGCACCAGCTCGTCGAGAACGCCGACGAGTGCATGGTCCTCGACAACGAGGCCCTCTACGACATCTGCTTCCGCACCCTCAAGCTCACCAACCCTTCCTGTAAGCATGCACCACGCGTTTCCTTTCATTTCTCATGCACACAATATGCCGCAATTGATCGCAATGCACAATGCCAATTGCTCAATCAATCAATTAATCAATCTGCGTGCAGTTGGTGACCTGAACCACCTGATATCGGCGACGATGAGCGGCGTGACGTGCTGCCTGCGGTTCCCGGGGCAGCTCAACTCGGACCTCCGGAAGCTGGCGGTGAACCTGATCCCGTTCCCGCGGCTGCACTTCTTCATGGTGGGCTTCGCGCCGCTGACGTCGCGCGGGTCGCAGCAGTACCGCGCGCTGACGGTGCCGGAGCTGACGCAGCAGATGTGGGACGCCAAGAACATGATGTGCGCCGCCGACCCGCGGCACGGGCGGTACCTGACGGCGTCGGCCATGTTCCGGGGCAAGATGAGCACCAAGGAGGTGGACGAGCAGATGATCAACGTGCAGAACAAGAACTCGTCCTACTTCGTGGAGTGGATCCCCAACAACGTCAAGTCCAGCGTCTGCGACATCCCCCCCGTGGGGCTCACGATGGCCTCCACCTTCGTCGGCAACTCCACCTCCATCCAGGAAATGTTCCGCCGGGTCAGCGAGCAGTTCACCGCCATGTTCCGCCGCAAGGCCTTCCTGCACTGGTACACAAGCGAGGGCATGGACGAGATGGAGTTCACCGAGGCCGAGAGCAACATGAACGACCTCGTCGCGGAGTACCAGCAGTATCAGGACGCCACCGCGGAAGAGTACGAGGAAGAGGAGGACCCCGCCGGCGAGGAGGAACACGCCTGATCGTCTGATCGAGCTGTTGCTTCGGTGTGTGCTACACGTACGGCTCTACATATATAGTACATACGTATATGGCTGTGTCTGCAGTACTACTGCTGCTTGTGTGCTTCTGTGTGTGCCATTGCTTCTTGTTGTCCTCGTGATGCTTGTCATCGTTGTTCAGGTCATTTGAGTTTGCTTGTTCATATACTACTGGGGATTAATTGCTTTCTTCTCTGTATATGTTCGGAATATATCTAGTTCATTTTCAATGATATTAATGATGCCTGTGTTTCCTCTGTTGCTCACTTGCACTAGTATAGTACTGCCAATGTGTCATATGTACGGGTGGTCTGTTTGGGTATCAGTATTTTATCTGTTCAACTCATCGTGCGGTTTTCCATCGCATGTTCACTTGCTATCATGCATCCCCGTAATAAAGAGAGAAAGCGTAAGTTTACACATTGCAGTTTTATCTGCTTTATCTCATTAGGCACGATCTGATACTTTCCTTTGGATAATTGCTCCTGCTGCCTGCCTGTCTAACCAGGGCCTTGTGTTGCCTGTTGCTCTGTCACTGTCATGGCACAAACAAAAGTCACGGTGTTAGTGGTCGTGGCACCGGGTTCTATTTTAGTTACTTAGTTGCTGCTGCAGATCTGATGATCTCAAATCTATCCATCCAATAAGATCTACTCAAACCACATCATGGCGTTTGCCATCATTTGTTTGTCTTACGTGGCGAGCATCTCTCTCACCCAAATGAAATCTTCCGAAATTTGATATTGCATAATTTGTACGGCATGCAGTCATTACTCATTACTCGTGACCTTTTGCCATTCTGATTAAGCCTCGCCCATGCTATTGTTCTGCATATCATGATATTGCTGCTAGTTCAAGAGCGGGTTTAACCAACCAAGTCCAATAGCAAACGACGAACGGCAAAAGATTCAGTTAAGCTGATCTGCCAAAAACTAGCTGTAAAGCACGCTCTGGATTCTGGAAGAAAGATCATTCCCCGGCAACGGATCGATGACCACTTTCGCGAGGTTCGTCGCAACGTGGATAGCTTCGCAGATCGTTAACACGACGGCGACATGAAGTAGCAAGCTAGTGCGGCGATTTTCTAAAGTTCGAGTTGGCGAGGAATTCGCATCGATAAGCTTTTCAAGCAGGGTCATCGCAACTGTTCCTCAGCCTCAAATATATTCCCGAGATTTCAGTAGACAGCAACGCGCAGGTTTTCAATTAGACACAACTTTTCGCTGAGATTTGCCTTTTGATAATAGCAACAAAAATGCGTGTTTTTAGTGACTGGAACATTGGAAAGAAGAATGAAAGGGAAGATCGATCAAAGGGGCGGGATATTCACATGATCAGTATATGGATGAGGATGATCATGACATTCATAAACTTTATTCCTGGAAGAAAGCAAAAGAGGGAAAGGAGACGGGAACAAAGGCAGATTGAGTCCCTTTTCTTGTTAAATTTGACAAAAGAGCAGCAAAGAAAAGACTGATTTGATAGTAGCTTTATTTTCTTTCATTCGATAAGTTTGTTTCTGAAGAAAAACAAATGAAATTATGCACATTGTACGTGTCTTACTGTCCGTTTGACAATGATGCGTGGTTATGGAAGTGATGCAAAGGCTTCGAGGACAATGATAGAGAAGAACAGTATTTATTCGGTGAAATCAGCGTACCATCTCTTGACAAGGGACAACGCAGGAGCTCAGGCACCAACCTCTTACCGGAGCAGCCAAGCCGACTTGGGAACGCATTTGGAAATTTCCGGTCCCACCGAAAGTGCGAGGTGGAAAGTTATCCATGATATCCTCCCTGCGAGAGCTACTCAAAAACAGAGACATATTGAGAGTTGGGAAATTTTTACTTACATTTGCGAAGGTGGTTGTTGAGGTTAAATATGGTTATTGATTTATTAAAAATGTAATAGTTTTTTTATATAAATCTAATTATTTTTACTCGGGTATTATGAATTTTTTACTCAATGTAGTGTTAATCCTTTCCCCCATTCGGTCATTCCCTGCGCCGCCGCCTGTCGTACGCGCGCTGCAGCCGCCGTCTCTCCACCGTGTCGCCGCCTCCGTCTCTCCGCCATTCCCTGGCCGCCGCCGCCGTCTCTCCTACGCGAGCTTCCGCGGCGCCAATGCACCTCCTTGTTGCACCTCGGTGCCGCCGACGCCGAGGAAGGAGCGCCGCCTCGTCTGTCTCCCTTCCGTTGCTTGATTAAGCACAACTGCTGCACGTAAAGATTTGAGAGATCACTATCATTCGTTCACTGCTAATCTCACGGTGGTGCAGGCCGCCGAATTGTCGAGTGTCAAAATCCTTCTTCCAGTAAGTCTCAAAATCTCTAGGGATAGAAGACTGAAGAGGAAAAGGGAAAGGGAAAAGGAAAGGAGATTGTTGTTACCTCTGTCCATGTTAATATCTTTTTGATATCTTGTAGCATTTTAGTAAAATTGCTCAACTACAAATAGGAAAATCCCGACTTTACTCAATTTACAAGCTCAGCTTACGCTCTCCAAAATGTTGTACGTATCACCTATTCCTTTTCCAAATTTTGTCTTGGAAAGTTACCTATCTTTAGAAAGTTCTAGCCGCTCATTGTGTGCATTTGCTCGTGGATGCAACCATGTGAAATATCTGGTCAATTATGGCGTCACTTGAAATAAGCTTTTGTTCAATGTGCTAAGTGAGTTGCTTTGCCAATTTTTAGCATATACCAAGTGTGAATATGGTCACCGTACCTTTCAATCCTGCTTCTTTGTTTTTCATGATTACAGTCTGTAAAGTGTTGTTTACTTTTCATTTTTTACCCCAGTTTTATGATTACAGTCATTGACGCGCATCATCGTAGTTAGAGGCGCCCAAATGAGCCGGGCCGGCCTGAGACACAGCATTGTTGACCGGTCCAAGCATGAAACAACACATACTGTTCATGGGTCAGGCTGACACGACACGAAGGCCCGTGTCGTGCTTGCGAAGAGGGAGGGAGGGAGGCCTCCAGGCGGCCCAGGCCATAGGGGGCCGCAGGGAGCACCGGACGGGAGGGAGGGAGGAAGAGCGGCGGCTAGCCGGTGGCGAGGGAGGGAGGAGGAGCGGCGAGCCGGTGAGGGAGAGAGGGAGCAAGGAGGAGGCGGCGCCGACGTGGAGAGAGAGGAGAAGGCGGCAGGGCCGGCTCGAGAAGGAGGGAGCCAGGAGGAGGAGAGGAGAGAAGGTGGTGGAGGAGGAGGGGCGACGCCAGCGTGAAGGGAGGAGGTTGGGAGAGGGTGGCGCCGGCGTGGAGGGAGGAGAAGGCGAGGAGAGGGGGCGGCGCCGGTGTGGAGGGAGGAGGCCGGGAGGGGGCGGTGCCAACGTGGAGGGAGCAGAAGGTGGCGGGGCCGGCTCGGGAAGGAGGGAACTGAGAGGAGGAGAGGAGATGCGGTGGAGGAGGAGGAGGGGTGGCGCCGGCGTGGAGGGAGGAGGCTGGGAGGGGGCAGCGCCGGCGTGGAGGGTGGCGGGAGAAGGCATGGAGGACGGCAACCGACAACGACAGTGGCATGGTGTGCGGCGTGCCGTACTCGGGTGCACTGCCGCACACAGGCAGGGGGCACGTGCAGGGGGAGGAAGAAAGGGTAGGGGTGCAGGTAGGCGGTCGGATAGGCGATAGGTGGGCCACAACGGGCTCGTGGGCTATGCCCGGCACGGCACGGCCCGACTAGAATCTGCCGTCGACGTTTTTTTTTGCCCCTTTTACCGTTTGGCCCTTTAAAAATAGCAAAAAAATTCAAAAAATCCTGAATTTTTTCTATAAATAGCCACCATACCCCCTCATTCAGAATCCATCCATTCCTCAATACCTCTTTCAAATTCTGATGTGCAAGTCCAAATTCATTATGAGATAATTTGGCAAAATTCAAAAAAAAACTTTGCCAATTATTGGAAAATTCATTTTTTTGGCAGCAAGTCAGCAAAAGAGGTACAATTCTATATTTTGCATACTTTTATTGTTAGTACTTATTATGCTAAGATGAAAGTAATAATAGTGTTAGTTTCGATTTTGCAGTTTTCGTTATGTACAGTTACGATAGCTTTGCTCTTGGTGATTACAGACTTTTACCGGAGGAAGTTGCATCCATAGAGGATGTTGCGGCTGCCTCAAACCAACCGAAAGGGTAAGGTGGAGTTCCGTCATCAGGCTCAACGGTAGCATCTTCGTTAGCAATCACCGGAGCAAAGAGGTCGAGGCCGTCTACATCGGGAGTGTGTGAGAATTTCGACAGGACAACCAAACCAGACATATAGGGAAATCAGGTACCATATGCTATTTGCAAAATTGATCGCAATGAATTGTCTGCAAAGTCTACAGGTGGAATGAGACACTTGCATAGGCATGCTTGAAGATGTAAGGCCAAGCAAGAATTGGTGATGAGGCAGACGCAACTACAGTACAACCCTGACTGTACGGTACGTAGCTAGGACCACGATCCTGAGGTAACCCGTCAATCTCTCTGTCGTTTAATTGCTTATGAGGATTTACCGTTAGGCTTTGGGAAGTCTACTGCTTTCCAAAATTACATTAGGACTACGCATAATCCTATATTTTCTGTCATTTCTAGACAAACAACAACTAGTAATCTAGTAAAATACTACAGTGAATGTCGTAATAAAATAAAGGAACTATTCAGTACACGCATATTTTCAGTGGCCCTGACCTTGGACATATGGAGTGGTCAGGCTATGGAGAATTATCTTAGTGTAGTTGCACATTATGTTAATAACGACTGCGTAATGGAGAAAATAATTATATGTTTAAAATTAATTGATGTAACACACACAGGTGAGAATATTGCGGACTGTATTATCAAAGTCGTGAAAGACTTTGGTCTTACAGGCAAAATATTCTCATTTACTTCAGACGATGCCCCTTTGAACTCTAGGATCATGGATATTCTTACTCTAGTGTTGAGTACATATTCTGATTCCTTCTTGCTACATCAGTGATGTGCTTGTCATATTATTAACCTTATGGTCAAACGTGGTTTGAAGAGGTTAAATCCGTATATAAAAACTTTTCATGATGCTATTTCTTTCTTGAATAATTCTAATGTAAGAATAGCAGCATATAAGAACTTGTGCAAGGCGATGGGTGTACGTTCAAAAAAGTTCGGTTTGGACATACGGGTAAGATGTAACTCTACTTACCTGATACTTAAGAGTATTTTGCCATATAAGAACATTTTTCTGTTCTTATTCAAACGCGTTATCAGAGCACTAACGGTATGATACTGCTAACCGAGCAACATTGGTTCGTTACTGAGAAGATACTACAGTTTTTAGATTTTTTTTAATGAGGCCACTGTTGCTTTATCCACTATCTACTGTCCAACATCTCCTATTATTGTGCATAGTATTTTACAGATTGCTACTAAATAAAAAATGTATGAAAATAACTCAGTTTTACGTGATACTATTGTTGCTATGAAAAATAAATACCTTAAATATTGGAGAGAAATCATATTCCTATACACATTTGCATTTATTTTAGATCCTAGAGGTAAAATTGAAGCATTTGCTAATGTTCTTGATCTTCTTAGTGATGCTACATGGCTAGATTATTCTAACTATTTTGTAGAAGTTCGTTCTCGATTACACAATGTTTACCAAAGGTATGGAAATAAGTTCCAGGGAGTCCGCCTACAACGACCTCTAATAGCCCCTTACCTCAAGTAGAAAGAGAAATATGTGGGGCAAGATCTTCGGTGGCTCTTCCTCCAGGTCCATGTTGTCTTCTTCTACAGTGGCACCTTCTCAACAAAGTCCAAGACCAACCTCTCACCCAAGGAGTGGGGAACTATCCGCCTATCTGGACAGCGATACGGTGGATTTCAACCGAGAAAACTTCAAAATTTTGCACTGGTTGCATGAGCATAAGTTAGCATATCCCGTGCTATCCATACTTGCACGTGATGTGTTAACTGTTCCTTCCTCGACGGCTTCCTCTGAGTCTACTTTTAGTCTTTCTCGAAGAATATTGGACAAGAGAAGAACACGTCTCACGAGTGAGATGGTGGAGATACTTCTAACCGTGAAGGACTGTGAACAAGCTGATTCACGATCCAGAGTTGTCGGAGGTGTTCAAAAATCTGTACCTAGACAACAACACGTAGAACAAGGATGTACGTAGAGCTATATGTTGTACTCCTTTTCCTTTGCTAATGTTTTCCCATGTGGAATTTTTACTTGGTAAAGTTTTTAGCGAGGCAGCCATTTGAACATTAATAAAGCTATTTATTACATTTTCAATATACATGTCTTATTTTTTGTTACAATTTTCATATCCATTTATGAATTCTACACATTTTTATTATCTTTTTGGTTCTTTTTTTTGAATTTTTTGGGCCTAACGGGCCAAGTGGGCCGCAACCGGCTCGTCATGCTAAGTAGGCTCAGACTGACCCGGCCTAGCAAGACAGGCCATCAGGCCGTGCCTGGGTCGCCTCCCTGGCACGTGGGCCGGCACGGCACGACCCATCTATTAGTCGGGCTACGATGGGTCGTACCGAGATGCGATGCAATGTGATGCAACTTCTTCCAATGGATCGACGGCCCAGATATGTACGATAGGACGTTCATCCAGCATAAATACATGTTGAACTATGTGATGCGAGCCGAGACCTGCAAACGCTAGAAACCCCAGTACCCGACTCGATTGAAAAGACACCGGAATCTGAGTATGATCGGGCCGAGCGCGCAGCACACAAGGGGAAGGTTCTTGCTAGTGAGACCTGTGGCCATCCTAGCGCTCCCCATCGCTCAGGCATAGTACGGATCGAAGAGGTTATGTTTAGTATTGACGAGGATCTAATAATCCTCATTTTATCTTTTATCTATAATTCTTATTATGGGTAAATATGATGTCACATAGTCCCCAGAAGTACCCCTTATATCTATAAGGGAGAGGCCTAACAAGTGATTGTAAGTTCTTCTACAATCACCCCCATAGTCGTAAACCTTGCTACGACTATATCATGGTCGTAAGTCCTTTCTACGACCACTACATAGTCGTAAGTCCTTCTACGACCACTACATAGTCGTAAGTTCTTCTACGATCGCTACCGGTCGTAAGTCCTCTACGACCGTGAAAACTACGACCACCTTATAATCAAACCTACTGGATTAAGGAATCGAAGGTCTACACGCACTATTATTCCGCGTTTGTGTAAATACCCCATTATCTCGTAATTGCGGATGGCGTGAAGAAGTCAAGGCGCGGTAATTATCGCCATCATGCGCCAAGCACTACATTAATTAGGCACATCTCGCAGGCAAAACGGCTACTTCTTCACGACTATATAAGGGCATCAAACAGAGAGACAAAAGGAACAGAGAGAAGAACAACGGCAAACAAGGGCTAGTCAAGTAGAAACACAAGCACTATTCTCTCAGAATAGTTTTAGTCCTTTGCTAGATCATCAACAATACCATACACACAGATTAGGGTTATTATTCTCTCCGAGAAGGCTGAACTGCCTAAACCTCCCGTGTCAATCCACTCTGCGTGATCTCATCCTTAGAGACCCCGAATCAAATAATCTTTACGTAAGATCGGTTCTAATACACCGGCGCTGGCGCCACCGTGGGATCTTCCGGTAATCTCTTGTCAACATACTCTCTTTTTCCAATCTCATGCAAGCATGGCGGGAGAATGGAACGAGGAGAACTGGTTCGACTTGGCGATTCTGTGACGTCGACATGGATGCCGTTTCGACTACGAGCCGAGTGATGCATCCGCGATGGTGATGTTGCCTCCGAGATTATTCTCCAGAAACCATCCCATCAATGGAGTTGAGGAGGATCCTTATCCCCACAACGATACGCCCAACAGAGGAGCCAATTCCTCCAAGGACAAGGGTCAATCCGACTGTAACCGCACCTGGAGGACTCACGACACAATGAGAGTTTTTCCTCTAAGTGTCCAAGTTCCCTTAAGGCGGTCCGACTGTGAGACAAGTCCTGAAGCCACCATTCCAGACTCCACCAAAGATCTTGTGATCCTATCTCTCGGGGTAACTCCAGAGATAGTGGATCAAGCATGCTTTTCCTATTTAATACGACCGTCTCTCCGCAGATCTCATTTGCGGATGGAGACGATTATAACCCGAGTTCCCTACCGGAGGATTACTCCAAGTCGCCAGATGGTGTCTCTCGAGCACTCCTCAAGCGGGAGGCCTCAAGCGCAGTGAGAATCATCAACGGAGGTCTTCGCCCTTCCTCAAATCGAGTCAACCTCATGGAGGACGAAATGAGAACCCTCCCGAAGATCACGCGCCGCGCCTCCTCGTAGTAATGGCAAGGGAACCGCCGCGACAGAGAACCAACACTGATGAACGCGAGAGAAATCCTCGACATTCTCGCACTCCACCGAGAAGGCCTCAAAGATCCGACGGGAGGATTTTGAGGTCATCCAAGAAAGAAAATTGCAGCCCGTAAGAACCTCGCTGGCGCATTCAATATCGATCCACGGGAGGTACAAGAACTCCGGACATCAACGACTTGCTTGAGAATCCCAATCAAGAGCTTGCTCGAACGCCAGATACGATCTCTTTCTCGAGGAGATTGCGCAAAGGCTTCGAATCGTGATGACAAGACCGAAGTACTCGTCAACAACATTCGTAGTAGTCGTAGTAATGCGACTTCTTCACCACCGATCAATCGAATATTTCTCTGCGTAGGAATCGACACGGTCATAAGTCACATCGATCTCCTATTCGAGAAATACTTTTCGATCGGTGATGATCAAGTAGCCCTCCGAGGAGGTGATCAATCACTACTCCGCAAAGAAATTCACACGGTGGATTACGAGGAGTATTCCTCAAGAACTCGAGACCTACAATGTATCAGTCACTGCTGTCGGTATCGTCAGATACGATCACCGGCGACATTAACCCTTCTTTCCTACAAAGAAGGCGCTAAGAAGTAATTACGGATGCCGCATTTTCGCCGACCTTCGAAAGCAGCATTGGCCACCTCATTTTCGACCAAAGGAACATGGAGAAATTTGATGGATCTCAAAATCCCATCGAAGTTTCTTCAGATCTATACAACACCGTCCGAGCAAAGCAGGAGGAGGAGAGCACGAATGGCGAATTACCTTCCAATCGTGCTCGAAGGATCCGCCGATCGTGGTTATTAAACCAACCACTGAGTCGATCTACTCTTGGCAACACCTCTGTGATCTTCTATGTGCAAATTTCCAAGGCACATACAACCGCCGGAAAGGAAGACGACTTGCACCGATCAAGCAGAACAACAACGAGACTTTGCGTCAATTCATCAAACGCTTTAGTCGTTCAGAACTCAATTCCGAAATTTCGACTCTCTGTGATCGTGGCTTTTAAGCAAGGAGTCCGTAGTAGAAGAATAACAGAGGATATTGCTTTAAATCCTCCCAACACCGCTGTCGAACTTTTGAGATAGCCGATCGATATGCAATCGCTTCGAGGCAATGAGTGGAATAACACTATCGATCGAGAAACACACGCTCTTCGAGAGCCGATGAGGTTGGTAAGGACAAAAAGCAAAAAGTCCAAGAAGAAAATAAAAGTCAAAAGCCACAAACTAGTGGTTTCAAGGAGGTTTTGGCCGTAAAGATAGAGAGCCCTAAACCACCAAGTCGAACCCCGATCAAGGCAAAGGTAAGCTACCGATCGTAGGAACGACAAACCAAGATGGTGTCCTTTTCATAAAAGGAAGGACATGACCTCCAGAATCGCCGAAGTTTTCCAAAGAAAGCTCGAGGACTACTACAACAAGCACCGCCCCTACTCTCGGCGGTGTAGGACATACGAGTGGTCAAGTCGCCGATGATGAGGAGATGCCATTCCAAGATCCGCACCATACCGTTGAGCATATCTATGGAGGATCATCGGATACGACTCCAAACGACAACTTAAAGTCACGGACGAGAGGTAAATTCCATACATACTCCTCTTGTCAATAAATTACCAAGTGGTGGAAGTTACCATCTCTTTTGAGAAGGACGATCGCCTGATCACTATGAGTCGATCAGTCGATTTCGATTGTGGTGAACCCACCATCAACAACCGCGGGCAAATCGAGTGTTGGTTGATGGTGGCGCTTCTTTGAACATATTATTTACCAAAGCCCGGATGAGATGCAAGTACCGGACAAGGTAAGGCGATGACGATATTCCTTCCATGGAATCGCACGGGTCTTCGCCAAACCCATTGGCCAAGTTTCTCTTCCTTTAACATTTGGCTCGCCAAGTAATTTCGGACGAGAAAGTCTCCTTTGATGTGGTCGATTTCGACGGCATATAACGCCATACTCGGACGACCAACTTTGGCAAAATTCTTAATGGCTACTCATTATGGGTATCAATGTCTTAAGATGCCAGTCCCAAAGGAGTGATCACAATTCAATGTGACAAAAAGATGGCGATAGTCATGATCACGATCCTCGAGATGGTTGGTCAAATACCAACTCGAGATGAAAGTCACCTTCGACTAGCAAGTCGGCTTCAAAGTCGCACCAAAGCCGAACGACTCAAAGAGGTTCCTCCGACGAGAAACCTCAAGACTGCTCGCATTGGGAGACTTCCGATCCCAAATAGGAAGACGCCTCATTACCTTCCTCCGAGCTAACGCAGATGTCTTCGTGGCAAGCATCCGACATGCCCGAGTCCCTGTGGAGGTGATCGAGCACGTGCTAGCTTTACTACCGATAAAGTACCCGAAACAAAAATTACGGAGATTTGCCCCGATCGACGAGATGCTATTAAATCGTAATTGATAAGCTACTTAAGGCGTGCTTTATAAGAGAAGTCAATCACCTGAGTGGTTGGCTAACCTCAGAATGGTCAAAAGTCAAACGGTGGCGATCGAGACTTTACCGATCTTAATAAAGCTTGTCCAAAAGATGATTTCCTTTACCTCGTATTGATCACCGTTGATTCTATCGCGGTTGTGAAATATTAAGTTTTTAGATGCATATTCGATATCACCGATCAATATGTGTCTAAACGATGAAGAAAAGACCGCATTCATTACTCCATTTGGTACCTTTTGTTATATCAAATGCCATTTGGTCTAAAGAATGCGCAACGCTTAATGCAATCGACTTTTCATCTCAATTAGGCCGAATTTGGAAGCCTATGTTGATGACCTAGTCGTAAAAGCATTAAGAGACTTAATCATATCATCGACCTACAAGAAACATTCGACAACCTCGTAAAGCACCATTTAAAACTTAATCCAGAAGTGTGTGTTTGAATTTCTTCAGAAAATTGCTTGGATTCCTAGTATCCGAACGAGGAATCAAGCAAACTCGAAAAATAAAGGCCATCCTCCGATGCGACTCCAAACACAAAAAGGAAGTCCAAACTCACTGGTGCATGGCGCTTTAAGTCGCTTCATCGCACGACTAGGAGAAAAGGACTACCTTTCTTTAAACTTCTCAGAGACATGAAGGTTTTGAGTGGTCGAACGAGGCAAACATTGCCTTTGAGGATGTCAAGAGGTATCTTCGAGTGCCCTGCTCGTTTCTCCAAAGCCGTAAGAGACGCCTTAATTTACCTAGCCGCCACGCCACAGCAAAGAAGCGCAAGATCGGGTCGAGAACGTGAAAACGCATAACGACCGGTTTATTACGTAGTTTAAGTTTTACACGGCCTAAGGAGCGCTACCTCAGTCCAAAACTTCAGATGCCCTCCTCATGTCTTCGAGGAAATCGCATTATTTTCAAAGGACAAAATAGTCGCTTGCCCGAGTTTCCTTTGGGAGCAATCCTCCATAATAAGGAAACAATGGACGATGGCAAAATGGTCACGAACTTGGGGAGTTCGACCTCCATTTCGTGTCCCGAACGGCCATAAAATCCCAGATCTTGGCGCACTTTGTCGCCGAATGGACAAATCTCAACTGCTCAGATCCCCAAGACGATTCCCACGACCAAAGGATGATGTACTTTGACGGTCACTCACTTTAAGTGGCTCGGGTCGGGTGGTCCCGTATCTCCTACCGAGAAACCTTAAAGTATGCCATACAATTAAACTTTCGTGCCACTAACAATGTGGCGTATCACGAAGGTTTGCTAGCCGGCATACGAGCAGCGAAGCACTCTCGATTCGCCGACTACTCGTAAGAGGAGACTCTCAACTAGTCGTGAATCAAATTGGGAAAGAGTACCAAAGCTCTAACTCAACAATGGCTCGGTACTTATCGTAAGCACGTAAGCTAGAAAACATTTTTAGGTTTCGAGGTACAATTTATCCTCGAAGGATAATTTCCTCATGCACCAACTTGCTCGGATGGCTTCTTCCCGATCCATAGTACCAAAAGGAGTTTTCTTGGAGCAACTCCAAAACCGCTCTCGTCGAAGAACCAGAGGCACCTCCTCTTGAGATGGCCTCATTAGATTACGAGGATACCGATGACTCCCATCTACGAGTATCTTTGCAAGGGTTCCAGACCAAGATGATCTTGAGGCGCATCGATTATCCCAAAAGCCAAAATGTATACTTTGGTTGAAGGAGTCCTCTATAAACGAGGAACCTAAGGGATACTCATGCGATGCATTCCGCAAAATGAAGGAATAACACTCCTTCACGATATTCACAAAGGGCATCTGTGGGACGATGCTTCCTACTGTAACATTAGTTGGTAAAGCCTTTCGACAAGGTTTTTACTGCCTACACTGCACGATGCTAAAGAGGTGGTTAAAAGTGTGTCCAGTACAATTTCATGGTAGACAGATACACCAACCATTTCAAGCATTACAAACAATACCTCTTTCTTGGCCTTTTGCACTGGGGCTTGATATCCTAGGACCGCTTCCCAAAGCTCCGGAGGTTTCAATTCCTTTTGTGGCTATTGACACGCTCACAAAATGGATCAAGTCAACTCAGAATCGATAACAACTAAGCAAAGAAAAGGTTCATGATGAGAAGCGAATTAGTCGATTTGGAGTACCAAGTCGGATAATTACGCATAATGGTAAACACTTCGCAAGTGCAAAATTTCGTGAATTTTATGACGAGTTGGGTACCAAGTTATGCTATGCTTCGCTGCACATCCCCAAAGTAATGGGGCTTGAACGCAAACGGCCAAATAATGCGAGGAATTAAAACTCGAGTCTTCGATCACCTTGTTAAGCGCTCGGGGCTTGGGTACAAGAATTACCTTCCATATTATGGGCGTTCAGACAACCACCAATGAGCAACAGGAGAAACACCATTTTTTCTAGTGTTCGAGTCGGCCATGCTTCCTCCGAGCTAAAATTGCGGTCGACACGAGTTGAAACCTTCAACAACTCGGATCAGAACAACTTCGAGCAGATGACATTAACCTACTCAAGAGAGGAGAAACCTAGCCTTAATTCGCTCGCGCCTACCAACAAGCCTGCGCAGATACTATGATCGAAGGTCCAACCTCGCAGCCTTTGTCAGAGGTGACTTGGTATTGAGGCTCGCCAATCCAAGTCTAACCTAATAAACTTTCCCTAAATGGGAAGGTCCTTACACAAAGGGTCGAAGTAACTCGCCAGTGGCCTGCACGACTAGCAATGGAAGATGGACAGTTCTCTCAAACTCTTGGAACATCGACCGCCACGCAAATTCTATGTGTGACCGATTTCTCAAGCAATAAAAGTCCGTGTTCTTTCTACCTCTTTTTGCCTTATTTTCGAGTAGTGCTTTTTAATCTTTCGACTATGATATGAGAACACCCGCTTTTCTTTACACCGGCCGAAAGCGAGAAACGCTATCCGACTAAACTTCTCCTCTCTCGCATGTGGTTCTCGCCACTAGAAGGAATTTCCAAGCATTGACTCGTTACTCATTTTTGCCGCCAAGACAAAGAGCCCGGTTCTATCCAATAAATGTTCTCAAAGCCAACTCTCTCAATCTTAGTCTATTTTTTCACTAATTCAAAAATATTCTAAGTAGAGTACACTTTCTTACATTTGTTCGACCACCTTTGATGTACTGATTTGTTTTAATCGGTCAAGGAAGAGACACACCTAGTCAAGTCTTTCCTCTCTCGCATGTGGTCCTCGCCCACTAGAAGGAAACTTCCTAGCGCCGCCGCCTCCTACTTTTGCTATCGAAAAGACTTATCAAGTCCACCAAAAAGGACGAACGAATTACTAAAGTCCTCTAAGACGCCTGCTTAACTCAAGTTGTCGTTTGGTTCAATTAAACTAGTCGGAAATGAAAACATCACCTAGTCGGCCTTTCCTTTCTCAAGACGTGGTCCCGCCCACTAGAAGGAACTTCCTAGTGACGAGTCGCTTTAACTCTTTCGACCAAAGGCTTGACACCCGTAATAAAAGCTATAAGTTAAATAAACCTCTCTTTGTTTTCAAAAACTGTTAAACACTATTTATTTAGATTGTCTAAACAATCTAAACAAATAGCCTGGGGCTAGGATAAAGTTATTAATTTGACTTCAATTCTTAGTCTTTCATTCGCCTTTCATTCGCTTATTATCTTTTGAGTTACTAACTACTCGACAAGATGATTTTCGTGAAATAAGGCGGATCATATATTACTCATCAACAAAAATTGTCTCATTTTACAAAGTAGTTACAAGATTACTCAAGGGGAGAGCCTAGCCGCATTTCCTCCGCCACCTTTTGCCAATCGATCGATTTCCACAATCGCACGACTTGCCTCGATTCGTGATAATCAAGTCGGCTTCGATTGGTTTAACATTAAGGGGGATCTTGAGCTTTAAGTTTCGCCAAAGCGTAACTTACAAAGCAGCTTCGATCGCCTCCTTATTGATTCAAATTTTGATTAGCCTTCAGAGTGGTCACCATTTCTTGCAATTTTCCGACTTGTTCTCCAATAGTACTTGTGTGAGCAAACTATAGTATCTTCTCGAGGAGTTTTTCCTCGTAATGTAGCTCACTACACATTGTTCAGAGAGTGATGTTGCCTTGAAGACTAGTCTTCATCGACTCCATCTCCTTGGGTACAAGTCGAAGCTCACGGCTTTTGTTCTCACCACTTGTTCCAAAAGAATAATACCGGTCAAACAAAAATACTTCTAGAGGAACATAACACAAAGATATTTGTAGGTAAAAGCATTTCTTACCTACTAATTGAGAATCCAATTTCTTGACCTCTTCGCGATGGAAAGCAACAGTTTCAGCATGCTTTTGCTCCCACGCCCGATGTCCTCTCAGATTCATCTTAGCAATGCGACGGACTCATTGCGATCAAGGTCTTTGCTTGGATTTCAGCCTCAAGGATTCTCAATTGGGCAGCAATTTCTGAACAAGGAATTGACATTAAAAAAGGGAAAACACTCAAAAAGGACAACAGGTAAAGAGTTACTTACCTGTGACTTGAGTTCTCAGAACCTCAAGTTCTTGATCCTTATTCTTGGTAATGCGGGAAAACTCCTGAATGACCAAAGATTTGTCTCCAACTTCAGTCCGGAGCTTCTTCATCTCATTTTCTTTATCTGAAGAAGAAATGAGAGAGTTAGGTAAAGGTTAAAACTCAAAAACAGTCTTAAGTTCAAGACTTCATCGCTTATTTTTTCCCGCAATTTCTTAGATGTAGACAACCTCTCAAGTCTTTCCGAGAGGGTTAATACTTCATTCCTTAGCCTCCTCGACTCTCTTTTCATAGTCGAGCGAGTCGGCTAAGGTCTTTGAATCACTGTTTAACCTACAAAGGACAGAGATGGAGATAAAAATCAGCCGAATGGTTATAAATACTTCTACAACCACTGACCTAGTCGTAAGTTTTTCTGCGACTACGAATGGTTGTAAGTCTTTCTGCGACCACTATCTGGTCGTAAGTAGTCGTAAGCTTTTTACGACTAATACTTTGTCATGAGTTTCTTCCATGACTATTCTCGTAAAGCATTATACGAGTATTTAAGTCAAAACAACTATGAATGATAAGTGACTTACCACCTCTCCGCTCTCAGCAGAGTAGTTCTTTCTCCTGTCTTAGTTTAAAAGTTGTCGATGATACTCACCGACAACAAAGAATTTGCTCCGAGCTTCTCGCAAAAAGAAAACAAGAAGAAAGGAAGAAAAGCCACGATATAAGTATTCAAGATACTTACATTCATAGTCGCCCTAGCAAACGTTGAATATACAAAGTCCGGTGTCGCAGCTTATCTATCCTCGCAACTTTGTCCCACCACACCTTCTCAAGGCGCCATTATCAAAAGTATTCTCCATATTGGGAATATCTTTGGGATGGGGAACTCGGTCACGAGATTTGTAAGGTAAGACCCTACGACGGAGGCAGACTAAAGAAGTCACCACGTGTTGAAATTTTCTCCTTCTGCTTCAGAATTCTCTTTGGGTAGGGAAGGAACGCCCTACATTTTCCTTCCCAGAGGTGCGCAGTCGTTCACCACCTTGACCAGAGGCTTCCACACCGCCTCTGTTGTCTCTACGACCTCAAGAATGTGAGCGCCCACCTCAACAAAGAACGGCCGCTACCTCAAGAGTCGTAGCTACAATTTCAGCAGTGTGGAGTCACCTGGAGTCTCGACTTCATCGGCCACTGGCCAAAGGTGATGCTTCACCACCTCCATTGCTACCTCCCCAAGAATCAAGGGATGGCAATGGACTTCTCGGGAAGCATTCCTGGGTCAAGGAGTCTGATCAAATAAAGAAAAGCAAATCAAAGTTGTGAAAAGAAAAAGGTAAATGTCGTTTTACACTTTAGTACATTTCACATACCTCTGCACTGGTCTTAACCAGAATTTTGGAGCAATCCTCCCAACGGAGGACCTCTTCTTCTCCACGACCACGCCCGTCGAGGTTCAACAATTGGCTCACCACGATCACGCCCTGTCAGAGTTGGAACAGGACCGTGGCTCGTTCCTCGATTCTCCTGATGGACGAGATCGCCTCGACCATTCCGTATAAAGATCGCCTCACCGCAGTTGTGCCGATGTCGATCCTCCTTCATAAAGACATAAAATCTTTCCAGCTTCTCCTTCCAGCTTGCTTAATAAAACTAGGAGTGGCACCGATCGCGAAAGATTCCGTGTCATAATAGAAGGGTACTTAGCCTTGCGAGGTTTGCGCTTAAGAGGTTCACCGCTTCAACCTCCTCGGCCGGACGGCGCGACCTCGGCTTCAGATATAACTACACCGCCGCAGCCTTGTAGAGGTCCGGTCGAAGACCAGAGCTCGAGCTTGCTCCCCCTTGCTCGGCAGATTTTACAAGTCGACGCCTTTTCGAGGGAGGAGCCGAGCTTTTGTCTTCGACAACCCAATACCAATAGTCATCGTAACGACTTCTTCGTCAGTCTCCGACGATTTTCCATGCCTACTTTCGTAAAGCAAAACAGTAAAAGAAGAATCACTAATTAGTCGTAAGTTTTTTCTACGACTAGTACTAAGTCGTAAGTTCTTCTACGACTTTTATTGATCGTAAGATATTCTACGATCACCATTAGTCGTAAGTATCTCCTACGACTATAAAGTCCTAAAGAAAGAATCGATTTTTGATTACCTTTAGGCGATCCATCTTTTCATCTGCGGATAAAACCGCAATGACTTGAGGAACCGCCCCTGAGTGATTTCGAGACTTCTCACAAATGAGTCTGACTCTGGAGTCAACCTCAGCCTGTGAAAGATCTGTGTAAACAGATAAAAATATTAGACAAGGTTAAGAAAGACCAAACGGAGAGCTAAATCGACAATTGCTTACCCTCCTCATAGTCTCTCGTGGGTCTCTCTTCCCGAGTACCTCCACATAGGAGATGCTCGCTTCTTCAGAGGATCGATTCGGCGGTGATGAAATCCTTCACCACATGCCATCCGGTCACCCTTCTTCCTTCAAGTCCTTAATAGCTTGAATATAAGGGCTAATCCTACTGATATCTTCAGGGTTGAGTCCCATGAAGATTTCTTTTCTAGCACCTTCCCCTCAAAAGAAAGGCTGTCTTCAGAGGTGACCTTCCAGTAGAACCACCTCTTCCTCCACCCGCCACGAAGACCGGTAAAGCTCAATGTACTCCTTCGACTTCGAGTCGTGGAGCTTGATCAGCCTTAAGCATTCCGGTTTGTCGAGCCATCCCATAATAATATTGGAACAATGAGATCCGCCTAATCCCTGTGTATGCCTCGCATGATACACGAACACACTCAACATGGTAATGGAATTGGGACCTAAGTTCACCGGCCCACCCCAAAGTGTTCGAGTACTCTCAGAAGAAAGGGGTGGGCAGTAATCAAGGCCGCACTCACAATACGCTTGGAAGACGGGATTTGCCCATTTTCCCCGATGGCGATCTCGCCTGATAGCCGGAATCCACTTCACCGAGCCTTCTCGATCTTCCAGATCGACCAAGATCTTGATCTTAGCCGCATCCATCTCCGATTCCTCCCATTCAAACTCTCTTGGCCATTTCGCCAAGCAAGAAGTTTTTTGATTGGGTTGGCGGAGAAGATGAAACCTAGTCGAGGACGAAGAAAGCAAGAGCTCAAGAACAATGAGTGATTTGGGGAAAAGTAAAACCCAAGTCTACCTCCCGTAAGTTTTTATAATCAAGACGATCTCCGCCGCTCGAAACCGCCTCGCCTATAGGTCTCAGAGGAGTTGGTTGTACCGCCGGAACCGCTTCATCTGACAAGTCCGTGAGAGCCGCTGCAATTCCCTGATGGTCTGCTCGAGAAAAATTAGGTGCGATTGTCACCCCTGCTTAAATTACATTCTTGACCAAGTATTTCGGTCGAAGGAAATATCAATCTGAAAGGCTTTTTCTCCGATTCCCTACTACGACCACCGATCGGTCGTAGGGTTTTTACGCTTTTTGATAGTCGTAAGCAATCTTCACGATTGCAATCGCCGAACCGCTCTCATCAACAGATCTCAGAGATTGTTTGCAATTCCCGCATGGCCTGCTCGGAAAGTTAGGTTCGTTTCATCACCTCCAAGTAAAATTACTTTCTTGACCAAATCTTTCCGGTCAAAGGAAGTATCAATCGGAAGAGTTTTTCCTTCGACTATCTTTCTACGACATGGTCATGGTCGTAAGTCCATTTACTAAACCTTACCAAGTAAGTTACTTTCACTTAAAGTCAATAGATGACGAGGATCTAATAATCCTCATTTTATCTTTTATCTATAATTTTATTATGGGTAAATATGATGTCACATAGTCCCCGTATACCCCTTATATCTATAAGGAGAGGCCTAACAAGTGATTGTAAGTTCTTCTACAATCACCCCCATAGTCGTAAACCTTGCTACGACTATATCATGGTCGTAAGTCCTTTCTACGACCACTACATAGTCGTAAGTCCTTCTACGACCACTACATAGTCGTAAGTACCATACACACGGATTAGGGTTATTATTCTCTCCGAGAAGGCCTGAACCTGTCTAAACCTCCCGTGTCAATCCACTCTGCGTGATCTCATCCTTAGGAGACCCCCCGAATCAAATAATCTTTACGTAAGATCGGTTCTAATACACCGACAAGTATGCATCCTAAATATTAACTTGGCCCTACGTTGTGCTATCCTAATGTCATTCAAACGTCTAGATCGTCTCGTAGAATATGGTTGACTTGGGGACCGGCCAATGTCGTGAGAGTTCAGAGACAAGCGGAAGAGAGCGACGGGCCACCGGGATTGATAGATTTCATTATAATCAATATTTTTTATTCCAAAAAGGCGTGTGTGTATCGTAGGTGTAACATCCCAATTTCCAGGGCTTTTTGAAATTTTTTGAAAATAAAAATAACCATTTGATTTTATTGAATTGCTAAAGTTTAACTGAAAATTTTAGAAAATAAAAATAATTTAATATGAACTAATCAAACTTAAATTAATTCAAATTTGGTTTAATTAGGTTTTCTATTATTTAAAGTCAAAAATATTATTTAAGGTGTTTTCTTAGATTTTCTGGTTTTTTAAAAAAGGGTTTTCATTTTCCCAAAAAAATAAAAATAATTTATTTGCAAACTTAATTACCAATGTTTGGTTGGAAATATTTTAGTTAAGCCCATCATATCTCTGGGAATTTTTGTAATTTTTTCATAATTGTGAGGGCTTTAAAACTCTATCTAACATTCGCAACTGTTTGATCCTATTGAAACCCTCTCGTTTTCAACCGCCCTCTCATTTTCGATCACATTTTCGGTTTCAACCACCCACTAGGTTTCGACCAGACACTCCCACCATGTCTCTCTCTCTCTCTTTTGCTCTGCCCAGCGGGTCCCGCCTGTCAGCCTCCTCTTCGTCTGGTCACCGTCTTCATCGCCGTGCCCATACCACCAACACTCGCGTGCGTCACCGCCACGACGAAAGTCGACTCCCTCGGCGTCATTCCCTCCCTCGTTTTCCTCGGCAGCGTGCTCATTTAATTGCCCGTCTTTCGCCGTACCCACCCCCTATGTTCTTTCTTCCCCCACCTGCTCCCGTCTCATCCCCATCGCGTCGCCATGTCCCGTGCCATTCGGAGCTCCGCCTATGCCGCGAAGCTTCTCTGCTACTCCTCCTTCCTCTACAAATGGAGCACATGTACCCCCTCATTTCCTTCTTGCTTTTCTCTCAACTCCTCCTCTCTCTCTCTCTCGTTTCGCCGTGCTCCCAATTTCGCCACCGCCAGCCGGAGCTCGCACCTCCGCCTCTAGCACCGCCGTTGAAGCCTCTCCGTCATTGTGGTCGCCTCCGTTGGATTCGCAAAGGCGCATCCGACCCCGTGCGCACCTCCTCGATGCCGCTCTTCCTCTCGCCGCCGGTCACTCCGTCGAGTCTCGCTGCTGAAACCGTGCACCTTGGGCTTGCCTCGCTGCCCTCTCCACGTTGCTACCTTCTGACCAGGTAGTCGAAACCTCCTTCCGACCTGGTAGTCGAAACCTCATTCGTCCGAGCTCCAAATCAAATAAATTTTGATTCTAAAATTATCTAAATTTAGTGTCTTTCTTTTGGTTCTAGTTTGGTAATTTTGTAGATTTTATTTGGAATTATTTTATTTATTTTGCTCTTTTTGCACGTATAGATTCTAGCGTTTCCGAAGGATTCTTAGCCCCGTGACCAAAGCGTCTCAACTCTTCAACGAAAGCAAGTCGTAGGCCTTTGATCATATTGAACTCATTATATAAAATTATATTATTTTATATCAACATGCATTGCTAGTTTTATAATAACTGCTTTCGGGTATAGTTAAATACCTAATTGTCATTATGCCACCTTGAATAATTGCTATTGACATGTTCCTTTGAATGACATAAATTCTTGGACACCATAGGTTGGGTTAATTTTAGTTGAACATATTTTATTACCAACATGGGTATCATATTATGCTTAGCCATACCTAGTCACGATGGGATTCATGATCACATGTTCGTAAATGATTAAACTTGACCTAATGATACATGGAATTTGTGCGATGCCACTGTTGTGCAACTGTAGTGCGCAGTCATAGTTGTGTCAATTGTGGTGCGATGCCGCTGTTATAAAATCTTGGGCCATGGCAGGGGTTGTCATTGGCTTGGGTGAATAGACTGATTTATTCTCGGGCGAGTGATCGTGCAGTAAAGGGGGTGCAGGAAGCACTTAGGTGCGTGAGGTACGTGAGATGAGGTAGTCTCGCCTGAGCAATCACTAAGAACTTAACTTTGTGCGCCATTGATATGGGCCTCACCGTACAACCACGAGTCTATTTATGAGGTGAACATGGCCAACTAATTAGCAATATTTTATTTTGGTTCTATTTGGGATGATAAGTGGCGCAAGAGGGGGCCGGTGTGGTGAATCCTTAGTGAGCAGAGTCGAGGCAAAACAGAGCTTTGTAAAGGCATTGTGAAAATCACTAAGTCACTTCGGAAGCGTGAAATGTCTGATAGTATAAGATGATTATCTCTTATGGGTCAAGTTGTACAACATCTGCAAAGTGTTAAAAACTATTCGAATAGCCGTATCCCCGGTATTGACAATGTTTGGTGCTTTCACATGAGGGGTAGAGTTTGATAAAAATATCGGAAATGCTTGGTTGGGAAGCGATCTGGTTGTTGGTTGATGGTTGGGCAGTGAACTGAGTGTTCACTAGTTGTTTCAAAGAAACTTGTTTACTTATATATTAATCTTTAAACTGTGCTTTGCAATCTACTTACTGTAATTACTTTGAATACCGCTTTCTGCAAAAATAGTCATAAAGTTATCCTGGTCAAGCCTTGCATGAATACTAGTTGCATACATTTCCCTACGACTTGCTGAGTACTTTATGTACTCACGACTATACACCATTTGTTGATCAGTCACAGAAGAACCAGAGAACACATAGTTCTATGAGGAGAAATACTTCGAAGACTATGCGAACTAGGATGCGTTCTCTAGTCGATTTCCTGTGGGCATATCAGATGGCTACCACGAGCTGTTTCTGTTGGACCGAAAAGGCGACTAGAGGGGGGGTGAATAGGAGCACGCTATCTTTTTTTATAAATAATGGATCCAATAATATTTTACTCCAGCAGCTATGGAAGCTATGAAGATCAGAATATCAGTACAGCGGAAGACTAATATTGAATCCAATAAAACACCCCTAAGCAATAAGACAAAATCACCAAAGATTCAAACAACCAGTCAGTTGGCGGTCGGACCGCTAGGTAGTTGGCGGTCTGACCGCTGGTACTGGCGGTCTGACCGGTGAGGCTCGGTGGTCTGACCGTCGGGCTCTAGAACAATAAAACAGCCCCGATGACGAAGATGAAAATAGATGCAACTTTTGATCTACTAATCCAAACTTGATGAAACTTGAAACACACCTTCTCTATGATATCAGGAAGCTATTCCAATCGAAGATTGTGATAATTCTTGGAAGAATAGCGATCCTTTTCGATTTGATTGAAGAGAGGTTCAAAACCGGGTCAAAACGAAAACTAGGTCAAAGCTCTTGCTCGTGGGTGATTGATGCTCAAGATGATCCTAGATAGATTCCCACACGTCACAGCAAGCTAGATCACATGAAGAAACCAATCAAAAACTTACGGATCAAAGAAAGACGTAAAATCATCAAATAGATAGAAAGAACGCAATGAGATAAAACATTGATCAAACTTTCCTTTGATTGATTGATATGATCAGGGCTTACAGCCACTCCATCAATGGAGGACAATGCTCAATCCAAGAGCACAAAAATCACATCAAACTCTCTAGACTCTAGCCTCCACCAAAGCTCTCCTAAGAAAATTAGGGTTTTCAAAATAGCAAAAAGGCAAAGCGGTGGTGCAACCACCACCCTCTCCTATTTATAGTGAAGGCTTAGACCTTCTAGATATTTAATCCTATTGGGCTCCCGTTAAGGTCCAAAATAAACAGGACACATACGCACGCATTTTAAAGCGTCGTCTTTATCTCCTCTTGACCTAACTAGCTACACCTAGCGCCATCTTGTGCCTCGGATTAGCTAATAGGTCTCCCTTGTCCATCTTGCACCACGCTTGAGTACATTGACCTCACCTAGCATCGTCGATCGTTCTGGACCTCAGCTCTCCAAGCCTAGCCCCGATCATCCTCGCCGTTGATCGTCGTTCACCACCAAGCAACCTGTACAACAATAGACAAATAAACCGAATTTGAGAACAAGTTATTCACAACTTGACCCATGTTAGTCAAAACATGCATCATGCACCATATATGCCCTGAAACTCATGACTTTGACCTAACAACCGCACAACGCCGCCACGCCGGGCGACGAACCAAGTGGAATAGGGCCGGTCTGACCGCCGACCATGGCCGGTCTGACCGCAACACATGGGCCGGTCAAACCGCCAGCAATGACTTAGCCGATTTTCAGATCTGAAAACTAAAACCTACTGGAATTTTTAATCCAATAGAACTTTTGACTGGAGACTCCAAAAATTATGGGACCAAGTGCAATAGAATCTCATCTCTTGCCTACACGCTCTATTTTTAGCCCAACTCAAAGTAACACTTTTTAAGTTCACCGGTCTGACCGCCGCCTATGGCCGGTCGGACCAATTTGGTACCGGTCTGACCGCCATGCTATGACCGGTCAGACCGGTTACTGCCTGACAGTTCTGAAACTTGTCGAAAACACATGAAACGACAAACCGCAAACGCCATTGCCAATTGTCACATCATCCTAAGATCTGGAGCATATCCCCATGATATCCACAGTTTCATTCTGATGTAAGTTTACTCTTTTGTCTTAAAGCCCTGCGTGGCAACCTCTGTAAGACTTGACCATAAGGTCCTTTTGCTACTAAGTAATATTAGTTTGCCTATTTCGTTAGCTACTTTGTTGTATGGATATGATAACATCGATGTTGCAAACTGTATGGACTAACTACTGATCATAGGACTAGTTCATAATACACATAGGGCTCGGGTCCAGTGACTCGGGGTCCCGACAATAGGTGTATTTCGGTTTGCTCATTCGTGCATGTTGTGGATTCTAATGTATGTAACCAAACCGAGTGCGTCCTGTATTTTATAATTAATTTATGAAGTTTTCAAACTTAAATCTTGTTTCCTAGATATTTTTAATATTACATATTACGTAATCCTTTCCCGAAGGAATCGATTCCACGAACAATACAATCGGGACAGCAACGCGCATGGCAAGCTGAAACCCAGATATTTTTTATTTCGCACCAAAGGGGCTATTTGTGTTATTGCACCGAATAGAAATGCTTATTCAAGAATGTGTGGAATGCTTGAATAACAGTGTGATTCTCATTTTTCTGATGGTCTGGAAGTGTTTTTTGAAGTCTAGCAGTTATCTTCTATTGTATATGCATGAATAAACTCAAACTGGATGTATTCCTGATGCTTGATGTACAAAAATTGATCTATTAACTGTCCAGAACGCACAAGGTCCTCAATTAGTAGTGTTCTCCGTAAGCTTTGATTCAGACTTGCTTGACATTAACGCTGACTAAGCAAATTCAAGATGGGTGATCTAATCTGCTACCATGATTGCTTTTGCTGCAACAAAGCTTTTTTTTGTAGATTCTTCTGCTGTGAGTTTCTGTAGTGCTTTTACCCAGTCGAAGTCCGTATCATCAATGGTTTCTTCTGTAAAAGCAAAAAAGCATTGAGGTGTACTTGACCATTAGCACAAATCTGTCAGGTTCTTTAGTATTTTTTACTTTCTAAAGCTTCATGCCAAAACTGACACAACTAAGCTCTATTCGCGTGCTTGTTAGGGAGCATACAATACAATGACATTTGTAATTGCACTGGGTTTTGCATTCAACGTTGACTCAATTTTGCAGTTGCATCCACTATAGAAAAAAAGATTTAGTCGCCTCGGTGGTCGTCGTTGCTGGATTCAATAGATACGACACTGCAATTTGCATTCGAGATAGACGGACAAATGAATTTTTACACCAAATATTCATTTGAATTGTGCACACACATACACCAGAGAGCGGCCGGCGGCCAGATGGCCGCTACTGGCCCCGCCCTCGAGCCGCCAATCGGATCAATACTTTGAGCACATGTCAGAGAGTATGATATTGGATTAAGCTACTTTGACATACTTTTGAGATTGTTATGTTTCTATGTGTTATCAGTTGGTCTCAAGCAATGATGATGTATAATCCTTAGACATGAGATCAACATGATTTTCTACATGTGCAATAATATAATTAAGGGTTACTAAACGTTACTCTGTAACTGGGTAATTATAAAGTTAACTTTTGAGTATGCTATGAAATATGCAGAGAGATGTGACTGGTCGGATATGAGATTTGCCCTCCTAGTATAACACGAGAGATATCTTTGGACCCCTCGATGTGCTCGGATAAAGAAAGTGTATAGTTATGCCATTGGTGGTCGAAGAGTCAACCATATAAAGTTATTTGTTATTAGATCGAGAAAATATTGAACAGTGCATCGATGGCATATATCTCACCTGGAGTTCAACTAGATATTGTAAGGTAAAAGAAGAATATGCAAGCAGATCGCTTAGTTCGACTAGATACGAATAGTCGTATGGGGGTACGGGCTGGTCATGAGCTGGTCGTACATGATCATATACTTGTCGGCGAACTGGTTGTAAGGTGTTTCGAACTGGTCATGCCCATATGCGAACTGGTCGTAAGGAGATACGAACTAGTTGTGAGTGATAAGGACTTGGTCGCAGATCATATTGCACATGATTTATTTGATACAATCATTATGTGTATTTGGGAGTCGCTATGCCCCGCTAGAAATCGCTACCGACTTGTGATCGGAAAGGAGTTTTCAGATCACGACCGATTACACATGAACCTACAGGGTCACACACTTAACGGGTTGGAATAAACTAATTCGAATTGGACCCGTTATGGGCTATTTATAAGGGGAGACGTGGGAGCTTTTGGACATACGAGTTACACCATCTACCAAAACCCTAACCACCACCACACAGAAGGTCCTGCCGTGTGTGTTGGTGCTATCACACCGGCGTACGACATTCCACCCTTAGACATGTGAATACCGTAGAGACGCTGTTGCGATTGTTGTTGCACTGATCGAGGACGACCCACAACCTACGTAGGGAATAGGAGAGGTTGTTGGAGGAGATGATCGGTGACTAGACACGTTGGATGATTGACTACGGTCATTACATCGACTTGTTTGACGTTGAACTAGGCTGCTCCAACTCTTCTTCCGCTGCACTGCGCGTTTAGTGGTAACGATCTATGATCTCTTATATGGCTTCCTAATTTACATGTCAAAATTTTGAATTGTGCGCTAATGTAGACTTGTCAACGATCTGGTATTGATCTTACGAATGATTGTTTAGGGGACTTCCTATGAAATAGATTGAGAGACCATGTGAGTAGGGTCCCCGTTTGAGTGATGAGTATTTGACGCTGTGATGAGAAGTTTGTGATTGAAATCTTTGCGTTTTCGCTATTGCTGCTGTGGATTTTCTGGAAGTGCGGAACTTCCGGTTTTGGAAACCGGAACTTCCGATAATCGGAACTTCCGTTGTGGTAAAACGGGACTTCCGATTATCCTGACGTTTTGGGTTCTGTTGCGGGCAATCGGAACTTCCGCACCTGGGAACGCGGTTTGACCGATAATACTGACGTGAGTATTCCCTTGTGACGAAAATCGGAATTGAAAATCTGGGAGTGCGGACGTTCCGATAATCGAAACTTCCGCAATGGTAAGCGCGGAACTTCCGATCATCCTGACAAGTGCGGATGTTCTGGAAATCGGAACTTCCGCAATGGTAAGTGCGGAACTTTCGATTGTGTCCCGAACTGTGCAGAGAAGGATAGTTTGTGATTTTGAGTTTGTATGAGTTTGAGTCTTGTACAATTGTTGATGCATTGATATTGTGCAATGCTATGTGATGTGATGTGTTTTTGTCTGTGTTGACTGCAGGACATCGAGACGAAGTCGTGGCGAGACACGAGGTGATCGGACTAGGCGCAGGCGGCGTTGAGGTCAGAAAGGTCTGGATGTGTCGAAGACGGCGTGAATCTTGAAGTGGTTGCGAGTCAAGGACAGCAAGGTGTACGGGAGGCTTCCAGAAGGTGCGCAAGGGGCGAAACGGTCTTTTCGCAAAGCGGCACAAGTGGAGGTGGTTCCGTTCGGGTGTAGCGGGCTTAATGGGTTGGAGGCCCATTAGCCAAGGGCTATAAATAGAGGTGAACCCCTGGTGTTATGGTTAGACTTTTGAGAGAGAAAATTAGGGTTAGCTTTAGCAAAAGAGTTTGTTTTGCTTTTTGAGAGTTTGTTGAGATGGAGAGGATGAACTGAAATTGTTTAATCATTCCTCTGTGTTTTCCTTTGTAATCTTTTGATTCCTATTAATGAAACTCTGAGGTTTTGATTCCTTGCTTATGCCTCTTTTTATTCCCTCTCTGTTCATGTTGAATATCTAGGGTTTTGGTGTATCTTTTGATTCCTCGTATGAGATGGCATGAAACTTGATATCTAGAGTCGTTTTGATATTGCTAACATATCCTCAAAGTTCCATGAGCTAATAATATGAGAATCTTGTCTATTGTGGTTTTTGGTCTTTCTTGCCCCTTCTTCAAGAAATCTGATTTTGCTTTGATTAATGAATCTTTGTTTGCGATTCTTCTCCATGAGGTCAAGATGTTGTTTAGGATGATATCCTGTGAAACTTGACCTGAGAAGAGCATTCAAGATTTAGTATTTTGGATTTTTGGAAAAAACCCGAGCAAGATCGTTCTTGGTCAGACAATCGAACTTCCGATTGTCCGAGGCGAACTATCGCCAATGAACTTCCAGATCGAACCGGAACTACCGTAGTGCGAAACTACCGCTAGGTAGAATCGGAGCTTCCGATTTCTGACAGAACAGACTGAAGCTTGTTTTCGTTCTCTGTTTTTGCTTCACTCCTCTTAAGATTTCCAGAGGGCTTTGTAGGTTTGTTTAAATACAGTAAAGGGGAGTTCTTATTTTTTAAGGCACCATTCACCCCCCCCCTCTGTTGCCATTTCGGTCCTTCATAGATTCACACAGAAAGAGACACGGGGATTTATATAGGTCCATATCTTCTCCTGAGAGAATAATAACCTTATTCTTGTGTGTCTTGTATTCAATATGCTTGTTACAATCAGAAATAAATCACTCAAACTAAGACTCAGTGATCTACCCCGATTGCCTCGTCCCTCTGTCCATTGACTTCAGCCCTTATATAGCATGTGAAGGGGTCACAGTTATTTCATGCTAAGAGACGCCTTTACGTCTAATGAAATGCACACGTTGATGGTAGTTATTGTCAGATGAAACTGCACCCCACGTTGCTTGATAGTTATATCTAGGACAAAGGCATAATACGTACAATTATTTCATAGAATAACTGCATACACTAACTGCTCTGTGCATTGAACACAACGTATAAGAGTTCCTAATCGATTGGACCCACATGTCTGTAGGTTTTGTCGATTACAGGGTGGTCATAGCCGATCTGGTTGTAGAAAAGCTTACGACCATAAGGTGATCATAGAAAGGCTTACGACCATGGATTGGTTGTAGAAAGACTTACGATTAGAAGGTGGTTGTAGAAAGACTTACGACCACTCAGTTAAGTTTCTCTCTTATGAACAATAAAAGGTGTATTTGTGAGTAATATAAAGATAATGCTATCTATAATATAAATTATAATTAATTAATTGGGATTTATCGTATCCTCCTCGAGACTATTCGTATCAAACAGTTTGATAGAAGGGATGAGAGGGAAATAAAAGGCAGGAAAAAAAAATCCCATCTCATTTATCAGTAATAGTTTGTAAGGCGACATAACCATCTTCATACATTTTTGTAGTTGAGCCAACTTTTTAAATTTATTAAATTAGGTCCCATATTTATCTTCTAAAATTACTTTCGATGAAAGAATTGGGACTCAGGTAAGAAATTGGGAAAGAAATGGATCACCTGTATAGAGTTTCTCATTAAAAAAAAACAACTTATATCTTTTCACTTTCCGATAGGGTTCAGCCTAAGACCTAGAGAGGTTCAGACTGCAATGCTTCACCGCTAGGTCTATGTTCTGAACCGTATATTAATTTTCGAAAGCATGGGCGATGAACCGAAAAACTCGATTCCACTAGACATTTTATCTTGTCAATTCCTTGATTTATGACCGCCGATTCGTAACAGGACGGTTGCACTCTTCGTGCATGGCGCACCATGCTAGCTGTATGGACTAAAGAAACAGTTTCTCTACATCATAAGTCACATAGCAGTAGCATTATATATATATATATTGTCACGGGCCGTTGGAAAGGTGCTTTCCACAACTAAATTCTAAATTAAAACACCGTTCCCCGAACACTACCTGTACCAGGCACTAGCTGCTCGTGGCGGTCTCAGCCGGGCAATGATCAGCTGGCCAGCGGCTGCTCGGCGCCACCACCGGGCAGGTTGGACTTTGAACGAAGCCCATCTCATTTCATTTCATCTCATCTGGTCTGCCTTCCTCCTGCAGTCCTGCTGCGCCGCTGAAAAACCCATCTCATTTCATTTCATCTGGTCCGGCTTTCTCCTGCTGCGCCGCTGAAAAAAAACTGCACTATCGTAGGTACCTGCTAACACCGACCTTTCCTTCCCTGCGTGGATGTTGACCTTGACCGCCTGATGAGATATTCAGTCAGAATGGCAGGGCCTGGCGCTCCTCTGCCTGACCAGACGCTGCAGGAACTGTGTGGGAGGTGTGTTTGGTCCGTGACCCAACGATCTTCGAGCAAGCCTGTTCTGAGGTCCCTCCATAGCTTTACTAGCCTGACCCAGTTTACCAAAATCGGCTATATGAGCTCCATGCAATAGCAACAACGGTTTAATAATCCCAACATACCACGTTAATGTAGGCTCAAAACATTACTTTTTAATATTATATTTTTTCAGGTTTAAATCTTCAATTAAGCACTATATCTCCAAATATATATGATCAGATAAAAATTATATATATATTCTAGACTTCCTTCAGCTGCCACTTTTTCGAGGCATAGAGCCAAGGCACCGACCAAGTCCTATTTCCGTGAAAGCGCTAGGTGCGAAATGTAGCTGGGTCTCGCCTGGCCTCGGCCGCACGGCACGCGGTTGCTTCGGTTCCTGTACGTCTTGATAGTCAATCCATGCGTTAGACGAAGGGAGTCGCGAGTCGCGAGTCGACAGGTTAAATCGTTCACGCGCTGTTATGTCACGGGACAGGTGTGAGATATTGAGACGTTCTAGAAGTCGACTGACTATTGTGTTTTTTTACCATGTTTGTTTAGATTTTTTTTTAATTTATAAACAAAAAAAGTCTAAATCTAAATAAAGAGGTGGTTTCTTTTATGCAGCTTATAAAAAGTTTAAACCTATTTAAACTTAAAAGCCATAAACCGCCTCCGCCGCCTCCTCCCCAACGCCGACGCCGCTTGCTCCTCCCCATCGTCATCTCCTCCTCCTCCTCCTCCTCGACGCCGCCGCCGCACCCCTTCGGTTCCCCGTCCCCCGACGCTGCAGCCTCCCTCTCCTCCCCACCACCGCCTCCCCAACGCCACCGCCGATCTCCTCCCCTCCCCCGATGGCGCCGCCTCCCTCCCCGACTCACCGCTCCCTCCCCAAAGATAATTCCCTTGTGAGAAGTGCCAAATTACTGTAGTAGATCACTGGTAGATAGCATTTGGTTATGTCTGGGGAAATGTTTAATTATCAAGCTATCCAAGACATGCCAGCGTAATTAGCATTTAGAACACACTTGCAACTCCGCATTTTTTTTTCTTTTTTCTTTTACAAATGGCAGGTACAATCTGGTAACTTGTGAAGTAATCTAAAGTCTAAATAGTGATTGGCTAAGGTTGAAATGTATCTATGTTCTCTGAAAAATCACAGGCTAAAGGCATAGAGGTGAGACCTAATCTATATTCATTGAACTCTGAAGATAATTTTGAATGCAATGGGACATTGGAACCTGAAGTAATATGTTATTTTTGTGAGGGTAGTTAGGTACTTGTATCTGATCAAGTGCTAGATGTTCTAATTGGGGATCCATGGCGGTTTCAGCAAATTATTACAAATCTTGTAGGGAATTCTATGAAAGTTAGTTTTGACTGGGTACCATGTTTCATCTTATTGACAATAACAACTATGTAGTTTTGATTTTCTACCATGTTCCTTCTTATTGACATTCAATGAGACTATTAAGTCCTTAAGTGTTGGCTATCAGTGATGCCACATTGGTCACTAGTCAGGGACAAATGTACATGACTTAAATGTTAGTTCTCGAGAGAAGCAGTCAAAAATATTACTTCATGAGTCAATATTTACGTTGTTATGTTTTTTATTTCCTTGTTGTTTCTGGCTTATTTGCTGATGCTGTCTTGTTTTACATGTTGAATAGCAAAAGCAATCTGAACAGGGTGCTTGTTGACAAAGAAGCTTGTGGTGAGGGTTCAGGTTTGGCACTAGGGGTTGGAGTTACAAGGCCACAGATTAGAGAGCAATCTTTGGTTCTTCGAAGTGTACTAACAGGCAAACACATTCTAGTTGTGGATGATAATGTTGTCAATCGTAAAGTTGCAACTGGTGCTTTGAGGAAATATGGAGCTATAGTTACCTATGTAGAGAGTGGAAAGATTACATTAATATGATATGATCGAATATTATTTTGTTTGGTTGGCTAAGATATGTCTTTCATTACGCAATGTCCAAAATTAATACATGCACGAACGAGCAAAATATACAACTTGCACGTATCTTCATATTTACAAATCCCATGCAAAAATAAGTTTAAATTCACCGCTAAAAACATCCTTCAAACCATCAAAGGCAATTCAGACTTTTTATTTTTCACACACGACTCAATAAGCCGATATGCTATAAAAAGCCAGATTATTAAACACCAAAATTTGGCCTTTATAAGCTGATTAAACCAAAAAGCCTAAACATAAATAAACAGGACCTTTAACGGCCGTCACGTTGGCGATCGGGGATGGATTTCGTGGTCGTGCATCGGATTATGTTATGTGCATGCTACATCATCTCCTCCTCTTCTTGATTTTATAATTAGAGAATTATTATACCACTCATCAAACAATTAAATGATATCTCAACTTGGCCTATTCTAAATTTCTAATGGACAAAAAATGTGTAATTCCTCGCGTAGCAACTAATGACGAGGATATATACTGTGTTACTCCCTTGGTGTCACATTCATATTACCTATGTATAAAAGTTTTCAAACGAATTCCTAGAAAATTATATATGTAGGGAGAGTGTATTCTATATCTATATCTATGTAAAATTTCAAAATCAAACTTGATTGCGTTTGAGATATATGGAAAAAAAACTACATAAATAGTTTTTCACTGTTCATTAATATTTATTTTCGTTGCTCGTTAATTTTATATCTTTCAAATGCGATCGAATTTGATTTTTTTTTCACTATTCATCAATATTCATTTCTGTTGCTCGTTAATTTTATATATTTCAAATGCGATCAAGTTTGATCTTGAAATTTTATATGGCTCTAGAAGATGTCCTCCCATACATCTCCTAATTTTTGGAGAATTGTATTTTTTTTCCAAGTGCATTTTTTGAAAAAATTAAAATTAAAATTAAAATTTTATACATAGATAATACGAAGATAGCACACTAAGAGGCGGTAGCACGTGACATCTCCTCCTAATAATATCACTTGAGCCATCACGTACTTCCTTAGGCACATCCTGACGATGAGATAGCTTCTGAAACCGTTAAAATGTTAATACTCGGTACTTTGGATCATGTTTGTCACACAGAAATTTGGGCTTTTTTTTCAGGACACATTTCGTTGACGAATCACGCACGTATTGCTAAGGATATGGAGTACACAGCCGCAACATGCAACAAATGATTTCGTCATATTGAAGTATACTCAACACTCCTGTCTAGGGATAGATAATATAAAAACTGCTGGAACATAGACTGTTCTCGTTAACATACAGCATGAATCTTGATTCGCTGTAAAAAAAAAATCCAGATTAATTAATTACTAAAAAGATTACGACGCATATATGTCAACAAGATCCTTTTGGAAAACAAGAAAGGCGGCACAATAGTATTTTACTTTCACGTGCAAGCATGTGATGGTCACTGTTAAAATTTGTTGACCGTAACTCAAGAGTCAAGACAGCCCCGTCGTTATATCTGTATACATCCAAAATCCCTTGCACCAAACACATAACTGAAATAAAGCAGCAGGAAACCCACGAAAGAGCTTCTAATGCTCCACTGATAGATCCCATCGGTAGAGAGCGGATGAAGTTTTGCATTAAAAATGAACTATAAAGTTATAGGAAAGAACACGATGTCACCGGAAATAGTGAGAAAATTATCTATATTTTTAGATAACAACTAAACCAGACATATCGATATCAGTGAAGATGAGAGGTCATCGCGATTAATGAGGAAACCACATTGGTGAGTTACCCAACGTTGAAGAAAAGGAGCGACCGACACGAGAGAAGAGAACATCGAGTGTGTATAACATCATACATGCGTGTATACATGCCTGCATTTGTACGAATAGAAGCACGATAGTACAGAAGCAGAGCAGCGAATGCTCGGAGTAGAGATGATGCTCAGGGCCACCGGAGAGAGCGTAACAGGTGTCCCAGCATTGATCAACGACGGTTGCATGTGTATGTGTATTGATATCGCAATGATCAGCAATAACAAATGATTAGAGCGAAGTAGAATATAACTATGTGGTAAAGTATTGCGTTGGAAGAGATAGCAGATGAGAGGTATCGATCAAGAATTCGGCTTGTTGGAGGTTGAAGCAAAAAAAACTGTGACGACAAAATGAGATAGAAGACACACAACTCGCGTAGAGATACAGGTAGGCTACACTAGCTGCAATTCAAGAATCTACTACATAAATTAGGAAGCTATGCAAGCAAGAAATCATATATCGTTACCACTAGACGCGCAGTACAGAGGAAGAAGAATTGGAGCAGCCTGATCCAACGTTGAGCACGTCGATGTAGTGGTCGTAGTCGATCGTCCAAGTCTAAGGCACCGGTCGTCTCCTCCAGCAACACATCACATTTCTAACGTAGGTTGTGGATCGTCCTTGATCAGCGCAGCATCGCCTCTATGGTATCCACATGTCTAGGGATGAAACGCCGCACGTTGGTATACTAACAGCCCCATGCATTCCCTTATTTTGGTAGGATTAGGCGTAATCGGTTGTGACTCGGAAACTCTTTTTTGACCCACTGTGTGTGGACGGGGGGTGAGCCACGGTGTGTCACACCCCACGGCTCCTCACCCGAAAGTGGCAGGCGCGTTCTCATGGCACCATGCCGGAAGTACCCGGCACAGTTCGCAGGTTTGCATGAAACACTCACGACTGGTTGTTTATTTCTAACTCCACTATTTAATAACAACAATTTTCTCTAACAAATCATGAGTTCCACCTGTACACTCGACATGACGGAGCCATCCGCTCCCTTGGTGCGACGAGATATGTCTATCTTGTTTGCATGCACAACGCATTATTTCATCATTTTTACTATGTGTACATGCATAACGTACTGTTTCACAACTTGTATACCCCTCTGGGAGGAAGAGCTTGTGTCGCACGAGGAGTCGCGCTCCGAGGACTTCGATTTTGACCAGGGTGGCGGCGGGCTTTTGCACGACGAGAGCAGCCAGGTCTCCTTGTCGGGGCTTCACAGCTGCACAGTGCGCCCAGAGCAAGCCAACCGACGCAGCACCCTCTCATGACACCTCCTCAGGCTACTCGCGCTGGTAGGGTGCCTCGGCCGCTGAGCCTTTGACCTACTCGTACCAGCGCACGTAGCTGCCACGGACAAGGCCAAGAGCCACACACGGGGTACGCCCCAAGAGGGCTGCGAGTAGATATTTGTTTTATAAATACCAGTTTTGTCATGTAAATATAAATTGATGTACAATTTATATTATGCTAGTATCGTGTTTACATACTATTTATTCTTGTATCTATAGATAACCACTTGAGTCTAGATCGAACAGGCTGGCCGGCGTGCGCTAATATGCCGCTTTGCCTCGACAAGCGTCTATGTTATATTGTTGTGCTTGAGCAACCCGGGGAGGATATATTGTGTCCAATTCATTGTTTAACATCTCAATTGCTAACCTTGTAGCTAGGGTAAATTTCACATAAATTTAATCGATGAGTTGAAAAGACGATAATGCATGGGATTTTATATTTGATGTCCATAAGTTTGACTGGCATTAAAAGCTTTACAACCATAAAGCAAAGGAACAAATTTTGTGAGAGCATAGTATGATTAGGAGACATACGTTGGTGCGTAATAAGATTTCATTTAGGGCATCTTCAATAGTAACATATCAGCGGTCGGTTAATCCTTCTATGTCAGCAAAATCTTAGATGAAAGAGAGAGAAGCATGAGAGAGAAGGAAAATCGTCTATTCCTCAAACAACCATCTCTACACATAAACCAAGATAAAGCAACCAGTGCATGTGAGAGAGTGGTGAAGGAGTGAAATATTATAAGTTTGTATGAATGTTAGAGACAACTTGCTATAGATAGCTTATTAAGGTGTTGTCAATAAATCTGTCTTTCGATGATGTGGAGTTGATATAGTAAAATTAGAGACGATACTATTGAAGATGCCCTTAGTTGTACTACATGACAGTATTGTAATGGCCAATTGATCTAAATCATCTCTACCACTTTGCGAGCTACAAGTTATATTATTAATTAATCAAGAGGAAAAAAGAAAAGGAGTACACTGTTTATTTTTGTGAGGCTAAATTATAATGGTGTAAAATAATATATATCTACAAAATAAATGCAAACAATGAGTGAGATTCAAAGCACCACCTTCGTTTTGCAAACAAGAAAACCGAACAATAATATAAAAAATCGTAAAAATTGTCTCATTAATCGAGATAAAAAAGAAAAAGATCTACACCGCTTATTCTGGTAGGGCCAGAATTATTATGATCAGGTTAATGAATACATAAATATTAAAGATGTATAACCAAGACAAGTGTATGGTTATTATTTAGAGAGAAAAAACTGTAAATAATATCTAGGGTGCAATTCCACGAGTAATTCCACTAGTTAACTGATAATTGTCATTCATAAAATAACAATCAACCTAATGCAGCCAATCCACTTAATAATAAACTTAACTGAAAGTAGATAGCCATGCAAGCCATCGGCGTTGTTCAACAGAATCAACTACAAGCATAACATAACGGGAAGACATCATAACTGCATATGATGCAAGCATATACAGGCTAAGGAGGTATTAGCCAACTTTACATAGCACGAAGTATCTGTCTTTATATCATGAGTGGTTGGTCATATCAGTTCTACTACCAAAAGTTATTAATAGTTGTTTGGACCTGATATTATGTTCATAAGTTTCCACGTAAGCTGACCAGTACATCCACTTATATAGCAGCAAAAGGTCAGCAAAATACCCAACACAAAAGCCAAGGAGACACAAATCACAAGACCCGGGCCGGCGCGCCGGTCTCCTCCTATGCTCGCCGGCGTTGGCCGCCGCCGGCGATGCCCAGCCCGCTGAAGGACCGCCCATCCGGCCGCCTCGGCCACCTTCTCGCCGCCCTCCGCCCCGCCCGCGCCGGGGCCCTCCCCGTCCAGACCGGCTTCCCCACCTCCCTCGCCGACCTCGTCGTCAAGAACCATGGCCGCCTCAAGAAGCCCTCCTCGTCCGCGTCCGCCTCCGCCTCCTCCAAGCGCAAGAAGCGCGGCGTCTCCCCTCCGCCTTCCTCTTCACCTCCACCTCCGGCGGCCGCCGTCTCGCCGTCAGCCCATCCAAGACCAGGCCTTTCGCCGGTTGAGGCCGTCCGCCACACGAAAGGCGGCGTCTTCGGCCTTGGCTTGGGGTTCCTCGCGCTTGGCGGCGTGGTGTCCCTCGCCCTCCTGGTGATCTGGAGCAAGGTGGTTGCGGCCGTCACCGTCGCCTCCTTCTCGCTCTTCTTGCTCGAATCCGTCAGGTCCTCCTCGCTTCCCCGGCGGACGCGGCCGAGGCCGGCGGCGACAAAAAGGCTGGATTTGGACGTCCGCGGCTACGTCTCGCCGATCCGCGAGGTGGAAGCGGAGGCAGAGCCGCCGAGGCCGAGCTGCTCTGATTCCGACAGGGGAATCCTTGACATTGAAGAGAGGAGCGAGGCAGGCGACGATTCAAGCAACCCGAAGGCGAAGACGAAGAAGAGGTCTTGGAAGAAGCTGATTGCCAACAAGTTGCACAAAGGCAGGAAATGTAAAGAGGCGGATTCGTCAGGTTCTTTCCGCAGCGAGAGCAACCAAGCGGACGCCATGGTTAGCGGCAATGCCAAGGCGACGGATTCCTCAGATTCTCGCCGTGGCAAACGCAAACAAGCGGATGCCGAGGCGGACGCCCTTGCCAAATCGTCGGATTCTTCGGGCTCTCGCCACGGTAAGGGCAACGAAATGGACGCCGAGGTGGACAACAATGCCAGGCCGATAGAAATCGATGCGTCGCCGGATCTCACCGAGGCGGACGAAGGAGGAGGAAGCCGGTTTCCTGTCGTAGTTGTCGCCGCCGTCGTCCTTGTAGGCCTAGTCGCCGGGAAGCTCCCGGCCGTCGTCTTCACCGTGCTTTCCTCCGCGTTCCTTAGCTCAGTTCAGAGATTGCCGTGCGACGGTGGCGACGTGCAGGGGAGGTGATTGGGGACCTTTCCATGTTGTAGGAACCTCCCATGGTGGTTGTAAATTAGTGGCAAAAAAGAGAGAAAAATGAGATACATAATTGTTCCAGTTCTTTTCAAGCTTGCATTCCTTCTTGAATCGGAATAAGAAGTACAATGTTAACTTATTAAGCTCTCTCGCGCCTTTCTCTATTTGCTCCTAAATTGTAGTACAACCTGCAGTCTGTTCTTGGTGATCTGATGCAGAGTAGTATATTCTTGCTGCCAAGTTGGCATTTCAGCCATTCATCCGCCGAAACATCCCCCCTCATCGCAAGTCACTACTCACAAGTGGCGAAACTGAACTGCAACAAGGCTCGATCTGTAACGTTTCCCAATAATTTCAGTGCAGTGTTGCGCGCACAAATCAGGTCAGCATTCTCCAACTCGAACAGAAGCAGCACTGTTCTCTGGGTTCTCCATTCTCTTGTACTGACACAAGCATAAGCTGTAGTTGCTATGGTCTTAAACTTGGTCCGCGTCAAAACACATGCTTCGGTTACTTCTCTTCCACGGGGTGGACCTAGACCAGACCGGATCAGGCCAGACCAGACTCAAGAATGTAATCCATTGAGCAATACAGCACGCCAGCTAGCGCATGCTCAGACCAACCCAGCACGAAAGAGACCCGACCTCTCCAAATCCCCAATCCCCCCTCCCAACCTCCCCAGCGCTGTATCCTCTCCTCCCCTCCCATCTCCCTCAGTCCCACCTCACACCGACACCATGCCCATCCTCACTTCCTCTCCCTCGGCCCCTCGCTCCCTCTTCGATTCTCCCTCACATCAAGCCGCCGTCGTCATGAGAGAAGGAGGCCGTGGCGAGAGTAGCGGGCATGGATGGATGGTGGAGCCACGGGGTGGCGGGCGACAGCCGAGTCGAGGCAAACTATGGCACGGCCGTGTGCTGTGTGCTGTGACTGTACCAGCACAGTCCAACGGCAGCACGGTGAGTAATCGTGCCATGTCAGCCCGATGAATTCTATGGCACGGCCGTGCACGACACAACAAGACCCGACTCCTAGCTCTTGGTGGATCACAAAAGCTGCAAGCAAAACTGAGACCGAGAGCCATCATTTCAAAGCGCAAGCAGAGGCAGCCCCGGTTCGTGAATCATGAGGGCGCCGCGTACTCGCAGTGCACCGTTTCTTCTTGGCTATAAATGCTCACTCCGAAAAGTAAGCGTGTCGCCACGTCTCGGGCGGCACGTGCTGCCTCGGCTCGGCTAATTTGCGAAACGGTTCAGAAACCGCCCAGACTGGCACGTACCGTCTTCCTCGTTCGCGTTGTTCTTCACCCAAACGGGCCGGTGGTCTTACCTCCTATTGTGGCTGACATACTGGTGTAATTTACGTTTGTTTTGTTTTTGTTTTTTTTTGCTGTGTAAGTATGCGATCATCGTGAAGTTATTCTCGAAAAAGGAGATTCTCGTGGAGTGCTCTGGAATTTCCATAAGAATACGTACATGCAACATTATTATGTGGTTGCGGTTTTGCATTGCAGCTTACTGGAATTTGACGGTAGCACTATCTGTTCCGTTCATCATTTGAAGGGTCGTCGGTCGTGGGAGGGAGGGACGCGGAACCTCTTGACTTTTACGAAGGAAAGGAAAGACTGACATGACGCGAGAGTGATACTATATGCCTTTTAAGCCTTTTGGGGCCGTCTAATCGAAGAGTCCAATACATGAGGGCTCCCAATGATCGTGTTTCAGTTCCGAGAGAAATGTACGGTATTGTAGTACAGTGCATTCACTCTAACACGACGATGTAGGCATTTGGAAGGATCGAAGTGAAGGACTAAATTTTGTGTGAGCACCGCTTACACCGATAGGGGGTTGCGGTGCAAACGAAATCAGCGTCCCTTTTGAGTCTTTGACTGGTCCAGGAGGGAACTAGATTAGCCATGCGTTTTCCCTTGACTGGTGTAGGAGGGAACTAGATTAGCATGACTGGTCCAGGAGGGAACTAGATTAGCCATGCGTTTTCTTTATGTTCGCAGGCGGGCCATAATCGGTTAGCTTCTTAAATAGGAGTAGTTGTGAATTTCTTGCGAGACAAACAAAAGAGGTTTGACATCTTCTTGTCGGTGTTTCTTGGACTACGCGTTATCCACAAGTTAGGCCGGTGATTTGAGTTGGAAAAGTATGCCATATCGTCAGTTCGGCGTCAGCTGTACTACTCGGTACTCCTACGTAATCTGAACAGGTCTTGTGGTAATTGCCGAATCATGTACAAATGTCTTTGGTTCTATTCGGAACTTTCAGCAATTTCATTCAGCTTCTTCTGGCCAAAGTCTTACCTCTTTTTTTTTCGTGCCATGAGCATCCGACTGAAACCGACGAGACATTATTTGGTCTAGTTTATATAGATTGGCCCTTTTGTGAATTTATTTCTAGATTTAGATTTGTCCTGAAACTATACAAATGGCCTTTTTTCCTGAGGTATTGGTGATGAAGCTAGGCGCAAGGCGTAGCTGACCATGGGTCAGTTCTCGACCGGTCCAGTTACTTTTGACATAAAGTCAATTTTTTCAAAGAATTTCGCATTGTATCTTGTCCCTATCCTCAGACTATTGCCCTGGAGATCTGAGGCCTAGCTCCGCCCCTGTAGGTGACATGTCAGCGTATGTTCCACCGTGGAAACGGCCTACACGCCCCTTGATTGAACAGAACAGTGCGGTGCACCCCTGGATAACGCAGCGCAGGGAGACGATTGCTGTTTTTAAGTATATTGAAAGTGATAAAGAAGTATAATATATTCGTTTAAGTGGTATATCGGAAGTGTGAGTATATTCTCCCAGTAGTATGGAAAGGCTTCTGTTTCGTACTCCTGGGAGTATGTACTCCTATTTTCAATATACCACTTAAATGAATATTTTTATCACTTTCAGTATACTTAAATAACAATTATAAGATACTTCAATGCGACTTGATTGAAATTGTTTTATTGGAACCCTTTATTTTTTTTCTATATACCATTATATATATAATAATTATATACATGAATTTTGCTATAAAAAGTGAGCTTTAATGATAATTTCCATTGATCTCGCTTTGAGATATCTTATAATTATTATTGAAGTATACTTAAATTGATAAAAATATATCATCGTACGATTTAATTCGTATATAAGAAGTGGACGTAAGTATACTCACATGAGTACCATGCTTAAAAAATATATATAAGATCGCATCGACTCCAAGAGCATTTTTATTGATGCACACAAGTTTCCCTACCTTGTAGAATAAATAGGATGCATACGTGCATACCCATGTCCTTAGCAAGCTCCGACGTGCACATCACAAATTATTATTTATTTTATTTATATATATATATTTGCTCGCTCGCTCACGGGCAGAAGACGACCTGGTAGTTGGTGCCGGCGGGGCAAGTGAAGGTGCTGCTTGGGTCGTCCTTGGGGTAGCTGTACGCGTCCGGGCACAGCCGCTTGAAGAACTCCGAGTAGTTGGTCGGCCCGCAGTTGTTCGCCGCCGAGCCGGTGCAGCAGTACTTGTCCTCTTTGAACACCGTGCACGCGTTGTTGCACCCGCCGGGGGCCTTGAGCTCGCTCGGGCACTGCCCCGTGATGTCCGCGTCGCACCGAGGCCCGCCCTTGGGGCACCCGGCGCCGCCGTCGGCCGGCAGAAAGTCCATGGGCACGTTGAAGCCGTCGATGTTGGAGATGTCGAAGAAATCGAGGTTGCTGAACTGGTTGAGCGCGAACTCGGCCAGCGTGTTGGGCGGCTGTCCGTAGGCCGTGCACTGCAGCACGCCGCCGCAGTCGCCCGTCTGGCACTGCCCTTTGCCGTTGGCGTCGAAATTGCAGCCCGTGCGCGCCCACACGCGCCCGCCCGTCGTGCCGGCCGGCACGTCGATGGTCCATGCCTGTCCCGCGTCCAGTTGCTTGCCCCCGCCGGATGGCACGGCCGCCGCCCACACCGTGAATTGGCACTTGTTGGTGACGGTGAAGGTGGCGGCGTCAGTGGCAGCGACGAGGAGGAGCGGGAGGAGGTGTAGGATGTAGGAGGTGGCGAGGGATGCCATTGTGTTAGCCTGTTCCTGTTAGGTGTGTTTTTTTGCTCTGCTCTTCTACAAGTTTGAGCTGTAGTAAGAGTTTTGTAGTAGTGACTAGTGAGGACGATAGGGAGCCGGGGTGCAAGAGCCGAATTCTGGACTAAATTAAGCGCCATTCATGATAAAAATTCCAAAATAAATTTCATAAGTTCAAAAATTCCAAAAGTAGCCTCCCTCTAGCGAGAGTGCCGTCGGGACCGGCGACAACCTAGTTGTCTTGCCGTCCTGACGGCGAAGAACTGTTGTTTCGTCCCGACAGCGGCAAGAACTCTTGTCGCTGTTGGGGCGGCGGCACCAAGGTCTTCTGTTCCCGTGGGCAAGACCTTAGTGCTTGCCCAGTGGGCCGGCCGCGGCCACGCCGCCGGCGCCCGTAGCGCCTCGACGCTGCGGACCTGCGTGCGCGGCCGCGGCGCGGCAGCGGCGCCGGGGGCAGCCCGGGCGCTGCGCTGCGTGGCCCCATCGCGCCACGCCTGCTGCCCACTTGCGCCTTGCGGCCCCATGGCCACCACGCGGCGCCACGCGCGTACAGCGTCGCGCCGGGCTCGGCCGGCGGCGCTATGCGCGCCTGCCACAGCATGCTGCGCCGGGCTGGCCGGCGCTATAGCAGCACCACAAGAAGCGCCAGTATAGGCCCCTGGGCGCTTGCGCCTATAAAGGGAGGAGCGAGTGAGGGAGCCTCCTCAGCGCTCGTCGCGACACGGTTGGAGTGGAAAAAATTTTGTAAAAAAATCTACGAGTCAGAAAAATCACGAGCACGTAGAAAATAAGCTTTGAAGCCTGCTGCGAGCACCTAGAAAAGGTAAATGTCATTCGCATTCAATTAGTATTATCGGTAGTTTTAGCAATGTGATTAGGATGCAATTAGATGAATTATAGCAACAGAGTAGTTTTAGTTGTGTAGTTAGTTTATTTTGAAGACCTAGTAGTTAACAATGTCATTATGCCGTAATTAGTTGACTTAACAGACATGTTGCTAGTAGTGTTGTAAATTTCCTTTCGGGTATTTTTATAGTTTCATGAACTTGGTCATAAAATAGCAAAATTTTCGGAGGTCATTAAGCAAAATAGAAATAGACCCACTGAACGCTTTGTATATGTACTCTTGATCGGGCATATCGCGTTCGGTGCATGCACTACACATTACACCGCTAGAATGAGAAACCTGACGCACCTCTCAGTAAGTTTTTAAATCTGAAATTTAATGAAAAAGAATACCTTGTCGTGGACCACACATGTCTTTGGTGTAAGTTAGGTCTAACTCGGGTATGGAAACGTAGAAATGCAATAAGAATTTCTGAAGTGAATTATTTTTGCACTGTAATATCGAACTAGTTAAAAAATTTGTAACTATGTAGTACCACAGGAAATTTCTGAAGTGTAACATAGAATAGGCTATGGATTATTTATACTAGAAATAATATTAGCTTGGACATTTCATTGATAGAAAAATCATACGAACTCCAATCGGGATTGAAAACATGTACGACAAAACGTTAGGTATGCAGTGGGCATAACCAAATTTGTAGAAGCGTTCATTACGACAAAAAATCCATAAATAATTCGATGGTTTCATATGCACATGTGTTAGGTACTTTATGGCGGAAATTCAAGATCTGTTCGTGTTCCACGGGGACGGTCTCGTACGCGACGGACCGTACGGTGCGGACCTGTCAAATTGTCACCGCACCGTGATCCGGGCGCCGGCTCTGAAGGACATGAGCCTCTCGGAGCTAAGGCGGTGCGTGCGATCCGCGTTCGATCGCGCCACTCGAAGGAAGAAGGCTGCGATCGAGGCGTTGTATGCCTCGGTGGTGGGTGGTGCGGCGAGACCGTTTGGCAACTTATGAAGGTCACATGTGGCGCTTCATGGGCCAACTACATGGGGTTGTTTGCAACCCCGCCGCTGCGATATATGCGGCCGATGGTCTACGTTCAGATTCTTGGAAGCACGGGACATCCGGCGCGGTGGTTCCGTGAAGGTGAAGGCTGCGGTGAGGAGGAGCTTGCTGGTCTGCAGCGATTACGGAGGCGTGGGCGATGGAGACACGAGGCGTGCGGTCAATTTTGAGCCCAAAGGCGGAGAGATGGTGGTCACCTTCGTATTGATTGTCACGAGTACCGACCGACCGGTGGATGAGGTGGAAAGCGAGGAGGACGTCGAAACAACTAGTTCGGAAGGCGACGAAGGCGGAGAAGCTGCTGCGGGAGGTGCGATTGGTGGTTTTGTAACCATCGACATTGCTTACGTCCCTCACGATTGGGCGATGTTGCGATGACATCGCCGGTTACGCCACGTCCGGAGTGCGGAGTGGGGTTCCATGAGGACACCACGCTCGTAAACCAGCTTTCGACAAGATCGCCGCACAACAAGCTATTGCAAGATCGCCGTTAACATCGGACGGACGTATCGGTGCAGAGGTCCAACCCGACACGTACATCGTCGGTGTGTTGATGAATCTGTCTTTGGCAAGGTCCGTGCGCAGAGGTTCACGATCACGCCATGGGCTTCGGATAACGGTCTTTGAAGGACCACACATGCGAGTTAGTGAGCCGCTACGAGCACCGCAACATGACGTCCTCGTATGTTGCCGGCTTGATAAGCCACCTCGTCGTCCGCAGATGTGTCCATTTCGCCAAAGCTCCTGGCGGCGGATGTTGCCAATATGGTGGGATTCCATCGGCTACAAGACGGCATGGCGTGCGTAAACGTAGGGTTCGGAGCGAATGTTCGGCACATTCGAAGAGGCTTACAACCTAGTACCAAGATTATCGCATCAAATCGCGGAATCTAATCCGGGACGTCGTAAACAAGCTTGAGCGGGTGCATCCGACGGAGGGCCCAATTGTTTTGTTCTTGAAAGGGTCTTACGGGCCTTCCGTCGAGCGATCGAAGGGTTCAAACATTGTCGTCCGTGCTCACGATGGATGGTACCTTCCTATGTGGGAAGTACGAGGTACCATCCTCACCGCCGTTGCGGCCGATCGAATGACCGATTAGTCCCGTGGCGTTCGCAATTGTTGAGAGCGAGAACACGGAGAGTCGGCCGTGGTTCTGTGCAATGTGAAGCGGCGGTCGTGCAAGATCGGCCGGATGTATGTGTCATCTCGGATCGCAATGTTGGGCTTGTTATGCGTTGTGCATGATGCAAAATGGGGCGCAGCGACCGCCGTACGATGGAGCGATGTTAGGAGCCATTGGTGCATGAGGCATCTCGCGCCAACTTCCACACAAGGTTTGAACAAGGACCTCATGAAGATGTTCAAGAAGCTCGCATGCGTAACCAAAGGAGGAAGTTCGAGCGGTGTGGAGACAACTCGATGAGGAGACCGAAGCATGTAAGGGACTCGGCGCATGCCGAGGCGGGCGCGCGGCTAGAGGGTCCGCGAGTTGGGAGTTCACACATGGGTTAACTCGCACGCACTGACACGAGAAATGGTCCCCGCCGCACGACACGGACGGTGCAAGGTGCGGGATCATGGCGACCAACATGTCGAGGTGTACAACGGTGTCTTTCAAGGGTGTCCGATCTCGCCGATCACTGCGATCGTGGAGGAGAGCCGAATCGTACCATCGGATACTTTGTCAACGCGAGCCATGATGGCCAAGAAGCATTTGGAGGACGGAAGCAATTCTCGAGTAATGCATGCCTACATGGAGAATAAGATCAGCAAGGCTCGATCGCACACCGCTCGTACCATGGATGGCGTCAGGCAGAAGTTCGAGATCAGGCTCAGGGAGAAGTGCGTGATGGGCCATGTTAGAGGATCGTGGCAGTCCGCACGATTGGTGAAGAAGCGTCGTGCACTGCAACAAGCGCGGCTTACGCACAAACCATGCTCCCATGTGTACGCGACATGCGCGGCGTGGCGGCAAGCCTCGGAGCGTTACATCTCCGAGTACTATGACATCCACCACCTGTATGCAACTTGGAGTCCGAGTTCCATTCATACGGGCTGGACACGCACTACAGGGACCTTTGGCTGGGGCAGGTGAAGTGGGTGCCCGACGACGCACTAAAGCACCCCGGCCGTGGAAGGCGGCGATCCCCGACGCATCCGAACGACATGGACGACAACCGGTAGCGCAACGAAGTTCGCCGACCCGTTGCGGTCATGCAAGATCATGGGCACTCCATCGACCATTGCCCAAACGGACCGGCACAAGCGAAGCAATAGTGAGGAAGATGTAATTACTACGTCGTGATGTCGCTTGCTTATTTCAATGTCTTTGATGGACTCTGTTGCTGTTTATCCATGCCTTTATGTAGTACTTGTTAAGTTGTCCGGGTTTATCCATGATCATATTGTATTGTTGAATTTTTTTATCGTATGTCTTGCCTTATTTTCCTGTGTCACATAATATGTTTTACATGCGTGCACTGACATGTTGTTTCCCTGTTGGCAGGAGATGGCGCGAGCTCCAGCTTGGCGACGCGTCACGAGCTCGACCTGGCCCACGATGTGGGACACCGTTGCCGGGCGTGGTCTGCCGGCGTCGGCCCTCCGAGCCTGGTCCTGAGCGCCCCCAGAGAGAGATGGCCCCTTGACGAGCGGTACGTCCCCAGGCTTCGGGAGACCGGGCTCCTGCCCCTCGCCCGGATGTTGGACCTCCCGCACGCGCTGCAGTTTGACGCGGCACTCCTGTCTGCGCTCGTGGACCGTTGGAGACCGGAGACTCACACCTTCCACTTCCGATGGGGGGAGATGACCATTACTTCTTCGTGGTCTTCCAGTAGTGCCCCCTCCGAGGGCAGTAGACTGGAAGGTCCGTTTGGCTGACAGATTTGGTGACCCGGTTGCTGCGAACGTGTCGGGTGTGCCACATTCCTGGCTGCGGCGGTACATGATCTGCCCCGAGCATGCGACTCAGGAGGAAGTGAGGACACATTTAGTCGCGTACCTGTTGTTCTTGTTCGGATGGATCCTGTTTCCTACCACGCAGGAGACTGCGTGTGCCGAAGCTACATCCATCGCGCGATCTCGCGGGCCTGGCCGACGAGGTTCCACAAGATGATTGGGGCTCTGCAGTGCTTTGCGCCACCTACCGAGGGTTGTGTGACGCTTGTCGGCAAAGACGGGCGAGGAGCGATCCTCGCGGTGTGCTCGCCCTCCTCGATTATGGTCGTGGGAGCACTTTCCGATGGGTCGACCGTACTTCCGCACTGGCGTGCACCCTTACCGGTGACCACCGAGCTTTACGGGGCCCAGCTGCGGGACGCGACCCGTCGACGGGCCTACGATGGGAACACGTTGGACACGTGCTACCCTAGGGTGGGCTAGGGAGAGACCGAGGCGCGTATACCCAGAGTTCCATAACCTTTTCGAGACTCTCCACGAGGACGAGGTCATCTGGTGGCCATGGACAGCACCGTTCCTTCACGACACGGCCCCCTTCGGATTATCGTCCCCGTGCAACTGGGGCGAGGCACTCGGATGACGACACATCACTTGGTCTTCGCACATGGTCGGCAGTACAACCCGCAGCGGGTCATGAGGCAATTCGGCCTTTACCAGGAGGTTCCACCGCCCGCGGGACGACCTCTCACAGCAAAGGCTCACCGGTATGTCATTATTTGATGTTATTTTGAGGGCATTTTTAGTAAGATTTTCTGACATGTAAATTCAATTGCAGGCAGACGAGGAGAGGGCGGAGGAGCGACGGCGGAGGCGAATCTGGCACCACGGGCGGCGATGTGGATTGGCGAGGCTACGACGGACGTGGTGCTGGAGTTTCAGCGCCTCGCCATCCGCACGTCGCGGCGTACTTGCGGTGGTATCGTTCGCGCACTAGGTGCGAGCTTCGGGCGGCCAGCGCGGCGTCGATGGGCGCCATGCGAGACGACGTCGTACTAGTGGTCCGGACCGTCACAGGCGGCGCGCCGCGACGAGACGGTAAAACATTCTTCGCATAATTCTCCTTCAAGAACACTTTTCGCACTTACTATCGGTTTCGTGCAAAGACTACCGCTTGGGCGTGTCCGCAACCACTCACTCAAGCTATAGACCGTGAAACCCCAACACAATGGATCGTATCATAGGCGCGATGTGCACGATGCGCGAGGATGTGTTATGCGATTAGATCCATAACTTGTGGTCGCCACAATGACGTTCCGCGTCGCGACAGATCGCGTGCGTGGCGGGTACCTTCCACCACCTCCGCCCTCCGCACTCGTCGCAAGACCGCCCCGACGCCTCGCACTCGGGAGTCGTCAGAGCTCTGATCGCTTCGGCCCCGACCGCCTCGAGCCACGGTATGTCATCATCAGCGGTTCTTGTCGTGAGTACCTTTCCATACACTCATTTGGACGTGTCGACATTACCCTTTATTCTTGCGGCGATTGCGAGGGGACAAAGATCTGCGCAACCATCGTCATCACGGAGGAGGCGCAGGATCGACTTCTTCGCACGGCGTTCAATCACACCTCCGGGGCGCGACGGTGGTTCGGCGACACGTCACGGAGGGTACACGTGCAGCACTACGGCTCGGCGGCGGGAGGGTCCTCGTCAACACAACAGCCTACTCAGGTACACGTGAACGTACTAACACCAATTTTCCCGTCGTACAAAAGCAATGACTAACTCACCTCAGACGCTTCCGCAGAAGAGCACCGATGGGTGGGCGACATGCTCGGGCCTCACCGGACCGCCACGATGAGATCACCCTGCATTCGCCTCCCGACGGGGCCCCTACTACGGCCTTCGAGGCGTCGCCACTCCCTGACAGTTCACATTCCACGAGGATCATCTCGTCGTCCGACAAGCGACACGACCATGCGCCTAACTAATTTCATGGGCGTGTAAAACTTGTTACATAATGCCATCATGCATCTCGCCTTTCTGATTTATGTAATGTCCATGTGCGTTACGACTGTTAGATTTATGTACACAACATGTTATCTGAAATATTTAGTACTAACAACAACTGTAACTCCCGATTTAAACTTACTAAACCTTAAATACATAACGCAATGCTGCCCCACGATACCTCCTCGGCCTGCTACCTCGCGACGCGAATTTTCTTCAACCAAATTATAATTTACCAACAAAGCTATATATATGCATGATTTGGCTTCCATTCCACTCACTCTTCAGTTCCTCTTCTCCTTCCTCCCAGTCTTAAACGGGATGTCTACGGCTTCATCAAACTTTCGAGTGAACAGGCAATTAGAAGCACTAAGACAGCACTTGGATTGCCCTCGTTGCAGGGATCCGGTGAATGTGTTCACCTCCCATACGCCATACGAATCCATCCCGAGTGTTCATGAAGTGTTCGAATGTTACGGTAACTTATGTCCGATCATCCCCATTGAACTTCTTTCCAAACATCATATTTTTCACTTGTATTCCCAATTATTTTATAGAACACAACATGTCGGTTACGGTGTGGTGATGAAGAAGCGATGCAGACGTTCGAGGCATTGCAATGCAAATTGCGGCCTTGCAAGAGGACACACATCGTGTGGTGCATTTCAAATCAAGTGCCTCGACCATCGGATGAACCGACGGAAAATAAAGATAATGTTCTTAAAGGATGGATGAAAGGATGGGAAGGGTTGAGAAATCGCTCTGTAAATTAGTTAACATGGCGGTTGGTAATTTTTCTTCTATTATTTCTTGTTCTTGCTAAGTAGAAGTTCAGTTTTAATAAGATTGTAATATCCACTATTTATCTATGCATCCCCTGCACTACGTGATGTATGCCTTTGCGGTGTTGTGGTACTAGTTTGTATCAAGTATGCATCTATCTAATTCCGTTGTGGACACTTTGCGTGTGATCTAATTTGCGGTACTTCGATTATCGTTCATGCGAAAATCAACTCCGCGGTGCGAGTACCGCTCCAAACATGGCGGTAAGGACCACGCTTGTAGAAAATCAGCTAAGTCCCAAAAGAGTGCTCTTTGTAAAAAAGACGTTCCGCGGGATTTTCGGAAGTTCTGCCGAGAGGTACTTCCGCACTTATATCGTCGGAACTACCGATCATCCTAACAAAGAAGCAAAGAAGCAGATGGCTTTCAAAACAACTTCAATTGCAAAACAAATTTACGGCTTTTGGACCGAAATGACGGCGATCTGCGAGCAAGGCGTGACAACTCAACTGCGTCGCCCGACTTTTGAGACCGAAATAGCGACCTCTGCCTCGCCAGCTTTTCAGACTGAAATGACAGCACTCTGCAGAGTAAGACGTGACAACTCACTGCCTCGCCAAACTTTTCGGACGAAATGACAAAGCACTCTGCGGTCATAGGCGTGACAACTCATCGCCTCGCCCGACTTTTCGACCGAAATGACGGCCTCTGCCTGCCGACTTTTGATGCGAAATGACAGCACTCTGCAGAGTAAGACGTGACAACTCACTGCCTCGCCAGCTTTTCAGACCGAAATGACAGCACTCTGCAGTCATAGACGTGACAACTCAACGCCTCGCCCGACTTTTCGAGACCGAAATGACGGCCTCTGCGAGCAAGACGTGACAACTCACTGCAACAACCAGGACAACACTCTGCCTCCAGAGCTTTTCCTACCAAAAATAAAGCACTTAAAAAAGGGGCCATGACTACTCTCTGCAGAAAGATTAGACAACACTCTGCCAACCACGTCATGCCAACCCTCTGGCTTATAAAAGGTGGTGCAAGTCATCTACGAGAAAACCACACAACCAAACCAAACACTACACGAGCTTGCTTCACCACGGGATGGACAACCTCAAGAAGCAATGGGGCGAGATCCGTGATCTAGCAAGGGCTTCAGCGGCGCGGCCGAACAAGCTAAAGTCGCGAGGCCGGGTCCGGCAGAGAGCGACTTGCGGGATGGCGACTCTCGCAATGAAACCCAGCGTACCGGCAACCCCCGCCGAGCGTTCCAAAGCGAGCCTTCGCGCAACACCCGCCAGAGGGGAGGCGCCGCCATCCGTTGGTGCGAGGGACACATGCAAGTTCTTCAAATCCAAGCACCGGCTCGGCCTCGGCATGCGTTCTCGGGATGTCCTAACTACTCCTCGACTATCCCGCCGCCGTTGGGATACGAGCAACTATCGGCGGTGGAGTACTAACGATAATATATCGTACCAATTCTCTTTTGAGTATGCACTAACAATCTCTCCGTCTACCGCGGTCCGGAGCCGCTATGTGGCTTCCGCAAGTGGATCGACCTAGAGATCCACCCACGACCGACGGGCGGCTCGACTCGAGGAGTGGAATGCGAGAAAGGGACGCGAGATCCGGAGGAGGATCGTCGGGTGAAGAGCACTGCGGCGTATCCGTCGGAGACTCGGGCCCATCTCGAGCGTCGGCGCGGAGCGCGAGGCACGCGAGAGGAGCGCGAGAAAAGCGGAAATGGCGGCCGAGGCGAGCGGCAGCGAGGACTACAATGCCGAGCTCGCAAGAAAGGGCAAATGGCCCCGGTCCACGCAGATGAGTCGGGCTAGTCCGTAGTAGACCCCTCCTATTCGCCATGTTTTAGCTATCCCTAAAGGCATGCGTGCCCATGGTCGGAAGCTCGTGTCGCGAGTTACCGTAGTAGTAGCGTCCATGGTAAAGTAATTAGCGAACCATCATGCCATGTGACCACATGTAACGTGCTTCCGTCCGCACGGGGCTGCAATGTAGTTACAGTTACGTGCCTCATTGAGCCATCAAAGTATAGCCATTCACATCGGTCTCGATTCGCTATGTTTTAGGGTTTCTCCGTAATCGCAACGTTCTAAGCCCTTCGATTAAATTATTTTTAGTACTCTGTTTTCCGTACTCTACTTTCACGGAAGAAATGTGATGGAGAACCATACTTCCCACATTTCAAGCCACATGAATTCATGAAACCCTAATTTCAAACGCCTCGTCCTAATTTTGAGACCTAAACCTGAATTTGTCGAGACAATTTGAGCATATAAAATTTTGTAAAATTTACACAATCAAGTCCACTTGTGTAGGAGTATGAAAAAAATCAGAATGTTTGGACCTCATTTGTTGTATTATAAAATTCCTACAAACATTAAACTTTAAAGAATTTTAAGAAAAAAAGAATACATAAAATTTCAAAAAAATTACACAAGCATAAATACTATGCCAGGAGGCTCCACAAAAAATTTCATAATTGTTTGAGCTTATTTTGTATATTTTAAAAATCGTCTAACATATATTATTAATAACTTTTTTTAAAAAAAAAATTCAAAAAAATAAAAATCTTGCGTGGGGCGAGACCTTAGTGTCGCCCCACGTCTGGTTAATCTTCTGGCGGCAAAGAAGCGACACCAAGTGCTGCCCACGGGACAAGAACACCTTAGTTCTTTCCGAGTCGACAACAAAGACTGCTAGAGGGAGGCTACTTTTGGAATTTTTGAACTTATGAGGCTATTTTTGGAATTTCTATTGCGCAATGAGGCTAATTTAGTCCAGAATTCCAAATTTATAGGATGGGTAGCGTGGAAATACAATGTTTCATTTGGAAAGTTTCTTACAAACTTTCGCAAGTTTGGCAAGCCAGTTTGGACATGTAATTGGAATATAGACTGATATCACTATCAGAAATCACTTATTTCCTGAATGTATATATGTTTTCCGAGTGTTTGGACAAAAACACTTGGGCAAGTCCCAAGTATTTAATAGAACACTCCGGATGGGAAGTCAGCACTCGGTAGAAATATTTTTCCCGAGTGTTTCACATAACACTCGAAAAATAGAGTATAATCCTGAGTGTATAAAACCAAAAATACTCGGGAGAGAAAGCCGCACCCTTTTTTTGCCACCGCGCCTTTTTTTTGCTACTAACCATAACCTTATATCCCCCAATCCCCGTAGCCGCGTGCCCGGCTCCCCCCCTGCGCACCTTCCCTCCTCCTTCCGCGCCCACGCCGCCCTCCTCCTTCTCCTCGTCGGCGCGTCCGGCTCCCTCCTCCGCCACTGCGGCGCCTCCTCCCCTGACTCCCTCCTCCCGAGCGCCACCTGCCTCCTCCCTCCTCCGGCACCGCCTTCCTCCTCCTCCCTCCTCCCCCCGCCTCCCTCCTCCTCGGATCTGGCGCCTCCACCCGCACGCGATGCCGCCCTCCTCTGACCCCGACCAGATCTGGTGCCTTCGCCGCCTGGTGGGCTCTCCGGCGCCGCCGCCGATGCCGCCGCCTCCTGCGCCTGCCGCCGTGCTTGCCCCTTCTTGGCTCGCCTGGCCATGATTCTCTCCCTGGCTCGGCCCCTCTCATGGCGCCGCCTCCACCAGCTGCTCCCGCCACTGGCTCGGCTCCCTGTGCCCTCGCGCCCGTGGCGGCTCGCCCGGCCTTTGACCGCTCGCCTCACAAAATCATAATATGGCTTGATTACCATCTTGTTATAAGCTGTCGTACTTGTTCTTGTCTGTCCTTTTTCTTGATTACAATATGTTGTCATACTTGTTCTTGTCCATCCTCTTGTTATTATGATTTTTTGGGTTCCTATCGTTGTAGCTGTGTGATTTTGGGGGAGTGTTCTGTAGATTGGCTCTGAGAATTTTGTATGTGCTTTTGTTTCATTTGGGAGGCGGAGGACAATATTTGATTTTGTGTGTGTGTCTGTTTACAGATTTGTAAGATGGACCTGGAGGCAAGGAGCCTGCAGCCAAGCATGAAGGCGGGTTTGCTTGCAAAGCTGAGGGAGTACAAATCTGACCTCAACAACTTCAAGAGTGAGCTCAAGAGGATCAGGTCACCCAATGCTAAACAGGCTACACGGGAGGAGCTCCTTGAGGCTGGCATGGATAACACACTTGCGGTGAGCTCCCTAATTTGTATTATTAGAAGTTCAATTCACACACATATTTCATGTACAAAATGTGGGTTGACATTGTGGATTTATACAGGTGTCTGGTTTTGTTAATTACATTGTTGTGTAGTATATGACTTATATTGCATCAGGGTGTTCACTGCATGAAAACATTAGGGTGTTTGTGAGCTCATAATTGGTGATAAGTGTTAACTAGTTGTACTTGTACTTTTAATTGTGGTTCTTGATATTAGATGATTTGGTTGTTCATGAAATAATGATTGAGGATCATATGGTTGTGTTTTTTTCAAGTGTGGCAGTATACCTATATGTCACTAACAGTAGTATAGAACCTTAAGGTATTAATTGGTACCCATGCCATGGTTAATATTTTACAGTATTGTGTTGAACTTCAATTATGTTATTAGGTTGTATAATATTATTTCAGTCTTTATTTGATTATGCCATTAGAGTTGTATTTTGTAAATGTTGGACCGAAAAGCCGACTAGAGGGGGGGGGGTTTGAATAGGAGCACGCTCACTTTTTCACAAATTATGAACTCAACACAATTTCACTCCAATAGCTATTAGGAAGCTATGAAGATCAATATACCAGTACAACGGAAGACTAGTATTGAATTCAAAATAATCCCCTAAGCAATATGACAAAATCAACTAAGATTAAAGCAACACAAGCACTGGCGGTCTGACCTCTGGACTCCACCGGTCGGACCGATTGCCGGGCGGTCAGACCGCTGTTATACCGGCGGTCGGACCGCTGCCAAATCGGTCGGACCGGTGCTGAGGGGCGGTCGAACCGGCCGACTCCAGAACAGATCTGAAACAGTAAAATCAGCCCGATGACGAAGTTACAATTAGGTCAAACTTTTGATTCTCAACTCCAAACTTCACGAAACTTTGCACACACCTTCTCTATGCTATCGAGGACCTACTCCAATCGAATATTATGATAATTCTTGGATAGATCCTGAACAGTTGTCAATTGAATAACAAAAGGTCTAAAACCGGACAAGAACGAAAACTTGATCCTAATGCTTGTTCGTGAGTGATTGATGATCAAGATGATCCTAGATAGATTCACACATATCACAGCAAGAAAATTCACGTGAAAGAATCAATCACAAACTCGCGGATCAAAGAAAGCCCTAAAATCACGAAATTGAAAGCAAGAACGAAAAGAGACTTATCTCAAGCAAACCTTGCATAGATTAAGAACGTGATTGCTGTTGGATTACACCCACACCATCATGGATCAGTGGTCAATCCAAGATCACGAAATTCACCTCAAACCATCAAGCGCTCTAGCCTCCACCTCAACTCCCCCTAAGCCAATTAGGGTTTTGAAACATAAAAGAGGCGAGAGAGATGGTGCAGCCACCACCTCCTCCTATTTATAGTGGAGGCCTAGAACTCTCTAGGGTTTGACTCAACTGGGCTCCCGTTAAGGCCCACTAACAAACGGGTCACACACACACGCTTCGCAAAGCGTCGTCTTTAACCTTTTGACCTAAACCGCTTCACCATGCGGTATGGATTCGCCAATAGGTCACCCTTGTCCATCTTGTGTCACGCTTGAGTCCATTGACCTCACCCGGCATCGTCGATCGTTCTGGACCTCAACTCTCCAAGTCTAGTCCCGATCATCCTCGCCGTTGACCGTCGTTGACCACCAAGCAACCTGCACAACCATAGACAAGCAAACACGAATTCGGGAACAAGTTCTTCACAACTTGATCCATGTTAGTCAAAACATGCATTATGCAATACATATGCCATGATACCAATGAACTTGACCTAACAAAATAACATCACCACGAAGTTGGCTGACGTTTAAAGTGGAAACCGGTCCGACCGCTCCCTGTGAGCCGGTCGGACCGCCACCAGGGACTTAGCCGAAATTCAAGCCCTGAAATTCCGAAACCTTCTGGAAACTTAAACCGAATAGAACTTTTGCTTGGAGGCTCCAAAAATTATGAGACCAAGTGCATTGGGATCCCCTCACTTGCCTACAACACCTATTTTTGGCCCGACCGATTCGAACACTTTTGGTCACAAATGGGTCCGACCACGCACATGGTCGGTCCGACCGATTTGGGACCGGTCGGACCGCCATGCTATGGCCGGTCGGACCGCCCTTGTCCAGAATGCCTGAAACTTTGTCGAAAACTCGTGAAACAATAAACCGATAACGCTATTGCCAATTGTCACATCATCCTAAGATCTGGAGCATATCCCCATGATATCCACAGTAACGTACTTTATAATATGATTTTCTTTTCAATCACGTGTCCCTGGGCTAATTGAGATGAAGAGGAGGGCAAATACTCGAAGTCTCAAGGAGATGGCTTTGCTTTTACGGTATTCTTCTCTTACAATAATATGTTAGTTTTCACCCTTTTTTCCTATGCATAATAAGTCTCTTTGAACCGGATGTTTAACCATGACTACTTATACTACAAGTTGGGGCGATGAATTTTAGCGAAACACATGGTACAATTGTTAGTTTTATAACAAGTCAAAGTTAGCATTATGTAGCATTACGGTACTGTGGCAGAAAGTGTAGGCATGGTTGACCGGAAAATGTCTATTAAATCAATATAATGCTTGGCTATGAGGTTATGCCTCCACCACAACAGGTATGGTTAGTTGCTACATCTTATCGCTTTAGTTATTTTTTATCAGAGAACCTCTTTGAATTTTCCCTTTTAATCTGAATAGGTTGAGAAAGAGATTGGTGAGCAAAGGGTAATATCCTTCCTCTGTCTCTCTTTTCTTGTATATATCTAAATTTGAACTCGAATATGTTGTGGATGTCCGATCTATATATGTGAATGTTGTATTGTGAACTCGAATATTATGTTAATGTTGTCGAATCTATATATGTAATGATTTGTGGCTAATTGGTGGTATTTTTCTTGCTCTGGAATGTATGGTCTGTTTGATTGCCGATCGAGTTTCCTGTCAGCCTGAGCCTGGTTTAAAATGAAATGCATTGTACGTATAAAATTCGTGCATATATTATTCGAGCAATTCCCGAGTGTTTTTAGTTGACATACACTCGGAAAAATTACGAATATGCATGCGTGCTGGATCGCCATGTGGCTAGATTTCCCGAGTGTAGTTGACATACACTCAGGACAATTTCCCTTTTTCCTGAGTCTAGTTGATATACACTTGGCAAAATTTACCTATTTCCCGAGTGTCCTTGGCTGACGTACACTCGGGAAAGTATTATGTTACGGTGGGTGAATCCGTTGTGCGAACTATTCTCCCGAGTGTAAGTCGTAACACTTGAGAAAGTTATTTATCTCGAGTGTAACTCTCAGGAACACTACGAAATCCAGTTTTTACCCGACAAAACGATCCCGAGTGTTTTTTTTCCGATGGCCGACCTTCGGGAATTAGTTTCTCGAGTGTTTTAGGGACTTTCTCGAGTGTTTTGAGCACTCGGGAAAGTAACGGATTCTGGTAGTGTATTATCCATACGCGGCAAGTGGCATGCATATTGTATAGAGAACATATTAGTGTATCCCAACTTTTAATGTATACCCGTGCATCCTTTTCGAAACATGGTGCAAAAGGTTATGAAAAATTCCGAAACACATTGGTTAGATAAGTCATGATTCAATCAAGCATCCTGCAAAAATTCAACATGAAAAAACAACGTAAATTAGGATAAACAAAGAGGACAAATTTCAGTGAATCTTTCGTTTTCTTTCATTTCCGGATTTCATTTTCAGGAAGATTTGTATTTTTTTTTCTTTCTCCATGTGCAGATCAAATTTAGATTTGGAATATTATGGCATGATAGAATTATTTTGTGCCAATGCTATCAAATATTTTTATAATTTTTCACGACGATTTGCATAGTGTTTTCAAGAATATGCACGAAAAGTTTGAATGCACTATACATATGTTCTCATATTTAGTGGCGGATCCAGAACGAAATCGACCGGGTACCACCATACAAATCACCACATATATGTGGAGTGAATGGGCATAAACTACGGGGTGGATAAATATGCATACGTAAGTTTTGATAAGGTAAAACAATATTGAACCCAGTGTCATGTGCATACCTGAAGCTTCATTTGGATCCGCCCCTGCTCATATTGTATAACATGAAGTTAATTCAAATGTTTTTTACTTCAAAATCAGTTCAACTCTAGACCATTGGATCAAGTTCAATCCTAGTTGGTCCATGGCATGTGATCTCACCCTCTTACCTATTTCTCCTCCCGTCGCCTCCCCGGCTAACACAGCCGTCCTCCACCCCCACCATGTACCCTCCTTATGGCCACCTCGCCGCCGCCATCCCAACAATAACATTGAAGTCCTAACCCTAGCTCAATCATGGTTCCTAGACGATGCTCCGACAAGCTGAAAATGAAGACGCAGATCGCCATTGGATGTGTCCATCGAGCAACTCGAAAATCGATTGAAATCTGGTGAGATTTTAGTCGGATATTGTTTAGTTGAATTATTAATTCTTGAGTTTGCAGCATTAGTGTTGGTAAAAAAAACTAATAATAATACTCCAAATATGATAAAATAATGCAATTCGCGATGTTCTAACTAATGAAGACGGACATATATGCAGAAAAATTCTAGAAATGTCGACAAATCAGCATGTGGGTACATGACTCCTGCGGTGAAATTAATAAATGCACCCGATGACTGTAAATTCAGATAGACTTCTCATCAGTTTGCAGTTATTCTATAATAGAATAAGTCCATTTTACAACCTTAAACTATCATGTTTGTCTAATTGTCAACCTCCAACTACAAAACTGGCTAACCGACACCCCTTAATTGTCAAAACCAGGTATATTACCCCCTTGACCAAAACCACCATTGGTTTCGATGGCATGACATCTTCGTGGACAATTTTTACTGGCATGGTATCTACGTCGACATCCATGTTAAGGTCCACATCGCCCTTCTTCTTCCTCCTATTTCATCCTTCCCTTCTCTTTGGTGGTTTTACAAATACCCCTGCCGGCCATTATGCACATTTACACATATCCCCCTCCTACCTCCATCATCCCCGTCTTTCTCATTCCTCTACATGTCTCCATTCCTCTCTCTCTCTCTCTCTCCCTACCAGGAGGCGACGACACAATCGAGCGATGGGGATGAGGCACGGGAGGCCAGATTCGGGGGTGACGCAGTTGGGGATAGCCGGATCTAGCTGTTGGATTCTGGGGGAGGCTAGATCCGACGACTACACAATGGGGATGGCCGGATGCAGTGGTGGCACGGCGGAAGATGGCCGGATTCGGTGGCTGCACGACGGGGTACAGTCGGATCCAGTGTCTTTCATCATTTTCGGCTGCCTAATTTGGAGTGTCATTCTCAACCTTAGGGCATGCCGCACGTGTGAATGATTTTGACCCTTTTTTCCTGATTTTGTATTCTGTTTTTTTTTGTTCTTGAATTTTTGGTTCTTGTGTTGTGGTTCGGCCAAGCCAGGAGAGATGAGCAATTGTGTAATTTTATGTTCAATTTGTGATGAGCAGGTGCGAATAAACCCATTTTGCTGTTGCAATTTTCTTCACGTAATTTCCTCAATATTTCCATATTTTTCTTGTTGATGATTGAATCGAAATGTTATTGTTGTTGCTTGAATCAAAATGAAGGGATAAAAACAAGGCTAGCTACAGATCTTCTTTTGATTTTTCTTATTGTAGTTCAAACATGTACATAGAGAAATCCGGGGGCGAATGATGTCACATGATTTGGTCGTTTTTTTTTTTTTGGAAAAAGTTCCAATGGTGATCAGAGTCAGTTTCTCCAAGGGAGGCTGCTGCTGTCGGCCCGTGGAGAGAGAGATGGAGGGGGAGGACTAATGGAATGCCGTGGATGCTATGTTGGCCAAATGATTGACACGCAGGTGACAACTCAGTCCAACTGGGATGCCACATCAAACAAAACCACACCAGTTTAGGTTGAGGAGGGTAAATTGAATGGTATCAACTCAGTCCAATCAGCCGTTCAAGACTTGCAGATCGATGCTAACGGTAGCGCCGGTACCGCGGCTCTATATGCAAGTTTCGATCCATCTGCCGGCCGGTGTGACCATTTCTACATGCGTTGAATATTGGCTCGGGTCAAGGAGGTCGCGCACGCGGGTGGCTGCTTGCGCGGCGCGCGCGGGCGTCACACTGCTTATCTTTTGTTCGTTCCCGGTAATTATCTATCTATATACTTTCCTACTGCAAACTGATGTCTCTATCTTTAGGTTAGATTGGGTTCAACTAGTTGCATGTCTACTTTGTCTGCGTCCACTAGCTGATGTATTCGTGTACGTCTTTTTCATATAATCATATTTGGCATTGGAAGCGTGTATTACTCCATTATTCTCTCTATCTCTTGTTTTTTTTAAGGAGAATGAGGGAACCCATGACCTCAGCCGTCACATCTTGGAAGATATTGCTGGATATTTTTTTGGCCTAATTAATGCCAATTGTCATTTGTCAAGCTAGTTCTGCATGTGATATCTAAATGTTAATTGATATTCCGCGGTAGTAGATGGTGGAGTGTTATTGCAGGAACTGTCTAGAGTCTAGTCAAGCTGGTTTGGCTCAAAAAAGCAGAAAGAAAAAAGGTCGACCTAGTTTGAACCATTTGTTTAGTACTCTTGACATCAAGGCATGCTGAATTGTTGAAATCCAAGGTCCCCCACCATATAATACATGAGATCTCATACTATGTATAATGTAAGGACGGTCCGTGGCCTGATAGTGGGAGCAAGTGTGTTCATTTTCAACCATCCGAGTTTGATCCCTAGAATCGACATATAGTGCTTTATTTGATCGTAGTAATTCACTGAGATAGCGTGTGACATGCCCCGAGAGGTTCTAGACCTCCGCAATCTGTGGCCTGCGTAGTCGGACATTCACGCATTCTGAATTGAAGAGCAGGATAATTGCCGTTTATATTGATAAAACAGGGAATACATCGGTTCGGGAATACATCGGTTCGCTCACGAATTTTTTGCCGATACGGCCGATTTGAACAACGTATTAGCAGTTTTAACCGCCGCCCGCGTGTATTTGCAAAACTAACGAGTTAGCGCGGGCGGCGTGCGCTTCGCGGCGTCGCGGCGCGGCGGGCGGGCGCCGGCCGCCGGGCCGCAGCGCACGCGCCCGGCCCGACCAAGCGCCTGTGCGGCGCAGCGCGGCGCGGCGCCAGCGCCAGGCGTAACGCGCCCGGCCCGCGTGCTGCGCCTGCGCGCGAGCGCGGCCCTGCGCCCGCCTTGGCGTGGCGCAGCGTAGCGCCAGCCGCGCCTGTGCCAGCGCAGCGCGCGGCGCGCGCGCCGCCATGCCTGTGGTAGCGTGGCTGCCGGCGCCCGCGCCCGCCCCGGTATTGCGCGGGCGCGCGCGCCTGCGGCGCACCTGCGCTTGCCTTGACCCAGCCTGGCCTTTCCAGCATTCCAGCGCCAGCGCCAGCCCTGACCCAACCCAGCTCGCTCATGTGCCTTGCACCTACCTGCAGACCCACTTGGTAGTAAGACCACACCAGCATTTGTGGCGGGGTGGCTATCTGACCTCGTTGGCGCATATATTGGAGAGCGACCATGCGATTTCATTTCGCGATCGCTCCTCATTCTTCTGCTAAGTTCATATCGCGATCCTTTCGCTTCGCTCCTCTGTCCATTCTTTTCTTTTCATACGCTTGCTCTCGATTATATTTCAACGTTATTAACCGTCGTCGTCGTTCGCGAGTAGGTTTATCGTAATTTTAATTTAGCTACATTCTTCTATGTTTAATTAGCGGTTGTCGGTAATGTTCGCTATGTATGTTTTGCTAGTCATGTCTCTCAGAGCTACTAGAACAATTCTCGATGAGGACCACCGGTGCAAGTTGTGGCTCACTGGCCGGCGTGGATGGCCCTCGCCCTGGCGCTTGGCGAGGAGGGGCGGTGGGCGGTGAGCGATCGTTCGTCCGATCCTCGGGAGGCGGGCTTGTTGCCCTTTGCGAGGATGGTGTCCTTGAGCGTGGGTTCACCCTAGGCGGCGACTGTTGTCCGTACTGTGGACCGGTGGAGGCCCGAGGCGCACACCTTCTATTTTCGGTGGGGTGAGATGGCGATCACCCTACAGACGCGTCTCGTTCTTGGTGGTCTCCCGATCCGGGTGTGCCGCTTGTTCGGGCCCTCAGGAAGCGGATGGAAGGTCAGTGGGCGGCCAGTTTGGCCAACCTCTGCCGGAGGGTGCGTGGCGTCCTCGGGCTTGGCCGATTCGGCGAATGCCCGCGAGGTGCACACGAGGGCGTCGTTAGGGCGCATCTCGTTGCTTACCTTCTCGGCTCTTGGTTGGGTCACTGTTTTCAACCACAAAGGCGATTTTTGAACCCGACTTCATCAGCGTCGCCGAGTCTTTGGTTGTGCGCGAAATGGCCGATGCCGCTTGATCTGGTGAGGATCGGCCGTCCTTTGCGCTACATCTGAGGGTTGTGTGGCGCTTGGCGTGGCGACTCTGTAGCAACACGATCGTGTGCTACGTGCTCCTGCGGTGTGGAGTTAGGAGCACTTCCACTGTGGCGGCCGACCATTGAGGCAATGGCGCACCGTACCCTCTCCCACATGACCACATAGATCGCCCACCATGGGCTTACGGTGGGCTGCCCGTCGTCTGTGTGGGCCAACGAAGACCGGCGAGTGCTACTCGTTGTACCACAGCGAGTTCGAGTTATTACGCAGGCGACATCATCGGTGTCCATGGCATGCTGATTTTACGCTCGAGGTTGCGCGCCGACGGCTGTCTCTGCGCAATCGTCGAGGATCGATTTTTGTGGACGACGACACGCCACCCGGTGTTCTCACATATGGTGGAACCTTACAGCGCGCGTGCGCATGCGCGCGATTTGTCGGTACCGGCTCGTGCCCCGAGCGGCCGGCCCACAGGAAGCGGTGTACACACGTGAGTCAAATTTCATCCAAGTAATTTTTGCGATCCTTACGTCTTCTTTTGTAACATTAATCTTTCCTAAAATGCGAGGCAATCAGGTCGGTGGGGCATATTTTGGGTAGGCAAATGCACGGCACGATGGATTGCGACATGGATTCACGGGATGCGCGTGGATGTATGGCATGAGCAGCGTCCATATGACCACGAGTCGTGCGCTGCGTACATGGAGTGGTACATGCCACGAGCAGCGCCAAGACTCACCATTCCTCCTCGGGCGCCGGAGGAGGTGACATTTCGGCGCACCAAGAGAGCCTCCGCCGCCGCGTCACGGCCGTCCGCGGCGCTTCAAGACATGGCGACACCGTCACGACACTTACAACCTCAGTTGTGATTTTGTTGGCGATATTACGTATTTTTGTTAATGAACTGTTACATATGTCACTCTGATTGGAGCGGGCGGTGCGGCGTCTGGCCTTGCGGGCGAGCCTTCGGCCAGATAGAACCCGGCATATAAAAAGTTTTGAAGCACATCTCGGCGGAGATGAAGAAGATAGTAAAGAACTTGAGTGTGGTCGTTCGAGGGGCGGCGTCTTCGCGTCAGACACGAAGTGGGGGCGTGCTCACCGCTAGGTCACCACGACCTAGCGAGTCCGCAGACGTCGTGGCGTTCCGTCGGTCATCTGCGGGCAGTCGCGCCGCATGTAAGTCGCTATGTACAAATTTACAACAAGTTTTGTAATTATGCCTTACGTTTCGCTAACATCATGCCGTTCTCGCCGTAGGTCCGTCGGGATGAATCGCCATCGTCGGACCGGTACCTACGACTACCGCCCCCTCGGTTATCACCTTTTGCACATCCGGAGGTCACGAGGTTCTTAGTTTACATCGAGTGTTCATTTGTACTAACATCGTTTCGTCTTGCGACCTTGACCCACAGGTGGCGGCGATTCACATCGGCCGATGGCGACGATCTGGGCCTCCCAACTCCTACCAGGAAGCGATACACGCGCGCGGGTAAGGACAATGGCGGCGGGGTTTTAGCGTCGCGGCGAGCTCCTCGGGTTGGCGCCCCGTCGTTCAAGCGGATGTCCTCGGGTTCGGTGCCCCACGGTATACTCGGCGAGTTCATCCGCGCAGCGGAGTTGCGTGAATCGTACCCCAGTGGTTTTCTAGCCTCGTCGTGGATGAATTCCTCGGTGTCCCCTGTGGCACGTCTCATCAAGGCGACATGTCGCCTACCGGACTCGCTCGGACTCGGTTCTTTGGTCCACCTCCGCCTCAACGGTCTCCGTACCCCCTCCGAACCGACCGCGCTTCTCCGAGGCGGTGGGCGTATTCCACAGGTCATACTCGGCGTAAAACAAGGCGCGCCGCGACGCGGCGCAGCGAGGAGAGAGTAGTGGCTCGAATTTGTGGCCGTATAGTATCAATGTGTTATGCGATTTTCATTGTACTACATGCTTGTTATCGCTATTTCGTATGAGTGTCTTGTTCGTATTAATCAATAAGCGTACAAACTTTTGTATAATGATTCCACTCCATTAAACCTTCGAGACCTCTCGTGACCTCCTGAGACCTCCTTTGTATGAAGTACATTAATTGATCTGACTGAAAGCAAAGTTATATCAAAAGATTCTTAACAAATAAAATAATACAAAAATTACATAATCAAATACACTTTGTCAAACACAAAAATTTTCATTTTTTTTTGACCTCATTTGCCACCTCCTCAGTAGCTGAAGGGATGGCAATGGACTTATCAACGGAAGCATTCCCGGGGACTGAAGAAGTCAGACTGAAATAAAGAAAAGCAAATCGGGTTGTGAAAAGAAAAGGTAAATGTCGTTCTTACACTTTAGTAAATTTCACATACCTCTGCACTCGGTCTTAACCAGAATTTTGGGGCAATCCTCCCAGCGGAGGACCTTTTCTTCTCCACGACCACGTCTGGTCGAGGTTCAACAATCGGCTCGATTCACCACGTGCAGTCGTAGAGTTTGGACAGAACGAGCTCGGTTTCTGTTTCTCCGATGGCGAAATCGGTCTCGACCATTCCAAAAGCAGATCGCGCCCTCGATTGCGGGTTGTCTTGTCAAACATCGTCCTTCATAAAGACACAAAATCTTTCCAATTCTCCTTTTCGGTTGCCTAACAAAACTAGGAGTGGCGAAACTGCGAAAGATTCTTTGTCATAACAGAAGGATACCTTAGCCTTCGCGAGGTTTGCGCTTAAGAGATTGGTGCCTCAACCTCCTCGGCCGATAGATGCGGCCTCGGCGGATCTGACTCTGGTGCCGCGAGTCTTGTAGAGGGTGCAGTCGAAAGACGAGCTTGAGCTTGCTCCCTTTGTCGGCAGATTTTACAAGTCGGCGTCTCTTGGAGGGAGGAGCCGAGCCTTTGTCTTCGACAACCCGAGCGCCAATAGTCATCGATCACGACTTCTTCGTCGTCCTAGCGATTTTCCATGCCTACTTTACGTAAGCAAAGCGAGAAAAGAAGAATGACTAATTAGTCGTAAGTTTTCTCGACAAGTACCAAGTCGTAAGTTTTCACGACTCTTTCACGATCGTAAGATATTCTCACGATCATCTTTAGTCGTAAGTATCTTCTCGACTATAAAGTCCTAAAGAAAGAATCAACTTTTGATTACCTTTAGGCGCTCTATCCTTTCATCTGCGGACAAAGCCGCAATGACTTGAGGAACCTCCCTCGGAGTGGTGGAGACTTCTCATGAGATGAGTCGACTCTAGAGTCAACCTCACTGTGAAAGATCTGCTTAAGCAGATAAGAACATTAGACAAGGTTGAGAAAGACCAAACCGAGAGCTAAGTCGACAATTACTTACCCTCCTCGTAGTCTCTCAAGGGGTCTCCTCTTCCAGTACCTCCACATAGGAGATGCTCGTTTCTTGAGAGGACTAATTCTGGCGTGTGATGAAATCCTTCACCACATGCCATCCGGCCACCCTTCTTCCTTCAAGTCCTTAATAGCTTGAATATAAGGGTTAATCCTAATGATATCTTCAGGGTTGAGTCCCATGAAGATTTCTTTCAGCGACCTTCCCGAAAAGAAAGGTGTCTTGAGGTGACCTTCGGTAGAACCACCTCTTCCTCGGCCCGACCACGAAGACCGGGTGAAACTCTGAATATACTCCTTCGACTTGAGTCGTGGAGCTTGAGATCGCGACTTAGGCGATTCCGGTTTGTCGAGCCATCCCATAATAATATTGAAACAACTCGAGATCCGCCGAATCCCAGTACGCCGCACAGCATACACGAACACACTCAACATGGTAATGGAATTGGGACCTAAGTTCACCGTTCCACCCCAAAGTGTTCGAGTACTCTCAGAAGAAAGGGTGGGCGTGCAATCGAAGGCCGACTCACAATACGCTTGGAAGACGGGATTTGCCCATTTTCCCCGATGGCGATCTTGCCCGATAGCCGAATCCACTTCACCGAGCCTTCTCTCGAATCTTCCCGACATCGACCAAGATCTTGATCTTAGTCGCATCCATCTCCGATTCCTCCCATTCGAAACTCTCTTGGCCATTTCGCCGTAAGCAAGAAGTTTTTAATTGGGTTAGCGGCGAGAAGATGAAACCTAGTCGAGGATGGAGAAAGCAAGAGCTCAAGAACAATGAGTGATTTGGGGAAAGGTAAAAATCCAAGTCTACCTCCGGTAAGTTTTTATAACCACGATCTCCGCCGCCGGAAACCGTCTCGGCTTATAGGTCTATGATAGATGGTTGTACCACTTGGAACCGCTTCATCGGACAAGTCTATGAGAGCGGTTGCAATTCCCGGATGGTCCGCTCGAGAAAAATAGGTGCGTATTGTCACCTCCAAGCGAAATTACATTCTTGACCAAGTCTTTCTAGTCGAATGAAGTATCAATCTAAGAGTTTTTTTCTCCGATTCCCCTACTACGACCACCAGACGGTCGTAGGGGTTTTTTATGACTTTTTGATAGTCGTAAACAACCTTCCTGACCAAGCAAATTCCTGGTCAAAGCAGCACTCAAATGTCGAAGAGTTTTTCCTTCGACTATCATTCTACGACATTCTCATGGTCGTAAGTCCATTTACGAAACCTTTACCAAGTAAGTTACTTTCACTTGAAGTCAATAGATGACGAGGATCTAATAATCCTCATTTTATCTTTTATCTATAATTCTTATTATGGGTAAATATGATGTCACATAGTCCCCAGAAGTACCCCTTATATCTATAAGGGAGAGGCCTACCAAATGATTGTAAGATCTTCTACAATCACCCCTATAGTCGTAAGTCTTGCTACGACTATATTATGGTCGTAAGTCTTTCTACGACCACTACATGGTCGTAAGTCTTTCTACGACCACTACATAGTCGCAAGTCCTTCTACGACTGCTACCTGGTCGTAAGTCCTTCTACGACCAGGTAAACTACGACCACCTTATAATCAAACCTACAGGCGAGTGGGTCCAATTGATTAAGGAATCAATCTGGCCCGCACGCACTACTATCCCGCGTAGTAATTGTGCTTAAATACCCCATTATCTTTGAAAGATAATGGCGGACATGGCGGGAGAAGCCAATGCGCCGTAATTATCGCCATCACACGCCCATTATCGGCTCAATTAAGGCGCTCTTCCGAGGCAAAACGGCTACTCCTTCACGACTATATAAGGGCATCAAGGGCGAGTAGAGAAGGAGTTCGATTCTCTGTAATAGTCTTAGCTTCTTACTCAATCATAAAAGAATACCACACCACACAGGATTAGGGTTATTATTCTCCGGAGAAGGCCCGAACTCGCCTAAACATCCCGTGTCAACTACTCATGTGATTTCATCTCTAGGAGACCCCGAATCAAATAATCTTTACGTAAGATCGGTTCTAATACACCGGCAGTGCACGCTGACTAGCATCCATGTCATTCCTAAGCGCCGCGTCTCGCGTCGCCTTCCCTATTCTCTTCAAGTCCTGTTGGGACCCCAAAGCACCATGTCGGGCCAAAGATCCTTGTAGTTCATTTCCAAACCATACGAGTGAAACTCTCCGCCCATGTACCGAATAGGTGCCGCATGTCGTAGTACTCGTGAGATGTATGGTGTAGCCATCTGCCGCATTTGCGCACATGCCTTGTACACGCGGCGAGCATGGTTTGTGGAAGAGCTTTGGCTTGTTGCGGTGCATGTCGCCACATCACCCAGGTGCATGCCTATTTTCTTTCCCCTAGCATGACTATTGACGATTTACGCCGGCTTGATCTCGTGATTTACCGAGGTCGCCGATCACCCAATGTCGTGCATTCGGGCCTTCTCCATCTTCCGATCCATGTGTCTCGCATGTTCTCGGACCACCGCTTGCCTTCGTCCATCTGCCGCTTGGTCATGGTGGCTCTATTCACAAAATAACCAACGGTGCGAGTCCATGTCTCCTGGACAACCGCAGTGATAGGGAGCCCGCACACCTTTCGTGACGCTATTGTAGACCTCGGACATGTTGGTCGTCATAACGCCGCACTCGCACCGCCTGTGTCATAGAGGAGGGACCATTTCTCCAATTCAGAGCGTGGTCGTTAATCCACCGAGAAGGTTATGGCGCTACTAGGTTGCTCCCTCTCCGAGTGGACTCCCTTGTATGTCTCGTAGTCCGTGTTCAAGGTCTCCAAATAGACTCAAACTTCCGTCGCCGTTCTCGCATACACAATGCCTTGAACGCCTTCATGAGTTCCTCGATCGCGGAATCGCGTGAACAAGTTAGATGCAAGATGCCTCATGCACCACCGGATTACACGCCGCTCCATCGGTGAGATGGATCCATCCCACGCCGCATGATGTTGATGGCCGCCAACAACCCAAAGATTGCGGTGCGTGACTAGCGAGACGCTGGTCTTGCCTCTCCACCACGGCGCTCTTCACGTTCTCCAAGAACCACGGCCACCGGATGTGTTCTCGCCTCGACAATGGCAAATGCAACCGGAGAAGTTGGTCATTCGTGATCCGCCACCGCGGTGAGGATGGTGCCCTTGTACTTCCCAAAGGAGAAAAGTGTCATCCATCGCTTAGCACGGGACTACAGAACTTGAAGCCCCGATGGCTCGAAGCGAAAGCCCGTAACACCCTATCTAGTATGAAGTGGTTGGGCCCTTTTTCAAGATCTTCACGCCCACTTGTTTATGTACGTGCGGGGTTTGATCCGCAATCCGTGAAGCAATCTCGGACAAGGTTGTACGCCTCTTCGTATGTCCCGCACATAGTCTCGATGACTTTCCTTGGCTCGTCGAACCTTCAGAAGCTAATCGATAGCCAACCCGATTGACGACTTCCGACATCATCGGCTTGGGGAGATAGACACGTCCGCCTCAACTAGGTGCGTGATGAGGTTTGCAACATATGCGGAAGTCACGCCCGATGTTTGCCGCCAGGCTCATTGAGCTCGCAGTGTGGTCGATCACTCCTTGACCGTGAAGATCGAGCCAAAGATCTTTGCTCGAGAGCGCCGACCTTGCCGTGGCGCCTTCTACTATGCACTTCATCGCGTACTTCTGGGTTGGACCGTGCACTCGGTACACACGTGATGGACAAAGCGCATCGCTATAGCTTGTTGCACGCCACCTTGTTCGGAAGCGCCGCCCAACTAAGAGGGTGTCGGCCTCAAACCCCACTGGGAGCCTTCTTCTTGCGGCAAGAAGAGCGAACGCATCCGCGATATCATCAAGTCTCGATGCCACGTAAGGACCATCGGCTTGCAGTGCGTCCTCGCTTGCACCATCCGAGCTTGGGTTTGTCCTCGCTGACCCAACCCGAGAGTCTCGTCCGGTAGATACTGTGGCGGTCCGATGCGGCCGACCACCATGTTTCCGCCTCATTTGGCTCAAAATTAGGCACGGATTTCCCTCCGAGGCAAAGACATTCCGTCTTCGCCATCTTCAGTTCTCGGCCGCGCTTGCCCGCTTATGCTGTGCCTCGGCATCATCGTGGTTTCCAGACGCCCTATGTACGAAATTGACGTACACCATAGGCTTCCGTGAATGGCCGCCTGCTAGGAGACAATCTCCATGTACCGCCTCCATGCTATGCTTCCATCCACCTTTACGAGCTCCCACACATAATTGGTGCAGTGATCGCCTCAATCATAACTTTCTTCGCCCTGGCTCCGTGAGGAACTCCTCCGATGCAGCTTTCGCACTCGTGAATATTCATCGCGTGGAGCCCTCCGCCGACCACCTTGTATCGGCATCTCGACAGTGTCCAACCCATCGTGTCCGGCCAGACAAGCCCATCGTAGTAAAATACAATCAAGTCTTGCATGTTCGAAAATACCTAAACCCACAACAACCACTAAATAATTACGACTAATTAATTAGCACTAAACTAATTCATTACTAACGAACTAACTAATTACGACTAATTAACTATCTCTAAACTAACTAATTACGGTTGATTAATTACCGCTACAAAATACCAATGCTTTATTTCCACTTACTTGATATGTCAGAACGATGAGTACTAAACTAATTACGACTAATTAATTAGCACTAAACTAATTTATTACTAGTGAACTAACTAATTACGACTAATTAGCTATCTATAAACTAACTAATTACTTGCTCATTAATTACCACTAAAAATACCAAGATTTTATTTCCACTTACTTCATATGTCGTAACGATGACTACTAAACTAATTACTACTAATTAATTAGCACTAAACTAATTCATTACTACTCGACTAACTAATTACTACTAATTAATTACCCCTAAACTATCTAATTACGACTAGCTAACAAAGACTAACTAATTACGACTACTAAGCAATAAGGCAAAAGCATAACACAAATTACCGCCTTCCGAGGAAGTAATAAATCACCCTTCTGAGGAAGTAATAAATCACCCTTCTGAGGAATTCATAAATCAAGGCCGAGTGACGAGAAGAGAAAACATTACCTCCCAATAAAATTAATTATGTTACGCTCGAGTTCTCAACGACGAGCGCAAGAACGAGAATCAAACGCAATTGATATGACCAAGAGCGAGTGCGAGTCCCAGATTTATAGCCGAGTGGAGGAGGAGTCGCGGCCTACGCCGGAATTCCGTAAGCATTGGCGCCGAATTCTCGGATGGGGCGATGATGTGCGGAGGAGGGAGGATGGACGGTGGGAAATATGGCCACCCTAACGTTTTTTAATTCTCCGTATAACAGATGGATGCGTGGCGATCCTCCTCTCGCCGGGCCGCTTCATCTTTAGATCGTCGGCCTTCGATCAAGAATTGTTCGGACCGCCGGAATATCTAACGCGCGACGTGGCGGGGCGGGGCGAAGGCGCGCCGCGCCATGCGCGGTGCTACTTTTTGCAAATACATGCGCGCGTGGTCAAATTGCTACGTCACAAAATCGGCCGACGGGCCAAAATTCGCCGATGGAGACACCCCATACGGGAGAGAACCCGTAGTTAGACGTGCCTCACGGTACCCTAAACAACAACACACAGAAAACATCATGGCTTAAGGAACATCAAATCTCCCCGCCCAACACACAAAAACTCAGAAACAGGCTAAAACAGGCAGCACAAGCTTGAGAGAGGAGAATAGAGCAGGAGCAAGGAGAATCCACACATTGATAGGACAACCAGCAAGACGCTTTAAGTGAATTGGGTGACAAGGCGGCTCCTCCCCTTAGCAACGACGGTGGACAACAAAACACATCACTCGCCAACTACAACTCCTTGCCACCTACTCCCACCAGCTCGTCCATAGTGTCATGGACCAGCTGCTACAAACGGGGTCTCCAGGATGGCCACCTTGCGCCTCCTGACGACACTTCAACGCCAAGAGCCTGACTCTCGGGCCTCTTCCATCGGCCAGCCTACTACTTCTCAAGTCACCGGTCTACACTTGGAACACCCCGGATAAGCAGTAGGATTAGTTCCTCTCTGTAGCCAAGCTAGCACTTGGAAACGGCTTGTATAGAGACGAGGGCCGGGGAGGGAACACAGAGGTTCCGGGTCCAGGAGTGAGAAGGGCTCTCTGTTATGGCGGACTGCCGCGGCTTGTTGGTCTCAACACCGATGGCATGCTTGGTGGCTTCTAGACGTGTCCGGCACAAGTGTGGTAAAACTTGAGCAACAAGCCCTTGTGCACGGTGCTGCCGACTTGACGTGTTCACCGGTTGTGGTGGCTCTCAGCGACGGCTACTGTCAACGACGACGGCGACCTCCACAGTGTGGATCCTCTCGATGCGCTACAGACAGTTTGCCCGGCGGCTCCATGGCGCCCCTCGAAGGCTCCCTCGGCGGGGGCGCCTCCCACAGGCGCAACACTGGGCGGCAGCAAGAGGAGGTTGACCGGCAACTCCACGCTCGTCAAGACTCCCTCGGCAGCGGCGCCTCCTGGCCCGCGGGCGCGATAGACGTAGTGGCCGACCGACGAGCAAGCGGGGAGCTTCAGCGGCACAGCAAACGAGTCCAGATCTAGATCTAGAACAAACCACCAAAGGGGCGGCATTGGCAAGCTGTGAGAGGGCTCCACTGGAGGTCGAGGGGAGGGACCATGGAGGCAACTAGGGACGTCTCCTTGATGCACACTTCTCTCGAGGCTAGGGCTGACAAGAGTGTAGGAGGGAGGAGGAGGGGGCTCGGAAGGAGTGGGGGGCGCCATCGGCACCGGATCCTTGGTGGCGATTGGCTGAGAGATGGCGTCGGGCGGCTGCTGGAGCTGAGCGGGTCGCCTATCGTGCGGGTGACCCGAGAGTTGTGCGTCGTCCATCGTGCTCTGAAAAGATCTCATACATTTTATTCATGCACGAGTACCACGTATATACCAATGTACGCACCACGTTATTTTTATTTATGAAGACAAGATCAGATCTGTGTGCTAGCTTTATTTATGGTATACAGCCACGCCGAGATCAGTCCAAGCCCACGTCACTTGTACGGTCACTAAGCTCATGGGCAGAAGACGATCTGGTAGTTGGTGTTGAAAATGAGGGCAATATTTTAATTTTAGATTTTAATAAAAGATAAATATTACAAAAGACTAATGATGCATAAATCAGTACTAACATAGAGCAACTCATTGTACTTCACAATATAAGCAAAAACAGAATGTAAACAAGTCAATCAGTCACACAAAAGACTTACAGATGAATCCGATGAAGAACAGAAGCGCCGCAGACTCGCGACTGATGCAAGATGTAAACGAGAAACGAGATGAATCGTTGAACGAAGGTCACAAGCAGATATGCGCCCGTAAACCTTATTAACGCCTGTAGGTCTTCACGGCAGCAACGGCTCAGAAATACCGCTCCCCTTCTTTAAGGTGCACACCGAGAAGAAGAGTCGACGAGGTTCGAGACGGTGCCATACAACAGCACAGGTTTGCATAAGGAAGAAAAGAAGGAATGGATGTAGCTGTTCTACGCGCTATGCTCTGGACATCTCTAGGTATATATATTTGAATGCAAACGGTAAACAGACTGATTAAATAGTCATTTACCCACTGAAAACTAACACACTTAACCAGCCATTTACCCACTGGTAACTGTCTGTCCTCATCACCCAATAAAATCTCAAATTCAAATATTTGAATCTCATTCAAACAGAGAGAGATGCATGGTTCAGTAAAAAAAAGGTGGACTTGGTCTGCCAAGTGGTGCGCCATGTCACGGCACGGTCGCGCGTCGCAAGCCACAAGTCACAAGTCACGCGAAAATACGCGAATGCGCACGCGCGTGCTTGTGCGCATGTGTGTTTAGCCAAAGCCCTCCTCATGCCACCCTCATTCATGTGTCACATGTTTCAAAGAGTGTCAAGGACTCTACCTTATATATTGGTCACTGTAAGATCGAGGCGGCCGATTAGAGTGGGGTGAATAGGCGGTTTTAAAAATTTTGCGCTAAAACCACTTAAGAATGCGGAAGCTAATAACAAATAGTTTTGCACAATTAAAATCTAAATCAACTAGGCTCAACTAAGTGCACCAACAATATGAATACAATTCAATGATAGCAATCATATAAAGATGAATAAGCAATTAAAGCAAGTATGTAAATTGCTCAAAGTAAAACACAAGAATTGCAAACCACAATGATACAACGATGTTTTTACCGTGGTGTTCGGAGACTTGCCGGTCTCCCCTAATCCACATTGAGGTAAGCCCAACCCGCGTTGGACTGGCTCCACTAATTAAGCCAAACACCTCCGAGGTAAGTCCAACCACTTGGACCGGCTCCTCAAATGAGCACACACCTCACTCCACTATGGTTGCTCTTCCTCCACTCCGGAGATGGCGAGCACCAAACCACTCACAACCGTCGGGCCTTCTCACAAGCTTCTTGAGAAGGTCACCGAGCACGACGTCTCCACGCCGTCTAGGTGTCGGCAAACACCAAGAGAATAAATCTCAACTCTTACTTGAACTAATCAAGTGTCTAAGCTCAAGTGAATACACAATCCACCACCTAAGGCAACAAATGCACTTAGGGTTTGCTCTCCACACTCACTAAGTGCAACACATGCACAAATGAAAGGAGAGGCTTGCTCTTTAGCTCAAGGAACTCAATAGAGATTCACAATAACACCAGCAACCTTCCACAACCGGCCAAGGTGGGTATATATAGCCCACACACAAAAACTAGCCGTTGGAAGCAAAGTCCCTGAAAAATCAGGGAAATCAGAAGTTCCGCCATGTATCGACCGGAACTACCGCATGCACCTTAGAGAAAAGCACAGCAACTGCTATTTCAGACGAGAAACTAGCCGTTGGAATTTTAATGCGGAACTACCGCCAACCAAGTTGCGGAAGTTCCGCACAACACATAGCGGAACTACCGCACCTCCAAATTTTGGCTAAGTCCCAAAATGGTGCTTCTCTAGAAAAAACGTTCCGCGATTAAATCGGAACTTCTGCCGAGAGGAACTTCCGCACATACAACGCCGGAACTACCGCACATCCGGAAAATCGGCTAAGTCCCAAAAAGGGCACTCTCTGGAAAAAAAAACGTTCCGCCGAATTTTCGGAGCTTCCGATAATCGGAAATTCCGCACTTACAATGCCAGAACTTCCGATTATCCTGACAGAGCACAGCAACGACTTTTACAACAACTTCAATTGCAAAACATATTTACCAATTGACAAGCCATGCCAACAAGGATCAAGAACCTGATTCCTAACAAGTTGCAAAACACATTTGCAAAATTTTAGAATCATATCACAAGGAATAGGGTGCATGGACTCACACCATTTGTAAAACACATTTGCAAACTTAAGTGACATGCTGTAAGAAATCAAACATGAGCATCAACTATTTGCAAAACACATTCGCAAATAACAGCATCATGCCACAAGGTTAAGGTGCATGGACTTCAACCATTTGCAAAACACATTTACAAAGTATAGTCCCATGCTACAAAGATTAAATGCATGAGCCTCGGCTATTTGCAAAACACATTCGCAAATAATAGCTCCATGCATAGATGAGCTAGAGCAAGCATAATGAGCTATCAACACATGACTAACTCAAACTACTAGTCAATACCCCTCTTAATAGTACGGCAATCCTATACTATTAATCCGGTCTACCAACCAAACACCAAGACCGGTAAAAGACTAGGAACACATCCTTAGCCCTAGCTAGTCATACCTTTGCATTGCATCTTCTTGAAGCTTGATGACGCACATTAACACTTCAAGTCCGGGTCCTTGACTTCGACAATCGTCAACATATGATGATCTTCTTTTGCTTCAGGATCTTGTCTTGAATATCATCAACACGTGATGATTTCTTCATCTTCAAGCTCTTCACATGCATCAACACATGATGCATCCTCTTCTTAAATCTTGACTTGATAATCAACTCATGATCATCCCAAGTTTTCATCATCCTGGAATATAATATATTTGTCCAACTCATGGAAAATGTTAGTTCCACAATATGATTATCATTAATTACCACACCATACCATTAACTCATAATGGCGGGATAAGATACTTCAATCTTTTCCTCTTTGGTAATTGATGATAACCACTTAATTACTCATAAATTGATTGTAAATAAATGAGAGAACAATTGAGTATATATGAACTACACAAGTTATATATATACTCCAACATGAGTATACAAGTCTTTATACTCAAAACATAAGTATACAAAAACTACACAAGTTTTGTATACTCAAACAGATATGTTTCAAAGTAAAGATCCCAACTATATATGGAGAATTGAACATGGATCAATACAAATGAAACCACAAGATATAGACTAAACTCCCCTTAAATGTGTGCATATACAGATGTGTAATAGGAACATATGCACATATTCAAGTTTTACTTATGGTTGAGTTTAACCTATATTTTGGATCCGAGGAATGCAACAATAAATAAGATTAAGATATCGATCGCATACCTCGTTGAATTTCACCTTTCTATCCAAACAAGACTATGCACTAAATAACAATGGAAATGTTAGTCTCACAATTAGATCTGTCATTAATCACCAAAACACTCCATTAACTCATAATGGCGGGTCTAGATCCTTCAGTCACCTCCACCTTACCTTAGCAATATGGTACTAAGCAATTATAGAAAATGGTCATCACTCATATAGGCCAATTTCCAACAATCCCCCCACCAATTCCAAAGCAAGAAACAAAAAGATAACAAAGATATTGTGCTAAAGTACTGTTAATATACCAGTCTTTTAGTGTAAGTCACGTACGGATTGAACTTGCACCTAGAATTACAAGATTCATTTTCTCACAGCTGATGAATGGATTATACCTTGAATTCATGGCTTTTCATGATTAGATTTCACTTAAAATCTCAACTGGTACTAGGCTGTCAAAGAACCGCACCTAAACAGAGCATTATTTGGTCATGCTCCCTTATCTGCTCATGAGCATTCTAGAGAATGTCCTATTCTCGTGAACTGCAATCTCACAGTTAAGATCAAGTAGGTGTATTCATTTTAGGTATCCTGTAGGTTAATACTTTTTTCCTTTCATTGGACACTAGAATACATTAAGGCTTTAAGCCACCATTCCATACAGACGAGAGTGCTCTGTCTATTAGGACACGGGTACATATATTTTAAAATATTTTCTCTTGTTCAAACATCAATTTGTTTTTCCCATTACCTAAGTCACGGGATCTCCGATCAAGTAGGTATGGATTACTGTTAAGTTGCAAGTCCAATGTGCCTCATTCCTATGTCCATAGACGCAACGAAAATCGCATTCCGTGCTAGTCCCTTTGTGAAAGGGCTACGCTTCACATGTCTGGAGGACTTCATATTATCCTCGGTACTTTTGACTTTAGCCAACACTGTTTGATTATCATAGTACATCAGGATTGCTGGTATTAGTTTCTCAACCAACGGCAAGTCCAACAGAAGCTCTCTTAGCCATTCAGCCTCAACAGTGATTCCAATTGGATCTCTGATGCGGATGGGATCAAAGCTACAAGTGGCTATGTGAGTACACTTCGTTGCTAAAGTAGGGAAAATGGAGTTCGATTGGGTGTATATTTATAGGGTCGGAGTCGGATAAAGTGGAATTCAACGTTTGCAACTTGGAAGCACAACTTTTCGACGTGGTTGCTTTGGCGACCGCAAGACAAAAAAACGTTTGCTTAGGCCACAGGAGCAAGCAATGTTAGGATTTCTTTAAACCTAAATTGATTTCGGGGAGGTTTTTCGGTCTTTCCTCTATTCTGTTTTTTTCGTGGTGCCACTCACAATTGCATAATGAGGCTAGAGAATAGTGACATATGGATAGACTCCATTTCATGTATTACAAAGTGACCCACCAGCTTTCGGTACACCGTTAAACTCCTAAACTATGTCACCAACCACAATCAGACATTCTAATTTTATGAGTCTAAAATATATTAGTCCCTAGTACACATGTGTGAGTCATGCGTCATGATCAGATTGTTTATGAGATCAATTCCAATCTAATCGTGTGGGTCAACAGAATGGAAAGCCAATCCTGCAAAACAAACCCAGTTATTCTGCCATGTGTTGTATCCGGATTATGTATGCATATTAAATTCCAGTAGACTCGATCTCAATAAATATGTCTACCATATTCCAGCAAAGCCATCCTTAGCATCTCGAGTATTAATTCCCCGAGTTAAATTTCATATCAAAATATTTTCTATCACATACATCAATAATATGAATAATTCCACATTAAATTAAAATATACAATAGCCACAATAAATATTGAAAGCTATATAAAAAAGATTCAACAAGACACAGGAAGACCACGCTTCACTCCCAAAGCCGAATGTGTGCAGCCCATGAAGTACAATAGTGGGGCCCCGCAGATCTCCTGACAATCACTTGGGCGGCCTGGAAAATCAGCATGCGGCCTAATAACTTCCCGAGTGTCTGTAACCAGGAGGGAAGAGAAACGCGTGTCTGTTTGCCGCGGACCATCCGTTCCCGCCGAGGTGCAGGCGCCACGCGGGCGGTTGCAGGTCCACGCGGACCGGAGAAATGACATGCACCCCGGTGATGCTAGGCTGGGCTGGGCTGAGGAACGCAGCCGAGACGGCCCAGCTGGAGCATCAGCGGGCAACAGCCGAGGCACAGATGGATAGTGCCGTGCGGCATTCGTAAGTTGCATACTCGTGCGCCCATTTCACCGAGACTTTTCTGCTGCCGTTCAAGATTGCCACACATACTCCTACAGCAGCGCGGCGCTGATGCAAAAGTGCTTGATGTCCCGGCCGGTGCGTGCGACCATTTTCCACGTGCATTGAGTATCGCCCGCCCACGCCGACGAGGCCGCGTGCGCGTTAGCTAGGCCCTGTTGCGGGACATGGAACCTGTAGTTCCTACTAGAAAATTGAGGTCGTCTCTACTGTACGCCATATATATCGGCTTCCATTAAACTGTATGCGTGCGTCCACGCGCGTCTCTGTATTTGGCATTGGCAACGTGTACTACTCCTGTGCTCCAACCCCCCCTGCATGTCTAGTGCAATTGGAGCTTGATGATATCTGCTTGGCTTGACGTCAAATAGGTTTGGCACGCAGCACACTATCCAAGGCTTGGTACGTGTTCCGTCGTGGCAGTGGATCAGGATGGAGATGTTAATTACTTCAGGCTGACTGGTTTAGTCCCTAAAAAAATGAAAGAAAGAAGGAAAGAGCGAGAGAAAAATCCTCGCCGCGTGATCAGTTTGCTTGTACGTACGATCGAGAAGAGCCTATCCAAGCTCGCACGTTGAGCCGGCTGCCATTGTTGACGCTAGCTCTGCTTTCGTTAAATCAGTCACATTCCTTTTGGTGTCGTTGAAACGCACTCTACATACAGAGTGCAACAAGGGACGGATCACCGTGTGTAACGAGGTTTATTCTTTTATTTTTGGATCTGTTTACACATAGTGCGACGGTTTTTTTTTTTTTGTAAAAAAGCTGTTACATTCTAAAATTTTATTTACAACTCTATTATATATAAATTACAGTAAATTATTTATATAATTTTTGTTCTTAGTCGCAATAATTATTCTTGAAAGTCTTAATAACTCATATTTTCAGCACATGTTTCAAAATATCACATGTACTTTGAGAGGTTGAACAAAAATAAAGATAAAAAAGTAAAATTATATACCAACAAAATACGGCAATGTGATGAACCCGTTGAGTTCAAACTAAAAAATCATGATAAATTAGGACTCAACTCAATTCATCATATGGGAAAATGTGCAAATCTCAAAGTATATGGGACGAATGAAAATTCATCTATTATGTTTTTTTTCTTACAGCACATCAACAACACGTATCATATATTACTTTATGAACAAAGAGGAAAATAAACTTTAATCGATATCTTCTGTTCAACAAAAGATTAAAGGGATGCATGCAGGGTAAAGAGAGTTGAAGGGCCCAAGGAAAGAGTCTTTGTTGTTCTTCAGCTAGCTGTTCCATCCGGCGACGTTTATTCTTTTTAGAATTGAAAAGCGAATATATAAATCTTTCTGTCTAAAGGTTATACCATTGTGTAACTTATAAGAAAGCGTCTAAAGTCTAAAGGTTATACTACACATGGTAAAGCATGTATAAATTATAAAACGTGCGTGAGTGATTGGAATGATGATTAGCTAGTTGAGCGGTGAGCTGATCAAGGCCAAATAGTAGCTATTAACACGAATCTTATAACATATCTAACGAACAGAAAAATAACAGTTTTAACTTTTAAAAAAGTGTTAGAAGTTATATAGCAATTCCCTTTATGACCATTATATTAAAATGGTTGCCAAATAGTATTACAATGCTGGAGGTGTGTATAGAGGCAAAAAAAGAAAAACAAGATGAGATTAAAAAAAAACAACAACAAGAGGTGTACAAACATGTTATTTAAAACTTATTGAATTAGTGTTAAGAATTGACTCCAGTAGCAAAGGAAGCACAGTGTTTGGGTTTTGTCCTATGTAAGTCCAGAGGCTAATGGAGTCTTGAATCTAACATTGTATCCAGGTGGCTCTGCCTTCAATATTTTGGAATACTCGCTTATTTCTCGTAATCCATAGTGAATGAGCGTAAGCTGCAAAACATATGGGCCAAACCTCACGGTAGTTAATTACTCGTGCTGATATTCTTTCCATGCATTCCAATATGCCATGGGATGAGATAGCTTATGTTGCTAGTCCCATTTTTCTTCCAGAGGTGATCTACAACTTTACATTGTACTAGTCACGTGCCCGTGCGTTGCAACGGAAAATAAATTTTTGTATAATTTTTGCGAGACGGACGCGGTCCGCTAGGGTTTATCACGAGTACGCTGTGCGCGATTTTTGACGTCGATCTGCTAGGGTTTGGCGGTTTATTGCTGCGAGATAATCCAGACCGTTGGTTGATGGTTGATCTGACGGATGTGATTGATGGTGGGAGGACGGACCACCACCGGTTCCTTCTTTTAAGTAGTAGAGATAATGATGTGATCGATTGTCTCTATTACAGGGCAAATGTCACAGTGAGTATCCGCCATCCATTGCTTAATTGTCATATTATCCTTAGTGTTTAGTCTTCCTCTGAAAGCTAGCCATAGGAATATTATGTACTTGTGTGGTATTGATCTGTGCCAGGCATAATATGACGTTGTCCATTCTTGGCTATGGAATGAGAGGAGCTTGTACACTTATGAAGTAGTTACGTCGGCCATGGTTGAGGCGATTACTCTTTGGTCTAAAATTCCCTGTGGTAGTTGTTGTTTAGAAAGAATGTGTAGTAAGGTATGGAATTCCAAGAGAGCCTGCTGTGATAGAATCGGTGTAGTGATACTACCCAATTGTTGCCAATGAATTATGAGCTGACCGTGCAATTCAGGTTAGTGGCAAAGGTGAATAGAGTGGGTAGGTAGAGGTAGTCACCCTGTGAATGTCCAATGGTCTTTCCATAACAAAGTAGTATGTCCATCTCCGATTATGACCTTCGTCATTTGTGTAGTTGCTTCGATGACAGACGATAAAGTTTTTCAAATCCATGTGTCTCCCGGACGAGGCTGCATTGGTATGTGGTTCTGAATATATTAACATCTTAACCAATGGAAGCAACGTTCAGTCAAGTTTGATAGTAACTTTCCTGTTGATATCATGATCAAAACTTTGTTATGATTCCTGAGATCACAAATCCCCCAAACTCCCTTGCTCTTTGGGCAGCACTACGGTGGTCCAAGCGACTAGGCAATGCCTACCGTGTACCTCTTTATCTCGCTTCCAAAGAAAGGCTCTTCATATTTTGTCAAGGGCTTCTATGCTGCATTCCGGCCATTGGAGACAACTCATGTAATATGTAGGTATAGCTGATAGCACAGTATTTATCATTAGTATTCTCCCTCCCCAAGACAGTAGCCCGGCATTCAACCTGCTAGTCTCCTGTCTATTTTGTCAATACTTGGTTGTAGTAGACTGTGAGGTACCTTGTTATTGGAGAGTGGTAGTCCTAAGTAATTGCATGACAGTGAGCTAATCGGGCATTGCAGGGTGGTGGCAGCTAAGGTGGCATTCTGTTGTGACATGTGGATGGGTACAAATATACTCTTATGGTAGTTGATCTTCAAACCTGATAAACTTGTAAACGATTCTAGGAGCTCTTTGAGACCCATTGCTTGCTGCGTTGTACCCTTGAGCAAGATTAGGGTGTCGTTTGCATATTGTAAGGTTGAGGGGTCTCTTGTATATCCAAGGGGTGTAAGATCAGTCCATCAGTGTGGGCGTGTTGCAATATTCTTTGTAGGACATCCACTACTAGTATGAATAAATATGGAGAGAACGGGTCTCCTTGTCGTACCCCACGTTTGTAATGATTTTGATAGCCCACTGTATCGTTGACAAGAATCTGCTCTTTGCCTGATGAAAGAATAGTATGTATTCAGTTGATCCATTTACTGTCGAAGCCTCGATGTTGTAGTACCAGCAGAAGACAACACCAATTTATTATGTCAAAAGCTTTATGGAAGTCTAATTTGAGCACTACCATTGGTTTTTTCCTCTTCAATGCACATTGGACTAGTTCCGAAGCTAGTATGAAATTCTATGTGATTGTTTTTTTTTATAAAATCGGACTACATATGGTTGATGAGATTTGTGATTTTCGGTTGCAGTCTATTGGCCAAGACTTTGCTTATGAGCTTTGGTATACCATGAAGTAGCAAGATAGGCCTGAAATATTTGATTTGCACAGACATCTCAATCTTTGGTATCAATGTGACATAAGAAGTGTTCACCCCTGAGAGATCAAGAATAGTGGCATGCAAGTCTGCAAATATGTGTAATAGATCAGGCTTTAATATATTCAAGAACTTTTTGTAGAACTCGTTGGTAAACCTATATGGCCCTAGACTTTTGTTGTTCGGGGAACATACAATTGCATTTGCTATCTCTTTCCAAGTGAAGTTGGCTGAAAGAGCCTACACACTTTGATCTTGCTAGTATAAACGTGTAAGGCCAATTGTTGGAGACCATTGAACTGCTATACATGCCAATTGTTGGAGACCATTGAACTGCTATACTGAAAAGATCTCTGAAGTAATCAGTAGCAATTTTTAATTTCAAGGCGCTGCCATATTGTTCAATTCCATCCTTAACAAGAACCTTGATGTTGTTATTTCGGTGGTTAATGGTCGAGGTTACATGGAACAAATGCATATTTTCATCGCCCAGTTTGCACCACTTAATCTTCGCCCGACATTTCCATTTTAGTGCCCAGAACCAAGTTAGTCCTTGTAGATGAAGTCTGACATTCTTTCTGAAAGTGAATTCGAGAGTTGTTGGGGGTCTCCATTCTTCCATACTGTCTAAGTATTCCAAGGTAGTATTGGTGTTGTCAAGTTTAGTGGCTAGGTTGCGCTTCCTCTTGGACCACAATCTAATTTTTGCTCGCAATCTTTGTAGTTTGAGATTGGCAATGGAGATATTAGCCAAGTTTCTGGTCCCTTGCATCCAACTTTGTATCACTAGGTTTTCAAACTCCAGCATATGAAGCCAAAAGTTTTCGAGTCTAAAAAGTCTTGAAGAAGGTAGGTTAGTTGTGATGCCAACAACAATTGGAGTGTGGTCTGAAGTGGTAGCTACCTCTGATTTTGCGGAAGTGCCCAAAAATATTTGGCTCCATTCTGTGTCAATTAGAACCCTATCGAGCTTGACCATTGTTGGAGTTATTCTCTTGTTCACCCAGGTAAATCTCTTGTTAGGTATTTCCACATCTAGCAAGTCGTAATCTTGTATCCATGAGTTGAATATAGCCATACCCGTCCAATTTATATTGTCATTGCTTTTCTCATATGCATATCGATAGATATTGAAGTCGTCAAATACCATCCATGGTCCAGAGAAGTTTTGACGGATATCAGTTAGTCCATCGAAGAAAGGCTAGCGAGCATTATCTTCAAATGGTGCATAGATGTTTGTGATATTAAATTGGATTATGTCAGTTTTGGACTTGAAGGTTAAGAGATAATGAGGAATCATCAGTATCAATGATGCGTCCAATTTGGTATCGCACCAGACCGTGAGGGTGCCACCTGAAGCCTGGACTGATAGATGATAATGGTAATTTCTCAATCTCAGAGGTAAGAAGCTTACCGTTTTAAATCTACCAATGTTGGTCAATTTTGTTTCTTCTAAACAGATGACATCCGGTTGTAAATCCAATAGAATCTGATAATATCCTCTTCTTAACCTCTCCTAAACCTCGAGCATTCCAAGTTTGGATCTTCATCGAGGTCCCTGGTCTGCTCTAAGCATCAGGACATGCCAACATGCATGCGTCCCTCCCCAAGATCCAAGATGAGTATAGCCCAAATTAAATGGTTTTTCAGGTCGCCACACAGAAAAATGTTGAACAAAGAGATAGAAGGAATTAGCAGGATGCAACAAGAAAATGTAAACAAAAGTCTCCCGGAGCCAATTTAAATTAAAGAAGCACAAGACTCTAACAAACACCAGAGAAGAAATCTGGCAGGGACAGTGAGTAGAACCTAAGAAGATAGAGATGAACCGACTAAACACTCGAAGAACAAACACGATTGCATGGTTATTGAAGCACAGATGCAGATACAAAAGATGATGCATGAAACGTTGGCTCCGGCTGGTGTACATCCATGTCCGGCGGTCTACGTCATGTATACATCATTCTATATACCCATTTGTTTTTATTTATTAAGATAAAATCAGATAAACTTATGGTTATCTGTATGCCATATAGCCACACAAAGAGTCCAAGCTGACGGGCAGAAGACGATCCGTTGCTCATGGGCAGAAGACGATCTTGTAGTTGGTGCTGGCCGGGCAAGTGAAGGTGGTGTTGCGGACGTCCTTGGGGTAGGTTATCACGTCGGGGCACAGCTTCTTGAAGAACAGCGAGTAGTCGGTCGGTCCGCAGTTGTTGGCCGCCGTGCCGGTGCAGCAGTACTTGTCCTGCTGGAACGTCGCGCACGGGTTGTTGCACCCTGCTTTGGCGCGCAGCACGCCGGGGCACTGCTGCGTGATCTCCGCCGGGCACCGCGGCCCGCCCCTGGGGCACCCGCCGGCCGGCAGGATGGCCATGGGCACGTTGAAGCCGTCGAGGAGGGAGATATCGAAGTAGTCGAGGTTGTTGTGCTGGTTGAGCGAGAACTCGGCCAGCGTGGTGGGCGGCGCCCCGCGGTTCTTGCACTGCAGCACGCCGCCGCAGTCGCCCGTCTGGCACTGCCCGAGTGTGCCGTTGGACTCGAAGCCGCAGCCCGTGCGCCCCCACACGCGCCCGCTCCTGCTGCCGGCCGGCACGCGGACGGTCCACGTCTCCCCCGTCTCGAGCTTCCTGCCCCCGCCGGGCGGCACGGCCGCCGGCCACACGGTGTATCCGCACTTGTTGGTGATGGTGAGGGTCGCGGCGTCGGCGGCAGCGACAAGGAGGATGAGGATGGGGAGGATGGAAGAGGTGGCGAGGGAAGCCATGGCGCTAACGTTTTCTTATGCTGTGCTCTTCTGTGTGCTACTAAAGTTTGTGGTTGTAGTGTGGAACAATGGAGCTGGGGTGGTGGGTATTTATACATCTGGATAGAGTGGAATTCAATATTTGCAACTTAATTTGCATGCGCAAATTTTCTTGCAAACTTCCACGAGTTTGGTGAGGCAACTTTGTAACGGTGTCCAGGTTGTCTTTGCTGGAATGGTCTACGTACGGTGTAAAACTACACACGGAATTATGCATCAATTCTTGACTTGATAATGCAAAAAATCCACGAACTGATATTTTAGAGGATCTCAATACAAGAAGAAAATGGGGTTGATCACAACCGGTCCAGATTTTTTTTCCATGGAAATTGAATCTATCTTTACTTACTTAGTAGCGATCATACGACATTGAGCTCAACTAGATAAAAAGCACATGTAAGAAGAACTGAACTATAAATGAGTTTATCAAGAAGATAAAGTAAAAGAAAAATGGAACTGGAATAAAAATATATACGGCCCTGCCCGTGTCCCTCTCAATCACATCGCTAGAATCTAGCCTCTTCTTTTTCTTTCAGGAAGGACCAGAACGCTAGCATCGTCCACTCGATCGGTGCTATTTGATCAGGGTTCCATGTCCGGTTTTTGCACCTCAGCTTCAAAAAGTTTCTTATAACTCCATCTTATATACCAACAGACTTATAGTTGTATCTACTTTTTATCCTAAACTCCAATTTATTTATTTATTAAAAAAATAAATTTTCGAAAAGAAAGGAGAAAAACCGGCCTGTGTTTTGGTATATTTTCGCCGAAAAATCCTCCGGTACTGTCCCGATTCCGGTTTCCCAAACCATGTATTTGATCACTCACACAACTGCTCCTGTAAATATCGTGTATGGTGGTTTTGTTAAAAAAAAAAACAAATCATGTCGTGTATGATGAGACGTGCTGATATTGTACGCAAGCGTGTTTGTTCTATTCTTTTCGCAACTACGATTCTTCCTGTCGGTCCAGACTCCGGGAATTTTCGTTTGGAAAGAGAACAGAGATCCGGGCGGCCGTGACCCGTGGAGGCAGCACCGGCAATCAGTCTGCAGCCCAGACGGTCCCGAGATGGACGGCCCGGTAAGCGGGTTGGCACACAGCGCAAAGCCGCGGTGGGTGCATCGGCCCATTCTAGACTGCGACGGGGTTTGAACTTTTATCCACTCGGCCGGGGGTTGATACCCGTCAGCCATCATCTAGGCCCAATTTCAGCACACACGTGCATAGCAGTGTAGCACATTCCCTCTATAAAAAAAAAAGGAAAAACCCGGCAGTGTAGCACATAGCAGTGGCGTCGTAGCGGACCTCCGTGACCCATTATTACCTAACTGCAAGGTGCAGCCGTAGATCGAACAGTACGGTGAAGCAATTGCATTTTCCCATGGGTTTTCCCCGGCGCTTTCGTCCCAAGCGGTAAGGGCTTGTTTGTTATAAATCTGCGAGTAATAACCCTTTGGGAAATAAGTGAAATTCTCGCGTTCTCAGGTTAGGGCTGTGTTGGCCACATGCCATTTGTGGCGATTAGAGATAAATCTCTACTACTTAAAAGAAGGAATCGGTAGCGGTCTGTTCTCCCACCATCAATCACATCCGGCAGATCAACCATCAACCAACGGTCTGGATTATCTCGCAGCAACAAACCGTCAAACCCTAGCGGACTGGTGTCAAAAATCACTCACAGTGCACTCGTGACAAACCCCAGCGGACCCCGTCCGTCTCGCAAAGATTATACAAAAAATTATTTTCCGTTGCAACGCATGGGGCACGTGACTAGTATCGAATAAACAAAAGAAGGGGCGAGACGGATGACGGTGGTAGAGGCAAGCGGTGCCGGGTAGCCGCCACTGTAGGCGGCAGCGACAAAGGGACCCTCACCGGTGTTGGAGGCATCACTAAAAGGTAAGTAAATAGAATCATCGTTAACTTGTGCTTTGAAATTTATGCAACTCTCAAAAAGGTGAAGCGTAGAAGTGATCGAGGGTAGGACAGACCTGAAGCGTTGGGCGGAGATGCCCCCATGGCCATGAAAATTTCTGAGGAAGCAGTCGACAAACGAGTGAAGTTGTACGGTGTGGGTGCGTCCTCTAATTAATGTTTCTTGAATTTGGCAACGTGTAGACTGTACTACCTCTATATGTCTAATGCATGGTTGTACACTTGCACACAGTGTCGCCACCGATGCCTCGGAAGATTGCTTGGTATCTGTTTGACCTGATGGCTGATTTGGAAGCCTTGATATTCCGTGGTACTGTAGTGGATATACTAAGACCTTTATGGCAGACTGACTAGTGTAGGCAACCCAGTTGGCTCTTGAACAAAAAAACTGTTAAGAATCAGGCTGCTCTCACACTCTTCTTCCGCTACACTGCGCGTCTAGTGGTAACAATCTATGATCTCTTACTTGTATAGTTTCCTGGTTTACGTTGTAGAATTTTTGAACTACCAACTAGTGTATCCTACCCGTATCCCATCATTTCGTGTAGATACAGTCATCAAGGTCAACAGAACTAATGAGGAACAAGCGGCACGTGAACAACATGAGGTCCAGGAGCAGGCCGAACGTTTGGCGCGGGAATAACGCGACAACCAACTCCCTGTCGCCAAACAAAAGGCAATGGGGGAGGCTCGTCTCCATTACCATGCAAGCGCACCGGGGATGTCTAGAAGGCTTTTCACCAACTCAAGCGGCGACCAGCGTCGCCAACCATGTCACAGGCCACTTCGAGGATGATGGTAAAAGATTTAAATATTGTACCATCACCTTCGCAGTAGAGACTCTTGTTGACCGTGTTCTCATACTTTCAAGTGCCATTGCTAATCACCAGACGGGAGAAAACAACGAACAAGAACTTCTGATCATCTATTCATTGGCCGCTGACCTACAAGAGGCCGCTGTAGAAATACAGAGCTTTTCACAATCTTCAAAGTTTTAGACCGGCTCCAGGGCAGACCACTCTGCCTCTGGACATCACCATCACAGGAACAACCACCTCCAAGAAGATGATCTACCCCAACAAAGCGTGTTCGACAGGGTAGGCCTAGGTGAGCGCTCTAACCGTGATCGTAGACGACCTTGTTCTCTTGATAATGTGATGAAGGTCACAACGTCCGACCACGTTTAGAGTCATAAATAAGGTGCAAGGTTTTCTCACTCGGGCTACGAGAAGTTACCTAGTCTGAAAAGTTCAAGCCGTCTAGATTGCGGGCAGCAACGATAATGTAATGGCTAATTATTTACCTACTGTGTTAAAAGAATACGCTTGGACATGGTCATTCACTATTGACCATATTATTCGTGGCGAATAGAAATTCATCACTATGTTGGTAGTGACGCCAATATTTGTGACGACGCGGTGATGACTGGAAATTTCGTTGCAAGGTGGTAATTGTGATGAAAAAATAGGCTTATAGTGACGAAATTTGTCGCCACAAAAAGTGAAATCCATCGTGTTCTCTTTTGGTTTGCCCGATCTTGTGTAGTTCTCTTGTCGTAGTGAGAAAGAATGGATACACAGAGCTGCGGTGGTAAATAGGGGAGGAACGGTGGAATTCAAGATATTTAGACGTACAAATTTTCCACGAGTTCGACAAAGCAATCCGGATCACCTTTGTTTTTGCATGAACGGTCTACGGACTAAATACTATAACATTATAACTTACAAATGGGCTAGTAGCCTAGTTCTGGTAAAAACTACTCGTGACTTGTCGAAGTTCACTCTTAATAGACTGCGAACAGTTCTTGATCGTTGCCATTAATAAATAGCTAAGAACAGATTAAAAGCATGAGATGGTAGTGATACTGTGGAAAATGCTAAACATCTGAAGTGATCTATACATTAATCAGAAAATACAAGTCAAAACAATGCGTTGTGTTCAACTGACTAAGCCATTTAGAAACGTTGATGAATCAGCATGTGCGTAAATGAGGCCTCCCACGAGTTACATGGGCTAATCGACGGTTCTACGCCGTTTTGGGTTATGACGGTCCGGCCCAAACTTGGCTCTCAGGTGAACACTTTAATTAGTTTGATCGTTCCAACGCAACACGCGTATTCTCCCGTCCGGTGCATGGATCGATGGATCGGCAACGACATGTGTTTTTCAAGGGTACAAGGTATACGCACACACACACAAGGTACACTTTACTTATATCATCACACGCGCATACACATGTGCGTGTCCTCTATTATACACGCTAATAATCTTGCGAAGACACCAATACTTTATATAGCGTAGACATAAGTTTTCTCACTCAGAAACACCAATTTCGATCCCAGGATCGAACCCGAGTGGGGTTACTCGCACAATAGCTGCTGAAGCACCCCAACATCGTCCGCCTGCACGACGAGGTCACCTAATCTAATCACCCCTTGTGCCTTGTTTGCGTTTGAATCAAGTCAAAGGTTCAATTAATTGACCGCATGTTTATAGCGATTAAGTACTTCCTGTGGATTCGATCAGTTAGTAATCAATCAAGCGATTGATTACTAACTGTTGTGGGTGTGGCAATAGTCCATGGTCGGGTCAAGAAGAAAAGCTCTGCACGAATCTCACTATAGTTCGATCCCTATCCCGTCACGCAGCCATGCACCGCAGGGGGGCGGGGGGACATGCCATCATGCGTCCCTTACGTTGGTACACGCATGGCGTGTCCAATCCATCCCGTGGCGTCGCTCGGTCGTAATCCATCCCATACATCTTCGTCATGCATGCCGTTGCACGCGCAGGCACTCAGCGCAGCGACAAAACCAACGAGATCATCGTCATAAGTGCAGCTTTTACGAGCCGCTAGCTCGTCAATCATGTCATGTGTGTCCCTCCAGATCAATCAACCGTTCACTCCGTCCCCAGACACATAGCGCGGGGGGAAAGGTTGCTGCGATTGGAGTGGTGGTAACTTCCAGCTTTGCGAGCCCTCTCCGGTCGTCATCACTAGTCCTGCCACGCGACCACCGGCCGGCCTGCCTGCGTCGCACGCCGAGTCCTGCCCTGCCCTACTCGATCAGTGTCTGTACCAACACCCTTACGACCGACGCAGTACTATGGAAAATAGCTAGAAAACGACCCGAGAGAAGTGCTGCTCTGGCTGTCTGACGTGCGCGGTTTGACCTTGGATAAATGAACAAACAACGATGTTACGTACGTTCTTGACTGCTTACATATATAGTTACATATGTTCAGTCTGGCACGGTAATTAATGTATTTTGACCGTATGACCTGTCAAAACGTATATGGTCCATAAGGGGATCGGCCCATCCATATGGCTGCGTTTGGATACTACTATGCTAAGCTCTGTCACATATGTGAGATCTATAGTTAGCAGGGGGAGGGACCCGGCCAGGTTAACCCGAGTACTCTGCTCTTCTGTGCTTGCTTTTGAACGGTACGGTAGCTGTTAGGAATCTACCTTCTCCAACAACGTGACACCGTGCAACCATACAACTGATGGGGTGATCGGTAGCTGACACTGGGGCTCTAACTCTGGTAAGAGGAAGAAACAGTTAAGAGTTTGTTTGGATACTGAGGAATTAGAACTAATCATTTTGGATTATAAATGATCTTAGTTTAAATTTTAAGTCAATTCGAAGAGATTGAATCAATCACATATGTTCAAACCAACCCTTGGTAAGCAGAAGTTACATAGAGAACTACTGCAAGCTGGCCAGTAATTGGCGATTAGACGTCGTCTCAGGTCTGGAAAAGGCTAAATGTAACACCCTGGCTATTCGGAAGCCAAGATATTACCAAAAGTTTCATCATACACTTCATTTGCGGAACTATTAATCAATTTGCACTAAAATTAAATAGTTAAGACAAAGTAACGAAGAGCATTTAACCGTTCAACCACAGAATATAACCAAGGAATTAAAATTACAGTTCATCTCTTTAACCAAATAACTTAACAAAACATCTTTATAAATAAGTGAATCCTTAAGGTGTGTGAAACGTGTTTGGACTACGCCCTCCCGCTAGCAACTATATCATCATAGATCACCTAAAAAAAATAAGCAAACACAGGAAAACAAGGGTGAGTCGAAACTCAGCAAGCACAACATCAAACTCACTGTGTACAAAGGAACAAATCAATAATCAAGGCGGTAGAACATCTCTTCCACGAATCTGTGAAACTGCATAGTATGAATGCATACATAGAATAAAAATGGACCTCTCAATCTGCAGATACCGGATAGCGAGTGATACACCGTCGGTGTTCACTTAAGCCCGTACTTCACAAAGTACGGGACCCAATCACCGTATGAAGAACGTTTCATACGGTGTCCGAAGGCCACATTAGAATGGTGGTCAACACTTGCCCACATTGGAATGGTGGGTCTCATATGCCCATATTGGATTGATGAGACTTAATCAAATTTTCACTCCCGTGGACGGAAACGAAGCATGCATGAATGAAATGAATCATGTATCACAAGAAACAAAAATATTGAAATCTATCCACATCATGAGCACAACGCAAGAACAATCATATATTCAACACATCATCATGCATTCCTTTGAAAACAACACAAATTAACAAACAGTACTTGCCTTCCGTGCTGCGACGTACTAGGAAGCAACGAAGGTATCCTTCCACCCACCGCCTCACCGCCTACATAAGTATTTATACGAAATAAGAATAACAAGGTATGACGTATCTACACGTGCCCTATCATACCCTCTAACCAACCCACACAACCAAGGGTTCAATTTGACAACTTCACCCAAAAGACCAGATTACTACTCTACTGGCAGTTGTACGATAAAATTCACCATTAATTATCTGTAACTCCTAAAGACCTGAAACCAGTGCTCAGATAATCCTAACGAACCAGGCTACGAAACTTTAGTTGGCGGGATCCTCTGATTCGGCCCAAACAAAGGACTAATCTGCTCAAGAAGACACCGACAGAAACCTGTCCAGATTTCAGAACAGTCGTAAAGAAAAGCATGTAACTTTCAGTCTATTGATCCTATGGAGATGATCTTTATCAATCTGGAATCATGGCGAAATTATATTCAAAAACCTATTTGGGTGGCCTCCCTGAATATGGCTCTATCTAGAACATAATCAAGAGCAACCAACAGTCTCCAAAATTTCGACAGGCAGAGCAAGCAAAGGTTAAAATTCATAACTCCTAAACAACTGGGTGTAATCTCGTGATCTCGGTGCCAAAAAAAATATAACGAAACCAGGAACATATCTCTAGGAGGCGTCGACCCGAGATTCGGCCTCTAAAGGGTCGAAACTGGCCGCGCAAGGAGACGATTTGATGCGTTCTGGAATCTCCGAATAAACCGATTTAGATCTAATCCACCATTAAGCAATAAAATCGAATCAAACTACCACTAAAATCATTCGTTACCCTTGAAGATCTTCAGGGAGACGTGGATCCACATCCCAAGGACCTCCCTCCCTTCTCCTCCCTTCCCTCTCCAAGACCGGCCACAAGATCGCCGGCGAACGGTCGGTGGCGCCGTTGGAAGGAGACGGCTTCGGGGGAGAACTTGGGAGCGACACCGGGGATCTCCACAGCAGCGAGACGCCGTCAAGGAGCAGCAAGGAACACCGTGGAGGAGGGAGTGGGGGAGGCGGCTAGGGTTGGGGCGCCTCCCCCCTCCCCTTGGCCTGCCCTCCTTGGGCCGGCCTCCCCCCTCTTGGGCCGCCTGGGCCGCGGTCCGCGGTCCAGGTTGTCGTAAAAATGCAAAAACCTCCTTCTTTTTTCAGAATTTCTATTCCTTTCTTTGTATTTTTCTCCTCCGACTGAATCTCTAATTACCGATTCGTTTCTGGGGTATTACACTAAAGAGGTGCCCGGCCGGCACGAAGATAAAATAGGAAAAAAAGTGTGGTTGTTTGTGTGGGCTAGCTTACATGCGTCTGTGTACGCATGCATGCCAACTCCCCCTAGATTCCGGACCTGGCCTTGCAATTGGCGTGTCTCTTTGCGTGCATGTATGCACTAGGTTGTACTCTGTGATATGATCCATTGGTTTCTTCAGATAAATTTTACTTTTCTCGGTTCTTGATTTTATTGATTGACAATGCATAATCTTAATCTGTAACAAGAATATATGACTCAAGCTAAGCTAGGTACATAACTAGATATGATGCGCACAACATATTTTGTACGGAATATATCAACCAGCTAGTTGTCTGCTGCTGCATGCATGCATGCATATATGGTCCTGCTTAACTCTTGCATTGTTTTCTGCTAGATAGGTTAGGCATAGATCAGTTTGATTTGAAGTGCATATACCCACCGTGCATGGATGTGTTCGATATGCCTACACAGGATACGGAGACAGTGATGGATTTCTACCTTTGCAAAAGTATGCTAGATGCCGTACATAGATATTTGCTTACGTGACAGTAACAGAGATATTATGCATCAATCTTACGACTTATTCCATGGCCCCTAATGAACTCCCTACACAACTTTATCTCCGAATGAATCCATTCGACCACAAGTCACAATAAGTCGCAACACAAAAAAAAAAAGAAGAAGAAGAAAAGAGACTAGACACATTGCGCATCAAGAACTACTGTCTCAGTCAGCATCTTTTTCACAGTGGAAATCTTTTCTTTGTGTGTGTGTGTGTCTGTGTGTGTGTCTGTGTGTGTGGAAATTCACAGTGGTAACCTGACGACTCTACAAGAGGAGACTTTTCACCCTGCAACCAACCGATAAGCCCACTTTAATCGCAATCAACAGTCGTGACCTGAAACATCAGCATTGACCCCACTACGCACATCATAACCGGTGCCGATGGCACGTACAGGCCGGGGCTTCAAGTAAGAAAGAAAGGCGGATGCCGTCAATCAACGGACAGACGGCCCTGATCTCCCCGCTCCGCGCCGATTGGACGGTCGAGATTCCGATACAGCCGGACCTGGCCCCGCATCCCAATGATGAGACCACCCTTAAAATCGTTGCCCCTTGTGGTTGTGGAGTACTTAAGGATGGAATCATCATGTGCTTATTGAAAAAACTTTGCAGGCGGCTGCCACAGGTGTGGGGGCAGAACAGATGAACGATCAACAACTAAGACCAAATCACATGGGATGGAATTTGGAGAGATCGAAATGGGATACAACGTTGTGCGCAGGTCGATCGATGGGCCGATCGGTTTCCCATCGAACAGTATGTGGTGCTAGTGCCGGGCGTTCGTGCGTCGGCACGGCGAATTTTCACGCGTGTAGATGATAGTTTCGACATGAAAGAGCACGGATTGCTTGATTTGACACGCGTGCTGGAGCTGATGCGAGGAGTCACCTAAGCAACATGCATATGCTAGCCCATGTTCTTTCATTAATTCTATCGAGCCGGTGACCGGTTGTAAGTTTGCTCAAGGTGCCGTTAAGGTTGTTCGTGTTCTGTGAAAAATCGAAAGTTTGGGTTAAGCGCAAGGCTAACCAAAGAATCAAATTTGCCCAAGTTTAGAGACCGTCTAGAGAGCGTTAGCTAGCTCCAGTGGTATACTAATCATAATTGAATATGTACATTCCTTTTTGAAAGTAGAATATATGCCTTTATTCCCGTCGTATATTTGTGGGACTAGTTACGTCTAAATTAATTGTCATGTATGCATATAAAGCATATAAGCTCGCTTTAGCTAGGATAATGTCAAATTACTCAAAGTGAAGTATTACATCACCCTTGATTTACTATTTGCGCTTTTTAACGAAGCTATTATTGGGGCCTGGCCCCAATTAAGCAACTCCTCGTGCCCAAGGTCAAATTACAATATGCAAACCACGTATGACACGTCAATTCTGATCAAAGTTTTCACTTTCCCAAGCTAGTTAGTATCACTAGTAGTTTTCAGGGAGTATCAAGTGGAACTCTACAAAAAGCGACCAATCTTCTATTATTTTATTAAAGCAAAGTAAAAAAAACCCACTACGCTCATATTAAAGCAATGAAAAAGAAGACATTATGTTAGCATTCAAGGATAAAAATTACCACGTTAATCGGTGGGAAAAAAATACAGTTAATTTTTATAGATCTATATTATAATGGCAGAGATATAATAAACTAGATATTACAACTCAACCATGATTACAACTCTACCTTTTATGTATAAAAACTATTCCTAGCGTGTTTCAGAATTGGGCCTACTTGTCTGTAAACTCGATCGATTATAGGGTGGTCGTAACTGACCTGATCGTAGAAGGACTTACGGCCATGAGGTGATCGTAGAAGAACTTACGATCATGTGATAATCGTAGAAGAACTTACAACTATAGGGTGGTCATAGTTGACCTAGTCATGGAAAGAATTACAACCATGAGGTGATCGTAGAAGAACTTACGATCATGAGGTAGTCGTAGAAGATCTTACGACTCCAGCTTCTCCTTTATTAATATTTAAGGGTATACTCAAGAACCATATAATAACATCATTATCCGTAATAAGGATTACAGATAAATACTTAAATGATGATTTCTATATCCTCGTCATCTAGTCCACAGCTTCAAGTGAAAGTACCTACTTGGGAAAGGAGCGGTAGATGATTCTACAACCAGAAGATGGTCATAGAACGGTGGTCGAATGAAAGACTCTTCGACTGGTATTTCATTTGACCAAAAACAGACTTGATCAAGAAGTTTGTAGGAAACTTTACGACTACAAGGTGGTCATAAAAAATCTTACGACTACAAAGTGGTCGTAGTATGGTAATCGAAAGTAAATCCTTTTCGACTGATATTTCATTTGACCGGAAAAAGACTTGGTCAAGAAGGTAATTTCGCTTGAGGTGTAAAGACAGACTCGGTTTTCTTGAACAGACAAATTTAAGAATCTAAATCGACTCTCATAGATCTCTCTGTTGGAGCGTTTCCCGAAGAGGCGGCAACTATTAGGTTGCCACGTCTTTAACCCAAGTGCGCGGTTATAAAAACTTACCGTTGGTGCGATTGTAGGGTTCTTACTTTTTCCAATCACTCCAACTGTTCATCAAGCTTTCACATTCTCCGCCGCCAACCAAATCATGTCTCCAAGCCTCATACCCTTGAGAAAGATGGCCAGAGCCGCTTCCCAGTGGGCCGGATCGGAGATGGACACGACCAAGATGAAAGCTATAGACGCCGCCATCGATCGCCGTTCTTGGCCTCGCTGCCAGCGCATGGTGCCGTTTCTCGCTGTTTTGACCACGTCATCTTGTCCGCCTCGTCGTTTCCATTCCGTTTTGCCCGTTCGCCGAAGTTGGTTTGTCTTCGTTCACCGTCACCTCTATGTGCAAGAACTGGCTGTGGAACCCCCTATTTCCTAGTTGTTGTAAATTCTCTTGTCTCTATTGTTTTCGTTCTATCCTCTCTATTGCTTCTCCGCACTGTGTTGTTTCCTCTGTTGCTTCGTTCTTGTCTCTGCTAATTCTTCTTTGCTTTGCCAACTCCATGTCTCATTGCGCCAACATTTGGCTGGCAGCAGTCCCTGTCCCGTGTGTAGTCTCCGTTATTTTTCTTGAACAGAAGTGTTCTCTGTGCTGTTCAGATTGATCTGGTCAACATCTTTTCTTTCCCTTTCATTTTGTACCCCACATGTCATCCACCCAACTCAAAACCCTAATTATTTCTTTCTTACATGCAGGTCCCGTGCATATCACCAAGCTTGGTCAACCCTAGCTCATGAGCTTGGTCCACCATGGACTAGCATATCTCCGTGGACCTGGTCCATAGACCAGTGGCCCACATATCAACCATAATCCTATTTTTTAGAATTAATTTAATTCTTGAAAATCCTCTATCTTATTGGTCCCACATGTCGCTCTCTCTACCTTTTTTGGAATTATTTTAATTCTAAAAATTCCTAAATATCAGTAGGTCCCACACGTCATGCACTCAGTCATTTTCTAATATTTTTAGAATAGAATATTCTAAGAATATTTCATAGACCCTAATTGTCAGTTCTCTCTCTTTTTCCTTTTCATCATTTTATGTGAATTTTAAACTTCCGAGAGTTCGTTCTCCCCCGTCCGAACTCCGATTGAACCCATTCAAGTTTCTAAATTCATATATGTGGATATCGTGAGGATATGTGCACGATCTCGGGATGATGAGTCAATTGGCAGTGGATCGGGACTACGCCGAGAGCCGAGGTCCGTAACGATCGTGATACCGGTGAGGTCGTGTGACGCAAGCATGGTGCGAGATGGACAAGATGGATCGAACGGTGGTTCAAATACCGTTGGATCAGCGGTGCGGATATCGGTGCGAGTCTCGGGAGGTTCCGATGGGATTCGGACAAGAGAGGCTTGGCGCCGATGAGAACCGCCGATCAACCTACACGTGGTGAAGCAAAGCGATTGCTTCAAGAGTTATTTGTGTGTGGTCTCATGTGTAAGAGACCCAAAAGGGAAACCCTAGCTCTCTAGTATAAATAGGAAGGAGAGGTGGAAAACCTAAGCAAGCATTCATTTAGCCCCTTCTTCCTTTTCTAGGGTTTGGAGGAGAGGAGAGGAGAACTAGGGTTGGAGTGTGCTCCTTGTTGAGCTCTTGCCCTCCTTGGTGGAGAGGCTTTGTAAGCATCTATTGTGGATGAACAATCTTGTGATGCTTAATTGAAAGATCAATTGCTCCCTTTGTGTTCTTCTCCCTTTTGGATGTTTTTGGTGCTTCCTTGATTCAACGGTTCATGCTTGGTCTCTTGGCCTACTCTATCTTGCTTTGATGTGTGGGATTACTCCTAGAGTCATCTAGTTCATCAAACCCCCACAAGCAAGACTTGAATCAAGATTTTCTCATTTCTAGGTTTGTGCACTTCTTTGGTAAAATCTCGAGAGATCGATTCTGCGAAGTGGATCTGACGGATCGTCGCTAGAAATAGGTCTCCAATACCATTAGGAAGGTGTGCTAGAAATTTGATCAAGTTTTATTGGTTGAATCAAAAGTTGGATCAAATTTCGCTTTGGATTAGGTGGAGATTTTCAAGATCGACTCTACCGGTCCGATCGGCCTTTCTACGGCGGTTCGACCGCCGTATATCAGATCATCGGTTTGGTCGAATCGAACGCCCACCGGTCCGATCGGTTAGTTGTCGGCCGGATCATTGATCATCGCCGGTCCGATCGCCTGCAGTAGCCGGCCGATCGCCTGCGGTCCAGTGAAGAACATTGAGTTCTTTTCTCCTTTTGTGTCGTGTGCTTGAGGGGTCTATCAAATTCAACACAAGGCTTCCGTTGTGTGCTCACTGAACTTCTTAGCTTCCATAGCTAAAGGAGTAAAGTTCGTGTTGGTTTTGATTTAGGTGAGAAAATTGTGAAAGCGCCTATTCACCCCCCCTAGTCGCCTTTCCGGTCCTACAATATAAATTCAATATCTATCTTTCAGTACTATTAAATTTTAATTTGGAGTTTATTTTATCTATCTTTTTGAATGTTTTAGTTCCTCACTTTCTTTCTCGTTAGACGCCGAAATCCCAGAAACATTGACACTCCCGATGTGCTAAGCGTTGTGTGTATCGATTGGACTGAAGTAAAGCACATCAAGAGTGTCAATATTTGAGATGAAGTTTCTGAAAGGTTTTGTTGTGATTGCTCAATCGCATACTTCCGTATGGCGAGTCATGGCAGACATGATGAGTTAATTGTATCTTGTGCGTAAAGTGTACAACCTCTGCAGAGTGTTAAACAATCTATTCGAATAGCCTCGTCCGCGGTCATGGACATGCTCGAGGATTTCACACGATGGGTAGATTTTCATAAAACAATTGGGAAATGCTAGTTGTGTGAGATAACTTGTGCAGCTGTGTGGATAACTTGTTTAGACTGTGTGTCCTTTGTGAAAATAAATATTAAACTATTACTGTTTATTTGTTTTAAATTATGCTTTCAATCTATTATTTGTATTCAATTGCAAATGTTGTATTTCTGCAAAAGAACCACAGAAGCTATTCCTTTGGAATAAGCCATTATCTATAAATTACATTCTGTGGTATGAATTACGAGTACGGTTGTGTACTCATGCTTGCTATAATCAATCAACAGAAGTGGTGAAATAGTCAGCCAACAAGGTCTACTTCAGGGATCGTGGAGAACTAGGTCGCGCTACCCCAGCCGATTGCCTGTGGGCATATGGATGAGCTTCACTGAAGTTATTCAGTTATGTTTCGCTGCAGCTTTATTGAGTTATTCGCCTTCTGAGGCATTAATTGTATGGTTTGACCTTAAGGTCGTTACTCTGATTATTCTTGCTATTTGCCTATTTATTAGTCAATCTTTGTATATGGAAATGATATTTCATCGATATTGCCACTGTGTGCACTAGCGTGATTCTGAACTAGTGTAGTATACACAGATGATCCAGAATTATATTTTTGGGTCCCGACACTTGGTCAATCTATTAAATCAATGCGCAGTGACTTGATAATCTACAAAGCTTCTTAATTTTTACTCTATTTGCTTATTTCTTGAGATTTTTTCCTTATCTGAAGTTTTTTATGATTACATTGTTGAATGGGGAGGAAAATTAGAGAAATCATTCTGCTTGTGTTGAGAGAGAGTTTTCTGCCGTAACTTTGTGTTAAGGATGAGCTTTACGACTGCTGTTTTTGCTTTACGACTACTATTTCGACTGCTATTGTTGCTTTACAATTGTTGTTTTCGCTACTGCTGTTTTTCGACCAGCATGAATTGCCCCTTGATTAGGCTGTGCAGCTTTGATCTATGATTTGCAAAAGTTATTTGGGTTTTGTAAGTATTATTTTCAGACAAAAATAATGTAAATACATTCATATATTTTGTTTACCCGACGATCAACGTGAAGCAACGAAACAAGGATGATCACACAGGCTTCGCTAAAGGAACAACGTGAAGCAACGGAACAAGGATGATCACACAGGCTTGATTAACACAAGAATTAGCGATGATGCCTCGGTACGCGGACGACGGGAATAGAAGACAGTGCTTAACTATAGAGCCAAATCAATGATCGATGGATTTGTATGTAGATTTAGAGGAAGTTGAAGTTGTAATCACGGAGACGTCCTGTCCACAATGTAGTCTTAAGAACATCAAGGATAGGATTGATGGTTGAGCAGAAGATAACAAACACGCTATAATGTACTTTCAGATGCGCATAGATGTTATTTTGGCCGCTGGGCCGAAGACCTATGCGACAGCAAGTAGTAGTCCTGATCAACCTGATTAAAATGGATATCATAATGTACATGACATGTATACTGCATGATTGTACGACTACTGCATGATAAATAAAATCCTTACGGTCGCTAATTATCAAATTGGATAGAACATTTAATATAAATTATAGGACATAGAAAAGGCTAAAAAAACTAACCGCATAATTGTACGGGCCACTCAGCTAACATATTCAAGGAACTATTTTTCCATGAAGGCGTATTTGAATTATACGTTTCTAAGACCCTCACATCTTAGTAGGCTCAAATGGAATTTAATTTCTCAATCAAATCGCATCATTCAATTACAGTACCTTAAGATGTATTTTGACTCCAAACATCTCTGATGTTCATCTTCAAACACAAAAATGTCATACAAAATCCTATTTAAAAAAGTCTAAAAATATACATTATACAAAAGGTATTCTAAAAAAAGTAAACTGTACCTTTTGATACTAAAAATTTCAAATACACGACTCACACTGCTAGTTAGTACTAATTGGGGAGCTAGGGCCAATAGGATATGGACCTGTTCCCTTTTCCACTTTTAATGATTATATTACGAGAAGTTTATGTAAAGATTCAATTCAAATCAGGAATCCCTCTCTCTCTCTCCTAACAATCATCTTGTATATGATGCCACTGTGGCACAACAGAGCTTTCATTTAGTTTCCGGGCCTACATCTACCTAACTTCTTTGACCAGAGGACACCTGAACAATTCCATTTCCATATATATGATGCTATACTACTTAGTGTGAGTGGTGGCACAACACAAAATCTATTGCAACAGTATATTCCACATTCCTCGATCATTCGTCCCATAGACCTCATGGACTTGAATCGGCCGATGGGCGAATCGAATCAGAGCGCGAGGCAAAGGCACACTCAATTAAGGATCGATCAACACATGCATGTATCTCTAATGGGGTGTCCATGGTCCAAGATGTTCCTAAATGTGCACTCTGTACATACACATACACACACACACACACACACATATATATATATATATATATATATATATATATATATATATATATATATATATATAAACGTCCGTTTCGTATTCCCGGAAGAATATACTTTCGCTTCGAATATACATTTAAATAAATATATTATACTTATTTATCATTTTCAGTATACGTAAATACCAATGATAAGATACTCCAATGCGACTTGATTGAAAAAATTTCATTAAAGTTCTTTATTTTTGCTATATACCCTTTTTTCATATATAAAAGAAGTATATACACAAATTTAGCTATAAAAGGTGGACTTTAATGATTTTTTTTTCATAGAACTCACTTTAGGGTATCTTATAATCATTATTGGAGTATACTCAAATAGATAAAGAGATATCATCATACGATTTAAGTACTATATGAGAAACGAGAGTACGTACTCCAGGAGTACTATATCATTTTCATATATATATATATATATATATATATATATATATATATATATAGATAGATACAGAGAGAGAGAATGGTATGGTACATCTGGGAATATGTACTCTCACTTCTTATGTACCATTTAAATCGTATGATAATACATGTTTCTCTATTTGAGTATACTCTAATAATGATTATAAGATACTGCAAAGTGAGTCTATAAAAAAAAATCTAAAAGTCTATTTTTTATAGCAAAATTTATGTATATAATTCTTTTATATATGAAAATAGTATATAACAAAAATAAATAACTACAACGAAATTTGTCAATCAAGTCTCGTTGGAATATGTTGTTGCAATGTTGTTGTAGTCCCCAGCTCAAATGTTGTTGTAGTCCCCAGCTCAAATGTTGTTGCAGTGCAGACACATGTATGCAGGTATGGGGCCCTTTGGTCCGCTTGCTTGGGCGTTGAAGTGCTGCTTTAGCAGCTAGCTCATCTCGACCACTCATGCGCCTTTGCGCCCCCCCACGCAGCTGGCTAAAAAGAGGCGATCATTGTTCGCGGCTCATCATGCACCAAACCGCGCATATTCTAGTGTTGCCGACGACGATGGTGGCGAAGGGGGACGGCACACGGCGGTCGCCGTCCTTGACCGGAGAGGGGGACCGGTCCGTGTGAGGAGCTAGGTCGCTTGGCGAAGACGCGCTCATAATTCGCCGAGGTGGCCGCCCGTTTTCGCGTGCTAAAGGGGATGGATGCATATACTACTACTAGGTGCATCGCCGATTGAGGTTTCTTGCACATTAATTAAGTTCCAGCTTGTACAGCAAAGATGGCAATGGCTAACAAACACCCTGGAGTTGTGGCATGCACAGTACCCTAAGTGCGTCATCTCGAGCATTGGACGACATGGATTGGTTTTCCACCATGGCTTTGCACAAACCCTTCAAATATTGTGTTGCCGAAAAAAGAAGTTTAAACTGCATCTAATCATGGCATGGTTCTAGCCACACTGTTCCATTTGTACAAGCCAGGTCAGAGCCTGTCCAGCAACTAGATGCGCTTGTTGTGTTTATAGGTTTGGCAGGGCAGCTGATTCGTAAGGTTGGGGGCACGATGTTACAGCTTGCGACCTCTTTTCTGCCTGTCCCGGAAATGCTCGGCATGCAGGCAACCAAGTGTGGCCGCCTGGCCAGTGCATCGACACAGCGTGTACCTGCATTGGCTTGGAGGAAGCACAGGCTAGGGCTTAGCTAGGCCAAGTTATTAATTATAGGATACATCTGAACATATTCTCTGAACAGACGCAGAACTAATCCTCGCCTCACTCGTAGATTTTTCTAGCCTTGTAGCCTGTAGGGCTATGCAGATGCAGTAGTAGTATTCACGAAAGGATTTTGGTTTGTTGCAATCCCAAAAACACACTGCCGCAATTAAAACCACTTCCTTTGCTTGCTCGAATCTCCACAAAAGAAGAGAAGATTTGGAGTAGCTAGCTGCATAATGCTCGAATCTCCGCAAAAGAAGAGAAGATTTGGAGTAGCTAGCTGCATAATGCTCGAATCTCCAAGAAGGCAAAAGATTTACCTCTTGCATCAGACATCGCTGGGAGGGTATTTGGGAGATCCAGAAAGTAAAGCAGGTTTCCACAAAAGAGGATCTTTCAATTCTTTTCATCATGACCTCACTAGCTAGATATATGCTAGTACTACTATAGATGTAGTGAGGTCTATGACAACGAAAGCAACAATTGGAAGTGGCACGACGGTACTTGTGCGCCAGTGTATATGAATTCCATTGATTTTTTTTTTTTGAAAAGCTTAACTCCGTGGAATTTTTGTAAAAGGAGAGAGAGAGAGAGAGCCCTACCAAGGCAAAAAAAAAGGTGCATTAAATCAAAGCAAAAAAAAGGGTACAAGAATGGAAAGGGCAATGCCACGTTACCTTCTTTTAGCCGGACGTAGAGATGGATTCTGACGTTGTCAAGCTTAACAGTAGCAAAGTTAGCAATGCTGTCCAACCCAAATAAGCTGTTCTGAAATGAAGATCACGGGGTAGCGTGCGCTTGGGAAGTAAGAAAGGCAGAAGAAAAATATACTCCTAAACTTTCATGAATGCGTAACAGAGAGTGTGCTCTATGAATGGCGCAACGCTGTTCCGCGCACAGCCAATTTTAGCATTGATTTGACGGGAAACTGCATTCGCTTAATGCGATATGGTACACCACTCGTGCAAATGTGATGGGGACGTAAGGTTTATCAAGATTTGCTATCGATGTGGCACCACCTAACGGGACTACAGGAGTGGTGAGCATGCTGCAATTTGTATGTATGGAAAAGGCATTTTATGGACTTTTTTTAAACTCAAGATCTTTTGATTCTGATACTGTATTGAGTTATATTCACCAATAAATTTATCTAAAAGTTTAAACTGATAAAGGAATAATCACCAATTTACTTATCTAAAAGCTTAAACTGATAAAAGAACAATCACCAATTTACTTATAGTTCGACGCTATCCACACATTTGAAAAATAGGACATCAGAGATGAGCTGGTTTAGCATGCAGTGCTGAACGAAATGTACTAATACGGACTGCTGTAATGGCATGTGTACATCTGTTCTACTCGGTACACACAAACACACATTATCCGAGGGACGATATCCTTGCCTTGCCTTCTTCTTTTCTTGGTTGTTGCGCAGCAGCAGCGGCGGGAGCAGTGGCAGGCGAAAGGTCCAGGCGGGACGCGGATCCTACGACGAGTACACCGTAGTTGCTTATTCTTAATTTCATTTTCGTCTAGTTACCGTGGACACAGAGAATATAATAAATATTATTTGATGATTAAAGTTTAGAATAGTTCTTATAACCGTACTATTAAACGCCCCTTGAAAAACAGGTAATTTTTAGTCCACTATATTTGTTATTATTACGGTAGTCACAATTAATTATTGTTATTCAACTAGTCTTAATTAATATAGTTTGTTGTCGTAATTAACTAGCGGATAATAATTTAGGTGTAGTTTATTACGACTTATTATTAAGAGGTAATGAATTAGTCATAACTAATGTATCGATAATTAATTAGTGCTTAATAATTAGCGGTAATTAATTAATCATAATTAATTAGACTTTATTATTTAAGTATGAATTAGTCAGTGGTTAAAAATTAGTGATAGTTAATCAATCGTAACTAGTTTGAGGAAGCACAGGCTAGGGCTTAGCTAGGCCAAGTTATTAATTATAGGATACATCTGAACATATTCTCTGAACAGACGCAGAACTAATCCTCGCCTCACTCGTAGATTTTTCTAGCCTTGTAGCCTGTAGGGCTATGCAGATGCAGTAGTAGTATTCACGAAAGGATTTTGGTTTGTTGCAATCCCAAAAACACACTGCCGCAATTAAAACCACTTCCTTTGCTTGCTCGAATCTCCAAAAAAGAAGAGAAGATTTGGAGTAGCTAGCTGCATAATGCTCGAATCTCCACAAAAGAAGAGAAGATTTGGAGTAGCTAGCTGCATAATGCTCGAATCTCCAAGAAGGCAAAAGATTTACCTCTTGCATCAGACATCGCTGGGAGGGTATTTGGGAGATCCAGAAAGTAAAGCAGGTTTCCACAAAAGAGGATCTTTCAATTCTTTTCATCATGACCTCACTAGCTAGATATATGCTAGTACTACTATAGATGTAGTGAGGTCTATGACAACGAAAGCAACAATTGGAAGTGGCACGACGGTACTTGTGCGCCAGTGTATATGAATTCCATTGATTTTTTTTTTGAAAAGCTTAACTCCGTGGAATTTTTGTAAAAGGAGAGAGAGAGAGAGAGCCCTACCAATGCAAAAAAAAAGGTGCATTAAATCAAAGCAAAAAAAAGGGTACAAGAATGGAAAGGGCAATGCCACGTTACCTTCTTTTAGCCGGACGTAGAGATGGATTCTGACGTTGTCAAGCTTAACAGTAGCAAAGTTAGCAATGCTGTCCAACCCAAATAAGCTGTTCTGAAATGAAGATCACGGGGTAGCGTGCGCTTGGGAAGTAAGAAAGGCAGAAGAAAAATATACTCCTAAACTTTCATGAATGCGTAACAGAGAGTGTGCTCTATGAATGGCGCAACGCTATTCCGCGCACAATCAATTTTAGCATTGATTTGACGGGAAACTGCTTGCGCTTAATGCGATATGGTACACCACTCGTGCAAATGTGATGGGGACGTAAGGTTTATCAAGATTTGCTATCGATGTGGCACCACCTAACGGGACTACAGGAGTGGTGAGCATGCTGCAATTTGTATGTATGGAAAAGGCATTTTATGGACTTTTTTTAAACTCAAGATCTTTTGATTCTGATACTGTATTGAGTTATATTCACCAATAAATTCATCTAAAAGTTTAAACTGATAAAGGAACAATCACCAATTTACTTATCTAAAAGCTTAAACTGATAAAGGAACAATCACCAATTTACTTATAGTTCGACGCTATCCACACATTTGAAAAATAGGACAACAGAGATGAGCTGGTTTAGCATGCAGTGCTGAACGAAATGTACTAATACGGACTGCTGTAATGGCATGTGTACATCTGTTCTACTCGGTACACACAAACACACATTATCCGAGGGACGATATCCTTGCCTTGCCTGCTTCTTTTCTTGGTTGTTGCGCAGCAGCAGCGGCGGGAGCAGTGGCAGGCGAAAGGTCCAGGCGGGACGCGGATCCTACGACGAGTACACCGTAGTTGCTTATTCTTAATTTCATTTTCGTCTAGTTACCGTGGACACAGAGAATATAATAAATATTATTTGATGATTAAAGTTTAGAATAGTTCTTATAACCGTACTATTAAACGCCCCCTGAAAAACAGGTAATTTTTAGTCCACTATATTTGTTATTATTACGGTAGTCACAATTAATTATTGTTATTCAACTAGTCTTAATTAATATAGTTTGTTGTCGTAATTAACTAGCGGTTAATAATTTAGGTGTAGTTTATTACGACTTATTATTAAGAGGTAATGAATTAGTCATAACTAATGTATCGATAATTAATTAGTGCTTAATAATTAGCGGTAATTAATTAATCATAATTAATTAGACTTTATTATTTAAGTATGAATTAGTCAGTGGTTAAAAATTAGTGATAGTTAATCAATCGTAACTAGTTTAGTGCTAATTAGTTAGGCATAATTAATTTAGTAGAAATTAACTAGTCGTAATTAATTAGTGATAATTAATAAATCATAATTGTTTAAGTCGTAGTTTATTAGTGGTAATTACACTAGTGCAAATAGAGTGGTTGAATTTACATGGTCATAATTAATTATTGGTAAGTAATGACTCGTAGTTAATTAGTAGTGACTAAATAAATGTAATTAATTATGATTAATTATGTATGTGCGTGTTAATTGTTTTTAATTAATTAATCATAATTAATTCAGTGTGTATTACTTAGATGTAATGAATTACTTGTAAGTAATTTTTTTTACAAGTAATCAATTTGTTGCTAATTAATTAATTATTCGTATTTCATTACTCGTATTTAATTGATTACTTGCATATAATATGAGGTAATTATTTGTGTCATAGGTAATTGCTGGTGAATAGATTACTCGTAATTAATTAGTATTAATTAGTTTACTCGTAATTAATTAGTGCTAACTACATACAATGTTTGTTATATCGCGTATGCCAAATCGGGTTGTTGTGGTTTTAGGTAATTTTGAACATGCAAGATTTGGTAGTGTTTTATGGCGACAGTCTCGTACGGGCCACACCCGATGGGTTGGATCTGTTGAGATGCCACTACAAGGTGGTCCGGGTGGAGAGGCTCGATGCGATGAATATTCACGAGCTTAGGAGCTGCATCCGGATGGAGTTCGACATGGAATCAATGGCGAAGAGTCATCGAGGGGATAACCTGCACGAATAGGGGAGCGCATGGCATATGAGAGCTGGTCAAGGTGAATGGAAGCGTAGCACGAGGCTAGTACATGTAGATTGTTTCGTAGCCCGAGACGGTGATATCGGAAGTCGATGGTGTACGTGAATTTTGTACACAAGGTGCTGAAAAACCTTGATGATGTTGGTGCCTTGGAAAGCAGGTAATCGCATGTAGAGCTTGAAGACGGTAGCACGAAATATGTTGTTTTGGAGGAAGTCTACGAGAGAAGACTTGCGCATAATTTTGTGCAAAATGAGGGGCAAAACTGTAGTGGTCGGCCCGCATTTACTGGCACAAGTATCTGCCGAACCTGCCTCTCGGGTTGGAGTCCGACGAGGATGTCGACCCAGGCTCGGATGGTAGCGTGGAGTACACACCCCAGGGTGGTGGTCCAACCGGCGAAATTGTGTCATCGGAGGCACCTTATGTGGCATCGAGACTTGATGGTATCACAGTGCATTTGCTCATACCGCCGCAAGAAGGGTCCCAATGGGGTTTTGATGCTAACACCCTCTTAGTTGGGCAACACTTCCCTAGCAAGGCGACTGTGCAACAAGCCATAGCACGGTACATCTTGTCCATTAGTCGTGTGTACCGGGTGCACAACTCCAACCCAGGACATTACGTAGTGAAGTGCGTAGTGCAAAGTTGCCTTGGCAAGGTCAGCTCTCACTGAGCAAAGTTCTTCGGCTCGGTCTTCACGGTTAAAGTGGTAACTGAGCAGCAGTCCATCCGATAGTCCATAGTGAGCCCGTCTATCGAGTCATGCAACTCGGGGTACGAGTGCACTACTTTCTCGAAGGAGGGCCGTCCAACAGGGAAGTGCTCCCAACTCCACAGCTTCAGGAGCACGTAGCAGATGGTAAGGCTCAGTTTCACACTAGTGTCGCGTCGCGAAGCATCACACATATGTGGTGCAGAGGACTGTTGATACCCAACTGTACTGAGGCATCGCCCCAGCCTCTGCGTCAGCCAAAGTCTCGGTGATGCGGATGAAGCTAGAGTACACCAATCACCTTGTGTGGTGGGAAACATGACCGAACCAAAGAGATGAAGAAGGTAAGCAACGAGGTGCGTCCTAACAATCTCGTCTGGTGCATCTTCTGGGCATTGACTAAAATTCCTCAGCCAAGTGTGAGGGACACCACGGGCGCTGTCTGGGACAGGTATGCCAAACTGGTGCCCCAATTGGGCCTTCCTGTCCGCCGGCGGACGACCTAGAACAAGTGGCTCACCCCCTGATCGAGAGACCAATCAATAATGAGATGTCCTGGAGAGTAACCGTCATCTCACCCCACCGAAAGTGGAAGGTGTGCATCTCAAGTCTCCACCTATTGAAAAGTGCTGACATCATACTACCGTCTAGGGTGAAGAGGCGTCTGACCGAGAGTAGTCTCGCAAAAGGGCAATAAGCCCGTGTCCTGAAGGATTGGGACGTAGCGAGCGTCGAGCTACTAGTAATTCCTCCTGGACCGAAGCACAAGGGGTGAAGGACCATCCTTGTCCCCGGTGATTCACAACTCGCACTAGTGATTCTCGTCGTAGAAGGGTTCCAAAAGCTATGGTAGAGGCATGGCTTGCAAGAGATAAGAGAGACAAATTATTAGCGAATATATTGATAATGATGATAAATTACTAGAAATTAAAAATTACAACTAATTAAGTGCGACTAAATTAGTTGAGACTAAATTAATAAGAGTGGTTCAATACCACTTAATTAATTAGGACTAATTAATTATCACAAATTAATTACAAATAAATAATTATGACTTAATAATGACAACGACATTGTTCAGGACTAGATTAATTACGATGAATTAAATAAGACTAAAATGATTACAACCAATTTATTGCCACAGATTAATTACAAAAATTAATTACGACAATGAGGGCACTAAATTAATTATGACTTAATAAGGGCACTAAATCAATTACGACTGATTAACAACGACTAAATTAATTATGACTAATTAATGACGGCTAATTAATTAAGACGTAATGTGCTACGACTAATTAATCCAAACTAATTATTTATGACTAATTAATTAACTAACACTAACTATTTATGACTAATTAATTTATGACTAATTAACTATGCCTAATTAATTACGTAAGATTAATTTAACTACGATTAATAAACTCACACAAATTTTATTACAAAAATTAAAAAATGATTAAATTAAGTATGCCTAAATAAGTACAACTAATTAACTAAGAATATTAACTACAATTAATTAACTAACTACATAGTTAATAAAGAAAATACATACAAAAAAAATTACCTGCTAATATGGCTACTAATGGCAGCTGTAAACAATGCTTAATCATTTGCGAAAATGAAATCGACAAAACGAGTCGGAATGAGAAAGCGAGCGAGCAACGATGAGAGTTTGCGAACCGTCTTGCTGTCGCCTCAGATTCTCTCCCGCGCGCGAGGCTTGCATACATGCATGTAGAGACATGGATGGTGGCAGGGAATAAAGGGGGAATAAAAGGTGAAAGTGATGGATGGCGATAGGGATTAAAGCGGGCGGTGAGGCCAGGGATGACTGGCTTGGCGTGTTTGGGCGCGGACCATGCGGAGGAGGCTTGCCGGCGACACTTGTGCGACGGGCTTGTCCGGCGGCGACGCGCTTCTCAGCGACACACGTGCGGTCCAGGCGGTGGGCGTGTGGAGGCGACGCTGTCCGGGCGGTACACCTTTTGTCCAGGCTATGGGCGTGCGACCGAGATTGATGTCGGTTGCAGGAAGCATAGAAAATGGAGGCAACACGTGCCGACATACCCCTTATCCGGGCTATGGGGCGGTCGAGATTGATGCGGCGCGGAAGCACGAAATGCACATGTGACGGCTTGAGGTACGTCCGAGCTACAATTTTTGGCAATACCGTGTAAGGAGAGCCACATTTGTTAATACCGGTCGAAACAATACTATTTAGAAAAAAAAAACCTGGGAAATTCCGAGTGACTTATACTCCTCTATGCTTTTTATTGAAAAAAAAAATTCAAGATGAAAAATTTGCATTCTAAGTAGGCTGTGAAGTCTAGTAAATGGGGACGTGTGTTTCTAAGTTGATTTATGCTTTCTTAAGTGCAAGTGATATTTTTCAACCATTAAATCAATCCAAAATTAGACACGCACATTTCAAAACTAATCAAAGGAAAAAAATCGACTTAACCGTCATTCATTCCCAAGTTGATTTAGCATTATAGTCAACAGTAGGCTCATCTTTTGTTTGTCATACATGAGATTTTATGGTATGGACAGATTCAAACTTGATGTGCTTATTGCAGTTCATGAGTTATCTTTCCGGGGAAACTAATTTCATCGTCCTTATTGGATTGGCATGAAAAGCATGGTACACATTGACACTGAAACACTGCAGAGATATTTTTAGTAGCATCAGATCACTTTTAGTCTAGTAAAATAGAGTGCTTTTAATATAGCAAGACAAAAACTACGATAGACCAAGTACCAATCTATGTTGAGTTAACATCAGAGTAAGAAAATTTGACTACTCCTTACAGTGTCAAGTGCGACGGGATCTATGTTGAGTCAACATCATAGAGCAAGAAAATTCGACTACTCTCTACGGTGGCAAATTCGACTACTCTTTACAGTGGCAAGTGCGAGGGGATAGATTACATGTATGAATGGAAGTGTCTATCTTTCTCTAATGATTTGATCTTTCAAATAGATAAGTACGAGAAACTTTATATGATTTATATTTAATGAGTAATGTTATTATACATACTATAGCTGTTCGCTGGTTAGCTCTTGAACTTTTCTCATAGCGAGACAAAAAAACTACGGTAGATCAGATACCAATCTATGTTGAGTCAACATCATAGAGCAAGAAATTCAATTAATCTTTATACCGAGCTACTAGTAATTCCTCCTGGACCGAAGCACAAGGGGTGAAGGACCATCCTTGTCCCCGGTGATTCACAACTCGCACTAGTGATTCTCGTCGTAGAAGGGTTCCAAAAGCTATGGTAGAGGCATGGCTTGCAAGAGATAAGAGAGACAAATTATTAGCGAATATATTGATAATGATGATAAATTACTAGAAATTAAAAATTACAACTAATTAAGTGCGACTAAATTAGTTGAGACTAAATTAATAAGAGTGGTTCAATACCACTTAATTAATTAGGACTAATTAATTATCACAAATTAATTACAAATAAATAATTATGACTTAATAATGACAACGACATTGTTCAGGACTAGATTAATTACGATGAATTAAATAAGACTAAAATGATTACAACCAATTTATTGCCACAGATTAATTACAAAAAATTAATTACAGCTTAATGAGGGCACTAAATTAATTATGACTTAATAAGGGCACTAAATCAATTACGACTGATTAACAACGACTAAATTAATTATGACTAATTAATGACGGCTAATTAATTAAGACGTAATGTGCTACGACTAATTAATCCAAACTAATTATTTATGACTAATTAATTAACTAACACTAACTATTTATGACTAATTAATTTATGACTAATTAACTATGCCTAATTAATTACGTAAGATTAATTTAACTACGATTAATAAACTCACACAAATTTTATTACAAAAATTAAAAAATGATTAAATTAAGTATGCCTAAATAAGTACAACTAATTAACTAAGAATATTAACTACAATTAATTAACTAACTACATAGTTAATAAAGAAAATACATACAAAAAAAATTACCTGCTAATATGGCTACTAATGGCAGCTGTAAACAATGCTTAATCATTTGCGAAAATGAAATCGACAAAACGAGTGGGAATGAGAAAGCGAGCGAGCAACGATGAGAGTTTGCGAACCGTCTTGCTGTCGCCTCAGATTCTCTCCCGCGCGCGAGGCTTGCATACATGCATGTAGAGACATGGATGGTGGCAGGGAATAAAGGGGGAATAAAAGGTGAAAGTGATGGATGGCGATAGGGATTAAAGCGGGGGCGGTGAGGGCAGGGATGACTGGCTTGGCGTGTTTGGGCGCGGACCATGCGGAGGAGGCTTGCCCGAGCGACACTTGTGCGGACGGGGCTTGTCCGGGCGGGGGGCGCTGACGCGCTTCTCCAGGCGACACACGTGCGGTCCAGGCGGTGGGCGTGTGGAGGCGACGCTGTCCGGGCGGTACACCTTTTGTCCAGGCTATGGGCGTGCGACCGAGATTGATGTCGGTTGCAGGAAGCACAGAAAATGGAGGCAACACGTGCCGACATACCCCCCTTATCTGGGCTATGGGAGCGCGGTCGAGATTGATGCCGGGCGCGGGAAGCACAGAAATGCACATGTGACGGCTTGAGGTACGTCCGAGCTACAATTTTTGGCAATACCGTGTAAGGAGAGCCACATTTGTTAATACCGGTCGAAACAATACTATTTAGAAAAAAAAACCTGGGAAAATCCGAGTGACTTATACTCCTCTATGCTTTTTATTGAAAAAAAAAATTCAAGATGAAAAATTTGCATTCTAAGTAGGCTGTGAAGTCTAGTAAATGGGGACGTGTGTTTCTAAGTTGATTTATGCTTTCTTAAGTGCAAGTGATATTTTTCAACCATTAAATCAATCCAAAATTAGACACGCACATTTCAAAACTAATCAAAGGAAAAAAATCGACTTAACCGTCATTCATTCCCAAGTTGATTTAGCATTATAGTCAACAGTAGGCTCATCTTTTGTTTGTCATACATGAGATTTTATGGTATGGACAGATTCAAACTTGATGTGCTTATTGCAGTTCATGAGTTATCTTTCCGGGGAAACTAATTTCATCGTCCTTATTGGATTGGCATGAAAAGCATGGTACACATTGACACTGAAACACTGCAGAGATATTTTTAGTAGCATCAGATCACTTTTAGTCTAGTAAAATAGAGTGCTTTTAATATAGCAAGACAAAAACTACGATAGACCAAGTACCAATCTATGTTGAGTTAACATCAGAGTAAGAAAATTTGACTACTCCTTACAGTGTCAAGTGCGACGGGATCTATGTTGAGTCAACATCATAGAGCAAGAAAATTCGACTACTCTCTACGGTGGCAAATTCGACTACTCTTTACAGTGGCAAGTGCGAGGGGATAGATTACATGTATGAATGGAAGTGTCTATCTTTCTCTAATGATTTGATCTTTCAAATAGATAAGTACGAGAAACTTTATATGATTTATATTTAATGAGTAATGTTATTATACATACTATAGCTGTTAGCTCTTGAACTTTTCTCATAGCGAGACAAAAAAACTACGGTAGATCAGATACCAATCTATGTTGAGTCAACATCATAGAGCAAGAAATTCAATTAATCTTTATAGCGGCAAGCGTGAGGTGTTGGATCATGTGTACGAATGGAAGTGCATATCTTTCTCTTCCGCATGGATTAATATAGAAATTTTTATATGATCTATATATTCAGTAAGAAACTTGGTTATGCAAATCATATATAGCCGTTCTTTGTTTAGCATTTGATTTTTTAAAAGAAAAAAGTGAGATACTGCCAAATTCATCCCGCGGAAAATCAAAGGTGTACGGTTTTCATTTAGCAGATGTATGACCTAAGAATTATTGCAAAGAAAACCCACGAAACTCAATTAATCCCAGCCAAAAACGGTTGGCTTTGCTTTGGATTTGGAGCTAAAGGGCAAAAGGCTATAGAGAAGGGAAAGCAAGGAATAGCAGTAGCCGAAGAGGAGCCCCAAGCTTTCGCTCTATTCCGTCCCCTTCATATTGGCCGCCTCCTTTGCCTCACTAGTCACTCCCCAGTGCTACTCCTACTCCCTACTCTCCTCTGATCCTCTCCTGCTCGTCTCCTTGAACAGAGAGAGAGAGAGAGAGAGAGAGAGAGAGCACAGAGCAGTGTGTCCTTGCACTGTCTGTACCCTCCCTCTCCCTCCCCAACCCGTCAAATCCTTGGATGCGCCCTCCCCTGAGCCGCCCCCGGTTCTTGCATTGCTCGGCGCGGCGCGGCGCTGGTCGCCTCCGTGTCCTCGGCCGCGTTCTTGGTTGGATTCAGATTTCAGGTGCTAGGACCATTTACTTCTGCTGTCCTGTCCTGGGCGTTTCTGTAAAGCCGGGGCATTAACTGCTACTGGCATTGATCCATGCGTTCTGAGCTGGGCTGTAGGTTTGGTGCGTGGACCAGGAGTCTCTCTTAAGACTTTGAGAAGCTCGTGTTTGCTCGTGGCTTTTCCCAGTGATTGATTCATCCTCCTTTTGGGATGCTGTGGTGGATTCTTGTTTCTTTTGAGCTACTGCCTGGATCATTACCCAACTAGCGGAGGAACTCTCGGGAATTCCCTCGTCCTTCTGCCCATAGTTTGGAATAACAGGAGCTGGTTTGGATTCTTCCAAATAAGGGTCAGGGGAAAGTTTTGAGGAACAGGGAGAAGTAGAATCCTGTTCTGGCGCGGCGGAGTTTGGAGGTTTGAGGCGGGAGGAATCATCCCTGGAGCTGCATGAGGAATCATTGAGACAATGAGAGATGAGAATTCAAACAAGAACAAGGTAAGGGTGTCCAGATCAACAGCTGTCCTGTTCATAATTTCTGAATGTTAGTTTCTGATCTTGTTTTTGGTTCTAATTGGTGTGGAAGAAGCTGTCATGGTCCAAGACCCTTGTTAGGAAGTGGTTCAACATCAAAACAAAAGCTAAGGACTTCCATTCAGATTATGCAGTGGAAGAAGGTACAAACTATTGACTTCAGGCCACCTCTCTCAATCTTAAATTGACGAGTTTCAGTTCACTAGATGATTTCTCACATTAAATTCTTGTATTCCTTTTTACCACCATATTTTTTTTTGTTATTTTGGTTGAATAACAATGCCTGTGGTTTCCAGAAGCAAGTTTGACCTCTCGATTCCTGTTCTCTTGTGTAGAGAGATTTTTTATTGTTGCAGAAACAACCAAAACATGCTTGAGACCACAATAAAAAAAGATTTTGTTTCACTGTGCTTGTGCTAAAATTCGTTCTGATCATTTCAGTGGGAGTGCAGTGGAGGACCAGTTTCTCAGAGAGAGATGTATGCAAAGCCAAGAAAAGCAGAACAGGTACGTTTTGCTGGCCTCCTCACACTAACTATTGTATGTTCAGATCTTTCATTTCTTTTTTGTCTGGTGCAAAACTGCAAATGTTAACTACCAGTCAACATTGTGTCCAATGCGCAACTGAATTAACTGTGTGTTTCCTTAGAGAGGTTGCCTAGGAAGAATGTGGCTCGAGATTGTCGAGTGGGAAATGGATTTGACCGTGCTTATATCACAAGCACACAGGACTACAGGTAAACATTGTGCTTTTCTAGAACTTGATCAATTCACTGATCATTGTTAAAGAGAATTCCTTTGATATGGCAATCCATATACTCGTGCGCATAGGGTCTTCGTTGCTACATGGAATGTGGGTGGAAGGTCACCATCGAGTCATTTGAATCTGGAGGACTGGCTTCATACATCTCCTGCTGCTGATATATACGTAATTGGGTATAACTCTAAACTCATGCATTTACTTAATTATATATTGTTGGCTGTACAAAATAAGAAACATATTAAAATGATTTAGTAATTAGTACAAATCAAAAGAGGAACTGTAACAAAAATTATCATGTCAGGTTTCAGGAAATTGTTCCTTTGAATGCTGGTAACGTCCTGTTGACTGAAGACAATGGTCCAGCGAAGAAATGGGTTGCTCTTGTAAGGAAAACGCTCAACAATCTAGACCTCCAAGGCTCTGTTGTGTACAATTACCACACCCCCTCACCGGTTCCAGATCCTATTGTGGAGCTCAATGTTGATTTTGAGAGATCATCAAGAAGACAAAGGAACTCCTCATTCTTCCATCGACGATCATTCCAGTCCTTCAATCGAAGTTCAAGAATTGACATGATGGATCCTCACTCGTTAGTGGACCGTCGTTTCAGTGTTTGTGATCGGATTAGCTTTGGGAGCAGGCCAAGTGATGTTGACACCAGTATGAGATGTGGTGGGTCATCTGATGATGAGAATATTGACGACGAATCACCTAGTGGTATATTCTTCCCACCAATGCCGTGCGGATATGGTGCTCCACTATGCACTGATGACAACAATAGACGGTTGATAAACTCTAGGTAAGTTTTCTTTAGACAATGAATATAAATAACTTATTGTGCCTTTAAGTTAATTTCTGGTTGCGAAACTAGCTTGATGACATAGTGCTCAGCTCTACAATAAATTTTCACTGAAATTCCGTACAGACTTCATCATTGGAATGACTACAAATCTCTGAACTGAAATTCAGATTTTCTATAAAACAGCAGGTATTGCTTAGTTGCCAGCAAGCAAATGGTTGGAATTTTTCTCATGGTTTGGGTACGGAGTGATATAAGGGAGCATGTGAAGAACTTAAAGGTTTCATGTGTTGGTAGAGGCTTGATGGGTTATCTTGGAAATAAGGTATTGTTTGCTATATTCTTTGTTTCTCCTAGGTGTTTATTAGTTAATTTTAAGTTCATTAAATTTTGCAGCAAGTATAGTGACATTTGATTCCTCACTTCTGCTTTTGATTTTTAGTTGAGATCCTGTTAGTATGTGCATTCACATTCTTGGAACTTTTTGGTTGGAGCGAAATTCTTGAACTTCTTTTTGCTTTACATGATTATATATTTCTATTCATTCTTTCCACTTTATTTTTTCTTAACTCAGGGATCGATATCAATCAGCATGTCTCTGCATCAAACAAGCTTCTGCTTTGTTTGCACACACTTAACCTCAGGTCAAAAAGATGGCGATGAACTTAGAAGAAATGCAGATGTGGTGGAAATTTTGAGGAAGACCAGATTCCCATGTGTTCATGGTGCAGGTGATGAGAAGTCACCAGAGACAATTCTTGACCATGAGTAAGTGTCTGCTTCTCATGTTCTAGTACTTCAGCTCAGTTAAACACATCAAATAGTCAGTAGAACAAAATTAGAAGAAAAAAAATTGAAGACAGCAATCTTAGTCTATCATTTGTTTGTTTCTTTCAGCCGAATCATATGGCTCGGAGATCTGAATTACCGGATAGCTCTTTCCTATCGCTCAGTGAAGGCTTTAGTTGAGATGCACAATTGGAAACAGTTGTTGGAAAAAGACCAGGTTAGCTATTTTCATGAGGACTTTAAAAATGTCATGCCTCTTGAAGCAACTAGCGCAGCAATGTAGATACATTCTTTGCTTTGTTTCTTACGTGTAACATTTCTGTCACAGCTTCGTATAGAGCAAAGATATGGTCGGGTATTTGCAGGCTGGAAAGAAGGGAGGATTTATTTTCCTCCCACATACAAATACTCGTACAACTCTGACAGATATGCAGGCGACGATATGCATCCAAATGAGAAGCGAAGAACACCAGCATGGTAAAATTCATAAAACATAACTTACTGATGCTATTGTTTAATATGGTAACATCGAAACCTCTCAACTTACACCTTCACCTTCTGGATTGCGGTGCTTATAGCAATGATTTTTGTGAAGGTGTGACCGCATTCTATGGTATGGGAGAGGTCTAAATCAACTATGTTATGTCCGTGGCGAGTCTAGATTCTCAGACCACAGACCTGTATACAGCATTTTCACCGCGGAGGTTCAAATACCGAGCCAAACACAATTCAGCAGTTTTACTCGTTCTAGCTCTCTAATCGGGGTGGATGAACTACCATACCCAGCTTATCCACGCAGTTACACAGACATCAATTTTTATTGATTGTGTATCTCGATGGAGCCAGGGTTTGTATTCTATATTCCCCAGTCTCACATTGTTTAAACTTGTTGCTCTGACTACTTCTCTGAATTCCATGTGAAAGCGTTCTATTCATCATAACTTCCATGTGTTTACTGCAGACATTCTTCAGTACCAGAATACACCAGTTGAACTGCATTTCTCCCAAGATTCCAGCAATTGGAATATTTGTAGACAACAGGTGATTCCTGAACTATTGTTTTTCCCCCCTTCTGTTTTTGTGCCTCATCATTTATACTACTACTACTACTACTACAGTATGCAGAGGGTATGTTTCTTTAATATAATCCTTGGAAAGCTTACCGCAACTAATACCTCAATTCTGACCATTGTGCACATGCAGGTACTCAAGGAGGTGCTTTCTAATTGTAAAATTAGGTATGATCTACTTGACTACTTTCATATCAATGTCATTGTGTGAGAAATTTGAACAAATAAAATGACTAAGACGTCTTGCACTTGTCAACAGGGAGATTTGCGCAGTTATGCACAGTTTTGAATCTAACCATCCCCGAGTACCGATTTACAACAACAAAAAAAAACAGTAGAGTTTCAGTTCCGAAATAAGCTAATCACTGACAGTTGAAGCTAATCGGTGTTGTGCTTTTGGATACCCCCTTCATGATACAGAGTTTCTTTTCCCGAGCCATTTGTACCTGGAAGGCTTGTTTTCTCTTTTGCTTTCTTTTTGCTTGGTCTTCTGAATTCTAATGTAACAAGAGCCACTTGGCTCAAATATTTTAATTGGAAGCAACCATCATTTGTACATCAGTTTTGTTCTTGTTGGAACCTTTCACCATTGTATGTGTTTGATACTAGTAGAGTGCTATGGTTCATGCTTGCCAAGAAATGATAGCCAGCACACTGCATTTCATTCAGGCTTGTGCACAAAGCAATGTGCTGAAAAAGTGTCACGCACAGAAGCTGCCTGCCTCTGGAATCTGTATGCCTCATTGTGCTGCTGCAGCCTGCAATGTGTTTGTTTTCTTTTGCTGCATCCTTTTCCTTCACTATGAGGTGAAATATACAACTCAATAGAAAAAGCAGCAGTGCAGGGGCAGCACCGTGGGCAGGCTAGGGAACATGAAAGCAGTGGGGCCCAAAAGGAAGGAAGGCTCAGATGCAGATGCTAGTAGTACTACTCATCAAGGGCAGGATGCATGCCATGCCAAGAAGGCAAGCATGTAAGTCTAGCGCTCCTACTAGTACCATGTCTCTGCCTTCCTTTTCTCAAAAGAATAGAAACAAAAACAGAGACAGGCCGCTGGTCCAAACTCCAAAGTCCCAAAGTAGCATCTCAGTAGGGAGCTAGGACCACTTCTGTTTTTCGTTCTTTTGCTTTTTCACTGGAGTATAACCCTGATTTTGCATACACATGTGGGATTCTGTAAGAGTTTACATAGAAGAATGTGTGGACTATACTAGTAGTACACTACAACAACTTAATATACTGCTTCTTGTAGCGGTAGAGAGCAGTTGTTGGTTAAATTGAGTAGCTGCTTTTTGGGATTAGCCAGTCTAGAACACCTCAAAATCAGCATCATAGGGCAAACAAGGAACATGCCGTAGGTAGAACAACTCGAGGTTGGCAATGGTAGCATGTCTGGCAGAGACGATGCATATAGACAGCATGTTGCTGTTGGAATTGCTTAGGGTGTGTTTGGTTGGATATTTGGTTGTCCGTATGCACCATCTGATCTGGCTAAGTTCGTGCAAAAGTTACTTCCAGAACACGAGGATTCACCTTCGCTCGCGAGCCAGGCCACGACCCACGGGGATGCAAGCATGCTCGGCCTCGGTTCTTAGGAACTTGCATATGCGCGTGCAAACCCAGCGTTAGGGTTACCACGTTGCATCCCGAGGACCTCAACCCCCTCACTGCTTGCTCCCCTCACCTCGTTCTCACATCTCCCTCCTCTCCCTCGCGCGGCGCACCTCGCTCCTATCATCGTTCGCTCCTCTCCCTCGCATCTCCCTCCTCTCCTTGCCTCGTTCTCCCTTGCTCCCGAATCCAGACGTTGGAGCCACGCTTGCAAACCTCTCGCCGTCCCTTGTCGACTGAGCACGAAGGTAAGTCCGGCGGTTACCCTTCTGAGGAAGGTACGGTTTCCCCTCTCTCCCTTGCTTGTTGCTCCCCCTCTCCCATGTAGGCCCTTTCGTTGTAGATGATTGGTTTCATGATTCCGCATTAGAGATGGTTTTCTTCTTTGGAGTATTTGCTTGCTAGGTGTGGACTTGTGTAGATCTGGCCGAGATCCAACCTTGGTTCATGGTAGTTTGTTTTTTTGTTGTTCCCTTTGGAAGATTTTCATGGTAGCCTTGGCCTAGATATGGTTTTTGTGTTAGAAAATTTTACTACCTTTGTCAAACCTACCATGTAGATCTGTCCTATGTATGTTTTTTTTTTGACATGTAGTAGAGGTTCTTGCTGTGAACTAATGGATGTTATTTCTGACATGGATAGTAGTGGATGAATTGTTTTGCCGTGAATTGTTCAATTTGCGCTCACCACATATGTACATGGGATTTGGTTTTGGTGTTAGAAAATTTCACTAGCCTTACGAACCTCCCATGTAGATATGTGCTATGGATGTTTTTCTCACATGTAATAGAGGTTCTTGCTGTGAACTAGTGGATGTTATTTCTGACATGGATAGTAGTGGATGAAAATTTCTTGCTGTGAACGTGTTCAATTTGCAAGTACCACAGATCTACATGGGACCTAGTTTTGTTGTTATAAAATTTCACTGGATTTGTCAAACCTCCCATGTTGATTTGTGCTATGGATGTTTTTAATGTAGAAATGGCATGCCATTGAAAATTTGTGGATATGTTATGCTTATCATTGTAATATGAAGCATCAATTTTAATCTGAGCATTGCATCATTGGTCGGTGAAGGTATGACACTGGAGGAGCATCCCTAGGATGTGGCAGCTGTGTCATACATGCATGTAAACTTGCTGCATTCAACTGAGATTGCAATGACATTGTGACAACGCCATCATGTAATACTGATATATTGGTATTGTGTTTGGTTCGTAGATGGATGACCTGGGACGTAAACGACAACTACTAATTGTGAGGGGTGCAGATCTAGCTGTTGTCATGTGTGCTTACATGCTTGCCATAATTAGAAGAGCTAGAGCTAGACAATCCTCACCTGTGATTTCCTATGGCCCTATGGTAGAAAGGCACATAGCTTGGCAGTCGAACCTACAATGGATCTGCAATTCAGATGACACACATTGTTTGGAGCATCTTAGGATGAGGAGGGCCCCCATTTTCCATCTCTGTAATTTGTTTCATGCAAAATAGCTGCTGCGAGACAACATTAATACCTGTGTTGAGGAAAACATTGCCATGTTTCTCCTAATTGTTGGCCACAACAATAGGTGTGGATATCGTGGGGATATGTGCATGATCTTAGAGTGATTAGTCAATTGGCAATGGCGTTGTTGGTTTGTCAAATCTCGCGTTTTCGGCAAACTTCTATGCTGTCAGGTCATTGGCGGTCCGACCGGCTATGTCGCCGGTCAGACCGGCCGTGTGGCAGTCCGACCGGCGATGCTTGCCGGTCCGACCGACCATAGTTTATGATGGAGTTTGGGGCTAGGCCAAAAATAGGTTGTGTAGGCTTGAGAGGGGAGTCTTCTGGATGTGGTCACATAATTTTTGGAGCTCCCAGTCAAAAGTTCTATCAATTTGAAAATTCCGAGAGCTTATGGATTTCGAGTTGAAATTTGGCTAAGTCTTTTTGGGCGGTCGGACCATTGCTCGAATCGGTCCGACCATTGGGAAATCGGTCCGACCGGCTTGGGGCTACGACCGGCTTCCACTTGGACTTCGGCCATTTTGGCATTAATGTGTTTTCGTTGTGTTTAATGCATGAGTTTCAATGCTTTATTGTTGCATATTGCATTGTTGAGCTAACGTGGGTCAAGTTGTGAAGAACTTGTTCCCGGAGACGATTTGTTTGTCTATTGCTGTGTAGGTGGCGTGCAGGTCAACGACGTCAATGGTGAGGTGGATTGGGACTACGCTTGGAGAGCTGAGGTCCAGAACGATCATGGATGCCGGGTGAGGTCGTGTGACTCAAGCAGGGTGCTGAATGGACAAGATGGATCGAACGAGCAGTTCGTTGCAGCTGGTTGGATCTAGCGGCGCGGGGGTCGGTGCAAGTGCCTCGGAGGTTCCGATAGGATTCGACGGAGAGACTTGCCGACATGTTGAGGGCCGCTGATCAACCTACACGTGGTGAAGTAGGGGATTGCTTCAACAGATTGATGTGTGTGAGTGGGTCCCATTTGTGTTGGGCCTTAATGGGAGCCCATGTGAGAAACCCTAGCCTCTCCTATAAATAGAAAGGGGGGAGATGGAAAAACTCTTTTGAAGCACTTAAGCCCTTATTTGCAAAATTCATTTCCAGGGTTAAGGCTAGGAGAGAAGAGGAGAGGAGAGGAGATTTGAGTGTGCTCTTGGATTGAGCTCTTGTCCTCCTTGAGGGAGTGGCTTTGTAAGCAACATGTTGAATCAATCAATCTATTGATGTTTTCTTAAGGGTGAAGTCTCTTTTGTGTTCCTCTCTCTTTTGATGATTTTGGTGCTTCCTTGATCTTAGTGTTTATGCTTGGTCTCTTGATCGATTTTATCTTGTTTTGATGTGTGGGAATACTCCTAGAATCATCTAGATCATCAATCCCCCACAAGCAAGTCTTGGATCAAGATTTTCATATTTCTAGGTTTTAGAACACTTCTTTTGTAAAACCTTGAGAGATCGTTTCTTCGAAGTGGATCTGACGATCGTCGCTAGAAATAGGTCTTAGATATCCTTAGGGAGGTGTGCTCCAATTTTGGTCAAGTTTCATTGGTTGAATCAAAAGTTGAACCAATTTTTGTTTTGGATTTGGGCATTGTGTGTTGCCTCTGGACTAAATCGGTCTGACCGATTTTACACCGCCGGTCCGACCGCTCGACAATCAGACAGCCAGTTGAGGCCGGTCCGACCGCCAGGCAGTCAAACCGCCAGCAGCACACCGGTCCGACCGCCCAGTGAGATCAATTCTCTATATTTATGTATTGTGGTTAAAGGGGTAATTGAATTCAGCACAAGGCTTCCTCTGTGTGTTTACTGATCTTCCTAGCTTTCATAGCTAAAGGAGAAAAGTTCGTGTTGAATTTGATTAAGGCGAAAAATCGAGAAAGCGCCTATTCACCCCCCTCTAGTCGCCTTTACGGTCTTACAATAGGTTTAGGGCTTTGCATCCAATATTTAGATCCATTGAAACCATTAGCTGATACTTTCAGGAGGTTCTCTTTGTTGTTGGGGAGTTGCACCACGAGATGATCCAGCCACTCTCCACTGAAATCCCCCCTAAAAACCAAACAAATAGGAGGTTCAATCCCTACTTCAAGGTAAAATTATCCTTTTAAAGACTTAGGTAATATTCAGTTCACACTCAATCTATAGAGAGATTTGTGGTGGCCTAAATTGCTTCCATGTGTATTAGGACTGCATTGGTGCAATTGATAGGACCCATGCGCTCGCAAGGGTTCCTACAAAAGTCTCGGCAACCTTTAGGGGTAGGAAGGGCACTACTACCCAGAATGGCATGGCTGCTGTTGACTTTGATCTTATGTTTATTTATGTCCTTGCTGGTTGGGAATGGTCGGCCCATGATGCTCTCATACTTGCTGATTCTTAGGAGAGGGATGATGGCCTAAGGGTCCCCAAAGGTATACTAGATAATTACATAGAAGTTGATGTTAGTCACAATTTTCTCACACTTATGGTAGTAATGTTAAGGGTACTTTGTCATTTGGCAGGCAAATACTACCTTGTGAATGCTGCATATGCTGCTCGACCGAGCTTCCTTCCACCATATCAAGCCACACAGTACCACTTGAGAGAGTATGGTGGAAGGAATTACCCTCGTAATGAGAGGGAGTTGTTCAACCTACAACACTCCTCTCTTAGGGTGCCAGTCGAAAGGGCCTTCGGCACGTTCAAGAACATGTTCAAGATTGTTTACAACAAAAATTTTCACCCATTCAAGACCCAAGTCAAGTTAGTTATGGCATGTGCTATCCTACACAACTGGATTCTTCAATATGGAATGGATGAGTGTGTCCCAGTGGAGTCCACATGGGGTGCAAACTCTATCGATGAGGAAGGTCATAATGACATTGCACATGATAATAGGGCATGGTCTAGGATGAGGGATCACTTGGCTAGGGAGATGTGGCAGAATAGGGGGTCCTCTCTTGTGTGATGGTGTTGCACTTTGTCATTTGCATTATGAACATCTGCACAATGCAGCATGAACGAGACTAATGGTTGAATGTAATGATGATGATTTCCTTCTTATTTTCAGCATTGTATCTTATTTCTAGCATTGTAACTTATCCCTACAGTGGATTTTCAATGTCTAGTTGCATGCAATGATGATGATTTCCATCTTATTTCCAGCATTGTATCTTATTTCTAGCAATGTATCTTATTCCTACAATGTATTTTTGTGTGTGATGATGTGGGTGGGGGGAGAGGGGGATGAGCAGGGGGTATGGTGGTCAATGGGCTAGGCACGCCCTTCTCTAGATAAGTCCAATGTCTAGCTTCATGCTTCGACGCCTGGTTGAGCTCAATGGGCAAGGTGTCAAGACCGATAAGGGGTTCAAAGAGGTCCACCTCAATCAGGTTGCTAGGGCTTTGACTGAGGACACATGTATTGAGGCTAGTGGAACTCAGGTGAATAGTACTTGTATATGCATTTTCTTTTACTTATAATTTATGATTAATTCATGTTCAACTTATTTGTTGGTTGATATCTATTGCTAATGATGTGCTGAGATGCTTTTCAACCTTGGCATTCCTTGGGTCATTCTTGGACACTATGAAAGCATGAGCTTGTTGGGAGAATCAAGTGAGGTATGCTCCACTTTACTAGCATACTGCTATATATTTGAAAACACAACAACAATATTGTAGTTATTTCATGTGGTTCTCAGAACAAATGCACCAAAGGAAGCTGTATTTGGAATTCGTTTTAACTGTTCTGATCATCTTCTTTCCTTTTTCTTTTTTGAGATGCAAGCTTCTAATTTTGGCTAGATATGGGCTCTCGCAAATGCTACAAATGACTCTCTCATTATTTGTCAGGAACAATAAATAGATGATGAATTGGAGTTTGTAATTTTGGCTAGTGATGGCTTGTGGGACATGGTTCCAAACAAGGAAAGTTTTCAATCTACATCAATAATTTTTTTAGAGGTGCAGTCATGCAAATATCGATATCCCTTTGTTCATAATGTATACTTGTATAATAAACTATATTGGGCTTTGTAGCTTAGTTGGATTTGGGGCACATACATGTGGGCATGGTGAACAACAAGCAGTTGGAACTTGGTTCTTCATTGTAAAGACCACAACATGGAACAAAACCTATCCTTTATGTCTGGGTTGATTGCTGCTTAAATTTGTTTTACCTGGCTAACATGTTTCTTCATTGTCAAGAGCACATTGCGTTTAATGAACTATCAACATCTTCTTTCTTTTTTCTTCTGATTTTACATAGAATAGTGATTATTTACAAAACTTTGTAGCATATATATGTGTTAAGTATAATTAGATTTAACACACACACACACACACACACACACACACACACACACACACACACACACACACATATATATATATATATATATATCCATGATGCCCATTTGGTCTAAGTATAATTGATGTTGTAACAGGATTTCAGATGCGATGAGAAGTTCCACTTGCTACCTGCGTATAACCAAGACAAAATGTATGGTGAGAAGACACAAGTGCATGATAGGCCCAGGAAGAAGAGCATTAGATTTAACTAGGCAATTTTATGTCGCCAAATACCATCGGTCTTAGATAGTATATATGACATAGGATGGCTGTGGAACACCACTTTGGTAGTGTAACACCTCTTTGGTAGTGATGTAACCGCCTCTTTGGTAATGAGAGTACTCTTTGGTAGTATGAAGTGTAACATCTCTTTGGTAGTTATGTTATAGCTAACACAGGATGGCTGTTATGCTCTCATGAATAGTGAATATATCTAAGAAATCATTTCTTGATGAAAATTGAGATGATGCGAAGTGAAATTGTTGCGGGAAGTTGCAGTTATACTTTATGTCAAAGTACTACTATTTTAGTTTTTTCTATTGACGTCTTCATCCTCTATTGAGCAAAGTGATGAAATCTGTTGAGCCAAGTCGCAGGAGATCGTTATAATTAAGTGGGCGGCCACTTAGTAGGGTATATACATCTAGTTCTACAATCAATATTATTTTGTTCCAAAGGACAAACTAGAGCATTTGAAGGATATAGCTCCAAATCATTTTGAGCAAGCACAATACATATTAGTGTGGTCATATCTTAGGTTCATTGCTCAATGGTTTGGGAGTGAAGTCATGTCCTTAGCCATCTTTCCATCGAACTCAAACATTGTACTAAAGGGATATTCTTACCACCCACTAGAAGAGCTGAGCACACTCTGCCAGATGTAGACAATCAAACAACCCGGCATTTCATCTAGTCATGTATCCACTATCCTGATGCAGCTAACCAAACAACATCTCATCATAGTCTGACCCAATAGAAACAGGCAGCCAAACAACCCTCCATTTCATCCACTCAGCCTGGCTAGGTTCAGCCTGGATGACCCATATGGGCCAGGCTAGGGGCATGCAGACAACCAAATACACCCTCAATGAGCGAAATAATTCACCCATTTTTCCATTAGGCTAAACCTTCTGTGATCCATTGTGCAATTTTTTTTGCCAATAACATACAGATCCAATGTGCTTAAGAGAGACAAAGGGTTGAGTGGATTTCGTACCCGGTGTTATTTAGAGCTCCATCGTCCCGGCATGTGAACGTCGCCTCCCAACAGGGACGGAGCTAGAAAGGTTTTAACCTGGGAGCCATATGGTAATAACTAAATATCGAGGTGTAATACTCTGGAATCGAATCGAGTAATTAGAAAAGGAGCCGGGGAGGGAAAAGACAAATAAATGACTAAAATTTTCTAAATCGGCGGGGTTTTATGTATTTTCTCATCAACTTGGGCCGCGGGCCGCGACCCAGGAGGCCCATGAGGGGGAGCCGTCCTAGGGGGGGGCCAAAGGGGGGGCCCCAAACCCTAGCCGCCTCCCCCACTTTCCCCTCTCCCTCCCCCAAGCCGCCACCCCCTCTTGCCCTAGGCGTCCCCTGCCACTCCTGGTGCTGGCCCTGCCATTGGTGCCTCCCCACCTCGCCAACGAAGCTCTCCACTGCCGGTACTCGCGAGGAAAGGAGGAGGACAACACTCGTGTCGGCCAAAGGAGGGAAGGATAAGGTGAGGAGAAGGGGGATCTTCTTCCCCAAGCCTCGTTCATCACCTTCCTGGGTTCTTCAAGGGAAACGAGTCATTTCCCTGCTGTTTGTTGTCGTTTAGATGCGAATTGGATTAGTTTGATTGGATTGAATTGATGCTGTTAGAAAGTTCAGATCTGTCCAGTTTCTTGTGCGGCCGGTTTTGGTTTCTTAGAGGCCGATCTAGAGGTTTTTGTCTGCTATATATATGTAGATTTTGTTCTTAGCTTTCTATAGCCATCAAGATCACGAAATTCCGACGTTCTGATCAAAAGTTATGGTCTTTTCTTTCCACGCTGTTTTGAATCCTAACGAGAATGAACTATCAATTTGTCTTTTAAAATATGACTATGTTAATGGAAGATTCAGGGTTTCCACCCAACTAGATTATTGTAGTACTTTTAATAAACTTTCCAGATTGGTAGAGAACACATTAATCAGAGTCATATATTAAAAGTTATGGTATGTTCTTCACTGCTGTCCTGTTCATCTGGACAGAGTTTTGTCAGGCACTTTCATCTTCTGTTTAGTCATTTATTTTGGCCGAATTAGGATATCTTGTCAACTATAATTTTGTAGGTTTGCTCGTTAAGCTTCCATAGGAACTGGACTCATCTAGTTCCGAGTCCTGGATCAATAGATATGAATTTTTCTGTGCCGCTGTCCAGAGTCTTTCACGTGGCTGAATTGTCTGATTTCAGTTTTGGGTCTATTCGTTGTATTAGATAGTCAGGGGGTTATTGTAGATCATCGATAGCTTTGTCTGGTATCATGTTGTTCTTATTTCGGGTACTTACTTATGTAGGTGGAGAGGCTTCGGGTGTAGGGGCACCTTCGTTGCCTGCTAACGCGTCGCAACGCGAAAGGCAAGTACCTTGCAATACTGTATGTTGATGATTGTTGAGTGATTGTTTTTGTATTGTTATACTTGTGATCCATGCTCATATTAAATGCTTCATATTCAGTTCTTAATCGTTAATTCATGTTGAGAAGTTGATGACTTTCATTATTCATGTTTCATATCATTCATACATTTGTTCATGTTCCATCCACAGGAGTGGATTTTTAAAAGACCCGTCAATTCTAGTATGGGCACGAAGTCCCACCATTCCAATGTGGGAAATTTCGGACACCCGTATGAAACGTTCTTCATACGGTATTTTGGATCCCCGTATTTTGTTAAATGCGGGCTGAAGTGAACACCGACGGGTGTGTCACTAGCTATACCGGTATAAGCATGAGTGCAGTCCTTTCCTTCATCCTAATTCATTCATTTCATTCATTCAAATTAATGTACTGTGTTATGTTCATTTTTATTAATGTTGTTGTCTGGATTTTAATTGTTGTGTGTCGGTTTCAACAATACTTGCTGAGTCTCGGACTCATTCTTGCTTTGTTTGTTTATTTTAGGTGACCATTGATGATGGCTCTGTTGGGAGGGAGTAGACACGCACTAATTACACATTTCACCAAACTCAAGTTTCTATTATAAGTCTTGGCTATGATCTTATTCGTTACACATGATCTATAATAAATAAATTTAATTGTGGTTGATATCTTCCTCAATATGATGGTCGTTTAACCCTGCTTGAGAACCTTGATCATTCCTTTTGAAATTACTTGTTTGGATTCAAACTATATTTCTGTTAATGTTTATTAATTTTGATCTCTTTATGTCATTGTATGAGATTTTATTTAAAGTCTTCCACTTTATGGCTGTATGATAGATTATTTAGGTGACATCTTGGCTTCGAATAGCCAGGGTGTTACACGAGGGGAGCTAAGTAGAAATATTTTGCTATTCTACATGAGAAAATTAAGAACCATATAAAAGGGTTTCATCAACCATGGGGAGACCAGGGCTCCCACTAGCCCCCTTGTCTCCGTCCCTGCCTCCCAACGCATGTCACCACAAAGCGAAAACGTCGGCACAACGATGTACGACTTTTTAGCCTAGCGCGGACGGGCAGCGCCACATGGCTCACGAGTTCGGTTGTTTTGGAGGGGTCAGCATGGGCGCACTATGCACGGCCCATCTCAGTGCACACGGTTTGGGCTTGTGAGGTTGTGCGGTGCTGCCACTGTGGTTGCAAAGCCCACATCATTGTACAACTTTGAGATATCAAGGCCTGAAGGGTAGGGGTGCAAACGGAGTAGATAATTCTCGACCAACCGAAAGCTTACGGAGCAAATACGGAAGAGATAAATAGCTATCCGATACTATTCGTGTCTGACTCTGAGGAAAAAATACAAAATAGGATATGGGATGAGCGATATCCGTATGTATGTATCTGTATATCAGTTGGTATGAGAAAAACCTGTTGTGCCTTCACTTAGAAATATGATAATAGATTTGCGTGTTGGTGTATTTGAGCAGGCATGGGATACTGAGTGTTTTTCCTTAGACATCTTAGTGATTAGTCTCTCTATGTTCGCTCTAATTGCACCCCTACTGTCTAATGTCCTATGCAGGGGTGCAATAGAAGTGGATAATATCTGTATGATTGACCGATTGAAGGCTCGTGGAGCGAATACGAGATGGAGAAATGGGTATCTGATACTATTCATGCCCGACTCCGACTCCAAGAAAAAACACGGATACATGATGAGCAGTGTCCGTCCGTGTCTGCTCCGATTGCACTGGGGCAGCTATACATGACGGTGAGGAGGATGGGTGCATCCCATTGCTAAAGTAGATTGTCTGCTGATTACGTTGGTTTTCAGCTATCAACAAGCAGCCAATAATTCAAATTATTATTATTAGTTTGGAAATGATAGAAGGAGAGCTCCCTCAAATAAAAGTGAGAGCATTCCTCAATTTATTAAATCAAGGAGGAGCAAGGCATAAAGTGAAACGAAAAGAATACAAAGCAAAATTGAAGTAGCAAAATTGATCAGGCACTCACTCTTGTAGCGGTTACGATGAAACATTAGTGTGTCTATGATGGGAAAAAACAAAGAGAGAAAAGTTTGAGCCAGGGGTGGACCCACCATTATGGCGTGCTCTAGCGTTTGCTAAAGCTTCCCTCGGTCCGGGAAACCCCCTACCCCTAGTCTTTCCTCACTCCTAGCACCAGCGTCGGAGAAGAAATAGGCTAGGAGCCTCCGTTCGACACTTCAACGTTGCTGGGTCGGCCATGTGGTGTCTTCACGGAATCGCAACCCACCCAGACCCTGAGACCCAGGCACCCATCCCAACTAAAACCGAGTTGGCCTCACGCCCTCACTGCCTACCTAACTGCCTGTCTGCCTCCACTTGACAAATCCAGATCGCATCCCAGTATCCCACTCTTTGACTCTCTGTTTTCCCAACCCTAGCCCTAGGCGGTGGCGGCGGAGCACAGGTGGGGCGAGGCGACGAGCGTGGGCGCAGGAGCGAGGCAACGAATGGAGTGCGGGCTGGGCGAGTGGGCGGCGGACGAAGCACGGGCGAGGCGAGACCGCGAGCGACAGAGCGCCGAGGCACCGGTGACGCTCCCCCACCCAAGTCTGGGGGGTGGGGGGGTGAGCGACGCCGCCCCACCGGGCGATGTTGCTCGAGCCTCCGGCGTGGGTCGCAGGTGAAGGCGGCGCGCGGCGGGCCGACACACCAACGTTGGCACCTGGTGGTGTGGGCAGTGGGCCGTCGGCTTAGAGGGGCATGCACGGGCCACATCGCTAGCCGCGAGTAGTGAGCCAACACTAAAAAGCAACGAAGAGATTTTTGAGGTAAGTTTCTGCCGAGAGTTATGATTCACCATAGTATATTAGTATTTGTGTATTCAAGGGATGGTAACATATATGTTTTCTTCTGCTATCAGTCGTAAATTCAGAAAAGATACACGACTGCGCTGTGAGGCCAGTGGGGCGCGCGGGAGGACGGCGTAGGTGAGGCGGCCAATAATTACTTGCATGGTGTTCCCTTCCTTTGATTTGTTCTTTTTGGATTTATACTAAGCAATCATCCTAAATCATGAATCATGATCACAATTTCATAAGAACCATGAAAATATGTACATGGAGTAATATGAGTGTTTAATGCATATAGGATGTTTACATATTCCAAAAGGATTTATTTTATTAGTTTGTTGAGCACTTTTCTAAAAAAAAAGAGTTTAGTTGAACAAAAGCTCAACGCAATGCGTCAAACCATCGAGCGAGGATCGAGCGACCAAACCCTAGCGGTGTGTGGCGAGGCGGTGTCTAGCGAGGAAGCGACACCACCATACCTAAGATTTAATCCTAGGTCCACCACTGGTTCGAGCTAGTGTTATGTTAGCACTTTCCCCATAATTATATACCCATAAACTAAGACTGAAAAAGCGATGCAATGCTTCTTTATTTACTTCTGGACATGCCTTGGTAACTTACATCATCGTACAGTACAGAGCCACACTTATTATACTTACTCCTGCGTACGTACGTGCGTATACACATACAACTACAACTACCCAGGCTCGAATTTTTGGCCGTATTGGCACGGTTTGCAGTCGTATTTGCGAAAATGTCTGTTGTCATGCTGGATTTGCAAAAATGGCATGAATTCCGCATGGGAACCGTGCATTTTTCCCTCATCTGCATGGTGACCGCACGTTTTTCCTTTGTCTGCACGGTGACCGTGCGTTTCTCCCTCATCCGCATGGTGACCGCGTGGTTCTGAATGCACGTTGCAGCCGCCCTCCTTTTCCACCACCCCAGCTTTTCACCTCCCTCCCACCACCTCCGTCAGTCGCTGCCATCTCTAGTTTTATTCCCTATCCCATCCATCAGTCGCCGTCGCCATTACCTTTCCGTCCCATCAATCGTCGTCGTTGTCTGCAGCCTGCATGCATGCATTCGAGCATGCAAGAACTCCCTCGCAACACCTATAAGTAGTGAACGAGCATGATTTATTTTCGCTGCTCGCCGCTCTCACGATCGCTCTCTCTCTCTCTGTGTGTGTGTGTGTGTGTGTGTGATTCTCTGTCTATTTTATTTTCGGGGACGGTTTAGCGTTACTAACCGCTGTCATTTGCAGCCGTATTAGCAGGCATCTTTTTCCTTATTTCTAAGCTCTTTATTAAGGGCATTGTTACTAAAATAGTCGTAGTAAAATTTTTGAACTTAATTAGTTGTTATTTTACAGACGTACTTATTTTAGTCTATTTGAAATTTTTGTAGCAAAATTGGTTTAACTTTATTAGTCATAATCAATTAGTCGCTGTTAAATTAACATTACATAATTAATTAGTTTTAATAGAGATGCATAATTCTTAACAGAGGGGAAAACATTGAAACAAAAAAGGGCTCATGCTCATGGAGGGCACATATCATGTATACCATCCAACATCCTTGATAAAGAACAGACAAGCCTCAACAAACTTGATTAATCGCAACACATTTTGGACACATTTTAGCTAATTCTTAACTGAATGAATTAGTTGTAAACAATTAGTTGACATTAAGTCTTAATTAACTAGCCATCATTACTTATTGCTAATTAAATTAGTTGTATTTAATTAGACGTAATTAACTTCGTGGCCCTAGTAAGCCTTAATAATTTGGTCATGTTTAAATAGTTGTATTTAATTTTGTACTATAAATTAGTGTTAATTAATTGTACAAGTAATTTTTAATTTACAATATTTTACTATCATTATAAATCTTCTCGTTAATATTCAGTTTATTCCATCTGATGCAAGCCATGTCTTTATCGGAGCTTTGGATCCCTTCTACGATGAGAACCACCGTGCAAGTTGTGGATCGCTGATGACGTGGATGACCCTCCACCCCTGATGCTTCGGTCGTGAGAGATTACTGGGGGTTGGATGCTCACTACATCCCAATCCCCCGGGACATGGGCTTGTTGCCCCTTGCGAGGCTGCTCTCCATCGGATGCTAGTTCACCCTAGACGCTGGCCTGCTGTCGACTCTTTTCTACAGGTGGAGGCCCGAGATGTACACCTTTTACTTTCGGTAGGGTGAGATGATGGTCACTCTGCAGGATGTCTCGTCCTTGACTGGTCTCCCGATCTGGGGTGAACCTCATGTTCCAGGCATCTGCCGATGGACTGGAAGGCCAGGTTCGCGCATCGGTTTGGCATACCTGTCCCAGAGTGTGCACATGGCATCCTCCGGACTTGGCTGAGGCATTTTACTCAATGCCCGCAGGATGGACCTGACGAGGTCGTTAGGACACACCTCGTTGCTTACCTTCTTCAGCTCTTTATTTGGGTCCTATTTCCAAGCACACAGGGCGACTGGGTGTACCCCAGCTTTGTCTGTGTCACCTAGACTTTGGCTGACGCGGAGGCTAGGGCGATGCCTCAGTGTAGCTGGGAATTAGCTGTCCTTTGCGCCACATACCAGGGGTTGTGTGATGCTTAGCGGCACGGCACCGATGTTAGCCTGAACCTGACTGTCTGCTACGTGCTCCTGCAGCTGTGGAGTTGGGAGCACTTCTATGTTGGGCGGCCGTCCTTCGAGAGAGCAGTGCACTCGTACCCCGAGTTGGACGACTTGATAGACAGTCCCACTATGGGTTTGCGGTAGACTGCTGCCCATCTACGCTTGGCCAAGGACAAACCGACGAGGTGCTACTCATTGTTCCACAATGAGTTCGAGTCGTTGTACGACAACGACATCATCTGGGCTACATGGACTCTAGATTACGTGCACACGGTAGCGCCACACGAGCTGTCCGTGCAATCCACCCAGGACGTTGGGTTATGGGTGACGCCCATTCCATCTGGTGTTCGCACATATGGTGGAGTCTTACGCGCCACAGCTCGTAATACGACAATTTGATTTGTACCAGGTCATGCCCCATCCGGACGGCAGGGTCCTGCAGCGAGCCGTCCACTTGTGCGTCAAACTTCATCCGAGTATACACTTCTTATGTCTTCTTTTCAAACATCAATTCTTCCAGAAATACAGACAATCGAGGATGGGCCAGCACGTTGAGGACTAGCATGTAGTCCATCACGAGTGGATTATGGCATGGACGGAGACGGCACAGTTGGAGATCTTGCAGGAGCAGCGTCAAAGGCCACACTGTTCATCGGGCTCTGACCTACCCACTGTTCTCAGGTCCAACCCGCCGGCTTGACTCGACCAAACCAGCTAGCGCACAGTGCCCGACCGCGCCGTGCTTTCTCCCGCTGCCACGCCTGGCCCACCGGTCAGTTCCTTCTTCCCGTGCTGGCACCTGTGCAGAACAGTGGCGCCACGTTGCGATTGAGCTCTGCTCAGTCGCCAGTGACACTGTGGATCCACCGCCCCTGTCAACCACTCCAGAGCCTTCTCTACTTCACGCTGCCTCCATTGTCGTCATCTCTTGGGGATAATACCCCCTCCGCGCCTCTCTCTCCACTCACTTCTTCTCTCGGCCGTTGAGAAGAAGGGAGCTCTCCTCCGTTCTCTACTCCGGTGAGCTGCCACCTCTGGTATCCCCTCTTCTCTACCTCCGGTGTTGGTTCCATTTTGGCTAATGCTGGATCCTCATTTGCTTTGTAGCTCTCAGAACGCAATTGTGCTCTCGGTGACTTCCAGAGCGCGAACCCGAGGACATCACCGTGCAAACTTCGTTCTCGGTGAGTATTAACCTCGATTTTGCCCGTCGCATCTTGTCTTTTAGCTTGACAATGAGTTCCCCTCACCTAATTTCGGTAATGCATGACAGGAGCCCGTGAATTGGAAGATTGTTCCACTTTCGGTAAAAGTTCAACCTTTCGTCTCCCACTTCAATTTGGTATGACATTCTTCGATTCGTTGCTTCTATAGCATCCTCTTATGGTCTTTGGGCTATTTCGAAGCTTCATTACCCTTCTTGTTGCTCAGAGTATCATCCCCGCATTGAACTGTGCCGCCGCCGTCACCTCCTTAGATGTCGGCCCGACTCCGAGCTTCTCCGACCAGCTCCTCTTCTCTCCAGCGCTCAGGTAGTCTCAATAGACGTCGTGGTAGCTCGGGCACCCACTTCTTTGAACGCTATGGAGTTATAACGTCGTTTGTATGATTGCCGTATGTGGTAGCGCCACCCCTCTCCGGCTCGTCGCCGGTACCGGTCGGCTCAGCCGTCGAGAGTACCACCATTAGGTGTGCAGTACTATTGCGCACCCATCCCTGCCCTTGGCCGACGCCGCCGTGGCCGGGATCGCTGACGATACGCTGGTGAGCGCAACGGGGTTGTGTCGAACAACCACAACTACTATAGTTGGGCGATTACGGCAAATTACCATCATTAAAGCGCTAATGATTGGCTTATTAATTAAGTGTTGTCTTAAAGAACTAATGAGTCTATGACACGTGGGACCAGAAGCAAAAAACAATAACTAAATAACAGTTTGAATGAGTGTATGACATGTGGGTCCCACAGACTTAACTGCACAGTCATGGACAGGTGGACTGGCCAGTGGACTCGCGGTCCATGCATTGTGCTGTGGACCGTCTCTATGACATGCGGGCCCACCTGTCGGGTAAAAATTAAAAATCAGAAGTTAAAATAAAAATTGGCACTGTTCATTAGGCCCCACCAGCCAGTGGCTGCAGCTAGGTGAACCCCAGTAAGAAAAGTATTAATTCTTTTATAAGATCCAAAAATCAATTATTTACCCATTGAAAAATTGAATAACTTCAAAAATGCATATATCATCTTAACTCCAAAATGAGTGAAACCATTGTAGATATTTTTTATTTTTAATGAAATTTATTTTACAATAGGTTTCAAACATGTCTCTATAACAGATAATATAGTTTTGGAAAATGATTCATAACTCTATTATTTTTACAATAAAAAACTGATAACTTTGAAAATTCATAAAAATCCAAATGAGTTGAACCAAGTTATTTTGGTCTTATATTAATATTCTCTATCCATCCATATAATCATTATACTTACCACTGCTCTACAAATTTACGCGAAAAATTTCAATTTGATGAAGAGTAACCGATTTTATTTTTCTGGAATTTTCATAAAACTGATTTTCAAACGGCTATAACTCTCTCATCCCAAATCCAAATTGAATAATTATTTCACCTAAATTCATATAAAATCATCATCTAGCTACTGTAGAAATTTCATGCATTTTTAAGCATTTGTATTTCTTGACTTTTCTCGATGTTTATTCGGTGTTGTCTTTACTTAGATTCCGAAGCTATTGACATTGAATCGTACGTCACCGAAAGTGAGAAATTAATCTACCAGCAAGGTAAGCATCATTTGAACTTTCTTTATGAATCATATTGATTCCATATTTGATTAGTTAAGTGCAATGATAATTGTATGCATGCTTATTTTGTTATGTCTATATTTTTGTGATGTGTAGTTAGTTATGTCCTATTCATGAGGTTATCCTTGAATTATTATTGTAACTTCATGCTTAAGATAGGTTGTGTGAAATATATTATATGGGGTCGGTTAGCCATGCAAGTCTAGTTGCGGTAGATTAATTGTCGGGAATAACCCGACAATTATGGAAAACACGTCACTCTTATCTTTTATAAATTTTGGTCTAGATTGTCGCATCTGGTTGTTTTGAGTATAATTTTTTGTTGTTTCAAGTTGTTTTGGTTTGGACAAGAGGTTGCTAGTAATGGTGCCTTCGTGCACGAGATCGGGTATGTGGTTGACTTGTCCGGACCACTAAGGCCAGAGCCATGTGCTTTCATTCCAAGTAACCATCGTGCTACCATACGAGGGGTGGGAGCCTCTTGGTCAAATAGGGGAAGGTTTTGATTGGGTTGGGTCTCAGGTGGTTTTTGGTTATGTGAGGACAATTCTGTTCTATCATTTGTTCGTATGAGCCAATACAATTTTCTATAATGTGCATGGGAGCACTATTTTTCTTTATTTATATTGTATTGGTATATCCAACATAACTTGCGAGCCCGCTTAGCAAGTGCTATTCATCGTTTGTACTAAGTTGGGGGTTCATCTTGCAAGGGGAACTGACTCAATACCACTTTCTTGCTGAAAAGTATCAAATCTCGACGTCCCCGGCTGACACACCATAGGAAGTGTGTTTATTCCGGTGGCTTACGGGCTAATCGAGCCATGTGGGTAAATTAGTACTCCCCTATAGGGATCAAGCTATTCAAATAGCCGTGTCCACAGTTATGGACAACACTTAGTTTTGGGAGACGTCATCGCTAGACTTTTCCATTAAAATTAGTGGTTACAACTTGGTCTTCAGTATGAACGGGTGTTCATGTATTTTAGTTTATCAAAGTGGACTGCAAGTTTGGTATTTGTTTGATTCATTTGTTTATCAATGTATTACTTTATTACATGTTTTACTTCTACTTAAAATCTGATTTTGAAATGACAATTGAAAAACTAGTACCATGCATTGTGCTGTGGACCATCTCTATGACATGCGGGCCCCACCTGTCGGGTAAAAAAATCAGAAGTTAAAATAAAAATTGGCACTGTTTATTAGGCCCCACCAACCAGTGACTGCGGCTAGGTGAAACCCGATAAGAAAAGTATTAATTCTTTTATAAGATCTGAAAATCAATTATTTACACACTGAAAAATTGAATAACATCAAAAATGCATAAATCATCTTAACTCCAAAATGAGTGAAACCATTGTAGATATTTTTTTTAATGAACTTTATTTTACAATAGGTTTCAAACATGTCTCTATAACATATAATATAGTTTTGGACTCACATGTGTACTCTTCATTACTAAACCTGTTTTGTATGTCACTTCAATTAGAGCAGGCGCATCGCATCGCGAGCGCATCGGAGTCCTCCATCCGCAGCCCACACACAGTACCGGGGCTGCTGAGCATTTTGAAGTACATCTTCGTGGAGTCGAAGAACATAATAAATAACATGAGCTGCGTCCATTCGACGGACGATGTCCTGCACATCGAACATCAAGTTGGGGGACAATGCTCACCTACTAGGTCATCACGACCTAGTGAGACCGGCCGATATCGCAGCGCTCCCCGTTGGTCATTCGTGGGCCAGATCAGTGGGGAGGTAAGTTATGTACAAATCTACACACAATTTATTGATTCATTGGTCTCCATGAACTTGAGGACAATCGCTGCGTGTAGAAGATGGCGAGGATGCCGAGCGGTTACTGCTGGTGATGGGCTCCTCATGAATGGTGACGACAGATTAGAGTAGATGCCATCAGTACCGATGAATTCATCATGTGTGTACATGCAACGTATATAGATCAAACCTGCTATCAGAATTAGGAAAAATGAATTGATCTATTTTCCAACATATAGAACGGTGTACCCGATTTGAGAGCCATCGTGCTGATAACGTGTTAAATAACGTAGTCATCGCAGGGAGACAATCAACAAATCACAAAATAATAGATAATCGACAGAGAGACAACAGATGGAAACACAATATGGATGAATCTCTTTATTCATTGATCAATCACTTTCTGTATACATAGAGGTCCTATTTACAGACTAAAGCCCACCAATGTTAGTTTTGGTATTATGCCCATCAACCCTTACTACAGAGTTTCTTAACAATTTGATCATACAATTGCCTATCTCAATTCAAACCGTACTAGTTTCGCACTTTTTCTGGCAATTCAGTTCACCTGAGCTCCGGTCCCTAATGTTACAAACCTAACCCTAATTAGTTTATATATATATATATATGTGTGTGTGTGTGTGTGTGTGTGTGTGTGATTACAAGAAAGAGACACGTGTACGACCTCTTAGTACACGCCTAGAAAGCCATATCCTACTAGTATAAACATAGTTTGTGCTCAAAGCTTCATCTTCCTCTTACCATGCCTTCTTCCCTTCCCTTACCTTCGGCTTCATTGCCACTAGGCTCAGTCATTCAATTATTGGATCACTGCATGCCGAGTTCTTCTTTCGCCTCGTGCTCCATTTCTTTTTGTGCCTCGTTTGCACTCCAACAATGCCTCTTCAAGCACAAATTGGGATCAAGTGCATTGCATGACCTTATATCTGAATTTTTGGCCATATTGGCTTCTTTTCGCCTCGTATTTACAAGAATGACCCTCACCGATTTTTTTTTGCAAATATAGCGCCTGCCGCATGGCCACCGTGCAGCAGACCCTCCCGACCTGCCACGTCGCCCCATGCCGCACGACCACAGTGCGGTGGTGATGCCGTACGGCCGCCCGGCGGTGGCCGCCTACCAAGTGTCGTGATAAGGGTTTCAACCCTAATCAGTCGTTTAGGGTTTCAGGTACCGTGATTAGGGTTTCAGCCCTAATTAGCCGATTAGGGTTTCGACTGTCTTCGTATGATTTTTAAAATATAGCAAATGAGTTAAAAGAATTATGGTATTTTATGTGAATGCTCCTAATACGGTGTACTTGACTTTGTAATTTTTCCATAATTTTACTCGTTCTAGTTTTTTCTCGTTATTTCATTTAAGTGTACAGTTTGTAGGAATTTATAAAATTAGAAAATGAGCTAAAAAATTAGGAATTTTGTTTGAAGGCTCCTTACATAGTGGACTTGATTGTGTAATATTTGGGTAATTCTATTCACCAGTATTATGAAATTGTCTTGAACATTTTAAGGATTTAGGTCTCGAAAATTTGAATTTTAGGTTTCAGAAATTACAGTTTTATTATTTCATGTGACTTGGAATGTATGGAAAAAATGTATTGCAACTCTATTGGAGATGTCGATATACAATAAGGCGCATCATAGGAATTTCATGTTATGTTTGGATCATTCATTTTCATATCGTCACGAAGTCCATTTTTGTACGAGTCTTGGAGATTACAAATGTACTCGTGCTGATGAAATCTTTCGACCGAATGTAAAGTGCGAGGCATGGAACCAGAATTACATTAGAGTCCATAGAAAAAGCACATTACACGTGGTGGCATGGCATGATGGTTCAGCTAATTGCTTTAGTCATCCTCGCCACTACTACGATACACTACGACACAAGCATCCAGACCATGTTAGTATACATGCCTTTAGGGGATAGTAAAAAGCATGGCGGGTAGGACTGGGGACTACTACGGAAGGACCTGACCTACTGCGTAGACCAAGGCCATTTGCCCTTCCTTGCGAGCTCAGTGTTGTACTCCTTGTCGGCCGCCTTGGCCTTGGCCGCCATTTTTGGCTTTTTCTCGCTCTCTCTCTCTCTCGCGAGCTTCACGCTCCCTGTGCCTTCATGTATCGAGATGAGCTTGAGTCTCCCGCCGAATACGCTGGATGTGCTCTATGTTGCGGTGCCTATCATCCCTCTTCTCGTGGTCCATCTTGGCATCCCACTCCTTGCAGTTGAGACACTGCTGGTCATGTGGGTGGATCCCTTGGTTGATCTACTTGCGGTAGCTACATAGCGGATCTGGAGACTAGGGTGAACGGGAAAGATTGTTAGTGCAGTGCGTACTTTGAAAAAGAAATGGTAGGGGAACATACTGTAACTGGTCCTTACCGGCTGCCGATAGTGGCCTGTGTCCCAACGGCTGTCGGGATATTCATAGGTGTAGTTCGCACAACCCCAGTAATGCATTCGCAGGCTGAGGAGCTGCTTGAACTTGAAGAACTTGCATGTGTCACTGCACTAATAGAGGGGCGACGTCTCCCACTCGGGCGGGTGTTGCGGCGAATACTAGGTTTGAATGTTCCAGTAGGGGTTGCTGCTACGGGGGGTATTATTGCGGGGAGGTGCCCTCCTGGCACGCTCCGCTTGTTCATCCCGGGCCGCAACACTCCTTGCGAGTTCGCAGATCTCATCCCATTGGTTCTCCATCTGAGCGAGATTGTCTTGAAGTCTAAATGCAGGAGAACCCACCATGGGAGGGGTAGTACTTATATGCTGAACCGGCCCTGCGTACAAGGCCAAATTGTAATTCGGTTGAAGGAAATTCGCGTCCTCGAGGCAGCGGCCCTGAGGAGGAATCATGTGGTCTTGTCATTCTGAAAAGTTAGTGTGGATTTCATGGGGATATGCTCCAGATCTTAGGATGATGTGACAATTGGCAATGGCGTTTACGGTTTGTCGTTTCACGCGTTTTCGACAAAGTTACAGGCTTACTGCTCAGGGGCGGTCCGACCGGTCCTTGCACGGCGGTCCGACCGGTCCCATATCGGCTGGACCGCCATCCGGGCGGTCGGACCGGCGATGACCAAAAGTGTTCAAATCGAGTGGGCCAAAAATAGGTGTTGTAGACAAGTAAGGGATCCCAATGCACTTGGTCTCATGATTTTGGAGCCTCCAAAGAAAAGTTCTATTGGTTTAAAGTTTTCGAAGGTTTCGATTTTGGGAGCTTGAATTTCGCTAAGTCTAATATGGTCCGACCGCTCATTGTGGAGCGGTCCGACCGCCATGGCGGTCTCGACCGCTCACCGGAGCGGTCGACCAGAATTACTTGAACGCCACCAACTTCGTGGCGATGTTGTTTTGTTAGGTCAAAGTCATTGGTTTCATGGCATATGATTTGCATGATGCATGTTTTGACTAACATGGGTCAAGTTGTGAAGAACTTGTTCCGAATCGTGTTTTCTTGTCCGTGGTTGTGCAGTAGCTTGGTGGTCAACGACGGTCAACGGCGAGGAGAATCGGGACTAGACTTGAAGAGTTGAGGTCCGTAACGATCGACGATGCGGGTGAGGTCAACGACTCAAGCGTGACACAAGATGGACAAGGGTGACCTATTGGCGAATCCATGACGCATGGTGAAGCGGTTTAGGTCAAAGGTTAAAGACGGCGCCGCGGGCGCGCGTGTGTGACCCGCTTGTTAGTGGGCCTTAACGGAGCCCAATTAAGTCAAACCCTAAGAGTTTTAGGCCTCCACTATAAATAGGAGGAGATGGTGGTGCACTCTCTCTCTCGCCTCTTTTGTTGCAAAACCCTAATTGGCTTAGGGAGTTGAGGTGGAGGCTAGGGCTCTTTATGGTTTGAGGAGAATTTCGTGATCTTGGATTGACCATCGATCCATGATGGCGTGGGTGTAATCCAAATGACGATCACGTTCTTAATCAATGCAAGGTTTGCTTGAGATAAGTCTCTTTTCGCTCTTGCTTTCAATTTCGTGATTTTAGGGCTTTCTTTGATCCACGAGTTTTGATTGATTCCTTCACGTGGATTAGCTTGCTGTGATGTGTGGAACCCATCTAGGATCAATTTGATCATCAATCACCCACGAGCAAGCGATTGGATCTAGTTTTCACTTTTGCCCGCTTTTGCACCCTTCTTCAATCAGATCGTAAAAGATATTTGTTCGTCCAAGAATTATCATAATTGTTGATTGAATAGGTCCTTAATATCATAGAGAAGGTGTGTGCAAAGTTTCGTGAAGTTTGGAGTTGAGAATCAAAAGTTAGACCTAATTGTAACTTCGTCATCGGCCGCTTTTTATCGCTCGAGCTCACGGCCGGACCGCCCACATCGAGGTCGACCGATTTTGTTCTTGGTCCGACCGCCCCACACCGTAGGTCGACCGATTTTGGTGCCGGTCGACCACCAGATATAATGGGATCGACCGCCACCTCTGTTAAGATTTGATTCTTCGATTTTTGTCGCATTGCTTAGGGGTTTAATTGATTCAATACTAGTCTTCCATTTGTCGATATATTGATCTTCATAGCTTCATCATAGCTATTGGAGTGAAATTGTGTTGAATTCATATTTTGTGAAAAGTGAGCGTGCTCCTATTCACCCCCTCTAGTCGCCTTTACGGTCCAACAAGTGGTATCGAGCCCTGTTAGTTCACTCTTGATCTTAACCGTCACCGAACTTTGGCGATGGATAGATTCACTACAAAACCGCATATGTTCAATGGACAAGACTATGCCTATTGGAAGAATCGATGCGAGTATTCCTTGAGAGCGAGGACAAGCTATATGGGACGTTGTTCGATCCCCGCCATTATTTCGAGGTTGAAACTCCCGCTCGTGGTTCTTTTGGCTAACAACAACAAGGCCAAGAATCTTTTATATGGTGCACTTGGTAGACAAGAATATGATAGGATTTGCAATTTTATGATCAAGCACGAGATTTGGAGCACTCTCGAAACATATCATGAGGGTTCGTCCCAAATTAAGAAAGTCGCCAAACAATCTATAAGCGTGATTATAACAAATTTGAGATGCGTCCCGAGAGAGCATCGATGACATTTTCAATGCTTTAATAAAGTGATTAATCAAATGAAAGTCGTTGATATTGAATATTCTCAATCTGAAAATGCCACCCATCTCTTGGCCGCAATCAACACCAAGGAGTGGGAGATGAAGGCTATCGCTATAGAAGAGAATGTTGATCTTTCGAGTCTTACTTTAGAATTGCTTTATAGTAAACTCAAGACTCATGAAATTAAAAGAGTTGATCATCCCAAGAAAGATAATTTAGCTTTGGTAGCGATCCTCACAAAAGGCTTTTGATGACTCTTTTGAATCTTCTTCTCGATTTTCATTTGCTTGCTTATCCGCGATTTCGAGGAGGAGCTTGAAAATATTCCCGAGACAGAGTTAGCCCTTTTAGCTAAAAAATTCACACGGGCTTACAACAATGTGAGAAATAAAAAGAGAGGTGGTCCTGTTATTTGCTATGAGTGTGGAGAGCTTTACCACATCCGCCAATTGCCCCAAGCTAAAAGGTAAGGGTAAGCACAGGAGGAGAAGATGACTTGGAAGAAGCCTCATGAGAACAACTCGAGTATGATGTCACAAGCTCATAAAGGCCGCCACCGGTCCTTGCCGCTTTTGGAGAGCAATCCATTAGTGATGTGGACTCGGAGCGAAGAGGAAAAGAAAGGGAAGGCCAAGGACTTTATCGGCATGTGCTTCATGGTCGACACCGACATTGATAATGATGAGGTATCTTTTTCTTATGATGAGCTTTCTGCTAAATATAATTCTATAGTTGAGCAAGTGCTTAGTCAAGATGAAGCGCTAGAATTTGTCATGACTAAAAATAAGAAACTAGAGTCAAAAATTGGTAAACTAAAACTAGAACTTGCAAATGTTAAGACTCTTGAACCTGATGAATGTTTATCTTGTCATGATATGCACTCGAAATTGGCTAAACCGCAATCTGCTCACAATATTGCTTTACAACAACTTGAAAATGCTAGAACTGAGCTAATTGAAATTAAATCTGCTCCTTGTGAAAAATGTTTAGAGTCTAGCAAGTTGATTGCTTCTGATGTGATTGATTCTAGCACTTGCACTTCATGCTTAGAAAAAGAACGTGAAATCAAAGATATCTTAGAAGCTTCTAGAGTCAAATATGCTAAGCTTAAGGACAATATTGAAAATACTACTTGTGCTTCTTGTTCCACTCTTAAGCTTGAAATTGCTTTATATAAGGAGAAATCTATGGATAAAACTTGTGATGCTTGTGTTAACTTGAGAAAAGAAAATGCTTACCTTCATGATACATTAGAGAAATTTTCTAAAGGTAAGAAACAATTAAACATGATTCTTGACAAGTCTAAAACTCCTTATAAGAAGCAAGGTTTAGGATTCAATTCTTTTCAAGACAATTCAAACCCAAAAGTCATTCAAGTCTTGGAAAAAGGTTTAATTGAATTCAAAACCCAACCTGCAAAAACATCTTTTAAATCTGCAGGTTTTGCCCAACCTTGTATTAATTCAAATGGTGCTTCTTCTAGTGGTACCAAGTACCATTGTACTTATTGCAAGAAAGGTGGGCATTTGATTGAATTCTTGGCATGAGGTTGAAAAATGATAGGAAAAATCTTGATAGAATTTCATTCAGCAACCTAGAGCTTTTATGAGACATAATAACACCGAAAGGAATAAACCTGGATTAGGATTTCTCTCACATGCTAATCATCATGTTTCTACATATCCTAATTCTCATGTTCTTCAGTCACGGTCCGATCACGGTGGTCACCGGCCCGACTGCTTTGGTCGCCGGTCGACCACAAAGACAACGCCGGCCGAGACCGCCGATGCTTTAATTCCCATGTTAACTTAAACATTGCTCATAATGAATTTTAGATGAAATCAAGGATAACACTTCGCTTTGCATACTACTCGCAGACGTGTGTCTCAATCTCGGGTTCCCAAGTCTTGTTTAACTAACCCAATGATTTAGACACATCGCTCTTCCGTGCCTTGATTTTTCGTGATTGCCGCGAAAGAGGAAGGGCACGTGCTTTGTCGACCGATCGCTCACATCATATTGCCGAGACTCAAGATGGTTCACCTCCTTCATGCGGTCGACGGGTTTCAAGCATCTCCGAGAACTTCCCATCGCTGCACTGTTAAGCTCTTATTCGTGCCACTTACACTCTACTCTCTTTATATGGCATTTGATATTCTGTTCTTTATCCTTGTCCATTCGGGGTTTTTCTTATTCGATTGTGCGGGTCGTCGGCTAGATAGGAAGAGTACCTCAGCGCTTGTCACCCACTAGGCACTTCTGCTTTGTCTTTTGTGTTTATCCTCACCAAATCTTTAGACCCAACTAGGTTTGCCACCTTGAGAAGCGAGTTAGGGTTATTTATCCTTATGGGTTGGTTTGAGGGGAGTTTGATCTTTCGATCTTTCCTTGTTCTTTTGATCTTTATTGTTCTTTTCCGAACTTAGTGATTTTTTGAACTTTTTAAGTTTTTAGGCTTTTTATTTGCATCTCATTGTATCATATTACATTCATATGAAAAATCCAACAAGTGGTAACAACAAGTGGTTACAGCAAGTGGTATGAAAAATCCAAAAAGATGCATTATAATATAAGTTTTTCTCGCTTATCTTTTAAAATTGATGGAGCTTTGCCTATTACCCTTTAGAGCTTTTGTATTTCAATTCTTGCTCAATGTCATGTCTAGTTCTTTGACTTGCTAGAATTATCATGCTTTTACATGTGTAGCTAAGTCTTTGCTATATGAGCTAGAACCTTTAAACAACTCAAACTAAGAAATTGCAATTTGTGGATGTTTTAGCGAGTTGCGTAATTAGTGCTCCTCTTGTGACATTGGCCCCGCTGTAATTGCTTTGTTAGCTCTTTGATCTAAAATTGACCATTACTTGAGCTTTTGTGTTCTTGAGATTCTAAAACTGCTCTTGTGAAAATGAAAATCAAGATTGTCTTATGCTTAAATTGTGCCAAACTATTCTTACGAGACCGCTTGTCAAATGACATGAACTTGGAGATAGTTTGATGAACCAGACGATCTCATGGGGACCGCTTGTCGAAATGACATGAACCTCAAGATTTGTCGCCTTGTAGAAGCTTAGAAAGAGTTTGTGGATGGCTCCTAGTCCAGATCTTCTTTACTAAGATATACCTTTAATCAACTTTTGGTCAAGCTTAGGATGAGTTTGTGGATGGCTCCTAGTCCAGATCTTGTCACTAAGTTAGATCATTAGTCAACTTCAATATTCAATGCAAATGAGAAAAATGTTGACAAATAGGCGCTACAAAATATTGAGCAAAATGATTCAATACGGACTTGATTGACTCTTCTTGTGGTCTTTGTTAGATTTTTGATCTCACTTTGACATTTTGACATGGCCAATTTCACTTTAGGATCCTCGTTGATGAACTTGTTTGAATTTGAAGCGTTGCTTAAATTGATAAAATCTAATGCTTTACTTTTGAGCCTTTGTGCTTAGCTTTGATATATATGTCTTACCATGATCTTGCTAGCGTTGTCGCTTGATATGTCGTTTGTGCAATATTAGAGAAACTACATTGTTCTTTTGGGTAATCTCCAAAGCTTCTTATCAAAAAATTGAAAATACAAAATTGAAGCCACCCATTGCACTTCATGCATATTCCTCTTTATGCTTCTTTTGTTTCTCGCTTTTCTTTATTCTCTATTTGTTATTCCCGGATGAGAGGAAGGCGTGATTCCTTGATGAATCCATTGTCAAAGGGGAGAAGATGTGTTAAATGAAAAGATATTTCTTTGGGAGAAGATGTGTAATATTTCTTTGCTACTCTTATTTGGAGAAGATGTGTTAATGAGAAGATTGGGGAGAAGTTTATACAAAGGGAGAAACGAAAATTTGAAATTTGATGATCATAGTGAGGGGAGTTCTTGAGTTGCATTCTTTTGTCTTATTGAATATTCCGAACTTGAATTGCATTCTTTTATACTCACAATGATCATAGGTCAATTGAACAATTGTTCTTTCATATGGACCTCATGTGAGAATTTTGACCCTTTCTCGAAATCAAAGTTTTATGCTTTCTTTTGCCTTGTCTTACATGCCTATACTATTCGATGCCGCTTGGTCATGTTCATTGCTTTTTCTTGCTTATGGACCAAGTTGTGCCTTTGTGCGAAAACTGCGAGTAAACTCGTTTTCAAACCACTTACTTACATTTTTCGGATAATTGCCAATGTGTTCACCAAGGGGAGATTGTGGATTTCATGGGGATATGCTCCAGATCTTAGGATGATGTGACAATTGGCAATGGCGTTTACGGTTTGTCGCTTCACGCTTTTCGACAAAGTTACTGTGCTTATCGCTCAGGGCGGTCCGACCGGTCCTTGCAGACGCGGTCCGACCGGTCCCATATCGGCCGGACCGCCATCCGGGCGGTCGGACCGGCGATGACCAAAAGTGTTCAAATCGAGCTGGGCCAAAAATAGGTGTTGTAGACAAGTAAGGGGATCCCAATGCACTTGGTCTCATGATTTTTGGAGCCTCCAGTGAAAAGTTCTATTGGTTTAAAGTTTCCAGAAGGTTTCGGATTTTGGGAGCTTGAATTTCGGCTAAGTCTAAAGGCGGTCCGACGGCTCATTGTGGAGCGGTCCGACCGCCATGGCGGTCCGACCGCTCACCGGAGCGGTCGGGCCGTAACTACTTGAACGTCAGCCAACTTCGTGGCGATGTTGTTTTGTTAGGTCAAAGTCATTGGTTTCATGGCATATGATTTGCATGATGCATGTTTTGACTAACATGGGTCAAGTTGTGAAGAACTTGTTCCCGAATACGTGTTTTCTTGTCTGTGGTTGTGCAGGTAGCTTGGTGGTCAACGACGGTCAACGGCGAGGAGAATCGACTAGACTTGAAGAGTTGAGGTCCGTAACGATCGACGATGCGGGTGAGGTCAACGACTCAAGCGTGACACAAGATGGACAAGGGTGACCTATTGGCGAATCCATGACGCATGGTGAAGCGGTTTAGGTCAAAGGTTAAAGACGGCGCCGCGAAGCGTGCGTGTGTGACCCGCTTGTTAGTGGGCCTTAACGGAGCCCAATTAAGTCAAACCCTAAGAGTTTTAGGCCTCCACTATAAATAGGAGGAGATGGTGGTCGCACCTCTCTCTCTCTCGCCTCTTTTGTTGCAAAACCCTAATTGGCTTAGGGAGTTGAGGTGGAGGCTAGGGCTCTTTATGGTTTGAGGAGAATTTCGTGATCTTGGATTGACCATCGATCCATGATGGCGTGGGTGTAATCCAAATGACGATCACGCTCTTAATCAATGCAAGGTTTGCTTGAGATAAGTCTCTTTTCGCTCTTGCTTTCAATTTCGTGATTTTAGGGCTTTCTTTGATCCACGAGTTTTTGATTGATTCCTTCACGTGGATTAGCTTGCTGTGATGTGTGGAACCCATCTAGGATCAATTTGATCATCAATCACCCACGAGCAAGCGATTGGATCTAGTTTTCACTTTTGCCCGCTTTTGCACCCTTCTTCAATCAGATCGTAAAAGATATTTGTTCGTCCAAGAATTATCATAATTGTTGATTGAATAGGTCCTTAATATCATAGAGAAGGTGTGTGCAAAGTTTCGTGAAGTTTGGAGTTGAGAATCAAAAGTTAGACCTAATTGTAACTTCGCCATCGGGCCGTTTTTATCGCTCGAGCTCACGGCCGGACCGCCCCACATCGTAGGTCGACCGATTTTGTGCCGGTCCGACCGCCCCACACCGAGGTCGACCGATTTTGGTGCCGGCCGACCACCAGATAATAATGGTCGACCGCCACCGACTGTTAAGATTTGATTCTTGCGATTTTTGTCGCATTGCTTAGGGTTTAATTGATTCAATACTAGTCTTCCAACAGATCGATATATTGATCTTCATAGCTTCATCATAGCTATTGGAGTGAAATTGTGTTGAATTCATATTTTGTGAAAAAGTGAGCGTGCTCCTATTCACCCCCCCCTCTAGTCGCCTTTACGGTCCAACAGTTAGCATCACAGTGTGTTGTCTTATCGATCTGCAGAAGTAGCAACGTGTGGCATGACAGGGTGCGGTCTTTTTGGCCTGAAGAGGTCGCAGGTGGAGTGTGGTCTTGTTAGTCTGAAAAGTAATCGTCGTAGCGTCGCAGTGTGTTGTCATATCGGTATGAAAAGGTGGTGTGGGGGAGTAAGGCTAGAAAGTGGGTGGTGTGGGGAGTCCAGATGCTGATTCACTCAAGATTTTTTTTTCAATTTAAGAGGTTCAATTAAGCAAACATTATTTTTATTAATGAGTTGTACATTGTAAGCTACATTGCAATGGAGTTGCAATGTACATTTTCATACAAAAAATTGACGACATTTGAAGCGTTACATGCATTACATGATACATGCACTAGTTTATTACAATCGGGATGAAGGGGGAGGGTGTATTATCACATGTTGTAAGATCGAGGAGACCGACTAGAGGGGGGTGAATAAGCAGTTTTAAAATTCTTTTTGTTAAAACCGAGTTTATGTGCGGAAGAGTAAATCAAATCAGTTTTGCACAATTAAGGCCTAAATTTACTAGTCTCACTAAGTGAACCAACAATATAAGACTATGTCAATGGTAGCAAATACACAAAGACATGTAAGCAATTTAATTCTAGAAAAGTAAATTGTACAAAGTAAATCACTAGAGAATAAATCACAATGACACAATGATATTTTACCGTGGTGTTTGGAGACTTGCTGGTCTCCCCTAATCAACGTTGAGGTAAGCCCAAACAAATTGGACCAGTTCTACTAATTAAGTCAAACACCTCAATTCCACTAGTGGTAGCTCTTTCCCGCTCCGGGTAGGTGAGTTCTAACCATCACAACACACCGGGCCTCTTCACAATCTTCTTTGAAGAGATCACCGGACACGACGCCTCCAACACCGTCTAGGATTCAGCAAACTCTAACAGGAATAAGTTAAGCCCCTTGCTTGACTCTCACCACGTGCAACGAATGCACAAGCTCAAGTGGAAACGAAATCCAACTCTTGATGCAACGTATGCAGCTAGAGTCCTCTCTCCTTGCTCACAAGGTGCAACACATGCACAATTGAGGGAGAAGCTCATGCTAGCTCACTAGACTGAAATGAAGTGCCAAAGGATTTTTCACAACCGGCCAAGGGTGTATTTATAGCCCTCACCACAAAAACTAGCCATTGGAACAAACTTCCTGAAAAATTAGGATTTCCGGTAATACCGCCGTTCAGGACCAGTACTACAATAGTCGAGATTCAATGGTCAACTGTTATGCATTTAATGCATATGATATAGCCGCTACGAAAATTTTGCGGTACTACCACCAACTACAAGTCTGTATTACCGTACTGCGGTAATACCGCTCGGCTATATTGGTATTACCGATTTCCAGAGGATCAACAATCACAAGAAAATCACCCTCTCTGGAAAAGTCATACCGTCAAGTAAATATCGGTACTATCACACACCGGTAATACTGCTCAGATCATGCGGTCATACCGATTCTCAAGGGAGATCAAAACTCCTAAAAACATGTTCTCTGTAATTTACGTACCACCATCTATATTTCGGTACTACCGACTTGCGGTAGTACCGCCGTTCAAATACGGTCGTACCGATTATCAAGTTTCAAGAAAAACTCCTAGAGACAACCTCTCTGTCTAAAACATACCGCCAATCTAGATTTTGGTATTACCGACTTGCGGTATACCGCTCATCACTTACGCTTATACCGTTTTTGGGATATCGAGAAACTCTTGCAAAAACACACTCTCTGAAAAATACATACCACCATGTAAACTCCGGTATTACCGTCGTTAATACCACGCAATACTTGCAGTCATACCGAAATTGCTGAACATATTTTCAGAGGGAAAACAAATGCAATGCATAAACTCTAACAGTTTGCAAAACACATTTACAAACTTGGATCATGCCACAAGGAGTAGGTACATGGACTTCAACCATTTTATAAAATACATTTGCAAAGTATAGTCACATGCTACAAGGATTAGACGGATGAGCATCAACTATTTGCAAAACACGTTCGTAAATGATAGCATCATGCCACGGTGAGCTAGATCAAGCGAGATTGAGCTATCAACAGATGATGAGACTCAAGCTACTAGACAAGATCCCGCTTAATAGTACGGCAACCTATACTAGCAATCCGGTCTTTCAACCAAACCCCAAGACCGGTAAAAGACTAGGAACACATCCTTAGCCTAGATAGTCATACATTTGCCTTGCACATACACTTGAAGCTTGATGACGCACATCTTCACTTCAAGCTTGGGTTCTTGACTTGAATATCATCAACACATGATAATCTTCTTCACTTCGGGATCTTGTCTTGATGCTCATCAACACATGATGACATTCTTCATCCTGAATCTTGACTTCTATCAACACATGATGGATATTCTCTTGATTTGATGATCAACTCATGATCATCTCCTCTTTGAGATCTTGATTTGCATCAACACATAATGCATTCTCTTCTTACACCTTGACTTGATGACAATCAACTCATGATGCCATCCAAAGTCTCCATCATCATGGGACTCAGCCTATTTCACCAACTCATGAAAAATGTTAGTCTATCAATCTTTCCCTATTTGATAATTAATGACAATCACTTCAATTTACAAGTAATTAAATATAAAGATATATGAGTATGTATGAACTACACATGTTTTATATACTCAAGGGATATGTTTTAAAGTAGAGATCTCAAATATATGTGGATAAATAAATATAGATCAATACTAATGAAACCACAAAACATAGAGTGAACTCTCCCTAGATGTATGCATGCACGAATGTGTTAAAAAATATATGCATATATTCAGGTTAGACTTTTGGTGGAGTTCAACCTATATTTTGGATGAGGAATGCAATAAGATATAAGAATATGATGTCAAATGCATACCTCCATGATTTTTACCTTGTCATCCAAATAAGACTACACAATAGGTATATCAATAAAAGTGTTAGTCTCATATATAGATTTATCATTAATCACCAAAATACTCCATTAACTCAGAATAGTAGGTCTAGATTCTTCACATGTTACCATATCAAATAGACACTCTTTGTTAATTTATCAGTTAAATGTGGATAATATCTTTAATATTGTATTGTACCATAGGCTAGATATGATTATACATGAATCAATTGAGGAAAATGTGTGGCATGCAAATCATATAACGATGTACCGTAGCCTCCAACTCGTGTTCATTTCGAAGGCTACATTACATTGTTATATGATCCGGACACCACTCATTTCCCCCAGTTGGTTCATGTACAATCTTATCTAGCTTGTGGTACAATATAGTATTAAGGAATACCATTTACATTAAACTAATAAATTAATAAAGAGTGCCCTATTTAACAATGTCTTTCATGAGGGTAGTTGGATCTATCATCTATGCAATCTTGTGTGCAACTAGTCTCCGCGACGCCATAGCCAGTGCCCCTTGTCTTGGGGCTGCCCACGGTCCTGTGATTCCATGATGTAAGTAGATCATACATTAACAAACGTAATAAGGATGTAAATTGTATATAACCCACGTCTTCGATACGGAGTGCGCCCGAGCAGCCATATACGATATGATGTTGGTCGTTCTCGGTTGAAGGATCCTTCCCCTTCCCCTTGTCGCGGGACTCCCCACGTCGGTGTCGTATGTCGAAGTCATCTATGGCCTGCGATTCCGTGATGTAAGTGCACCGTACAGTGAAAATGTAACGAGCCTGTAAATTCTGTGTAACAAGGAGAATTGTAACACCCTGACCCAAAATCGGCTCAATGCCCAGCCCACCGTGGGCGGACCCACCCACACATAGCACCTCACTTACACTTTTTGTCATCGCTTCATGTAAAAGGGTTAACCCGAAGGTGCTACTTTTGGATCCAATAGATATTATATACTATTACAACTCACTTGAGACAAGCAATGTGGGACTAATCCCACTACACAACTCCTCATGGGCCACATGGGCCACACTACGAGCAGCACGGGGTATTACATTCACCCCCTTAAGGGCTGACGCCCTCGGCAGTATACCGCACACTTGACAAATGCCCAGTACCACCCCTCGGTACACATCCGTGCGTCCAGTGCCGGCACATATGCCATGCCACGTGTCCACTCCGGGCCCACATGTGCCATGGGCCATATGCCCGTGTCTGCTCCGCACGCCCAAGGTTGATGCTATGATACCATCCGTAATACCGACCCAAAATCGCTCAATGCTCACCCTCGTACGCGGACCCGCCACACATAGCACCTCACTTCACTTTTCGCCTATGTAAACCATTAACCCGAGGTGTTACGTTTGGATCCAACATGCATTATATACTACTACAACTCACTTGAGACAATCAATGTGGGATTAATCCCACTACACAACTCCTCATGGGCCACATGGGCCACACTACGAGCAGACCGGGTATTACAAGAATAATATATTAAGTTACGACACTAAATGATGACCAGACCCACATGGCCTGTTGGGACAATCCTTCATTGAGTGCCCAGGGGTCTTGCATATCCTGCACTTGATTGTGCGGCTAATTCTGGTGCATTGGCTGGCACCCATGTCGTTCCGGAAGCGCCGCATCTGCCGTTGCCCCTTCCCTATTGTCTTCAAGGCCTTGTTCAGGTCCCATTTAGCCATGTTCGGCCAAAGATCTTTGTAGTGCATTTCCAAGCCGTACGAATGAAACTCTGCACTCTATGTGCCGAAAATATGGTTCATGTCATAGTACTCGAACATGTACGGCGCAGACATATGCCTTATTTGCGCACACGCCTTGTACACATGCAATCATAGCTTGTGCAGGAGCTTCGGCTTGTTGCAGGTGTATGTCGCCTGTAGGACCGGAAAGGCGACTAGGGGGGGTGAATAGGCGCTTTCTCAACTTTCTCGTCTAAATCAAATTCAACACGAACTTTACTCCTTTAGATATGAAAGCTAAGAAGATCAGTAAGCGCACAGTGGAAGCCTTGTGCTGAATTCGATACCCCGACAACCACACGACACAAAAGTGGAGACTTAATCTCAAAGGGCTGATCTGGACACAGGCGGTCTGACCGGCTACCAAGGGCGGTCTGACCGACGGTCAACGAGCGGTTGGACCGGCTACTAGCTGGCGGTCGGACCGTTGGAAATCGGTTCGACCCGGCAGTACTAGCGGTCTGAAAAGCGGGCGGTCAGACCGCCGTTATAAGACCGGCGGACTGTGCAATGAGCATCTTGAAAAATCAAGCCCAAATCCAAAACGAAATTTGATCCAACTTTTGATTCAACCAATGAAACTTGACCAAATTTCGAGCACACCTCCCTAATGATATTAGAGACTTATTTCTAGCGACGATCCTTCAGATCCACTTCGCAGAATCGATCTCTCAAGGATTTCACAAAGAAGTGCACAAACCCTAGAAATATGAAAAACTTTGATTCAAGACTTGCTTGTGGGGGTTGATGGTCTAGATGATTCTAGGAGTATTCCCACACATCAAAGCAAGACAAAATGGGTCAAGAGACCAAGCTTAAACACTTGAATCAAGGAAGCACCAAATTCATCCAAAAGAGAGAAGAACACAAAAGGGAGACAAATGATCTCTCAAGCAAGCATCACAAGATTGATTGATCTCACAAGATGCTTACAAAGCCACTCCCTCAAGGAGGACAAGAGCTCACCAAGGAGCAACCACAATCTCTCCCTCTCTTCCTCTCCAAACCCTAACCCTAGAAAAGGCTAAGGAAAACCAAATGAATGCCTCAAGGGGTTTTACATCTCCCCCTTTCTATTTATAGGAGAGGTCTAGGGTTTCACTTTTGGGACCCACTCACACATGGGACCCACACACACATAACCATTGAAGCAATCGCCTGCTTCACCACGTGTAGGTTGATCAGCGGTTCTCATCACGTCGCCAAGCCTCTCTTGTCCGAATCCCATCGGAACCTCCCAGAGACTCGCACCGATATCCGCACCACCTGATCCAACCAGCTGCACCGAACCACCCGTTCGATCCATCTTGCCCATCCTGCACCATGCTTGAGTCACACGACCTCACCTGGCATCCATGATCGTTCTGGACCTCAGCTCTCCAAGCGTAGTCCCGATCCACCTCACCGCTGACGCCGTTGACTGCAAGCCACCGCACAAAGAATAGACAAACAAATCGTTTTCGGGAACAAGTTCTTCACAACTTGACCCACATCAGTTCCACAATGCAATATGCAACAATAAAGCATTGATAACCATACAATAAACACATTCAAAACACATCAATGCAAACTTGGCTAACCTCCAAGTCAACACCGGTCTGACCGCCCCACAAGGCCGGTCCGACCGATTTCAGGCCAGTCGGACCGATCCCACAACGCCGGTCAGACCGCCCGAAAAGACTTAGCCAAAATTCCAGCTTGAAAATCCGAAACCTTCTGAAATTTTCAACTCAATAGAACTTTTGACTGGGAGCTCCAAAAATGATGCGACCACATCCAGGAGACTCACCTCACCTGCCTACACAACCTATTTTTAGCTTAGCTCCAAAAGCCACTTTTCAGCAAACCGGTCGGACCGGCCACCATGGCCGGTCGGACCTCTCAACGGGCGATCTGACCGCCTCACAACGCCGGTCAGACCGCTTGTGGTCTGACAGACTGAAGCAAACCCCGAAAACGCGAGATTTTGCAAACCAACAAAGCCATTGCCAATTGACTCATCATCCTGAGATCGTGCACATATCCTCACGATATCCACATCGCCGCATCACCCAGGGTGCATACTTGTTTCCTTCCCCCCTAGCATGACTGTTGATATATTTCTGCCGTAGTATGATCTCGTATTTCCTTCTGAAGCCATTGATCACCCAGATATCATGCATTCGGGCCTTCTCCATCTTCTGGTCCATGTGTCTCTGCATGTTCTCGGACCACTACTTGCCTTCCTCCATCTATCGCTTGGCTGCGGTGGTTCTATTGATGAAATAACCAATAGTGTGAGAATTCAGCCATCTTCCATTGATAGTCACACCGAACCTGGTCACGTAACTTCGACCACTGTGTAAGGACCTTCCCACTTGGGGAAAGCTTATTCCGATTAGACTGGGATTGAATTTTATTCAATACCATGTCACCTACAACAAGGTTATGAGGTTGGACCTTACGATCATAGTATTTGCGCAGGGCTTGCTAGTAGACCGCTGAACAGATTAAGGCTTGATTTCTCTTCTCTTCGAGTAGGTTGATGTCATCTGCTCGAAATTGTTCTTGGGTAGAGTCGTTGAAAGTTTCAACTCGTGTCGACCTGATCTTTAGTTCTGGTGGAGGCATGGCTTTGGTACCAAAAACTAAGAAAAAATGTGTTTTACATGTGGCCCGGCTAGCAGTCGTACGAATTTTCCAAAATACCAAGGGTAATTCTTGTACCCAAGCCCTTGAGCGCTCGATAAGCTGGTTGAAGATAAGCACAGTCGGAAGGTAATTCGCCATGACATGCTCTCCTCCTCTTGCTGCTCGGACAGCGGTCTTGTAGATTTAGAGGAACTCAATGGGATTCTGAGACCCATCGAATTTCTCCATGTTCACTGGTCAAAACCGTGGCAGCCAGCTAACTACTCGAAGGTCAGGCGAGAATGCCCTACATCCGTAATTACTTCGTAACGCCTCCTTTGCAGAAAAACCTTCGTGCGATCTCTTGCGTGAAGAGGTCTTAGCCAGGCCCTCGGGCAAGCTCTCGAGTTGGGTTCTCAAGTAGATCGCTGATATGTTGGAGTTCCTGAGCTTCCTTTGACTGATACTGAAAGCACTTAGGAAGATTTTTCCGAGCTGCTATTCTTCTATGTCGAGTTGCCTTAGGATCGTCCATGTCTGATCTTTGAGTTCGCCTCAATGAAGTGCGGGTATCTCGAGGATTTCTCACGCGCTCATCAGAGTGTTGACCCTGTTCACCACCAGAGGTGTCCTTACCATTGCCACGAGGGGTCGCAATGTGTGATCGTCGGGGAGTGTCCTCAGTCCTGTCTTTAGGGGAGTGATCATCACCTGAGGGAAGAATGAAGACCTCCCGTTGATGACCTCCGCTTGCGCTCGAGGCCTCCTCTCTTGAGGAGTAGTCTAAAGAGAGATGAATCGTGCAGTTATTCCAGAGAACAATAGCGTATACTGACTATTTAGATGCCCTAATCAATTGGGCCTACTTGTCTGTAAGCTCGATCGATTATGGGGTGGTCGTAACTGACATGGTCATCGAAGGACTTACGACCATGAGGTGATCGTAGAAGAACTTACGATCATGTGCTAGTCATAGAAGAACTTATGACTATGGGGTGGTCGTTGCTGACCTAGTCCTAGAAGGCCTTACGACCATGAGGTGATCGTAGAAGAACTTACGATCATGAGGTAGTCGTAGAAGATCCTACGACTCTAGCTTCTCCCTTATGAACATTAAGGGGTATACTCAAGAACCATATAATGACATCATTATCCATAATAAGAATTACAAATAAATAATTAAATGAGGATTTCTAGATCCTCGTCAGTCATAATCCCGTACCTCGCACCGTCTGAGTCATAGAGAAGGGATCATTTCTCTAATTCAGGAGCGTGGCCATGAATCTACTCGGGGAAACTTATGGCACTACTTGGTTACTCTCCCTCCAGTACCTCTAGAGTCTAGTCCCTTGTATGCCTCGTAGTCCGGTGTTCGAGGCCCCTCCAGATGGACTCAAACTACCTCCTCTGGTTCTGCACACACAATTCCTTGAAAGTATTCATAACTTCCTGACTGCGGAACCACGTGAACAAGTTGGATGCAAGATGCCTCATGCATCACCTGGATTAGACATCGTTCCACTGGTAAGGGGGGTCCGTCCCATGTTGCATGGTGTTGATGGCCGCCAACAACCTAGCATTGTGGTATGTGATTAGTCATACGTTGCGCCGGTCTCCCACCACGGCCTTCTTCACGTTTGTCACGAACCACAACTAGCTGGATGTGTTCTCGCTTTTCACAATGGCAAATACCACAGGGAGAAGCTGGTCATTGGCATCGACCGCCATCGCGGTGAGGATGGTACCCTTGTACCTCCCTGTGAGGAAAATACCATCCATCGTTAGCACGGGACGATAGAACTTGAAGCCCCCGATGGCTTGGGCGAAAACCCATAATACCCGGTCCAGTATGAAGCAGTTGGGCCCTACCTTAGCATCTTCATGGTCAAGTTAGTTTATGTACGTGCTGGGGTTTGATTCAACAATCTGGTCAAGCAATCTCGGCGGAAGGTTGTACGCCTCTTCACATGTCCCGTACATGGACTCGATGGCCATCTGCTTGGCTCGTCAGACCTTGCTGTAGTTGACTGGATAGCCAATCAGATTGGCGACTTCTGACATCAGCATCTTGGGGGAGACGGGCATGTCTGCCTCAACTAGGTGCCTGATGAGGCTTGCAACAAATGCGGAAGTCATGTTCCGATGCTACCGCAGGGACTTGCTAAGCTCACATGTGTGGTCGATCATCGCCATGACCATGAAGACCGAGCCGAAGATCTTTGCTCGGTAAGCGCTGACCTTGCCAGGGCAGCCTTCCACTACGTACTTTCATGGGTTGGACTCGTGCACACGGTACACACGGCTAATGAACAAGGCGTATCGTGCTATATCTTGTTGCACGACCACCTTGCTAGGGAAGCGCTACCCAACTAAGAGGGTATCGGCATCAAACAAGGCGTATCGGCTTCTTGCAGCAATATGAGCGAACACACTACTATATCATCAAGTCTCGATGCCACGTAAGGCACCTCCGATGACAGAATTCCCCCGGTTGGACAACTGGCCTGGTGTGCATACTCGTGGCTACCATCCAAGCCTGGGTTGGCGTCCTCATCAGACTCTGACCCGAGAGGCTCGTTCGATAGATACTCGTTTCAATCAATGCAGGCCGACCACCACATCCCCCCATTTTACACAAAATTATGCGCGAGTCTTCCATCCGAGGAAGCACATTTCGAGCTGCTCTCTTCAGACTCGGGCTGCGCTTGCAAGCTTGTAGAGGCACTAGCATCACCAAGGTTTCCTGGCGCCCTGCGTACGAAATTCACGTACACCATCAACCTCACGTGAATGGCCGCCTCGAGTTGGGAGGTAATCTGCATGTACTGCCTTTGTGCTATGCTTCTATTCACCTTGACGAGCTCCCTCACATAATTTGCATGTGATCCCCTCGATCATAACTTTATTTGTCCTTGCCTCTGTGTCGAACTCTTTCCAGATGCATCTTCGAAGTTCGTGAATACTCATCGCGTCGAGCCCCTCCACCCAGACCACCTTGTACTAGCATCTCGACAAGTCCAACCCATCGGGTCTGGTCCGTACAAGATCATCGCCATAAAATACAAACAAGTCTTGCATGTTCGAAATTACTTAAAGCCACAACAAACCCATCCGCAGCACATATGTGTAATCAAATATGACAAATTGCATGGAAGTGATGGATTACATATGTGTAATTAAATACAAATAATTAATTGTTGGTAATTTATTACTACTGTGCTTACCACTATTAAAGCACATGTTCTAATTTGCACTAAATGAGTTATGCCAAACTAATTGCTACGTAACTAATTACGAGTGATTAATTACCACCAAATAAATTATTAGTATATTTCTACTAATTTAATATGCCAGACTGATCACCACTAAACTAATTAGGAGAAATTTATTACCACTAAACTAATTTACTACAAGCAAAGTAAGTAATTACCACTAAACTTACTAATTACGAATGATTAATTACCTCTAAACTAACTAATTATGGCTGATTAATTACCACTAAAAAAATTACCAGTACATTATTTTCACTAATTTAATATGTTGTAATGATGACTACTAAACTAATTATAACTAATTAATTACCAACTAAATTAACTAATTACAACTAGCTAACTCAGACTCATTAACTACGACTACGGTAATAATGACAAAAGCATCCAACAAATTATCTACCCTGTAACATCCCAAATGTGGATTTGTGTTTCAAATGTAAGAAAATGAGAAGAAAATAAAACTTTTCTTGCATCTTGAAGTCCTCGATCGATTCTGTAATTCTTGTAAAGGAATTATGGAAATCAAAATCAAAATCCTCAATTGACTCCAACCAAAAACCTCCTTGGCAAAGATCTTGGCCAAGCCCATGGAAATATTTTTTCTAAGTTTTAGGGAGACTTGGCAACACCTCTGAATTATCTCATGATTTTTAGAAATTATTTGATAATTTTGGGAGGCAAGTCAAAGCTTGGTCAAACCCTAATTCACACATTCTGAAATTTCTGGAGAAAAATGCAGTGCATGAAAATCTCTAAAAATTTATGAGAGGTTCCTCCTGCAGTCAGCAACCTCCATTTAAAATTTCATAATTTTTGGAGCTGGTTTGCTACCTTAAAAAATTCTTCAAAAATCAGTGGTTTAAATTCAAACCCTAACTGGTTTTCACTGTTCATTGGGTTCGAATCAGACTCGGGCTCGAGCCACTTGACTGGGTTTGATAAACTAACTGCACCGACTCGGTCGCTTTGGCGCGAGCGTTGTGAGCCGTTGGATCGGCATCGAACGGCCCACGATCGCGTGAACGTTCGGACTAATCTCGCGCTGATCCACGTGGACTGTTGGATTCTAAATCAAAGGCCCACGATCGCGTGAACCATCCGAGCGCGCTGATCCAAGTGAACCGTTGGATTCTAAAGCAAAGGACACGATCGCGTGAACGTTCGGACCGTCCGGACTCCTCGCGCAATGTGAATCGTAGGATCCAAATCAACGGCCCAGGTTTGAGCGAGCGATCGAATCGTTATTATCACCCCGTTCTATTTGAACCGTTCGATTTCAATCCGACGGTGGAAAAGTCGTCTCCTTCCTCCGGTCAGCGCACGCGTCTGAGTCGGCAATGGCGTGAGCAGAGGAGAAACGAGCAGCGTGCAGTCACCTCCTTGGCCGCCTTTAAACGGCTATCTCTATGCGCATTAAATGACCGTCGTGCTCCCCCTCAGACGTCCATTGTTCAACTGCTCCCGTCGCTCTCGCGCGCTCTAATGGCAGTGTTGACCCGAGAGGGATATCGCTGTTGCACACTGCCATCCTCAGCTATTTAAGCTCCATTGCTTCACCCTCGGCTTCCTTTAGCACTTCGCAGCTCCAGCTAGCTCCCACAAGCGTGTTTGAGCTGCAGTCTCTCGAAATCCATTCGGCCGCCATTGATGAGCTTTGAGCTTCGGTGAAGGCGGTACAGCAGGGGTTCTCTCCTTCCAATTTTTGCTCCCTCTGCTCGACCTTTACTCTCTGAAGTTTAACCCTCACTCAATTTGGTTCTTTTCGTTCAGGGTTGGACTGAATTAGGATTTCCCCAATTTCGGCCGAAATTCGCATCTCTCTTCACCAGCGCAGATTCGACCCTTCTCTGTGCATTCTCTGGTTCAGGTAACTTCTTATTAGTCCCTAGTGCTTGGCACCCGCTCCCTTGATCCGCAGCTGAGCTCAATTGCGTTTTTCGTTTTCGGTCATTTTGGGTCGTCTCGGTCATCTCTGGCTTGCCGGCGTTCTAGGTCACCGCAGCCAAAACCGTTGGTACCATTGGGTGTGCAAGATTGTTATAAACCTATTTTAGGCATTTGCTCGCACCGCCACGGCCAGAGTCGCCGGCGGGGAGCCTCTCTTCCCCGTGGTTTTGTCGGATGAAAACAGGGACGAAGGTTTGAACGCGATTCGTTATGGACCGTCGATCCTTAGATCTACGGCCCAGGATCGCGCGAGAGTTTGAATTAATCGCACGCCTTGATCTGTGGACCGTTGGATCCTAGATCAACGGTCCCGATTCAAGTCCGCGTGGGTCGTTGGATCCAAGATCAACGACTCATGTGCGTGTGAACGTTCAGACGGCCCGAACGTCCTGATCCACGTGAACCGTTGGATTCAGATCCAACGGTTAGCGTTTAGGGTTTGTGAGTCACGCGGGCGCGCGTCATCCTGTGAACTCGGACCGTTGGATCCAAGATCAACGATCCAAGTTCGTCCACGTCGATTTGATTTCTAATTTTTCCCGAAAGGATTATTTGTCAACTGAAAAATGTAGTAACTTGTAAAATGCATAACTTTTTCATTATAATTCCTTTTCGGTTGATTCAAATTTTGTTAGTCATATTTTTAATTAAACTTTAATCTCAAAATTATTCTAACCTCAGTATATCTCCATAAAATTTTGCTAAAATATTAGTGCAATGAATAGTAGCAATTTTGATTTTTAAGGCTGAGCAAAATTGTTTTGCTCATATCTTTTGTATTAAGAATCCAAATCAATTGGTTCTTGTTGCCAAATTCTTTATAAATCATGCTCTTGCCACTGTAAAATGTTTAGAATATTTGGAGAAAGTTCGTTGTTGAGTCTTTGAGTTTTCTCCATTCTTATCGGTTCTTTTTCGCTTTCTCGATTAGGTTCCGAAGAGCACGTTGATGACATAAGTGATCCTCCGCAACATCTTGACCCACAGCAAGTAGACAAGCAGTTTGATCATGTTAATCCCAGTATTTTTCAAGTCTAATATATTGATTTCAACTTGTATGTATGCATTGCTATTTTGTTGTTAAATTATGGTTAGTATCCTATAGTTGCATAATCTGTAGGAATTGATTATCCTCTACTACCATGAGCCTAGGTTATTTGCTGTGATTTGAGTTCGATGGATGAGCTCTTGTCACTTAGTAGATTGCGAATTAAAATTGCTTAGAAAATGCTTAGTTTCGGTAGCAATGAGCGATCATCGATTTAGTCGATGATCTTGATCACACATCTAATTATTATTCTATTATGTCCAACACTTGTGCTTTGTTATTTTGTAAAGTTAAAAATCTGAAAATGAAACTTTGATTTAGACTTGGGCAAGTGGTTGGATGGTGGGTTATTGGGTTTGTGGATGTCTTGCCTAAGTCAACAAGGACCGAACATCTTGTGTCACACTCTTCAAGCATTTTTGCGTGCTAACCACGCGAGAGGGATATGAGACCTCTCTTGACTTAGTACTTTGGCGTGTATTATCTCCGAGTCGCAGGAGGGGGTTGTGTGTGTTGTGTGAAAAAGGATATGTGTTCTTGTGTTGGGTGTGCGGTGGTGGAGATTCCGGGTAGGCTCTCCACCTCGAGGAGCATTGTAGTTGTTCAAGGCTTTACTTGAGATGGGTAGTTGACCGAGGCTTTACAATGACTCCGACACAACGTATGAGTTTCTATCCATACGGGCGGCTCGTGGTTAATACATAATATTGGAAATGTCTCGTAGGACTTAGCGTTGCCGGCATACCTTAGGAAGTGTGCTTATTCCGGAGGCAAAAGAGGCGGTCGCGTGTGGGTACATTGGTACACCCCTGCAGGGTATAAAACTATTCGAATAGCCTCGTCCTAGGTTATGGACACGCTTGGTTAGGTTTTGCAAGAGTTAGACTACAACCTTTTAAATTAAAATTTGACATGGTTGGTATGAATGGGTAATTCATGCTATTGTTGTGGTGGCTATGGGTTTAGTCACTTCCAGGATGTTGTTTGCATCTATTTACTGTTATTATTGTTGTCTTTTACTGTTATTTTAACATTAAAAACAAATTTATCAACTTGCTTTTAAATGTACTACATTATTGCAAATAAAGATTGCCTTGTGCCGAAAATTAAACATACAGCCTCCACCTAAATAAGCTTGCATGTAGCATATGTATAAGTCTGTTACTCTACACGTAAGTCTTGCGGAGTACAATTTTTGTACTCATTTGCTTTGCTTAACTATTTGTTGCAGAGGAGAAGGTGAGCCCCAAGGGCCTCACTTTTGTGAAATATGCTGCGGGTTCGACGACTAGTTTAGCGATCCGGTCGGTTGCCTTGTGGGTTAAAGGCACACTGATTGGCTCTTTTGTTTATGGCCATCTTATGACACTTTTGCTTCCGCTGTTCAATTCTTGTATTTATTGTAATTTGGCCGGTTGGCCTCTCTTTTGTAATAACTATCCTTTATTTATTTTAACTGCTGGTTTGTTGCTATGCTTCGGCTCTATGTGAATGAATGGAATTGATGCATAAATTTTGTAAAGGGGTGTGTATGCACTTCTGGGAAGTATACATATCTTGAGTCTCGGGTTATCTGATTTGTGATGCTAGGACCAAGTGGATGGTTAAGCATTACAAGCCCGATAAGCCGGGGTCTCACATACCCTTCAAGGGAAAGTAATCAAAAAAGGTTGAGCGATGAGCGACGAGAAGCAAGAAAACACTTAATCTCCTAATAAAATTAATTATGTTACGTTCTCTAAGCTCTCAGCGACGAGTGCCAGAACGAGAATCGAAACACAATTGAAATGAACGAAGAGTGACTACGAGAGTTTGGTATTTAAAGTCGAGCGAAGGAGGAGCCGCGGCGTTGGCACCGAAAATTCCGGAAGCGTTGGCGTCGGAAATTCTGGACGAGACGACAGATGCGCGGAGGAGAGAGGAGGGGAGGCGGGAAAGGTGGCCACCGCGCGGTTTGGTGTTTATCAGTAGAACCGGACGGGCGTGTGTGTCGGGAGGGAGGGGAGGGGAGGGCGCGTGGCAGGCGGTGGGTGGCCACTGCAGGGCGGTTGTGCGTTAGCGCCACCGCACGGCGGCCGTACGACATCACTAGCGCATGGCGGTCGCACGGGAGGGCCACCACACGGTGGTCGTGTGGCATGGGGCGACGTGGCAGACCGGGAGGGCCTACCGCACGATGGCCGTGCGACAGGGGGCTATATTTGCAAAAAAAAAGAGACGATCATTCCTGTAAATACGAGATGAAAATGTGCCAATACGGCCAAAAATTCCTTATGTCCTCGTGGTCCATGTCGGATACTCCTAGAGAAAGCTTGCTTTCCGTGTCGGTACCAGCTTGAAAGCGCCCCTACGAAATACGCCTCCGATGTGGAGTCTTATTTGGCATCTACCTCCGCCAACTCGGCATAAATGTGGGCCAAGCTGTTTGAAGGGTCGAGACGTGTGATGCGAAACCTGGTGCAAAATGACCATTTAGTCCATAGTAGGAGACAATAAGGGCATTTACAATGTTATATGTTTATATACGAGTGCTTAAAGAAAGAAAATATAGCTATTTGATCAAATATATATATTAAAATCATTTCTTTCGATGCAAACATCTCTTTCGTATGTGCTTAGATGATTGTATTATATATAGTTATATTCATAAGCACCGGTACCTAATCAAGTATTTGATGTTACAAAATAAACATCTTATATGTCTTACGTAGTAAGATAAATCAGTTTTTATTTGCTAAATACCTGTATTGTACATGCTCCGATAGCACATTTCGGTTTGATAAAAGCGGTGCACGTTGACACTTTCGCAGAAACAAATGGTGCATAGTGCAATTTAATCCGAGCTAACTAGTGTCGAACGGTTGATAAATCATAGACCCATACAATCAAGTTTTCTTACCAACATAGCTGGAAAAGCAACTTATCCTGCAAAGCGCAAGCTACTTTTGGACTAAAAGTACTTAGCCATTCTAATGTCACTGAGGTTAGATAGAGCGGTGTATCTACCCACTACTATTGAGCCAGATTCCCCCACTTGATCACCTATTTTTCTTCGAACAATCCACAGTACAAATAAACGAAACCATGACACGTTCATCACAACGTACGCACCGCACAAAGTCCAGTTCACTCCGATCATCAATGGCTCGGCACCGGAGCGGCCTCTCGTTCAGGCTAAGCCTGGCCCTCGCTGTGATGGCCGCGGTATGCGCGACGTCCTCGGCGCAGCAGCAGCAGCCGCAGGCCGTGCCGAGCTGCCCGCCCGCGCAGGCCTCCCTGTCGCCGTGCGTCAGCTACTTCATCGGCAACTCGTCGTCGCCGTCCGCCGGGTGCTGCAGCCAGATACAGGCCATGTTCCAGTCGCAGGCGCCCTGCCTTTGCGCCGCGGTGGCGGCCGCGCCCTCCCAGCTCGGGCTGGTGCTCGGCCAGGCGCAGGCGCTGCTGCCTGGCACGTGCAACCTGCCTCCCAACGCCTGCGCCGGTACGTGTCTGCTACTATTGCAGTCATAGCACATAGAGAAAATTAGCTTGACACCATCACTAAGATATAGACACCGAGATCACATGTTAATGACATCGACATATACTCCGGTAATTTAGTACTTGCAGACAAAATTCAGACCGAGAATGGAGTGAGCATTGGGGTTGTATTTATTGATGCTTGCAGATGTGACAGGGGCGAGCTCTGCTCCGGCTGGTGGCTCAATGGCGCCGGCGCCGAGGACAACTGCTGCTGCGCCCGTGACCGAGCCGTCTGGTACGGTCCCGGCGGCGCCTTCTGGTGGTGGATTGAAGTCAGTTCCAGCGTTGCTTGGTTCGGCCGCCGCAGGACGCCATGGTTGCATCTCTGCCGCCGCCATCTCGATCTCGTTCCTTGTAGCTTGTGTTCTCTGATCTGATTATGTACTGGTGGTCTCGTTGTGAATTGTGAACATATGTACATGTGGTCATGTAGATGGATTTAATTAGTCTTAAAAAAATGCAGACGGGGTTGTTTGTCGTTCATGTTTCCTGACAATTACGTTCTACACTTGTGAGCTGTGACCAGGTTTTCATTTTTTTTACTGGGGCACCGATAAATTCGATTTGGCCCATTTTTTGTTTTTTTTTCCTGCAGATTTTGGCCGAAATTTGCAAACTGAAATTTGGATTTCAAAAAAAAAAGGCCAGATTTCGGCCAAAAGCCGGTGAGCTGACTGTATATCTACATATCAAATTACAGGTTTTCATCCATTACAGATTACATATTTCATCCAAAACCACAGAAATCAGATTATAGGTTTTCATCCAAAACCACATAATTCATAATATAATTAAGAGGTTGTAGTCTTGTAGATCCATCTTCACCCAAAACCTTCTCTTTGTCCAAACAAAAACTGGAAAATCAGATTGACAGTGTGAGTTGAGCATTCCTCTCCAAGGTAGTTAGAATCGCAATCCTACTCTTAGAGTCTTACGATTCTACGAACCCATGACAGCCTGTCGATCCAAATCGCACCGTGAATCGGAATCAGGTAGGATCGTGGTAGAGTCGTGATCCAAAGAGTAGAATCACGTAGAATTGTGTAGAATCGCAGAGTAGAATCGTGGTATAGTAGTTTGGGGGAAAATGTAATTATTGTTGCAATTATTTTTTATTTTTTATAGATGCCAGGTTTTGCTGATATTTTGTTTTAGAGCAAAATTTATTGATATTAATTCCTGAGAATGAAACTATAAATAAACAAGGAGCATGCAAAATATTATATCAGTGTGGTAATACTAGTACAAATATCTATATTATGACATGAACAATCTTGAGCTTGATAATGATAAGCTATTTTTATTCTTGGAGTATGTCTAGCTGCTTTTAAGGAACATGCAAGTGTTGCAATTAGATATTGATTTACAAAAGTTATGAACATTTCTTATGTAATTGTAGTAAACTAGTCATGGTCATTGGTTGTTCTCCTGTAATTCAGAACTATATCACCAATCATGTCAGTACTATTATATTTTTCTGTTGTACGATCAAAAGTGATTTGTCCCTTTTTCGGTTATAAGTAAGTGGTAAACCATATAAGAATCATACAAACTTATAGTATAGATATTAAATATGTATATTTTTTTAATTCCGTAAAATCATCAATTCTACGATTCGATACTACGATTCAATCCTACCGGAGGCAAATCGATCCAACTTAGTATCTCAACTCTGACTACCTTGTTTCTCTCAGATTGAAACCAAAGACAATATGGTTTATATCCATTCCAACAAACAAAATGCATTTGAAGTTATAGCTCAAGATGAGTTCCAATCAAATGAACAACTTCTGATTTTTTAAGCTCTAGAGGAAATTCGATCATCAAATTAAATGCATCAGCTCCAAAGGAAATTCATACATCAAATACATTCACTGACTATTGTTCTGCTTGCATTGTATCATGAGGAATGGAAGCTTTGTCATCTCAGGAGGAATAGTTTTACCATAGTAACCTGGTCCATGCTGCACGACCACACATACTATGAATCTATCATCATATCTGATAATCCTCAATGTTATTGCAACAACAGTAAATATTGTGAACATCAGTGTTGCGATCATATACAACGCTGATAGTAAGATGAAACTTTGCATAGAGAGAATGGATACAAGGAGAAAATTAGAAGTATATGCAGTAACGTGTAAAACTGTAAATACATCACACCTGCCAGAGATGCAAGCAACCAAGGTGTGGTTATGAAGCAACATAATCCCTTTGAGATTTTCTCACACATGGGCAGAACTGCAGGTAATAATATAATGGAAGTAAGCATTATGTGTTGTTTATTCTTTAGACTGTAATAAAAATATGAGTTGGACTGATTCAAAAAAAAAAAGAGCTGGACATCATATTTGCTCATTACATAAGTTTTGGTCATCAACAGCATGTAAAGGAGGACACATTGCAATATGTATAAGGTCAACATCAGTTCTATTAACAACCGAAGTATGGAACCTAACATTGGACTAAAACAATGCATCTGCATGGAGGGCTGCCAAATAAAAAAAAACAGTTCTGTGGTTTTGACATTTCTGTCACGAAGTGCTAAATCAAGTATAATTCATACAAGAATAGAAAATAGAAACCATTAGACAGATCATTAAGCAAAATTGGTAAATAAACCTCTCAATCGATAAAACATTAAGTATGAAGACAACAAATACAGAATGACCTCTCAATCAACAAAACATTAATGATTTTAATCCACAATAACTGACCATTAAGCAAAATTGGCAAATTCACAAAAGATGGCCATTATATCATAACCAATCTCAGTAGCAATGGGTAGTCATGTTCCATTCTGGTAGTCTACTAGAGGCTAGAAAGGTTCTTTGTCTTCTTTGTTGGTTCCTTCGTGATCCCACCTCCTCCAATGTGACCAACTACATCGTCATCACCATCATCATTACCCAGAGAAGTGCTACCATCCGTGTCTAAATAACTAGGGCTTCTAGAAGGAGTTGTCGTGTCCTCACCACTTCCCACATCATCTTCTTATTTATCTTTATTCTTCTTCCCTTTCTTCACCTTATGCGTCCTTATGCTATTAAGACACTTCCTCTTTGATGCCCAAATATTAAGAGGCTTGTTGAGGAGTGCTTCACTAGGCTTTTCTGGCACAATCTTTGAAGGTATTGAAGGATCTTCAAGCACAACCCTTGAAAGCATTGGAGGATCCTCAAGTACAACCCATACCTCTTCAAATACAACCCTTGAAGGCGTAGGAGGATCACCATGTGCATCCATAACAGGCTCGAATTCTCTCATTGATCTCGCCAACCAATCCATAATTGGGTTGTCTTGGTCATGTAGAGCGGTATCCATCATAATTGCACAAGGATCCAACTCCTTCTCAGGGCGATGTGCTTCTTGCTATTGGAGGCGTAGCTTCATGTTGTAATGGACATAAAACAACTTGTGGAGCTTGTCATAAATGTTGGATTGATCTCGGCCAACTGCCGAGACCGAGTCTCACGGGGCTGTAAGCCCACGCGCCCTGATCGGGGGCGACCCCAACCTCTATTGGTTTCGGTCCCGGCCACCTAGCGCTATACAAAAGAACGAACCCGGCAAAACCTATGTGCTATGAGCTCTAGGCTATCCAAGTTCAAACAAAACCGATCTTGACGGGTGCTAGAGGTGGACGAAGACCAAGCCGACGGCCACTGGATCTTTGCCGTGACTTCGACTCCGCTACTCAGGCCGATCCAAGGCGCTCAGATCTACGCCGACGACCATCGAACCACGGCGTCACTCGACATCACACTCCTCACCCTAAGCGTCGCCGTCATCTTCTACATCGATCCCGACCGACGCTAAGATCTAATGGCATCTTCCTCTTCGGGTATGTCTTATGTTTCCGCATCTAATGTTTTATTATGGTGTTCAACGTTTGAGTTAGGGTTCATGTTTTTAGATTAGATCTTTAGCTAACATTGGTATTAGAGCGATTGTAGCGTCCCGTTTTTCGGAGTTTTTGAAAATTTTAAAAGAGAACCATTTGTTTCTATTTGCCAAAAGCTTAATTTGGAAATTTCAAAAATTCATTTGCAGTTTAATATGAGTTAATCAAACTTCAATTAAATTAAAGTTGGTTTGATTGAGTTTTCTGGAATTTAAAATCAAAATTATTATTTTAAGGATTTTCTTGGATTTATTGGATTTTAGAAATTGATTTTCTTTTTACCCGAAATTAAAAAATTAATTTATTTGTAAAATAAAAAGAAAAATTAAAGTTAAAAGTATTTTTATTATGTCTAGAATAATTTAAGGAATTTCTGTGAATTTTTCTAGAATTTTTGGAGTCTATTTGCTATTTTCTAAATTGCCTTTTGATTTATTTGAATTTCTGAAATCCAAAATGAATTTAAAATTCCTTTTCTGCTTTTGGGCGAAACCCCAGCCGCCCATCGCTGTTCCCGCCTCGCCCACTCCCGCCCGCTCTCGCTCCGCCCGCCGCTCACTGCCCTTTCGCCTCACCGTCCGATCGTCATCGTGTGACCCTCGCCGCCGCGCCGCCGTCTTCGACCGTTGGATTGAGATCTCGCCGCTTCCTTCGCCGCGCTCTCCTTTCTTCTCCGCCGTTGATCGCGATCCGGCCGCATCCACGCGCCGCGCCTCTTCCGCTTCCCACCGCCTCGATCGAATCGGACGGCACCCGCTCGTCTCCTCGCCGCGCCTCTTCTCCTCCCGTCCGTCCGACGGACCGGACGGCTCTCGCTTCGCCGCTTTTTCTTCTCTCCCACCGTCCGACGAATCGGACGGCGCCGCCAGATCCGTTCGCCGCGCCGTTGACTTCTCCACCGTCCGACAATCGGACGGCTTCCGCCCGCCGCGCCTCGCTCCTCCCACCGTCCGACGAATCGGACGGCCTCGCTGTCGCCTCGCCGCCGCTCTCTCTCCCACGCCGCCGCTGAATCCGCCGCAAATCCCGCTTTCGCCTCGCCGGCCTCGCCTCTGCCCATCGCCACGCCCGCCCTGCCGCCGCGCGCTGCGCCAGCAAGCCAAGCATTGTTCCGCGCCCGCCGTGGCCTCGCTTTTAAATAGCCGCCGCTTCTTCCTCTCTCTCTCTTCTTTCTCTCTCTCTCTTCGCCGATTCTCGCGCTTCTCCGTTCTTCCCGCCTCCGGCCCTCCGCCACTGCCGTCTCCGGCGCCGCCGCTTTCTCCGCCCGACGCCACCGTTTTCCCCAGCCCGGCCACACGCGCCGCCCGCGTGTCTCTCTCTCTCTCTCTCGACTGCGGGCTCGAGCCCACGTGGCCACCCACGTGGCGCCACGTCGGCCAAGTCGGCGTTCACCACCAGGTGGCTGCCATCGGCGAGCTGCGCAAGCGCTGACGTCAAAATCCGGGTTTTTCAATAGAAAAATAATTCCGAAAATCCGAAAAACCCTAAATCTATCATTTTATGTGATTTTCAACTTCTTTTGGCTATAACTTTCACATCCGAACTCCGATTTGGGTGATCCAAATTTCTAAATTCATATAAATTCATCCTCTTTCATTTGGTACTGGTTTTGTAATTTTTGGAATTCATTTGGTGCTATTTATTTATTTGTTGCTATTCTCGCACGTGTAGATTCCGGCGTTTCGGAAGATTTCTTCGACCCGACGACCGAAGACTCGCTCCTCGCCAACGAAGGCAAGTCGTAGGCCTTTGACCATGTTGAACCCATTTTACAAATGTATATTGCTTTAAATTATCATGCATGGCTAGTTTTATTAAAAATGGTTTTGGGAGTAGATAATTACCAAAATGCCATTATGCCTCTTTGATAAATTGAAAATGAAATGTCTCCTTGAATGACATATATCCTTGGACACCATAGGATGGTTAATATTAGTTGGACATAATTGTATTACCAACTTGGGAGCGTATTATTGCTTAGACATGCTCTAGTTACCCGCAGATTTTCGATCACATGTTCAATGATTATTGAAATTTGACTAATGGAACTATGGAATGTGGTGTGAGGCCACTTTTATTAAAAGATGTTGTGCCATGGCGAGGATTGCCATTTGGTCGGGATTGAACAAAATGATTTATGCTCTGCTTGAGGTAGGAAGCTAGAGTGGGTGTGTGATGCACATTGGGTTGTGGTAGACTTGTCTCGAGCACCAACTAAGGACTTAACTTTGCAAGTCATTGATCCGGTCACCTCGTGCAACCATAAGTCCGGTATGGGACGGACTGCCAACTAATTAGGAAGTTTTGAGTCGGTTCTGTTAGGGTTGATTATTGGCGCAAGAGGGGCCGTGATGGCGAAACCTTAGCGAGCGTAACCGAGGCAAAATGGAACTTTGTAAAGGCCTTGTGATAGTCACTTAGTCGCACACCCTAAGTGTGTCGACGGACATTGCAAGTGATTTATCTCTTGTGGGTAAAGCCGCATAACCTCTGCAGAGTGTCAAAATCTATTCGAATAGCCGTGTCCCTGCTACGGACATGCCCGGTGATTTCGCAAGGGGTAGTATTTTGAAAATTGTGGTTTGGTTCGATAGAAACGCTTGGTTGAATGGTTGGGAAGTGAACGGATGTTCACCGCTTGATTCAAAAGAACTTGGTTATCTATGTATTATTCTTTTAAAATCCTGCTTTGCAATCTAATTAAGGTATTTATTGTTAAACTTGCTTTCTGCAAATTAACCATAAAGCCATCCTTGCTTAAGCCTGACATGAATACTACGTGCATACATTTCTCTACGACTTGCTGAGTACTTTATGTACTCACGCTTTATGCCCTTTGTTGATCAGTCCCAGCAGAAGGACCAGGAAATGTTGAGTACTATGAAGAAGGCAACTTTGAAGACTTTGCGAATTAGGTCACGTCCTCCACTCGATTGCCTGTGGGCATGTCGATTGGGCTCCACGTATTTTTGAGATTTCCACGCGATACTGTTGTTGCTAAGCCCTGTGAGGCGACTTTTGTAAGAACCTTGACCATAAGGTCTTTGCTGTTTTAATTAATATTACTTTGTCTGCTTCACTAGTTCGTTGTTGAATGGGTATGATTACATCATTGTTGTAACTGTGCAAGCTAGCTACTGATCATGGGACTAGCTTGGTATGCACAGAGGGTCTCGAGGTTATGTGACACCCGGGGTCCCGACAAGAGATGGTATCAGAGCCATATCGACTGTAGGACGTAGCCTTTAGTTAGATTGGTCGTCTTAGTCAAAAATTCAAAATATATTTTCTAAATCAAACCAAGCAATTAACTTGACTAGGTATTCTTCTCTCATCTTATTCTGTTCTTTCTCACCTTGTTCTATTCTTTTCTTACCATCTTACCCTCTTATATCATTCTTGATTTCTTTCATCTTATCTTTTCTGGAACTTGGTTTTCAAATTTAAATTTGACTCCCTCATCTCTGGATTATCCCTAGGATCGAGCCCTTCAAGATCAAGCAATGGAAGTTTTGGAAGTTCAAGATCCGCAGTCTGTTCCAAGTTGACCCTCCATAAAGATTAGATTGGTAGCTTCCCTCCCTAGTTTTAGAGTCGTTTAGTTTGCGTAATAGGGCTTTTGTGCTTAAGTGTCCCTTCTTGTTTGCTTCTTGATAGCTTTCCGGCTATCCGTTCGTTGGGTAAAACCAATTTTTGTCCGCATTAGGTTGATCCATCTATCTCCCTTGTTTCTCGCTTATCTAAATGCTTTCCCTCTCATCTAAATTGCTTTCTTCTCCTCGTCTATTAAACCAGTGAAGCTTTGTCGCAGATGGTTCGCACTAACTCCGCAAGCCGTGATGAGACTCCAGCGCCAGGTGCCCGCCTTCCCAGCCGCCAGGCAGCATCCGGTTTGAGTCGGTTCATGGCAGCCCGACGCACCGATGAGCTCTTTGATGCGTAACATGACCCGATGATGAATCGCCAGAACTGCACATCGCCGCCTCGCCGCAATGATGAATCGTAACGATCAACCGCCACGCCCACGCCGCTTCCACCCCCCCTGTTTCCTCACCAGCCGTGGCAGAGTTTCTAAGGACCCATCCGCCCACTTTCTCCAGCTCCTGAGCCATTGGACGCAGATGACCGGTTACGCCCATGGAAAGAAGCTCGCTATCACCCGCTGTGATGATCGCGAGAAGGTTCTCAGATGCCACTCACCACTTGAAGGTACCGCAGAATGGTGGGAGAACTATTGTGCCGCCCATGGAAACCCCGAGAGTATCACTTGGGCCGAAGCCAGAGCTTTCCGCCACTCCCATATCCCCGATGGAAAGGTGGAAATGAAGAAGAATGAGTTCCGTGAGTCGCAAAGAAGGCAACATGTCGCTGAGTGAATACCTTAACAGTTCACTCGCTTGTCCCGCTATGCCTCGGAGGACGCTTGCCACGATGATGCCCGCCAAGCGCTTCAAGAGAGGACTCAACCCAGCTTGAAGGTGCAAGTCATTGGGAATGATTATGCAGATTTCCAAAGACTGTGAACAAGGCCATGCTCATCGAGGAATCCCGCCGTGAGTTGAAGAATCCCGCAAGAGAAAGATGATGCAAGACAAGGCCCATCGGTCCTCACTCCCAGAGAGTCGAATGAATGTGCCGCCTCCTACCCGTGTTGCTCCACTGTCACATTGAGCCCTCAGAGCAAAGACCTCGCCAGCCGGCCCAAAGTGACCCAGCTTCAATACTCCAAAGAACCAAGAGCCAAGGAATGTCAACCCCGCCACGGATCATCTGCTTTAAGTGCCATCACCGGGCACTTCGCCAAAGCTGTTCGCAGAGGCAAGGCCCTTCTCCTGCTCGCTTCAACATGGGAGCCACTCCGACCAGACCCCACTCCAGAGTCGCACGTGGAGCCCCTCGCACTCCACCGCACTACCAAGTCTCCTCACCTTTTGAAGAGGTCGTGTGAACCACACCACGTGGAGGAAGCCCAGACATGCCGGACGTCGTGGCCGGGTAAGTTCCTTGTCAATTCAAAGACCGCCATCGCTTTGTTTGATTCTCGAGCTTCGCATTCGCTTGTTTCTGAGTTTTGCCGAAAGGCACCAGCTGGAAGTTTTGCCTCTTAAAAGTGTTTTGTTGGTTCAGTCTCCTGGTCCGGAATTGAGTACGAACCAAGGTTGCCCTAAGGTTAAAGTGACCATAGAAGGGGTAGAATTCCTTGCTAATCTCATCATCATAGACACCAAGTCTCTTGATGTGATTTTGGGAATGGATTGGCTTGCCAATCACCAAGCCCTCTTGGATTGTGGTGGTAGAAGCATCACTTTGGTCAGTCCGGATGGAACCAAGGTAAAGTTTGAAGCCTCCCGCAGAAGCTAGCCGGATCTTTGTCTGCAGCGCTGTTGTATCTATGGAAGAAGTGCCGAGTCGAGAGTTTTCAGATGTCTTTCCTGATGACCTACCTGGATTGCCGCCAGACCGAGACTTGGAGTTTGTCATCAATCTTGTTCCAGGAACTGCACCTATTTTCAAGAGACCCTACAGATTGCCTGTCAATGATTTGGTTGAACTAAAGAAGCAAATTGAAGAAATGCAAGAGAAAGGTTTTGTCCGACCAAGTTCTTCACCTTGGGAGCCCAAAGATCTTTGTTGCAAAGAAGGATGGTACCCAACGGATGTGTGTTGATTACAGAGCCCTCAATGAGGTCACCATCAAGAACAAGTACCTCTCGCCTGTGATCGATGATTTGTTTGATCGCTTAAAAGGAGCCGAGTGTTCTCCAAGATAGACTTGAGGTCGATACCACCACCAAGATTCGCCCGTAAGATATTCCCAAGACAGCTTTCTCAACCCGGTATGGATCGTATGAGTTCACGGTCATGTCTTTTGATTGACCAATGCCCCGCTACTTTATGAATTTGATGAATAAAGTGTTCATGGAGTATTTGGACAAGTTCGTCATTGTCTTCATTGACGATATTTTGGTGTATTCCAAGAGTGAAGAAGAGCATGAAGAGCACCTCCGTTTGGTCCTGAATAAGCTTAGAGATCATCAACTCTATGCTAAATTCAGCAAGTGTGAGTTTTGGATGAAAGAAGTTACTTTCTTGGGACATGTCATGTCTGCAGAAGGAGTATCTGTAACCCTAGCAAGGTTAAGGATGTGCTTAATTGGGAGTCACCCAAGTCGGTGCCTCAGTCGTAAGTTTTCTTGAATGGCAGGTACTATCGTCGATTCATAGAAGGATTCTCCAAGATAGCAAGACCCTCACTCACTATTGAAGAAAGAAAAGAAATTTGCTTGGACAATGATTGTGAGCAAAGTTTTCAAGAGTTGAAGAAGCGCCGACAACACTCCGGTGTTGATTTTGCCCGATGTCCTAAGGATTTTGAGATTTTCTGTGATGCATCCCAAGGACTTGGTTGTGTCCTCGATGCAAGAAAGGAAGGTAGTAGCCTATGCTTCCGTCAATTGAGGCCTCATGAAGTAAATTACCCCACTCATGACTTGGAGTTAGTCAGTAGTGCATGCTTTAAAGATATGGCGCCATTACCTTATTGGTAATCACTGTGAAGTCTACTCTGACCATAAGAGTTTGAAGTACATTTTCACTCAGCCGATCTTAATATGAGGCAAAGAAGGTGGTTAGAGTTAATCAAGGATTATGATATTGGAATCCATTACCACCTGTGCAAAGCTAATGTTGTGGCGTATGCCTTGAGCGTAAAAGTCTCACCGCAATACCCTCGACGATCAAGGAAAATCACCACCCTTCATGAAGAATTCCTAAGCTCAAGTTAGAGTTGGTTGAGGAAGGTTATCTAGTCGCCTTAGAAGTTCAACCCACTTTGCGGAATCGATCAAGGAAGCTCAAGTTGAAAATGCCAATATTAAGGAAATCAAGAGCAACATGAAGAAGGGTAAAGCCCGAGATTTTCGTAAGATGAGCAAGGCACCATTTGGTTTGACAAGTTTAATATGTGTTCCAGATCGTGAAGAGCTTAAGCAAATGATACTAAGGAAGCCCATGAAACTTTGTATTCCATTCACCTCGAAGCACAAAGATGTACCAAGACCTTAAAGAAATGTATTGGTGGCCTAGCATGAAGCGTGAGATTGCCGAGTATGTAGCTCAATGTGATGTCTGTCAGCGAGTTAAAGCCGAGCATCAAAGACCTGCTGGACTCCTGCAACCCTTGAGAGTGCCCGAATGGAAGTGGGAAGAAATTGGTATGGATTTTATCACTGGTTTGCCAAGGACAAGGTCAGGATATGATTCTATCTGGGTAATTGTGGATCGTCTAACCAAGGTTGCTCACTTTCTCCCAGTCAAGACTACTTACTCTGGTGATAGACTCGCAGAATTGTACATGGCAAAGATAGTGTGCCAGCATGGAGTGCCGAAGAAGATCGAGGATCCCAGCTCACCTCAAGATTTTGGCGTAAGTTGCATGTTGTTTTGGGTACTAATCTAAATTTCAAGATGACTTATCATCCCTGCACGGATGGATGCATGTAAAGAGTAAATCAAATTCTAGAAGATATGTTAAGGGCTTGTGCCTTAGCAAATCGACTCGCTTGGGATCAAATGCTACCTTATGCAGAGTTTTCTTATAACAACAGTTACCAGTCAAGCCTCCAGATGTCTCCATTTGAAGCTCTTTATGGAAGAAAATGCAGAACACCGTTGTATTGGAATGAAGTAGGAGAAAGACAAGTGTTTGGGCCAGATATTTTGGAAAAAGCCGAAGAGCAAGTTCGATCAATCGAGAAAGGTCGAAACAAAGATGCACTGTGCGTAAGAGTTATGCCGATAACCGTCGCGAGATCTAGCTTTTGCACTGGTGATCATGTGTACTCAAGGTGTCGCCTCAAAGGGATGCGTGCTTGAGTAAGTGGAAAGCTTGCACCAAGGTACATCGGACCTTTCCCAGTTCTAGCCCGAAGAGGAGAAGTCGCTTACCAGTTGGAGCTCCCGCCTCAGCTGTCAGATGTGCATAATGTCTTCCACGTGTCGCAGCTGAAGAAGTGTTTGCGTGTGCCCGAAGAGCAGATGCCAGTGGAATCAATTGCCCTACAAGAAGACCTCACCTACAAGGAGCATCCCATCAAGATCTTGGAAGTAGCAAAACGAGTGACAAGAATTAAGATCATCCGTTTCTGCAAGGTCCAGTGGAGCAACCACACCGAAGAAGAAGCCACTTGGGAACGAGAAGATGACTTGAAGGCTGAGTTTCCCACCTATTCTCTAGTCACCAATCTCTGGTCGAGATTCCCTTTAAGAGGGGTAGGTTTGTAGCGTCCCGTTTTTCGGAGTTTTTGAAAATTTTAAAAGAGAACCATTTGTTTCTATTTGCCAAAAGCTTAATTTGGAAATTTCAAAAATTCATTTGCAGTTTAATATGAGTTAATCAAACTTCAATTAAATTAAAGTTGGTTTGATTGAGTTTTCTGGAATTTAAAATCAAAATTATTATTTTAAGGATTTTCTTGGATTTATTGGATTTTAGAAATTGATTTTCTTTTTACCCGAAATTAAAAAATTAATTTATTTGTAAAATAAAAAGAAAAATTAAAGTTAAAAGTATTTTTATTATGTCTAGAATAATTTAAGGAATTTCTGTGAATTTTTCTAGAATTTTTGGAGTCTATTTGCTATTTTCTAAATTGCCTTTTGATTTATTTGAATTTCTGAAATCCAAAAATGAATTTAAAATTCCTTTTCTGTTTTGGGCCGAAACCCCAGCCGGCCCATCGCTGTTCCCCGCTCCGCCCCTCCATGCTCGCTCTCGCTCCGCGCCCGCTCACGCCTGGCCGCCTCGGCCGTCCGATCGTCATCGTGCGACCCTCGCCTTGCCGCGTCGCCTCGTCTTCTTGACCGTTGGATTGAGATCCGCCGTTTCCTTTCGCCCGCGCTCTCCTTTCTTCTCCGCCGTTGATCGCGATCCGCCGCATCCGCGCCGCGCTTCTTCCGCTCCCACCGCCTCGATCGAATCGGACGGCACCGCTCGTCTCCCTCGCTCGCGCTTCTTCTCCTCCCACCGTCCGACGAATCGGACGGCTTCCTTCGCCGCGCGCTTTCCTCTCCCCACCGTCCGACAATCGGACGGCGCCGCGCCAGATCTGTTCGCCAGCGCTTCGTTGGACTTCTCCACCGTCCGACGAATCGGACGGCCTTCCGTCTGCCGCGCCTCCTCGCTCCCACCGTCCGATCGAATCGGACGGCTCCCTTCTGTCGTCTCGCCAAGCGCCGCTTCTCTCTCCCTCGTCGCGCTGCGCTGAATCCCGCCGCCTCCTCGCTCGCCGCGGCCTCGCCGCGTCGGCTTGCCACGCTTCGCTCTGTCGCCTCGCCGCGCACGACGCAAGCGCCGCTGTCCCGCCCGCCCGTGGCCTCGCTTTAAATAGCCGCCGCGCTCTTCCTCTCTCCTCTTTCTTTCTCTCTCTCTCTCGCCGATTCTCGCCGCTTCTCCGTTTTTCCCGCTCCGGCCGCCTCCGCTGCCTCTCGGCGCCGCCGCTTCTCCGGCGCGACGCCACCGTCTTCCCTACCCGGCCGCCACTGGCGCGCTGCGTCTCTCTCTCTCTCTCTCTCTCTCGACTAGGGCTCGAGCCCACGTGGCCACCCACGTGGCGCCACGTCGGCGCCGCGTCAGCGTTTCTGCCCGCGTGGCTGCTGCGTCAGCAGTTGCGCAAGCGCTGACGTCAAAATCCGGGTTTTTCAATAGAAAAATAATTCCGAAAATCCGAAAAACCCTAAATCTATCATTTTATGTGATTTTCAACTTCTTTTGGCTATAACTTTCACATCCGAACTCCGATTTGGGTGATCCAAATTTCTAAATTCATATAAATTCATCCTCTTTCATTTGGTACTGGTTTTGTAATTTTTGGAGTTCATTTGGTGCTATTTATTTATTTGTTGCTATTCTCGCACGTGTAGATTCCGACGTTTCGGAAGATTTCTTCGACCCGACGACCGAAGACTCGCTCCTCGCCAACGAAGGCAAGTCGTAGGCCTTTGACCATGTTGAACCCATTTTACAAATGTATATTGCTTTAAATTATCATGCATGGCTAGTTTTATTAAAAATGGTTTTGGGAGTAGATAATTACCAAAATGCCATTATGTCTCTTTGATAAATTGAAAATGAAATGTCTCCTTGAATGACATATATCCTTGGACACCATAGGATGGTTAATATTAGTTGGACATAATTGTATTACCAACTTGGGAGCGTATTATTGCTTAGACATGCTCTAGTTACCCGCAGTACTTTCGATCACATGTTCAATGATTATTGAAATTTGACTAATGGAACTATGGAACAAAGGTGTGAGGCCACTTTATTAAAAGATGTTGTGCCATGGCGAGGATTGCCATTTGGTCGGGATTGAACAAAAATGATTTATGCTCGGGCTTGAGGTAGGAAGCTAGAGTGGGTGTGTGATGCACATTGGGTTGTGGTAGACTTGTCTGAGCAGCCAACTAAGGACTTAACTTTGCAAGTCATTGATCCGGTCACCTCGTGCAACCATAAGTCCGGTATGGGACTGACCGCCAACTAATTAGGGAAGTTTTGAGTCGGTTCATAGGGTTGATTATTGGCGCAAGAGGGGCCGTGATGGCGAAACCTTAGCGAGCGTAACCGAGGCAAAATGGAACTTTGTAAAGGCCTTGTGATAGTCACTTAGTCGCACACCCTCGGAAGTGTGTCGACGGACATTGCAAGTGATTTATCTCTTGTGGGTAAAGCCGCATAACCTCTCGCAGAGTGTCAAAATCTATTCGAATAGCCGTGTCCCGATGCTACGGACATGCCCGGTGATTTCGCGCAAGGGGATTCCTTAGCTCTTTAAAATCTCGCTTGCAATCTAATTAAGGTTGAACCCAATTAAGAACCTTAGTTGATCTTACTACGTGCATACATTTCTGGATCTAAGACTTTATGTACTCACCGGTGGCTCGGGTTAGCAATTAGAAGAAGGTCACGCCCTCCATCAAACCCACGTATTTTTGAGATTTCTACTCTGTCGTTGCTAACCCCGTGAGGCGACTTTTGTAAGAAACCCCAAACCCTCAAACTCATTGTTGTATCTAAGACCCCTTGACCCCAAGAACTCGGATCAAAAGGCCAAAAGAACCTTAGGAATACTCACGGATCTTTTTGTGGATCCGAAGTCCTTGTCTCGGAAACTCGGGCTAAGACCCCGACCCCAGAGCTCAAAAGGCCAAAAGAGCGGCGGAATACTCACGCTTTTGGGATCTGAGTCCTGCTCGGTCTCGGCGCGCCAGTAGCTCCGGCGAGGCGAGAGCTGCGGAGCGCGCCGCCTCTTCATGCTCTCCACCGCTGCCGCCGCTTCTCTCGCGTGCGTCGCCGCCGCTTCTCTCGCGTGCGTCGCCGCCGCTGCAGCGCGTTGTTTTCGGAGGGGATCGGGAAAATGAGATTAGGTTTAGGGTTTCGGCCGTCGCATTTTTTATACCGCGCAGCTGTCGATCTCGGCTGTCCGTTCCAATCCGACGGTTCGCGTCTTTTGATCGGCCGACAGTGTGAAGAGCGCAGTCGATCTCGACCGCTCGATTCAGATCCGACGGCCCGCGTTCTTTTTCCCGGCGTAATAACGACGCGCGTAGATCACGGCCATTCATTTAGATCGGACGGCTCTCGAATGTCTCGAGTTTGGTCGTGTTTTTATGGGCCGACGCGCGCGCACAGTAGCCGGGCCGAGCTCACGGATGAATAGTGACTTTTCTCTTTTTACAAAAATTTTTTCTGATTAAGTTTTTCATTATTATTAAACAGTTTTGTTTACTGTTTAATCTAATGTTTATTTCTCAACTATGTGATGCTGCAATAATGTTTTTCATTTTGTAATATGGTTTTATGATTAATGTTTTATTATTATTTAATTTTGTGCACTGTTTTAATTAATGATAATTCCTCATGTTTCGGTATAAATTCGGTCTCTGATTAAAATTGAACCAACGAGATATTTTAATTAGAGAATTTTATGATTTATTTTGGCATTATGTATACACATGATTACATAATGACCAACGTTGTTTGTAGTCATGTGTCGCCACATTAAATGTTATAGTTCTTTTTATTTCTGCCCAACGGTGATATAAACTAGAACTGTAATTTTTGCATGTTATTAATCAGACCAACGTAGGGTTAATTGCATGCAATACTTTTATGTCATTTCTAATTTTTTCCCTGTATTTTAATGTTCAGCAATGAATGCTTCAAATGTTGCTGCTACAATTGACAACATTGAGCAGCTTACGGGGAGCAATTTCCCCGCTTGGAAAGAAAGAATTTCAGTTGTCCTTGGAGTATTAGATCTTGATTATGCATTAAGAGTGCCTGCTCCCATTTCTCCCACCATTGGTGAGGACGATTACGATGAGAAAAAGAAAATATATGATAATAATGCTGAAAAATAGGAGCGGTCTAACCGTCTATCACTAATGATTATGAAGACTTCTATCTCAGTCGGAATCAGGGGAGCAATCCCAGATTCTGAAAATGCTAAGGAGTATCTGGCTTCAGTAGAGGAGAAATTCAAAGGCTCCACTAAGGTTTATGCCAGTACATTAATCCAGAGGCTTCTATCCACTAAGTATGACGGGTCCAAAGAAGATAAGAGAGCACATCATGATGATGACCGATATGGTCGAAAACTCAAGGGCATGGACATGGAAATATCGATGGTTTCCTAGTTCACTTCATAATGACTTCTCTTCCTTCCGAATACACCGCTTTTAAGATAAACTATAATACTCGAAAGATAAATGGAGCATGAGCGATCTTATCGCCATGTGTGTCCGGGAGGAAGAAAGGATTAGGGCGAAAAGAAAGATTTAGTGAATCAAGTTGGCGGTCCTAGCAAAGGAAGTTCTCGGGGACTTCAAATCCAAGAAAAGGTCGCACTACTCTCCTAATTCAGATAAATCGGGGCCTAAGGTCCAAACTACACCTAAGCCCAATGTTGCTTCGCTAAAGCACCAAGTGGGAATGCATGTCACTACGCAAGGAGCCGGACATTTCGGAAGGATTGTGTTGGTTTCCTAAAGTGGCTCGCCAAGAAGGGTAATGATTCTATAACGCTTGTTGATGAAACCCTTTATACTAATTTTTCCCTTAAATCTTGGTGGATTGACTCAGTGCAACTGCACGTTACCAACTCTTTACAGGATTCCATACCGTGAGAACACTAAGAAAGGGGAGCGAAGTCTTAGAGTCGCGGATGGAAAAGAAGCCAAGTGGAATCGGTTGGTTCTGCTTTCCTTAGTTTTAGATAGCGGCTTCACACTTCGCCTTAATAATGTAGTTTTTGTTCCTTCCATTAGGAGGAATTTAATTTCAGTATCTTTATTGGACGATGATGGATTCAAATGTAATTTTGGTAACAATAAGTGTGTTATCACATTTAATTCAAATAATGTTGGTCTTGTTTGTTAGACAAGACAAGCTTTATATGCTTTCCTTAATGAATCACCGATATCTTTGAATGTGTGTGATACTATGCTTAAAAAGAATAATGAGACTTCTTCGAAACTGTGGCACTGTCGTTTAGGCCACATTTCGAAGGGGAGAATGGAGCGTCTCATTAAGGAAGAGATTCTCCAACCATTAGATTTCTCGACTCGGACTAACGCATTGATTGCATTAAAGGAAAATACGTAAAGAAAATAAAGAAGGAGCAACTCGCACTCGGGACTATTAGAGTTAATTCACACCGATATTTGTGGTCCTTTTCTGTGACATCGGTGGATGGTTTTGATTCTTTCATTACATTCATCGATGATTTCTCCCGTTATGGTTATATTTTTCCCATTAAGGACCGATCCAATCACTTGATAAATTTAAGATATTTAAGGTCAAGTTGAAAATCAGCACAACCTAAGAATTAAAGTGGTAAGATCGGACCGTGGGGAGAATATTATGGGAGACATGCCCTTATGGCCAAATTCCCGCCCTTTCGCTAAGTTCCTTTAGGAAAATGGCATTGTTGCCCAATATTCTACACCGGTGAACCTCAAAGAAATGGGGTAGTGAGAGACGCAACCGTACACTTATGGATATGGTACTGAGCATGCTTAGCTACTCTAGTTTATCACCGGTTTATGGATGGAGGCACTAAAGACAAGAAGACATATTCTTAATAGGGTTCCCAGTAAATCAGTACCTAAGACACCTTATGAATTATGGACTGGGAGAAAACCGAGTTTGAAATATTTAAGAGTATGGGGTTGTTGTGCTGAAGCTAAGATATTTAATCCACATATTGGAAAATTAGACCCTAAGACAGTAAGTTGTCATTTTATAGGGTACCCTGAAAGATCTAAAGGGTATCGGTTTTATTGTCCTGATAGAACAACTAAGTTTGTAGAAACAAGACATGTTGTGTTCTTAGAAAATAATGAGGACCTGGAGCCTAGGAAAATAGATCTTGAAGAGAAGCGGGTTTACGTTCCTTCACCGCTTATCCCAGAGATTTTTATTCCTACACTTCAGGTGGTTGCACCTCCAGTACCAAATATTGTTGATGCACCAACTGTTGAGGTCTCTGAAACTCCTAATGTCATACCTAATGACGAGCCTCAGCAGTCTCCTGCACCTCAGCAGCCTCCTACAATAGTTGCTGAACCTATTAGAAGATCACAGCGGGAGAGAAGATCTGCCATCCCAAATGATTATGTTGTTTACATGAATGAGGATATTAATGATATAGGGAAGGTAGATGATCCCACCTCTTATAAGGAAGCAATAATGAGTGAACATTCTCCTAAATGGCTTGATGCCATGAAGGATGAACTAAAGTCTATGAGCACTAATGATGTATGGGACTTAGTAGAAATTCCTGACGGAGTCAAAACAGTAGGCTGTAAATGGGTCTACAAAACAAAGCATGACTCTAAGGGAAATATCGAAAGGTTCAAAGCAAGACTCAGAGCAAAAGGCTTCTCACAAAGAGAGGGATTGATTATAATGACACTTTTTCTCTGTCTCGACTAAGGATCTGCTCGAGAATCGTTATGGCGCTTGTAGCTCATTATGATTTAGAGCTACATCGGATGGATGTTAAGACGACATTCCTTAATGGCGATTTGCAAGAAAATGTTTACATGACTCAACCTAAGGTTTTGTCGTGGAAGGCAAGGAGCACATGGGATGTCGACTTAAGAAATCTATTTATGGCTTAAAACAAGCATCGAGGCGGTGGTACCTCAAATTTGATAAAGTTATAAGGAATTTTGGTTTTAAGGAAAATGAAGTTGATAATCGCATATATGTTAAGTTCAAGGAGTAAATTCACCATCTTAGTGCTTTATGTGGATGATATCTTATTGGCTAGCAATGATAAGGATATCTTGTTTGAGACCAAGAGATTTCTCTCATCCAATTTTGATATGAAGGATCTCGGTGATGCCTCTTACGTTCTTGGCATTGAAATTCACCGACAGTCCAAAGGAGTATTAAGTTTATCTCAAAAGCATACGTTGACAGAGTACTAAAGAGATACAATATGCATAAATGCTCGCTCACCTGCTCCTATCGTTAAGGGCGATAAGTTTGGGACATTTCAATGTCCAAGGAACCAATATGAAACTGATCAGATGAAGACAGTTCCTTACGCTTCAGCTGTCGGAAGCATTATGTATGCTCAAGTAAGCACACGCCCTGACTTAGCTTTTGTAACCTAATGCTTGGCGATATCACAAATCCAGACCGGACCACCGGAAGGCCGTTAAGAAAGTCTTGCGTTATATGCAAGCTACTAAGCATCTCATGCTCACATATAAGCATACTGATAACCTTGAAGTTGTTGGTTATTCAGATTCAGATTTTGCGGGATGTGTTGATACTAAGAAATCCACGTCAGGTTATATCTTCACACTCGCTGGAGGAGCTATCTCGTGGAAAAGCTCCAAACAAACCCTTACGGCATCTTCAACGATGCAAGCTGAGTTTGTGGCATGTTATGAGGCTACTGGGCAAAATCAGATGGCTTAAGAATTTTATTCCGGGCCTTAGAGTGGTTGACAGCATTTCTAAGCCATTCACCCTATACTGCGATAACGAACCCGCAGTCTTTTATGCAAGTAACAACAAGTCAAGTGGTGCTGCCAAACACATTGACATTAAGTATCATGTTGTGAAAGATAGAATCCAGGATCAAACCATTAGCATCAAGCATATTAGTACTAAGTCAATGCTTGCGGATCCGCTTACCAAAGGCTTACCACCCAATATATTTCGTGATCATGTTGCCGGCATGGGTTTATTGGAAAGCCTCTGATTCTGGATAAAGGACCTTAAAGCAAACCAACTCCCATTAAGTATTATGAATATCCATTTTTTAAATGTGATAGTATACTATAGGTACTGAGGTTGTATGTCATTTCATTGGTCATGCGACACATTACCTTGGTACACTATTTCATTTGAGGATGGACTTATGTTGTTAGCCTTACGATCAAAGGGGAGAATGTTGGATTGATCTCGGCCAACTGCCGAGACCGAGTCTCACGGGGCTGTAAGCCCACGCGCCCTGATCGGGGGCGACCCCAACCTCTATTGGTTTCGGTCCCGGCCACCTAGCGCTATACAAAAGAACGAACCCGGCAAAACCTATGTGCTATGAGCTCTAGGCTATCCAAGTTCAAACAAAACCGATCTTGACGGGTGCTAGAGGTGGACGAAGACCAAGCCGACGGCCACTGGATCTTTGCCGTGACTTCGACTCCGCTACTCAGGCCGATCCAAGGCGCTCAGATTTACGCCGACGACCACTGAACCGCCGGCGTCACTACGACATCACACTCCCTCAGCCCTAAGCGTCGCCGTCATCTTCTACATCGATCCCGACCGACGCTAAGATCTAATGGCATCTTCCTCTTCGGGTATGTCTTATGTTTCCGCATCTAATGTTTTATTATGGTGTTCAACGTTTGAGTTAGGGTTCATGTTTTTAGATTAGATCTTTAGCTAACAATAAACTAGTCTATTTCTCACTTTTGTGAGAACCAACACAAATGTGCTCCAATTGCGCTCACACCCGCTTGAGGACACGCACTGTGATACAATCTACATTGCATACTTTTCGCTCAAATTGAAAAAGGTTGAAACTTTGACGTGGATCTTCTAAATCTTTGATTGGAATAGGTTCTTAACCTTCTAGAGAAGTTGTCTTTCAAGTTTCGTAGTGTTTGGTCAAGTGGATCAAAAGTTGTGCCAATTTTGGTTTTCGTTATCAAGCTATTCCAGGATAATAGGTAGTTCCGCTCTTATACATGCGGTAGTTCCGAAAATAGGTAGTTCCGCATGTTTGCCTGCGGTAGTTCCGATTGTCCTGATTCTTCAGCACAACTGTGTGATTTCTGGTTTTTGCTTTGAGGGGTTGGAGTAGATTCAAAGTAAGTCTTCCGTTGTGCTTATCTATTGATCTTTATAGCTCTCATAGATATTGGAGTGAGATTTGTATTGAATCTAATATCTTAAGCGAAAAATTATTTGAGCTCCTATTCAACACCCCCTAGTCGCCTTTTCGATCCTACACTCTCCTGCCAAACATTGTTTGGCTTTAGGTAGTTAGACCTTTAATCATGTTTATCGAAATCTGGTTTTACTAAAAATTTGAGATCCAAACAAGGCCTCACAGAGACTAGCTGGTTTTGAGCCTGTATCCGCTGTGTTTGCAACACATAGATAATGCTAACGTTAAAGAAAACCCTCGGGTTACAGCTCTCGAGGCATTCACCAGAGAGAGAAAAAAATTGGGGACGACAATCGAGCTCATACTTGTTTGGTTGGAGGCAGCACTTTTTCACTCTATTAGTGTGACAAGATTTACTAGGAATAAAAACTTGTCTAGCACAAACGCAGCAGATTGTGATGGGAAAATTTGGTACCTGTGAACAAATACTCGGCACAGCAGAGGGAACTTGCAGGTCAGAGAAATAGAAGAAGGCAAATGGAATCTTCCGACCCCACTTCAGGCCAACACGGCTCAGGATTCTCCGAACCAAGTCAATCTCGTCTCAACACCGCGCGCAGCTTTCTTCTCTGCTCAAGCTCGCCGGCTCGTCCAATGACTACATTGACTGCACCGGAGTTGGGCAGCGCCTCTCGACGCGACCATAGGAGAACATAGAGCCGCCGGGGATGGAGGTCACCCTCCGCGAGTCCACCGACGCCGACGCGGAGGCGCTCTTCTCTTGGGCGTCCGACCCGCGCGTCGACCGCTTCCAGCGCCGCCACGCTCATATTGTCGAACTGGATATGTCATGTATCATGATTCATGACACGGTGTGGCCAGACCAACCGACATGGCTAAATAACACGGTTTAATTCCCACTAATTATGCTTTAGATGGATTTTTTTAAAATGTGGCACGAGCTCTGCCGGTCTTTATAAAAGGTCGTTCAGCAGTTTCAATTACAACGAAACGGAAATGGCGGCTAAAGCGTGTATAACGATATAGATAATTGTTTTTATAGTATCTCTCTGTCTTATTTATAAACAATTTTCATAATAAATTATTTTCTTATCTATCTCTATAAATATTACTTTATATATAATGTATTTTATTTCTTACATTAGACTACTTATATATAAGTGGTAACTAAGGTGACCCGCGCACCGGGCACTACAATAAAAGGAGGCTAATCACGACCGTGACTTATTTAACTCTAATCACTACGCATCTTATTCGATCAACTAGGAGTGCGGCACACGGCCGTATATCAAGCCAGCGACCGATGGAGCCAGACGTCGACGTGCAGTACCAGCAGCAGCAGCGACAGGAGGACGCCGGCCCAGCGCTGGTGGTGGCGCTCCGGCCGCTCGGCCTGGCCGACGCGGACGCTTTCATGGCGTGGGCGTCGGACGACCGCGTGATGCGCCACCTGAAGCGGCCCCTCTGCGCGACCAGGGAGCAGGCCGTGGAGCAGATCAGGGGCACCGTCCGCGGCCACCCGTGGTTCCGCGCCATCTGCGTTGCTGGGCGCCCCGTGGGCCAGGTCTTCCGTGTGGCCGTACGCCTACGAGAGCGGCCACAGGGCCAACCTTGGTTACGTGCTGGCGCACGACCACTGGGGCCGAGGCATCGCCGCCGCCGCCATCAAGATGGTAAGTAGACACGCCTCACATAGAGGAGCTAGCTTCAATCCTCGCTTGATTTGCGCTCTTTGGCATGGTGTCGATGATCGTGTGTACGACGCACGCATGCAGGTGGTGGGGAGGGTGTTCGAGGAGTTGCCGCACCTGGAGAGGCTGGAGGCGGTGACGGACGTGGAGATCGTGCGATCGCAGAGGGTGCTGGAGAAGACCGGCTTCCAGAGGGAGGGGGTGCTGCGCAGGTACATCGTCCGCCGCGGCGGCGGTGAGGCCAAGGACGCCGTGATCTACAGCTTCTTGTCGTCCGACCATCCGTGACTCACGTGACTGTGGCTGTGGTTTTAGAATTTGGACAACGATTCAATTGGAAGGTTCTAATGACTCGTGATGGACGGGCATAGAGCTTCATCGACAGGAGTAATCCGTCAGATAACAAGTCACCTTTGCGAGGCGAAGTCTGAGTTTTCGTATTGCCAGTTTGGGAAGGCTAGAGTCTGGGTGTTCTTCATGTATGTATAATGTATGGCATTCTGGTTGTAAATTTCCATTGCCATTGGTATGAAACCATGATGATTACTTTGGTCATGTTTCTCGAATTGAACCATTGCTTGCTTGCTTCAGTGATAGCATCCTTAAAGGGCCAAGCTAATTTGTTGGGTAAGGGCTTGTATAGGACACATGAATTTCACGGGAATGTGCAGAGTATTTTGCAGCTCATACAAGAAGAGGAGGCAAGAAGTTGGTGCACAGCAGGAGCTAAGCACCTTGCAAGTCTGCTGCCTGACGTGCTGCCCACCTGATTTAGGGCGTTTTCTTGTTTGTTCAGTTGCTTTTTTACCCTTTTGTAATCTAGCCTTCCTGTACTCGGCACCTCCGGTGCCACCCTTTTTGCTCCATTCTTAATAAGCCGGGCCTACCGGATCTTTTTAAAAAAAAACCACGGGAGTAAAGATGCGATACTCTAAAATTCATTTTTTTTAAAAAAAACATTCCAATGTGTATATCTATCATGTCAGTCTCTTGATAAGCGAACTGATAGGGTTGACATGAATCTTCGAGTGATCCAATCAGGCAACCACCCAATTCCAAGAAAAATGCTCGTTATTGAGAGAGAAAGGGAGGCATATGCACAGCCGGCAGGCCAATATTATTTTAAGAACTGTGGACAAGGTCATCCATTGCAAGTTCCAACCAATATCATCCATTGCAAGTTCCAACCAATATCATCCATTGGACTGAGGCTTCTTGTTGAGGCTCTAGAATGACTAATCTGAGGCACTGCTCAGCTATAATTTTTTTGTACAGCGTGAATATTCTGACTTCTGAGTTCTAAAATCCATATTAATCGACCCACGATAATGTGGAATTATTTGACCCCTTAAAATAATTTTGCTAGGAGTAGAGGCTGATATTACCTTCCACAAAACTCTTCTTCAACACTGATGCATCTGATATTCGTTGTCCAAAGTCAATAATCTAGGTTAAATATACACGCCTTTTCCTCGCCGAAAAAAGAGAGTACAATCCTTCCTTTCGAAAGACACACACGCTAACATGAACAATCAGATGGAGTAAACTGCATGAGCAAAACGCAATGGTCACAATCTTCCATCCAAATGTCTCCCAGAATGGTTCAGGGGGTCAAAGCTTAAATGCCCTAGCCCATGGTTTCACTCCTAAAGTACAAACAAGTGCTTAATTTATGTGCAGTACCAATTCAATAATGCAGTAACAGCATCCAAAAGCAAAAGAAAAGAAAAGAAAAAGGGAGGAAAGAAGGAATCATCCACTGTACAGAGTGAAGGATGTAGAACTCATAAATAATGACACTGTACAGAGTGAACGATGTAGAACTCATAAATAATGACATGACAATCATAATCATATTGGTCCAGCACTCACCGATTACAGAAAACACTATGATGATTAAGAGTTGTTGAGCTCTCTTTATACTTGTGGGGACTGTTGCATTTTAGTACAAGTCATTGTCCCACATGGCAAGCTGACCCAACACACTCCACCAAAACCTATGAAGCTTTACAAGATGGCTACTGATCCTAGCTCTTCTTTTGTCCCCTGAATCACTGAAAAAGGTGCATTTTTTCTGTCCATCTTTTCTTTTCATAAATAAAATAAATAACATGTTCTATTCTGATGGTGATTATACACACAATGTGATGATTGACACAACTATTTCGTTTTGATCAAATGAAAATCTTAAAGAGCCAAGGAGATAAATTTCTTCCTAATAGTTTACTAAACAAATTTATTTCAGAGTACATTCTAAGTTTATGCTGAGATAAGGAGCTTCACATATATCAAGCCAAACATTACTTGCATGACAGGATAGAGCAAGAGCATCAAATTGCAATTAACTGGGAAATCACATAAACAAGAAGCCCCAAGACATCAATCTTCAACCTCTTACAAAAGTGGGCAAAGATCTTTAATCCGCACAAGACTAAATCATTCCTTTATCCATGACCAAAAACAGCATCCAATATTGCAAAGTAGAGTAAACGAAAAGAAAAAAGAAATCTCATCTCAGTTATTTAGGACCATGTCTTCTCCACAGAAACTCTCTTATGAAATGACCCATTCGTTCATTAGCTAGCGCAAACTGTCCACTGCTTCGTCGAAAAGTATCTCCTGGTACCGGCACTCACTGCTGCAGAATGCTTTATCACCTCTGAAGAAAGAAAAGGACCAATTATATCACAGAAGAATAGTAATGGCCTAACTTCTGAATTATAAAAAGCACCGAGCTTTTCGGGACAATTGCTGTTCATGCTACGTATTTGTGCAAAGCACAAGCACAAATAAAACTACTGTGCTCGAAAGGATAGCATGAGAAGACGTGAAGCTAAACGTTTTGGAGCACATCTCCAAGCTAGAGCTTAGCACTTCGCCACTTCCATGGATCTTGCAGCAAGCAAGAAAACTAAGAACAAGACATGGCACAAATCCCTTTCGCCGTCCTATCCAAGCAAACTCAGTTTATCATTTGGCATCAAGGGGCAACAAGTCTGTCAAACTAGCAACTACGACGCAAAAACTTTTGTTTTTGGTGATGATAGCTGGTCCTGGTCATGGTCGGGAGTAGGAGCACCAAGACCAGCACGGCTCGGGACATGGACCTCATTTAGCAACATCAATGGATGCCAAATAATTGTTAACATAACCCCCCGCATTAGGATAATGGGCTCCTTTGCATAGTTTTCTATGTGAAAGCAATGTGGAATCAAAACATCACAATCTTATAATTAGAAACATTAAGCAACTACTCCAAGTAAATCCAGGGAGCTCTTGATTCCTAATAGCACTGCCATGTGAATTTATATGCTAAAACAAGGGACAAATCTCCCTTGGAAAGCAACAGAGAATCAAAATATCAAAAATCTCAACTTGTTCCCAGTAAATAAGACATACTAATAGCTTAAAAAATAAAAGGTGAATCAAACCCATCAGTATTCCAAGATTGACTATATAAAAACTGGCATAATCTTGATGAAACATACTGCAGATTTATTATATAATCCATGCCTAAATCAGAAAACTATAAATGCTTCAAACATCAGAACTGCTCATGAGGGTCCCAGGCATGTGAACCATGTACACGTCAATAATTTGTGAATTGGAAATGACATAAAACTTGCAATGATGGAAGCCATCTCCATGTTAAATAACAGTATATAAGAACTGAGAACTTGTGCCTTCTAGCTACTCTGCGTCAGACATATATTCATGATCATCTAACCAGCAGTTCAGGAAAATCATATCCGCTATAATTTCATACATCGCTCATGGGAAAAGAAGTATTGTGAGAACATGGGATGATGTCAATTTCAGTACAGAATACTAATTTCTCAGTGCTCCATGAGTCCATGCTCTCTAGTCCTAAAACCTTTACATATATGTAGAAATGTCTCTGAATGCTATGCATTTCAATATCGGCAGTGTTGTTATTGCGCAGTTCACATCTAGCAGACCATGTTATCAAAGTTGTTGTCCAAACTTCAGACCATTTTATGTTTAGTATGAACAAATCATTCATGCATATAACCATAGCTCAAACTAGCATTTATTTTCTAAACTGACAAGCAAAATTAAAGAGATTTGCGCACAGGAAGTATTATTACAAACTAAAAGAAAGGAGCCACAGGGATGCCATAAGCATCTACTCACCGGTAGATGAAGATGTCATTGCCATGCCCAAGTTGCTTCTGGCATGCATGGCAAGAGCTCAAGAAACCGTTCGTCGCTAGCACCGCGTCGCCGTCATCGACGGCGCCCGCCCCCTTGTTCGTCTTCTCTACGAGCACATCGCCGCAGCTCTCAACTATGCAGTCGTCAAAGATGTGCCTGGTCCTCGGGTTCGGACCACGTGAGATGACGCAGGTATAGTCCTCCGACATCACCATTTCCCCGGGGGACACGCCACCGGCGAACACCCGCGCGGACGGCGAGCTCACCACCTCCGGCAGGAACCTCCTGGCTGGCGACAGGACCGCCAACTGCGCGTCCCGGTTCTTGGCGCCGAACTCTATCGGGGAGGACACCAGCTCCACCGCCCTGCCCGAAGGGACCTGGATCCTGAGCTGCGACCCGAACACCACCTTGCCGCCACCAACCTTGGCGTTCCTGTGCTCCCGGAGCGCATCGGCGAGGCCGACACTCGCCGGCTCCGGAGCGGCTATATCCATATGAGCCTTCTTGAGGCTCCTCTCCGACAAGAACGGGGGCAGGGCGGAGCAGCAGAATTGCTTGGCGTCAAGAATGGAGGTGGGGCTCATGGAGGACGGGCCCTCGGTACCGTCCAAGAACCCGGCCTGGGGGAGCGCCATGAACGGCATCGGGGAAGGGAACACAGGAGCAGCAGTAGCTGAAGAGGAAGAAGGGTTCTTCTGCCTCGGAGATTGGGCAGTGGCAGTGGCGGGGAGCTCAGGCTGAGGCATGAGGCTGCCTTCTCCTCCTTGCTTTGGCACCAACCGCTCTTCTCGATCTGTTGCGCAGCATCGCCCGCCTCGGAATCCCTGTGCAGGCAGGCAGGCAGACCATTACTAATCATGAACAAGATGGCAACCTCTGTAAAAGCTTTTGTTGTGTAGCTTTAAAGAATAAACAGAGACAGCGCGGAAGCCAAAAGTTCACCAGAAAGCAGCGTTCTTGGGTGGATCAAACCGGGACTACAATGGCTGCTGCTGCTGCTGCTGCTGCTTCCAACACACTATACCTCACAATTTAATTTGTTCTTTTTTACTCTCTCTTCCTCCCAGCAAAGCAAGAAACTCACACAGGAAACCGATCGGTGACAGGTTCTGATCAAGGAATGGCAAGGTAGACAACGAGAACCAATAAAAATACACAAGAAAAACCACGCAAAAAACTAGACCAAAAAAGACTCCAAATTTCACCGGAAACCGTCCAGAAGAACACGCCCCCCGGATCGAAAAACCCCAGAAAGGCGTCGCCTTTAGGCTCTATTTGCGGTTCCTGGGTGGTGGGTTCGTGTATTTATACAAGTGGGAAGCGGTGGAGTTTTTCCAATCCTTTTTACCCGGGGGAAACGGGAAGAACTGTTCTTCTTGTGCAGTTTTTTTTCTCTCTTCTTGCTTCCACTTCTCCAAGGAGAGAGGCTAAAGGGAGGAGGAGAGCAGGCCCCTATTTAAAACCTGAACACACGCGCAGAGGGACTCGTACTACCTTCAATTCAGATGACAATAATTGATCAGCATTTTTGTTACTATTTTTTTTTCCCTCTGAACAAGTTCTAATTGCCAATTGATGTGAACTTTGATGATGGAAATGCAGTGCCTTAACTACTACTGCTGATGCTGAGTTAATTGCATTCATACTTGTGTCATGATTGTGCTATATATCTTTTGCACGACAAGTTTAGGGCAAATTGCATTTGCAAGTTGTGAGAAAAGATGGTGATGCAACAGTTTATTCCATGTAGTATAAAATAATCGGAGTATGCGTCAATCCAGAAAAAAAAATTGTGTGCAGGTGTAGCAAAAGCTTTTCTTTCATGTATTGTGTACCGGGGTTGATAGTAAAGTATGTTGTCTGTTAGCATGGTTCACATGTCTGACAGTAGTGTTTCTTTAGAATCTGGATACTGGCTGGTTTTAATCAGCTACTAGTAGTAGTGTATTTCATCGTAATTTTAGATTAACTAATTTTGTCGCCACCACAAAAACCAGTTAAGCAAACCTATCTGAACTAGTATTAGATAACCTGGTTATTTTAACACTGATGAAGCAAACCTATCTAAATTTTAACTAATAAAAAGAGTTTATTTTCGTGTAGCAGGACGATTATCCCACTCTTCCCACCCCTTTCGTGCGCGCCTTACACCCTCCTGGTCTCAAAAAAACTACTAAAAAATTAACTAATAAAAGAATAAGTTTACTCCCGCGTAGCGGAACGATCATCCCACCCTAGGGGGAAAAAAAGCGCCAGCTCCTCCCACCCCTCTCGTGCCCCCCCCCCCCCCCCTCCCCTGAAAAAAAACTGCTAAGGAAAGACAGAAAAAACTGCTGAATAAAACTCCGCGACATATGTAACGCAACCCATGACGGCGTCGACCAAGTGCGCTGCTTGGAGCGCCTCGCCGGCATCGCGGCATTCTTGTTGCTTGTGCCTGGAGAGATCCACGAGGGCCAAACTCCACCGCGCGCGAAAGACGCACTCGGATCTCTTGGTCCTCATCGACGACAGCGCGGCTGTCGGGGGAGGAATCGTCTCCCACCACAACCGCTCCTTTGGTCGCGCGTGTGTGTCCTCCTCCCGCGTCACCATTCTCAACTCCTACTACTTTTGATCGCTCTCATAGAGCGTGTCTCATCTCATATATAATTCTTTTTATCTGTAGCAATGCACTGAGTATCTAACTAGAACACAATGATACAAGGAATTAATTCATTTATAGACATGTTATGGTTGATTTATCTAAAAAGGCATCATTGGTTCTGCGTTCTGGCTGCAAATATGTGCGTGACTTAAGCTATTAGAATCGTTTGGTCTAACTTCAAATATGTCCTGATATTTTTTAATATAAATATGTTTTTTTGTTTGCTTTGAACAGCAGTTTGAGATTTTGTTCAAACGAATTTTGAGCTATAGAATGTAATGCATAATTGTTTTGCTTTTCAAACTACTATTTTTTTGTGGGAGCTGATTCGGAAAACTCCATCTTTGTATGTACGCTTCACACGGTATGAAAATTATTTCGTTTAAAGCATAGCATTCCGCCGCAATGTACAGTTACCCTAGTGGTTAGTAAGTAGATAACCTAGTTATTTTTCGAACGTAAAGTCACTTTTATTGTACATCACATAAACAAAAGCTTACCGATCCACATCGTTGGATCAGACCTCACGGGCCAAATCAGCAGGTTTACAAGGCCGTCTCAAAAAAAAAAAAGAGCTAAAATTGACCAAAGGAACAGTGCACTGTAACAGTTGGCTCCGTTACTCCTTTTTCTCATACATGCATGAACCAAGCTACTCGTTCCGTTCAGTGGCGGACCTAGGATTTTACCACAGGGTATACAAAAAAAAAACGTGCAGAAAGCGATGGATGATGTTCGGAAAACGTGCGGTCAGAAGGCTTCAACAATATTACCTGATTAGGAATAGTTTGTCTTCAGTTTTTCCTTTTCGGCGTTCAGAGTTATTTCAGAATATTGTCTTAGTTGGCTATTCGTATTAGAGTTGTGTTACTAGTTCGGTATTTTCTCTATTTAAAGAAGAGATCCTGCTTTGCTTTGATTAAGTAAGAAATCAGAAACTCTGGGTCCATGTACAGAGGGGTTCCCGCAGGATGCATGGTGCGATACAGGGTAGTGTTGTTGGTGCTGGACTGGATTAGGAGGCGAGAAATACCAAAGTCACTAAGCTTACTGACTAAGTTAACATCAAGGAGAATGTTAGCAGGCTTGAGATCTCCATGAACGACCGGGTGAGGTTTGTTCTTGTGCAGAAAGAGCAGCGCTGAACATATCTCGGCAATAATTCTGACGCGAATCTGCCACATCAGAGTTTGCCTCTTATCCACAGATACAAGAAAATCTTCAAGGCTACCATTTGGTAAGAACTCATAGACAAGTGTAGATGACTCTGAGCATGTTTTTGGAGAAATTTCTTGGTAATCTAAGATGAGAATGAGGATCCTACAAGAATGGGAATAAGAAGTACCATACAGGTGAGCATGCCCCCTAAGGCCCTGTTTGGTACGGCTCTGCTCCAATTTTTTACAGCTCCAACTCCAGCTTCACTCTTGGATCCACTCCTATGAGAAGTTGGAGTAGTCTACGGAGGTGTTTGGTTAGAAAGTTAACTCCAGCTCCAGGAATGAGAAAGATCTTTGTTAAAAGACTATACTACCCTTGTTTTATTGGATGAGCGAGGGAGGTTTTATTGGATGGCATTTGGTGGGTAATTTTATCTTAATTTTAAGGGTATTTTCAGAATAGCATGATGATCGCTCCATGCGAGCAAATTTCTCATGACTCTGAAAAATACACTACACCGCTCAGATTCTCAAACTCCAAATTCAATTTTTGTTGGAATGGACCGTTTGGCATGGCTCCACCTACTCCAACTAAGAAACTTGGAGTTGGAGCCATACCAAACAGGCCCTAAATATCTGTTCCATTTGTTAATGACGAATGGGGCAACACCAACAACATCACATGATCGGTAGACAGCAACCATTTCCTCATTTGCATCTTACATTGCCCTAATGAACAAATACTGAATCGGAAAGCATCCAAACCTTTCTCGCGGTCTTTGGTCGGCGGCTTCGATCCAATAGCTCTGCTCCTCCAACTTCTTCCTCGCGCTCTCGCCTCGTCCACAGCGCGCGTCTCCTCGTTAGTGCTCACAATGATCTGCTGCATACCGATCGCCGTACAGTAGTCCCTACAGCCATGAGCTTGAGCAAATACGCGCTTCCGCGACAGCCACAAGAACCGACTGTTGTCGGTCGGAGCTCCACGCCCTCTCCACCGCCTCGTCGCGATCCCTCACGCACTCCTTGTATGAAACGAAACCAAGCGCAAGCGGCGAAGTGAAGCGACTTCCTAAGTGGCGAGGCGGCGAGGTTTTGGGGATCGGAAGGCGAGTGGTGACCTTGGCCAAAGGAGGTAGGCGGCGCGCGTTGGTGAGGAAGGAGATGTCACGGATCGAGGTGGCGCCATGGTGTAGTGGCGACGACCGTCTCGAGGAATGCTTGTGGTAGGCGGCGTTGCGCCTCCTTCTCCGTTGCGCCCGCCACCCTTCGCCGCCGCCTCCACCGCCTCTCTCTCGCGCGCGACTGGGCGGTGCTACGACTACGAGAATTGCAAATGCATTAGGCGGCGGCGGCGGCTACGCGTCCCCAGGGTATGCCGTGGCCCACCCGACATACCCTGTGGGTCCGCCCTGGTTCCGTCGTTCGAACAGTTTGTTTTATCAATATTTGCAACGGGCTTCCGTTTTCTTTCTGCTCTCGCTGGATTCGCCTTTTCATTTTAAAAGTTGTTCCTCAGTTTTACTCTAGATTTCATCATCCTTTTTTTTTTGTCGCGTTTTGGCTGTTGATGTCACATAATCACATCACTGTGCCATAAATAGCGCGACTGTGAGTTCGTACACAAGGGGTCATCTCGCATCGATCGTCGTCGCATTTATCGTTGGTCTGCTTTTCGACGTAGGTCAGGTCAGTTATAGCTACTGTCTACTCCTCCTCCGGGGTACAGTATGGATTCTTTCCTTTTCATAATTGGAGCCCGTCTTTCCTTTATTCACGCTAAATGTCGACACAGTTCGAGAAAGTTTGAAGTTTCAGCGCAAAGCGCCGAAATTGTCGAGGAATTCAATCTGAACTATAGTTTTATAGATAGATACAGGATTACATTAAATAATACAAGAAAAAAAATAAAATAATAAATTGAACACAGATGTATGAAGCTTCTTGTTTTTCTTCGTTACTTTTCATACTATCAATCTTTTACAATGACTAACATTATCTATTTATAGTGTACAGATTCTGCTATGGTTTGAGATAGGGTGCTTATACATGGGCCGGTTGCTTGGTCGAACACATAGTTTTCCAACACTCCTCCTTAGGCATCCATCCTCACATGTTCATGCCTCGTTAAAACTCCATAAAAATCCAATGAAATTTTTTAGAGAAATAGTACAAGACACACGTTCTGCTGCGTTGCACAAATTACCTCATTAAAAACCTTAGCCGAGAAACATCAAAAAAACTCGTCAAGGGAAAAAGAGTACAATCCACCTAATTTAATTTAATCTTTGAGATTTATTCTTTTGTTACTCGATTTTCGTGATCAAATTTTAATAATAAATTTGTGAAGATTCTCCTCCTTAATTCTGCACTTCTCTTAGTCTTATCATTACATTTCACGTATGCACCTTTCAAAGTTAGATGCTGGAAGTGACTTAGTGAATAAATTTATAAGATTTTCATATGATTTAGTATGCAGTACTTTAATTTTATCCATCTTTTGCAATTCATGGGCATAGAAGAACTTGGGGTTGATATGCTTTGTGAGGTGACTCTTCACATAACCCATCTGCACTTGTGCAACACAAGCTGCATTATCTTCATAGATAATAGTGGGGGTTTGCGTGGTATTTAATCCACATAACTACTAGATGTGGTGATTCATCAACCGAAGCCAAGCACATTCTTGTGATGCCTCATATAGCACTATGTTTCCCGAGTGGTTCGTCGAAGTTGATACAAGACTTTGTTTAGACAATTTTAATATAATTGTAGTTCCATCACACAGGAATACATAGCTTGTTTGCGACTTGGTTGTATGCAGGTCCGATAGGTACCCGATATAGCCATTCATAGACAGATCTTGGTTCTTTTTGTAGAACACTTTGCTTCCTTTGAGGTATCGGAAGATGTCCTTCATTCCCTACCAATGTCTTTTAGTAGGTTCTGTACTATACCTTACTAATAGGTTCACGGCAAATGCAATATCTGATCTAGTACAGTTTGCTAAGTACATGAGTGCTTCTATTGCACTTAAGTATAGAAATTCCGGTCCGAAGACTTCCTCCGCCTCTTCTTTAGGTCTGTATGGGTTCTTGTCTTGCTACAAGGATCTCTCGACCATCGGCACTTTCGAAAAGTATGCCTTTTTAGAACCAAATATTTCTAACACTTTCTGAGTATAGGTTTGACTGATGCACTTATATCCCTTCAGGGGCATGCTCAAGCTGAAAGCCTAAGCAATATTGGGTTTTACCCAAATCTTTTATTTCGAACTCCGACTCCAAGTAAGAGCTTGCTTTCTTAATTCCTTCCAGGGTTCCAATGATATTCATACCATCTTCATACACTGAGATTATACAAAATCCATCATGTGATCATTGTATAAATACACAAATATAATTCTCATTATCCGTGTAGCCTTTTTTGCATATAAAATCGCTTCAAGCGATTATACCACATCCTGCCTGATTGTTTAAGTATGTATAGTGACTTTCTGAGTTTCACACTTTACATATTTCTATTTACTCTGTCATGGCTCGGGACAGGGACACATTCAGGTACCTTCATATAAATATTCGAATCCAATATTCTATAAAGGTATGCAGTAATCACATCCATCAATTTCACTTTTAACTTCAAGTTTACTGTCATTGAGATTAAATATCTAAAGGGTGGTTACACCCATGACCGGAGAATATATTTCTTCATAATCATATTCTGAACGTTAAGTGAAACCTTGTGCAGCGATCCTTGCTTATTTTTATTTCTCTTTCAAACAAATACCCACTTATGTCCTACGGGTGCACATGGAGACGCGTGCGGCTTACAGGCCCAAACACATCTCTTTTATTTAGAGAGAATAATTTTACTTCTATTGCCTTCTTTCAATCTTCTCGATCTAATCTTTTTTTACATTCAGCGAGCGATGCAGGCTCTAGATCAAGATCGATGATTGTGATAATTTTCTTTGCAAAGTAAATGTCGACATAGGTTGTTGTCTTATTCGTAGATTCTCTCGTTGTCACATAATTTATAGTTATTTCTTCATGGAGTGATACTTCTAATGCTTCTACTTGCTCCCCGTTGCTTCCAAATGCGGGGGCAAGTCCCTTTAGTTTTTCAGCTCCGATGTGTGCGCACACATCCATGCTGATGTCTCCCTTCATGGGGATGTTCAACTCCAGTATGCCTTTTCTAAAGGTTCCATACTAGTTTCAGGACTCAACTGGCTCCCTTCCAGTTCTGGGGAACTTCGGTGATCGGTTGTGTTAAGTCCTTCTTATCCTTTTTCACCAAGCGTCTCTAGTTAATTCGGATCAGAGGGGCCGAAGTTCTCGTCCTTTCAGAGGCCTTAAGACGGGATTAGGGATACCTTCATCGGTATTTCAACCCTCTCCGATGCATTGCGTACATGCAAATGCGACTTAGACACGCTCTTCAAATCACTAAAGTGGTCAGGCAGTTGATTCGCTAATGCTTGCAAATCAATTATCTTGTAGATTTCAATTATCTTCTGGACTTCTCTATTTGCTTCACTAGTGCGTGATTCATGTTCATAGGTTTCAATAATCTTCTGGACTTCAATTATCTTCTAGACTTCTCTATTTCCTGACATATTTCATCAAGGGATTGATTTTCTCCCCCTAATAATGGGAAACTATCATCATCTAATATACTATTAGTGAATCGAGCAGTATGCAAATATCTCATCATAGGGTCAAAATACCTGATTATGGATGTTGTCTCATAACCAGTGTACATCCTAGACTTTCGGAGAAGGTCCATTACAGTTCGTTGTGTTGGTGGCATAGGTATATAAACCTTGCAACAAAATCTTCAAAGATGAAAAAATTTGGTGCTGACCCTTGTGCTAGTTGCATAGGTGAATGGATGTTATATGCCAACGGTCTCAAATTGATAAGAGTTGCTGCGGGCAGGACTGCGTGTCTCCAACATGTAGTTGGTAAATTATAATCCTTTAAAATTCTGCTAATCCATTCTGGGTGTGGACAGACAATATGGAATGCTCAACTTTAACTCCCATTTTCATGCAATAATCATCAAAAGCCTTCGAAGTAAATTCTCCGGCGTTGTCCATTCTGGTGGACTTCACATGATGATGACCAGGGAAATTATTTTTTATGTTAATTATCTGTGATATTAGCTTTAGAGAAGTGCGGTTTCTCGTAGACAATAAACGTACATGCGACCATTTCGAGGAAGCATCGATGAACACAATAAAGTACCTAAATGATCCTTAAAGGAGTTGTATAGGACCGCAAAAGTCTCCCTAGATACGGTCCAAGAATGCAGGGACTTCATCTTTCGCTTTCAGAGTAGAAGGTCTTGTGATTAATTTCTCGATGACACATGCGGGGCACACAAAATCTTCCTGATTCGGGAAAGTATTTACATTGATATTATGTCCATGTGAATTGTTAATTATATTTCTCATCATCCTAAGACCTAGAAGACATAATCTATCATGCTAGAGATAGAAAAGTTCAGAGCTTCTAAATACAGTTTTCAGGGCAGTATAGGCTGCAGGTGCCTTAATATTTGTGTAGTATAGCCTAGTTTCATATGAAGGAAGTCGTTCTAATACCATTTTTCTAATTTCTTCATACTTTGTAATGAGTAGGTATTCCTTACCATACTCTTCTTCAGTCTCTACGTGGAAACCGTTAGCGCGAATATCTTTGAGATTTTTAGTCAATTCTAGGTACAACAAGGCTCCTTTAATGACCAAAGTTGTGCTCATTGGGAGTATAATTATGACCTTTCCTGTGCAGATTATACAAGTATCACTACTTGCGATTGTTGTAAGACTACAACATTCTTGATGATCGACTGAAAATTTTGTCTCTCTCAAGGTGGTATTCATTGTGCCGCTACCAGCTAAACACACTTCCTCCATAGGGCGCCACATGCGTTTTAATATAAGTTACTTTATTAACATACAGCAGGAAGCAAGCAACACTTAAATACAATATTTCAGATATAAGAACATAACTTGCTATTATAAATACATGAAAGTAATCCTTGCAGGACTCATCATAAGAATTTAAATGCTTTGCTCTCCTAGAGTTTACAACCATTATTCAAAATTCCATCACAATCACAAACTACAAGTGACTGTAAAAAGATCTAAGTGTGATGCGTGCACCAGATCGAATCAACCAAGTATGTAGTAACTTCTGCCTGAATATGCTCCATAGAGACCTTCTCCTCTTGGGCAACTACGGCTGGAGCCGCTGCGATGTCCAAATGACGAGTGATGGGGGGCTGCTACTTGGTTGTCCACATCCATGAGTGCAACTGATGGATGTGGATCCTTTCTGCCTGCAATGGTGAGGTGTGCCTCATGCTGTCCTTTGCACTTCTTCTTAGTCTGGAAAACATCAATAATATGCAATCCACGACCTTACCGTTCTTGCCCCTCTCCTTCGTGAGAGGGTTCATCACCTTATAGGTACTAGCATTGGCTTCATGGCCAACATCGCTACTAGGTGGGCTCTGAGATGTAGTTCTTCCTTAAAACATCATTTTGAGCATCGCAACTTGCATGATGTTAGTTGATTCGGCATACTCCTTGTAACCATCTTGACAATAGTTGTGTGCGGATTACACCGCATTCGGGTAAAAGGTAGAGATGGTCTTCTTAATCTTCTGCTCATCTGTGATTACTTTACCATAGAGTTGAAGATATGTACAAATTATGTACACATTCTGACCATGCTGGACCAACTCTTTTGAACTTCTGATTCGTGATGCCAGTCATCTACATATTCATTCAAAAAGTTCATAAGATTACTGCTGGTAATTTGCATAAAATAGTTGCAAAATTCTCATAATGCTCTTCGAACTTTCGGTTCGTGATCTCGTATTTTTCTATGCATTTTTCATGATTTACTGCTATTATCAGTGATTAAAAGGAATATAAACAATCACAGATAATGAAAATAGTAAATACAAAACATAAATTGCATAGAAATACTAATAACAAAGTTAAACATGCTTCAAAAGCTAAAATCGATTCAAAATTTGAATTCCCAAGGCCATTTTCTGCTGGAAAATAAGTTTTCGGCGAATTCTGCAATTTCCACGGGCTAAACAGCTAATTTGCAATTATGAGAAAATTCTCACGTAATTTTAGAAAAACACGAGGGCTTATTTGCAAGTTTTAGGATTTTTCTTCTTTCCCTCTGTCTTTTTTCTTTTCCCGGGATTCATTCGGGACAGACTCTTTTTTCCGGCCCATCAGGGCCCAGCCCGGCCGTGTCAAGAGGGGGCGAGGGCAAGGGGTGCTAGGGTTCCCCCTTGTCCTTGTGCACTGGTAGCGGCGGCGCCTGCACACGGGTGGAGCGACCAAGCCGGAGCGCACGCGGGAGCCGACGGCTTGGTCGCATGCCGGATCAAAGGAGCCAGCATGGCGTGTGGTGGCCGGTGCTGGTGTCGTGCGAGACCGAGATCGGCGGCCATTCAGGGATGTCGCCAAAGCGCGAGCCCGTCAGGGCATCCGGAGGGCGGCAGCGTCGGCGGCCGGCGTGGAGGCGCCTCGTGGGGCGACAATGGCGGCGACTTGGTGTGGCACACAACTTCAGTCAAGCGTCGTTGCGCGAGGCGGCCGGTCGGAGACGGCAGATGCCGTGGCGAGGTCAAGCGAGGTACGGCCATGCGGGCCGTCGAGACGCGGCCTTGCGGGACGCGTGGCGGCTAGCCGGCGGCGATCGACGGTGGCAAAGAAGAATGGGCGGTCGTTGCGGGCAACAACGCGTCCGACGGGGAGCGACATGGTTGCGCAGCGGCTAAGCGGCGCGGCCGTGTGAAGGGTCCGGCGGGGCTCGGTTGCATCGCGGTGGCACGGCCGGCGAGGTGATCGTGTTTGGCGACGACGCCGCGGCGGTGGCGGTGCGGCTCGAGCTAGCACGTGGCTCCGTGCCGGCAGCAGCTCCGAGGGCGGCGACGGTGGCCATGCGGGCCGAGGTACGACGTGGGGGCACGATGCGGTGGTCGGCTTCAAGTGTGCGCTTTGCCAGCAACAAGGCGGTGGTCGGAGTGGCACGCGGCGCGCTCGGCTTCGGCTATGCGCTTGTGGGACGACGGCGCAATATGGCACCGCAGTCGGCGACGTGTCTGCGGCGTTCGGGCGGGCGAGGCGACGCGGTATTAACGGTGCCGCGCGCGCCGTCGCGCGACAATACCAAGCGTGGCCATGTGAGGTCGTTGTAGGCCGGTTGCTGGCCGTTTTTTGTTTACTGTTCAGTCCGCATTGTTCATCAGGTTACTGTTTATGCATATCCACCGATCGGCTTGACTGACGACTTTAAGTCAGTTCGCGGTATATTAGAACGTATTTGCAATTTATAATCTATAGTACAATCAACATCCACTTTTCCATGCAATCTACCGATCGGCATTGTGCCAGCGACTTCAAGTCGGCTCGTGGCAGATTAGAGCGGATTTGCACGGTAAGGTACAATCTAGAGATCCAAATTTGCATAATTGAAAGCAATCTAGAAAAATGATTCAATCTACAAGTGTCGTGTTAAGACGGTTACCTTTTGATCCAAGGAGAGTCGATCGTATTCATAACGTGTTGAGGAACCGTCGCTGGTGAGTCTAGTCTGAACGATAACCTCGTAGATAGACATGGAATTACATCAAACAATGCAAGAACACAAGAACATAATAGTAGCTTGAACCCAAAGATATATGTGGCTTCTTTCTTCTCTTTATTGCTCTTCATACGATCAATCTTTTATAATAACTAGCACCGTCTATTTATAGTCTACAGCCCTTGCTAGAGTTTAAGATGAGAAACCCATACATGAACCGGTTTCTAGGCTGAACCCATAGATTCCCAACAGAAACCTCCGAGAACTCTACAGATGTGGTGTGATTGTGCAGCGGCTACAAGGTAAGGTAAGAGAGTCTGGACCTATACTACAAAATGAGGCTGAGTTTGGACCATTCGATTCGCTCCCTGGAGGAGCGAGTGTGCTTGGTGTAGGGTCTTATGTTTGTACGCTACTGAGTGCTAACAGAAGACATAGCTTATCTCTACTACTTAAAAGAAGGAATTGGTGGCGGTCCGTCCTCCCTCATGCGATGTGAGTCGTTAGATCTATCTTTCTTCGTGAGATGTGGTCGTTGATCTCGTTCTTTCTGCCTTCCTCCGTGCGTGCATTTGGCCACCCATAGCCTCCTCTCCACTCCCCCCACACCCCAACTGCCCAAGCTGGTGCGCAAGAAGTCCAAAGATTCCATCGATCTTTCCAATAACGGGTTACCAGCGGATCACTTGCATTGTAGGCTGAGCACGACAACGGTTGATGAGATATAATTTTTGTTAATCCGTAACAAAGCACGTGCATTAGACTAGTAGCATTTGTAAATGGTAGAGGGAAGGAATGAAGTTCAGCTTATAGCATTTCTTTTTCTTTTTTTTAAAAAAAGAGAGAGACATAACCTCTATCTGTACCGATCAAGAAGCCAAAATCGCTCTCCACCAGAAGATATATCATGAATAGAGTAAATTTCACTTTTTGATTATGTAATCTTACTATGAATTTATTTTGCATCACTTTTAGCACTGTCTTTTTTTCTCTCTCTCTCACACTTTGCACTAGGGAACGTTCAGCGAGAGGAAAACATTAGAGACATGCGGTGAGCTTCCCGACAGCGAGGCACGACCAGCGATGTGGCAGCTACCCGAAAATAAAGAGGGTGGGCTGTTTTGACATCCTCATTGTTGTTATGGCCACCGTCAGCGATGTTCTGACTATTCTTCTCTGCTTTCGATCTATTTTCTAATTCCATCTATTTTCCCTCTCTCCATTCAGTGCCTCATCGACGCCTCCCGCGCCGCTGTTCACCATCGGTGAGCACCAAAGAAGACCGACAAATTCCTACTCTGATGCAAAGTACAACACTCGTATAAGAGGACGGTGCAAAATGTAAAAATGTACTAAATAGGGTACAAAATAAAATTATAGTAAAAATACATGCTCCAAAATGATATTTACTCTGATTACTCTGATTACCTATCAAACCGAGCCCTTTGTAAATAGGACCTTCCCTTTGAATTGACGTCGACCTTTCTAAGATATTGTATTCTAGCACGACCTCAAACAACGTGCGCCGGGCAAGAGCCCGAACTTCTTTTAAGAGAACACAGTTATTTAGCTCAAACAACTTACACACATCGAAGGGGAGGGTGACAAGAACCAAATGTTGGGCAGACTCCACTTGTCTTGTTTCAACACACACGTAAACGATGACCACATATGTACAGGTCTTGTTAGGAACTCGAGTATTTATCTGGTTTTCTGTACGAATTGAACTGTTTGTTTCATACGAAATTACTACATTTCAATTTCCGAGCGGGGTCATGATTTTGTAAAAAAAAAACAAAGCTAGTAGTGGTAAATGTTTTTCCTTCCCCATGGGTTTTTACTGTTGCTCGCAGTTGATCCCCATGTCGGGTGGAAACGAGACAGCGCGGGAGGGGAGCGTGCAGAAACTCTCTTTAACTCCGGGGTGCGGTACAGTGCAGGCAGAGGCAGATACACGGAATCTTACATCACCCTCTCCTTGCCGTTCCCTTCCCATACCTCCACCGACACCCTGGTCCCATGTATTCTCTCTCCGTGTCAGAAGCTAATACGGTGGGAGGCTGCGCGCTGCGGATAAGGCTCCACGTGTGGAATCTTGGTTGGCTGCGTACCGTGCTCGGTGTTTGGCGCCGGGGAGGGAGTAGGGCAGATAGGCGCTGGAGCGCGATTTTCGGGGTGAACAGTGGATAATTATGCGTCTGGAAGAGGGCAAATGCTGCCTGTCCCCGAGACAGGGCGAAGCCCGGCCATCTTTGTTTTGGGTGAACCATGGTCCATAGACCGGGTCATCTTCAAACTTTAGTTCAACTTGCAGCTCTGATCGTGGGGTCGGGGATCATCTAGGCAGACATGGTCTTGGACTCTTGATAGTCTTGGCCATCTCTCAATTCCATGGCTCAAGGTTCAATTCTTCTTTCGCTTTATGGTATACAGTTTGAATTGTATAAAAAGAACGCACATATATTACGAAAGGAATATTTATTTCCTTTTAAGCATAGATCAGGACCTGCCTAGCGTCCCCTTTGGAGCGTTAGCGTTAGCGCCGTACACGGGTTCTAATGTTGGATTTCGAAAGATATTCTTCGGCCGTCCAAAAATATTATAATCAAAATAAATACCTGAAAATGACATGTTAAAAAGCTCATCTTACAACATCACGCGCTACAAAAATGAAGAATGTTAGGAAAAGGAGGATGCAATATTTTTTTCACTCTATGCAACATATTAACATTTTTTTTTCACTTGACGCCACATATCAAAAAAGAGGATGTAACATCAGAACAAGGACACAACAAAAGTGATGAACGTGTGCAACATTTTTTCCAACTGTCACAACATATCAAAGTTCAAAGAAGCAACAATTAGACACTTGCAACAAATTTTTCAATAAGGTACAAAATTGATGTGATCACCATGCAACAAAAAAAAGAAACCTTGTGCAACAAATTCATTCCCACGGTTTGCACACAAACACAACACAAATCCAACTACAAATTTGTAACATAATAGCGAGACAAATCCCACTGAACGACGATGAGGGTGCGCTCAGGAGCTGCGAGGACGAGCAGGGGCTCATCCCTGCCGACGCGGCCCCACCGACTGGCACCGACGGCGGCGGCTTGCATCCTGCAGCAAGGAAACAAGAATGAAAGCTCAGGCTCAGCAAGGTCCATATCTACATGCCCAAGATCCAGTAAATGGATAGAGAACAACAGATCGATTAGGAGACCAGATCGAAAGCTCTCACCTTGCGGTAGGTGGTGTCGACGTCCTCGATGACCCAGCCGGCATCAAGACAGAGCTCCTTGAGCACCTTGTTGTTGTCACTGTGCTTAGGGAGTTTGAAGTTGTCGAGAGCGCGGAGGCCAGTGAAGATCTTGGCGGCGATGGCTCGCCACCGCCGTTCTTGCCGCTTGTTGTTCTCTCGCTCCTTCCACGATGCTGTGCACGACCAGTGGGCCCGGAGTAAGCTCCATGACACCTGCATTGTGTGAAAGTGGGAAGAAATGGACACTCAGTCCAAATGGATGGGAAACTCTCCATAAATAGGCGCTCGGTCCGAATGGTCATCAAATGGTTGGACCGTCGAAGTGCTTGCAATTATTGGGATTGGGATGCGTTACACGTGGACGGCGGATAGCAACGTCTGGGTCTAAGCGTTCACTCTGGACGTCCTCATCCTATCAATTTCCATATTTACCCACGTGGTGGGCCTGTTTGTTGCGCTATTCCTCATAGAAGCTCCATACATGCAAGTCCATTCACCCCTATCACGGCAACAGATCCACACCCTCATCACTAGTCACCACTATGGACGCCGACGGCAGCAGCATCGTCGAGTTCGATGAGCTCATCTCCTCCATCGCAATGTTGCTCCTTAAGCACTGCTACCTCACCGTCACCGTGTACCAAGTGTAGCACACAGAGCCTTTCCGCGATGACTCTGATCTCCATGGATCCATGCGTGGCGGCGACAGGGGATGTGGGTAGTGTGGGGTTGGGGTTTGGAGTAGGGATGAAAACAGATCAGATAGTTTTTGATTGATCCGGACGGAAATGGATTCGGATTGTCTCGGATCGGATTTTTCTCGGATAATTTTCGGATTGGAAACGAATTCAGATTTTTTTCAGAAACGAAAACGAATACAGTGACATGCTATCCGGCGATACGGATACGAATACGAATTAATCGGATAATACCAAGTCTGGATATCCGGATTTCGGCCTAAAAGAGAAAATGAGATTTTAATTGATTTCTGAATTTCATAAAATGCAACCAATCAAATGACCTTTTAGAAAATAGCAAATAGAGTTAAAAAAATCTAAAAAATTCCTTGAATTATTTTTGAACTTAATAAAATTAATTCCAAGTTAAAGTTGGTTATTATTTTTGCACATAAATTATTTTTAATTTCTGAAAAATAGGATAAACCTTTTAAAAATTCAAGAAATTAATTATTTTGTTCATTTTCACTTTAAATCCAATAAAATCAAAAAATATTAATAAATTTTATTTTTTGAAATTGAAACTAGGAAATTAAATAATTGACCTTATTTTATTTTTTTCTTTTAACCAAGAAAACTCTTTTAAATCTCAGAAAATCCAATAAAATAATAATTTTATTAATTTTATTTTTGGTAACATACTTTGGGATGTTACATTCATTTGTGTATAGATTAACCATCCAGCCTAATCAATGTTAGTGTGAACTAAGTTTTATATATGTGATGAACTATGTGTGATGACTTGTGAATTTGTGAGTTATGACTTGTGAGCTAAATATGGTAAACTAAGTGTTATGTTTGTGATGAACTAGTTAGTGCAGCTTGCTAGTGCTAATGTTATGTGTGGTTGCTGAAAATATGAACAATTGATGAATGTTTGCATCAAATAAACTAGTTATATATTTTCATGAATTTCTGGCATACAATTTAAGGGGTTTTCATGTTCCAAAATTATCCGCAACCGTATTTGTTTCAATTCATATTCGCTCCATATTCATATTCGATATTATTTGTATCTGTATTCGTATCCAGAGTATTCGTATTGGTATCCGGATCCGGAAAAAAATATAAAAATAAATATGGCAGAGCCATTATTCGTATGTATCCGATCTGTTTTCATCCCTAGTTTGGAGTAGGCGAGAGAGCGCTATGGCCAAACATAAGAAATAGGAGGTGGAGGCACATGACTGTTTTGTTTGTTTACGAAGAAAACCTTTCAATTTTTTGGGTTCTAAGGCAACGTTAGGAACACAATAATAATATAAGATTCACGTGCAAAATTGTATAATTTTCTATGAAATTTCTACATTTCAAACAAGTCATACAAAGATGTTGCTGCATTGCCAACAAAATTATTTGTAGATCACACACCATCTACTTGGAGAGTGGGAATGTGATTAGGAGTCAAGTATGATAAATTAACTACTTTCGCATTTTGATTATCAAAGAAGGAAGGAGCTAAAGTTTTGCACAACGAATATAATCCAATGTTTTTAAATATCTATGCTGTACCATGAAAAGAATGTATGGATTGGGTCACACACTTGAATAGGATCTTACATTTAAGCCTATTTTCACTCATCAAAACTATATATTGTTGTAAATATAGCAGTTTTAGCAAACGTTCATAATTAATTCCAGTATAATTAACAATAATTAAAGTATAATTTCAGCAGCATTTAAATGACAAAATTAACATATACACATGTAAATTCTCCAAGTCATTTAAACATGATAATGTGCTCAAAACATAGAACAAAAGGACAATTAAAAACAACACAATGCTCATATTTAATAATTTGATTATTGCTCTCAGATGTCGAGTTGAACAAGATATAATATTGACATTTACAAAACTAATGTCCATACTCTTCACTAATTGAATTTGATAACAAAAAATCAGACTTTGAGCTCAAGAGACTGCTTTACTAGAATTTCAAGACTTATACCAAAACATCAAGTTATACTTTTAGCCTAAAAAAGGATTGACATAATATGATAGTACAAGAAAGTAAACTTTCAGCACTCCAGCCTTTCAACAAACAAAGGAACAAGAGAACCTCAGTTCAGACGCTGAAAACACAAATCAACTTGTACTAATTTATGCCAACAGAGGTTCAACAAGATCACAAAACAAATAATCAATCCAATACAGTATACAGAAATGCAACTGGACCACTGAAAATAACAGAGCTCTAACAGCAAGATGTGAAATGGCAATAGTAAGCAAAGAAAAGGCTCAAGTCTGATTTAGCTACCAAAACAATTTTAGTATTAGATAGTAATCATCATCGAGCTATAATATCGAACCCACATAATCCCTAGCAATATCTCTCCGCAAAATGGAATACTGAGATACTCACAGAGCCGAAGGTACTCAAAGCCAACGAGAAGAAATCCGTAGAAGGCACGCCAAAAGGCGCTGACTCGGAAAACCAATCGCCACATTGTGCCACGAAGAACTGACGAGGTCGTCGGAGATATAATGTCAATTCACAATTTTTGGACACATCAAAATCACAAAGTAGAGGTACAAAGATGTTGCACAAGACCAACCAACAAGATGCTCCGACCGAATGCACCAAGGAGCACCAACCGAATGCCTTCTTCTTCTCAAGTTCAAGCCAAATCAACCGGTTCTCACCTCCAATCAACGCAAAGCTAACCCTCACAGAACCTCAATTGAGAAGAGGTAGCAAGAGGGAAATAGAGATGCGCTAGAGGAAGGAAAGAACCAGCTCTCACTGCCAACTATGCCGTATCAAATACGGCAGCGCAGCAAATTGCATATCCATCTAGCACCAAAATATAGATCGGGGAGAGGAACCAAAGAGAAGAGTCGCACTCACAAACATTTCCAGAGGGCAAAAAGCAGAACGGTCGTGCCAATTTAAGTCGAAGGGGGAAGAGGAGAAGGCTTCACCCGACGCCGCTAACGGCCGGCGAGAATCTTGCCATCACTGCGCCTCCATCGCCGCTCGGGGTGGGGCAAGCCCCATCCGAATCAGTTGCCTAGCCTCAACCTTATCCCCTTCCTTTCCCCCAATGACAAGTGGGCCCACTATTCTTTTCTTTTTTAATTTCTTTTCCTTTTCTCAAATGAGAAAGTACCAAAAAGACCTCAATAATACAACATATATCAACAGGGCGTTGCCAAAAAAAGAATCAAGAGAGGGTGGCATTTTCATTTCATTGCCTAGGCACTAATGCCACTAAAAAGTTTGATTAGGTTAACAGTGATCAGAGCTTTACCTACCTAGCAATATATAGGGGTAACAGCTCGTTTCTGTTGGTGACTATATTTAACAAGCTTCTACCAATTATTTCTCTCTCTGGGAATGACACTGACAGGTTAGTGAACTAAACTATTCTTGATTCTTTTAAAAACCTAAACTTATTCTTCATTATACTGAGAGATGCTGTTGAGCAGTATCCCTTAATGTATTCTGCAGTAGTGCAACTAATGTAGCTACAAAATATTGAAAACCACTTTTTTGGCAGTGCTTGGTTGATTGCATTGGTATAGCTAGCGTAGCTAGGGTAGAGTAGTTATTGTTTTTAGTACACTAATTTATTCAAAAAGGATATGAGGGAAAAAAACATGCTGCACTGGCTAATTGGAAAGTTCGCACGCTTTGTGTTGCAAAAAGATGACAATTCATATGCTGGGATGGGATGCTAGTTGTTCTGTTCTGGCCCTCTGTGTGTTCTAGTGCCTTTCTTTTGTCATATTGGCACTTTTTCCTCATCTGTACATGTTACCAAACAGAGACACCCAAATTGATTAGAATGTTTATTGAACAAGAGAATGCATCTAGTATCATCATACTGGACATATGTAACTTGTAAAGTTAGTGCCTTTCAGTTCAACTTCATAATGGTAGAGTTGGCTTTATTAATTATGTAAGATCTGTTGAAGTCTTGAGGTTGGAAAGAATGGAAGTAGGCCATGGAGTTGGAACTGAGGATTTTCAGCAATTCTCCACATCATTCAATCCAAGATTGTTAAGAACTTCAACAGGTCAAGATTGAGACCCAACAATTTTGTAGGAAATAGAAAGATGCATGATGCACAGCTTGTTGCTGGTTTGGTCTTAACATGAAAGATTTTCTAGTGGGAGCAAAAAGCATAGGGTACCATAGTGACTTCCACCAAGTGGTGTCTTATCTAGTGTTTTTGCTTGCTGCTTTAGTGTAGGCCCAAGGACAAAAGCTAGGTCAAGTGGATTAGAATCAATGCGTACTGTTGTCTAATGCTAACAAAAAGCCATGAACCAGAAAGTAAGAAAATAAAACAAGCAAACATCACATGATCTAGAAGTAGGGGCAACCATATAACCTTAAGCCTATGAAACAACCTACCACAACAATCCACTCCATCCTATTAAGATGCCATGAAAAAAAGGTAAATTTGACTAAAAGGTATGCTATTGCACAGTAGTAAAAAATTTCTTGGACAAAGAAAGCAGCTAGCCAAATCTTTGAGTCCACCATGGAGCACTATGCAGATGCATAGGAATGATTATCTGTCAGTGGTAAATATGCCTGCATGTCATGTTAAAGGATGAGAAAAATACATGACACTTGGCAGCAAGCTTAAAGCTAGTGTTAATCCAGTAAGTCAAAGATGGAGACATAATGTCACCACCATGACCCACAGATCATCTGAGCACCCAGTAAAACACACTCATTTATCATGATGTCATGTTTTGATCAGAGTAATTCTTAATGCTTGCTAATATGTAGTATAAGTTGTCATAGTCAGTGTACACAGTACTTGTTAACATAAACTGTCCTAATCAGTGTACATGTGAATCCATGGGATGAGATAAGAGATAATTGCTTATTTATCATTGGAAGTTGGCTAGATCCCCGGTATACCATCAAAAAAACTTCTCTACCTTTTATTGTCACTCGATCTCAACTTTCTTCCTTTAATTACCACTCTCGTTAGCCCCATTAGACCAAGCTGCCGTTGAACCCAATGAACTTGTTAGTTTTTTTTTAAGAAAACACCCATCCTACCCTTAAACCGTCACACATGTCAATAATGTCTCCAACTCCACATATTCTTCCTTCTCTCCTCTCTCCAGCCCCTACCAACTTGACTCAGCCCTAAGGCCTCCATACGCACCCCCACCATCCGCACCTCTTCCAGTCTCCACCCCACCTCCCACGCCGGTGCCGACCCGCCTCCGGCCTCTGCCCTCACTTCCCACGCTGCCTCTGGTCTCTGCTCCCGCCTCCCATGACAATGCCGCCCCACCTCTCACCACTACTATAAAAAGGCTAATACTATATGCCTCATCATGAACGGTTGACCAAACCGTATGTATTAAATACAATCACAGACGACTTTGGTTTAGTGACCGTCTGTGTTACTGGTTGCGCTAAAAACCATCTGTAAAGAGGTAATATCACAGATGGTTCGTGTTGAAAACTGTCTGTGAAGTATCACAGACGGTTCTGAATAAGAACCTTCTATGATATTACTAAATATCACATACGGTTTTTAACATGAACCGTCTGTGACTTACCATCCTCATCACAGACGGTGTGTATTAATAATTATCTGTGATAAGTATCTCCCTAATTTTACCATGACTTGAAATGTCTAACTCTCTGATTTTACCATAGCTTGAAGAAATGTCTAACTCTGTGATTTTACCATGACTTGAAAAAATACCCAAGTCTGTGATTTTACCATGGCTTGTGATTTTACCATGGCTTGATGCCTTACTCCCTGATTTTACTATGACTTGAAATGCCTAATTATGTGATTTTACTATGACTTAAAATCACAGACGGTTATTATTCAGAATCGTATCACAGACGGTTCTGAACATAATTAGACATTTCAAGTCATAGTCAATGACGGTTTTTGTTTGAAACCATTTGTGATTCGTAGCGCGGGAGGGTGAAAAAAATTTAACTCATGCGCGGGAGGCAAAATATTTTGGCTTTGTCCTTATATATTATAGCCACCACCTCCTTGTCTTCAATTAGTCTTTCCCTCTCCCCTCCCCACGTTGAGCTCCGGCGACCGCCCTCGATTCTCCAACGTGGTTCAGCAAAGAGATGCAGCCGGCTGTTTCATAGTGCCTTCGGTGAGTGGGCGTTGCGGCTCGACCAGTACCGCCAGATCTGGCCACCCCCCCATCTTAGCCTCAGGTGAGCACGAAGTTTTGCTCCCAAATCCACGTCCTAGTTTTCTTCTCACTCTGATTTCGTCCCCTGCATCCTATCAGATTTTGTTCTCAATGAGGACCCCCATCTGTGGTCGATAAGGGAGGCCAATTCGGCTCGAGATGGACGCCTCTACTCGACCTCGTCCTCGTCAGAGAGTGAGTCATTGATTGAGAGAGAGAGAGATAGAGAGAGAAGAGTATCTTTTAATTATCTTTTTGCGAACTATCGAAAGAGCATATGGAAACTAATGTCCAGCAATTGATTGATTTGGCTCAAAATAAAAAAAAATACAATACAAAAACTATTACAGACAGTTTTTACTAAAAAAACTGTATGTGATAGTCTATTTTCATAGACGATTCTGAACAAGAACCGTCTATGATAATTGACTATTACAGACGGTTTAAAAACTGTTTGTAATGACCACATAGCATCACTGACCTAAAAAGTCAGATGGTTCAAAAAACTGTCCGTGATGATGATTTTGAACCATCTGTGATTAACTTTTCTGTAGTAGTGCACGCTGAAGCCGCCCTTCCTGCAACCACCTAAACTAGCAGCCCACGGCCAAGCACTGCCACCGGTCATCATTGCCTTCATGTCCCCATGCAGCGCTTCTGCCTCGGGCACCACCCTCAGCACAACCTCCGCTTCCCGCTCCACTGCGCCCCTACCGTCCACCCTCGCCTTCACCTCCGCCGCATTTGAATCCACCACCGCAGCGTCAGGAGCGGTGCCCTCCGCTGGCCCACTAGTCCATAGGTAGCGGGGAGAAGACAAGGGAAGTGAACTTGGTGGAGGCGTAGGATTCATGGTCGACGATGGGAAAAGACGCTGGATTCGTGAACCTCCACCACCGAATCAACTCAAGCGCTGCCCAATCAAGCTCCTCCACCACTGAATCGAGCTCACGCATCGGCTCAACCTCTGTGCGCCCGCCAAGCTCAACCTTCGTGGGGAACCTCCGAGTGCCCGCTGAGCTTCGCCTCCATGCTCCGCGTCCAAGCTCACGGGCTGCTATCGACCTCCGCCTCCGCTGCTCCCGCCGAGGTTGTTGGATGCCACCACTACAGTTTGCTTGGCGAGACCAGGGGCATGGCTTCCGTTTCAACCGAAAAGGAGGAAGGGAAGAGGTAGAAGAAGGCTCACGGTGGATGAACGACAGTGGCATATAACGATAAGAATTTGAGAAGTAGTGGCATAGAAGGAAAGCAAAAAATTTCAATGGCAAATCAGGAAAGTGAAGTAAGGAATTATCTTGTGAGATAGCTACCAACCTGAATTAATGCAGGAGATGCTGCCATTATTGTCAATGCCAATAGTATTAGTAATTCTTTTTTTCAAATGACACGTCATTAGAGTTTGGCAACCAAATGAGATCAGTATCAGAGTACTGACTTGACATCGATGCAGAAAAATTAGGGTCAGAAAAAAGAAATAATTATGTACCATTTACATCATATCAGACATGAAATGAGACCAGACTACAGAGTATTAGTTCGTTTCCATGGATTAAGTCCTAGCTGGTATCAAATTGAGGAGAGACCATACACAAGGCAATCTATACTCATCAACGGGCTGACATCATTTGATTGGTCTTGGAGAAGCTAGAGTACGTACTCAATTATCAACAACAATACGTTCGAAAGATTCTTCTGAACTCGGAAAGCAAATGAGCCGGTGAATGCAATCTGTGGCGTACAATGAACATCAATCAAGACGATCACCGCACACATTTTATTTCCAACTATAAATTTTCTTTTCCTCGTTCTATATAGCCTGAAAGAAAAGTACTACTCCACAAGAAGCAAACTCCTGCAGGCTGCAGCGCTAGCCATGTCCGCATCAGGTACGAGTACGACAGTGCCTGTATACGCGTACACCAAGCATGCACGAATGCATTTCTCTGCACTTCTGCAGTGCAAGGGCTAGCATTAGCATTAGCCAGCTGTAGCTTCAATCCAGGCCCATGGGGCCCACGTAAAAGGACTACCTCTTTTTGTGATATGATCACCCCAACCAAGCGTGATGGGTGCAACTTTCGCTGGTCACCTCACGAGGTGATGGCCGAGCTCATGGATGGATACACGGAGGCGTTGGGTTGAAATGCATGCAATGGCAGCACTGCTTGGCACTCTCAGTACGTGGTTGTCTCGCCCCACATATGTAGTAGATGTGTGTAGCCTATGAGCTGAATATCAAGAACTAATGGACACATTCTTGCCATGGCGATGCGCAAGGAGACGCTGAATTCGGAGCCGTTTTAGGCCACATTTTGCGCGGTGATGTGGACCAGGAAAGGGAGAAGGGGACAGCCATTGCAATTACAATGAGTATTCCACACTTATGAGAGATGTGACTGACATATAGGATAGCAAGCGTTCTACCGGATTAGCTAGAATCAAGTGGCACCTGGTGGTCGATCGATAGTTGTTACACCACAGGTTACATATATGTTCGATTTCAGTTTCTTACCCTAATTGAGTTTGGGATTTACAAGGTTGGAGGGGGCAAAAATCTACCGTGTTCTTAATGTCTAAACAAGGTTAACGCATGCGTGAGTCCAGAGAAGAAAACTTCAGGGTGTTTGTTGTACCATTGAAGGCCAAAATTTCAACTCTTTTCCACTCCCAAGTCCCAATTTCTTGGAAAGAGATCCTCTGCATTATTAATTGCTAATGCAGAGAGCTATAATACCATACAGTTTAGTCCATTTCAGGTCATGCGATTAGAAATCGGATCATCTCATACAGGGTCCAATTGAAACTGGTGCCGATATGCTACCGTACTCGATTTCTGCAGTACTGATTTACTACCGTGCACAAACCAAACTTGGCCTCCCGTTTTCCATCCAGAGACTGTTGGAGCTACTACAACGTTACTGTAGAGCATGCAGTAGCTCGTTTACTGCAGATAATCTGGGTCCCAGTTTCTTGGTGTGGATTTCTGATACAGTAACTTCTGATGTAATTGGACAAGTTTTTGAAAATGTAGTAAGATTCCATAGAAGGGCAGCCCTAGACCATGGTGGTACATCAGGTAAGAACTGGATACACTGAAACCATGGATGCACTGAAACCAGGGATGCAACTGCTTTTGCAAGGTCTTTGCCCGGCAGAGTCGTCAACTACGTGGAACACCTTTCATACCCAACGGGCAATTGGGACATTGGAGAGTAAAATTGAATTGCCGATGGGAGAGGATTTGGATCAGATATCACATCATTGGCCCAAAAATGTCACCAATCAACGGAGCACTGATGCACTCTGAGAAATGGGGAAAGATTCCCTACTTCAGGGTTGGCCTGGTGTCTTGTCAATTTGGTGTGAAGAAGTTTGTGCAACATAGTTTTGTAATGTGAAGTGTGAACTATTGTATTGAAACGAATTTAGTTGCAAAATTCTAAAAACCTCGTAGCCCTGAGCTTCTCTTGGGTGTCTCGACCAATTCAACTGATTTCAGTTTGAATTATTTTTTTAAAAAAATTAATAAAACATTTTGATTATAGATCTCGGACCATTGCCTCAGTGGCCTAAAGCGCACCTGCCTGCGATCTCTCTCTCTAAAAGAGTGGTTGAAATGATAACCACAGTTAGTTTTACAATGTTGGGAATCATAATCATATCCCCTAAACATGTATAGATCAATTGGGTTGATGCAAGTTGCTGGCATCATTGTTCTTCTCAAATTAATTAGAACCATCAAGGAATGTTTTTACCACTGTAAACAAACATATGAATGACATCATCAAGGTAACAGGTGCTCATGAAGGAGAGCAAGAGGACAAGGATTGGTCACTTTACATGACCTCACTCCAACCACTACATTTATTGGGATTTGTAGATCACGCCCATTTTCTTTTGGCTCCCTTTCCAGGCTTCAGAGCACTTGCATCTCTCTTTCTTCATGATCTTTGTGAAGATGTTTGTTGTACTCATCATCATGGACTCGCAGTACAAGCTCTGCATCTTTTTATTTTTTATTTTTTGTTAGGAAGAGCATCTCTTTTCATTCTGAACTACTGATGAAATGATTCTGAACTTTGTTTAGCAGCAGAGTTCGTGCCCATTTCCCTTTGTCTGCCTTTGCATTTGCAGGCAGGACGCAAATATGATCTTTTTAAGATGCCATAGTAGTATAGTACAGGTCACTCTGGGCTTGAAATGGTACGAGTCCTGCTGCATATGGGTTTTTCTATCCAACTGTAATGGGAAGCAAGCTGATGAAAGTTGCTTGTGTAGGGCAACAGCTTTCTCGTTAACAGTTGTGTTAGTAATCAACCCATCCACACTATAGGATTCCATAGATTAAAAGAGGAAACTTATAGAAAAATGGATTCAATTAGAGCTAGATTTTTTTTGGAAGGGGACAAATGATAATTTCAAGAATCATATGGTAAAATGGAATGCGGTTTGCAGACCTAAAGACTATGGAGGATTAGGGGCGCTAAATACTAGATGTATTTATGATTGTCTCATTTGTAAATGGATGTGGAGATTAAGTAGAGCTAAAGATGAACTCTGGTTCAGACTTTTGAAAGCTAAATACTTTCCTAATGGGCATTTTAGATATTCTTTGTCTTTGAAAGGATCCCAATTCCAGTTTTGGAAAAATATCTACAAGATCAAAAATCTTTTCAAGTAGAGTGTGTCTTATCAAGTCGGCAATGGTGAATCTATCTACTTTTGGAAAGATGTTTGGCTCGACAACTGTGCTCTTTTCAATAAGTTTGATAGGTTATATAGTATTTTGCCTCAACCCTGATTTGAATCTTTCAGAATGCTTTGTGGATGGGGTCTGACATATCAATTTCTTTAGAACTTTTGGGAGAGAAGAGGAAGTGATGTGGAGAGATTTGAAAGAGGATGTGCAAGGGGTGGAACTAACAAATGAGCAGGATAGGGCAGTGTGGTGGTTAGAAAAATCTGGGAGGTACAATGTTAAATCCTTGTATCGATTCTTGACTTTTGGGGGAGTCACAAGCATAAGGCTCCAGAAGCTATGGGCTAGTAGAATTCCTTTGAAAGTTAAAATTTTCCTTTGGTAGACATATATGAATAGGATTTCGACTACGGATCAACTTGTGATCAGAAATTGGAAAGGGGACAATAAGTGCTGGCTTTGTGGTAAGGAGGAAGATGCAAACCATGTGCTATTTCAATGTATCATGGCAATATTCGTTTGGTCTTGTATAAGAGAAATCTTTAAATGGAAGAGAAACCATGTTTCTCTTGATGACCTGCACATTGGCTGGTTAGATATAAGGGGTGCTAATGATTATCATATTGGCTTACTCAGTTTTGTAGCTAAAAGCTTGAACGCTTTGGAAAACCAGGAAAAAGGGGCAATTGAGAAGACTTTCCCTAAGAATCCAACTGAAGTTGTATTCCAATTTGTATCATGTTTACAGCGTTGGCGCATCCTCATCAAAGAAGATGATCAATTAAAGTTGGAAGGGATGTTGGCCTCAGCAGAAGACTGGTTGAAGGATTTTCGGAACGTTGGTTAATCATTTTGTGTCTTTGGTGTTAGTTTATGTAATCTGGTATACTTGGTCTAGTTGAGGTGGTTGGTGTGACAGGATTATGTTTGCGTTGTTCCATTTAGGCCCTGTGCTTTATGTGTTGACTGGTTTCCAGTCTTTTGCTGTAGCAGACGTTTATAATTCTCTTTATTTTCTTTATATAAAAGCCGGGTTTATCCTTGTTAAAAAAAATCCAAGTTGATAATTATCATGTCACAGTGCCCAACATTTGCAATAATTAAGTTCTTAGCAGAAGTGTTCTCCAGCTCTCCTCAAAAAAGGGGGAAAAAAAGAAACAGATGAGTGTTATCCTGTTCTCCAGGGGCCCAGCCCACTACCTTCATTGCAGCCCAAATATAGCATGATCTTTTTTTTTTATACAGGGCCATTGCCCATACGCCCACACATTTCTACAACATGGATATTCTGCTTTAAAAATCTCATTAAGGCCACATTATCCATATTTTAATAGCTATGAGATTAGGATACTAGGTAATTGTTAGAAATAATATGTTAGAGATATATATTAGAGATAGAATAGGACTCTAGATATTATTTCTAACAGTAATAACTATTGGATGTTCCTATGATCCTATCTAATGGCTATTCTAAGTTGAGAAGGAAATTCTAAGGAAGCAAAAAATGTGTAGTGAACAGCTACTTGCCTAACTTTTATTTGTACTGATCTGAACACAATGTGGGCAATACAGCTGATGTTTTTCAAGAACACAAATAGACAATGGCTAACAATGATGCATGCACTCTTACATTGTCTTCTTTCCAATTTGAAAAATATTGAGCTACACAATGGGAAATAGTCTCTCTTCAAATTTTATTGACAAAATCCTTCTACATGTACCTATTACTGTCTTGCATAACAACACAACGTTTGAAGTTTTAACTGGCGAGCTACAGTAGGTCCCTGCATTCTTCACCGTTCTTTCTTACCTCTTCTGGTGACATACAAGTGGCATTCTGCATATATACAAGGCTACATCTGTATCGAAATGTCAGAGTTTGGCAAGAGCAGAAGCATGTGGGGGGCCGTGGGGCTGCATGTAGCTGAGACATTAAAAATACTCCACGCAGCACCGAACCAATGATATCTAGTATCAGACTAGATAGCATGCATCATCATCATCTGTTTGGTTATGGTGAAGACCTCACCACCATACCCGTAGCAACTCCCATGTGCCTAATCATTGGCCTGTGCATGGAAGCATGGATAGTGTTAAACAAATGGAGAGCTGATAACAAAACAGATAAAGAAATGGAAGGGCTGATAAGAAACTTATCCCTGGTCAGATGGGGAATTTGCAGGGTAGCAGGACTGCAGGAGAGCATGGTCTGTGCTTCTAATTTATGATGATTAGGAGACCAAAGTCAAATTAATCATGGGGCCTAAGCCCCTGATATGACCCAAAAAAAATCCATTAGCCATAACATGTATGACCATTGACCATGCGAATGCAGTGTGTATTATTTGCTACGTTGTGCATTATAAGATAGGCATTGCTATATTTATCATTTTTTGCCTTTTTTCCAACAGAAGTGCAGTTGCCAGCTTGATCTGTCAGCAAATGATAAAACCTCATGACTCCCCAGATGATGTTCATAAATATGGCAGCCTCTCCTACGCCTGTGGAAGGACAAGAATCACCGTTATCATGTGAGCTGTGGCCACCATATTCATTAATTACTAGTTCATACCAAAGTGGAGCCGCACTTTTCTGAAGGACCTGAAAACCTTGTGACCTGTCGCCACAGTAATATCAAACTTATCAACAAACGAAGGCATAAAGAGAGAAGACACTGTCCATGAAGATGGAGGAGTGTTCATGTATCCCATGACAAAAGTATCTGTAGTTCTGTACCAGTCCACAGTTTGGCGGAAAACCGCCGTTGTCTTGCTGGTTCTTCTTGCAGCCGTTTCACTTTGCTCTTGCATTCTTCAAGCCACAAGGTGGGTTGGCTCGCATGGAAACATGCATGGCATTACGGCAACATACAGCGCCAAACCGTGCCAACGTCTGCTTGTTCCTGAAGTAGAGATATGGCTTGTGAGAGTGAGCACGTACAACCACTGCATTCCACATGCGCTGGTGTATGCAATTGCGTAGGACAACCGGACAAGTTGGCGTATTCGCAGTTTCGCACACATCACATGGCTTCAATTCCTCAGGCGTGGTTGCAGGCTGCCTATCTGTGTGCACTGTGCAGTGTGCCACCAACTTGTGGAGCCATGTTGCCATGATTATGAATGGTCCGTCTCGGGATGCAGACTTACATAGAAGGCATCGATCAGGCATGGCTGCGTGTCTGATCTTGTTTCTGTAGCTGATCCATTGGTTACCGTCGGTCCCAGAAGGCATTTCTCATCTTTTTTTTTTTGTGTGGAGAGAATGGCAGTCCAGGGATGAACATGGTTAATGGCCATGAAAATAGGATAATATGTATAGAGGTGCGGTCAAGCCATGTGGCATTGGATGACGGTGAAATGCAGCCACCAATATCCACGGTCTGCTTCACTGTCATTGTGTCTTTGTCATTCCACTCCCCCATCGACCAATGCAAGATGAATGGAAAAACCGAAAAGGACATTTGAAGCGGCAACATTGATTGGAATGGTATAGGTTTGTTGCATATAACTTTTATCCCTCCAGATGATGAAAAAGATTTTGAGAATCTAAAACATGCTTCTCCCCCTTTTTCTGGTATCAACATCTCCTATTTTCTGTATTCAGTCACCTAACATGGCAGGTAATTGCTTGTATTGATAAAAATACAAACCAGCAGTTTGATTAAGCTATAAACTATTGAGTTATTAAAGAAGCAACAACTTTTCTCTTTGTTAATTAGGGGAGAAAAGGCTTCCAATTGTTAGATCCTTTCAAGCACTGACACTAGATGTTCAAACATGGCTTCTAACCTTTGGGTTTAATGCAGTGCTTAGAGTCAAACTTAGCCACCTGATATAGGCTTTTGACCTTGATATCCTAGGCCCTCAAATCACAAATAAATAAACTTTTTAAGCCTAACTCGTTTGCTTTAATTATCATTCTTTAAATTTTATAGGCTTTTGACCTTGATATCCTAGGCCCTCAAATCACAAATAAATAAACTTTTTTAGCCTAACTCGTTTGATTTAATTATCATTCTTTAAAAAATTACTTTGGTGTTTTTGGAATTTAGAAAAGGAAGAAGCTCATGAGAAAAAAAAACAAGAGAGCAGTTGAGTTTATGCACCAACCAAATGATCCAGCTGTCAGAGAGCGGCAGCATATGCTACCGATAGTTTGCAACTTCCTATGAAATCTATGTTCAATCATACAGACTAAGACTTCAACATGGTGGTTTCAAAAACTACACTTTCAACAAACGAGCCAAGCAGGACATTTCACTTGATACTAGATTGAATTGCATACATCAATCAATTACTTAAAACAACATATAGTAGCTATACTTCAGCACATCGGTATCTAATTCTAACCTTGGGTAGTAACGCAAGATATGACAGAACTACACTACTACAGAGAGGGTTATCACAGACAGTTTTTAAACTGTCTGAATCTATGTGCTGTGATAACAGACGGTTATCACAGACGATTTGTGAGCCGTCTGTAAAAAGTCACAACACAGACGGTTTTTTGTGGAAACTATTTGTGATAGTAGAACTTCATAGACGGTTTCAATAAATAACCATATGTAATATGTAGGATATCACAGATGATTTTTGATAGTAGCCATTTGTGATATGCGACATATCACAGACGATTGTTGGTGGTAGCCATATGTGATTGAATACATATTACAGACATGTGTTAGTAGTAGCCATCTATGATTGTATACTTATCACAGACGGTTGTTAGTAGTAACCGTCTGTGAGTATCATTCACAGATGGTTTATTCCACAAAACCGTCTGTGATAGTTCTTTCTATACCTAAATATATTTTAATTTTTCGGCTAGCCTCAGGTAATACTAGCCACGCCCTCTGAAAACAAGCAAGCAGAAAACAAGTATATGACAATTGATTTGATATAGAACAATTCAAAGTGATTTACAAACTCAATATCAATTACAAAGTCACTTTAATGATCTAATTACAAAGTGATTTGATTACAACTCAAAGTGAATTACAATAAATCAGAGTTGTCGTCGGGGGATAAAAGGATGATGAGTCTAAATCTCTTTAATGATCTCCCCTGTGATGAAGGTAGCGAGCACCGGTCGACCGCATATGGTTCAAATTGGATTTTGAAGTGAGCCAAAAATAGGATGTGTAGGCAAGTGAGGGAGTCGAACTTCCACGTTTGATTTTCGAGTAAGTCCTTTCGGGATGGAAGCTACTTCACTTGGAACTTAGCCTTTTGGCATTATTATGATTTGTATTTTCATGCCATATTGCATTGTTGAACTAACGTGGGTCAAGTTGTGAAGAACTTGTTCCGGAGACGATTTCTTTGTCTATTCTTTGTGCGCGGTGGCTTGCAAGAGTAAAGTAGTAATCATATATATTAAAATTCATAATTATGAAACAATTATTAAGAGATTGATTGACAAACCTCAGATGTTTTGTGTGTGTATCCCATGTGTGTGTGGGCCTTCATGGGATCTTTCGAAAGGGAGGTGGAAAAACCTTAGCACGCATGATTTTTTGTATGTGCGCATCGCTAGAAATATGAAGACAAATTTGGTCGTAAAATGCACATATGTTGCCTTGACATAATTACGACCGCGACTTTTTCGACCGTCGAGTAAACCGAACCGCAAAAATAGAAGTGTGATATAGGATAAATGTATAATCAGCTCGAGAGACCAAGCTTTCATTTCGTGTTGAATTTGATTAAGGCGAAAAATCGAGAAAGCGCCTATTCACCCCCTCTAGTCGCCTTTACGGTCCTACATCGAAAACTCTCTACTCTCTTTAATGATCTCCCGTGATGTGTGATATATGATTATTGCATAATTATGTAGTAAGTATCGAAAATCGCGTAAAATGCACTATGTCGCATAGTTGTTGCAAAATAGAAGTGTGATATAGGATAAATGTATAATCTGAGTTCATTGTGTTATTGCGTCCCGCGTCCTCGCAGAACATAGGCGTCAAAAGACCTACGTGATTCCAAAAAATTATCCTCAGACATTTCAAACGAAGGAAGACTACAATAGAGTTACGTATAGAGGAAATGAGCATACCTGTTGAGTATTTTTTTTTTGCACAAAGGTGAAGTTGTGGTTGTTATTGAGTAGGGAATCAAGGTATATTATATTGTTCCACTTTGATACAATGACTAAAAGGATCCAGTATCACCTATCCATGTATGCCGCTTTAGTCATTAAACCTAAGTTCGTATTGCGTATAAAGAATAAATAAAATTTGTATAGTAAGTAGTGAAGCACTAACCCCTTTGTAGGGCACTAGTATGTAGTCCTTGTCGCGGTAAGTATGCAATCCCTTCGTTATGTACTTCTCGACGTAGTTTGCGTCTTCGTGGATGCATTGCTCTGAGATCAAATATGGGTCGCGGAAACCCACTAGTTGTCGCGGTCATTGGGCCCCGTGCACAACTATCCCTTTCTAGCATGGAAACACCACCCCTCGCCCAGCCTCAATAGGAATGGACCCAACCAGCTTCACTTGGAGCCTACGCAGGGCGTGGACACCTACAAAACGATACACAATTAGTTAAGACGTCTTACATGTCTATCTTTGGAACATCCCAGAGATGTACATTACCTGGATGAGGTCGATAGGTAATTGGGTGTCATCAAGTTCAAGAAGTGCAAGCGTGGACACGATGCTACTCCAATGTTGAGGGGGACTGGCTCCCAAAATCACAGGGCGTCTTGCGACTGATTGAAGATTTGATTAATTTATTCCTGCAATGTTGTTATCTGTGCTTGAAATTGTGCAGTAATCTGTGCATTAAACTCTGCTTTCCATAGTTCCTCGTGCCCGGTCTTAGATCTCTTCCGACTCCTACACGCCTCAAAGTCATGTGAGAGGTACGTAAACCCCAAGACCCCGCGTGCGATCCGGGTGCTCCTTGTTTTCCAAGGCCGTTGATAGTATATCCTTCTCCCTGACTACTTCAAGGAGCCTTGGGAAGATTGGGTACTCAATATTTGCTGCAAGAGGCCATCATGTTATTTTAGACCCTACAAAGTTATGGACTTATTAAAAACTAAGTCGTTCGACATATCTTACCAGGCGTTGGAACACTCCCTCATCTGCTGGGTCTGTGAAAGATATGGCGCCCGACGACGTGGTTGAAGCCCTCGCTCTTAACCAGTTTCGGGCACGCTCGTCTGCGATCCCGGCAAATGGCGGGAGACCTCCGACTGGATTGCATATCATCCTCACTCATCCATCCCAGGATTTTACGTGGGTACCCAGCGGTGCCGAGTCTGTGGGGGTGAATGTTTTGTGCCTAGATAGCCTTGTGCGCCGCACTTTGCTACCTAAATTTGTCCGTCGTCTTAATCCGCACAAAGTCGTCCCATGCATCCGACGATACAAAACTATACTTCGTGCAGGGCGTCCAATCCTTGTTCATGTACTCCGTGATAAGTTTGCTCTTGAAGGTCTTCCAAGTGTGTGCCATCACGAGGAACGCCTTCCATCGCATGACGCGGAGAATTCTGGTGGGATCTCGAATGACATTGTAATTTCAGTCCACAGCTACGCTTTCTCTACGTCCGTCAAATCCTTCCATTTCTGTGTGGTGATGGGAACCCGTTTCCTTGCAAGCATACCGCGGGTGGTCCGGAATGCTGTCGCTGCTTTCTGGGGAAGCAGAGGCCTAGAGGGATTGACGGCTGTGATGGTCATTCGGCACACATACATTTTCGATATTTCTCTGGCATGTCGCTTAGGTACCACTTTTCTCGGAGATCCAGACGCATTCGGCAACATCGATGATGGCAGGGAAGATGATGCAGACATCATCTCGCTTATTTGCTATCTCACAAGATTAACAAAACAACATCTCACAGTGCTAGCTAGAGTCAATCAAAACAGTATAATTTAAAATTTCTACTAGCACAATCCAAAGCGGTGATCGTACCTTGACGGGAGGCATGGACAAAGAGGGAGTCGAGGTCAGGGGAGCGAGGCGTTGTCGAGGTCAGGGGTGGTGTCGTCGAGGTCGCAGAGGGAGGACGCCTGCGCGGGGAGGAGGTCGGGGGTCGCAAAGGGAGGATGCCGGCGCGGGAATAATGACGTGGAGAGAGGAGGCGAGGGAGGAACACAGAAAGTAAGGGCGCTGGGGAGGCGGACGAAGAGTGTGCTCTGAAGAGTAAGGGCGCAAACCCTAGTGGAGCCCCCTATTTATAAATGTATATCGCAGACGGTTATATTTAAGAACCGTGTGTGATAAGAAAGCTACGAACAGGTGACCACCACCTGTTCGTAAGCATATCACAGACGGTTTTATTCCAGGACCGTCGTGATAAGATATATGGTACTACAACCACCACCTGGGCGTAAGCATATCACAGATGGTTCTATTTCAGGATTGTCTACGATAAACTAGCATATCACAGACGTTTATATTTAATAACTGTGTGATAAGAAAGCTATGACCACCACCTGGTCGTAAGAATATCACAGACGATTCTATTCCAGAACCGTCTGCGATAAGCGAACATATCACATACGGTTATATTTAAGAACTGTGTGTGATAAGAAAGCTACAACCACCACCTGGTCGTAAGCATATCACAGACGATTCTTGTAGTATTCCAATTTTCGTTAGGGAGGATTTTATTCGGGAGAGAGTTTTATTTTAAAAATTCAAAGTTTGTCGGGGAACTTTTGGACCCTGGGCCTCCGGCCCATGCTAGTGTCCATCTAGCAGGCTTGGCCGGCCACTAATTGGGCCAAGGAGGGGGGAAGTCGCACCAGGCCAAGGCCCATGCGCCCCCTCCCCTCTTAACCTAGCCGGCCAATCCCCCCTCTCCCCTTCCCCCCACTCCTCCCTTGAGCCGCCACCCCCTCCTTCCCAAACCGGCGCCCCTGATCTCCCTTGATGCTGCCTCCCTCCTGTGGTGCTAGCCTTGGTGATCCCCGGCGTTGCTCCCCAAGGTCTTCCCCGAAGCCACCATCTCCTGCCGTCACCGTCGGTCGTTCGTCTTCCTCGTCTTGGCCGGCCATTGAAGGGAGGAAGAGGGAGGAGAGGGGAAGTTCTTCGAGAGGTTGAGCAACATCTTTCTTGAGGTTCTACAAGGGTAACAATGGCTTTCCCTTGCTGTTTGATTCTTAAAAGATGAGAATTCGATTCGATTGTTTGGATCGTTTTGCCTATGTTATTAGATCCATTCTGTACAGTCGGTTGCGCGCCCAGTTTCGGCGTCTTAGAAGCCGAATCTGATATTTTCGTCTCCTAGAGTTTTGTAGCCACGGTTTTTATCTTTCCATATCCGCCGAGATCACGAGATTCCGCCTTACGGTTCAAGAGTTATGACTTATTATTTGCGCGCTGTTCTGTCTGTCTGACGAGAAGGAACTGTCTGTTTATTCCTTAATTTTGACCTTGTTAATGAAAGATTTAGGACCTCCACCAAACTAGGTTATTATATAATTTTTAATAATATTTTCATATTGATAAAGAACACCTCCATTGGATCTGTAGAGTGAAAGTTATGACATGTTCTTTGTTGCTGATCTGTTATCTGAACAAATGTCTATCATACATTTTCAACTGCTGGTTAGCCTAATGTTTTGGCAGATTTAGTGAATCTTGTCAACTAGAGTTTCGTAGTCTGGTTTGTTAAGTTTCATTGGGCACTGGTTTCATATCATTCTGAGTTACAGATCTTTAATGATGATTTTTATCGTACTGCTGCCCAGTAGGGTTGTCAGATGGCTGAATAGTTTAATTGTCAGTTTGAATCCGTTGATTGTGTTGGATAGTTAGAGGGTTATGGTAGAACACCTCTAGCTATGTCATACCTTGTTATCCTTATTTTCGAATACATACTTGTGTAGGCGGTGAGTGGAGGAGCACCTTGGTTGCCTCCTAGCACGTCACAACGCGGAAGGCAAGTACTTTGTTTTTTCTATTGAATGTTGATGATTCTATGTGGATGTAATGCTAGACTTGCTAGTCATATTCATATGCCGAGTATTATTCTTCATTTTCATGTGATAAAAGTTCATTTTATGTCATCCATTCTATTCATGCAATGTTTTCGTTTTGACCACGGAAGTGAAAACCATAAGATCCATCAATTCCAGTATGGGCATGTAAGTCCCACCACTCCAACGTGGGCAATCTTGGATACCCGTATGAAACGTTCTTCATACGGTATTTGTGGTCCCCGGACTTTGTTAAGTACGGGCTTAAGTGAACACTGACGGGTGCATCACTCGTTATACCGGTATAAGCTGTTGAGCTGTCCATTCTTTCAATGCATACCTTCATTCCATTCATTCATGTAGATGTTCTGATAATTGTACATACTTCGGTTATGATTGATTTTTCTACTTCACTTGAATTATTATGTATTGTACTTACTGAGTCTTTGGCTCATCCTTACTTTGTTGTTTAATTTAGGTAAATGATGAGGAAGACAAGTCTTGGGAGGGATTAGTCCAGCACGATGCATGACACTTATCTTAAATCAGAATTCATTGATATTTTCATTTCATGACAACTATTTGATAATTGTTGAATTGTAATAGACCAACTTGGTTATGGTTACATTACACTCATGTTTTAAATGTTTTCCTATCTTTATTTGGAATTATTAATTAGCGTTAGTTCGTATAAATTATTGTTATAGAATCAATGCTATTTGTGTTTTTCTGTTCGGTTCCTAGTGTTTTGATTAAGTTTGGGTGACATCTTGGCTTCCAAATAGCCAGGGTGTTACAGTTCTATTCAAGAACCATCTGCGATAAGCGAGCATATCATAGACGGTTATATTTAAGAACCGTGTCTGATAAGTATCATAGATAGTTTTATTACGGAACCGTCTGTGATGCTCAGCGCGGGAATTTTTAGACGCGTGCGCAGGAGGCGAAATATTTTGGCGCCTTAGGAATCACATGTGCTACATATATCACACACGGTTTGTTCCACTAAATCGCATGTGATAGTTCCTTCTATAGCTGAAAAATTACTATTCTATTTTTCGGCTAACCTCAGGAAATGCTAGTCATGCCCTCTGAAAACAAGAAAGTAGATACAATCACAGATGGAATAATTTCTTAATTAGTGAATCAATTGCAATGGAATACTTTCTTAATTACATGTTGAGTTTTTTTAATTATAATGGAATAATTTTCCAAATAGGCGTTCACCGTGTTGGATCATTCTACTTGGCTATTTTGTTTTAAAAAACAATCATTCACGATGATCGAAGCGCATATAGCTAGCTTCCTCACTAGATTCTTCCTCGAGCCTGATGTCGTCTCCGAAAGGAGGCAACTCGTCAAATTGATCGTACTCTTCCTCATCCATGACATTCTCAACTCAAACAATCCTTTTTTTCATAAAAAAGTTGAACAACTTGCTTAACGAGTACGAATTGTTCATCCTTGTATCCGACACATTCGAGGTCCACAGTAGTGACGTCGTACTTGTCAACCTTCACACCCTATGGAAGTTTATCCCAATGGCACCAAAACAGGGGGGTCTTGAAAAAGTACATAGTCGAGCTCCTAAATCTCCTCTACGAACTCATAGTAGGAGCTGAACCCAGCGGTATTGAACTGCTTGTGAAACGCATCTATGCGGACACCGCTGTTTTGGACTGTGCTCTTCCTATCCTGAGCTGTCGTATAAAATATGTACTCATTTATATTGTATCCTTGCCATGTCACAATTGTAACTTTTGGACATTTTGCCAACCGTGGCAGCATATCACCACTTGATAACGGCTTCCCAGTGAATCACACCTTTAACCATTCGTTGAACCGGTGGTTGTGCTATCTCATGATCCAAACCTCCGACCGGCCTGGATTTTGTTGGTGTAGCATGTCCTTGTGCTTGTCGATGTACGAAGACACTTGGGTTATGTGTTGCAAGACCGTGAAATGGGCTTGAGCATACGCGTCAAAATCGAGAGTGATTGCTTTCATTTTGATGGTCCCGATACCCTCCAGTCTCCCCTCGTGACGAGATAGAGGCACACCTATCGGTTCCACATGAGCCATATAGTCAACGCAGAATTCAATGACCTCTTCGGTTGCATAACCTTCGATGATGCTGCCCTCAGGCCGAGATCGATTCCGTACATAGGACTTGAGAATTCTCATGTACCTCTCGAACGGGTACATATGACGTAGGAACACAGGACCACATATCTTTATCTCTTTCACAAGGTGAACAATGAGATGAACCATAATATCAAAAAATGACGGAGAGAAATACATATCAAAATGACATAGAGTCATCACCACCTCGGCCTGTAGAGCATCTAGTTCTTCAGGATCGATGACCTTCTGAGCAATTGAGTTAAAGAAATAATAAAGCCTCATGATTGCCACTCAGATCTTGTTCGGTAAAATACTTCTAATTGCAACAGAAAATATTTGTGTCATCAGCACATGACAATCATGAGACTTCATACCAATTAATTCTAAATCTTCCATAGAAATAAGTTTCTTCATGCTGGTAGAGTAACCAGACAGAACTTTCATATCATGTAAGCTCTGGCACAGTTCCTTTATCTTGGACTTGGACAGAGTGTAGCAAGCTGGGAGAATGTACGTTCGTCCTTTATCGGTCTCTTTCGGTGCTAACTCAGTTCTTGTTCATATCAACCAAGTTACGTCGTGCGTTGACACCATCATTTGCTTTATCACGAATATTCAGTAAGAGACCAATAAAGCTATCACATACATTCTTCTCCACGTGCATAACGTCAATGCAGTGACGAACTTCCAAGTGCTCCTAATAAGGTAAGTCCCAAAAAATTGATCGCTTCTTCCAGATGTTCTTTCGACGGGTCCTCAATTTACATCCCTTTCCAAGCACAACATCGATATCCTTAACCGTATCATAGACCCCTTTCCCTTTAAAAGCCCTTGGAGGTGAGCCGTTCTCCTTATTTTTGTCGAATTATTTCTTCATCTTGCGGTTTGGGTGATACCTGGGAAGGAACCTACAGTGACGTATGTACACAGTTTTGCACGAGTTGTTCAGTCACACACTCTCGGTATTATGTAAGCAGTGCGGACATGGTTTGGCTCCTTTTGTACTGAACCCCGATAGGTTACCAAGAGCAGGAAAATCATTGATGATGCAGAACAACATGACGCGTAAAGTAAAGCTCGTTTGTACGCATCCCATATTTGTACCCCTTCGTTCCATAGTGTCATAAGACCTTCTAGAAATGGTGCTAGGTACACATCAATATCGTTCCCAAGTTGCTTTGGCCCTTGGATAAGTAGTGACATCAAAATGTACTTCCACTTCATACACAGTAAAGGAGGATGGTTGTACATACATAGATTCACGGACCAAGTGCTATGTCGGCTGCTCATGTTATCGAAAGGGTTCATTTCATCTATATTCAACCCAAATCTTATATTCCTCGGTTCCGCACTGAAGTCCTCGAAGCTCCTATCAAAGTTTCTCCACTTGACAGAATCAACAGAGTGTATTATCTTTCCACATTTCTAACGCTCATCCGAGTGCCAACGCAGTAATCTTACCTCCTTTTGGTTCACAAATAAACGCTTCAAACGGGGACTTATAGGCAGATAGCACAACACCTCAGCAGGAGGTCCTTACTTCACCTCAATGCCCTCGCTGTCATCGGAGTGATTCTTGCACTTATATCGGGATGCTTTGCACATCGAACATACATGCATGTCTGCATACTCTTTACGGTAGAGTATACAATCGTTCGAGCATGCATGTATTCTTTCTACTTCCATTTCCAATGGACAAAGAACCTTCTTGGCTTAGTAGGTGGTTCTGGGCAACACGTTTCTCTCTGGAAAGGATGTCCACTAGGAGACCTAGTAACACTGTGAAACTCTTGTCGGACCAACCATTGCTTGCCTTCAATTTCAGCAGTTCAAGCACAGATGACAACTTTGTGTATTCTGGCTTGCAGCCTAGGAACAAAGGTTTCGCCGAGTCCTCCATTAAGCTCTCGAATTTACCAAACTCTCTCTCACTATAGCTCCCTTCTGCATCGCGTAGCATCTGATCTAGATTATCATCATGCGACCCACCCTCATCGAAAGTACAGTGCACATCCGGCGACATATCGTTGTCTCCCTCGACAATGTTACTACCTAATTTCGGTATAATCTGCTCTTCATCGTGACTGGTCCAACATGTATACTCCTTTTTGAAACCCCTTCGAATCAAGTGCCCTTCGATCTGCGCCGGGTTGGTAAACATCTTTAGATTATCGCAATCAATGCATTGACAGTACATAAATTGTATCCCCTTCTTCAACATATCCTGCTCGGCAACTCTTCTAAAAGTAGACACGCCATCAATGTACTCTTCACCCACACGGTTCTCAATGTACATCCAGCTTCAGCCCATCTGCGCTACGCACATAATAAACTAGATTAATGCATGTAACTACATACTCTTCCATCTGCGCTATCATCGATCTCTCTAGATTATAGTGCATATAATTAGAAGCAAATACTAACCTTAGATCACCAAGACTAAATAGATCTACAAGAACACTTGTAAATCTACGGTATTTAATTCTTTCACCAAACGCCCTAGAGTTGACCGCCTCCTTCAAAGCAACCGCATATCAGAGACATATCTCACTATAGATACATCTATTTGGAGTCGGGACAACCAGATATTTAATTCTGCATATCACATACCATTCTTAAAAAGAACCGTATGTGATACGTATCACATGCAGTTTTAAATAACCACCATCTGTGATAATCGTAGGCCTCACAAACGGTTCTTAACAAAAACCATCTATGACATTCCGAGACCTCACCGACGGTCTCTAAATTATCACAGTCGGTATTTATTCAAAATCTAACAATAACCATCTATGATATGTGTCATTAAATATCTGGTCGTCCCCTCAGATCTAGATCTATCTGTAGTGAGAAATATCTCTGATATATATGCGGCTGCTTTGAAGGAGGCGACTAGCTCTGGGGCACGTTTGGTGAAAGAAATACTATAGATTTTTAAGTGTGCTTGTAGATCTGCTATTTGTTCTTGGTGATCTAAGGTTAGTATTCATTTCTCTCTGATGTGGCTGCTTTGAAGAAGAAAACGAGTACGCCTAAGAAAAACCAAGCCTACCACGAAGCATGATTTTTTTTGAGGTCGTCCACGCAGTATGAGGATGAGACAGCAGCCACGACCAACTTCATCAAGCCTGCAAGCTCAAGAAGCATGGCCGTCAGGAGAGCGCATGAAGAGGCTATTTCTCTAGCATTCCTCCAGACACAACTGGCCTCCTCATGCGCTCTCTCCTGGCAGCCATGCTTCTTGAACTTGCAGGCTCGATCAAGTTGGTTGTGGTTGTTGTCTCATCCTCCTCATGCTGTGTGGACGACCCCACGAAAAAAATCATACTTCGTGGTGGACTTGGTTGCTTTCTTAGGCGTACTCGTCGTCTGCTTCTTCAAAGCAGCCGCGTTTATCAGAGACGGTCCTTGTTAATAACCGTCTGTGATATACATCACCGACGGTTCCTATTACAAACCGTCTATGATAAATAAATATCACAGACTGTTCTTGTTAATACCTATATGTGATAATTATATATCACATACTGTTAGAGTTTATAACCGTCGGTGATACATATCACAGACGGTTTATCCCACTAAATAGCATGTGGTAGTTCATTCTATATCTAAAAAATGTTCTATTTTTATCCTGCTAGCATCAGAAGTATCACTAAAAATCGCTAATTTTATAAGTATCTGGAGCATGTTAGAGTTGAAGATGGAGCGCATTCTGGGACATATCAAGTGGCTGGAGAAGATTGTGTGTGTGTGTGTGTGTGCATGTATTATTGTTGTAATTTATGATATATTTTTAAAGTAGCCGGGTAGGCATATCACAAACGGTTCTTATTAAGAATCGTCTGTGACGTTTGCACTATCACATATGGTTATTTTTTAGAACCGTTTGTGATAATTCATAGATGGCTTTTAAGAATAACTATGAAATATCACAGACGGTTCCTTTGGAACCATATGTAATGAAACGTCCAGGATAACATGTTTTGTAGTAGTGCTAGCTGCATGTACTAGTGTAATTGAAATGGAAATTGGTCTTTTATGGCTCTCAATTCTAGTTACTGGCCTAGATATGTTCTGCAACCAAAATTCCAGCAAACATATAGGATCTTCGAGTTGAAAAAAGGTACCATCAAATTTAAACTGAATAACAAAGTAGTACATGGATAGACCTCACTGTCTCTCTACGTATGCGTGCAATCTTCTTGAAAACAAATAGACAACATTACTATGACCCTGTTTGTTTAGGCTTAGGCTTTTGCTTATAGCTTAAAAGCTAATTTTTTTTGGCTTAAGCAACTTTTAAGCACCTAGCTTTTAAGCCAAGTTAGAGTTTGGTAACTTGGTTTTTTATTGTATTTGAGCTATGACTTATTGTTAAATTGTCCGAAATACCTTCGTCGATGGGTTGTCCTTGCCGTTGGGCTGTCATCGGCCTCACCGCCACCCAGCCTCCCAACCTCCAGACCAGGACATGGGGCAGCACATCCGATGTGCCCACGAATGGGGTCGTCAGATGAGGGAGGGGCGGAGGAGGTCGGGGGCGACGGAGGCCAGGGGAGCAGGACAACAGTGGAGGTAGGAGGACAGGTCGGCGGCACGGGAAGAGGGGTGGCGTAGAGACTGGGAGGTGGCGGAGAGAGGCGGCGTGGGAAGGGGAGGTCGGGTCAGTTACTCGGAAAGAGGGAGGACGTAGCGACCGGGAGGCGGCAGAGAGAGGTGTCGTGGAGGGGGAGGCCGGTCGGCGGCACGGGAAGAGGGGTGGTGTAGCGACCGAGAGGCGGCGAAGATAGGCGTCGCGGAGGGAGGAGGCTGGGTCGCCATCGAGGGACGAAGGGTGGCATCACACAGGGAGGCGGCAGAGAGAGGTGTTGCGGAGGGGGAGGCCGGGTCGGCAGTGCGGGAAGAGGGGTGGTGTAGCGACTTGGGGGCAATGGAGAGAGCCGTCGCGGAGGGTGGAGGCCGGGTCGATGGCGGGGGAAGAGGGGTAGCATAGCGACCGGGAGGCGGTGGAGAGAGGCATCGCAGAAGCAGGAGGCCGGGTTGGCGGCGTGGAACGTGGATGGTGACCTAGGGGCGTGGAGGACGGAGGCACCGGAGGAGGAGGTCGGGTTGGCGGCGCGGGAAGAGGGGGTGGTGTAGCGACTGGGAGGCGATGGAGAGAGGCGTCGCGGAGGGAGGAGGCTGGGTCGACGGCGGGGGAAGAGGGGCAGTGTACCAACCGGGAGGCGGCGGGGTCGGCGGTGCGGGACGTGGAGGACGGAGGCGCCGGTGAGGAGGAGGACGACGCTTGGAGATGTGGTCGTCGACGCCCGACGACGAGGAGAAGACAACAATGATGGGGGCGGCACAAACCCTACCCGTGACTTGCGAGAGAGGAGGCGGGTGAACGGGTTGCAGAGGGGGAGGAGGAATGAGAGAAAAATTGAAAGATTTTTCTTTTATATACGGATGTCATTAGTAGGTAAGTTCGACGAAGTTGAATGGCAAATGGTTATTTCCAACATGCAAAAGCAAAAAAAAAAACAACAACAAAAACACTCCTCAACTGGCTTGTGGTTTATAGGCTTAAAGTGGCTAAAGTTTTTCATAAGTTAGTTGAAAAAGTCATTTGTTTGTTTGGGTTTGGCTCTTTAAAAAAAAAGCCGAAGAAGAGGCCCGAACAAACCGGGCCTATCTTGTGTTCTAGTTAACCCTCTCCACACAATCACACTCGTATGATATAAAAAAATGTTTTTTTCATAGAAGATGATCTGCGATTGAGTAGCATATGGCATGAAAGGGAATAGGAATTTTATGACACCCATAATTAAAATTGACGCGGAGCTACTTTCGTATTGTATACTGCACTATGTGCCTATGTGGTTGAGCATCATCTCGGGGTGCGAAATCATTACAGTCTGGAATGGATGAGCCTACCTATGGCCAATATAAAATGCAGCCCTAGATTCTAGTTATCAATCAAATTGCAAAAAGAAGCACCAAGTGCATATAAATGGCGCTTAAATGGAAGACTAAGACAGATGTTTGGTAGGAATTCCTTATGGATTAACTAGAATGTGGTCAAAATTTAGAAATAGCGATAAATGATGAATATTGAGATAATACTTGCTCTTAATCAAACATTCAGGAAGTGTGTCTATGAAGATCAAACACGTAGTTTCGTTTAGTCGACAAGAAAAGAATGGATAGTACGGCAATAGATAAAGACTCTTCCAGCTAGCAATACCAAGGGCCCTTTCTCTTGGAAAGATCTGAAAATAAGACAAGTGAATAATACGTTAACAAGTGTCAGCTAGAACACCAGAGAATGACAATCAGAATGTAAAGCAGTATGACGCTAGCCTTCACTAAAAGGCAGTACAAATTGGAAACAAAAGGTGATACTGGAGAGCAATGATAGTCCAGGACCTGATCAATTTCTTATGCAGAATGTAAATCAGCATAACAGCGGCCTTCACCAAAAGGCAGTACAAATTGGAAACAAAAGGTAACACTGGAGCATAATGAGAGTAGGGTTTTTTAGCACCCGATCAAGTCCTGGTGCAGGATTCATGCAATCCAATGGATTTATGCATGTTTAGGAAATCATCTATTGACTCCTAAAATGTGATATAATATGTGTTATAATGTCTTGTGACTAGCATTTCGTATTTTAGATTTTAATTATTAATAAGTTAAGAGTCTGTTTGAGGTAGAGGATACTTATAGATAAATTTAAGGGCTGTTTTGAATTGGATGATTTAAAGTACTTTCTCTCTATTAAAAAAACTTAAATGGCTTATGCATGCTATGAATTGAGGGAAGCAATTGATGCATTTATATATTAAATCAAATGTACATGCAACACATAAACCCAAATTAAACACAATATGGTACTAACGCTAGACTAATACAATTTTATATCCTTAACAATGCACAAGTTAAAGAGTCTCAACTTTTACAAGCGCATTAGTGCAATACTTTCCTTAATGTATCAAATTCCAAAACTGTAAGCATTCAAGTCATAATCAAAATAAATACTATATGTAGAATTTCAGTTTGTATATTATCTTACAAAGGAATTTCAGTTTCATATCTTATTTGAAAAAAAAATAATTTCATATAATGTGGTTTTGTTTTTTGAATTGTTCAAGGTGCATAGATATGAAACGTCCTTATGTATCTACTGAATATTTCTATAGATATGCTCAGTTACAAAAATCTAGCAGGATATCACACTGCTGCCAAGGCATTAGAATTTGGCTGTGCTGCTACAGTGAAACATAAATACAAGAAATTGAATGGTAACAACCGGGTTGTGACAAAAGATGGTTAAAAAATTAGGAAACAAATAAGCAATGTTGGTTGATATTTAAGGAAACAAATAAGCAATTCATGGATTCATTGGATTGAATTTTGGACTGGTCAGCTGAAATTGAAGGACTGAAGGGGTCCAGTAATCCCACCTTTCAATGTGGAAATCTTCTCTGGAGCCTTCACTTAACCTTTTAATTTTCTAAAAGTATATTTTGAATCTCAGTTGCTTAGAACGCAAACTTCAGCAAAACCAACACCCACAGTTAAAGCACAATCATTGTTAATATTCCCTATCATGTAGTGCATGCTTCCATAATATAATAACCTATTTAATTTCATCCGAAAAAAGCAGCATACATTCACCACCAGGCAAAGATTCCATGGGCCAGTCCAACTCGTAGAAGCCATCTGCCATCCTTCAAGAAAAGAGGTACCAACCGACTAAGGCTAGTCATAAACCTTGTAAAAAAGAAAGGCTCTGAAAAGATGATACTATCCTGTACTCCCTTTTAGGACATGCAAACTCAGAATTACGCAAGGGGACACCTAGACCTGTTTAAACCCCCAGGCCGGGTCTGGAAAGGCCCGGCTCAGCCCGAAGCCCGGATTTCATGTTTTTCCTACATAAAAATATTATCTTAATTCTTTTTAAATAAAAATTAATATTTAATATATTTCGAGAAAAATAATTTTCATTATTTTATTGTTATTCTCGGGCTTTTTTGGGTCAAAAATCAAGACCTGAGTCCAGAAAAATCAGGTCGGACTCGGGCCGGACTGCCATGAACAGGTCTAGGGACACCTCAGACTAACCAACTGTGAATCAGCCTTTTTTAAAAAAGGGGAAAAATAACATGGCCAAGATAGGTTGACAACAACATTCAGGCTAAACTTCTTTAATGAATGATGGCTGTGCTCTGCTGTGAATCTATTACATCTCAAGTTTATGGTGTAACTTGTTAGTGCATAGAATCTAATCTGGTAGCAGGGTGAGATGTCCTCAGTCTGACAGCTGGTTGGCTTATGTTATCAGAAATAGACTGTCGTGCTCAAACATTGTAGAAATCCATAACTGCGGGAAACTCGAGTAAACTGAAACTTGACAAAAGAAGTGAAGAACCAGCTCTTTTTTACCATAAAAAGTAAAGTATACTACTCTCTCTCTCTGTTCAAGAATGTGCGACGTATTGAACATCGACAAAGTCTCTAATGTTCAACTTTGATCATTACTTTTCATATGATTATGTTAGTAAAAGTTGACAAAATTATCGTATTATAAAAATATTTATCATGACAAATCTAATGATACTATTATCCCATGACCAATCTAAATAATATTTCATATATTAATAGTCAAAGTTGGAGAAGTTTGATCGTAGGATTTCTAAAACGACATATATTTCTAAAGAGAGGGAAGGTGGCAAGGTGGATTAATTGCTTAGCACAGAAAAACATGCTCTTTCTCAAAACTCAGCAAAAGGAAAAAAAAACTTTGCATTTCTGCGTGGGAGGGGAGAGGCCCCCCAGATTCCCACAGACCACCACCCCATCCTCTCTAACCAGCAACTGATGCCAAAGTTTTTAAATGCCAGGAAAAGGCCAGCAAATGAGACTCGCAGCCAACTAACTCTGTCTCAAATCTCTCACCTCAGAACATGCACTGATGCACCAAGACATCCCCATCATAAATACCCCCCCCCCCTCCCTACTCCTCCCCACCACTGCCCTCACAACCATAATAACCTCCCTACAAATAGCCTCCACTAAACCAAGGCCAACACAACACAACACAGAGCAATAGCAGCAATGGAGATAGAGTCAGTCAAGTGTGAGTGCTGTGGCCTGAGGGAGGACTGCACCCAGGACTACATTGCCAGCGTGAGAGCAAGCTTCTACGGCCAATGGCTGTGCGGGCTGTGCTGTGAGGCTGTGAGGGACGAGGCGGGAAGAAAGAAGGCTCATCCAGGGGTGGAGGCCGTGAGGGCGCACATGGCATTCTGCAGGATGTTCAAGTCCAACCCCGCCGTCAGGGTGGCTGACGGCATGCGCCAGATGCTCCGGAGGCGGTCCGGCGACATGTCGAAGCCGGACTCCTCCAAGAAATACAGCACCGCGCAAGTTGGAGATGAATCATCTGTGTCGCTATATTGAAGAGTCCACCATCCTATGGCTTTGTAGTCTGTCTAGTTCTCTTCTGAGGCTTACATCTCCTCTTCCTTTTATAAACTTGGTGCATGTTCTTATCGTGGCAAGAATTTGGAATGTACATAAGGTTTCTTGAGAATAGATGCTAGTATTGTTTGGCTTTGAAATGTAGTTGCCTTCTTTTGCGTTCAGAAAGCAATCATGAGCTGCTAAGATATACTTAGATAAACTAACTGGTTTCTAGTTGCAACCTAACAAAGACAGGGAAGAGGTTAGCATGTGCAAGCTACATTGTTCACACCTAAGGTCACACTGCTCGCTGTATCTGACTTGACTGGTGATGGAGATGCTACACCATCAAGGCATCCATTTATCGGTATTGCCCAGCTGGTGGTTGCAGTTGCAGAACTATACTGTGCTCTTGCTTTTGAAAATTGAAACACCTCTGCTTTCCAGGATTCACGTTACAGTGATCACTGACCAAAACAAGTGCTCTTTGACTGACTCTATCTCCATTCCCAAATCGTAATATTGTGACATATCATAAATGAATGGTCAAATTAGGAACAGATTGAAGATTATTTGAAGACACTAAATCTTCGTTCACATCACGACCACTCTATCAGTTCAAAACTCCTTAGGCAAACGCTAGACCATCAAGGGATCCATGTATTTACAAGCTGCTATTTTCATTCACACCACTATGCCATGCTTAACAGAAGGAAAAAAATTTGTGATAATGTGATAGCTCATAATTACTGGATAAAGTGTAACGCTCCTTGAGTGAAATTGCGATAGTGTGATCATAGAGTATATCAGTTCAATTCATAGCCCAGATCTGTGAATATTGGACAGTCTACAAAACTAGGCACCTTACTGACTGTGGACTATTATTTGAATTCTAGCACATGGAAGGGATTAAATTTCTACAGGTCAACAGCTCCACGTCTTACAGGCGCAAAACTGTTATCAAAATATTTGCTGATGTGCGATGCCTGGTGCCCAACACAAATTGAGAAGACTTTAGAACCCATCACCAATGCTATTCATAGTCAATCATCAGAAAACAAACAATGATATTCACAGTCATAGTTTAACAGTGGATTTCTATTGCAAATGGCCTAGTAAACTCTACTTTTTTCAACACCTTAAGCACGACAAACATGGGTCTAATCCACCCTGCTACTACTGTGCCACAAAATTGACATAAAACCGCTGTATATACACACCAAGTTTTTCAGGCGTGTTGATTTGGTTCAGACGTTGCCGTCGATACAGTTACCGCCTAAACCGTCCGCAGCTCGCAGCCGTCACTGTTGCAAACGATCGCAGCAACGTGCATCGCGACGGCAATGCCGTACGTCCAGAACCCGAAACACACACGACATGAGCGCATGTATGCACGCGCCGTGGGCGCTACGCACCTGGGACTGCATTTCGCAATGATTCCGCGTGATCAAGAAAGGGACAGCTCCCTGCAAGGTTAAATAGTAGAACTCGGGATCAAGAAACACACACCTGTGCGGCTGCCTGCGCAAACCGTCGAGCACCTGGCGTGCCCGATCCCCGCGTGGCCGCCCGCCCGCGGTCAGGTCGTTTCAAAACCGCCCGTTCATTGATCTCGAGACAGTGAATCAGGGAGGGGCAGCGAACCAGTGATCCGTAGCGAGCAAAGGAGAATCATGGAAAGTTTGTGGATGCCGATCGATTGACCGACACACGCATTGGCGGCAAAATCCACGGGAAAGAAAAGAATCGCGAAAGCATGATACATCAAAGGACTGCAAAGGAAGCATCGTCACGCGAAGGGGAGGGGGGCACGCGGTTGTCGCCGTCGCACTCGATTGCGCAATTGGAACCGCGGAGATAGGACGGACAGAGCGATCACGCTGATCAGTGAGCATTATCTTGGAGCAACTCCGCTCGCGCCAAGCAGGATGGGTCCGCGGGACTAACCATGATGGCAGTGTGCACGTCGAGAGTGAACAGATACGACTCAGAGAGGATCAAACCATTTTTTTTCTTTCTTCAAAAGGGACGTTTCAGCGTACTATCGAGTTCTGTTTTCCATGGATTCTGCTCACGATTTTAATATGCCAATAGCTCACAATGACAAATCCTAGTGTGAAATGCACGGACAGATTATCCAATTGAACCGACTACGTAAACAACTTATATGTATCGAAAGATGATCACACTGCTTTCATAACTATTGTAATACCTGCAATCAAGCACGAATCCCGCCAAATAATTAGAATTTTGGAATATTCCACTCCATAAAATGGATTTTATAAAACGCAAATCCAAAAGGTGGCAGGGAAGTAAGTGGGGCAACAAAACTACAAATATTATTGCAATGCGAGGAGAAGGATATCCACGCCGGAGGACCGATGTGAGAGGAGCAGCCGCATAGCCGCCAGAAAGAAGAAAGTTTTTGTTCGGTTCCGATTTTTGAAAGTTTCTGTTTGGTTTTGTTTTTTGTTTTTGGTTTTTTCTGTCTAACTTTACTGTATCCTTAATACAATAGCGGCGAGCTTTGCCGTTTCAAAAAAAAAAAAAACGGTGGCACCAGTAAAAATAGCACCCTAAAACAAGTTTTAAGTTTTTTTATCGGCACTTTTTTTATTTATTTTAACGTGTTTTATGTTGCCCTTCTGTTCTCACCGCCACCCTTAAATAATTATGTTGACTTAACCATCAAAATCAGCAAAATCCCATTGATGCCACCTCACCATCATATACAATTATTTATGGCAACAAAATTCCCAAATCTTTGCTCACATCGACATCTTCTCCTTCGCCCTTGGCATTTTGTTGCCGTGGCAATATGCTGTATCATCTCCTGTGCATGCCATAGCGATGTTGATACCTGACATGGCAGGATTGACGAAATGGTAAGTCGGTAATGGTGCTGATTTGGATGGTTGTATGGTTTATTTGGAATTCTGCAAACTTGATTACACTGCATCCATAAGTATGGTAATAGCTGAAATCAAGCACAAATCCCGCCAGATAATTGGGATTTTTTGGAAACATTCCTCTCCATAAAATGACTTTTACAAAATGCCAATCCATAAGATGGCATCGTTAAAATACAACCCAGAACATGTTTTTAATGGTTTTTATTATCGACATTATTTTTCTTTCAATGGTTTTTCCTTTGCCCTTCGAGTTCTTTCTTTGCTGGTCACCACCCACCGCCGCTCCTAAATAATTCTGTTCACTTAACTATTGAAGAGAGAAAATCCCATTAACCCCACCTCGTCATCATATCCAATTATTCATGACAACAAAATTCCCAAATCCTTGCGCACATCGCCATCTCCCGCAACTTCTTTGCCCTCGGCATTTGTTGTCGTGTCAATGTACGTGTGGCATCTCCGATGCGTAGGCGGTAGGATTAACAAAATGGTAAATCAGTAATGATGCTGATTTGGATGGTTGTATGGTTTGGTTTTTTTTTATTATATGGATGTATGTTTTGATTTTGAATTATGCAAACTTGATTGCAACTGCTACAAGATTTGTGACTTGCGAGCGCCGGTCGGCATGAAAACAATTTACGGAACTTTACTCAAAACACCGGAGGTTTAATGCAAGCATTACAAAAATTACAGGACCCCTTTACATAAAAATGGATAAATCAATATTGTACTGTAAACTCTACGTAAGAGCATGTCATGAATGTGCTTATATGTGATCTATACCATTTTCTTATGACACGTAGGAAAAGTGAAATGTTGACTAACTGCACTTTACATCCCTACGAGGGGTGAACGACCTCCACAGAAGCTAAAAGGGTAAAAGAATATGACAAAAAAAAATGTATAAAACTCTGTTTTTTAAGCGTCCGGTATGTGTGGCATCGCACTGAAGTTTTTTTTTAAAAAAAGATGAGATGCACTGAAAGTTTTACCCGAGGTGTTAAACGATCATTTTGGGTTTTAGTGCTGCATGTTACAACGCCCAACGAAGGGAACCATCCGGCAAAACCCAATATGGGCTTACATGGGCCCAAATATATCTTCCTTCAAACTCCAAAGGCCCTACGGAGGCCGAAATTATCGCCTCTTCTAAAGCCCCTCGGCCTACTGGGCCCAAACTTTCCCACAGCACCGAATCATTGACCATGCAGAGGGCCTCGCACCTCGCGCTCCGCCGGCTCCTGTCGCCGCCGTCCGCCTCCGCGGCCGCTCGCCGGGCTGCGCCGGTGGCCGCGGAGGCCGTCTCCGGCGGAGGGATCCCTCTCCTGCGCTGCGGCGGTGGATCCGCGGTACGCTCCCGACCCCTCTTTAGATTTTGGGGTTTTGGCCTTGGTTCCTTCCGCATCAAACTCTAAGCTTCCTTGGCTCGTGTGGTTTGGGCTTTAGGTGGCGGCGAGCGGCTGGAGTGCCGGCTCGGGGCTCCACTTGGCTCGGAGGTTCTGCACCTTCGACGAGAGAGGTATAGTCAGTGGCTTCGCTTCACCGCCCCAAATCTGTGCTGTTTTGCTGTTCACGGGAAGCGTTGATGAAATGGAGTGGTTGTTTTGAGTATCTAAACCTGCGGGGAATGGGCGATGAAATGTACCATGTTGTCCGCTGTGGATGCCGATTATAAGACTTACGGTTCAGTTTCATGCATGTGGCTGTATGATTGATCTAGAGGGTTTAAGTAATCTAGAGGGGTGAAGCGGCATGATTGATCAAAGAGCGCTAGCTTTCTTTGAGAAATGCCGTATGATCCGATGGTCCCTGCACTTGTTTATTTTTTTTCAATAACACCCTGCACTAGTAGGTTTTAAACTCGCCATGGCAAACAGGTAGTGGCGCCTGTAGAATTGCCTTATTGGATCTCGATGACATGGTGAATTCCGTTTCCCTGGATCATGCTTTGTCTCCGCCTATTGTTATGTTACTATGGAATTATGCTGAAATCCTAATATAGACTTGTCTGAATCGAACTGAAATGATGCACAGATGACAGGGCACTTGAGGAGGAAGCTGAGAAGAAATTTGGATGGATATTGAAGATATTCTTCCTAGGAACTGCTGGCCTTGTTGGCTACCAATTCTTTCCTTACATGGGTATGATTACGATTTTTCTGATCTGCTAACAAATGGAGATGCTTCCAAATCTCTACTGAGCTTTAACTATCTACTTAGGACATTGTTCTGGTGAATCTAAAATTTTATTCTGTTTGCCGACAAGTTTTCAGGAGATAACCTACTTCAGCAATCCATCTCACTTTTACATGTCAAAGATCCCTTGTTCAAGCGGATGGGAGCTTCCCGGTTAGCTCGTTTTGCAGTCGATGGTAACTAATTTATCTAAACATGTTTGTGGATCTTATGCGATTTATCTTACGCATTGTTGGGCTTTAGAACACGATGTCATAATAATTACTTGTTTACAGAGCAAGAACTTGACCTGTAACATTAGTATTTCTATATAATTGACCTTGAATGCCTTTTATTGTCGTTCATGTATTGATGATGGTTTAGTTTCTCCGGATAAGGCAATTCGTGCATTATTATGCTACTACTTCCATTCTTTTTTGTTTGACTACCAGTATGTTTCAAACTATCTGATTGGCTACATGAAAACTATATAATTTGATTTGTCGTTCAAAATACTTTCATAATATTATAAACTTTATTAGTATATATTAATATAAAGTTATAAAAAGTAACGGTCAAAGTCGCATCTTGGAGACCGTGAAAAGTCAGAAACAACAGATTAAAAAGTACGGAGGGAGTAGTTTGTAACAGCATGAAGGGGGGAATTGTTAAATACTTAGTCTTTTATTGCTCACTGCTGCTACTAAAATTATTTAAAAAATGCTCAAAATTAGTTCAGTCGAACTGCTAGTAGCTTAAGAAACTTTGTTAAGTAAGACCCGTTGAAGCTTGAAGGTGCATTTGATTTCCCTAGCTAACACTGAAGCATAACTGAATACCCTACTGTGTTCTGTCTGGATGCTTAAGAGTTAACTATCTACCTTTAACTAGCAAAGAGTTACGATGTTGAGTTGCCTCTTTTGATTCCATTTCGGTGCTGTGCTTAGATTCTTCCCTCTATTTTTTTTCAGTTTGGTTTAATTTCTCAGTTAAATTGAAGTGGCTATGAACAAAAAACTGTTTTGTAATCCTCTGGTGTGGTGGGAAATCAGCAAATTATTCAACTCATTGCATGTTCATGCTATTTTGCAAAAGATGATAATCCACACATTGCTCCTTCATGGGAACAATCTAGCATTCCACTTATCAGTTACTTGGACTTTATCAACGTGTGGGCCGTGGGATTATGGGCTTCTGGACTAATGGTTATCACTTACCAGAAATGCTCAAAGACTTCTACTAGTCTATCACACGGGCTATTGTCCATTGGTGTCATCTGGTCTAGTTCATCATGGAGGATCTGTGTCAAATGTCAAAGGTATTGAGTTGATGGCCAATATCTACAAAATTACTGTGTCCATACTGTGGGTGCCAACCCTATCTAGAAACATGATTTTGAAGTCATGTAGTTGCAAGTTTTAACCAAATCTTCCATTCCTATTCCTATAACGTGAGTACATGACAGATAACTTCGGTTCATCTGTATTAAACATTCTCTGTCGATTAATTATTATTCTTATTTACTCTTTATGAAATGCTCTTACTAAGTTCCTGTGGGCACAGATGAAAGGAGAATGAAGGTGGTAGAGATGGGGGGAGCTCAAGAACTTCTAAATGTGTTGGAAGGTGCTAAAGATGATAAAACACGTAAACAAGCTCTAAAAGCTCTTGTTGCACTTTCAAAGTCTGGTGGGTAAAAATACTAGCCATCTCCCATTGATGTGTCCTACTTGATTGTAGTTCCTTTATCATTTCAAAATTCAAAGTAGGTTATTCAAATAGTCTGAGGTGCTTGCATTTTTTTACCCTTACCATACCTATCCCCACGATTGATATCATGTTGCCTTTGATGAGTTTTTGTACTAAGGGGGCTCCTGTAGTGAAAAACCTCCTACTAGATTGTCCTTTCATCCTTGTTGCAATGTTGTTCATGGCTACAAGTTTCATCTAATGGTTTAAGTTTTGAATGTTATTTCTAGAGATTACACACGTCATGCGAAGATGGACTCTGTAATTCATATCTCAAGCTGCCAAGAACATGGAATCCATCGATTTCTGTTTGCAACTGTGGTACACTAATTGATTATGTGACATGAAGGCATGCTGCAAGAGGGGCTCTCTCTTAGGCCCAGCATCCTCATGCTTTAGGAGATCATGTATATGTTACTAAACCGACACTGTTATGTGTTACCTGCCAGTTAGCACATGTTATATGCCCATGCTGCAATCCTTATTTCTTGCATTTGTCCTTTATGTCTTTGAGCTTTTGTTTCATATACTCATGATGCTCTGGCATTTTCCTTGTAATATACAGAAGAAGCTGCAGGATTTTTGGACAAGGCAGGTGCCTACACAATAGTCAGTTCCACTCCGAATTCCCCTGAATATGCTGAGATCGAGACCTACAAGACTAGCCTTCTGAAGGCGTTTGATCAACCGAAGTCGTGATAGTAAATGGCTGCGAGAGGTGAATTTATCGACATGTTTGTTCTAAACTGGACTTTCAAGGACCATTTCATTTTTCTGATTGAAACAAGAAAATCCATCCATTTGGTCTCGGCACATTGGGTGTTCTGTGTTGACTAGACCTCGGTTTTGTTGCTGGAAACATTTGGCCGATACGTTTGTTCCAAACAGGCAGCACTTGGAGAGTTGGGGTACCTTCTTTGTATGATATGGATTGAATCAGTTTCTTTTTGTCGAGGAATTCGTCGAATCAGTTTTACAATGCTAATAATCTCTAAAATATTTTTCTTATGTGTCAACATCTGATTTGATCGTCTGGCGCTGTCAAGAATATTCAATATGTTAGCTTTCGTGTCAATAACTTTCTTATTGTTTCATTTGCGATCAGGGCACCAGTCTCAACCAGAATTTGGCTTGTCCTGATCTGTAAACGAATTCAAAAAAACCTTTTGGGCCTGTTTCGAAGATGTTGGATATGGGCCGGAAGGGGCTGGATTGGATCAGCAGCTAGCCCGAAAACAATGGGATGCGAATTTTCTCCTTTTTCTCTCTCTTTTTTCCTTTTTCCTTCCACATGAGTATAGTGCCAAATGAGCTGCTGGAGGATCCACGTATGAGTGAGAGATCGAGTAGCAAGTCCTCGAAAGATTTCCGTCCGAAGTGATCAAATCAGCTCAAAATACCACCCAACCCAACGCCTCATTGGTCCTCTGCAAGGCGCCGCAACGCAACAAACTCGGCCCGAAACACGGTTTTGACTAGTGGTGGGTATTAGACCGTGCCGCGATCTGAATTTACTATGCTTCGAGCCGTATCGTGCTGTGCCGGCTCGGTCCAATCACCCTGTAGTGTCGTGCTGTGCTGGCTCACCTTATCTCCGGCAAGGTTTAGGCACGGCCCAAAGTCCGTCGTGCCGTGCTGGCCTAAGTCCAGCCCTAAATAACTATAAACGTTTAGAAAAACGACAGTCGTCATTGTCGCCCAATAAAACGAAGACACCAATGCACCATCTATGCATACTCCTCGTCGCCATAGTCTCCTCCTCCTCCTGGACGCCGATGAAGAACTCCGCCCATCTTGGTCGCGTCGTGCGTTTGCAAAGGGGGTGAGAAGGACGACGACGAGGAGGTGGCTAGAGGGAGGGTGGAGGGCGGCAGCGTGTGGGGAGGGAGAGGGAGGGCGGCGGCACGTGGGGAGGGAGATGGAGAGGGAGGGAGGGGCGGCCAGCTGTGCGTGAGGAGGAAGGGCGACGATCGGTGGCGCATAGAGAGGGAGGCGAATCAGTGAATGTGATTAAGGATTGAGAATTTGGGAGCAGAGACTCGGGGGGGAAGGGTTGGGAATGGGGGCTGTGGGAGGTCGGGAGGGATGCTGGGTTAGACCAGGTGGAAGAAGGGAGTGATTGGTTGGACCAGGCCGATGTGGTGGGTGATTGAGCTAGGCCGAGGGATGGATTATGTTATAATTGGAAGATCGAGCCTATTTCGTGCCGTATCGCTCAACAGATCGTATTCTTGGACCCAATTCGGCCACCGTTTGTGCCGTATCAGCCCGATCTATTACGTATTGTGCTATATGAATTTTTGGCCGATACGGCCGATTTTGATATCGTATTTGCGGTTCTAACCAACGGATTGGTGAATTCGCAAAATTAGCCGATGATTAGCGCCGCGTCGAGCGTCGCCCGGTAGCGGACAGCGTGGGCGCGCGGCGGCGCGGCCGCCACTGCTGCTTGCGCGCGCGCTTACCGCGCCAGCGCGCCAGCCGCCTGCTGCTGGCGTTAGCCGCGCGCACGCCAGCAATGCGTGGCAGCGCGCCGCGCTGGCCGGCGCTGGCGCGCTGCGCCCACTGGCCAGCCTGCGCGCCAACACTCGCCCGGCCGCGAGGTGGGCATCTGGCCGTGCTTCGCCGCATATATTGGAGAGCGACCGCGCGATTTCATTTCGCAGTCGTTCTTCTGCTAAGTTCATATTCAGTCACTCTCGCTCGCTCCTCTGCTCATTCTTTTCTTTTCATTCGCTTGCTCTCTCGATTATATTTCAACGTTATTAACCGTCGTCGTCGTTCGCAGGTAGGTTTATCGTAATTTTTAATTTAGCTACATTCTTCTATGTTTAATTAGCCACATTGTCAGTAATGTTCGCTATGTATGTTTTGCTAGTCATGTCTCTACCGGAGCTACTAGAACAATTCTACGATGAGGACCACCGGTGCAAGCTGTGGCTCACCGCTGGCGTGGATGGCCCTCCGCCCCTGGCGCTTCGGGCGGGGAGGGACTGGTGGGCGCTAGACGATCGTTACGTCCGTTCCTCGGGAGGCGGGCTTGTTGCCCTTTGCGAGGATGGTGTCCTTCCAACGGGGGTTCACCCTAGACGCCAGCCTGTTGTCCGCACTTGTGGACCGGTGGAGGCCGGAGACGCACACCTTCCATTTTCGGTGGGGTGAGATGGCGATCACCCTAGAGGATGTCTCGTTCTTGGTGGTCTCCGATCCGGTGTGCCGCTTGTTCGGGCCCTCAGAGAGCGGATGGAAGGTCGATCGGAGCGCCGGTTTGGCCAACCTCTGCCGGAGGGTGCACGTGGCGTCCCTCGGGCTTGGTGAGGCGATTCGTGAATGCCGCAGGTGCACTGAGGCGTCGTTAGGACGCATCTCGTTGCTTACCTTCTCCAGCTCTTTGGTTGGGTCCTGTTTCCAACCACAAAGGGCGATTTTTTGAACCCCAGCTTCATCCGCGTCGCCGAGTCTTTGGCTGACGCGGGGGCTGAGCCGATGCCGCACTACAGCTGGGGATCAGCCGTCCTTTGCGCTACATACCGAGGGTTGTGTGACGCTTCGCGGCGCGGCAGCTCTGGTAGCAACCTAGTCGTGTGCTACGTGCTCCTGCAGCTGTGGAGTTGGGAGCACTTCCCTGTTGGGCGGCCGACCATTGAGACAGCGGCGCACCCGTTCCCTCTCCCAGATGACGACATACCACATGACCTCATAGACTTGCCCACCATGGGCTTACGGTGGACTGCGGCCGGTCGTCTGCGCTGGGCCAACAGAAGACCGGCGAGGTGCTACTCGTTGTACCACAACGAGTTCGAGTTATTGCACGAGAGCGACATCATCTGGTGTCCATGGCATGCTGATTTTCTCCTCGCGGTTGCGCCGCACGGGCTGTCTGCTTCATGCCTCGTGGATCGATTTTTGTGGACGACGACCTGCCACCTGGTGTTCTCACATATGGTGGAGCCTTACGCGCCGCAGCGCGTAATGCGACAGTTTTGTTTGTACCAGCTCGTGCCCCCGAACGGCAGGCCCCTGGAGCGAGCTGTACACCTGTGAGTCAAATTTCATCCAAGTAATTTTTGCAGTCCTTACGTCTTCTTTTGTAACATTAATCTTTCCGAAAATGCAGGCAATCAAGGTCGGGTGGGCATATTTTGGACTGGCAAATGCACCAGCACCAGTGGATTGAGACATGGATTCACAGGGTGCACGTGGATGTATGGCATGAGCCGCGTCCATATGACCATCAGTCGTACGCTGCGTACATGGAGTGGTACATGCCACGAACGCGCGCAAGACTCACCATTCCTCCTCCGGAGCGCCCAGAGGAGGTGACATTTCTGACGCACCAAGAGAGCCTCCGCCGCGTCACGCATTTAATCACGGCGCTTCAAGACATGACGACACCGTACGACACTTACAACCTCTGGTTCGCAGTTTTGTTGACGATATTCGTATTTTTTGTTAATGAACCTGTTACATATGTCACTACAGTTGGAGCGGGCGGTGCGCGTCGAGCCGCAATGACGAGGCCCAACTCAGACCAGATAGAACCCCGGCGGCATATAAAAAAGTTTTGAAGCACATCTCGGCGGAGATGAAGAAGATAGTAAAGAACTTGAGCAGTGGTCGTTCGAGGGACGACGTCTTGCGCATCGGGCACGAAGTGGGGGGGCCGTGCTCACCCGCTAGGTCACCACGACCTAGCGAGTCCGTGACGTCGTAGCGTTCCCGTCGGTCATCTGCGGGCGGTCGCCGCCGCAGTAAGTCGCTATGTACAAATTTACATCAAGTTTTGTAATTATGCCTTACGTTCCGCTAACATCATGCCGTTCTCTCGCCGTAGGTCCGTCGGGATGAATCACTTCTGTCGTCCGGACCCGGTACACAGCCTGCCGCCCCCCCTCGGTCATCTGCACTGCACATCCGGGAGGTACGAGGTTCTTAGTTTACATCCAGAGTGTTCATTTGTACTAACATCGTTTCGTCTTGCGACCTTGACCCACAGGGGTGACGGCGATTCACATCGACTGATGACGACGATACGGGCCTCCCAGTTCCTACCGGGGAGCGTTACACGCGCCGAGGCAAGGACAATGGCGGCCGGGGTTTTAGCGTCTGTGCAGGCGAGCTCCTCCGGGTTCACGCCCCGTCACGTTCAAGCGCAGATGTCCTCGGGTTCGGTGCCCCACGGTATACTCCAGCGAGTTCATCCGCGCAGCTCGAGTTGCGAGCATCGTACCCCGAGTGGCCCCAGTGGTTTTCTAGCCTCCGTCGTGGATGAATTCCTCGGAAGTGTCCCCCAGGTCGGCACGTCTCATCAAGACGACATGTACGCCTACCAGACTCTGCTCCAGACTCAGTCTACTGGTCCACCTCCGCCTCAACGGTCTCCGTACCCCCTCCGAACCGACACGCGTTCTCCAGAGCGGTGGACGTATTCCACGGGTCATGCTCGGCGCAAAAACAAGGCGCGCCGCGACGCAAACGCAGCGAGGAGAGAGTAGTGGCTCGAGCGAGTGGCCGTATAGTTTCACGTGTTATGCTATTTTCATTGTACTACATGCTTGTTATCGCTATTTCGTATGAGTGTCTTGTTCGTATTAATCAATAAACGTACAAACTTTTTGTATAATGATTCCACTACATTAAACCTTCGAGACCTCTCGTGGCCTCCTGAGACCTCCTTTGTATGAAGTACATTAATTGATCTGCATTTAAAGCAACGTTATATCAAAAGATTCTTAACAAATAAAATAATACAAAATTACATAATCAAATACACTTTGTCAAACACAAAATTTTCATTTTTTTGACCTCATTTGCTATAATTTAAAATTCGGGAGACCGATTTGCGATTATGAAGATGCTTGTACAACATGTGGGTAGCAACTACTTAACGATGTGTGCTACTTGTCTCCGCGGCGCCATAGCAAGGAGCCTTGTCTCGGCGTCGGTGGGTCTCGGTCGAAGGAGCCTTCCCTTATCGCCGGACTCTCCACGTCGGTGGTATGTCGAAGTCGTCCGTACCTGCGATTGTATGATGTAAGTACATCGTCTGCGATACAAAACGTAACAAGAATGTCAATTGTTCATAACTCACGTCGTCCATGTAGATTGCTCGGACGACCGGATCTGCTGTGGCGACCGGGCTCACCCGCATGAGCCTTTCCTTGCCCTTATCACGGATTTGCCCACGTCGGTGGGTGTGTCGAAGTCGTCCATGTCCTGCGTTTGCATGATGTAAGTGCACCGTATAGTGAAAATCATAAGAAGGATGTAATTTCTTCATAATCGGCGTCGTGGATACGGATGGCGCCGGCGGCCGGATCTGTTGTGGCGCCGGGCTCGACCTCATGAGCCTTTCCTTGCCCTTGTTACGGGAATGTCCACGTCGGTGGTGTGTCAAGTCGTCCATGTCCTGCGTTTGCATGATGTAAGTACACCGTATAGTGAAAATCATAAGAAGGATGTAATTTCTTCATAACTGACGTTTGCATGAGCCTTTCCCTTGTCGTCGATATGGATTACGCTCGGGAGTTTACTGGGGTCCTTCGGTGCCTCCTCATCTGGTACGTAAGGTTTCCACCGTGAGAAGTTCTCGGCCCGCACCGAGTAGTTTAGCATGTACTCCTGCTGGATGAATGCCATGTCGTACATCTCGGGGCCGTCAATCCACTGGAAGAAGTGGCAGCGCATCTCGGGCTGCATTACGTGGGGATGAAGTTAAAAATTGAAGGAATTAAACATTGGGAGGAAAATCGATGCGCGCGAAAGAAACGCTTACCATGTAGTGGCCGCTGTAAAGACGCCCGCGGCCGTATGCAGGTGTGTGGACTGAATGATCTCTGCCGGTTCACCACACACACTTCGGGACCGGCAAACGTGGTGGCACTGGAGCATCTTTCATTGAAAAATCCGGGTATTTTAGCTGTTTCCTCTTCTGCGCAAGCCAGTTGCGCTTCTGCAACATCCTCTTGTAGAAGTTTGCCGAAGAGTCCATAGCCGGGTCTCGTATAATTTTGCGCTGTACATAACAAGCAAGACAGAAAAACTTTAAATTACGACACTGAGTGACGACCGGACGAACTAGGTGCATTGGGACAATCCTTCATTGAGTGCCGGGGTCTTGTATATCCCGCACTTCACCATGCGGCTAATCTTGATACGTTGACTAGCATCCATGTCATTCGGAGCGCCGCGTCGCCGTCGCCCTTCCTATTCTCTTCAAGTCCCTGTTGGGACCCCAGTGCACCATGTCGGGCCAAAGATCCTTGTAGTTCATTTCCAAACCATACGAGTGAAACTCTCCGCTCCATGTACCGAATAGGTGCTGCATGTCGTAGTACTCAGAGATGTATGTGAAAGATCTAGACCCGCCATTATGAGTTAATGGATTATTTTGGTGATTAATGACAAATACAAATATGAGACTAACTCTTTTATCTAGTAATATCTTGTGTAGTCTCATTTGGATATAAAGGTGAAATTCAATGAGGTATGCAATCGACATCTTAATCTTATATATTGTTGCATTCCTCGAATCCAAAATATAGGTTGAGCTCAACCATAAGTTAAACTTGAATATGTGCATATGTTCTTATTACACATTTGTGTATGCACACATTTAGGGGGAGTTCACTCTATATTTTGTGGTTTCATAAGTATTGATCCATATTCCATTCTCCTCACATATTAAGGATCATTACTTTGAAACAAATCCTTTGAGTATATAAAACTTGTGTAGTTCATATATACTCAAATTGCTTTATATTCAATTATTTGCAATTGTGTTGTGGGACTAATGTGTGTGCTAAGATGTGTTCAAGGCTTAGTCCCGGAGTCTGAATGAAGACATGAAAAGGAAATGCAAAGATGGCTATGTTCTAGGGTGACGAAGACTTTGGATGACATCATGAGTTGATCGTCATCAAGTCAAGGTTCAAGAAGAGGATGTATCGTGTGTTGATGCATAACAAGATCTTGAAGAAGGAGATGATCATGAGTTGATCGTCAAGTCAAGAGAAGACCCATCATGTGTTGATGGAGGTCAAGTAAAGGATGCATCATGGTTTGATGCATGTCAAGACGATGACCCGGACTTGAAGTGAAGATGTGCGTCATCAAGCTTCAAGAAGATGCTCATGGCAAAGGTATGACTAGCTAGGGCTAAGGATGTGTTCCTAGTCTTTTACCGGTCTTGGTGTTTGGTTGGAAGACCGGATTGCTAGTATAGGTTGCCGTACTATTAAGAGGGTCTTGTCTAGTAGCTTGAGTCTCATCATGTGTTGATAGCTCAATCTTACTTGCTCTAGCTCTACATGGCATGATGCTATTATTTGCGAATGTGTTTTGCAAATAGTTGAGGCTTATCTGATTAATCCTTGTAGCATGTGACTATACTTTTGCGAATGTGTTTTGCAAATGGTTGAAGTCCATGTACCTACACCTTGTGGCATGATCTAAGTTTGCAAATGTGTTTTGCAAATCGTTGGGGTTCATGCATTTTCCTTGGCATGGTCTAAGATTGCTTATTGCTATTTATTTGGACTTAGATCATGATAGTGGCTCTTTGGAGTTGTGCTTTTGATTTGATCAAATGTGGTTGAGGTCAATCAAATAGGTGGGTTGTGTAGCCCTCTGAATAAGCTTTCCATAGAGTCGAGATCACTCAATTCGACATCGAGTCAAAAGTTATGACATTTTACCGAGTATCGTCGTGCTGAAATTGGGCTGCGGAAGTTCCGATTTTTGTCTTTGCGGAACTTCCGATATTATCGGAAGTTCGATATTTATCTTGCGGAACTTCCGCACCAAAAGTTTTAACGGCTAGTTTTTGAGCCGTTATGCACCGTCTGACCCATGAGCAGTAGAAAGCGGTAGTTCGCATATTAGTTGGCGGAACTTCCGATTTCCACGATTTTTCTGCAACTTTGCCTCCAACGGCTAGTTTTTGTGTGTGGGCTATATATAGCCACCTTGGCGGTTGGGAGTTGTTCTTGGTGCCCATATTCATTCTATTGAGCTAAGAGCAAGCCTCTCATCTCTTTTGTGCATGTGTTGCACTTAGTGAGTGTTGAGCAAACCCTAAGTGCATGTGTTGCCTTAGGTAGTGGATTGAGTATCCACTTGGCGTTGACACTTGATTAGTTCAAGTGATCGTTGAGACTTGTTTCTCTTGGTGTTTGCCGACACCTAGGCGGCGTGGAGGCGTCGTGCTCGGTGACCTTCTCAAGAAGCTTGTGAGAAGGCCCGACGGTTGTGAGTGGTTTGGTGCTCGCCATCTCGGAGTGGAGGAAGAGCAACCACAGTTGAGCGAGTGTTGGTTCGGTTTGGAACCGGTCCAAGTGTTGGACTTACCTCGGAGGTGTGTGCTCATTTGAGGAGCCGGTCCAACGCGGGTTGGGCTTACCTCAACGTGGATTAGGGGAGACCGGCAAGTCTCCGAACACCACGGTAAAACATAATCGTGTCATCTTGTTTTTACTTGTGCTTTACTTTGAGCTATTTACATTCTTGCTTTAATTGCTTATATATCTTGTATGATTGCTCATATTGTATTGTGTTCATATTGTCGGTGCACTTAGTTGAGCCTAGTTGTTTTAGGTTTTAATTGTGCAAAACCAATTCGATATTAGCTTCCGCATTTATATATTGGTTTAGCGCGATAGATTTTTAAAACCGCCTATTCACCCCCCTCTAGTCGGCCACCTCGATCTTACAGTATGGTGTAGCCATCTGCCGCATTTGTGCACATGTCTTGTACACGTGCGAGCATGGTTTGTGGAAGAGCTTTGGCTTGTTGCAGGTGCATGTCGCCACATCACCCAGGGTGCATGCCTGCTTTCTTTCCCCCTAGCATGACTATTGGCGTATTTACGCCGAAGCTTGATCTCGTACTTTACTTTGTCGTCGATCACCCGAATGTCGTGCATTCGGCCTTCTCCATCTTCCGATCCATGTGTCTCGCATGTTCTCGGACCACCGCTTGCCTTCGTCCATCTGCGGCTTGGCGCGGTGGCTCTATTCACGAAATAACCAGCGGTGCGAGTCCATGTCTCTGGACAACCGCAGTGATAGGGAGCCCGCGCACACCTTTCAGGACGCTATTGTAGACCTCAGACATGTTGGTCGTCATAACGCCGTACCTCGCACCGTCTGTGTCATAGAGGAGGGACCATTTCTCCAATTCAGGAGCGTGGTCGTTAATCCACTGGGAGAAGGTTATGGCGCTACTAGGTTGCTCCCTCTCGGAGTGGACTCCCTTGTATGTCTCGTAGTCCGGTGTTCAAGGTCTCTCCAAATAGACTCAAACTTCCGTCGCTGGTTCTGCATACACAATGCCTTGAACGTCTTCATGAGTTCCTGACTGCGGAACCGTGTGAACAAGTTAGATGCAAGATGCCTCATGCACCACCTGGATTGCACGTCGTTCCACTGGTGAGATGGATCCATCCCACGCTGCATGATGTTGATGGCCGCCAACAACCCAGCATTGCGGTCTGTGACTAGGCAGACGTTGGCCCGGTCTCCCACCACGGCCCTCTTCACGTTCTCCAAGAACCACAGCCAGCTGGATGTGTTCTCGCTCTCGACAATGGCAAATGCAACCGGAGAAGTTGGTCATTCGCGCCGGCCGCCACCGCGGTGAGGATGGTGCCCTTGTACTTCCCAGTGAGAAAAGTGACATCCATCGTTAGCACGGGACGGCAGAACTTGAAGCCCCTGATGGCCTGAGCGAAAGCCCAGAACACCCTATCCAGTATGAAGTGGTTGGGCCCTTTTTCAGCATCTTCACGGTCCAGCTTGTTTATGTACGTGCCGGGGTTTGATCCGGCAATCTGGTGAAGCAATCTCGGCACAAGGTTGTACGCCTCTTCGTATGTCCCGTACATAGTCTCGATGACTTTCTGCTTGGCTCGTCGAACCTTGCTGTAGCTAACTGGATAGCCAACCTGATTGACGACTTCCGACATCATCAGCTTGGGGAGACGGAACGTCCGCCTCAACTAGGTGCGTGATGAGGTTTGCAACATATGCGGAAGTCACGTTCCGATGCTGCCGCAGGGGCTCGCTGAGCTCGCAGGTGTGGTCGATCAGCTCCTTGACCGTGAAGACCGAGCCAAAGATCTTTGCTCGGAGAGCGTTGACCTTGCCAGGGCAGCCTTCTACTATGCACTTCACTGCGTACTTCCCTGGGTTGGACCGGTGCACTCGGTACACACGGCTGATGGACAAAGCGTACCGTGCTATAGCTTGTTGCACGGCCACCTTGTTCGGGAAGCGCTGCCCAACTAAGAGGGTGTCGACTTCAAACCCCACTGGAGCCTTCTTCTTGCGGTAGTGAGCGAACGCACCGCGATATCATCAAGTCTCGATGCCACGTAAGGACCACCGGCCGTGTGCGTCCTCGTCGGTACCATCCGAGCTTGGGTCGGTGTCCTCGTCGGACTCAACCCGAGAGTCTCGTCCGGTAGATACTGTGGCGATCGATGCGGGCCGACCACCATGTTTCCGCCCCCTCATTTGGCTCAAAATTAGGCACGGGACTTCCCTCCGAGGCAAAGACATTCCGTCTTTGCCATCTTGAGCTCGGCCGCTTGCCCGCTTATGCGAGCCTCGGCATCATCGGGGTTTCAGGGCGCCCTATGTACGAAATTGGCGTACACCATAGGCTTCCGTGAATGGCCGCCTCGGTGGAGACAATCTCCATGTCTTGCCTCCATGCTATGCTTCCATCCACCTTTACGAGCTCCCACACATAATTGGTGCGGTGATCGCCTCAATCATAACTTTCTTCGTCCTGGGCTCGTGAGGAACTCCTCCGGATGCGACTTCGCACTTCGTGAATATTCATCGCGTGGAGCCCTCCGCCGACCACCTTGTATTGGCATCTCGACAGTCCAACCCATCGTGTCAAACTCGTACAAGCCCATCGTAGTAAAATACAATCAAGTCTTGCATGTTCGAAAATACCTAAACCCACAACAACCACTAAATAATTACGACTAATTAATTAGCACTAAACTAATTCATTACTACTGAACTAACTAATTACGACTAATTAACTATCTCTAAACTAACTAATTACGGTTGATTAATTACCACTACAAAATACCAGTACTTTATTTCCACTTACTTGATATCTCAGAACGATGAGTACTAAACTAATTACGACTAATTAATTAGCACTAAACTAATTTATTACTAGTGAACTAACTAATTACGACTAATTAGCTATCTATAAACTAACTAATTACGGTTCATTAATTACCACTAAAAAATACCAGTACTTTATTTCCACTTACTTCATATGCTGTAACGATGACTACTAAACTAATTACGACTAATTAATTAGCACTAAACTAATTCATTACTACTCGACTAACTAATTACTACTAATTAATTACCCCTAAACTATCTAATTACGACTAGCTAACAAAGACTAACTAATTACGACTACGGCAATAACGGCAAAAGCATAACACAAATTACCTGCCCTTCCGAGGAAGTAATAAACCACCCTTCGGAGGAAGTAATAAATCACCCTTCGGAGGAAGTCATAAATCAAGGCCGAGTGACGAGAAGCGAGAAAACAGTTACCTCCCAATAAAATTAATTATGTTACGTTCTCTGAGTTCTCAGCGACGAGCGCAAGAACGAGAATCGAAACGCAATTGATATGACCGAAGAGCGAGTGCCAGAGTCCGGTATTTATAGCCGAGTGGAGGAGGAGTCGCGGACTTAGCGCCGGAATTCGTAAGCATTGGCGCGGAATTCTGGATGGGGCGACAGATGTGCGGAGGAGGAGGATGGACGGTGGGAAATATGGCCACCCTAACGTTTTTAATTCTCCGTCTAACGATTCGGATCGTGGCGGGTGTAGCGGGAGAGAGGCGGCTCACCGACCGCCGATTCTTGTTGGCGCCCGCGCGGCGTGGCGGGCGGCGCGCGCCGGCGCGCGCCGCCACGCCACGCGGCGGGCCGCTTCGCGCGCGCGTGGCGTGGCGGGCGGCGCGGCGCGGCGGCGCCGGCGCCACGTCAGCGCCGGCGCGCCGCGCTGCGCCAGCGCTTGCGTGGCGGCCGGCGCTCCGGCCTGCGCCCGCTGTGCTAGTTTTGCAAATACGCCCGTGTTGTGGTTAAAATTGTTAATACGCTGCGCAAATCGGCCATATCGACCAAAAATTCAACTATCGTACTTAAATCGTACCGTATCTATCGAGCTCCGGACCGCCCGAAAAAACACGGCAAGTTCCAGCTCGAGCCTTGACATCCCCAGTCCATGGCGACTTCGCTCGCAGGCGCAGCTCTCTCCTCTCTTCAACGCACGGCGCGGCCACGCGGGCGGAAAAATTAAAGCGGACACGACGAAAAAGGCGGGCAGGCAGCCACGCCAACGCACGCACGAACTCCCACTCCCCGCCCTTCCCCTCCTCGCCGTCTCCTCCCACCACTCGGCCACTCCCCACCGCATCGATCTCCTTCCCAGATCCACCCCCATGCCGCCTCCCACACCGAACCCTAGCCCCTAGCCCGGAGCCCGCGGCCAGCAGCGCCCAAATGGGCCGCCCCAGGCTGCTCAACGCCGGCGGCATCGACCCCATCGCCGAGGAGCCCCACCCTCCCCACGCCGCCGCGGCCGCCGATGGCGACCCCGCGGGCCTCGCCTGCGCGATATCCGCCGAGGCCAGCGCTGTGCTCGCCGTCATGCGCCGGAGCCTCCGCCACCCGCGCGCCGCGGCCGCCGACGCCGCCGCCGACCACCCGCTTGTGTCGTCCCTCAAGGCGCTGCGCCGCCTCGTCTTCTCCCCTGCCGCGGCCGCCGCACCCTCGCTCCCGGCCGCCACGCTGCGGCCCTTCCTCGACGCCGTCCGCTCCGAGGAGGGCGGCGCCGCCGTCACCTCCGCCTCGCTCACCGCGCTCCACGAGGTGATGGTTCTCATGGGCCCCTCCCTACCGGGCGCCGCGCTGCGGGAGGTCGTGGACGCCGTTGCCAGCTGCCGGTTCGAGGCCGGGGCCGAGGCCGCCGCTGAGGAGGCGGTGCTGATGCGGATGCTGCAGGCGCTGCTCGCGTGCCTGCGCGCTCCCGCCGCCGCCGCGCTGGGGGACCAGCACGTCTGCACCGCGGTCAACACGTGCTTCCGTGTCGTCCACCAGGCCGCCGCCAAGGGCGAGCTCCTGCAGCGGTTCTCGCGGCACTCTATGCACGAGCTCGTTCGATGTGTCTTTGCTAGCCTCCCTCAGATTGGCAGTGGTGATGGAGGTGACAGTGCCGTCAAATCAGAGGTATGTGTCTCATAATAGCAGTATGTACACTTTTACTTTGCTATTAATAGTCACTAGCGTGCATTGGGTTACAAATGCCATTCAGCCCCGCAGCTCACTCTTGAAAATAACAAATGTATGAGCTTTGTTGAAAATGTTGGCTGTATCCAGGAATTCAGTAGAATTGCACACAACAAAAGGTATCAGTGGTACCCTTGCAATAATAAGAACTGGTATCAATAGCATTGCACACAGGAAATGTTATCCTGGTTTATTACTGAAGTCGCTAAGTAGCTTGTTCAGGAGTGTGCTGAATTGAATATTTGAGTTGTACCATGTCGGTTGAAACTGGAGCGATAGAAGATGAAACACTAGATATGCAATTGCCTTTAGAGGAGCTATTGTGTGGAAGTGCTAATGTGGGGGATTGGAAACTTGATACAGATCTGTCAAACTTCACTTCACCATGCTGTACTGATCCTGATCAAGTGAGTTGGTAGAACCCATTGAGTAGGCCCAGAGGTGGCGCTAATTGATTATTTGTCCTGTTACTTGCAAAATAGAATGCACAAATACGCTGAATCCCGTAATGTTATTGCGCATGTGGCTACTGTAATTGATGTTTGAGCCTTGCAAAAAAATGATGTTTGAGCTTGCACTGCACCAAGGAAGACAATTTTAGGCTGTGTTACCTGGACATGGACACGAGAATCGGAATCCGACACGGATTCGGGTGTCTGATTCGGGGGACTTGAAAAAAAATAAGACTCGGGGATTCGACTACTATATATTAATATAGTACTAAAAATAAATGAATATCTTTATTTTTTGTTGTAAATAATACTTATAAATGCTCAAATAGCCTCTCATCACTAAAGTTGGAGGGTCTGATACACAAAAGATCCATATTCAGCACAGAAGATCCACCCCTTACCTTGATATGGCTGCTTGCTATCACATGTGAGGTGGAAAAGCAGTAAACAAAACAAAGGTAGCACTTTCCTCTTTCAAACTCACGTGGTCATGTCCCCATCTCTGACATCTCTTCCTCCCCATTATTTCTTCCCTTCGAAGCCTTCCCTTCTTTTGTTCTTCTTTTTCCTCCGAAGCCATGGCAGACCATGGCAGCCAAGGCGGTCAGCCATTCTTTCTTTCTTCTAGTCTTCCTCCAGCTTTCCTTTGCCTAGCCATGGTCACGAACAGGGGATGTCGAGCTAGCACGGCTTTCCCCCCATCTAGTCTCATCCTCCTACACCTGGGACACTGCTAATGGGTTCCAATGCGTGTCGGCAGGTGTCCGACGGACATTGACACGGGGATACGCGTCAACGCGGCAAAAAAAAATCGGATTCACGTGTCCAGGTAACACTGATTTTAGGACAAGTTTGAAAGAGATATCTTCAGCCCTTGAAAGTCTCCCATAAATTAGGCCAAATCCAGTTGGTTTGAGAAACATACATCATGACCAGTTGTTGCAAAATGGATTTGCAACATTTCCCAGTCCCTTCCCAGAATCAGTTTCCAGCTGTTTCCTGCAGGGACCGGTTTTAAGTTGGATGCTTGTCGGTGAAACTTTGAATTCATACCGACTGGTTACCTCCTAAATGCCAGCAGCGCCCGTCCGGAGCTCAGTTGTCAAGAGAATATAATCCTAGAAATCTTTAAAAAAGTCTTGTTTGGTTCTACGTTAATATTCGCTACTGATGCCTGGGATGTGCACGTTTATCCTAGATTTTAGAAACCTTGATCTCCTTCTGTTTGCTTCTAACAGAAAATCCTAATTCCTTGCTTTCAAGATGTCAAGGTTGGAACTTCCTGCATGCCCATTTCAAACCAACAAACTGACTCCTCAATTCCTCGTGTGTAAGTTCGAGGCAGTGGTTCCTCACAAACAAGGTTCGAACAACCCAATAAAACAAACCATGATTTTCCAGCATGAATCATGGAACTGATTGGAATCGAGGGAGTTCAGAAGAAACGGGGTGTCATAGGGATGGACTTAGTCGGCAGTAGAGATGTTCACTAGAAGTGTTGCAGCCTTGCAGGTGTTAGTTTGGCACACCCTATAATTTCTGCTCTTTTCTGTGCTTCATGGAAGGGGCACACGTAATGCTCACATGGTCTATAATGGAAAATCTAACAGCCTGCAGTTATATTGTTTCAACTTTTTTTATACCTGAATGCATATAAGAATTATCTAAACACTATTTCAGTTTGAAATCTTAAATTCATTGTTTTAAATATGATTATTAGAACTCTGGCCGATTTTTCAATCCCAGGTCTCCCGGAGCTGGCTAGGATTGCCAGTTACCTTTATCCCTGGTTATGGAATGTTTTACTGTACATGCCCATATTATTCAATCTAAGTCTGCCAACACGATCTGACACCACCACCCCAAGGGCCCTAGATCTTTTTCCAACATCGCTCTCAACCACAAACAGACCTCCATGCTCAACCTATTCGGCTTTGTTGCAACTCTGTTGGTCACGTTGTATCTTTTAACTCCTCCCCTATAGCCTGCACCAGTTCTGACAATGCAATATTACCACCCCACTGCTAATCAAGTCAGTGTTTGTGGCTGTGAGTCAGCAAAAACAAGGTTGTAAAGGTGCAGTCTTTTGGGCCCTTGAGAAGTTTTATTAGCTCTTTGGTATTTATTTCTTTATCATGTACAATTGCCAAGTATCACATGCACAATATACTAGCATTTTTGCTCCATGGAGCAGGTCTACTAATTGCTTGTTGTATGCTGTACTCTGTAGATGGGTGGCATGGATAAGAACCATCCTTTTGGGATCAGGCAAATGGAAAATGGCAACGGAAGCTATGCATCCGAGGCAGGTACATCTGATGAGAATTCTGCAGATGGCAGTGGCCTTGTTGTGGAACCTTATGGAATCCCTTGCATGGTGGAGATTTTCCATTTCCTGTGCTCTCTCCTCAATGTTGTCGAGCAGATCGGAGTTGATGAAGATCTGCCTTTGTTTGCCCTGAAGATGATCAATTCAGCAATCGAGCTTGGTGGCTCTTCAATTCGGAAGCATCCAAAGCTGCTGTCGTTAGTGCAAGATGAGCTTTTCCGAAACCTAATGCAGTTTGGATTGTCGATGAGCCCACTTATCCTTTCAATGGTGTGCAGCATTGTGTTGAATCTTTACCATCACCTCCGTACTGAGCTCAAGCTGCAGCTTGAGGCCTTCTTTTCTTGTGTAATTCTAAGGCTTGCACAACCCCGGTTTGGAGCAACATATCATCAGCAGGAGGTTGCAATGGAAACTCTTGTAGACTTCTGTCGACAGAGGAATTTTATGGTGGAGATGTATGCCAATCTTGACTGTGACATAACCTGCAGGAATGTGTTTGAGGAGCTTGCAAATCTTCTATCTAAGAGTGCATTTCCTATTAACTGCCCTTTGTCTTCTATGCACACTCTTTCTCTGGAAGGCTTGATTGCTGTGATTCAGGGAATGGCTGATCGGATTGGGAATGCAACCTCACGCCCTGAGCTCATGCCATTGGAGCTTGATGAATACACTCCTTTCTGGACTGTTAAGTGTGAGAATTTTTTGGATCCTCAGCACTGGGTGAAGTTTGTCCGTCAAAGGAAGTATGTCAAAAGGAGGCTAATGATTGGCGCTGATCACTTCAACAGGGACCCAAAGAAAGGTCTGGAGTTCCTTCAAGGCACTCATCTGTTGCCTGAGAAGCTTGATCCCCAGAGTGTGGCTTGCTTTTTCCGCTACACGGCTGGTCTGGATAAGAATCTTGTAGGAGATTTTCTAGGCAATCACGATGAGTTTTGTGTTCAGGTGCTTCATGAGTTTGCTCAGACCTTTGACTTTCAGGAGATGAACCTGGATACAGCTCTGAGGCTATTTTTGGAGACATTCCGGTTGCCTGGAGAATCTCAGAAGATACAGAGGGTCCTTGAGGCCTTTTCAGATAGATACTTTGAGCAGTCCCGGCAGGCTTTTGCAAATAAGGACACTGCTTTACTGCTGGCTTACTCGATTATAATGCTGAACACTGATCAGCATAACATGCAGGTGAAGAAGAAGATGACTGAGGAGGACTTCATCAAGAACAACAGGAACATAAATGGGGGTAGTGACCTTCCACGTGATATGTTGTCTGAGCTATACCATTCGATCTGCCGAAATGAGATTAAGACTACACCTGAGCAGGGTATGGGATATTTTGAAATGTCTCCCAGCCGCTGGATAGATCTAATGCGGAAGTCTAAGTCAACATCCCCGTATATTGTTGGTGATTCTCAGCCTTTCCTAGACCATGATGTATTTGCTATCATGTCTGGCCCTACTATTGCTGCCATTGCGGTGGTATTTGATCATTCGGAACATGAAGAAGTTCTGTTGACCTGTGTGGATGGCTTCTTGGGTGTCGCAAAGATCTCATCATTTCATCATCTTGAAGACGTTTTGGATGATCTTGTTGTTTATCTCTGCAAATTTACCACTCTTTTGAATACATCTTTGGTTGAGGAACCAGTTACTGCCTTTGGAGATGACCTGAAGGCTAGATTGGCAACTGAGACATTGTTTACCATAGCTAACAGATATGGGGACTACATACGTACTGGCTGGAGGAATGTATTGGATTGCATCCTGAGACTGCATAAGCTAGGGCTTCTTCCTGCTCGAGTTGCTAGTGATGCAGCTGATGATTTGGAAGTTTCACCTGAAACTGTCCAAGGAAAGCCTGCTCCTAGCTCAATTTCCACATCTCATATTCCAGTGATGGGTACGCCTCGGAAATCCTCTGGACTTATGGGAAGATTTAGTCAGCTACTCTCACTTGACAGTGAAGAACCAAGGTCACAACCAACTGAGCAGCAACTTGCTGCCCACCAGAGGACTCTTCAGACAATTCAGAAATGCCGCATTGATAGTATATTTACACAGAGCAAATTTTTGCAACCTGATTCACTGTTGCAACTTGCTAGGGCACTGATTTGGGCTGCAGGCCGACCTCAAAAGGTTGCCAGCTCTCCTGATGACGAGGATACAGCAGTATTCTGCTTGGAACTGCTGATTGCGATCACACTTAATAACCGAGATCGAATTGTGCTTCTCTGGCAAGGTGTGTATGAGCATATTGCCAACATAGTTCAGTCCACAGTTATGCCATGCGCTCTTGTGGAGAAAGCTATTTTTGGACTTCTGCGGATATGCCAGAGGTTACTTCCATACAAAGAGAACCTTGCCGACGAGTTGCTGAGGTCCTTGCAATTAGTTCTCAAGCTAGATGCACGTGTGGCAGATGCATACTGTGAGAACATCACACAGGAGGTTGCACGCCTTGTAAAAGCAAATGCTGGACACATAAAATCACAGATGGGCTGGAGGACTGTAGTGTTGCTGCTATCCATTACAGCTCGCCACCCTGATGCTTCGGAAGTAGGCTTCGAGGCTATCATGTTTATCATGTCAGAGGGGGCTCACCTTTCAATATCAAATTATGCCTTCTGCATTGAAGCGTCTCGACAGTTTGCTGATTCCAGGGTTGGTCTAATAGATAGGTCCATTCGTGCCCTGGATTTGATGGCTGATTCTGTCAATAGTCTTGCCCGGTGGTCACAAGAGACGAAAGGGACAGGTGAGGAAGCTGAGAAAGGGTTGGAAGCAATCAGGGAGATGTGGCTAAAACTGCTGCAAGCACTGAAAAAGTTGAGCTTGGATCAGAGAGAGGAGGTGCGAAATCATGCATTAACTTCACTCGAGCTATGCCTAACAGCTACAGAGGGGATATGCCTCCAGTCCGCGACATGGTCACATGCTTTCGATCTTGTCATATTTGCCTTGCTGGATGACTTACTGGAGATTGGCCAAAATCACTCGCAGAAGGATTACAGGAACATGGAAGGATCCCTTGTGCTTGCCATGAAGCTAGTAGCAAAGGTCTGTCTGCAACTATTGCCGGATCTCTTCGGGCTAAGCAGCTTCTGCAACTTGTGGTTGGGAGTCCTTAGTCGGATGGAGAAGTACATCAAAATCAAGGTCCGGGGCAAGCGGAGCGACAAGCTTCAAGAACTGATCCCGGAGCTGCTCAAGAACATTCTTGTCGTGATGAAGAACAGGGGCATCCTTGCGAAGAGGAGTACGATTGGGGGTGGCAGCTTGTGGGAGTTGACATGGCTTCATGCGAACAACATCTCGACGGGTTTGCAGTCTCAAGTTTTCTCAAGTCAGGAGTATGAGCAGCAGAACGCCGGCAGCCCGAGAGGGCCCAACGGCGTTGAGGCAAAGGACTAGAAGTTCAGGTCTTGGCTGGTAGTTCGGTGTGCCGTGGCATGTGTAAGTTTAGTTGTGTTACTAGGTTATTTCTACTGCTTGTATTTTCTAATCCATTGAAACGTAAGGTTTTGATATTGTAATTGCATCTGGCCTCCATTGTAAGTTTTGTAGTATGTGTTTATTCTGGCGAGCTCAAACCACAAAGACCTGTGTAACATCCCAATTTTCCTGGAGGTTGATCTGCCTCGTGACCAGCCTTGCGGTCTCAGTATTCCCTAATCGATTGGAGGCATGCCATAAAATGCTGGCGACAATTGTTCAACGCGTGCATGACCAGAATAAATAATGGCAGATAGCTACGTACCAATGATGATCTTTTACCACTAGCTAGCTATTAGTACATGCAGCGGCAAATCTAGGATGAAAATGAAGGGTGAGTTAAAGGACTAAGTTAAATTGACACAAACATTATGTTTCACTTTTAGGCTATCCAAGTTCATTCGTGAATAGAAGAGAAGCAAAATAGAAAAAAAATAGAGAGAGAAGTACAATGAAGGTATCGACAGCTCGATCCGATGACCCCTCCTATGTGGCTCTGTCCTCGCCTCCTCCACTCCTCGGCCTCCGCCCTCTAGTCATGGCGTCGTGGCGGCGCCTGACACTGGCATATCCCCTCCCTCCCCGGTTCCTCTGTCCTCCCCCTCCCGGGCTCTGACTCATCGTGCCACATCTTGGCAGATCCCTTCCTCTCCTTCGCTTCCCTGCCTCCTCCCTAGCTCCAGCTCATCGCGTCACTGTCCATCGCCCCAGGCTGCAGAATCGAGCTTCCTAGCGCGCCACACGACCTCCTACCATCCACTGGCCCGCACCTCACGCCATCGCCACGACTTCCCCAGTTCCCCGCATGGTCGTCGGCCCGCTGCTACTCCGCTAGGGTTTTAGCTCTACTTGGTGCCTGCTCAGGTACGTCGTAGTCGTTCGATCTGGTGGGGTGATTGCTAGTTGTCCATTTAGTTGTGGGTCGATTGCTGAGAAATGACCAATCTTCATATGACTTCTAATCTCTTCCTCCCTCAACCTTTAGCTCTTGCATCCATGGTCCATTGACTACCACCGCAGCGCGCCCGGGGGGGGGGGGGGGCTAACGAAGCCCCAGTGGATTTGGAAGCGTATCATCTGCGTTTTCATGAACTATAGTGAATATGGGTAGTTAGATTCGAACCGAGCTGTGCGGTGCAACTCGAGGGCTATAGTGACTAGTTTCTCTCGTATATTTTTTAACGTGCTAAACTGCACTGGTGAAGCCATGATATAAATAGAGGTAGACTTAAAGGACCACACTATTTTTTACAAGAAACCGAAGATGACTAAGCTAAATTGAAATAAACATAATCTTGTGCAATCTAAATTTACAAATGAATATAAGAGAAGCAAAGAAAAAAAACAAAATGTAATGAAGATACCTCGCTTAGGGTTATCGGCGCAGGTGGAGGGTGGGCTCGAGCCCAACAAAGCCCCCCTGGTGGCTGCGTGTAACGTCTCAATTTTATGAGTTTCAAAACCTTTTGAGTAGTTTAGTCTTGTAGAAAAATTCACCAAATTTTATTTGAATTTAATCAAGCTTAAATGAGACTTTCAAATGTCAAAACAATTTAATGTGAATAATATGAACATCAATTGATTTCAAAACTATTTTATTTGAGTTCCTTGTGCTTGGAAATATTTTCCAGATTTTTCTAGAATTTGTTCGAATTCATTTGCTATTTTTAATTTACCATTTGGATTTTCTGGTATTTCTAAAATAGAAAAACTATTTAAAATCTCAGTAAATCCTTTGGGTTGAATTCTATTCCCTTGGCCCAACCCTATTCCAAAGCCAGCCTATTTTTCGTCAGCCCATCTCCGCGCTTTGCCACTGTCGCTGGTAGGCGGGACCACCTGTCAGTCGCACACGTGGTGTGTGCGACGCTAGCTCAACCTAGCCTTTGCCGCTGATTTGTGGGCCCGTCTCTGTGCACAGTTCATCATCTCCGTCCCATGCGCGCCCTAGACTCTGTCACTGTGTCGCGCTCAGATTCTCCCTTAGCCCCGCCGCTACAGGCTATAAAAGCCCTCAGCGTGAATGTCAAACCGATCGTCTCAGCCTCCACCGCAAATCCCCTGAAGCCCGAAGCCCTAGATCGCCTCCACTTCGCCGGATTTGGAGATCTAAACTTAGCGCCGCCGTCTTGGGATTTATTCAATTTCATCACCGCCGGTAATCCCCTGTCGCCATTGTCTACACCGCTGGGTTTGCCTCGACGTGTTCTACCTGGTGCGCACCATCTTGTCACCGGAGGATCACCATAGCACTGCTGAACCGTCGAAACCCTCGCCGCCGCTCTGCTTCACCGTCGTCGCCACCGCATTCCAGTCGGCACCGACGACATTTGCGTCCCATGCGCAACCCATTAGCATCACTAGAGCCTCAAGAACCCAACGCGGATGTCCAAGACCACGCTGGAACCCTTCGCCACCGGTTAGCCATCAACCTAAGCTACCGCCTTCGCCCTCATCGCCGTTGAAGCCCTTGCCGATCCTTGCTGCCGCATTGGAGCCGCTAGATGGATTCGCCCGAGCACAAGCATGCCGGCCATGGCCACCTTTTGACGCTAGTTGCCACCGTTCGCCGTTGTCGTCATCGAGCTGTAACAGCCGTCGATTCCAGTCGACGCGGCTGCTTATGTGTCACGCCCGTCACCACCACGTGTGCGCCGCGTTAGCACCTAGCCGCGTCAGCGCCACCTGTACCAAAATCCTAACCCTAAACCTAGTCTATCGTGAGCCATTTTTCTGACATGTGACCCCACCTATCAGATCCACTATTCCATAGACTAGTAAGTAATGGACCCGTGAGCCAGAGTCGTGGGCTAGGTCCATAGACCAAGGGTCCCACATGTCAGCCTTTTGTTTCCTATTTATCTTATTTTCTTTTAATTCTAAAATCATTGTTGACATCACGCTGGTGCAATAATTTGGGATTTCCTTTAGAAAGAAATTTCTAAAAAATCAAAATAGTAATTTCTTTCTCTTTTTATTAGATTTAAATCTTCCGAGAGTCCGTTATTTCTCATACGAAGTTCGATTGAATCCATTCAAGTTTCTAAAATTATCTAAATTCAAGCTCTACCTTCCTGAGATTTTTTATTTGATTTTTGGAGTTTATTTATTGCCCTATTTTTTATTTTCTTTTTATTTTCGTTTGCGAGTAGACGTTGATACTTCAGGAGCTTTTGAGGAAGGAGGAGTTGATCAAGCTTAAGACCAGTACCAAGACTTGTTCCAAGACAAGTTGTACATTTGACCATGTTAAACACAGTTTTTCAAAATTACCTTGATTCAAATTGTTGCATTTTACTTTAAGTAATTATGTAAATATTTTGTGATTAGTTATTCACCCATTTGATTATATTCACTTTGCCTATTGTATTACCATGATCTTTTTGTCACCGTAGTTTGGTTTATTATTAGTTGGATTATCATAGCACCAATGTGGGTTGGTTAGACATGAATAATTTGCTTAGCCATGCAACGAGTTATTGATATCATTTTAAGCTACAAGATATAAACTTGACTAAATGATTATGAAACATGTTATGAAAAGACCGCGTGATGTATGTTGTTACTCGTTGATGGCATGCGATGCACTTAACCAACAAGGTGAGAAAAGATTTAGACTGAGGCAGGTGGAAAGGATGGGTGGTATGATGGACTTGTGTTTGAAAATGTGAATTGTGGTACTTAATTAGAATGTTGGAAGTCTCGCCTTGGTCGATTAAGGATTTAAATTTGTGCTCTATTGAAATGAGCCACAATTGTACAACCACATGTCTGATGGGACGAGCCTAACTTAGTACGTTGTGGAATTTTGACATTGACTACTCAGATAGTAGGTTTAGTAATGGGTGAAGGTGTGGATTATTCTGAAAGTCACATCTATGGGCGGTTCGCTGTCTCCAGGTCCAACGGTGTGTGTCGGACCAGCGAGTGAGGTTAGGGTCGACTGTATGCACATCGGGAGAGTCAATTGTTGAGATAAAACTTTCGAAAGGTTTTGTTATGATTGGTACTAGCTACACTGGTTAAATCGTGTGGGTAAAGTGTACTACCTCTATGGAGTGTTAATTAATCTATTCGAATAGCCACGTCCGCAGTCACAGACATGCTCAGTGATTTCACACGAAGGGTAGATTTTCATAAAAATAATTGGGAAGGGACAGCTATGTAGGAAAACTTATGTGGTTGTGTGAAAGAAACTGATTAGGATATGAGAGCTTTGTGAAAATACTTGTTGAAACTATTATTGTTATTCATTTTAAATTACGCTTTCAATCTATTATTTATATTCAATTGCAAATATTATTTTATTGCAAAATAACCATAGAAGCTATTTTATTTGGAATATGACATCATCTATATTTGCATTATGTGGTGCAACTTATTGAGTACTCGAAGTACTCATTCTTGGTGCAATCATTCAGCTGAAGTGGATGAGTGTTCGCCTGCTTTTGAGGATGAGCTATACGAGGATGGTGACCGTTAGGTCTTGATCCCAGTCGTTGCCTGTGGTGGATCGATGGGTATTCGCTGGAGTTGCTTTCATTCTGCTGCAGTCTCTTTATTTAATGTCAGTCCTACGTGGCTTAATAAATGTAAACTCGACTATAAGGTCACAACTGCTATTTGTTAATCAAATTAGTTGTTTATTTTTATATTCGTCTAGTGTGATCCTGGACTAGTGCATTATACACAGAAGGTCCAGATTTGTATATTTGGGCCCCGACACTACGCCCCTGAGTACACGCAAGCAATACTAGAAATATGGAAGACGAAAAAAACTGGTCTGGGTCATACTCAGAATTGCTTGGAAATGTAGTCGAGCTCGTGCGCCGCATAAAAGGGGAGCTGGGGGTTGCCCTAGCGCTAGTTGCTTGCCCCTGCCTAGCCATTGCTCCTCTCATCTTTCCACACCGACACCTCAGCTTGCCCTAGGCGCAGGCTACCATAGCTGCCACGTGCGTTTGTGCTGTCGTCCGCCAATGTGCCCATGACGTCGCCCAACGCCAGGCTGCTCACAGCGAGCTGCTGCCCGTCACTGCCGCGCGCTGGGGTTCCTACCTCCCATGAAGGGGTGGAGCTGGCCTCGGGCCTCTAGGGCAATGGCCCGAGGCGTGCGCCTGTGTTGTTGGCCGCCAACTTTCCCACGTTATCGCCCGACACCAGGCTGCTCATAGTGAACTGCTGACCATCACTACCACAGGCTGGGGTTCATACCTCCCATGCAGGGGCGGAGCTTTCCTTGGGCATCTGTGGCGATGGTCCGAGATCTAGGATCAAAAGTCCATGTAAAAATTCTTGAAAAAATCAATAAAATACGACTTGAGATCAAAAGCAGCTGGGCCAGCTCGAGGCTTGGCCCGTGCCCAGCTTCGCCCCTACTCCCATGCATGCGTTTACTGCCAGGGCTGCTGCCTTTTCTAGCGCTGCTACCCTAGTTTGCTAGCACCGCTGCTCAGTTGCTACACAGAGCTGATGCGTGCTGTTGTTCCTGCTGTCATGAGGTGATGTTGAGGCAAAAGGAAAGCAAAGCCAAGGATGGAAAGAGGAACGAAGAAAAGGAGGAGAGGAAGACCAGGACAGAAACCAGGAAGGAAGAAGAATGAAGAAGAAAGAGAAGGAAGAAAATAACGACCTATGAACATTTGTTGTGATAGTAGATTAGTGTTCAATCAAAGTTTTCAGTAGATCAAGAGCGGAGTTTGTGTTTTGGTTATGCGTTGTTTCAATTCAGTGTGCTATTGAGCCTTACGAGAGAGTTTTGGGGTATATTCGTCATGTTTCATATCTTTGTTATGTTATGAATATTGTAGGTTATTGTTTAAGTTTTCCATAAAGTACAAGAACACCTGTTTTGGCTGAGTATATTAAAAGTTATGATATTTTTAAGTTGGTTGTTCTGTAAATCATCGTGATTGGACAGTGTCGTGGTGATTAATAGATTAAAAATACTACCTTTCAGAATTAGGGTTCTCGTATATCATGAATGTTGTAGGTAATTGCCTAAGTTTTGTGTAGAGTGCTAACTCTCCAGATTTGGTTAAGTGGTGTAAAAGTTATGGTTTCTGGAGCGCTACTGTCCAGAATTCTATCGGCATTAGTAGCAGTCTTGTGGTTTGCTTTATTACCTATGGTGGATGGTCGAATTAAATTATGGTCATAACTGCAAATAGTTAGATCATTTTCCATAGTTTTCACAAGTAGTAGGGTTTGCTATTTTTCATGTGCTAGAAAAATAGATATAAAATTGTGAGTCTGATGTTCTGTAATGTTCTAGATTGACATTCGGAGTTAAAAACAAGAATTTAAATGGCGCAATCAGATAATTTGCCTAATTAGGAAAGTGTATAAAATTTTGTGAAAATTCCATAAAACATAGAGTTTGCTATGTTTAGATTCCAGGAGTAAAAGTTGTGGTTGTTGATCACCGGGACAGCAGGTGGGTTGTCCAGTGAAGATGGATTAATTATGTCTGATTGGCTTGTAGGAGCGACGTTGAGTTGTTTTATATTCATGTACTACTGTTGTGTGTTTTTGCGGTGGATTATTGGTTTTGTCAAGGGAGTATTGCTTCAAGTTCGGTGCCACCTTGGCATCGTTTCGGTTTTCATGGCTAAAAGACAAGTGCATGATAGAGCGGTAGATATCGATTTGTCTTCCACTTGTCTTTACAATTAAATTGTCATAAAATTTGTTTATTTTTTATTTATGCTTATTTAAGTACCATTATAATGATGATGACATGTTAATGATGATAATGGATCATATTAATAGATAATGAAAAATATTGTATCACTTGCATTCATCATGACATGATTGCACGAGTTAGATCGGTGAGAGTCATGTAACTGTTCCGGTGAAGTCGGTGAGTAATGTTATATGACTAGTCCGTAGAGCTCTAGATAAAAATCCTACAGAGGTAGGGACTTTACAGGATGGAGTGTAGAGTGGTTCATCGACAAACGATCACTCCGCTATATCGGTATCAGTTGATAAAGTTGCATATGAGTATGGAGCATATTCAAGCGTTGCATACATGAACATATAATGATGGTAAATGACTACATGAAAGATGAAAAATGATATTTGAGTATGTGAATGATGATGATAATGATTTGATTGAATGATAATATGATTATTATTTTATTATATATTTGCTGAGTTTTAGACTCACTCTTACTTTGTTGTTGTTTTTAGGTGACCAATGAAGGCGACATGCATAGGATGGAGTAGTACATGTGCATCACATGCTATCAATCACACATACACATTTACTTAGTTATGTTCACTAAATCTAGTGATATGATACTTTCATTTAGAGTTGATTAGTACACTTGGTTGTTATTAGCTTAATGATTAGAACTTGTTTTATTTAATTATGATTTGATTATATTAATTGTTACTAACCAACGTTCCGGGTGCATGATTCTGGATGTTCTCGTGCTCTAGTGCCCCAAGCATTCTCAGGCGCATGGTCCTAACTGTTCTTGGGTGTGTGGTTCCAAATTGTGAAAGTTAATCCTTTATACATCTATATTGTTATAATTGTTGAAATATAACCCATTGTGGAATTTTATTCCATACATTGTTTGCCAGAATTATTGGTACTTATAGTTTAAATTATCAGTGAGAATGATTTATATGATATCTTGGACCCAGTGTTGAGCCAGGATATTACAACCTTACACTTTACAGTCCTTGCTCAGAGTTGCTGTTGTTCTGTGAAATCGTTGCAGCGATGTGACTCAATTGACTTGTTCTCACTGCTAAATAGAGTAGTCATTTTTCTGATTCTTATATACTTATCCGCCATAATTTAAGTAGAATACACTTCGGAAGATAATGGTTCATTTCGAGAGAATCGTTTTAAAGAATACTTAACTTAGTATGTTGGTTTATTTATGTTTATCTCTTTTTCAGATTTAACTTTGATATCATCATAGTTTTTTATATCATAAATTGAAGTAAAAAAAATAACAAAAAGCGGTGAAGTTAATAATTTACAATCACACAACCAACAACCACTATCTTTTATTGACGTGTATACTTAAATACAATCAAACATACAACCAGGCACCAGTGCAAACACCTGCAACAGCAATTCTCGAGAGGATTCAAATCCCTGTCAGTTTCCTCAATAATCACAGCAATCCCAGAAAGTACTTGGCAGCAGCAAGGACTTCAGGTCTTCAGGGGTGAGTTGTGCCCAGCATATGGTCACTGACCGGTGGGGGATTCACCACAGGAATGTCCAAGCTGCCGCCTTCTGCTTCTGGGGGGACCTCCCGCACATCGGCGATCAATGCTTCAGACCGCTGGAAGCCACCCCACTCAGCATCACCAATCGGACGAATGTCCATCCCATCCACGGCCAGCTGGACTTCAGTGCTATTGCTGGAAACCACGACTGATCTAGAGTCACATACACAGGCTTTGTCGACATCATCGTCTGACGCATCAACATGCTTTGTCAAGGGAGGGGAGTTGTCGGCACCGGAGCATGATTCAGATCTCTCTTCACATACTTGCTTTGTGCTGCTTTGCTCTCTGCATTAGTACGGTTTGTGTTTTAGTCATTACCAATGCTTTGATGTAGAACTCCTGACAGGTACATCTATATTCTACGCAAATGCAACTTCTAACTTTATATATGTAACAGGCATGAAAAGACAAGAACCTCTGGATTTGCGATTGGAGAACACCGACGAAGGCTAGAAGCTCCTCTTTTTCTTTCTCAACGGCTTGTAACTTTTCAGAAGATTCCTTTATCCGAGCTGCAGCATCTGCTTCGGATACCCTTACTTTCTCCTCTGCTCGGGCAATAGTTGCTTCCTGTATCACCGCTTGCTCTCTAGCTTTTCCTAGTTCAGTGCGCCACATATGAGCCTCCTGAAGTGCAGCGTCTCTTTCCTTCACCAATTGGTCCTTCCCTTTGCTCAGGATAATTACCTTTTCTTCAGATTGTCTTAGCTGCAATATTCATAAACCATAGTTTGCATCAGAACTCGGAGAACTAGAAAATCCAAGAAAAAAAATAAAAAAAATACCTTAAGCATGGATTGTTCCATTTGTTTTTCCATTGCTTGTTTTAGGCGCTCAATCTCCGAACACAGTAGCCGTCTCTGTTCATCCATTGTATGAGCTGCAGAAGCAGCAGCTTCTGCAGCCTCTGCAGTCTCTGTCAATTTGTCTGCTATTTCCTTAATTGTAGCATCCCGAGCACGAATATCCTTAGCCAAATGCTGCAACTCCTCATCTTTCACTTGGAGAGTTTCCTGAGGATCATTAACACAGTACACGAAAAATTGATCAAATCAATGCTCACAAATAAAATCAAGGATACCCAATTATGCACCTATCAACACATCCATGGAAATTATTGCACAAAGATGTAACCATTTGAAAAGTTTAGCAATGGAAATCAAGATTCTAGAGATTATACTAATCAGCATAAATTTGGAAGGATGCAATGCCATACCAGATATCACAACTGTTTTCAGCCTACCAAGAAAAGCCAACTCTCAACTGCATATAATTAGCAAGGAGCATTCTGTCCTGGCGATGAATTTGCTCTAAGTTTATTGAGAATATATAAATCTGGCCTAAGACAACCTAGCTAACATTATATAAACAGTATCAAAATATTGACTACAATGATGCATATGTAGTTTATGGTGACAATATATGCAAAAACCATGTAGGAAGATTACTGGGTCTGCGGATTGCAGCGATCCATGTGAAATTAGTGCAAGTGTGAATAGTAGAGTGCAGTTTGGTCCATAAGTAGGGACTATGCATTCAAAATACCATTTAAATTGATAAAAAGAACTTATCATAATACAAATATAAGAATAGTATTGAAGTAATGATTATCAAGAAGTAACTCATGGCAGCTCAATAATGAATCATGCAGGAAAATTCGCTTATGGTCAGACTTCAGAGCAACACGACTTAGTAAAAATTTGAAACAAGAATCCAAAGGAGAGATTTATCTATATTCACTGAGAGATGAATGCATACCTTCATGATGGTTAAATCATCAAGTTGGCCCTCATTCGAGTTATTTGTACCCAACCCAAGAGCTGCCCTCAATGAAACCTTCATTGCTGCTTCTATCTCCTTGGTGGCCTCCAAGGCAGTTGCGTTAGCATTTGCAACTGCAGTAGCAACTGTACCTAATGTAGCAGGAGATCCATTTCCAGCCAAAGAATTCACTGCCTCTTTATGAGCTCGTAGTACTAATTGAGTTGCACTGTTTATTAAAGATAACATCAACCCCGAACAGTCAGGATGCAGCAACAGGAATAAGAACTCCAATATTACAGTTCATGTAAAGGAGATTATATCATAGCACCAGAAATCCAGAACACACCAAACTAGCTGGATCCAGGAGTCCTAAAGTTGAAAACAGTTCATGAAAAGCATTCTCTTATTGTTAATTTATTACCGGGATAGAGTATTAACAGGGGGCATAGCTAGTGCAAATATACAAACTCTCATCATGAGCCATCTGATCAATCTAGGAATGCACCACATCATTCAGATCTTTATCATGGGAATGCTAGTTTGAAGTTTCCATTGGGAGTTGGGACAGTGGTGCTGCTAGCATCCCATGATCAAATGGGTGATAATCCTCCCTCACACTGATTGGACGGCTCATGTTGGAGTTTGTGTTGGCAACAAGTTGAGGGTTTGCATTAGATATTCCCCTATTAATATAAAAATAATAGGGGACCATAGAAAAGAAAATTGTAAACGCCTGTACAGCCAGTCAACAGTAAAACAGTATAGAGAATATAATAATATTTGACAAGTCATGGATCAGAAAGCTTACTGCAATGTAGATACCCAAGCTTTTGCCGCACTAGGAGTTTCAGCACAAAGGAAGTAATCTTTTTTCTGAGGAGTTCCAATGTCTAACTAGAGTAAAGGAATACTAAAACCTAAAGGCATATACACTTCTTAATAAAACATTAAAGCTCTTTGAGAATCGTCATATAAGTTTATAGGATACAGAAACAGCAGCTGTCATACTTTGGCATCCCTCTGTAACAATTTGAGAGGTAGTTATATAAACCTTCATAGTTAGAAACATCATACGAAAAAAATATATGTTCAGGCGGTAATCTTACTGAAAATTTACAGGTGACAAAGTAATGGTGCTTGAAGCATCAAATAGAATGGTGCCTTTAATGGCAGTTTCATTCCTCCGAATTCTGCAACAACAAAAAAAGTCACTGAATACCGAGATAACAATAGGAATTTACTTGGTATTCTCAGTTACAAAACATTGAAGGTTTCATACTTGTATTCCATCTTTCCGGACGTTGGGTCCAATATTACCCATCTTTCGTTCCATTTCCTCAGCTATTTGAAAGAAGATTATAAGAGTTCAAGAGGTGAAATTTCTAGGTAAAATTTCGAAGGTAGAAAGCTGATCATCAGGAAACTATATTCATCACGGTCCTCCGATTGCATTCATTTGAACACAGTTGATCCTAGGTGAATCATTAAACTGTGTTTTCTATGCGAGTGAAGATCCTTATACTCGTGGAATAAGATTCGCTTGGCTTCCCTTCTCTCCCCGCTAGAATCAAATATCAGAACACACTAATGGGTGCACAGGGACACAGGTCAATACAGTAATCCTAGCTTCTGCTTGCCAAATCTCATATAATCCCTAGTATCCCGATCAAATTATACCAAGAAATTGAACAGGAAAGCCACTCTCATATAATCAGACCAAAAGTTTCCACCACCAACCACGCCCACACATCAAACAACTCATACTAACACCAAAGTCGAACCTTTCGACGCCTAAACCCCACATTACACCAAATCTATCACCGAAATCGAATCTTTAAGCGCCTAATTAACCCCACATAATCCATTACCCCCAAAACGATCGGCGAGGCCAACAACCATCGCACATACCGTCTCAGATCGCTTCAGTAGGGGGCCCTGCAGCAGGTACCTCCCGGACACCGACGACAGCTGCCGCTTCACCTTCTCCAGGCTGCTCTCCGTGTCCCTAACCCTCTGCAAAAATTTCACCAAAAATCACCAAATTTTGGAAAAATTCAGAAGTATCTGGACTGGGGTGAGGCTGGTGGGCGAACCGGGGAACTGCCGTTGGTGGCCATGGCGGGAGGGGCAGCTGTGGAGGTGGCAGCGCTAGGGTTTTGGGGTGGAGACCAGAGGCTGGAGACGAAGGCGACGGCCGGTAGGTGGTGGGTTGCGGTGCGCGACCGGCCGGTGGGGGACGTTCAGAAATCAGATCGCTGGAAATTTCGCTGCCGGAAAAGCTTCTGCTACGCTACCCGGAGCTACCCGCGAGCTGTTGGCCATGTAGCGTGGGCCCTGCCAGTAGCCGGCTGCTTGCTTGTGGGGGCACCGTAGGATTGCTCGCTGTCTTTTGTGGGAGCTTGTCCGGATGCATGGGAAAATAAATCTTGTGGGACGGGGCCTCGGGAAGACCCTCGCATCCGCCGTCTATCTGCTACAGTGGATGGATCGAACGGTGTAGGGGAGGGGCCTCACTCCCCAGAGAATTTGCTTCCGATGTATGGCTTTCCACGCTAGTAAAAAATTAGTAAGCCCGTTAGAACACTAGAATTTTTCAGCTAAGTTTCATGTTCAGGTTTCAAGCAACGTTTAGCAAGGTAAGCTGTTAGACCATGTTATATCATTAGAATATATTTTCAACGGTATAGTAGTTTCAGAATGTTTCATCTACATAAAAATTTCATTAAAGTTTTAGGTTTTGGATTTGAATTTCAGGTTTCGAGTTTGAAGTTTCAAAGCAGGTTTCACCGTCGTGAAAAGTTTTAAAAATGTTTTAGGTTCCGAGCTCGATGTTTCAAGCAGGTTTCAATATATTTCGTGAAAATTTCATGCAACTTTCAACACGTTTCATTAAGTTTCAGAAAAATATTTCAAAGTTTCATGCATCTTTCAGCGAGTTTCAACGAGTTTTTTCAGCTAAGTTTCGTGTTCAGGTTTCAGACAACTTTTAGCGAGTCTATCACAACCTCAACCACTTATTAGTAGAAAATGTGTGAAACCTGGATTTTTAAGGGGACGAATGAGCCTTCGTCCGCCGGCCGTCGCTTCTTGAAATCCTCTTTCACTACTGCCCTGATGTGTCTTCACCACATGGTCACCACTCACCAACCACGCCCTCCTCATTGCTACATTACGACATTATTGCCGACCATGTCATCGTCACTCACCATACCATATCACATGTTTTTCAGTGGAAAAATTCGAGATTAGATATGTTTGTTTGAGACACGAGAATTTTACAGTTTTTTTTTTCTGAAATCTCACGAGAAACAGAGCAGTTTCCTTCAGATTTCCTACGCAACTCTTGTTACAACAAAAATCACCAGTGTATGATCTCTTCTTCTCAATCAAACCCAACTTGTGCCGAGTAGAGACCAGAGGGCGTCGCTGTTACCACTATCTTAAATTCTTAATTGGTGGCACCGTCCGCGCCGATGGAACCAAGCATGGTTGATCTGGTCAACCAAGCAGGAATGATCTAGCCAATTGCCGTGGACCAGCCGTCGCCATTGCCGCCGGGAGGCTGCCGACACCGACAGGTGAATGTCGTCACGGGCGATCGATCAATTACCATATCAATTGTAGCCGGTCGTCTCTCAGATTTGATTAATACATGGATCATATATATTATCGCGCAGTGCGATTTTGGTTTGACTAATACATGGATCACATCTTAACACATTCATCTTACGGAAAGTAACATCAGCTAAACATGAAAGTTTAAAGGGATGTGATTGTTGTGGCTAATTCAGTTTCGCGTTGATCCTTTAGTTGCAGTTTTTATCTTCACATTAATCGGGCAGTGACTCATGAGTTTACTTGCAGTTTTCAGCTTCAATTTTAGAAAAATATAATGAAAATAAGTGGAAAGATAATTTTGAGTATGTGTTTGTGTGGAAAACTTTTTAAAACTGATTTGTGAACTTTTGTACAAATCAAATAGTGAAATTACATGCAAATAGTAACTTATAAGAATTTTTTAGAAAATCATAGAACATATAAAATCCAGAAAATTTTACACACAAAACTACACGGAGTCATAAGGCCCCACAAAATTTTTCATAAATTTTGAACCCCGTATGAAAAATTCAAAAACCAATTTTTAAATTCCCGCTTGCCGTTGGGCAGTAACTGTCGCGGCCCATCTCGCTCGCGCCCGCTCCAGCCCCCACAAAACTACACGAAGTCATAAGCCCCCCACAAATGTTTTTTATAAATTTTGGACCACGTTTGCTAACTACAAAAAAATTGAGAAACACTCGGCCAGTTTGAAAAATTCAAAAACCATTTTTTAAAACTCCCGCTCGTCGTTGGGCTGTAACTGTCGCGACCCATCTCGCTTGCGCCCGCTCCAGCCCACGCCAGCACCCCACTCCCGTGCTCGCTGACACGCCTAGCTCGCGTGTCAGGACCCTTCACCCACCTCGCTCCCACGCCCGCGCGCTAGCACGCCTCATCTGCTCCACCGCTCGCCCGTGGAATTCGACCACTGCCCACAGTTTTGACGCTCACCTGCCCCCATCACCTCCGCCTGTCGTTGTCCATGCTAGCTGCCCCGTCGAAGCACTGCTATCTCGTATCGATGACGATACTGAAGCTCGGCGCGAGAAACCCGTACGCCGCACCATTTTCTCGCCACTTCTCTCGCGCCATTCTTGGTTGCATTTAAGCCCCTCATCGCATCACAAGCCCCTCAACTCTCCATTATTGCTTTTCGCACAGAATCAAAGCACCTTGTGCTTTACTTCGCTGGGAATGAGAGTGTCGTTCTCGACGCCGGTGAGCAAGCCTCACACCGCTATTTGCTCTGGTGAGCTTCCTTGCCCTCGCCACCTGCGTTACCATTTGTCTCTTACCTCATTGATACTCCTTCTTTGCTTAATGTAGCTCCAGGAACCTCGTAGTGTGATCGTCGTTGTCATCTTCTTCGTCTCCGGCGCACATCCTGTTTCGGACCTCCGCGTTGTCGACGCTCTAGTGAGCTTGAACCTCATCTAATCATGTTCCATAGTCCACTAATGCTTCTTCCTTGCTTCATGTGGACCCAAGATCAGGGAATCGCCATAAACGATCTCTCCCCCCAAAATCGGATGCCACTTATTCCTTTTCTGTTCGCCGTCACTCCGGTGAGTCCTTGTTCGATTCCTAGCTCCTACATCATCCTTAGGACCTCAGGGATCTAATGCGCTGCTTCTTGAAGCATCCCCATCACCATAACGCTCCAACACAGTGAGCCACCTCTGTGGCACCACTGTTCAACATCGACACGCTTCTTCGGCATCCCCCTGACGTCATCTACACCCTTGGTGACCTCCGGATAGTCCTCCAGTGCTTCTACGCTCGTTGAATCAGTATATTAGCTAGCGTGACCTAGACTTCATCATGGCTGCCCATGGTGCCACCGCGGGAAGCGTTGTTGCCATCGCTCTGGTGACCATTAGTCTCTAAGCCACTTTCTATAGCTTTGTAGTTGCACCTAGAGTTAGTGCACACTATCTTTTGCCGCCAATTGGCTCCAATTGACAAAACCATTTCGAACCTGAGGAGCTCCGAAGCTTATCGTCAACATAGCACCACCTACGACCGTCTCTCCGGCACCCCACCACCACCACCCGGTGGGATCATTGTCGAGAGGGGAGCCCATTTTGCCCATCCTCGAGCTAAGTCGTTGAGACGTTCATCGTCGGCGAGCTCGCCATGGGCCCATGGCGCTCGGCCACACGCAGCTCTATTCCTTTCTCAACTCTCTCGTTGACAGTGGGTCCCACTCGGGTTGAGTATTAGCTTACCACTAATGATGGTGGTTAAGGAAAACAAACCAATGACGTGTGGGACCAGCTACAAATCTAATTGAAAATCTAATTTAAAACGTAATTAGAATATGTGTCAACGACATGTGGGACCGCCCTTGTTTTAGTTTTATAAACAAAATCTAAAAAAATAAAACTATTAGTTACTCACAAGTAGGCCCACATTTTAGTTAATAAAATTCAGATAAATGAGAAAAAGTCTCACAATTGCTTAACCGGGCTCTAGGTTTACTAAAATTTAAAAATAGATAAAGGTGAGTCCTTGTTCGATTCCTAGCTCCTACATCATCCTTAGGACCTCGGGGATCTAATGCGCCGCTTCTTGAAGCATCCCCATCACCATAACGCTCCAACACGGTGAGCCACCTCAGGCACCACTGCTCAACATCGACACGCTTCTTGGGCATCCCCGACGTCATCTACACCCTTGGTGACCTCGGGTAGTCCTCCGGTGCTTCTCGCTCGTTGAATCGATATATTAGCTAGCGTGACCTAGACTTCATCATGGTGCCCATGGTGCCACCGCTGAAGCGTTGTTGCCATCGCTCGGTGACCATTAGTCTCTAAGCCACTTTGCATAGCTTTGTAGTTGCACCTAGAGTTAGTGCACACTATCTTTTGCCGCCAATTGGCTCCAATTGCGAAAACCATTTCGAACCCGAGGAACTCCGAAGCTTATCGTCAACATAGCACCACCTACGACTGTCTCTCCGGCACCCCCCCTACCACCACCACACGGTGGGATCATTGTCGAGAGGGGGGCCCATTTTGCCCATCCTCGAGCTAAGTCGTTGAGACGTTCACCGTCGGCGAGCTCGCCATGGGCCCATGGCGCTCGGCCACACGCAGCTCTATTCCTTTCTCAACTTTCTCGTTGACAGTGGGTCCCACTCGGGTTGAGTATTAGCTTAACACTAATGATGGTGGTTAAGGAAAACAAACCAATGATGTGTGGGACCAGCTACAAATCTAATTGAAAATCTAATTTAAAACGTAATTAGAATATGTGTCAACGACATGTGGGGCCGCCCTTGTTTTAGTTTTATAAACAAAATCTGAAAAAAAAATAAAACTATTAGTTACTCACGAGTAGGCCCACATTTTAGTTAATAAAATTCAGATAAATGAGAAAAAGTCTCACAATTACTTAACCAGGCTCTAGGTTTACTAAAATTTAAAAATAGATAAAATATTGAACTTGAATTTTGGGATGTTTTGAAATGATGGTCCGAGAGGTTTACTTATGTTGTTTTGTATAAAAATAAAAATAAAAAACTTAGCTTGTGATGCAGGCGAGTTATATTATAATTTGATGAGTGTGAGAGGTGTATCTCATAAGTAGATAGTGGAAGATCCTCGTCTGGGTCAATTAAGGATCGAACACCAGTATATCCGACCTAAGCGTAAGCGTATAACCACATGTGCTAGTATGAGACTGCCTTAGCTAATTTAGTCATCAAAAATTAGCCTTACACGTTGGTGGGTCATGGTAGTGCGAGTATAACCGGTGTAGGCATGTTCAAAGGGGCTCCCTTCACCGAAGAGGATTCTACATGCTGCGGTGTAGGCATGTTCAAAGGTCATGGTTGTGTCTAGAGGAATACCAGTGAAATAGCCTCTTCATGCGCTCTCCTAGCAGCCATGCTTCTTGAACTTACAGGCTCGATAAAATTGGTTGTGCCTACTGTCTCATCCTCCTCATGTTGCATGAACGACCCTCGAAAAAAATATTATGCTTCGTGATGGGCTTAGTTTCTTTCTTAGGTGGATTCGTCGTCTTCTTCAAAGCAGCCACATCAGAGACAAAGGAATACTAACATTAGATCGCCAAGAATAAATAGAAGATCTACAAGCGCACTTGAAAATCTACAATATTTCTTTAACCAAATGCGCCCTTCAAAGTAGCCGCATATGTATTAGAAACATTGCTCACTACAAATAGATCTAGATCTAAGAGAACGACCAGATATTTACTAGTGCATATCACATACTGTTATTGTTAAGAACCGTCTACGATATGTATTACATATGGTTTTCAATAAATACCGACTATGATAATTCAGAGACCATCGATGATATCGTCACATACGGTTCTTGTTAATAACCGTCTGTGATAATTATCAAAGACGGTTTGTAACAAGAGCTACTAGTGAGGCCTACGATTATCACAGATGGTGGTTATTTAAAACCGTCTATGATACGTATCATAAACGGTTATTTTTAAGAACGGTCTATGATATGTGCAATTAAATATCTGGTCGTCTCGACTCCAGACAGATTTGTCTATAGTGATATCTGTCTCTGATATGTGGCTACTTTGAAGGAGGTGGCCGGCTCTGGGGCGTTTGGTGAAAGAATTAATACAGTAGATTTACAAGTATACTTGTAGATCTTTTTATTCTTGGTGATCTAAGGTTGGTATTTTCTTCTAATTATATGCATTATAACTTAGAGAGATCGATGATAGCTAGGTTTATCATCCAAGGAGGTTATTGGCAGTTAAGATTTACAACAGAACAATGAGCAGCATGTATATATACATTGACTTGTCATGTATTGTGTAAAATAATCTGCTTACATCATAGTGAGCCTCAGTTCTGACTATGTCAAGTGGAGGAGGAGGGAGGAGAAGGAAATAAGGAAGAAAGATAGGTTGGTCAATAGAAAGAGATCTCGAATGATATTTGGGTTCTTCATGGTGAGCTTCAAGGTTAACAATCTGCAATCCTTTATATTTTGCCCTGGGTTAATCGTTATTCAATTTGTAGTATGTTTCGTCTATAGGAAGAGTATGTAGTTGCATGCATTAATCTAATTTGTTATATGTGTAGCGCAGATGTACCGAAGCTGGATGTACATTGAGAACCATATGAGTGAAGAGTACATTGATGGCATGTCTGCTTTTAGAAGAGCTGCCGAGCAAGATATGTTGAAGAAGGGGATAAAATTTATGTACTATCCATGCATTGATTACGATAATCTGAAGATGTTTACTAACCCAGCGCAGATCGAAGGGCACTTGATTCAAGGGTTTCAAAAAGGAGTTTACATGTTGGACCAGTCACGGTGAAGATCATATTATACCGGTAGGTAGTAACATCGTCGAGGAAGAAAACGATATGCCGTCGGATGTGAACTGGGCTTTCGATGAGGGTAGGTCACGCGATGACAATCTAGATCAGATGCCACGTGATGCAGAAGGAGACTATAGGAGAGAGAGTTTGTAAATTCGATGGCTTAATAGAGGATTCAGCAAAACCTTTGTTCCCGGGCTGCAAGCCGGAATGCACATAGTGTCATCCGTGCTTGAACTACTTAAATTGAAGGCAAGCAATGTTTGGTTCGACAAGAGTTCCACGACGTTACTAGGTCTCCTAGCAGACATCCCTCTAGAGGAAAACGTGTTGCCCAAAACCACCTACCAAGCCAAGAAGGTTCTTTTCTCCATTGGGAACGGAAGTATAAAGAATACATGCATACCCGAACGATTGTATCCTCTACCGTAAAATGTATGCAGACATGCATGTATGTCCGGTGTGTAAAGCATCCCGATACAAGCGTAAGAATCACTCCGATGACGGCGAGGGCATCAAGGTGAAGTAAGGATCTCCTGCTAAGGTGTTGTGGTGTCTGCATGTAATTCTCCGTTTGAAGTGTTTTTTGCCAACCGAAAGGAGGCAAAATTGCTGCATTGGATCTCCGAGGAAAGTGGTACCTAAGTGACATGTCTGAGGAATATCAAAATGTTTGTGGGCCGAATGACTATCACGGCCATTAGTCTCTCTAGGGTCCCTCTGCTTCCCATAAAGCAGTGGTAGCATTCCAAACCACCTGCGGTATACTTGCAAGGGAATGGGTCCCCATCACCACACAAAAATAGAAGGATGTGATAGACATAGAGAAAGCACAATTCTTGACTGAAATTACAACATCGTTCGAGATCCCACTAGAATTCTCTGAAGTCTTGCGAGAGAATGCGTTCCTCGCGATGGAACACGCTTGGAAGACCTTCAAGAGCAAGTTTGTCACGGAGTAAGTGAACAAGGATCGGATACCTTGCACAAAGTATAGTTTCATGTCGTCAGATACCTGAGACGCCTTTGTGCGGATGAAGACGATGGACAAATTTCATAGTAAAGTGCGGCACAGGGCTATCCAGGCACAAAACATTCGCCCCCCATGGACTCAACACCGCTGGGTACACAGGTAAAATCTCATGATGGATGAGTGAGGACGATGTGGCAATCCAATCGGAGGTCTCCCCGCTATTTGCTGGGATCACAGACGAGCGCGCCCAAAACTGGTTAAGAGCGCGGGCCTCAACCACGTCATCGAGCGCCATCTCTTTAACAAACCCGACAAATGAGGGAGTGTCCCAACGACTGGTAAGATATGTCGAACTACCTACTTGTTAATAAGTCCATAACTTCGTAGGGTTTAAAATAACATAATAGCATCTTGCAACAAACATTGAGTACCCAATCTTTCCAAGGCTCTTTCGAAGCAGTCAGGGAGAAGGATATACCATCCACAACACTGGGAAACAAGGAGCACTCGGGTCGCACACGGGGCCTTGGGGTTTACATACATTGGAGCATGGATTCCCACATGGCTGCGAGGCGTATAGGAGTCGGAAGAGATCCATGGCCGAGCGTGAGAAGCAGTGGAAAGCGAAGGTTACTGCACAGATTACTATACAATTTCAAGCATAAATAACAACATTGTAGGAACAAATGAATCAACTCATCAACCGGTCGCAAGACGCTTTCGTGATTTTGGGAGCCAGTCCCCCTCAACATTGGAGTAGCGTCGCGTCCATACTTGAACTTCCTAAAATTGGCGATGCCCAATTCCTTATCGACCTCATTCAGGTAATGTATATCTCTGGGATGCTCCAAAGATAGACCTGCAGGACACCTTAGCTAATTGTGTATCATTTTATAGGTGCCCACGCCCTGCAGCTCCAAGTGAGGCTGGTTGGATCCATTCCTATTAAGGCCGGTGGGAGGTGGTGTTTCCGTGCCAGAAAGGGATAGTGGTGCACGGTGCCCAGCTGGCGCAGAGTTACGCCAAGGTCTAGGTGGACATGGTTCATGATAATTTGATATCCATCATGGTGGAGAAGCGCCCGAATGAAGACATCATAACACTAGAGGATGCCTTGCACACTTTTGTCCAGTGGTCCCATAAGGGACATCGCCTTGGACCCTGCAGTGCTGCAATTTCCACACGGCCATGCCTCGATGACCCCTCCTCAACCCCCGCTTCAAAAGGCATCCGTATTCGGTACCATGGAGACGGCGCCAAAGACACAAGAAAAGTGTGTTGAGTTGTCTTCCAGTAAGACAACTAGCACGCGAGGCACTAAGACCAAATCGAAGAAGATTAAGGCGCCTCGCAAGCCCGGGACATTCTCGCTCGGAATGTCGTTGGTCTCCGACACAACATTACGCCATATTGGTTTGGCTTGCCAGAGTTTGCATGTCTGGTACATGCGGTAGACCGACGAGGCGAGGGAAGACTAGACTACTGGATTCACCGTCAGCTACACGAACAACCATTTCCACCATAAAGCGGGCTACTTCGTTGTTGTCTTTGAATACTTATTTGATCTATTCAATCTCGACGCCCTCGACGCCTCACTTCTACAATGTTGGACACTATAAGTGTGTACAATCAAGTTCTACATTCATGCAATACTGATAAATATCATAACTCATTACTTATGTATAGATAATGATACAAGAAGCCCGGCGATCGCGACAACCGGTGGGTTTCTCGACCCACATTTGATCTTTGCGCAATGCATCATCAAAGACACAACCCATGTCGAGAAGTACATAACCAAGGGATTGCTTACTCACCGTGACAAGTACTACATACTTGTGTCCTATAACCAGGGGTAAGTGCTTCATAACTTTTTGTACAAATTTCATTTATTCTTTACACAACACGAACTTAGATTTAATGACTAAAGCGACATACAAGAGTAGGTAGCATTGGATCTTTTTAGTCATTGTGCCAAAGTGAAACACGATAATATACCTTGATTCCCTAATCAATAACAACCACGACTTCACCTTTGTGCAAAAAGTACTCGACATGTATGCTAATTTCCTCCATACGTAACTCTATTGTAGTCTTCCTTCGTTTGAAATGTCCGAGAATAACCTTTTGGAATCATGTAGGTCGTTTAGCGCCTATGTTGCCGGTGGAGGGACACACAAGGAGCTAGGAGCCACACTGCGACACAGGATATGATTTCTGGTACCCGCTATAGCACAATAACCCTATATCACACTTCATAACCTAGCCTCTCGAACTGACTATACACATATACTATATCACACTTCTATTTTTACAGTGCCACCAACAACTACAACAAGGCAACGTATGTGCATTCTACGTTTGTCGTTATATGTTGGAAATCACGAGGGCTAAGACGAAGGATCTAGATGTTTGTCAGTCAATCTCGCAATAATTATTTAGTAATTATGAATTTAAATATGCATACTTACTACTTTACTCTTGCTAGCGACAGTGCATGAAAATATCAGAAAGTGTCATCCATCTGGACTTACTTATGGACGTTCGAAGACTGCTCGCCATCTTCATCATGGGGAGATCATTAATCAGAGTGGAGAGTTTCACCCCAGTGACACCAATTTATTGTAATTCACTTTGAGTTGTAATCAAATCACTTTGTAATTGATATTGAGTTTGTAAATCACTTTGAGTTGTTCTATATCAAATCAATTGTGATATATATGTTTTCTACTTGCTTATTTTTAGAGGGCCTGGCTAGCATTACCTGAGGCTAGCCGACAAATCAAAATATTTAGGTATGGAACGAACTATCACAAACGGTTTTGTGGAATAAACCGTCTGTGAATGATAATCATAGATGACTACTACTAACAACCGTCTGTGATATGTATCCAATCATGGACGGATACTACTAGCACCCATCTGAATATGTATCCAATCACAAACGATTACCATCAACAACCGTCTTTGATATGTCGCATATCACATATGGCTACTATCAAACCGTCTGTGATTTTCTACATATCACAGACGATTTTTTATGAAACCGTATGTGATAGTAGGCATTCACAGACGTTTTCTACTAAAAACCGTATATGATATCTCAGATATCACATACGGTTTTTGGTACAAACCGTTTTTGATAGTAGGCTTTCATAGACGGTTTCAACAAAAAACTTGTGTGATATCTGAGACATCAGAGACGGTTTTTTTAGAAATCGTCTATGAAGTTCTACTATCACCGACGGTTTCCACCAAAAACCATATGTGTTGTGACTTTCATAGACGGAGCACAAACCGTCTGTGATAATCGCCTGTTATCACAGACACATAGATTCAAACGGTTCAAAAACTGTCTGTGATGATGTTTGGAACCGTCTGTGATGATCCTCTCTGTAGTGTGGTGTATGCCAACGTTGTTGATGTGTGTACTAGCCACCGATCTTGGGACTAGTAAGGTACACACACGAGGGCTTCGGGTATTCTACGCCTGGGGTCCGATAGCCATCTACCCCTTGGATAAATATGTACACATATATAAGTAAGTTGAAGGATCTTTAGATAATTAGATTATTTTGTTTATGGTTTACGATAAGATTCTACATTACTCGTTGATTGGATGCAAATTATGTATGAAATTTTTATTTGTATGGATACTTACCTTATATACATTGGTGTTCTAAGTTTATAATTTATTTTTATTTTATTTAAAATCCGTTATAACGCAATGACACTCGGTAGTATTACGTGATACCAGCCTCACCAAACGATTGTTGCTTAATTTGCCCTAGCTAGCTAGCTCTCTGTTTTCTTAACCTTGGACTCCTCACATGCATTAATTAGGGCCAGGAGCAAGATAGTCAAACCCTAACAGGCTCCTAAAACACCAAGTCAAAACCCGCAAAAAGTGTGTGTGTGTGGGGTGGAGGGCGTGATGAAAAGGCATGCATAAAGAGCCAAGCAGATGCCCCTTTTCCCCCTCATATCATCTCCTATCTTAATATGCCAATGCCAGCCCTGTGATTCTACATTTCTACATGCATGAAGTAGTTATTGCTGGTACTCTGTTGTGCACGGATCAAGATCCTCTGCTCCACCGTAAGGATCACTACGAGTGAATAATTGTAGCACTGTAAAAATAATATCATATATATTGTAGCGAATGATTTACTTTTAATACGTGATACACAGCCACCCCCACTACAAAAGCTAGCATCACCTAGCTGCTCCTGCTAGCTGATATATAGCTCCCCTCTCCTGTACGTGAGCTGTGATCGAGATCTCACCATGTCATCACCATCAAATAATGCCTCCTGATCTCATCAACACCACTCACCAGTCACCAGCAGCTAGCTAGTCCACAGCCATGGACACCAAGGGCGGCTCCGGTGTCCTGCTGGACCAAGAGGAGGAGGAGGCCAAGAACACCATGGCGGCTGTGGTCGCGAGGGAGTACCGGAGGGGGAACTGGACGCTGCCGGAGACGATGCTGCTGATCGAGGCCAAGAAGAGGGTGCACGATGACCGGCACCCGGCAGACCAGGGCCTGGCGCGGTGGCGGTGGGTGGAGGACTACTGCTGGCGCGGCGGGTGCCAGCGGAGCCAGAACCAGTGCAACGACCGGTGGGACAACCTCATGAGGGACTACAAGAAGGTGCGCGCGTACGAGCACGCCGGCGCGGCGGGGAGGGGTGGCGGCGGGCTAAGCTACTGGGTGATGGGCAGGGCGGAGAGGAAGGAGAGGAGCCTCCCCTCCAACCTCCTGCGCGAGATATACGAGGCCATGGGCGAGATCGTCGAGAGGAGGATGAGCTGCGGTGGCGGACGCCCCGGCGCCAGCGGCTTGTTCTTGGGCGCGTCATCCAGCCTCGTCGACGTCCCCATGCAGGCCTCCCCCCTCGCCCAAGTCCTGCCCCGACCTATCGGTACGCCTCCCACCCCCTCGAGTGATCTTGGCCGCCATTTCTTGTACTGATGCATGGGTACATGGTTGGTTTCTTGGCCAATCAAGACCAAGAGACGCACTGCAGCTCCGAGTCGCCGGAGAGGAAGAGGCATAGGCCGTCGCTGGGCGACCAACCCGGGAGCAGCACGTCAGCTCCATCAAGACACGGCGCCCATCAAGAAGTACTCCACGTCGACGATCATGGCGGCTACGAGAGCACCGACGACGACGACGAGGACGGCGCCGGCCTGAGCGGGGCGATCGACCGGTGCGCGGCGATCCTGTCGGGGGCGCTGGAGAGCCGCGAGGCCGCGGAGGACCGGCGGCACAGGGAGGTGATGGCCGTGGAGGAGCGCCGCAGCCGGGCGCGGCAGGCGCGGCGGGAGGCCGGCGAGCAGTGCGTGGCCGGGCTGGCCTCCGCCGTGAGCCATCTCGCCGGCTCGATGCTCGCGCTCGCCGCCAAGCACAAGGGCCCCGCCGCGCCCAAGTGATACAAAGCTCAGCGACGTCGGACCCAGACCAATCCAAGGAGGGATCTTTACACGCGCGACGGTGCTGCCCTGTGCACGCAGGCCGCTTCGATGGAGTGGTCGTCGTGCATCCTGCGCGCGTTGCATGCATGGCTGATCTTGTAGTAGCTAGCTCGAGATCAGTGCGTGCTACGACGACGACGGCGAGCCCGAGACGTGTGGGCTTTGCATGTGACTAGCTCGATGGATTTCTGGTTCTGACAGGTGTACGTAGATCGACTGGTAGCTAGGATTGATGCATGGTACGTAAGTAGATCTAGGTAGCTAATCGATCGCACGATCAGTTGGTAAATTAGTTTGTTTTGAAAGAATGCTCATGCCAATGGATTAATTCATTAGTTAACGGGTTTGCATTTACAAGTTGCCTGTATCTTGAACTCTAAAATATTTTCTTGGTCTCTAATTAGATTAGCTTTGAGATATATATGTGTTAAAAATATGACAGCTTAGATACAGACTTCCTCATTAAACAGTTGCTAATTTGCAGTGGTGTGTGAGTGCATGCATCAGGCTTTGACATGCAACTTCTGAAAATGTAGAATGCACTCTGGACTGAAGAAAATGTCATGTTTTTATTTAGTTAACATTTAACAATGGTAGCATTTCACCAAAACTGTTGCAACAATCGTTTCGATGCGCAATTCACGAGATTAGATGACTAGACTGGCTTAGTAATATCCTAGAATGTTAAAGTATGATACAAATTCGTTATCGTGTCTATGTCGGACGCGGCACATGCGCCGACTAGCGCCAGATGTGGCGTTGAGTGGCGCAACCGACTCTAATTCGGTTTTGTATTCTTCTATTACTCCTGTTCACTAGTCTATATATGTACCTCTATAGTCGCACGATCCACATACTTCGAAGTTCCTTATGCTTGTAATTTCTCCCTAAATAGTGATTTTCACATTCATGCGTCCATGGTTTTTTCCGCAAGGGTTTTCCACGTAAAATCCGTGTCTCCCGTTCCTTTGCCGTGCATTTTTATAACAATTAGTATCAGAGCTCTGGGTTTGAAACCCTAGCCGCTGCCTTCGGGAGGAGCAATCTGAACTTTTAGGGCAGCCATCACATGCAGCATCGACAACACGGTGTACAAGCGACGACACCATCGTGCGGCGTCAAGAGTGGTATCCATGAGGCCATCGTTGCTGCTAAATTGTTATTGTTGCTTCTTATGTTGGCGCGTTTCTAGGAGAGTTGTCAACTATTTACATCGGCTCGTATGAAGCAGGTCCAACTTCGTGAAGGAAACTGTTGAGGAACTGTCGCTGGCGAGTCCAGTCCGAGCGATTACCTCGTAAACAAACTTAGAATCATAAGAACAATGCTAGAACACAAGAACAGAATAATAGATTGAACACAAAGATATGATAGGACTTCAGACTTCTCTTTATTACTCTTGTTAAAACTGTATACAATGTTAGGGGTCTCCCCTCTTTTATATAGGCTATTGGATGGATGAGGAGCCCACCTGGGCCAGAACTCCTGGCATGGGCCCAGTTTCTTAACACTCCCCTTGGGCACTCATCTGTTATGTTCATATCTTATCAAAACTCCATAAAAACCCAGTGTAATTTTTTTGAAGAAAGAGTACATGATACACCTTCTGCTGTGCTGCACGAATTGCCTTATTAAAAACCTTAGCCGAGAAACTTCAGGAAAACTTGTCAAGGGAAAAAGAGTACAGTCCACCCAATTTTATTTAATCTCTAGTATTTATTCTTTGAGCACTCAATCTTAATCAAGCTTTAATAATGAGTTCGTGAATATTCTCGCGCTGAATTCTGCACTTCTCTAAGTCTCATCATTCCAATTCCACATATGCATCTTTCAAAGATAGACGCTGGAAGTTACTTAGTGAATAAATATGCAAGATTTTCACATGACTTAGTATGCAGTACCTTAATTTCGTCCATCTTTTGCAATTCATGAGTATAGAAGAACTTGGGGTTGATATGCTTTGTGGGAGGACTCTTCACATAACGCATTTGCACTTGTGCAACACAAGCTGCATTACCTTCATAGATAATAGTAGGGGTTTGCGCTGTATTCAACCCACATAACTGCTGGATGTTGTGAATCATCCGTCGAAGCTAAGAACATTCCCGTGAGGCCTCGTACAGCGCTATGATTTTCGAGTGGTTCGTCGAAGTAGATACAAGACTTTGCTTAAGCGATTTCTATGAAATTGCAGTTCCATCACACAGGAATACATAGCCTGTTTGCGACTTAGCTGTATGCGGGCCTGACAGGTACCTAGCATCTGCATAGCCAGTCATAGTTAGGTCTTGGTTCTTTCTATAGAATAGGACAAGATCTTTGCTTCCTTAGAGGTATCAGAAGATATCCTTTATTCCCCGCCGATGCCTTTTGATAGGTTCTGCATTATACCTTGCTAGTAGGTTCACGGCAAATGCAATGTCCGGTCTAGTACAGTTTGCTAAATATATGAGTGCTCCCATTGCACTCAAGTGCGGGAATTCCTGTCTCAGGACTCCCCCCCTCTTCTTTAGGTCTGTACGAGTCCTTGTCCTGCTGTAAGGATCTCCCGACCATCGGTACTTTCGAAGGATATGCCTTTTCAAAGCCGAACCGTTTTAACACTTTCTGAGTGTAGGATGACTGATATACTAAAATCCCTTCAGGGGTATGCTCAAGCTGCAAGCCTAGACAATATTTTGTTTTACCCAAATCTTTCATTTCGAACTCCGACTCCAGGTAAGAGCATGCTTTCTTAATATCTTCAAGGGTCTCGATGATATTCAGATCATCTACATATACTGAGATTATTCAGAATCCATCATGGGATCATCGTATAAAAACATAAGGACCATCCTCATTGTTCGTGTAGCCTTTCTTGCAGAGAAAGTCGTTCAAGCGATTATACCACATTATGCCCGATTACTTCAGTCCATACAGTGACTTTCTGAGTTGCATATTATACATATTTCTATTTGCTCTGTCTTGGTTCAAGATAGGGATACCTTCAGGTACCTTCATATAAATGTTTGAATCTAAGTTTCCATAAAGGTATGCAGTTACCACATCCATCAATTTCATTTCTAAATTCAAGTTTACTTCCATTGAGATTAAATATCTAAAGGTAGTTCCGCCCATGACCGGAAATAAGTTTATTCATAATCGACTCCTGGTCGTTGAGTGAAATCTTGTGCAACAAGTCTTGCTTTATGTCTTACAACTTCATTGTTTTCATTTATCTTTTGAACAAATACCCACTTATACCCTACGGGGTATACATGGGGAGGCGTGCGGCTTATAGACCAAAATACCTATCTTTTATTCAGAGATAATAATTCTGCTTCTATTGCCTTATTCCAATCTTCCCAATCTGATATTTTCTTATATTCAGCGAGCGATGCAGGCTCTCGATCAAGATCGATGATTGTGGCAATTTTCTTTGCAAAATAAACATCGATATTGGTTGTTGTTCTATTCATAGATTCTCCCATGGTCACATAATTTGTAGCTATTTCTTCATAGGGCGATACTTCTAATGCTTTTACTTGCTCACCACTGCTTTCAATTGCGGGGGCAAGTCACTTTAGTTTTTCAGCTCCGATGTGTGCGCATACATCCATGTTGATGTCTCCTTCCGTGTGAATATTCATATCCGGTATGCCTTTTACTGAAGGTTCCAAACTGATGCTAGGTCTCAACATGTTCCCCTTCTGATTATGGGAAACTTTAGTGATCGGCTTTGTCAAGTCCTTCTTATCCTTTTTCCCTAAGCGTCTCCGGTTACTTGGGATTCAAGGGGCTGGAGTTCTCGTTCTTTTGTTCTAAGGCCTCTGGATGGGATTAGGGATACCTTTAATTTTATTTTGTATTTCAACCCTTTTCAGTGCATTGCGTGTATGCACATGCGACTTGGTCACGCTCTTCAAATCACTAAAGTGGTCAGGCAGTTGATTCGCTAATACTTGCAAATCAATTATCTTCTGGACTTCTCTGTTTGTTTCACTAGTGCACGGGTCATGTGCATGGATTCCTGTGGCTTGCCACGTTTTTTCCTGATATTTTTCATCAAGGGGTTGATTTCGTCCCCCAATGATGGGAAATTATCCTCATCAAATATGTTGTCACCGAAGCGGGCTGTATACAAATATCCAGTCATGGAGTCCAGATACCTGATTATGGATGTTGTCTCATAACCAACATATATACCAGACTTTTTGAGAGGGTCTATTGCAGTTCGCTGCGGTGGTGGCATAGGTACATAAACCTTGCAACCAATCCTTCGTAGATGAGAGATTTTCGGAGCTGACCCTTGCACTAGTTGCATAGGTAAATGAATGTTATATGATGTCAGTCTAAAATTGATGAGAGTTGTGCGTGTAGGATTGCATGTCCCCAACATGTAGTTGGTAAATTACAATTCTGCAAGAGCTGTCGGGCAATAAATTTAATTCTTTTAATTAATGCATCTGCTAGTCCATTTTGGGTGTGGACATGTGGTACGGAATGCACAACGGTAATTCACACTACCATACAATAATCATCAAATGCCATTGAAGTAAATTCTCCGACGTTGTCCATTTTGATGGACTTCACATGATGACCAGGGAAATTATTCTTAATTTTGATTATCTGTGAGATCAGCTTTGCAAAACCATGGTTTCTCGTAGATAGTAAGCATACATGCGATAATTTCGATGAAACATCGATGAGCACCATAAAGTACCTAAATGGCTCTGACACAGATTGTATAGGACTGCAAATGTCCCCCTGGATACGGTACAAGATGCAGAGATTTCATCCTTTACTTTCAGAGTAGAGGGTCTAGTAATCAGTTTCCCGGTGGCACATGCGGGGCACACAAAATCTTTCTAATTCGAGAAATTATTTACATTGGCATTGTGTCCCTGAGAATTAGTAATTATATTTTCCATCATTCTAAGACTGGGGTGGCCTAATCTATCATGCTAGAGACAGAAAAGTTCAGAGCTTCTAAAAGTAGTTTTCAGGACAGTATAGGCTGCAGGTGTCTTAATGTGAGTGTGGTATAGCCCAGATTCATATGAAGGAAGTCGTTCTAATACCCTTTTCCTATTTTCTTCACGTTTTATAATGAGCAGGTATTCCTTACCATACTCTTCTTCAGTCTCTACGTGGAGACCATTAGCACGAATATTTTTAAAGCTCAAGAGAGTCCTAGTCGATTCCGGGTACAATAAGACTTCTTCAATAACCAATGTTGTGCCCATCGGGGGTATAATTGTGGCTCTTCTGGAGCCTATTATACAAGTATCGCTGTTTGCGATTGTCGTAAGACTACCAGCATTCTTGTTGAATAACTGATTTTTTTTGTCTCTCTCAATATGGTATTCGTTGTGCCGCTATCTGCTAAGCACACTTCCTCCATAGGGCGCCACACGCGTTCTGATATATAAAGTATTTATTAATATGGGGTAGGAAGCAATCCACACACATAAGTAAAATACTTCAAAACAGAATACAACTTGCTATTATTAATAAGGGAAAAAATCTTGCAGGACTCATCATAAGAATTTATTGCTTTGCTCTCCTAGAGCTTACAACCATTATTCAAAATTCAATGTTCTATCACAACCATAAGCTACAAATGACTATAAAATCTAAGTGCAATGTGTGCACTAGATTGAATTAGCGAAGTATAAAGAAACTTCTGCCTGAATCTGCATCATGTTCAACTTCTCTTCTTTGGCAACAACAGTTGCGACCGCTGTGATGTCCAAAGAATATGTGATGGGGGCTGCTACTGAGATATCTACATCCATGGGTGCAACCCATGGTTCTAGATCTCCTGTGCCTACAATGGCGAGGTGTGCCTCATGTTTTCCTTTGCCCTTCTTCTTAGCCTTGAAAGCATCAATCACATGCTGTGGCTCACGGCAAACACGTGACCAATGTCCCCAAGTGCCACATTTGTAGAAACTTTGACCCTGCTTACCATAGGGCTTCTCATGCGCTTCTTTTGTTCGCCCATCTTGGCTTGAGCGTTCTGCTTGGTTTTGTGACCCATGACCTTACCATTCTTGCATCTTTCTTTTGAGTGGTGCTTCCTCACCTTGTAGCTGCTTGCATTGACTTCATGTCCAACTTTGCTACTAGGCGGCTGTGAGATGTAGTTCTTTCTAAGAACGTCATCTTGAGCTTCCGCAACTTGCATGATGTCAATCAGTTCGACATACTCCTTGTAGTCATCCTGACGATAGTTGCGTGCGGATTGCACCGCGTTTGGGTGAAAATTAGAGAGAGTTTTATCGATCTTCTGCTCATCTGTGGTTACCTTACTACAGAGTTGAAGACTTGTAGAAATATGTGCAATGCAGAATTGTACTCCCCCGCGGTCCTGTAGTCAGCAAAACGTAGTCGGTTCCATTCTTGCTCTGCTCGAGAAAGAATGGTGTACTTCAGCTTCTCGATCCGCTTCTTTAGTGCGGTCCATAAAGCTATTGCATTCTTTTCTGCCATATACTCAGTCTTGAGCGTTAGGCAGAGATGGTATCTGAGGAAATGAAGCGCTTGATCATTCTCCTCAGCATTTGGAGTGATGTCCTTCGAGATGCCAAGTCCAATAGCAGCTCGGAGCTTCTTGGCTCCAAGTACGATTTCAACATCTGATGCCCAAGTGAGGTAATTGAGGTCATACTAGGCCAGCTCTTCGAACTCTCGATTCGTAATGCCAGTCATCTGCATATTCATGCAAAAAGTGCATAAGATTACTGTGAGTAACTTGCATAAAATTATTGTAAAAATTCTCATAATGTTCTCATATTTTTCTATGCATTTTCATGATTTACTGCAGTTTTCAGTGATTAAAAGCAATATAAACAATCACAAATAATCAAAATAGTAAATATAGTACATAAATTACATAAAAATAATAATAACAAAGTTAAACATACTTTAAATGCAAAAACTGAAATTTTAGGGGTTAAAACGCTAAATTTCAGTTCCGAGAAATTTTTTTGCATAATTTTCAGATATCTGAGGGTTTTTGTGTAAAATTTCCTTGTTCGCTAAAGAATATTGTAATTTTTTAGAATTCCAAGGGCTTATTTGCAAAATCTCCTTTTTCGGGTCGGGTCCATCCAGCCCAAACGCCTAGGGGGATTAGGGTTCCCCCTTTACCCTGCGCGTTTCTTGGCGGCGACGACTCCTGCGCACATCGCGGTCGACGCGTGCTAGCGCGGTGGCGCGACGGCGGTGGTCGTTGGCAAAGAAGGTAAGGCCGGCGGCCAGTCTGGCGCTCGAGGGCGTCCGGCCGGCAATGCATGGCGCGAGGTGGTCGGATCTTCGGCGAGCCGGTGGTGCGGTAACCTTGCGTCGTCGAAGAGGAGACGCGCGGTGGGGACGGCCGACGGCACTACGGGCGCGGGTGGTGGCGCCGTCTGCGGAGGCGGCCGGCGAGAAGACGGATGGTGTGGCGGCACGCGCCGGGCGGGACCGGTGGCGATGGCGTCATCTTCTACCCCTTCCCTTTTTTTCTTTATGTGATGCTTCGCTTGTACAGGGGGAACGCCGACGGTCGGTGGTGGCGGTTGCTCGGCCGAGTGGTGGCGGCTCCAGCCGAGCGCAGTGGTCGACGGTGACACGGCCTTTGGTCGGCGATGGACCGGCGACGCTGCGGTGAGCAAGCGGCGGCACGGCCGTGGGCGGGGAGGCGGCGCTGCAGGCGCACGTAGGCTCATGCTGGGGCTACAAGGAGCGACAGGGCGCTTCAAGGCGGTGCATCTAGGTGGCCAAAGGCGGCGCGGTGCAGCATGCGGCAGCAGCTTCAAGCCGATTGAAGGAGGGTGTGCCCATGCGGTTGTGGAGGCTCTAGGTTGTCAGCAAATTATTTTCGTGATTACTGTTTATGTGATATGCGATGTGTACTATTCATTCGTTGATCATGCAATTATCTGTGTACTGTCCATCCATACTAATAATGCAATTATCGTTCATGCAATCACCGATCGGCTTGGCTGGCGACTTTAAGTCGTCTCGCGGTAGTTTAGAATAAATTTGCAATTTTCAATCTACGGTACAATTGATATCCACTTTTTTTGTAATCTACCGATCGACATTGTGCTGGCAACTTCAAGTCGGCTCGCGGTATATTACAGCGGATTTGCACCGTAAAAAGCCAATCTAGAAATCAAATTTGCATAATTGAAGAAAATACGATTCAATCCACGAGTGTCGTTCTTCGACGGATACCTTTTCGATCCGATGAGAGTCGAACGTGCTGATAACGCATTGAGGAACCGTCGTTCGTGAGTCTAGTCCGAGCGATTACCTCGTAGACAAACTCAGAATCGTAAGAACAATGCTAGAACACAAGAAGATAATAAATGATTGAACACAGATATATGAGAATTTTATGTTTCTCTTTATTGCTCTTCTTCAAATTGTATACAATATTGGGGATCTCTCATCCTTTATATAGGCTATTGGAAGGCTGAGGGGACCAAGACTTCTGACTTGGGCTTGATTTCTTAGTAAAAACGACTAGGATTGGAAGGTCCAAGTCTCGACGGAAAATCATTCGAAGCGGCTGCTATCCGAAGCGGAGTGGCCGCAAATTGCTAAATTTGGAGTCAAAATCCTGTCATTGCTTCGATTAAGCTAAAGCCAAAGCCGAGACGCCCATGTCGCGTCAATCAAGGACAATGTAGAGTTTGTGGTTTGTTTTGCTTTGGGATGTTGTCCACCTAGAAGTGCAAATTGGTCTCCCATTGCTATGAGTACATGATATGTGTACTAGAAATCTTACCAGGTAAAAGGGCGTAGAAGTTCTGCGCCAAAAAAACAGGCTGTAGCGCGTCGTCCGATCGTGTCCCGCCCGCACGCGCGCCTGCTCGCCTGCCCGATTCCTCTCCGCGTTGCGTTGACCGCTCGATCGGCCAGGACGCGCGCGCCCATCGCTCCTCGCCCTTGAGGCCGGCGCTTCCCTCTACGCGCGTCGTATGTACGCGCGCCAGGCTCTAGTTTAGAACAAGTTGGCTTGCGCTTACTACACTACATGCACACTGAAGATTACTAGGGAAGCGAGCGAAGTTTTTGCTTTGCATGCGGAGAACGTGTGCCAAGAATGTTACTGCTTACTGCTACGCACGCACAAGGAATTGCACTCGGAGATTCTCAAAGCCTCAATTCGGAGATTTTGACTCACCTCGACTCCGTTCCGCGCCTCGAATCCGTCTCAGCACCGAACTGTGTTATACCTCGATGACTAATCCAGTACCGGTTTGTTTTTGTCATTAATCATTAGCGTTTTTTTCGATGATACATCATGTTCTACTGGTTATTGTGGCAAGATCCACACATATGGAGTTCAGGGCGGAGTTGCAGATTTTTTTCAGCACAACATTGTTATCGGTGTACAAGTGCAATTTCGTTTGAGTTTATTTGGGTTACGTTTGATCAAGGAGGTTTTGAGACTAGAAAAAAGGCCAAAAAATTCTTCCAATTCGGAAAGTAATGCAGGTCACACATGGTTCAATTCTGTTGAGGGGGACAATTGATTTTGTGTTTTTTTTACCATTTTGATATGTTGCAATATGGATTGCTTACACAACTGTTATGAGGTTTTGGCAACATTAATTATCTGGAATTTGATGACACCCTGATGGTAACTAGCATGGTAGTCTCAGGGATTCTGTTGTTTAATAGTGAAGGTTTTGCTCCGATTCCAGTTTAAGATGAAGGATTAGGTGCAAGGAGTTTACCTTTTGTGCGCATACTACAATGTTTGTCCAATAGCTTGATACGAGAGGTCTAATAAAGTTTCTGCTCTATTAACGACACAAAAGTACTTTTCATCTTGTCAGTTTTACAGGAGCAATTTTGACTATATCATGGATTTCAGTTACTTCTGAAGTCGGTAGTTTGATGTGCATTATTCACAAAATTTTATGTTTTAGGCGGAACATGTCAAATATCTATGAGATGAGTTCTTCGCTATCTATCTAGCGCCACAGGTGATGTTTTCGCTTATGTCATTTGATGATTGAACATTTATTTCAGGAGGTCAGTTGGACAAACTCAAACTTTGATGGGGGTTATAAACCATTGAAGACCAGATTTGTTCATTTGCTTTGTTAATAGCTATGTGTTTGGATCTACTAATGGTTTGCTCAATTTGGTTTCATTAGAAGCATTTGGATAAGACCGTTCCAGTCTTAATCGTTGAAATTAGTCCTATGGACTTTCTAGACACAAAGACTATTGATGGATACTTATTTAGAGGAGATTTAGATATTTCGGCTATACAAGCGAATTCGTCTCAATGTGAAAATTGTTAAAGTATAATACGAATTTGTTATCGAGTTTGTGCCGGACGCGGCACATGCGTCGACTAGCATCATATGTGGCATCGAGTGGCGCAACATATTCTGATTCGGTTTCGTAATCTCCTAGACTCTTGTTCCCTAGCGTATATATATGTATCCCTGCAATCGCACAGTTCAGATAACGTCGAAGTTTCCCGTGCTTGTAATATCTCACCAAATAGTGATTTTGCATTCATGCGTCTGTGGTTATGCCCACAGGGGTTTAATTACCAAGTAAAATCTGTATACCCCGTTATTTTATTCATGCTATTTTGTCGTGGGTTTTTATAACATGGAAGGTTTTAAAACTTGCAAGAGCGACTGGGCAAGTATAATTGCAAGGTAGTACCACAAACATACGTGTATCCTGACAAATTAAACGGCTAAACACCAGCAACCAGAAAGACGTTTATTTTCCGTAGGATTAAAAATACAAGCATGCACTTGGTGTCCTGATCTAAAGCTGTAAAAGCATACAAAAATGCTCATACTGTGTAGGATCGGGAAATATTGGTGGCATAGATGGAACAGTAAATTTATTCAGTGCCATCACAATCGTTTATGAGTTGTAAAATACTATCGCAAATGAGGTGAACTGGAAAATACTATAGCAAACACGAAAAACTTTGAAAAACACCATTGTCGTCATGTTTTTCGTCCCATTGGTACAATGACTCTTCTACCTTTACTCTTCTTCTATTTCTATTTCTATTTCTATTTTTTGCTAACATGTCATTCTACTGCCGCCCATGGTGAAGGACAGTGGTGGCAAGTCTAAGCTTGGGATAGGCAAAATGAAATGCTGTAATATCTATATTTTTTGAAAATAATTAATTTATTTGTATTTCAAAGATAAAAACTAAAATTGTGTTGAGAATATTTTAATTATGCTAAAAATACCCTATTTAACTACTCAATAATTTTTTTTAGAATTTGTATAGCTATCTTGCTATTTTTCTAGTTCAAAAATTATTTTCAGCTTTTATAACTTATTTACCGTGTAAAAATGAAAACCAAATTTACGTTGAGATTTTTTTTAATTAGGCTCAAAATTCCCTATTTAACTACTTTGACTTTTTTTTAGAATTTTAGAGCTACTTTGCTATTTTTCTAGTTTAAAAAGTATTTTCAACTTTTAAAAATTATTTACTGTGTAAAAATTAAAAACAAAATTTAAGGTGAAAATAATTTTTGTAGGTGAAAAATGTTTGAGGGAATTTCTATGAATTTGATTAGATTTTTTTTTAGCTTTTTTGGTATTTTTGCGGATTTAATCTATGTTTTCTTGAACTATTCTCTACGAGGGGTAAGTTGGTATTTATGAAATTTTTTGTCACTCTAAGAAATGCTTCAGCAGCTGTTTTGGATGGAAAATATGATGGTAATGATATTTTTCAGAGTTTTTCATGTTTGTGATGATATTTTTCAGTCAACCTTGTTCGCGATGATATTTTACAACCCGCGACCGATTGCGAGACACCGAACTAATTTACTCTAGATAGAACAGGCTAGCACATGGCAAATCCTATCATGAAATACTGTGGGAAAGCTCTAAGTAGAGACTATACATATGCCTGACAACCATATCTCGGACAAGCAGCTTTCTCATGCATGTAAGATCTGTTGCAGACCGTTAACTCGCTCATGCATGTAGTGAAAAACAGTTGATAAAGGCATCGATGATGGATCGATGTAGACTTACTACAAATAAAAAATGATGATTTATGTGTTGTTAATTAGGCTAGACATGCAATGCATATTGGTCGGCTGGAAAGGTACTCCACGGTGCTAATTAACGACCTTTTTTCAGCCACTTGGGACACAACTTTAGCTTCAAATAAGCACTAAATGTGAAGAATTCGTGGGTACCCCTATTTGTGCATAATATACCTTCAGCCAACATGCATGCTTGCTCATTCAGCAAAACTGCTAAAGTTCACTCAAGTCGCTATATATACTTGGGCCACCAGCCTTATCCAATATTATGGGAGCAAAAGTACATATAATCTGGGCTTGGAATGACCTCGATCAGAGATTTTTTGGCTTATTTATAGTACCTTTTAAGTGAAATTGTAAAAATAGTTCTCTACGGATGAAATGACAATAATAACATCTCTATCGCGCGAAAATACCATGACCGTGGCCTCCCGCGTACCCGGTGTGCAGTAGGTCACATGATGGCATGGCATTCGACGGCAGGCAGCCTGCCGCACATCCAGATCTTGTAGGGTCACCTGTCGGTAACCAAAAGCGTGGTAGGTCAAGTGCGCATGGCACCTGCCGCGAATTGGGTTGACGGTAGGTGACTTGTCACGATCGAGTGTGCGACAGGCCACCTGACGCGGTTTGGGTATATGGTATGTCCCTGTCGCAGGATTTTCGCATGGTAAAGGTGCTATTTCACTTTTAGAAAGTTATTCTTTGCTATTTCGCTTTAAAAGTATGCTAAATGAGAAGGAAAAAAAAATCCTTGGATCATATATATAATCCAGGAATCATAAACTCGGGGAGCAAAGTTTTCATGGATTTTCTTTTCAGATCAGATATGGTAATAACTGGGAGTAAAAAGAATAGCTCATACCAAGCGCTCCGGGGTCCGGCCAAGAGGAAGAGACCAAAAGAGATGGCCAACCAGCATGATCTGGGTTGCAACAATGATCAGAGGGGTCAGGAGCACTAGCAAGTTTTTTGTCCAAGTTCGTTGGTCAGAAGCCGGACAAAATTGTTACCACTTACCGGCCAGTGACAACTGGAGAAGCCAGGGAGTGGCAGCATCAAGAAAATGTGGAGGAGAGAGAGAGAGAAAAGCTACCACAGAGCAGAGGTGCTGCCTGCACTACACATGCTGGAGCTGGACAATGTGGTGCAGCCGTGCAGGTGGTGGTGTCATTGATGCTCGGGAACCAGAAGCACAGCAGAAAACACTGATGAGAGAGAGAGAGAGTGTGTGTGTGTGTGTGGAGAGGGAGAGAGAGAGATGTAGAAGAGATGCCTAGTTAATTATGAGCTGTTGTTCAGTGTTCTTGATGACGCAAGAGGACAGAGGAGTACTTGGGGCAGGGCAGCAGCTAAGCTAGGTAGCCAGGCTGCCAAGGCAGATGAAGACTGGAGAGTGGTCAAAGGAATCTCCCAGGACACTGCGACTGCATTGCTGCATTTGTGGCTGCTGCATGCCGCCTCTCTGCAATGGCAAATGGCAAATGGCAAATGGCACATCAAGCAACCTCTTCGAGGCCTACTATGGAGGCACAATATCTCATGCGTGTGGAGGTATCAGTGGACATATACACATTTATTGACCGTCCATCACAATACTGGCTGCCGAGATAACCCTCACCTCCCACTTAGCGCTACTTTGCAGGAAAAAAACCACCCAAATTTTATCTCTCGTATTTTGCCTTCCCCCCAGCCGTTCGACCCTTCCCCCAGCCCCCACCCCGTGCTAGGGTTTGAGAGCGCCGCACCACCCTCCTACGCTGCCCCCTGTGCCACACCGCCTGCGCCGAGCCCCCTCCTCTGCATCGAACCCCTGCAGTTTGTGTTAGTATATTATGGATTACATATGTTTTGCGCTAATTATGGTTGCTAATGTTGGCTATACAGGGAGTTTGTCAACTGCGTGAGGTGCATTAGGATCTTGTCGCCTCAAGAAGTGCAACATATGAGCTTGGATGGTGATATGGGGAACAACATTCTCCCAAACTAGACCCGCAATAACTCAGACGACGGGAATGCTTGGAGAGCTCGCTGCGATCAGAACTTCGGCAACCCTTCCACCGGTTCATATGACCAATTCGAATGACCTAATTTACCCGTCCATACACACCGTGTTGCGTCGGTCTAAGTAGACATCACCTGAACAATGATCGACAGAAGCTGTGCAGTGGCAACATATTGTAGATGCGTCAGTTTACATCCGGGAGGGCAAATGGCTCAACGAATTAGTAGTATTTTGTTTATATGTGTAGCTTTTCTTACATGAAAGGAAGTAAGAATGGTAAATGAAGCTTAGCAATAGTTAAGAGGGTTAGGTGAAAGATGATGTTGTTCTACTATTGGAAAGGCAAGTCTGTAGTAAACTGATACTTCGTCTGTTTTGAGGCCATTCTTAAGATCACGAATCTCAAATTCATAGCTACAAAAGCAATATTTTGTATCCATTTGTTATTGCAGATGTTACGACTGTTTCGTTCTTCAGGAATTGAACGCATTGGCTCTTGTTTCTGATGACAATAAACACATTTTCACTGATCTACTATGTAATTTCCATAGTATGCAATTCAACCCCGGCAAAGTTTGCATTAACCGGTTGTATGAACTATGTTTTGTTGTATGAATGTGAATGGAAGCATGAGCCTCAATGTGGTTATCAATGAGAAATTGTTTTGTTGAGAGCATGAGCAATTACAATACAGATTCTGAATATATGCGATAGAATTGCTTCTCCATCTCTGTTCATTCAGAACAATAGTTATGTTCAGAAAACAGCCTGACTTGGCAAGTTACAATCATAAATTATAGTCATACAACTTGACTAAAATTGAAATCATACATAACTGATATTCACGAACACAATCAAACGACTTTTGTTATCATGTTGATTTGAAAATAAGGATAGAAGTAATCAGCATTCAGTACAAACAGAGAGCACAGATTGAAATCTTCCAATTGTGCATTTGGAATGTCGATAACAGAAGAATGCTCGTAAAGTAAATCTGTTAGGAAAGTGAACAATGGTAATCAAGATCCTGAAAAGGCCAGTACACACAAAATTCTGAACTCAGAACACAATGAGCACCAGTTTCATGGCAAATTCTAAACCTCTGAAATTATTAAGATTTCAAGGACCAAGCACATATCCTAATGCTTAACTGCAAACAAAACATGAACTTGGAAGCCCAAACCAAAGTACTACCCAGGACTCAGTTAGGACTGCTACTTCTTGGTATATGAACGTTACAGTAGATGTGGAGTGTAACAGGCTCTAGAACTTTTACATATAGGTGGGGAAAGTGATTTTTTATATAAAATAAAGCCTAAATTACTCAAGCAATCAATCAGATCAGTAAGTTGCTAGCTACATAATCCAAGGAACTTGAACAAATTATGGAGAACAAGCATTACTTTGCTTTTTTGAACTAGAAGTGAATTACTCACGGAATCACTTAAAGTCTGATAAATTTATGACAAGATACACTCTTCAATAAATTCACTCCAACTGGGAAAAATGATTCATTGATATCCATAACAGAGGATACAGTACGAGTACAATAGGGCGACTGATCAGTTAGTTATTGATTATGAACAAATATCTGCTAAACAATGTAAAGAGAAATCTTATATGAAATTGCTCCTCCAGTAAAGAACAGACACAACAACAAAAAAGATCCAACAATGCTCCTCCACAAAGAAGTGTGCACCAAAAACTTTGCCATGGTACCAAAATTCTAGAAAACCAGCGAGGAATCTCATTCTATCAAATACAACTCCGTCTGAATCTAGCAAAATTACGTGGCCACCGCACAGAGGTGGTGGTTGTGCAGGAACACCTTGGCATGGCCGTACTCAGTGTCCGTCGCGCGGTTCACGTGCAGTCATTGGTACCAGCAGAACACGACCTCATTGAGGTACATCTGCACGGCAGTCCACGCAGCCAGCAGCTGTAGCCCCGCCGTAGCGATGAGGAGCTTCACCTCCCACTCCGGCCCATCCAAGAACCCGCAGCATTGGAGAATAGAAGCCACAGAGGAAACGAGGACGACGAGGTGGAAGAGTAGCCACGCGGGGGAGGAGGACATGAGGACACCGAGCCCGAGCAGGGGTACGGGGCAGCGCAACGCCGTCACAGGAAGGCGGTGCCAAGGGTCGGCCGAGGGGTGAGGCAGATGGTTGGAAGGAGGATTGCGGGGGTGAAACAAGAAAGATTTCATTCAGACCGGGGGGGTCGCAAAAACTGCATTAAGTGGAGGTGGGATTTGGCTCGCTTGGTCTCGGCCGTGGATTTCGTATTTGAGAGCCTAGATTTCTATATACATATGTCCACGGGATACGTCGCCTATTATGCTCATGTCCAAAATAGTCTCCCTACTTTGCTAAGCTAGAGATTATTTCTTTGCGACGTGTTCTTTTTTGGCTCCAGCAGCAACTTGACCTTGATTGATGCTTTCTTGTTATTGTATGCTTTCAATTCATCAAAAGCGGTGGTGTGCCGTTATACTTCAACACTCTCACGCGTACGATTATTTTTAATTGAACAACCGGTCTTGAACTCAAGACTTCTTGCTCGATACCATGTTAAGTTGACCTTGACACAAGACCTTGACAGTGTCTGGAATCTCTCTGGGTTTTGTTCCTGTTCTTACTCTGTAGCCGGATGGACAAGTTATCTAAATTATCATATCAATAAGTTGCTCGGAAATAACGGAAAAAGTGTTTAAGGCCTAGTTCAGAACACATGATTCTCGTAAGAATTTTGCAGGAATATCATAAGGAACCATTTAATTCTTGTAGGAATCGCAAAAAATTCTTGTGCTCCAAACAGAGCCTAAATTGGTGTAACACGCTTTTTGACAAACCATACAAGGAGGCTTGCCATGTTAAAATTAAGGCGTCATTTGGAACATAGGAATAACGTATGAATTTCATCCAAAAGAAAACATTCACTGTCACTTGATGTAGGGTTTATCATCCGGAAGTGATATTACTAGATTTGTTATAGTAAATACTTTCATATCATTATATTTTTCATAATTTATACTAATATATAATTAAATTAAATATGTACCGTGTGTATTGATGTCTAAAATAACAAGTGAAAGAGAATACTACGAGTCTTCAACTGCGAATTAGAAAATATCATAGGATCCAATATTTTAAGAGTGGGAGCAACTAATGCTCAAACGTATGATGTGAAGTTTCCCATCGTACGCTCCAGCGTAATATCCATAGGCATCGTATGCAACAAGTTTCATCCATGTGTGCAACAAAATACACAAAAAAAAAATACAATGTCAAGAAAAATTTGGAAAATATCATGTTCTCACCAAAATTGCATGAAACAATCACTATATGACCTAGCTACTCCTTTAAAGACTAGTTCAAATATCCCAAACAAATAAATTTCGATGATACAACATTGAAACATTTGAAAATACAGTGGAAACATCCGAAAATAATTATTACGATATTTTTGGAACAATGACGCAACAATCAAATAGTGAAGGGCGACAACAAAACTTTACTCTTGTGTAACAAATAAAAAACGCCATTGTAACAAAAAAATACCTTTTATCGCAACATTTGATGCAACAACATTGTAATAATAAAAAAACGCTCCAAAATACTATTGTAATAAAAAAAATACCTCTTGTCGCAACATTTGATGCAACAACATCGCAACAACAAAAAGCGCTCCATACAACATTTCAAATCAACTATTGCAACAAATTGAGAAAAAACTGCACACAAATCATACCTGAATGGCGACGAGTAGCAACAACACTTCATCGAGTGTGTTGATGTGGCACCGACGGGGAGCTTACGAGCACCCTTGGTGCACCTAGGCACCGCGCAACGCAACCAGGGGGCTGTGGCGCCTCTGCCAAGGAACCCATGGTGGCAAACTCGGCTGGCTACACAACTCTCACGTAGTCCATGCCGCAGTTGAAAGATCTAGACCCGCCATTATGAGTTAATGGAGTGTTTTGGTGATTAATAACAAATCCAATTGTGAGACTAACAATTCTATTTGTTATATCTAGTGTATAGTCTCATTTGGATATAAAGTTGAAAATCAACGAGGTATGCTTTCAACTTGTACTTTTATATAATATTGCATTCCTCGGATCCAAAATATAGGATTGAACTCAACCATAAGTTGAACTTGAATATGTGCATATGATCTTATTACACATTTGTGTATGCACACATTTAGAGAGAGTTTTATTCTATATTTTGTGGTTTCATTAGTATTGATCTATATTCCATTTTCCACATACATTTGGAATCTTTACTTTGAAACAAATCCGTTTGAGTATACAAAACTTGCGTAGTTCTTGTATACTCATGATTATGAGTATATAGAACTTGTGTAGTTCTTGTATACTCAAGTTAGAGTATATATATAACTTGTGTAGTTGATATATACTCAATTTGTTCTCTCATTTATCAACATTCAATTTATGAGTAATTAAGTGGTTATCACCAATTACCAAAGAGGGAAAGATTGAGGTATCTTGTCCCACCATTATGAGTTAATGGTATGGTGTGGTAATTAATGATAATCATATTGTGGAACTAACATTTTCCATGAGTTGGATGTATAGGTTGTTGACGAGGATCTAATAATCCTCATTTTATCTATTATCTATAATTCTTATTATGGGTAAATATGATGTCACATAGTCTCCAGAAGTACCCCTTATTTTTATAAGGGAGAGGCCTACCAAGTGATTGTAAATCTTCTACAATCACCCCCCATAGTCGTAAGTCTTACTACGACTACTACCTGGTCGTAAGTCTTTCTACGATCATTACATGGTCGTAAGTCCTTCTACGATCACTACATAGTCGTAAGACCTTCTACGACTACTACCTGGTCGTAAGTCCTCCTACGACCAGGCAAACCACGACCACCTTATAATCAAACCTACAGGCAAGTGGGTCCAATTGATTAAGGAATCCGAACGGTCTGCACGCACTATTATTCCGCGTAGTAATAGTGCTTAAATACCCCATTATCTCTGAATGATAATTGCCAGACGGCGTGGAGAAGCCAATGCGCCGGTAATTACTGCCATCATGCGCCCATTACTGGCTCAATTAAGGCGCCTCTTCCGCAGTACAAAACGGCTACTCCTTCACGACTATATAAGGGCATCAATCAGGGAGACGAGAAAGGGGACAGAAAAATAGAGCGAGTCAAGGAGAAATACAAGTACTATTCTCTGTAATAGTCTTAGCTTCTTACTTGATCATCAAGAATACTACACCACACAGGATTAGGGTTATTATTCTCTCCGAGAAGGCTCGAACTCGCCTAAACATCCCGTGTCAACCACTCTGCGTGATTTCACCTCTAGGAGACCCCCCGAATCAAATAATCTTTACGTAAGATCGGTTCTAATACACCGACAGTTGGCGCCGACCGTGGGGACTCCGGTAATCTCTTGTCAACATACTCTCTTTTCCAAATCTCATGCAATCATGGCGTGAGGATGGAACGAGGAGAATTGGTTTGACTTGGCGGTTCTGCAGACGTCGACATGGATGCCGGTTTCGACTACGAGCCGAGTGATGCATCCGCTGATGGTGATGTTGCCTCCGGAGATTATTCTTCAGGAAACCATCCCATCAATGGAGTTGAGGAGGGATCCTTATCCCCCACAACGATACGCCCAACAGAGGAGCCAATTCCTCAAAGGACAAGGGTCAATCCGACTGAACCGCACCTGTGAGGACTCACAACACGACGAGTTTTTCCTCCAAGTGTTCAAGTCCCCCTAAGGCGGTCCGACTTGGTGAGTCAAGTTCTGGGAGCCACCATTCCAGGACTCCACCAGCATCTAGTGATCATCTCTCTCAGGGTAACTCCAGAGAGGGTGGGATCAAGCATGCTTTTCCTGCAAATTGACCGCCTCCCGCAGATCTCATTTGCGAACGGAGATGCTTATAACCCTGAGTTCCCTACCGAGAGGATTACTCCAAGTCGCCACATGGTGTCTCTCGAGCACTCCTCAGCGGGAGGCCTTGAGCGCAAGTGAGAATCATCAACGGAGGTCTTCGCCCTTCCTCAAATCGTGGTCACCTCATGGAGGCCGGATAAGAACACTCCCAAGATCACACACCGCGCCCCTCGTGGTAATGGCAAGGGCACCACCGGTGACAGAGAGAACCAACACTGATGAACGCGAGGAAATCCTCGACATTCTCGCACTCCACCGAGAAGGCCTCAAAGACTGATGAGGAGGATTTTGATGTCGTCCAAGAAAGAAAATTGCGATCCGTAAGAACTCCGCTCGACGCTGCTCAACATCACGGAGGAGGTACAAGAACTCCGTGACATCAACGACTTGCTCGAGAATTCCAAATCAAGAGCTTGCTCGAACGCTGTGGTACGATCTCTTTGTCAAGAGATTACGCAAAGACTTCGAACCGTGATGACAAGATCGAGGTACCTCGTCGACAACATTCGTGTAGTCGTAGCAATGCGATTTCCTCGCCTACTACCAATCGAATATTTTCACGAGGAATCGACACGCCATAAGTCGAATCGATCCCTATTCGAGAAATACTTTTCGATCGGTGATGATCAAGAAGCCCCTGAGAGGTGATCATTCACCACTCGACAAAGAAATTCATTAACGGTGGAGTACGAGGAGTATCCTCGAGAACCGAGACCTACTACGTAACAGTCACCGTGGTCGGGTATCGTCGAATACGATCACTGGTGATATTAACCCTTCTTTCTTACAAAGAAGGCGCTAAGAAGTGATTACGGATGCCGCATTTTCGCCGACCTTCGAAAGCGCTCACGCCACCTCATTTTCGAAAGCGGTGAACATGGAGAAATTTGATGGATCTCAAAATCGCATCGAATTTCTTCAGATCTATACAACAAATTGTCCGAGTAGCGGAGGAGGAGAGCATGTAATGGCGAATTACCTTCCGATCGTGCTCGAAGGATCCGCCGATCGTGGTTATTAAACCAACCACTGAGTCGATCTACTCTTGGCAACACCTCTGCGATCTTCTACAGCGAATTTCCAAGGCACATACAACCGCCTCGAAAGGAAGACGACTTGCACCGGATAAAATGAACAACAACGAGACTTTGCGCCAATTCATCAAACATTTTAGTCGTTCAGAACTCAATTCCGAAATTTCGATTCCTCCGTGATCGTGGCTTTTAAGCAAGGAGTCCGTAGTAGAAGGATAACGGAGGACATTGCTTTGAATCCTCCCAACATCATTCTTAGCTCTTCGAGATGGCCGATCGATATGCAATCGCTTCGAGGCGGTGAGTGGAACAACACTATCGATCGAGAAACGACACACCTCAAGAGCCAGTGAAGTTGGTAAGGACAAAAAGCAAAAAGTCCAAGAAGAAAATAAAGAGTCAAAACCACAAACCAATGGTTTCAAGGAGGTCTTGGCCGTAAAGATAAAGTGCCCCAAACCACCGAAGTCGCACTCGATCAAGGCAAAGGTAAGCGCCCGATCGCAGGAACGACAAACCAAGGTGGTGTCCTTTTCATAAAAGGAAGGACATGACCTCAAGAATCGCCGAAGTTTTCCAAAGAAAGCTCGAGGACTACTACAACGAAAGCACCACTCCCTACTCTCGAGCGGTAGGACATACGAGTGGCCAAAGTCGTCGGATGATGAGGAGATGCCGCTCAAGATCCGCAACATACCGTTGAGCACATCTACGAGGATCATCGAGATACGACTCCAAACGACAACTTAAAGTCGCGGACGAGAGGTAAATTCCATACATACTCATCTCACAATAAATTACCAAGTGGTCGGAAGTTACCATATCTTTTGAGAAGGATGATCGCCTAATCACTACGAGTCGAATGTGTCGATATCCGATTGAGTCGAACCCACCATCAACAACCGCGGGTCAATCGAGTGTTGGTTGATGGTGGCGCTTCTTTGAACATATTATTTACTAATGCCCCGGACGAGATGCAAGTACCTGACAAAGGTAAGGCGATCAGACGATACTCCTTTCATGGAATCGCATCGGGTCTTCTACCAAACCCATTGGCCAAGTTTCTCTTCCTTTAACATTTGGCTCGCCAAGTAATTTCGTGACGAGAAAGTCTCTTTGATGTGGTCGATTTCGACATCGGATATAACGCCATACTCGGACGACCAACTTTGGCAAAATTCTTAATGGCTACTCATTATGGGTATCAATGTCTTAAGATGCCAGTCCCAAAGGAGTGATCACCATTCAATGTGATAAAAGATGGCGATAGTCATGACCGTCGATCCTCGAGATGGTTGGTCAAATACCAACTCGAGATGAAAGTCACCTTCGACTAGCAAGTCGGCTTCAAAGTCGCACTAAAGCCGAACGACCAAGTCAAAGAGGTTCCTCCGACGCAGAGGAGCCCTCAAGACTGCTCGCGTTGGGGAGACTTCCGACCTCAAATAGGAAGACGCCTCATTACCTTCCTCCGAGCTAACGCAGATGTCTTTGCGTGGCAAGCATCCGACATGCCCGAGTCCCTAGGAGGTGATCGAGCACGTGCTAGCTTTACTACCGATAAAGTACCGTAAAACAAAATTACGAGATTTGCCCCGATCGATTTAGATGCTATTAAATCGAATTGGATAAGCTACTTAAAGCGTGTTTTATAAGAGAAGTCAACCACCCGAGTGGTTGGCTAACCTCAGAATGGTCAAAAAGTCAAACGGCAAATGGCGATGTGCGTAGACTTTACCGATCTTAATAAAGCTTGTCCAAAAGATGATTTCCTTTACCTCGTGACGATCACCTAGTTGATTCTAATGCAGTTGTGAGATATTAAGTTTTTAGATGCATATTCGATACCACCGATCAATATGTGTCTAAACGATGAAGAAAAGACCGCATTCATTACTCCATTTGGTACCTTTTGCTATGTCAAAATGCCATTTGGTATAAAGAATGCGGTGCTTCTTTTCAACGCCTAATGCAATCGACTTTTTCATCTCAATTAGGCCGAATTTGGAAGCCTATGTTGATGATCTAGTCGTAAAAAGCATTAAGAGACTTAATCATATCACTGACCTACAAGAAACATTCGACAACCTCAGAAAGCACCGCTTAAAACTTAATCCAGAGAAGTGTGTGTTTGGAATTTCTTCAGGAAAATTGCTTGGATTCCTAGTATCCGAACGAGGAATCAAGCAAATCTGAAAAATAAAGGCCATCCTCCGTATGCGCCCTCCAAACACAAAAAGGAAGTCCAAACTCACAGATGCATAGCGGCTTTAAGTCGTTTCATCGCACGACTAGGAGAAAAGGACTACCTTTCTTTAAACTTCTCAGAGACATGAAGGTTTTGAGTGGTCGAACGAGGCAAACGCCGCTTTGAGGATGTCAAGAGGTACCTTCGAGTGCTCCTGCTCGGTTTCTCCAAAGCCGTAAGAGACACTCTTAATTTACCTAGTCGCTACGCCACAGCAAAGCGCGAGATTAGTCGTAGAACGTGAAAACGCATAACGACCGGTTTACTACGCCGAGAAAGTTTTACACGCCTAAGGAGCGCTACCTCGATCCAAAACTTCTATATGCCCTCCTCATGTCTTCGAGGAAACTGCGGCATTATTTTCAGGCGCACAAAATAGCTGTGCCGTATGAGTTTCCTTTGGGAGCAATCCTCCATAATAAGGAAACAGCGGGACGCGTGGCAAAATGGTCAGTCGAACTTGGGGAGTTCGACCTCCATTTCGTGTCCCGAACGGCCATAAAATCCCAGATCTTGACAGACTTTGTCGCCGAATGGACAAATCCTGAACCTGTTCAGGATCCCCAGTACGATTCCCACGACCAGTGGATGATGTACTTTGATGGGTCACTTACTTTAAGTGGCTCGGGGGCTGGGGTGGTCCTGGTATCTCCTACCGGAGAAACCTTAAAGTATGCCATACAATTAAACTTTCACGCCACTAACAATGTGGCAGAGTACGAAGGTTTGCTAGCTGGCATACGAGCTGCGAAAGCACTCTCAATTCGTCGACTACTCGTGAGAGGAGACTCTCAACTAGTCGTAAATCAAGTCGGAAAGAGTACGGTTTCTAGCTCGACAATGTCTCGATACTTATCGGCACGCAAGCTAGAAAAGCATTTTTAGGTTTTGAGGTACAATTCATCCTCGAATGATAATTTCCTCATGCATCAACTTGCTCGGATGGCTTCTTCCCGATCTACTGCACCAAAAGGAGTTTTCTTGGAGCAACTCAAAAGCCGCTCGGTCGAAGAACCGTAGACACCTCCTATTGAGATGGCCTCATTAGACTACGAGGATACCGGATGACTCCCATCTACGAGTATCTTCGCAAGGGTTCCAGACCAAGATGATCTTGAGGCGCATCGCTTATCCCGAAAAGCCAAAATGTATACTTTGGTCGAAGGAGTCCTCTACAAACGAGGAACCCAAGGGATACTCATGCGATGCATTCCGCAAAACGAAGGAATAACACTCCTTCACGATATACACAAGGGCATCTGTGGGACACATGCTTCCTACGAACATTGGTTGGTAAAGCCTTTCGACAAGGTTTTTACCGCCTACATACCAGACGATGCTAAGGAGGTGGTTAAAAAGTGTATTCATGCCAATTTCATGGTAGATGATACACCAACCACTCAAGCATTACAAACAATACCTCTTTCTTGGCCTTTTGCGACTGGGTCTTGATATCCTAGGACCGCTTCCCAAAGCTCCAGAGGTTTCAATTCCTTTTGTGGCTATTGACACGCTCACAAAATGGATTGAAGTCGAACTCAGAATCGATAACAACAAGCAAAGAAAAGGTTCATGATGAGATGCGAATTAGCCGATTTGGAGTTTCGAGTCGGATAATTACGCATAATGGTAAACACTTCGCAAGTGCAAAATTTCAAGAATTTTGCGACGAGTTGGGTACCAAGTTATGCTATGCTTCGCTGCACATCCCCAAAGCAACGGGCGGTCGAACGCAAACGGCCAAATAATGCGAGGAATTAAAACTCGAGTCTTCGACCACTTTGTTAAGCGCTCGGGGCTTGGGTACAAGAATTACCTTCCGTATTATGGGCGGTTAAACGACCACCAATGAGCAACAGAGAAACACCATTTTTTCTAGTGTTCGAGTCAAGCCATGCTTCATCCGAGCTAAAATTGCGGTCGACACGAGTTGAAACCTTCAACAACTCGGATCAAGAACAACTTCGAGCGGATGATATTAACCTACTCAAGAAAGGAGAAACCTAGCCTTAATCCGCTCGCGCCTACCAACAAGCCCTCGCGAGATACTATGATCGTAAGGTCCAACCTCGCAAATTTCTTGTAGGTGACTTGGTATTGAGGCTCGCCAATCCAAGTCTAATCGAATAAACTTTCCCAAACGGAAGGTCCTTACACAAATTCGGCGTACTCGCCGTGGTCGACGACTAGCGATGGAAGACGGACAGGTTCTCTCAAATTCTTGGAACATTGACCAGTTACGTAAATTCTATGTGTGACCAATTTCTCAGGCAATAAAAGTCCAGATTCTTTCTACTTCTCTTGCCTTATTTTTTGAGTAGTGCTTTTTTAATCTTTCGACTATGATACAAAAACACCCAGTTTTCTTTACACTGGTCGAAAAGTGAGTAACGTCATCTAGTCGAAAACTTCTCCTCTCTGCATGTGGTTCTGCCCAGTAGAAGGAATTTCCTAGCATCGACTCGTTACTCATTTTTGCTACCAATACAAAGAGCTCGGGTTCTATCTAGTCGAAATGTTCTCAAAGCTAACTCTCTCAATCTTAGTTTATTTTTTCAGTAATTTCCAAAAAATATTCTAAGTAGAGTGCACTTGATATATTTATTCGACCACCTTTGATGTACTCGTTTCGTTTTGACTAGTCAAAGGAAGAGACACACCTAGTCGAAGTTTTCCTCTCGCATGTGGTCCCGCCCACTAGAAGGAACTTCCTAGCGCCGCTCGCCTCCTACTTTTGCTACCGAAAAGACTTATCGAGTCCATCGTAAAAGGGCTAACGAATTATTAAAGTCCTCTAGACATTTTCTTAACTCAAGTTGTCGTTCTTGGTTTGATTAAACTAGTCTGAGATGGTAACATCACCTAGTCGAAGCCTTTCCTCTCTCAAGACGTGGTCCCGCCACTAGAAGGAACTTCCTAGTGTCGAGCCGCTTCTACTCTTTTGACCTAGTGCTTGACAACCATAACAAAAACTATAAGTTAAACAAACCTCTCTCTGTTTTCAGAAAACCCATTTCAAACACTATTTACTTAGATTGTCCAAACAAGCTAAGCAAATAGTCGGGGGCTAGGATAAAGTTATTAATTTGACTTCAATTCTTAGTCTTTCATTCGTTTATTATCTTTTGAGTTACTAACTACTCGACAAGATGATTTTCAGGAAACGAGACGGATCATATATTACTCATCAACAGAAATTGTCTGCCTTACAAAGTAGCTACAAGATTACTCTGAAGGGGGAGAGCCTAGCTGCATTTCCTCCGCCACCTTTTTGCCAACCGATTGCATTTCCTCAATCAGACGATTTGCCTCTGATTCAGAGCAATCGAACTCGGCTTCAATTGGTTGCACATTAAGGTGGGGGTCTTGAGCTTTAAGTTTCGCCAAAGCGTAACTTACTCCGGCTTCGACTGCCTCCCTTATGGATTCAGCTTGATTAGCCTTCAGAGTGGTCACCATTTCTTGCAAGTTTCCGACTTGTTCCCCAATGGTACTTATGTGAGCAGCTACAGTATCTTCTCGAGGAGTTTTTCCCTCAGAATGTAGCTCACTAAGCACATTGTTCAGGAGCGTGATGTTGCCTTGAAGATTAGTCTTCATCGACTCCATCTCCTGTTGGGTACAAGTCGAAGCCTCGCGAAGTTTTTTTTTTTCGACCACTTATTCTGAAAAGAATAAAACCGGTCAAACAAAAATAAAACTTCTAGAGGAAGATAACACAAAGATAATTGTAGGTAAAAGCATTTCTTACCTACTAGTTGAGAATCCAGCTTAACCTCTTCTTGATGGGAAGCAATGGTTTCAATGCTTTTTCTCCCATGCTCGATGTCCTCTCGATTCATCTTAGCAATGCGACGGACTCATTGTAGATCAAGGTTTTCTCTTGGATTTCAGCATTGAGGCTTCTCAAGTTGGCAGCAATTTCTGAACAAGAAATTGGCGTTAGAAAAGAGAAAATGCTCGAAAAGGACAACAGGTAAAGAATTACTTACATTACTTGAGTTCTCGCACTCGAGTTCTTGATCCTTGTCCTTGGTAATACGAGAAAACTCCCGAATAACCAAAGCTTTTCTTGAACTTGTCCGAGCTTCCGTGATCTCATTTTCTTTATCCGAGAAGAAATGAGAGTCGTAAAGGTTAAAGATCAAAAGCGCCTTAAGTTCAAGACTTATCGCTTATTTTTTCCTGCAATCTTCTAGATGCAGAGACAGCCTCTCGAAGTCTATCCGAGAGAACTATTATTTCCTCCCTTAGCTTTCTCGACTCCTCTTTTTCGTAATCGAGTGAGTCAGCTAAAGTCTTCGTGTCACTGTTTAACCTACAAAGAACAGAAATGGAGATAAACATCAGCCGATTGGTTGTAAGTACTTCTACAACCACCGACCTAGTCGTAAATTTTTCTACGACTATGTCATGGTCGTAAGTCTTTCTACGACCACTACCTGGTCGTAAGCTTTTTACGACTAGTACTTTATCATGAGTTTTTTCCATGACTATTCTCGTAAAACATTATACGAGTAGTTAAGTCGAAAACAACTATGACTGATAAGTGACTTACCATCTCTCTGCCTCTGCACAGAGTAGTTCCTTCTCCTGTCTTAGCTCTAAAAGTTGTCGATGGTACTCACCGACAACAAAGAATTTGCTCCGAGCTTTCGCAAAAGAAAACAAAGGAGAAGAGAAGGAAAGCCACATATATAAGTATTTAGAAGATACTTACATTCATAGTCGTCCTAGCAAACATCGAATATACAAGGTCCGGGTTCTGCAGCTTATCTATCCTCGCGAGTTTGTCCCACCACACCTTCTCGAGGCGCTTGTTATCAAAGGTATTCTCCATGTTGGGAATATCTTTGGGATGGGGGACTCGGTCACGAGATTTGTAAGCAGAAGACCCTACGACGGAGGCAGGCCCAAAGAAGTCACCACGTGGTTGAAATTTTCTTCTTCCGGTTCTCAGAACTTCTCTTTGGGTAGGGAAGGAACGCCTCTATGATTTCCTTCCCGTAACGGTGCACAAGTGGTCACCATCTTGACCAGAGGCTTACATACCGCCTCGTTGTTTCTACGACCAAGAGTCGTAGCGGCCACCTCAACAAGAATACCGCTACTTCAAGAGTCGAGCTACGACTTCAGCAGATGTGGGAGTCACTCGGGAGTCTCGACTTCATCGCCAATCGGGCCAAGGGTGATGCTTCAACCACCTCCATTGATACCTCTCCAAGAATCAAGGGATGGCAATGGACTTCTCGTGAAGCATTCCCTGGGTCAAGGAGTCGGATCAAGTAAAGAAAAGCAAATCAGTTGTGAAAAGAAAAAGGTAAATGTCGTTCTTACACTTTAGTACATTTCACATACCTCACTCCTGGTCTTAACCAGAATTTTGGAGCAATCCTCCCAACGGAGGACCTCTTCTTCTCCACGACCACGCCCGGTCGAGGTTCAACACTGTTCCGGCTACGACCATGTCCGGTCAGAGTTTGAACAGAACCGAGCTCGTTTCTCGATTCTCTCGATGGCCAAGATCGGTCTCGACCATTCCAAGAGCAAAGATTGCCCTCGATGCGTGTTGTGCCGATGCAAAGATCGCCCTTCATAAAAGACACAAAATCTTTCCAATTCTCCTTTCCAGCTTGCCTAACAAAACTAGGAGTGGCGTAAATCGCGAAAGATTCTTTGTCATAACGTATGGGTACCTTAGCCTTGCGAGGCTTGGCGCTTAAGAGATTCAACTACCTCAACCTCCTCGGCCCGATGGTCGCGGCCTCGCTTCCAGATATGCCTACGCCGCCGCAGTCTTGTAGAGGGTCCGGTCGAAGACCAGAGCTCGAGCTTGTCCCCTTTGTCGGCAGATTTTACAAGTCGACGCCTCTTAGAGGGAGGAGCCGAGCCTTTGTCTTTCGACAACCCAACGCCAATAGTCATCAAGATCGACCTCTTCGCCTTCCCGACGATTTTCCATGCTTACTTTCGTAAAGCAAAAATGTAAAAGAAGAATCACCGATCATCGTAAGTTTTTCTCGACCAATGCCAAGTCGTAAGTATTTCTACGACTCTTTCTTGATCGTAAGATATTCTACGATCACCATTAGTCGTAAGTATCTTCTACGACTATAAAGTCCTAAAGAAAGAATCAACTTTTGATTACCTTTAGGCGCCTATCCTTTCATCTGCGGACAAAGCCGCAATGATTTGAGGAACCGCCACTGAGTGGCGGAGACTTCTCACGTATGAGTCCGACTCTAGAGTCAACCTCACTGTGAAAGATCCGTAAAAACAGATAAGAATGTTAGACAATGTTGGAGAGGACCAAACCGAGAGCTAAGTCAACAGCACTTACCCTCGTCGTAGTCTCCGTTGTCGCTTTCTCCCGAGTATCTCCACATAGGAGATGCTCGCTTCTTCAAGGGACTAATTCGCGCGTGATGAAATCCTTCACCACATGCCATCCGGCCACCCTTCTTCCTTCAAGTCCTTAATGGCTTGAATATAAGGGCTAATCCTACCGATATCTTCGAGTTGAATCCCATGAAGATTTCTTTTTGCACCTTCCCGCAAAAAGAAAGGTCGTCTTCAGAGGTGACCTTCAAGAAACCACCTCTTCCTCCAAATTTACCACGAAAACCGGGTGAAACTCAATATACTCCTTCGACTTCGAGTCGTGGAGTTTCAGCATCGCAGACTTCCGCGATTCGGCTTGTCGAGCCATCCCATAATAATATTGGAACAAACTCGAGATCCGCCTAATCCCTGTGCACGCCGCACGCATACACGAACACACTCAACATGGTAATGGAATTGAGACCTAAGTTCACCGCCCACCCCAAAGTGTTCGAGTACTATCAGTAAGAAAGGGGGGGCAGCAATCGAAGGCGCACTCACAATATGCTTGGAATACGAGGATTTGCCCATTTTCCCCGATGGCCAAGGTCGCCGATGGCGGAATCCACTTTACCGTAGCCTTCTCGAATCTTCCCAGATCGACCAAGATCTTGATCTTAGCCGCATCCATCTCCGATTCTTCCCATTCGAAACTCTCTTGGCCATTTCGCCAAAAGCAAGAAGTTTTTTTGATTGGGTTGGCGGCGAGAAGATGAAACCTAGTCGAGGACTCGAGAAAGCAAGAGCTCAAGAATGAGGAGTGATTGGAGGAAAAGGTAAAACCCAAGTCTACCTCCGGTAAGTTTTTATAATCAAGACGATCTCCGCCTTCTAAACCGCCTCGCCTATAGGTCCGGGAGAGTTGGTTGTACCGCTTGAATCTGCTTCATCGGACAAGTCCGTGAGAGCCGGTTGCAATTCCCGGATGGTCCGCTCGAGAAAAATTAGGTGCGATATCACCCCTGCGAAATTACTTTCTTGACCAAGTCTTTTGGTCGAAGGAAGTATCAATCGAAAGGTTTTTTCTCCGATTCTACTACGACCACCGACGGTCGTAGGGTTTTTACGACTTTTGATAGTCGTAAGCAATCTTCACGATTGCAATCGCCGAACCGCTTTATCAACAGATCCGTGGAATTCGCTTGCAATTCCCAGACGGTCTGCTCAGAAAGTTAGGTTCGCTTTGTCACCTCCAAGCAAAATTACTTTCTTGACTAAGTCTTTCGGTCGAAGGAAGCATCGATCGGAAGAGTTTTTCTCCGATCGCCTTACTACGACCACTACACACGCTTGTAGGGGTTTTATGACTTTTGATAGTCGTAAGCAACCTTTCTGACCAAGCAAACTCCTGGTCAAAGTAACACTCAAATGTCGAAGAGTTTTTCCTTCGACTATGGTTCTACGACATTTTTCATAGTCGTAAGTCCATTTGCGAATCCTTCACCAAGTAAGTTACTTTCACTTGAAGCTGGGGGGCTAGATGACGAGGATCTAATAATCCTCATTTTATCTATTATCTATAATTCTTATTATGGGTAAATATGATGTCACATAGTCTCCAGAAGTACCCCTTATTTTTATAAGGGAGAGGCCTACCAAGTGATTGTAAGATCTTCTACAATCTCCCCCCATAGTCGTAAGTCTTTCTACGACCATTACATGGTCGTAAGTCCTTCTACGACCATTACATGGTCGTAAGTCCTTCTACGATCACTACATAGTCGTAAGACCTTCTACGACTACTACCTGGTCGTAAGTCCTCCTACGACCAGGCAAACCACGACCACCTTATAATCAAACCTACAGGCAAGTGGGTCCAATTGATTAAGGAATCCGAACGGTCTGCACGCACTATTATTCCGCGTAGTAATAGTGCTTAAATACCCCATTATCTCTGAATGATAATTGCCAGACGGCGTGGAGAAGCCAATGCGCCGGTAATTACTGCCATCATGCGCCCATTACTGGCTCAATTAAGACGCCTCTTCCACAGTACAAAACGGCTACTCCTTCACGACTATATAAGGGCATCAATCAGGGAGACGAGAAAGGGGACAGAAAAATAGAGCGAGTCAAGGAGAAATACAAGTACTATTCTCTGTAATAGTCTTAGCTTCTTACTTGATCATCAAGAATACCACACCACACAGGATTAGGGTTATTATTCTCTCCGAGAAGGCTCAACTGCCTAAACATCCCGTGTCAACCACTCTGCGTGATTTCACCTCTAGGAGACCCCCCGAATCAAATAATCTTTGCGTAAGATCGGTTCTAATACACCGACAGTTGTGTTCCAGGATGATAAAGACTTGAGATGATCATGAGTTGATCATCAAGTCAAAAGCTTTGTGTAAAGGATGCATCATGAGCTGATGCTTATCAAGAAGAGATGATCATGAGTTGATCGTCAAGACAAGAGAAGACTCATCATGTGTTGATGGAGGTCAAGCAAAGGATCATCATGTGTTGATGATTAGCAAGTTAATGACCCGGACTTGAAGTGTTGATGTGCGTCATCAAGCTTCAAGAAGATGTAAGGCAAAGGTATGACTAGCTAGGGCTAAGGATGTGTTCCTAGTCTTTTACCGGTCTTGGTGTTTGGTTGGAAGACCAGATTGCTAGTATAGGTTGCCGTACTATTAAGAGGGGTCTTAACTAGTAGTTTGAGTTAGTCATGTGTTGATAGCTCATTGTGTTTGCTCTAGCTCATCTAGGCATGATGCTATTTATTTGCGAATGTGTTTTGCAAATAATCGAGGCTCATGCATAACCCTTGTAGCATGTGACTTAAGTTTGCAAATGCGTTTTGCAAATGGTGTAAGTCCATGTACCTTATTCCTTGTGATGAGTATTCTAAGGGTTAGCAAATGTGTTTTGTAACCTACTGAGAATATCATCTTTGAAACATTGTCAAGAATTGCATTCAAATGAGCGAATGTGTTTTGCCATTTGAAGTGGAGCAATTAGGTTTGATTCTGTAGTCTGCCGGTCGGACCAGCAGTGGTCACCGGTTGGACCGGTGGCAAATCGGTCTGACCGGTGTGCTACGGGCGGTCGAACCGATTTCTCTTTATCCGATTTCTCTGTGCGGAAGTTCCGTCGTTGTAAAAACGGAACTTCCACTGTGAGGAAGTTCCGTAGATCGAGCGGATCGTTTTTTCCAGAGAGCTCCCTTTGTGGGACTTAGCCAAATTTGCGACGGGCGGTCGGACCGGCCAGCACGGGCGGTCGGACCGATTTGGCGGCGGTCCGACCGGCCGAAGGCCCAACGGCTATTTTTCTAGCCGTTGGCGCATGGGGCGGTCCGACCGGCCATTGGTTGGCGGTCAGACCGGCCCTGTGCTGATTTGTGGGAATCTTCTCCCAACGGCTAGTTTTTGTGTGTGGGCTATAAATATGAGCCTTGGCCGGTTGGGAGAGGGTGCTGAAAATACTGTGGATGGTATTGGCTGTGTGCTAGACCATTTGTTGAGTTCTTTGAGCTTAGAGCAAACCCTCTCTTCTCTTTTGTGCATGTGTTGCACTTGGTGAGATTAGAGAGCAAACCCTAAGTGCATGTGTTGCCTTAGGTAGTGGATTGTGTATCCACGTGAGCGTTGACACTTGATTAGTTCAAGTGAAAGTTTGGATTTGTTACTCTTGGTGTTTGCCGACACCTAGACGGCGTGGAGGCGTCGTGCGCGGTGATCTTCTCAAGAAGCTTGTGAGAAGACCCGGCGTGTTTGTGAGTGGTGTGGTGCTCGTCATCTCCGGAGTGGAGGAAGAGCAACCTTAGTGGAGCGAGGTGTTGGTTCGGTTTGGAACCGGTCCAAGTGTTGGACTTACCTCGGAGGTGTTGGCTTAATTAGTGGAGCCAGTCCAACGTGGTTGGGCTTACCTCAACGTGGATTAGGGGAGACCGGCAAGTCTCCGACCACCACGGTAAAACATAATTGTGTCCATCTGGTTTTACTTGTGCTTTACTTTGGACAATTTACATTACATGCTTTAATTGCTTATATATCATTGTTTGATTGCTCTCTTGTATTGTTGGTGCACTTAGATGAGCCTAGTGGATTTAGGTTTTAATTGTGCAAAACCAATTGTTATTAGCTTCCGCATTATTAATTGATTTAGCCCGATAGAAATTTTTAAAAACCGCCTATTCACCCCTTTCTAGTCGGCCACCTCGACCTTACAGCAGTGCCTACAAAGATTTTGTTGATGCTCGTGGAGGTCAACGTCCGGTGTTGGTGGAGCTAACAGAGGCCAAACGTGGCGGAGCTCGAGGGGGCCACGCCCCAGTGACTGCAGAATGCTCGCAGAGGCCGATGGTAGAGGCATCTCGGTCGTGGGTCACTGTCGTGATGGATCGTGAGAGAGAGATAGCGAGAGAGGATGCAGAAGGACTGAGGACCCAGGTATGATAGGAATGAGTGGCTATCATGTTAGGCACTTTGGATAAGGCGTCCAATATTTTGCCTGTCCCATCGAACTAATTCCTCGAGGACCTGGTTGCGATCGATGTACACTGTGTGCTCCGCTATAGAATCTAGTTAGATGCTATAATCTTTACATTCTAATATAGCAGTATTATGTTGTCGTTCGCTCTTAAAATATCTCTAACTAATTACTCTTTCCGTTGTTTTTTGCTTGTCGTTTTGTCAACATGATCTCTAATACACATATTTGATCACTATCTTTTCTAATTATATGTTAGTAAATTTAATAAAATACAATGATATTAGAAGTTGATATAGAAGTATATAGTATTTCTATGTGACAATCTGAATTGTTTATTGTATATTAATAGTCAAAGTTTTAAAATTTGACTGGACGCACTCTAAAGGGTCGTCGATCTAAGAACGAGGGAGTATCACGTCTAAAAATACAAAAAAATAAGTGTTGAAAAGCCAATGTCAAGTAGAGGCTGGTAAGGGAAAAAAGAGTGTTACAGTTTAGATGATTTTTTTGAAATAATATTATTTTAAAAGAAATTTATAAAAATAAATAGGCATTTTTTTCTTACAAAACTATGCTACTTTCACGATTTGCAATAGTGAAATTGTTCTATCGCCATTCCAAATGGCGACAGCAGTCTAGAGAATAGTGACAGAGCCTAGAATAATGCAAAGAGGTCCTGTCGCTAGTTAAAATGACGACATGGCCCCATCGCCACTCCAATTGGCGATAGGACCATATCGCCATTTTAATGGCAATAAGGACCTCTGCCTATTTTTTACTATCTATTTCTGACCATATATTTTTTGGACAAAATCACAATGATATTACAAAACATTCAGTACAACATTATCGTATTTTTTGTAGAAAAATCACAATGATATTACAGAACATTCAGCGTAACGTCCTCACATATTTTGTTGACAATTCACACATATATTACAAAGCATTCAGCATAATGTCATCACCTAATTTTTCAACAAATCAAAAGGATATTACAAAGCATTGAGCACCACATATTTCAACAAGACGAATCTTAACTGTGGCCGCGACCTCAACTTCCGCCCTGTCGATCGTCTCGAGTGGGGCGGACGGATGAGGTCCCTGTGACGCCGTCCGGACTGCCGATGTCTCCTTCATCCTCGTAGATTTCTCGTAGGGCATTTCTTGAAGGTGTGCCCAGATTCCTTGTAAATAGAGCACTTCTTCGTAGGACGCCGGGCTTCTGCTTCGTCCATGTCGTTCCTGATACGCCATACCTATCGCCGACCAACCTTTCCCTATCAATGTCAGTGGCCCAGATAAGTTGCTCTCAGGTCAGATGGCCAGTGAAATGGCCAACCACGCTGTAACCATATAGCTCTGCACTCTAGGTTTGCGTCACCTCTTCCTTGTTGAAATAATCATAGAGGTACTAGCCGGGATGCCGCGCCACCGTCGAACATGTGGTCGTGACATGTGAGCATGCCCTATGTGGTGCCCCGTGTCATTACCCCAGGGTAATCACACTTAGGCATACATATTATTATTCGGTTGCCCGGCAGAACACCGCTCTAACGAATAATAAGCCTTACCAAAGTTAACGCAATAGAATAATAAGATAAAACCGTGCTTTATTACAGCAGGTAGCCACACAAGGCTATAGTCTTAAATACAAATATTATTACCATTGCAAAAAAGGAAATATCCCCTCCCTTGTCTGCCCTGATCCACCGGTTGCCTACTCATCCCACTCGCCGAATAAGGTGTCCACCTCACCCTGGTCCTCGTAGTAAGCACTCTCACCTCCTGCGGCCTCCTCGGCACCTAGGTATCATTAATCTCACTCAGGGTAATGCCTGGTTGGATTATGATCTAATAAAGGAGAATAATAGTAAGAATGAGTACTAGTGTACTCAGCAAGCAATTATTAGCAAAGATGCACTATGTGACTCTTCTTTGTTGATTATCACACTTTTTAGCTCATCTCTTTTTCTGAAAAATAATTTACCAAGATTTAAGTGGCCGTTTTAATTATGAAAAGACCAGTAATCACTCGATGAGAATACAGACCCCTAGTGGTCACCGTAGACTCCAATCCAGGAGACAGGCATGAATTGATGGTTTTATATAGCACTACGCACGCTTTGTACCACTTTACTCATAGCAATTCTGAGCTCTCTTTGCGCTAGGTCTCCCGCATTTCCTTTGATGCTGTATCGAGTTCAGAGTACGGAACGTTTTTCAAGTTACGTTATTAAGTCTCCACATATTATTTTATGTTCGTATCCTGGGGTGCTCACCCAGTCCTCCACCGAGTTCCTATAATGTTGGTTGGGCCGGTAATCCCCGCACCCAACACTCCATCTTACGCTACTATAGCACCTTGGATCCCCAGCTTTCGGACTCTTCCTACTAGTCCTGGGTTCCTCCATAACTTATGTAGTATTACTTACCCGATGTGAAGAGTATAATAACGTAGCAAGGTAGCATTTTCTGCTCGCCTGAGACGAAAATGTTAGCACTTAAATACGTCTCTTATCCGAGTGAGAGTTTTGTTGGTCCTTATATATTATCCATATGTAAAGGGTCCTACCTCTTCTTTCTTCTCTTTCCTGCCAAGGGCTCCCTTTACCAGCCTTAATATTTACTCTTACAACACAGCTGCTCCTCTCAGCTATACTGCTTTCTTTTCTCATGTTCATCTCTTTTATCCGATTTGATTTTTGAGAGATAGTTTTAATCCACATACATATAATGATACAGAAATATAACTTTTACATTTGATATAACTATGTTGATGTTCAAGAGAATAGGTTTGCCTTCATATTCGTAGTAAAGATCGGCGTCGACAGATACTGGATCAGATACTCCTGCCTAAACCGGGTCGTTTTGTGCAAATACATGGCAGATGCGTATAATAAATAAATACTTAGATATTTGGGTGATATTATGCTTACATTAATTCGTTGTTCCATTATTTAGCAGATTTTAATTAAATTTATACGGACCCCGATAGGTTAGTATTTCCCAATGGCTATTTTTCCTACGGCCTGTTAGTTTTAGATCCTAGAGTCGTGAAAAGCTCACACGTGCTTGCCCCTAACTTGGGTTGGTTCTTAAATAGAAAGGGTTAGGATACTTTTATCCGAAACCCCTGGATTTTCCTAAACTAAATTATCCTAACCCTAACGATAAATGCTCGTACCCTAAATTTAAAACACTACACGCACTCTACTACACTCACATGTGTACACGCCCTAAATACTGCGCTAATACTATACTTTACTATATCGACCAATACGCTACATGTGCACAACATCGCACAACAGACACACACACACACAAAAAACAGTACCAACGCAAAACACTAACCCCACCCAACAGCACACTCTATCACTAAACCTACTCAATACACACACCTAACACCTAAACAACAACACTTAACACCTAAAAACCTAAACACCACACAACACTGCACAGACACATGCGCTAAACACACCCCACACCTAACACAACACACGCATAGCACACACTGCGCACCCCACACACCCTGCACCCCTCTATCTCTTAGTTCCTTTCCCCCTCCCCTTCCTCCTCCATGGCGATTTCTTCCCTCATCCCTTGCTCGGATCTGGCTCCCCTTCCCCGGGCGCGGTCGTCTCTTGGCGCTCTCCTCGCCAGGTTGGTGCTGGATCTCCATCACCGGTTCTGGCGCCTCTCTGGTGGGTTCTTGCGGTCACCTTCTTTGTTGGTCTACCTCTGAGTCTCCGCCACCTCTGCTACTTATTAGGTCCCTGGTTTCCTCTCTTGTCGTCCTCACCGGTTTGCTACTACGCTTGGCTAATCCGATGGTTTTTCCCCTCAACCTTTTACTTGTATTATATTTTTCTATTACCGATTGTTCTCCCAAATTGATTTGGAGTCGATTGGTGATCTTGTTGGGGTATTGGGGAATTCGGGTGATGGTAGGCGGGCTCGATTCCTCTAGCTTCGGTAGGGGCATGTTCTTTTGGGCATGGAAGGCTTCAGTGGCTATGAATTGTGGTGGCCGGGCCTTTCAGCCAGGTTAGGGTTTGAGGGTTGCTTTGTTTTCCTGGACATGGTGATCGATTTGGTGGGTTTTCGGTGGGGGCTCTGTGGTGCAGGTTCCTTGGCATGTTGGGCTTGCTCAATGGCCTAGTTATGTGTTTGGTGCTTTTTGGGAGTGACTGGTGGTGGCTTGGGTGATAGCATGATTGTTGTGGACATGGTGAGCTTATGGCTGGCTTGTGGCTTTGGAGGTATTGGCAGGTTTGTATTGGGCATGGTGAACTTTGGTGAGTTTTCAATGGGTTCTGAGGTTAACAATAGAGGCTTTCAGCTTAGGTGGTGTGGTGGTGGTGGTTCTGGTGATAGTGATGCATAGAGGCTTGTCGGTTATTTTGCCTCAGCTTCAAACCCTAACTCAGATGGCTTTCCCTCTATTTGTTTATACTTTGTAAACTTTAGTTTTGCTTCCAATCTTATCTGTTTCTATCTTCACCATGCATGCTTGGGGTTTTAGCTAGCTACGGTCGTCATGTCGGTACTCGGGGTGAGGGTTGTGTGTCGGGAGCTCATCCCTGCCCCTAGGGCACATGGTGGCTCTTAGTGGGCTACCTACTGGCAGCTTGATGTCCATGCCGACTAGGACAGGGTGTATTTTCTTTCTGTGGTCACTTTGCCCGGTCGATGGTGATTGTGTGCAGCGTGTTTTGTATGAAAAGATGATGCAAAGGAGAATAGAATGGGAAGTGCTAAAATGGTGGGCTTACCACATGACTTGTGGGTCGGGACCGTGGGTTGGTTCTGGAGCTTAGTTGATCCAATGTTGTTGTGGTCGTCCCCTGCTTGTCTTCCCTTGCCTTCTTCACTTCTTGCCTCCTAGTCCCCTTGTCTTCCTTTGTGGTTGTGGGTGCTTGGGGTTGCTGGCCTTGACTTGCCTCCTCGCTTTGCCTTGGGATGGCAGTGGTGCTACTGGTTTTCCTTCTCAGTTGTGGATGGTTCAAAGTGACAATGGGGTGGTCAACTGGCTAGATGAAAATGGTGGTCTTTTAAATGGGGTCACGGATGGCTCCCTCGCTTTCCTTCCCCTATTCTCTACATGAATTATCCTCACCCTATCCCTTTGGCTCTCAGAGGGGACTATTTGGCTTGTTTAAGCTAATGGACCATTGGTCCATAGATCACTATTCATTATATTTTCTGCACTTAAGGTAAGTCAGGAAAAAGTGGGTGTTGGGTTTTGGTAAATACCGAGTGATGAAACCCAATGAGGTGAGGGGATACCGACTGGCCCCGGACAGTCTGGGAACCTCAGTGAGCTTCACGCTATATGACGACACTCATTCTTTCTTATTACTCCCTTTTATTTGTTTTGGGTTTTCTATCGGTCTTTTGGATTTTGCTGACAATGTAGTGGAGTGGTTGCAGGTTCTTGGATCAGTGGTTGAGGGTTCGATTTACTGGTAATGCACAGGCGGAGGAAAAGCAAGGGCTTCGGCTACCAAGCATGCAATAATGTAGTTTGAAATTTAGATGATGTTGTAGTTTCTATTTTGCTCTAATGTAATAAATTCTTATAGATAATTCGGAGATTGTATTAATGTGTTACTTCCGCTTGTAATAAATTCTTGTAATTGACTCTAAGTTGTTATCCATGTTGTATTTTTTATTTGTGAATTCTTTTGTGAACTCTAGATAATGAAGTGTGGAATGTAAATGATTTGCCTTGTGTGTTATTGAATTCTCGTATATTATTCATTTGTCATGTGTTCAAATTGGTTGGAATTATTGTTGAGATGAAATTAATTTGATGCTTATTATTTTTAGATGATTTTAATTGTTAGGGTTCTCACAACCTATGCAAAAGAAGAGGTTTGTTTCAAGTGCATACGCAACTAGCGTGGTGTAGCGTGCACTCGTTGGTGATCCCCTCGCGGTTCGTCCCGTAGCGCCCTTTATCCCTGCACAGTATCTCGAAGTGAAGTTCCCTTGTGCCCATCTTGAATGCTCGGTGCATCTCACATTTCTTGCTCTTATGTTCTATGTACTTGGTGATCATGGTGGAGTACAATACTCTATCATTTGCCATGGCGAACGACATGTTGTTGCTTTTGTCAACAAAGTAATTTATGGTACCGCGGAGAATTGCCTTCACAATACAAACCAAAGGGAGGCATCTGGCGCCGCGCATGACCCAATTGTACACCTCGGCTATATCAGTTGCCATGACACCATATCAAGCACCACTTTTGTCATGTAGCAGTGACCACTTCACCTTAGGCACATGCTCAATCCAATCCGAAGCATTTGACCTGCGCCCCCATCTTCCTCACCACACTTGGACCATCTGTGGCTAGCTATGACAATGCTTCGGGGGACTGATCAGTGCTTTGTAGTGGCCTTTTTCGCTGCCTCCATTCTATGCGCCTGGGTCCGCTCATCAAGTATCTTCCAAAGTGCACCAGACTTTCACCACTGGTTCTAGTTGCACAGCCGCTTGAACAGGTTCATCAAGTCCTTTTTGCAGAACTGCTTGTATAAGTTTACACCTGTCGGTGTTTTAGAACCGATCTTACGTAAAGATTGTTTGATTCGGGGGGTCTCCTAGAGATGAAATCACGCAGAGCGATTGACATGGGATTTTTATACAGGTTCAGGCCTTCTCCGGGGAGAATAACAACCCTACTCCTGTGTGTGTGTGGTATTAACTGTATTCTCAACAATCAAGCCAGAAACTAAGACTATTACAAAGAACAATACTTGTCTTTCTCCTTGATTGTCCTCAATTGGCTCTTTTCCTCCCCTTTTCCCTCCTGATTGATGCCTTTATATAGTCGTGAAGGAGTAGCCGTTTTCCCCTACTGAAGAGACGCCTAATCAAGCCAGTAATGGGCATATGATGGCAATAATTACCGGTGTAGTGGCTCCTTCACGCCGTTTGGTAGTTATCTTTCAGAGGTAATGGGGTATTTAAGCACTATTACTGCGCAGAACAATAGTGCATGTGGACCGTCTGGATTCCTTAATCAATTGGACCCACTCGCTTGTAGGTTTTATTGATTATAAGGTGGTCGTGGTTGACTTGGTCGTAGCAGGACTTACGACTGGGTACAAGTCGTAACAGAACTTACGACTGGATAATAGTCGTAGAAGGATTTACGACTAGGTACAGTCGTAGCGTAACTTACGATCGGACAATAGTCGAGAAGGACTTACGATCGGGTAATGGTCGTAGAAGGACTTACGACCGTGTAGTGGTCGAGGACTTATTTATCATGACATAGTCGTAGTAAGACTTACGACTATGGGGGTGATTGTAGGAGAACTTACAATCACTTGGTAGGCCTCTCCCTTATAAATATAAGGGGTACTTCTGGGGACTACGTGACATCATATTTACCCATAATAAGAATTATAGATAAAAGATAAAATGAGGATTATCATATCCTCGTCATCTAGCCCCCCAGCTTCAAGTGAAAGTAACTTACTTGGTGAAGGATTTGCAAATGGTCTTACGACTATGAAAATATCGCAGAATAATGGTCGAAGGAATAACTCTTCGACATTTGAGTGCTACTTTGACCAGGAATTTGCTTGCTCAGGAAGGTTGCTTACGATTATCAAATAGTCGTAAAAACCCCTACGACTGTGAAGTGGTCGTAGTAGGGCGATCGGAAAAAAATCCTTTCCGATTGATACTTCATTCGACCAGAAAGACTTGGTCAAGAAAGTAATTTCGCTTGGAGGTGACAAAACGAACCTAATTTTCTCGAACAGACCATCTAGGGAATTACAACCGACTCCCACGCACTGCCGATGAGATGGTTCCGGCGGTGCAATCGTATGCGGTTATAAAAACTTACCGGGAGTTAGACTTGGATTTTTACCTTTTTCCCAAATCGCTCCCACTGTTCTTCGAGCTTTCGCCTTCTCCGCCGCCAACCCTAATCGTGTCTTCTCTGACAATCTTTTTTCAATCCAAAACTTCTTGTTTGTGAGAGAAATGACCAAGAAAGTTTCTAAGTGGGAAGAGTCGGAGATGGATGCGGCGAAGATTAAAGTCTTGGTCGACGCCGGGAAGATTCCAGAGAAGGCTATGGTGAAATGGCAAGGCTATCGGACAGCACTGGCCGTTGGGGGAAAATGGGCAAATCCCCATTTTCCAAGCGTACTGTGAGTGCGGCCTCCGACTGCCTGCTCACCCCTTTCTTACGGTGGTACTCGAGCACTTTGGAGTGGAATTAGTGAATTTAGATCCTAATTCCATTACTATGATGTGTGTCTTCATGTACCTTTGCGAGGCGTACCTAGGGATTCCAGCGGACCTCGAGCTTTTCCAATATTATTACGGGATGGTTCGACAAACTGGAATTGCCTAAGTTGCGATGCAAGCTCCACGACTTGAAGTCGAGGAGTATATTCGAGTTTCACTCGGTCTTCATGGCGGGATGGAGGAAGAGGTGGTTTTACTGGAAAGTCACATCAGAAGACAGCCTCTCTTTCATGGGGAAGGCTGCCGAGAAGAAATCTTCATGGGACCAACTCCTGAAGATATTAGTCGGATTGCCCCCTACATCCAAGCCATCAAGGACTTGAAGGAGGAGGGGTTGACCAGATGGCATGTGGTGACAGATTTCATCACACGCCGAATCGGTCCCTTGAAGAAACGAGCATCTCCTATGTGGAGATATTCGGGGAGAGGAGACCCGACCAGGGACTATGACGAGGGTAAGTGAACTTCCGACTTAGCTCTCGGTTTGGTCTTTCTCAAAGTTATCTAACGTTCTTATCTGCTTTACGCATCTTCCACAGTGGAGATTGACGCTAGAGTCAAACTCGTCTGTGAGAAGTCTCCACCACCCCGAGCGGTGATTCCTCAAATCATTGCGGCTTTACCCGCAAATGAAAAGATAGAGCGCCTAAAGGTAATCAAAAGTTAATTTTTTTTTTCTTTAGGACTTTATAGTCGTAGAAGAACTTACGACTAGTGGTGATCGTAGAATATCTTACGATCAAGAAAATGTCGTAGAAAAACTTACGACTTGACACTGGTCGTAGAAAAACTTATGACCGGTTAGTAAGTCTTCTTTTTCTGTTTTGCTTTACAGAAAGTAGGCATGGAAAATCGTCCAGATGACGAGGAAGTTGTGCTGATAACCATTGGTGCAGCGTTGTCGAAAGACAAAGGCTCGGCTCCTCCGTCCAAGAGACGTCGACTTGCGAGATCCGCTGACAAGGGAGGAGCAAGTTCGAGCTCTGGTTTTTCGACTAGATCTTCTACAAAGCTTGCGGCGGACATAGCCGTAATCGAAGCCAAGGCTGAAGCTATCGAAGCCGAGGAGATTGAAGCAGTTGAACCTCTTAAGCACAAACCCAGCAGGCTAAGGTACCCTTCTACTATGACAAGAAATCTTTGCGCTTTCTTCCACTCCTAGTTTTGTTAAGCAAGCGAAAAGGAAATGCGGAAAGATTTTATGTCTTTGTAAAGGACGATCTTTGCTCGGCCTGACTGCGATTGAGGTAGTCTTTGCTCTTGGAGTGGTCGAGGCGGTCTCGGCTATCCGTAAAATCGAGAGACCGAGATGTGGTTCTGTTCAAATTCTACGACTAGGCGTGGTCGTGCCGGGCCCATTATTGAACCTCGACCGACGCGTGGTCGTAGAAGAAGAAGTCCTCCGTTGGGAGGATTGCTCCTAAGTTCTGGTTAAGACCGAGGTGCGAGTATCTGAAATGTACTAAAGTGTAAGAACAACATTTACCTTTTTCCTTTTCACAACTGATTTGCTTTTCTTTATTTTAGTCCGACTCCTTGACCCAGGAATGCTTCGTTGAGAAGCCCATTGCCACTTCTTGATTCTTGGAGAGGTAACAATGGAGGTGGTCGAAGGATCATCCTTGGCCCAGTGGCCGATGAAGTCGTGGCTCCCAGTGGTTCCTACAACCACCGAGGTTGTAGCTACGATCGTTGAAGTAGCATTGCGTCTCTCATCAAGTAGCGGCTACAACCGTTGAAGTGGAAGCTACGACTCATCGAGGTCGTAGAGACAACAGGGCACCAGAGAAGCCTCGGTCAAGGCGGTGATGAGCACACACACGCGACCGGGAAGAAAATCGTGGCGCGTTCCTTCCAAAGATCAAAGAGAAGCTGCAACTCTGAGAATCGGAGGAAGAAGAATACTTCAACTTCGTGTGACTTCTTTGGACTGCTACCGTCGTAGGGTCTTCGCTGAGATCTCGCGATCGAAGTCCCCATCCCAACGATATTCCCAATAGAGGAAACATCTTTGACAATGAGCGTCTTGAGAAGGTTTGGTGGGATCAAGTTGCGAGGGTAGACAAGTCAAGACCGGAGTGGTTTATTCGGCATTTGCTAGGTCGATCATGAATGTAAGTATTTTAGGATACTTATATATGTGGCTTTCCTTTCTTCTCACTTTGTCTTCCTTTTGCGAAAGCTCTAGAGTAAATTGCCGTTGTTGGTGAGTATCATCGACAACTTCTAGACTCAAGCAGAAAAAGAGGAACTCTGCATACAAAGTGGAGAGATGGTAAGTCATCATTATTCATAGTCGCTTTCGACGACTACTTATATAGTGCTTACGAGATTTGTCATGGAAAAACTCATGACAAGGTATTGATCGTAAAAAGCTTACGACGCAGGCTTTGTCGTAGAAAGACTTACGACTGTGTCGATGGTTGTAGAAGAACTTACAACCGATTGACCGATGTTCATATCCAATTTTATCCTTTGTAGGTTAAAAAGTGACACAAAGACCTTTCTTGACTCGCTCGATTATGAAAAAGAGGAGTCGAAAAGTCGAGTGAGGAAGTAGTAGTCCTCTCAAGAAACTTGAGAAGCCATCTCTGCAACTAGAAGATTGCAGGAAAAAATAAGCGATGAAGTCTTGAACTTAAGATCGCTTTTGACTTTGACCTTTACTCGATTCTCATTTCTTTTCCAGAAAAAGAAGATGAAATGAAGAAGCTCCGGACTGAAGTTGGAGAAAAAGCTTTGGTCATTTAGGAGTTTTCTCGTATTTCCAAGAATAAGGATCAGAACTCGAGGGATGAAAACTCGAGTAATGTAAGCAATTCTTTACATCGTTCTTTTTCGAGTATTTTCCTTTTCTAATGCTAATTTCTTTTTCGAAATTGTCGTCGAATTGAGAAGCCTCGAGGCTGAAATAAATGAAAAAACTCTGATCTGTAACGAGTCCGTCTGCATTGCTAAGAAGAATGCAGAGGATGTTAGAACATGGGAGAAAAAGTACGCTGAAACCACTACTTCCCATAAAGAAGAAGTCAAGAAGTAGGATTCTTGACTAGTAGGTAAGAAATGCTTTACCTATAATTATATTTGTGTTCTCTTCCTCTAGAAATTTATTTATGTTTGACCGGTTTTATTCTTTTCAGAACAAGTGGTCGAAAACAAAAGACTTCGCGAGGCTTCGACTCGTTCCCAACAGGAGATGCAATCAATGAAGACTAATCTTCAAGGCAACAAAGACACTCTGAACCATGTACTTGGTGAGCTACATACGAGGAAAAACTCCTCGAGAAGATACGATAGTCGCTCACATAAGTACCATCGGGAACAAGTCGAAACTTTGCAAGAAATGGTGACCACTCAAGGCCAACCAAAGCCAATCCATAAGGGAGGCGATAAGTCGCATAAGTTATACTTTGGCGAAACTTAAAGCTCATGATCCCCACCTTAATGTGCAACCAATCGAAGCCGACTTGATCGCCTCGAATCGAGAGCGAGTCGTTTGATTGAAGAAATGCAATCAGTTGGCAAAAAGGTGGCGGAGGAAATGCAACTGGGCTCTCCCTCTTCAGAGTAATCTGTAACAACTTTGTAAGACAGACAAGTTTCTGTTGATGAAATATATGTGATCCATCTTGTTTCTGCAAATCATCTTGTCGAGTAGTTAGCAACTCAAAAGATAATTAACGAATGAAAGACCAAGAACGAAGTTAAATTAATAACTTTATCCTAGCCCCGACTATTTACTTAGCTTGTTTAGACAATCCAGTAAATAGTGTGTGAAATAGAAAGAGAGGTTTGTTTAACTTATAGTTTTTGTTATGGTTGTCAAGCACTGGTAGAAAGAGTAGAAACGACTCGACACTAGGAAGTTCCTTCTAGTGGGCAGGACCACGTGCAGAGAGGAAAGGCCGACTAGGTGATGTTACCATCTCGACTAGTTTAATCAAACCAAGAACAAAGAACTTGAGTTAAGCAAGCGTCTAGAGGACTTTAATAATTCATTCGCCCTTTTACGATGGACTCGATAAGTCTTTTCTAGTAGCCAAAGTGGGAGGCGAGCAACGCTAGGATGTTCCTTCTAGTGGGCGTGACCACGTGCGAGAGGAAATACTTGACTAGGTGTGTCTCTTCCTTCACCGCTAAAACGAAACGAGTACACCAAAGGTGGTTGAATAAATATAAAAAAGTGCACTCTACTTAGAATATTTTTCGAAATTACTAAAACTAAGATGAGAAGAGTTGGCTTTGAGAACATTTCGACTAGATAGAACCCAAGCTCTCTGTATTGGCAACAAAAGTGAGTAACGAGTCGATGCTAGGAGTTCCTTCTAGTGGGCAGGACCACGTGCAGAGAGGAAAGACTTCGACTAGATGATGTTACTTGCCTTCGACCAAAGTAAAGAAAATCGGGTGTTTTGGATCATAGTCGAAAGATTATAAAAGCACTACTCAAAAATAAGACAAAAGAGGTAGAAGGAACCTGGACCTTTATTGCCTGAGAAGTTGGTCACATATAGAATTTGCGTAACTGGTCGATGTTCCAAGAATTTGAGAGAACCTGTCCGTCTTCCATTGCTAGTCGTACCGACCCTGGCCGAGTGACTTCGACCACTGTGTAAGGACCTTTCCACTTTGGAGAAAGTTTATTCCGATTAGACTTGGATTAGCAGAGCCTCAACACCAAGTCACCTACAGCAAGGCTGCGAGGCCGGACCTTACGATCGTAGTATCTGCGTAGGGCTTGTTGGTAGACTGCTGAACGGATTAACGCCATGTTTCTCCTTTCTTGAGTAGGTTAATATCATCCGCCGAAGTTGTTCTGGTCGGAGTTGTTGAAGGTTTCAACTCGTGTCGACCGCAATTTTAGCTCCGAGGAAGCATGGCTTCGACTCCAACACTAGAAAAATGGTGTTTCTCCTATCGCCGACTAGTGGTCGCATCTTAACGCCCATAATACTAAGGTAATTCTTGTACCCAAGCTCCCGAGCGCTTAACGAGTTGGTCGAAGACTCGGGTTTTAATTCCTCGCATTATTTGTCCGTTTGCACGTTCGACTGCCCCGTTGCTTTGGGGATGTGCAACAGAAGCATAACATAACATGGTACCCAACTCGTCGCAAAATTTCTGAAATTTTGCACTTGCAAATTGTTTACCATTGTCTGTAATTATCCGACTTGGAACTCCAAATCGGCTAATTACGCATCTCATCATGAACCTTTTGTCGCTTAGTTGTTATCGATTCTGAGTTCGGCTTCGATCCATTTTGTAAACGTGTCAATAGCCACAAAAAGGAATTCGAAACCTCCTAGAGCTTTGGGAAACGGTCCTAGGATATCGAGACCCCAGGTCGCAAAAGGCCAAGAAAGAGGTATTATTTGTAATGCTTGAGCTGGTTGGTGTATCTGTTTACCATGAAACTGGCATTAGACACACTTTTTAACCACCTCTTTAGCATCGTCTGCAGCTTTTGACCAAAGAGAAACCTTGTCGAAGGCCTTCTGACCAGCCGCTCAGAGGAAGCATGCGTCCTACAGATGCCACTGTGTATATCATGAAAGAGTGTTATTCCTTCGTTTTGCGGAATGCATCGCATGAGTATCCCTTGGGTTCCTCGTTTGTAGAGGACTCCTTCGACCAAAGTATACATTTTGGCTTTTCGGGATAAACGATGCGCCTCAAGATCATCCTCGGCTACGGAACCCTTGTGAAGATACTCGTAGATGGGAGTCATCCAGGTATCCTCGTAATCTAGTGAGGCCATCTCAATAGGAGGTGTCTCTGGTTCTTCGACCGAGACGGCTTTTGGAGTTGCTCCAAGAAAACTCCTTTTGATCTGCGCAGATCGGAAGAGGCCATCCGAGCAAGTTGGTCTCATGAGGAAATTATCCTTCGAGGATGAATTGTACCTCGAAACCTAAAAATGCTTTTCTAGCTTACGTGCTTCGATAAGTACCGAGACATTGTCAAGTTAGAGCACCGTACTTTTTCCGACTTGATTCACGACTAGTTGAGAGTCTCCTCTCACGAGTAGTCGATTTAATCGAGAGTGCTTCGCAGCTCGTATGCCGCCTAGCAAACCTTCGTACTCGCCACGCTGTTAGTGGCCCGAAAGTTTAATTGTATGGCATACTTAAAGGTTTCTTGGTATGAGATACGGGACCACCCGACCCCGAGCCACTTAAAGTAAGTGACCCATCAAAGTACATCATCCATTGGTCGTGGGAATCAGATCGGGATTACGAGCAATGTGTTCAGATTTGTCCATTCGCGACAAAGTGCGCCAAGATCCGAGATTTTATGGCCGTTCGGGACACGAATGGAGGTCGAACTCCCAAGTTCGACCGACCATTTTGCCATGCGTCCCATTGTTTCCTTATTATAGAGGATCGCTCCCAAAGGAAACTCGGGCAACACGGCTATTTTGTGCGCTGAAAATAATGCGCAGCTTCTCAAGACATGAGGAGGGCATATAGAAGTTTCTGGAACTGAGGGTAACGCTCCTTAGGCCCGTGTAAAACTTCGCTGACCTAGTAAACTTGTCATTGTACGTTTTCACGTTCTACGACCAGTACTGCGCTTGCTGCCTGTGGCGTGGCAGCTAGGTAAATTAAGAGCGTCTCTTCTGGTTTTGGAGAAACGAGCAGAGCACTCGAAAGGTACCTCTTGACATCCTCGAAGGCAGCGTTTGCCTCGTTCGACCACTCAAAACTTTCATGTCTCCTGAGAAGTTTAAAGAAAGGTAGTCCTTTTTCTCCTAGTCGTGCGATGAAACGATTTAAAGCCGCCATACACCCAGTGAGTTTTTGGACTTCCTTTTTTGTGGTCGGAGGGCGCATTTGGAGGATGGCCTTTATTTTATCAGGATTTGCTTCGATTCCTCGTACAGATACTAGGAATCCAAGCAATTTTCCTGAAGAAATTCCAAACACACACTTCTCGGGATTAAGTTTTAAACAGTGCTTTCTGAGGTTGTCGAATGTTTCTTGTAGGTTAGTGATATGATTAAATTTTTTAATGCTTTTTACAACTAGATCATCAACATAGGCTTCCAGATTCCGGCCTAATTGACATGAAAAAGTTGATTGCATCAAGCGTTGAAAAGAAGCACCGGCATTCTTTAGACAAAATGGCATTTTGACATAGCAAAAGGTACCAAATGGTGTAATGAATGCGGTCTTTTCTTCATCGTTTAGACACATTGATCTGGTGGTTTCCAGAATATGCATCTAAAAAACTTAATATTTCACAACCTGCAGTAGAATCAACCAACTGATCGATACGAGGTAAAGGAAAATCATCTTTTGGACAAGCTTTATTAAGATCAGTGAAGTCTACGCACATACGCCATTTACCGTTTGACTTCTTGACCATTACAGGGTTAGCCAACCACTCTGGGTGGTTGACTTCTCTTATAAATCCTGCTTTAAGTAGCTTATCCAATTCTGATTTAATAGCATCTCGTCGATCAAAGGCAAATCTCCGTAATTTTTGTTTTGCGGGTACTTTATCAGGCCGTAAAGCTAGCCTGTGCTCGATCACCTCCCTGGGGACTCCGGGCATGTCGGATGCTTGCCACGCGAAGACATCTGCGTTAGCTCGGAGGAAGGTGATGAGGGTGTCTTCCTATTTGGGGTCAGAAGTCTCCCCGATGCGAACAGTCTTCGAGGGCTTCTCTACGTCCAGAGGAACCTCTTTGACTTGGTCGTTCGGCTTTGATACAGCTTTAGGCTTCGACTTGCTAGTCGAAGGCTGACTTTCTTCTCGAGTTGGTATTTGATCAACAATCTCGAGGGATCGACAGTCGCAATTATACACCATCTTCTTGTCACAATGAATTGTGATCACTCCTTTGGGACCTGGCATCTTAAGACATTGATACCCATAATGAGTAGCCATTAAGAATTTTGCCAAAGCTGGTCGTCCGAGTATGGCGTTATATGCCGTATCGAAATCGACCACATCAAAGGAGATTTTCTCTGTCCTGAAATTACTTGGTGAACCAAATGTTAAAGGAAGAGAAACTTGGCCAATGGGTTTGGCCGAAGACCCCGGTACAATTCCATGAAAAGAGTATCGCATCGGTCTTACCTTTGTCCCGGTACTTGCATCTCGTCCGGGCATTTGTAAACGATATGTTCAAGGAACGCCACCATCAACAAAACTCGATTGGTCCGACAGTGTTGATGGTGGGTTCGACCACAATCGGATATCGACTGATCGATTCAAGTGATCGGCGATCACCCTTCTCAAAAGAAATGGTAACTTCCGACCACTTCGTAAATTATTGACAAGAGGAGCATCTATAGAGTTTACCTCTCGTCCGTGCCTTTAATTTGTCGTTTTGACTCGTATGTCGATGATCCTCCGTAGATGTTCTTAACGGTATGTTGCGGATCTTGGAACGGCATCTCTTCATCATCTGACGACTTTTGGCCACTTGTATGCCCTACCTGCTCGAGAGTGGGGAGTGTTTCTTTGCCGTTGTAGTAGTCCTTGAGCTTCATTTGGAAAACTTCGGCGATTCGCGGAGGTCGTGTCCTTCCTTTTTATGAAAAGGACACCACCTTGGTTTGTCGCTCTTTCGATCGTATGCTTACCTTTGCCTTGATCAGGGTATGACTTGGTGGTTCGTGGCTCTTTATCGTTCACAGCCAAGACCTCATTGGAACCACTGGTTTGTGGTTTTTGACCCTTTATCTTATTCTTGGACTTCTTTGCTTTCTTGTCCTTTTTTCTACCAACTTCACCTGGCTCTCGAGGAGTATTTGTTTCTCGATCAAAAGTGTTGTTCCACTCGACCACCTCGAAGCGATGATATCGATCAACCATTTCAAGAGCTCAAAATGATGTTGGGAGGATTCAAAGCAATATCCTCTGTTATCCTTCTATTACGGACTCCTTGCTTAAAAGCCCTGATAACAGATGAGTCAGAAACTTCCGGAATTGAATTACGAACCTGACTAAAGCGTTTGATGAATTGACGCAAAGTCTCGTCGTTGTTCTGTCTTATCCGGTGCAAGTTGTCTTCCTTTCCAGGGCGGTTGTATGTGCCTTGGAAATTCGCCAGTAGAAGGTCGCAGAGATGTTGCCAAGAGTAGATCGACTCGAGTGGTTGGTTTAATAACCACGATCGAGCGGATCCTTCAAGCACAGTTGGAAGGTAATTTGCCATTACATGCTCTCCTCCTCCTGCTGCTCGGACAGCTGTTGTATAGATTTGAAGAAATTCGATGGGATTTTGAGATCCATCAAACTTCTCCATGTTTACTGGTCGAAAACGAGGCGGCCAGCAAACAGCTCGAAGGTCAGACGAAAATGCCCGGCATCCGGTAATAACTTATTGACGTCTTCTTTGCAGGAAAGAAGGGTTAATGTCACCAGGTGATCGTATACGACGATACCCAGTAACAGGCTGACCTGTCCTGTAGTAGGTCTCAATTCTATGAGGGGAATGCTCCTTGTACTCCATCCGTTGCGGGTTTCCTTGTCGAAGTGGCGAACGATCACCTCTCCGAGGGGCTTCTTGATCATCAGTCAATCGAAACATATTTCTCCGAGTAGGGGATCGATGCGACTTATGGCCGTGTCGATTTCTACGTGGTGAAATGTTTGATTGACTGGTAGCTAAGGAAGTCGCATTGCTGCGACTACCTGAATGATGTCGACGAGGTGCTTCCAGTATTGTCATCACGGTTCGAAGCCTTTGCGCAATTTCTTCAGCGAAGAGATCGTATCTTGGCGTTCGAGCAAGCTCTTGAGTGGGATTTTCGAGCAAGTCTTTGATGTCCTGGAGTTCTTGTACCTCCCTCGACTGATATTGGATGCGCCCAGGCAGGTTCTTCTGGGCTGCAATCTTCTTTCGTCGGATGGCCTCAAAATTCTCCTCATCAGATCCTTGAGGCCTTCTCAATGGAGTGCGAGAATGTCGAGGATTTCCTCGCGCCATCGTAGTATTGGTTACGCCTCATCGGTGATGCCCTTGCCATTATCACAAGGGGGCGCAGTGCGTGATCTTCGGGGAGTGTTCTTATCTCGGCCTCCATAAGGCTGACCCTGATCTGAGGAAAGGACGAAGACCTCCTGTTGATGATTCTCACTTGCGCTCGAGGCCTCCCCGCTTGAGGAGTATTCGAGAGACACCATCTGGCGACTTGGAGTAACCCCCTCCAGGTAGGGGAACTCTGGGTTATAACTGTCTCCATCCGCAAATGAGATATGCGGAGAGACGGTCGAATTTGCAGGAAAAGCATGCTTGATCCCACTCCCTCTGGAGTTATCCTGAGAGAGAGGATCACCAGATGTTGGTGGAGTCTTGGAATGGTGGCTCGTAACTTGTCTCACCAGTCGGACCGTCTTAGGGGACTTGGACACTTGGAGGAAAAACTCTCGTCGTGTTGTAAGTCCTTCTGGGTGTGGTTCTGGTCGGATTGACCCTTGTCCTTTGAGGGAATTGGCTCCTCTGTTGGACGTATCATTGTGGGGGGATAAGGATCCCTCCCCAACTCCATCGATGGGATGGTTTCCTGGAGAATGATTTCCGGAGGCGACATCACCATCAGAGGATGCATCGTTCGGCTCGTAGTTGAAACCGGCATCCATGTCGACGTCTCGTGACCGCCAAGTCAAACCGTTCTACTCGTTCCATTCCCCGCCATGAGTGCATGAGATTTGGAAAAAGAGAGTATGTTGACAAGAGATTACCGAAGATCCCCACGGTCGGCGCCAATCGCCGGTGTTTTAGAACCGATCTTACGTAAAGATTGTTTGATTCGGGGTCTCTAGAGATGAAATCACGCAGAGCGATTGACACGGATTTTATACGAGTTCAGCCTTCTCCGGGAGAATAACAACCCTACTCCCGTGTGTGTGTGTGTATTAATCAGATTCTCAACAATCAAGCCAGAAACTAAGACTATTACAAAGAACAATACTTGTCTTTCTCCTTGATTGTCCTCGATTGGCTCTTTTCCTCCCTTTTTCCCTCCTGATTGATGCCTTTATATAGTCGTGAAGGAGTAGCCGTTTTCCCCTGCTGAAGAGGCGCCTAATCAAGCCAGTAATGGGCACATGATGGCAATAATTACGGTGTAGTGGCTCCTTCACGCCGCTTGTGACGCTTATCTTCGAGGTAATGGGGTATTTAAGCACTATTACTGCGCAGAACAATAGTGCATGTGGACCGTCTGGATTACTTAATCAATTGGACCCACTCGCTTGTAGGTTTTATTGATTATAAGGTGGTCGTGGTTGACTTGGTCGTAGCAGGACTTACGACTGGGTACAAGTCGTAACAGAACTTACGACTGGATAATAGTCGTAGAAGGACTTACGACTAGGTACAGGTCGTAGCAGAACTTACGACTAGACAATAGTCGTAGAAGGACTTACGACTGGGTAATGGTCGTAGAAGGACTTACGACCAGGTAGTGGTCGTAGAAGGACTTACGACTATGACATAGTCGTAGTAAGACTTACGACTATGGGGGTGATTGTAGGAGAACTTACAATCACTTGGTAGGCCTCTCCCTTATAAATATAAGGGGTACTTCTGGGGACTACGTGACATCATATTTACCCATAATAAGAATTATAGATAAAAGATAAAATAAGGATTATCAGATCCTCGTCAACACCCAATTGCCTCATGCACCACCTGCTCTGTAGATCCACCCATAGAAGTGGATCATTCTCTCCTCATTGTAGTTGAGTTATTGCACTCAGTAGGTCCGCATGTCTATCATGTATGACGCATACGTTAGGACGACCCTGTACAATAGAAATCCTCAAATTCCTCAGAAACCACAACCAATTGTCTGTGTTCTGTCTTTCAACGAATGTGAATGCCAAGAAAAGAACCTGGTTATTCCCGTTCGTCGCTCTTGCTGTCAGTATCTGACCCTTATACTTTTCAGTCAGAATGTATCATCCACACACAAGATTGGACGACAGTGCCAGAATGCATCGATACATGGACAAAAGGTGAAGACTGCTCGCTTTAGTACACTCTTATTGCCCCACTTCAGATGTGTGAAATCTTGAATGTCGACATAATTGCTAGAATTCCTGTCTTGTATAACTTGGAGTTGGCGGGAGGTTGTGGTAGGAATCGTCGAACGTACCGAACCTTGTTTCCAAAGCCTTTTGTTTTGCCCTCCACGCCTTGGTATAGCTGATTGTGTACTGGAACCTTGTCTCAATCGTCCGAATGATGAATTGTGGCTCAAAATATAGATTATTCACGATCTCATTGTACATGTTGTTCGCGATGAAGCCTGATGACAGGTTCTTGTGTGACTGCATTGACTCAGCGACGACGCATATGTGAGGGACCACTATAGAGCATTTCAAGTAGATGTCCTACTTAGGATGAAATGCGTACACTCGTCATGGGCATCGCTCTATGTCGTACTTCACGTCGTAGCATCTTGAGTTAGAGTTGACGACTGTGCATGCACGTCGGACCGACAAGGCCCATAATTTGACCGCCTCCTGCATGGCCTCTTTGCATTTGTACGTAGCTCCTTGTCTGACCTCGCTCTGGTCATACTCTCACGACACACGGGAGCCTTCGTTAATGACGAGGTTGTCGAACTTATATGTGTTCCACTCGGATAGAACCGCATGCTGTTCCACAACATTCTCATTGTCGGATCCTTCATCTTCTGACAATGTCATGTAGTCCTGGTCTTCGAGATACATCCTTTAGACTAGGTCTTTCAGCTCCCACCCTCGTCAGCAAGCCCACTAGCTTGCCTGACTGAAGGAGCTTCTTTCGCATGGTCTTCATCGACAGCATCAGAAACACCCGGACCTTCGGCCATTGTGTGCGCTGTGTTGTGGTTGGAGTCTCCGACTTCTTTTTCAGCATCACCACCCCCTATTTGTTCCACCGCTGATGCAAGAGTGGGCTTGGCACATGCCTGGGCAAGAAGGACCAAATCACACCGTTCCTCCATCGCCCTGCGTACAAATAACTGCCATGACCTTATTCCATTGAGCTGGATTAACTCCCAATATGTGCCCTGTGGTGCTCGATTGACAAGGCAACTCAAACTCAGATCATACACAGCATGATCCAAATCAAATGTGTGGAACAACCACCGCATCACAACACCCCATGTACGCTGCCCTGATCTTGTTAGGGTCACGATCGTCGATTAAAAATACCACAAGTCATTCTCCTCGGGACCCTCAAGAATAGTCCCCTGATCGTAGTAAATTTTGAAATTGGTGGCGTTCGACATATTTGATGTACTGCACCGCAAACAAGATTTTCACGATTAACCATATATCTAAAGCTTAACTATCAACTGAAAAGGATTATGTACAACATATTACACTATGTAACTGTACATCTAAAACTATGCAATCCATTCGGTTAAAAAAATTACTTGAAAGGTGGACGACCGGACGGGCAGCGCTTCGCTAGTTTCTCTTCTCCTCTACTCCTCTCCCTCCCCCCTCTTAATTTTTTTAGAATAAAAGTGAGTTATGCGAGAATTTTGGAGTCTTTTATATGGTAGATTGTGCTACCATTTGGAATGACGCTAGGGACTTACGGGATCCCTGATACCATTTGAAATGACAGTTTTTTCTAAATTTTAATATTAAAATATTTAGGGTCTTACGGGATCCCTATCGCTATTTGAAATGACGACAAGATCTTTTCGCGGTTGAGTAGCGATAGGGCTATGTTGTCATTTCAACTGGTGACAGGGATCTCTATGCACTGTTCTAGGCTTTTCCTTATTCTCTAGGCTACTGTCGCCATTTGAAATAATGATATGATAATTTTGTCATTTCAAATGGTGACAGTAACATAGTTTTGTAAAAAAATCGATTATTTATTTTTATAATTTTTAAAAATAAATATTATTTCAAAAAAAATCGAGAATAGACGGGTGCAAAAAATCTATCTGCAATTATATGACACTACAAGGGTTAGAGTGAAAAAGGTTTCCCGTAAGCCAAAAAATGAAAAGAGAAGCATATTTCACACGCGGTAGGTAACAACCACAATTCCCCAATTCGCTCCCTTGCGTGCGATTTGATCTTGTCAAGGGTCCGCGGAAAATTTCCCAATCCGACGTCGAATCCGATGGCGGCCAACGCCGGCAACAAGATCCGCAACGCCAAACTGGTGCGAATTCCAATCTCGAGAATTAAACTTCAGTTCTTGATTTCGCCGCAGACCAAATCGCGTGGGCTGGATCTTGATCGGCAGTATTTGGCTAATTTCGGTGTTGTCTCGTGGGATTGGTCCCGATCATGTATTTCGGTTGCCTCTTCAGGATGGCTGAATGAACTATGACTTGACGAATCGATGGGGTCTCTACTGTTATGACTGCTAATGATATGTTTAAAGATTACATATTTGTCGAGGAATTCTCCATTAGATGTTTCTGATTAAGTAGCTAAACTTCTTGTTAAATTATTTGTTTGCTTAAGGGCACAGTGCTTGTGTTTTTAATACTAACTCATGTCTTAGATGTTGCAAAATGTATGCCAACATATGGTGATTAATTTTCGTTGCCTTTGATGTTTCACAAGAACGTGTATATTAATGATGATTTTGAGCTCATAAATGGTCCCCAGTCCATGTCTAAATTCCATTTTGTGCCGGGCAATTATTACCATTGATCACTAATTTATGTTGTGAGTAGTTTGAAATTAGTGTGAAACATGTTGATTTTGCATTGTTAGAATCTTATGGGCTATGAAACTCTGACGTTTTCGTGTGCTTCGAATGTCAGGTTCTTCTTGGAGATGTTGGCGCTGGCAAATCTAGCTTGGTTCTTCGGTTTGTAAAAGGACAATATGTTGAATTCCAGGCAAGTCTTTGATACAGCCCTTTGGTGAGATATCATATCAGTAGGTTTTTGTACTGAAAAGAATTATTATATTGGTCTATCTGGCTGCAGGAATCGACGATTGGAGCGGCTTTCTTCTCGCAGACCTTGGCGGTTAATGACGAGACTGTGAAGTTTGAAATCTGGGATACTGCCGGGCAGGAGAGGTACCATAGCTTGGCTCCCATGTATTATAGGGGTGCCGCTGCTGCCATAGTTGTCTATGACATCACAAATCCGGTTAGTAGAACGGAACTGGTTTACTTGTGCTAGTGATAAAATTATAGGCCTTCATCATAATTTTCCCAAGTTCTTGATTTACTTGATAGCTGCTTTAGTGAAAGAGAAATGGTTGACTCCTTATGGTAGTGTGTTCCTCAGTTCCTGAGATTAGCATGGATGACACAATAAATGCACTTAGCAAAATTTGATGATGGTTGCATCCATGGTATATTTGCCCAGCGGTCATTGGGTATTGATGAGGATACGGCACCAGCATCTAGATAGCTTCCTTGCATTCTGGGAGAAGTGTTGAGCTTTTAATATAGTGGAGTACTGGAGTCTGTAGGTGGTACCAGTGGATCCCCATGGAGTGCCTTGGATGATTTATACCTTTATGTGTTGCAGATGAGTTGCGTAATCCATAGTTGAAAGACATCTATAATGCTTATTTGACAATGGATATATGATGTTTCTCTAAATGGTTCTGCACTGCCACTATGGAAGTATGGATGCATGTCTGTAACTTGTCTGCTCTGTTACCGTTTCTGGCTCTTTTTTTAAAACCATGAGGCCTGTATTGGAATATATTATTTTTCTAACCATATTTCAACGACATACGTACTTATCCATGTTTGTTGCATTGGTGTTTCCGCCTGTGCATATGTCATATTGTCATTCTATGGTTGAAATAGGGCTAACTTCAGAAGCAGTATAGCTATTATTCTAATTTTCACCAACTTGTTGACTGTTTTATTTCTTGTCCTCATCTTAAGTGCAGTTACAGAGAGGGACACTCCAATTGATTTTTTTTCCTGTACTTCTACTTGTAGGCCTCCTTTACTCGTGCAAAGAAGTGGGTTCAAGAACTTCAAGCTCAAGGTACTTCACTTTACTATTTGATGATATGCAATCTATGTTTGAGGTTTTATCATATCCATTTAGGGTTATGGACCTATTTTTTTTAAGAAAAGGAACCCATCGGCCTTGTATGACCAACCGGCTCCTTTAATAGTTGTTTTGTACGAAATCCATCATGTAATGGGCTAATGGCTCTGGGTTTCTGTAGTTGATGGTATTATTGTGCAGTATATTTATCACTTTAGGCTTACATTTTTCACATGGCTATTCAGTTAACTCGTGCCTTGTTTAATTTTCCATATATGTTTTTTGTTATTTCATATTTGCACTGTTGCTACTAAATCATTGAGAAGTATTAGTTCCTCTTCTGTTTTGTTTATGCTGTTGTAAATTTCCATTTTTACCCATATTTGACTCCCCGTACCCATTTCATGTTTGCATTTTTGGATCTGGTCAACAGCAATGTGGATAGTCAACAAAATCAAGCCATACGAAGGCTATGTAGCTTGTTGATGTAGACGTAACTAATTTCTCCTTTGGTTTGATGTAGGAAACCCCAATACAGTAGTGGCTCTTGCTGGCAACAAGGCCGATTTGCTAGAGACGAGGCAGGTGCCAATAGAGGTATGTAATCCCTGTTCTTCCTGATGGCTCTCTACCGTCCAACTTTGGTATTGTATGAATGCACTACTATGTGTTTATTTCACTGTGTTACTTCACTGTGGTGTAATTAGTTTCCTTTCAAAACTGATATGCTGTAGTCAACAAGTCATTCAAGTTTTTCTTCCCTTTTCAATCTATAATATGCACTATCAGCATTGCACCATATCATTGTTGTTGGCTTGTTGCTGTTTATTTGGGATTTTGGGGTACAATGTTGACTCGTTGTGTATACAGCTAATCCCTTTGGGGGTGGATTGAGTGCACCCTGCATAAAATGATCAAATCCATATGTTTAATTTGTAAGTTTCACAATGAACCTTGCAAAATGGATAAAAAAAGGCTTCTAGATGATATCACAATATTTTTAGTGTTGAAGACTTCCTACTGCGGCATATCCTCATGCACATGCCCGCCCTCTTTATTGAAGATAGTATACCATCAATTAGTCCTTTATGCTATACTGTTGCTTTAGCTATAACAGGGATATTGTTATATCAATCTCAAGTGAAGGTTTTATGTTTGCTGCATCATATGAATATAGGATAAGTCGATAAGAAATAGTAGAGACTAACAGATCATCCTATTTACTGTCAGCACGTCCATGCTGTTTGTATTTGTGGGCATGGTTGCAACTTCCCTACTAATTTTTTCGTGCTATGATGTAAGCAGGGAATAGGAAGTTATGACATGAGAATGCACTGCTTCATGTTGCTTGTAGCATCTGTTTGCTTGTGGTTGTTTCTATCAGTTGAAAGATTTTGTTATATTTGTATGTCTGACATGATCTTTTTCTGCAGGAAGCAAAGACGTATGCTCAGGAGAATGGTCTCTTCTTCATGGAAACATCTGCTAAAACTGCAGTCAATGTGAATGATATATTTTATGAGATTGGTGAGTTCAGTTTCATACTATTTTAGTTGGTTGGATGGTCCATGGACCGAACTGTTTACAGCTTTTATGGGTGGCTTAGCTGTAGTACAATCCACCATTCCATTGCTTTGTGATTTCCCATTACTAACATTTACTAATTTCTTTGTTGTTTGCATTTAAGCTATGAGATCAGATGCTAAATTTTGGCATTTATTATTTATTCTCATTGCAGCAAAGAAATTGCTTCAAGTTCAGCCGACTCAGAACCCACAGGCAGGGATGGTTCTCACCCAGCGACCAAATGAGAGACTGGTCAGCACTTCTTCATGCTGCTCTTGAAGCAGCTTCAACCTCATACATTGTCATTATGAAATCTAGGAGAGGAATTTCGACAAACTGACCCGGAAGTCTCGTGTGTCTGCCTTCCTGGCTGATATACTCGAGTTCTCCCGCTCCTTTTTTTTCTTTCTTTTCACGTGTTTGTCATGTAAATGTCAATACTAGAATGCTACTGCAGAGACTTGGAAGTGTTACCAATGTGTTGATTGTGCCTATGATTTGATGGTGGCCCCCCGTTGAGTATTCAGATTTGCATGCCCATGAAGCATGTTACCTATGGTTACTGAACAGAAGCTATAGCTGGTGTGCATTGTCCTGATCTATGTAAAGGTTGCTGTTGCCTCGCTATACCCAGCTGCTGCTTTCCGCTACTGTAGCACCCAGGAAAATAAATTTGGCCTTTTCGGAAGTCAATATTATGCGCATATTTCATTTTAGGACGTTTTGGCAGTTTCCAAACCTCAGCAACACTGCAACATGCAGATATACTCAGGGTTACATAACTTTTGTGGTATCCAGCCGGTTTTTGTTACTGTTATTTTGGGTTGTTTTTCTATGATTTAAGCACTCGTTATTGTTATTTTGGGTTGATTTTAATGATTTAAGTACTCCATGAGATATATTATTTGAGTTACAAAATGTATTTTTTTTCTTCCAAATTTGGAGGGAAATCAAATTTAAAGAAAATTTAACCGGTAAGGATGGTCATCCTGGAAAAATTGCAAATACAATGATTGCAACCCTGGATATACTCACCCCAAATTTACATGTCTCAGCCGCTCCGGAGACAGAACAGCTAAATAATTTTACATATCTCAGGACGAACAGACAAGGTATTGTCACAAATTAGCATTGGAGGTTGTACTATTGGATAAGTGATCCACTGAAATGTTCTCCAGGTATACACACAATGCAAGAGGGGGAAGAGGAACAGCGTGCTGAAACTTCAGTACATGCCAAACTGGCTAAGAAATTCCAGCTTACTGAAAATAGCGCAATTTGCCCTAATCTAACTTGTTTGCTAGTATTTTACATATTCACTTTCCCTAGTTACCCTTATATATCAATAATTTTATACATCAAGATCATCTGCAGTGCCACCGGAACACTGAGTCTTGTTGATGGTTCTGGGATCCGCATAGCCTTATCGATCATCACCATTTTGCCAGGGTTTTCATCACACCTTTCAAAATTTTCATAAACCACATTGTGTTCATGACAAAGAGCACTGATGGCACAAGAAACGTCAGGTAGTACCCAAAAGCATGCATCTGCATTATCTGTAGTCAATTGAAAAATAGAACAGTAAGAATGTGTAATATGGCATTCAGATGATGTCTACTTTTAAGTAAAATAGAATTAATGCTTTGCAATGAAGATCTTAGTACCTGACTGTAGTGCAAATAGATGTGGTAAAACACGTACATGAACAAAAATATCCTTGCCACCTGAATGAAGAGACAGTGAACTCACTTTGCCAGTGCAATTATATGGGTGCAGTTATTTGCAAACTAATGAATGTAGCACGGTTTTTCAGTTTACTTTACTGATCTGATTCATTTATTATGTTTCTTCACTGAAGCTTTATGCTGAAACTTTGCATTTTCTTTTCTACAAAAAATAGAGCACAGTGCAAAGAAAGGCTGCTTCTTAATTTAATCAATACTGTTGTACTATGAAATTTCACTCACCAGCCATGCAACAAACATCAGAATACCATTAACCAAGTAAGCACTTGACTTTTTCAGCCCAGCAGTGTCAAGGAACCTTAAAAGAAAGCAGAACAACACATTACTATCAAATAATACCGACAAGCATAAAATGACTTCAGAGAAGAAATGGAACCTATTAAATGGCTTACCATCTCAAGTTGATTTCAGGGGTGGTTGTTTCTGAAATAAGAACCATGTATGTGTAAAATTGCCCCTCCCCTGACAACATTGTGTAAGCTATTGCAACTAGAGAAAGTGTATGATGGAGAACCTGAAATGGCAACAAACAACCATAAGATACTAAGATAAGCCAGGTACCAGTTGACATCTTTTTAACAAGTTGCCACACTTATGGCATGTGAACTTATTCCAAGCAAAATTAGATGAAATTAAATATATTTCGTTAGCAGTTTTGTTAGTGTATAGATGCAAAAGTTGGACACCTACATATTCCATTCCACCAAGGGAAGGATACAACCAGAAGATCATTGCAAGATCAGTGATGAAGTAACCCACAGAAACCTGTCAAGCACACAGCCAGGGCAGAGGTATGTCAATTGAGCAATGAAACATAAGTCCAGCATAACAAGAAGAAATTTTGTCATTGATCATAATAACTGTACCCCTAGTGCGAAAGTGGAGACGATTGAATTACGGAATGTAATAGGTCCCTTAAGGCGATCAGAGAAAAGATCTGTAGACATAACAAGATATAATGATATAGCTGTGATAAAGATCGCATGTGCGCTGGACATACCCCTGAAACAGGTATAATTGGTTGTCACTATGAAATTTATGAAAGAAAAAAGATCGGGGGTGAAGCAATATAGATGTACTAACTCTAACAAGACTAACCTGTTGTTCCATTCAATACGCTGTATCTTTGTCAATGAAGAATAGCCCTTGAAGTAAAATGAGCTCAATAGCCATGTGAGATCATAAGCCTACAGGACAATACATGCCGTTTGTAAAGAAGAAACTAGAAATACGCTGATGAATAATTAAGAACTGGTTTCCGTGATGCAAAAAGTGGTTGACACAGGTCCAAAAATGCTACGCCCAGCAGCCAGCAATACCATGACATATATTGTGTCGCATTCGAAAGTTCTCCAGAAGATTGTTTTGTCATTGACAAAGACGGCAAAATCTGGTTGAAAGTTATAACTCATAACTCAAACACCAGATACCATTTTTTGTCTTGCTCTGTACCCTTAAATAGACACAAGCTCATTCGATTAACGATGAAAATAATATAATGGATTCAATGCTGCTTAACTTTTAGTACACTAATTTAAACAGCCACTTGTTAAAAATTTATCCAATGACAAAATTGCAATGATCTCCGGAAGATGTAGAATGAAGGGAAAATCAATGTGTTCAACAGTACATTAACCGAACCAACCTCTCTAAAAAGGAAGTAGTAAGAAATATTTTTGGAGGATCAGTTAATCTCTGTTTCTGTTAATAAGCCAACAGGCAGTCCTATTTGTACTAATTAGACAGTCATAGAGTGCTGGACCTTCTAGTGTTACCAAAGCTCTCAAATGTAACCATTCTTCTCATGAATCAATAAGTCAGAAACGTGGATCACCAGCTACAAGCACTACGTTGATTCCCCAATGCAACCATCAATCATAACTTACAAATCAGAAGAATGGATAAAACTACCATCTTGCACAAGAAAATGCCAATGAGCACCGAGGTGTATCGAACGAGTGGATCAGCTAGCAAGTAGTCTCCCATCAACGCCTGAGCTTGATACTTGTAGGCCATCGTCGCCATCCTTGCAGCTTGAAATACCTACATCACAAGATATATGCCGAGATCAACCTACGTTCAAAGAACATCCCACGAGTGGATCTTGTGGTGCCTCAAACATCTACAGAAATTTGCTTGGCAGCATGGTTTGCTATGATCATAGCACAAAACTGTTCTCAATAGTGTTTCCCCTGATGCCAGAAGTATCAATGTGATTAATTAAACATACTCCTAATAAATCAACGGTGATCGCGCATTTAGTTCTCTCTATCATCTATAAGTGATCACATTGACAAACTTAAGCAACTTATCGCGTAAATACTACAAGAAATCATCAGGGCGGCTCGGTGTTGGTACACAAGTGGATCTCCGTGAACTATGAGAGCTGCAAGCCTACACAAAGATAATGTACCTAACATGCTACCAGATGGCCAAATACATAAACACCAGATGGCCAAATACATAAACACCACATCAAAAGAAATGCCACGGACGAGACCCCAAGAGCAAGAAATCCCCACAAGCTACAGTCAGCGGCCAAATCGCAGGAGGACAAGAAACGAAGAAACGCCAAGATCCGGCGAAAAGAGTCAAACCCACCCAGAAAGAACCAAGAAAAAGAAGATGCAAGAATCAAGAAACACCAGGAAATGATCTGCACCTCGTACAGGGAAGGAAGCGTGCAGGCGTGCAGGGAAGCGTGGCTACACGCGTAGAGCAGGAATGGGGAAGGCGGGGAGAGGGAGTGGGAGGAGGCTCAGCTCCATTTCTTGGTGCGTTGCGTTGGCGGTGAGCAGGAAGGCACGGGAAGGGAAGGGGAGCCGGGCAGAGAAGCACACACGAAAGAAAAGCCCAGTGCCACTGTCACCATCCGGCCCTTTTGCTGTTGCCACACTTGTAAGTTGTAACAACCATTTTCAGTATTAATTTTGTGTGATAAATTATAATATTATTATGTAGTTAGTCGACAATGTATTAGCTACAATTATATTGTGCCATTTCACCAAATTGTCATCGTTTGTTACATAGCACTGGACTTTGGTGATGATTCTAGCCACAGATGTAGGCTGGATCTAAATAAGTTGTATATTGTAATGTCCCGTTTTCGAATGGTAAAAAATGTCTCCTGTTCGTTTTCGGTTTTCGCTCGTTTTTCAAATTTGGGTTCATTTTTTTTAAAAAAAAAATCACAGCCTTCCTCTAAGCTTGGATTTGTGTTTCAAACCTTCCGTCAGCTCCCGAATTCAAATTTTAAATCACATTAAACCTTTTCGGATTTTGGACCGCTTCCAAAATCTTACCTCCCCTTTGTTTCTTTTGGGCTATCCCAATTTCTCCCAACCCTCCCCCTCATCATTTATCCTCTCCCACCACCAGATTCCCTTTTCCCTGGCTCGGCCGCGTCGCACCCTCCCTTTTCCCTCACCCTCCCCTGCCCTACTGTTTTCTCCTCTTCTTTTCCACCACCGCCTGACCCTCTTCTCCTCCCTCCGCCGGCTCCTCCTCCCGATCTCCTCTCCGTCCGGCCCGGCCTCCATCTTCCGCCGGCCGGCCTCGCTCTCTCGCTCGCCCAACTCCACCCGGCTTCTTCCTGGGCGCCTCCTGCCGTCGCCCATGCCACCTGCGACCTGCGACCTCGAGCCCTGGCCCTCGCTGAGCCCTCGCTGCGCGCGCGCCGAGCCGAATCCCACCGGCCGCCGCGCCGCTCGGTCCGTCGCCGCCCATGCCGCTGCGAGCTCACAGACGACGACTCTGCCGGCCCGAGCCTTGCTGCTCCCGGTCGGCGCCTCGGCTCAAGGCCCGCTCTCGCCCGCCCAGTGACCCCTGCGCCGCCGCCTGCCTGTGACCCCTCTGCCACCTCCACCGGCTATAAGTAGCCGGCGCACCCCTCTCTGCTTCTCCTCCCTCTCCCCCGGGTAAGTCTCCCCGCCAAAGAACTCCACCCCGATTCGGCTGCTTCCTCCCCTCTCTCGCCAGGCACCAGAGCCGCGCGACGTCCCTGCACCTCCTCGCCCCACGATCAGAGCCCTCGCCTCCCCAGGACCGCCACCACCAAGCTACTCTCCAACATCGCCCCCAGCTCCGTAAGCACTCGGTGAGCCTCCCCTCCTCCTCCCGGTGCCCCTGCCATCCTCCCCCTCTCTCCTCCGGCCTCCACTCGCCGCCAGCAACAGCCGCCCAGCCGCCGCCTAAGCCCCTGCTTCCATGCTCTCCTTCTCCCTGCCGCAGTATTGATGCTCCCCTCTCTGTCTCTCCCTGTGTTTTTGGCCCAGTGGTTTGTGTTATCAGAGGATGAAAAATTTGTTCTTCAGGCCAGATGATGATTGAGCAGTTGGATGATTGTGTTGATAATTGCTTCCCATATCAATATTGTTAGTAGAGACTTAGTTTGTGATTGTGGTCTGTAGACTATGCTCTCCAGTTATTGATTGTAGTCAGTATTGTGTGTTTAATATTTGGCAATTGAAGTCTGTGCTAATCTGGTAATTTGAAGTATCAGTGGCAATATCGAAATCGTTAACAGTGAATTTCTGTTGTGATTATTGTATGAGATCATAAATCATCTGTATGATAGTGATTAGAGTAATATGTCAATTCGAATCATGAATGTTTAATCTTGCCATTGAAATCTTGGTATGCACTCTGCCATTTGAAAATTTGTATTAATCTAGCAATTGTGTATTGGTGCTTTAAGTCAATAGTTTGTTTGGTCTAGAATTGAAAGTTGTATGATTGATGTGGCAGTAGATTGAGTACTGGCCTTTGGGATTTCTGGTAATTAAGTTTTTGTGTTGTAGAACTTGCGATCAATCGTTATTCATCTGTTTCGATTGTCAATGTTTGATTCGTAGTGGCTTCCCCAGATCGTAGAGCTAGCTTTAAGGTTGCAATCGATCCAATGATTAAGAGATGTTGCAATAGGATAGTAGGATGTTTTGCTGGTAGTAAATTGATTATTGATTAATTATCTATGATTACTGATCATCAATATAAGTGTTTTAGCAGTAATTTGAATGATTGGTTGTGATCCTGATTATTAGGGATAGCTTTAATCTTCAGTAGTAGTATTGTCTTTTGGATTTGTTAATCAATTATTAGTTGTTGGTTAGTGTTTCGTCCGTAGGTCAATGATTGTTGAAGTAATGGTATTTGGTGAAAGCTAGAAGTATTGGTTTGATTGCTTTATCAATTTGTATGGATTGGCAATGATTGGTGATCTAGCAATTGTATAGTTGGTAGTAGAATTCGTGCATTGATTTGGCAGTAGGTTGAGTAGCTAGCATTAAATCGATGAGTTTTATCTGGCAGCTAAGATTGGTGTTGAATTGCCATTGGATGGTGTGTTGATCGGGTACCCTAGATTTGGTTTAGAACATGTAGTTAAGTTGCTTTATCGTCTGTAGTAGTATAGTCTTGCTATCTTCCAAATCTGCAGAAGAGCATTCCGGCAAGAACTCCTTCGACCATACCCTCCTTTGTATCCTCCCTCCGGGCAGAAATTCTCTGTCATCCCTCCTTTCGCCCAACTGGACGTTTGGCTCTGTCAAACCTTCCAGTGTCGCCCAAACCCTTCTCTCAAGCCCGTCATCCGCAATATTTCTGAGGCTCTTGTGTTTTATTGGTCTTTTGGAGTTCTTTGGATTTATTCTGTTTTTCAATCGTTGTTGCGTAATTAGTAATCGAAGTCCAGAAGGAACGACGACTCAAGCAGATCGAAGGTTCAAGCAAAGACGCCGACCAAGACTTCGAACCTCTGTCTAATCAGGCTTTGAGTAAGATAAAGGCCACGGTAAAAATAGCCCAGTCGAGTCAACACTTTGATCATGTTGCGCCTACATTTTACGCAAATTATGTTCTTTTAAAATAGCAAATTGCATGCTTTAATTTTTACGCAAATGTATGTTAAATTGCCCTAAGTAGCTAAATGCCAGCTTGATTGTTAAGGAATTATTATACCTTGCCCTTGATAATTGAATTCCCTGATCCTTGTCACCCTAGTAATTATATGGTAACTTACTAGTTATAGTTTGTACTCAAGTGTCATGCTAGCCTTGCTTGAGTACCGGGGTGCTAATCACCCCAATCATCATCCTTTAAGTATAAAGATTGTTTTGGGCAGTCATTGGGGTAGATGACTGAAGTGGTTAAGTTAATTTCTTTTACACTTCTCAAAACCCTAAAACTTGCTAATACCACATCTAGACGGATGGTAAGAGTGGTGGGTGCCGTCGTGCACGAGAGTGGTTGGTATGTGGTATGAATCGCCCGGATGGATTAAGGACTTAATCTTGTCATGACCTCCCGTGTAAAATAAGTACAACCACAAGTCTGCAAAGTGCAACTTGGCCTAGTAAAATTATCAAACTCTGAATGGCATCTCGCATAGTAGGAGAGTGGAAATGTGCAAGTGGCAGGATGCGTTCCGGCTTGAAAGGGACACCGAGGAAAGGTGAAGTTTGCCAGTCGCTGAGGGGTAGGTTGACTCCGTGTTCAACTACTCCAGTCGCTGAGGTGAACATCCCGCACAACGTATGGGTGTAACCCCATATGGGTGAGATGACGGAAGGGGCAAGATAGTTCGAAAGGTTATTGTGACGATCGCTCAACTACATGACTACGGAATCATGTGGGGTAACGAGTATGATTGTCTATTGTGGGTACAGTGTACAAACTCTGCAGAGTCAAAACTGTTTAAACAGCCGTGCCTACGATCATAGGCGGACATGGGAACTTAACTTGAGGTAGTTCTATTTCAAAAATCTTGGTGGGTGGAATGAAAAACCAGGTCGGCTTATATAGCCTGAGGTTTGGTATTTTTCCCTGGATCGTCGTATCCAGTGTGGTTAATGTATGGAGGCAGCTCCAATTAAAGTAAGCATTTGTAGAGTCTCCGATGGAGGGAATCTCTACTGTTATTTAATATTGTAATTATCTTCCCTAATAAAATACAATTTGTTTAAAATGCTAAGTCATAGGAATTTGTAATTATGATATTTATAAATATTGCTTTGCGCAAATAAAAGAACCCGAGCCATCCTTGTTTAGCCTTGCATGTATATTATTGCATCTGTTGTGTTGGCTCGCGAGCACGGTAGTTGTGCTCATCCTCGCTCTTTCCCCAAACCCTCAGAAATAGGAACCACAGGTTGTCGACGCAACAAGGATCCTAAGTCCAAGACCAGGAATCATTGAAGCGTAGTTTAGTCCTTAGCTGTTCTAGTCTCACCCCAGTCTAGCTGACTCCGTCGGTTCTTGTGTACCTTCTATATTGTCCGAAGTTTTCGGATAATATCGGGCTACACGGGTTCCCCAGTCACTTGCGTGCGGTAAGATGTGCCCTCACCCCTTTGCTTCTGTTGTTGTTTTCGCTATCTTTTGTAATGTATTCATTTGGCCTGTCCGTCCCTTATTGTAAAAATTGGCCCAAAGCTGTCTATGTAAACTCTGATGTGTAAATTAATGTATGAAATGATTTTACACCATGTATGGTTTGATTCAGCATTGTGCCTGTGAAGTGCTATCTATTGATCCAGGGAATAGCACAGTGGTTTCACAGAGGAATCCAGATGAAGAAATCTGGGTGCCTACATATATTTAACCAACTGCATGCTAATACATGTCATTCCATCGCAATCCCACATCCTTGAGTGACAAAGTGAAAAAACGTACGGTATTTCCATTCTCATGGCACTTTTAATCTTTAGCCGTTTGGTTCTAAATCAGACAACTCCATGAAGTTGAGCTAATGCAATTGCGATCCATTCTAATCAACCTGGATTCGATGGCGATCAAATGCTTCGGTTTAGTACGATTTAACAATGAAAATTGCGAGTAGTATGAAAACTGCCTATTATTTTGTTTAGATCTCTCTATTTGACAGGAATTAAAAAAACAGAGGATTAGTCATTTATGCTTATTACAAAGTTACTAGACTACCCAGCACACCTCATGTGACCTGTTGACATGCTCCGGTACCTAAGAGATGTAACAACACAGTATGATTAAGGCTATGTTTGTTTGCGTTTAGACTTTTCAGCTTAAATCTTAGGGGGTGTTTGGAACACTTCGGCTTCCGGCTTTCGCCCAGAAAAGCCGGAAGTCGTTCCAAACAGCCATCTTTCTTCCCCATCTTTTCTCCGAAGCTGGAAGCCCTCACACGTATGGAAGCCGGAAGCCGGCCGTGAGAGGCTTCCCGCCGCCTCCTCAGCTCATCGTTCCGAAATGCCCCTCAAGTTCCATGGAAATTACCACTCGAATACCCGGTATAAGTTCCAGGCATCAGCCATTCCTCCCGTTCCCCACCCTCTCGCGCACCCTGTGCGACCGCCCCAACCCTAGCGTGCTAGGTTGCGCCCCGCGCCGCCTCGCCGCCCTCTCGCCCGCATCTGCTTCCCTAGCCACCTGATCGCGCCTCCGGCCTACCGCGCGCCAGATCGCCGCCTTCGACCAGGATCGCACGCCATCTCCGCCCTCTGGCCTGCCGCGCACCACCTCTCTCCTCCAACTGGGTCGACACCCTTGCTCCCCCCCCCCCCCCCCCCCGTCACCTCTCGCCGCACCCGGTTGCCCGCCCGTGCCTCGGCCTTCTCCACCGAGCTGCCCAGCCACACATCCTTCCTCCAACCCAAGGTATATCTGGTTTGTGTTGAATTATCTGCTTGATTTTATTCCATTGAAAACAGTTACAATTAGGGTTTAAACTCCCCCTGGTGAATGATTATGAGGAATTATCTGGTGAATGCTCAACCCCCTGCACATGTTCTTGGATTGGAATTTTTGCAATCTATGTGGTGAAAATAGCTATGCATCTGTACCATAAACATATCAAGTATATCTGGTATTCTGTTGAATTATCTGGTTGATTTTATTGTCACCATCCAATGTCTGGTGGAAGTCGTGCTGAACTAAAGCAAAAGGTTCATAGTTTAGCAGTAACTTGTTCCATTGAATTTGTGATCAATATACACTGTTGGACTTGTTATAATTGTTTTTAGGAATTTTCTTTTTAAGTGTGAATTTTTTCAATCTGGCATTAAGAGTTTAAACTGAACATGATTATGTGAACTACTCTTGTATGAAGCACATTGTTTTTATTTCCCTTGAGTTGAGTTCCGCTGAGCATATCACTTCGTTCCAGGTGAATAAACTGAAAAGCACATTTCGGCTGCCAAATTGAAGTTAGATGCATTGTTGCATGATTTGCATGGTATAGTTTCATATATGCTCATATGCATGACACTTGTAGATGGATGAAGCACAAGCCTCAAACATTGGAATCTGGGATGCATTCACAAATGAAGTGTTCATTGACATCTGTGTGGAAGATGTGCTAGCCAAAAATTGGCCCCGCAATGTTTGAGTAACAAAAGGTATCACAACTTTATGACCAAGTTCAAAGAACGCACTAATAGAGAGTACAATCATAAGCAATTTAAGAGCCATTGGAATAGCTTGAAAAGGACTATTCCCATTGGAAAACGTTGAAGCTCCATGCATCGGGGCTAGGCATCGATCCTAAGACTGGATCCATTAAGGCAAGTGATGAGTGGTGGGCTGAACAAATTAAGGTATGCAATCTTTAACGTCCATGCATGTGCATGAGAGTTCAATTGTTCCAACTTTGTAATGAATACTTGCATTTCTTTAATTGCAGGCCATGCCACAGTGTGGCAAGGTCAAGAAAGCACCCTTGCAGCATGAGGACAACCTTGGCATCATTTATGATGGTGCAAGTTGTACAAATGAATCTGCTTTTGTCCCTGGAGCAGAGGGTGCTGCCCATGTGAATCTTAGGGATGATGAGGGTGAGGGTGAGGGTGATGCCCCTGTGGATGAGGAGGAAACCACTACAACGAAGGAGTCACCCCGTGTAGACAAGGGCAAGAAAACAGCAAGACCGAAGAGAGCTGCCCATGACTCACCAAGTGGGAAGAAGCCGAAAAAGACGTTCAAAGACATGCAATTGAAGAATTTGGTGGATATTGTAGAGAGGTCTCATGGTAGCAAGAATTTTGTGAACAATGCACCTGGACCAGTGGTTGATCTTGTTAGGCAAGAGATATCTGAGATGATTGATTTGGTTATTAAGGCTGGGGCCGGAGAAGAGAGTGATGAGCATTTCTATGCCACACAGCTCATCATCAAGAAGGAGTATCGAGATGTCTTTCACACACTAAAGACACCTCAAGGGAGGCCAGCATGGCTTACAAGGACATGGGAGGAGAAGAAGAGGTGTTAGATAGTTTGAATTGTATTCATGTGTCATGTACTATGCAACATAATATGTGACTTATCTATGCTACTTGTTGGTCTTTTATTAATTGAGACAGTTGTCTTCGATATGTGGTGGTTACTTATTAATTATGTTTTTTTCTCTGTGGCATGTGGTTGTCACGTATGAACTATGTCATTTGTTTACGCTATGTGGGGGTCACTTATTAATTATGTTATTATTCTATGCCAGATGAGCTCTTCAAGTTCGTGTGGTTCAAGTGATGATGAATCAATTCATGAAAGTATTTTGGATGATGGAGAACCGAATATGTTCTTGCCGCTAGTCACGATTGCCGCTTTTGCATGTTTAGGTGACTATGGTGACTCCAGCACCAAGAGTTCAAGGAAAATACCGACAATGACGGGGATCCAATGGGTTGAGGATACACTTAGTAGTGCACAAGAGTGTCACTTAGTAATGCACAAGAGTGACGGGGATCCAATGGGTTGAGGATACACTTAGTAGTGCACAAGAGTGTCACTTAGTAATGCACAAGAGTGTTATGACATGTTCATAATACGAAGGTCAGTATTTCTTAGGCTTCATGACACTCTTGTTAATAACTATAGCTTGAAATCAACCAGAGAGGTCAACTCAAAGGAAGCATTCACATTGTTTGTATGGACTTGTAGAGCTCCTCAATCGAACCGCCAAGTCAAGTACCGGTTTGGCCATTCCAAAGAAACCGTTAGTAGGAAGTTTGTGGAGGTTTTGGAATGTGTGTATTGTCTTGGTATTGACAACATACAACCCAAAAATCCAAACTTCTCATCAGTACATCCAAGACTTAGAGAGGCTAAGTTTTCCCCTCTCGTAATTGCATCGGTGCTATAGATGGGATACATATACCTGTGATGGTGCCATGCGAGAAATAACCTGTGCATTTCAATCGGCACGGATACACTAGTCAGAATGTCATGGCTGTTTGTGATTTTGTGGATATCGTGGGGATATGTACATGATCTTAGGATGATGAGTCAATTGACAATGGCATTGTTGGTTTGTAAAATCTCGCGTTTTCGGGTTTGCTTCAATGCTGTCAGGTCACTGGAGGTCCGACCGGCCAGGCCGCCGGTCCGATCGGCCAGTGGAGCGGTCCGACCGGCAATGCTTGCCGGTCCGACCGCCCACAGGTTTTGGTGGATTTTTGAAGCTGAAAAAATAGGATGTGTAGGCAAGTGAGGGGAGTCTCCTGGATGTGGTCACATAATTTTTGGAGCTCCCAGTCGGAAGTTCTATTCATTTGAAAATTCCAGAAGGTTTCGGATTTTCGATATGAAAATTTGGCTAAGTCATTTCGGGCGGTCCGACCGCCGTTATGGAATCGGTTCGACCGGCCTGAAATCGGTCGGATCGGCAGTATGGGGCGGTCAGACCGCCAATCACTTAGAGTGTAGCCTTTTTGGCATTGTTGTGTCTAGAATGTGCTTAATGTATGAATTTTAATGCTTTATTGTTGCATATTGCATTGTTGAAATAACGTGGGTCAAGTTGTGAAGAACTTGTTCCCGGAGATGATTTCTTTGTCTATTGCTGTGTAGGTGGCTTGCAGGTCAACGACGTCAACGGTGAGGTGGATCGGGACTACGCTTGGAGAGCTGAGGTCCAGAACGATCATGGATGCCGGGTGAGGTCGTGTGACTCAAGCATGGTGCAGAATGGGCAAGATGGATCGAACGGGCAGTTCGTTGCAGCTGGTTGGATCAGGCGGTGTGGAAGTCGGTGCAAGTCCCTGGGAGGTTCCGATGGGATTCAGACGGGGGAGACTTGCCGACATGATGAAAGCCGCTGATCAACCTACACGTGGTGAAGCAGACGATTGCTTTAACAGATGTTTGTGTGTGTATCCCATTGTGTGTGGGCCTTAATGGGAGCCCATGAGTGAAACCCTAGCTCTCCATATAAATAGAATGGGTGAGATGTAAAAGAACCATATAGAAGCATTCATTTGAAAACTCCAAGACTTTTCTAGGGTTTGGAGAGGAGAGGAGAGGCTAGAGTTTGGAGAGATTTGTATGTGTGCTCTTTGATTGAGCTCTTGTCCTCCTTGAGGGAGTGGCTTTGACAAGCATCGCATTGAATCAATCAATTCATGAATGCTTGTTCATTGATGAAGTCTCATTTGCTTTCTTCTCTCTTTTGATGATTGTGGTGCTTCCTTGATCCGGTTGATTTTGGTTGGTCTCTTGATCTCTTTTACCTTGCTTTGATGTGTGGGAATACTCCTAAAATCACCTAGATCATCAATCCCTCGCAAGCAAGTGTTGGATCAAGATTTTCATATTTCTAGGTTTTGGAACACTTCGTTAGCAAATCCTTAAGAGATCGATTCTTCGAAGTGGATCTGAACGATCGTCGCTAGAAATAGGTCTTAGATATCCTTAGGGAGGTGTGCTCCAATTTTGGTCAAGTTTCATTGGTTGAATCAAAAGTTAGACCAATTTTCGTTTTGGATTTGGGCTTTGTGGTTTGGTACTAGACTAAATCGGTCCGACCGATTTAGCAACTGCGGTCCGACCGCCAGCTTTTCAGACCGCCCGGTAGCTGCCGGTCGAACCGATTCCCAACGATCCGACCGCCAGTCAGCCGCCAGTCCGACCGCTAGTCAACCGCCGGTCCAACCGCCAGTCAACCGCCGGTCTGACTGCCAGTACTCAGACCGATCTCCTAAGATCATATTTCCTTTTTGGGTCTTGTGGTTAAGGGGTTTATCGAATTCAGCACAAGGCTTCCTCTGTGCGTTTACTGATCTTCTTAGCTTTCATAGCTAAAGGAGAAAAGTTCGTGTTGAATTTGATTAAGGTAAAAAATTGAGAAAGCGTCTATTCACCCCCTCTAGTCGCCTTTACGGTCCAACAGATTTTGACATGAGGTTCACTTTTGTTTGCATTGGTTGGCCAGGGTCTACACACGACACGTGCATATTCCTTGATACAATGTTAACGTACAAGGACTACTTTCCACACCCTCCAGAAGGTACTTTCCTTATTACCATTCTTCGATAAGGTACCTTCATATGTTGGTAAATAGTATATTCCATTTGAATTGTAGAAAAGTACTATCTAGTGGACTCTGGAAACCCGAACCGCAAAGGTTATCTAGCTCCCTACAAGAACCAAAGGTACCATGTATCTAAATTATGAAACGGTGGTACACTAGTTGGACTGAAAGATGTGTTTAATTACCACCACTCTTCCTTTCAAAATGTTATTGAGCGTACGTTCAACATTTGGAAGATGAAGTGACATATTCTACTGAAGATTCCAAGTTATCATGAAGACAAGCAAAAGAAAATTATTGTTGCAACAATGGCTTTGCATAATTTTATTCGAGATAGTGCTTTGGTTGATAATGATTTTGCTTGTGCACAGAGGAATGAAGATTATGTAGACGGGGATATGTCCACTAACCTCATTGCAAATGATGTTATAGCTGCTATGGATGATGTTGACATGATCAACCTCCGTGATGCTATTGCAACGGCTTTGGCAGCATGACGATAGGATAGATGCAAGATATATGTAGCATTTTGTATGTAGTACTTGCCAATTAGCGGCTTTGGTAGCATGACGCTAGGATAGATGGAAGATATATGTAGCATTTTGTCATTGTATATGTTATATTGTGATATTCTGGCTTATTATCTTGTTTATCTTTATTTTCTCGATGTTTGTTGTGATGGTTTTGCCTTTGAGATTTGGTGATGTCGGCACTCCTCTTTTGTGTATAAGCATATTTTTAATGTTTTAATGGCTGTCATGATTGGTGCAATGTATACAAATTTAGGTAAAACAGATGATAAATGAACCATGTTTCTCCATGGATGTGCCTCTCTGTATCGTCCATCTGTTAAAATGTGAAATATGTTCTGTTGGCACTTCTCAGGATAATGTTGGGCATTGATTACTCTAGAATATATACTTTTCAACAGAGTTTGAAATCGCTAATATAGTAATATGCAATTATGGTATTTCCTTCTCTGTTTTTCAGATACTTTGATTTCTTATTTGAGTTGCATCTCTTCTGCGGGTCTTTAGGTCATGCAACACCATCAATAACATCTTTTGCAGAAGGTCAAGGAGCCGCATATCGCAGGTTAAAAAGAGCAACGTAATGGATGCTCTGCTATCAGATATTTGCATCAGCACTTCTGTTGTTCCAACTTATCTACCTGCACACTACTTCAAGGTTGAAGATTGTCATGGAAACACCAAGGAGTTCCATCTTGGTGTAAAGTTTATAAATAATTTCAGCTCTACTATGTGCAATGCAGCTTGCATAATATCTTGACAAATTTACCTGATTTAGAATTAAATGAAAGTTTCAATTTTTAAATGAGACCTAATATTTGTCTATGTTGTTTAGGCTTTAGTTGCCATTGGAGAAGTAACCAAGCAGATATTCAAGGAAAAACTAGATTTCTTCCCAATAAAACCTATGGACTATGGAGGATTCAGGTAAGTAAAATAGAGGCAGTTTATGATAATTGCATTATGCATCTACTTATGAGCTACTTCGCACCTCTGGTATTTGCATATTTGTGAAGCTGTTGTCTGATGAAAGGCGAATTCACGAGGCAAGATCACCAAAATGAAGAACGTCCTATACTGCTTGAGCCTGGTGTTGGCAATCTGCAATTATCAGTAGTTGATGTTGTTTGATAACTCTACTAGCAACTATGTAGTTGGCACAATTTGTTGGCACTTTTTTTATGTGGCTGGTAATTTACACTCAAATACTGGAGTGCTGGCAATATGCAATTTTCACCCATCATGTTGTTTGATGACTTTGCTAGCGACTGTATAGTTATCATAATTTGTTGCCACTTCTTTTTTGCGGCTGATACTTTTACACTCAAATATTGAAAAGCTAGTTCTGATTATCCTAGTGGCAAGTGACCAGTAACACTGAACGAAGTGTATAGAAATGTGTTAATTACGGTAGTCACCGTTAACCATCGTTAATTGCGGTAGTCATCGTTAATTGCAGTCAATTGCGGAAGATGTCGTTAATTGCGGTAATTGAAGCATTAATTGCCATCAATTGCGTTAATTATCGTCAGTTGCGTTATTTTGTTGTTAATTATCGATATTTTTTGTTAGTTATCGTTAAATGCTATCAATTGTGTTAATTGCTGTTAAACGACATCAAATAAGCCATTACTTGCCTCATGGGCATTTATGATATTTTCCATCTCAGGAACTATAGCCCGCCTACCTAAAAGGCAGACAGCCAAACACCAAATATTTTCAGCCCAGCCGCTCAGCCTACAATCGTTCAGCCCTGCAGCACAACTGGAAGTCGCTTGTTAGGAAAGCCGCAGCTGTTCCAAACACCCCTTAAACTAGCTTTTTGGCTTAAGCAACTTATGCATCTTAGCTTTCAAGCCAAGCCATGTTGTTTGGTAGCCTGGCTTTTTCTTAGGCTGCCTTATTATATTAAATGACAAAATGTCTAATATACCATTATACAAGAGAAGAGCTTTTTCATATTGTTCATGCACTGATTTATCGTTCATACAAATGTTTTTGAACTTTTTCGCATAAACAGTTAAAATGGCAATATGCATATAAACTTGTAAGTACAAAAATTATAATTATTTTGAATTATCTGATCAAAGACATTGATATATAAGGGCAAATATTTTGCAAAACATCAAGTCATCCATCATCCATTGTTATATACCACAAGCCTCCATCACAGATCAAACAAGTTTGTATTCAACCACAGAGTGCCATCTATTATTTAAGAACAGATTAAGGTAGACCAAATCAAATCCCGGAGAATTACATTAATTTGCACCCATATTATAACTGAAAGCACTAGTATGATGCAAACATTGCAAAGCTATACAATCATCGGTTTTCCCTCCCAAGTCTCGATAATGTGCCGCCTCCGTTTTATTTCGTTCCTTTTGCAGACCTTCTTTTGCGAGAACACGAGGAAGGACCTATCGAAGTGGAAGGTGGCAACCTAGGAGTTTCATGAAAAGAGGAAGTATATGTCGAAGCTAAAGGTGATAACCGAGAAGTTTCAAAAGAAGAGAAAGGTTTCGTTGAAGCGAAAAGTGACTATCAAGAAGTTTCCAAAGTGAACACCGACCACCGACCGTAAGCCGTAAGGCAAGTTACAATCCTTGATCATGTTGCTATCCTATGAGTTGGGTATACAATATATGGGTATTTTCTATAGTATTTATTTGTCAATGCTATTTGTTATGAATTACTTTTGAGTCATCCTGCTTACTAGTTAACACATTTAATTATGTCATATACATGCCGCCCTTGGTAATAATCTGATATGATATTCCTTGATAAACCTAAAGCTAGAGTAGCATACTTTAGATTATCATAGTAGTGGAATAATGAAAACCTAACCAATTAATCACATTGTTGTTCGTCGTCATGAGTTGATGTGTCGGGATTTTTTGCTTATAATGGTATGGCGTATAAAATGTTGGATTGCTCACCTCGAGCGATGTTTTGGGAAATGTTAGCTGAGGGGGAGACTAGTTATCTAGTTTGGGGTGACTGTGTGCATATGCTACCTGGTGGTTGCGTGCACAAGTTCTCTGTTTGGAAGGTGGCTCCGGGAGAAGCTCCGCCAGAAGCATGTAAGAACTAGAACCTTGTGTCATGAAATTGACATAATCATCGCCCATCCATGGGACCGAGAAATTGGACTTAACCTAGTTCATTAAACCTATTCCCACTTCATTAAGCCTATAGAATAAGGTCTAGTGCCGACAGTTAGGGTGGGGTACAAGGTGAACTTTCAAGTGTCACTCTCCGAGCCCGCAACTATGGAAGCTATGTAAGCAGTAGACCGATAGTCTTGCCATAGGCCTAACATGGTTCTCGGCTGCTAGGATGAACACACAGTTCACCGGGTGGAAATTGATGTTTGTGGGACTTTAGAACAATTATGTTATCCTGACTTCGGCCAAGTCGTGGTATCTTGTGGTTAAAGCTGAGCACTCTCTTCGCACCCCTGAGGTGGGTTCCCTTGGTGTTCATCGATGGACCGCTACTTCGTCGGCCGATTTCGAGTCATGTCCGGGAGTTCACCGTCACACGAAAGGGTGTTGGGTCAAAGACAACTATAGAGTCATGCGTCGATTATCTAACTGCCGAAGTTATGTGGAGTCGCGAGCTAGGATTCTATGCCGAAGGAATGGCTCGTGAAGTAAGGATTTCTTGATTCATGGCCTTCGAGATATAAAGGTATGAGTTGAAGTGTTAAGCTCAATTCACTTGGGTGTGGCCAAGGCTTAGCCCTCGAGGAGAAATAGAATGTCGAGGTGTGCAAGGTTGACTCACGTGAACCCGTAGCAATGAGTGTGGTTGACTTGTTAGTCCGAGACACACTAAACCCTAAAGTGAATGGGGCATTGCGTGCGAACTCGTCGAGATGTGCATGGATGGACAGCTTGTCCGAGGTGCGATCGAGCTTTAAAGTGCGGGAGACTGGTAGGCATGTACGTGTCAATTTGTACGAGCTTGATGGGCGACATTGAGTTGGATGACACATTAAGATGTGATCGGTTGATGTACATTAAAGCGCCGAGATGTGAAAGGTCGGCGCATGCCCAAGGCCAACCTGACAAGGCTTGGCCCTCAAGGTGAGGGAATGTAATGTCCCAAAATTTGGACTTCAAAAATCATTTGTGTAGTTTATGTCTCTGAAAAGTTCCACCAATCTTCCTTGAATTAATAAAGCTTAATTGAGAATTTCTAAAATTAAAACTATTTAATGTGACTAATGTGAACATCAATTAATTGAAAAATAGTGTTGGTTGGGTTCCTTGTGCTCCAAGGATTTTTTGAATTTTCTTGGGTTTTTAAACTTATTTGCTATTTATTTGGCCTCATTTGAATTTCAGTCTTTTTCTAAATTTCTAAATATTTTTCCTTTTCCTTTTATCTTTATGGGCCGGTTTCTCTCGGCCCATCCCCTTTTCTTTCCCCTCCGACCCACTTCCCTTCCCTGTGCCAGCCCACTTGCACCGCAGCCGGCCCAGCCGCCAAACCCTAGCGCCACGCCTGGGTCCACTTGCCAGCCAACGCGCCGCCTCTCTTTCTCGGGCCCGCCTGCCAACACCTACCGCTGTCCACACGCGCCCTTGCCGTGAGCGTAGCCGCCATGGACTCCTACGCGCCGCTCTCCGTGTCTGTGTTGCGCATGACACCCGAGGCTATACAAGCCCCAGGGATCTTCGTGTTATGTGTCCTCGTCGTCCTCTCCCCGTTACCCTAGCCGTTTTCACTCGGGAAGCTGCCAAGCGTCGTCGCCGCGACCGTCTTCTTTGAGTCCTGCGTCGTCGTTCCACGCTCAAACTCTGTCGCCAAAGCTCCTCTTGCCGATTCCTTTCTTCACCGGCTTCACCTCGATGTCCTCCTCCGTGTGCAGCCACCCATTGATGCTCCCGAGCCACCATTCGTCGGCGCCATCTCCTTCTTCCTCGTCTTCAGCCGAGCCCACGATGCCTGAAATGCTTCCATCGCATTCCTCGTAACCTCAGTGAGCCCCTCTCGAATCCACTCACGTCATATCGTGTTCTACCTCCCGATCTATCTTTTCCCTATTGTGATTTCTCGTTTTGTTCGTCGTGCGTAGAGATCCCATCCATCTCCTCCAACTCCAACCGCCGCCTTTCATCGCTTCAATTCACCGCCGCCGATGAGCCTCCGTCTTCATTCTCCCCATCACTTTACTCCCCATGTCGCGTTATACCCGATGCTCGTGTTTCCATCGCTGGAACTACACTATAGTGTGTTGCAGCGGTGCAAGCCGCCACCACTTCTTTCCTCGCCACCAGCAATTGTGGTTGTTCCTCACCGTCACAACCACATCACCATATCTGTCTCGTTGCCCTCTTTCTGTTTTTCCCATCCACTCGCGCCGCTGTGACCGTTAGCTCCAGCGAGCCGGAGAGCTTCGAGCGCCACCTACATCGCCACCGTGCCTCCAGCCACCTCATCGCATTGTCACTTGCCACCTCCTCCCACCTCAGCATCAGCTACCTCGTCATCACACACGTGGCCTAATCCATACCAAAACCCGAAACCCAAACCCGCATCAACCTAGTTCACCGTGGACCAAGCCACTTACCCATGGACCCTATGTGTCAGTTTCCTGTTCCACGGACTCGGTTCACCATATGCTGTAGACCCATCTCCGTGGACTTGGTCTATAGACTAGTGGCCCACATGTCATCCTCTTTGTCTTTTTCTGGAATTATCTTAATTCTTGAAAATCCATAAATATTAGTGTTTCTGAATTTCCAAAAATAAAGTTTCTCGGGAATATACCCTCGGTCTCACCAGTTAGCTTCTCTCTCCCTTTTCATTTTCAGATTTTCCTTCCGATCAAACTTTTGAGAGCTCGTTCTTCCTCATACAAATTCCGATTAAACTCATTCAAGTTTCTAAATTCGTCTAAATTCAAGATCTACCTTCATGTACCATTCAATTTCAATTTGAAGTTTATTTTATTTGTATTTTTAAGTTTGTTTATTTTTGTGATTTCTCTCTTGTTAGACATTATCGTTCTGGAATCGTTCGAATGAGTTGAAGGTCAAGGAAGTAGAAGATTGAAGATAAAAGAAGAAAATTATTGCTATAGCAAGACAAGTTATACTTTTGACCATGTTGAACCTTGTTTTTCAAAATTACCTTGATTCAAATTATTGTATTTTATTTTAAGTATTTATTTAAATATTTTGGGATTAGTTATACACTGATTTGATTATATCTACCTTGTCTATTGTATTACCATGATCTTTTGTCACCCTAGCTTGGTTAATTATTAGTTGGTATCATCATAACACCAACGTTGGTTGGTTAGACATGAATAGTCTGCTTAACCATACAATGGGTCATTGATATCATTTTAAGTTGCAAGATATAAACTTGATTAAATGATTATAGAACATGTTATGAAAAGACTGTGTATTGTATGTTGTTACTCATTGATGACATGTGATGCACATAATCAACTGGATGTGAAAAGATTTAGACTGAGGCGAGTTGAAGGAATTGGTGATATGATGGATGTGTAATTGGGAAACATCAATGAGGATTTATTAGTTAGAATTTGGTAGCCTCGCCTCGGTCAATTAAGGACTTAACTTTGTGCGCCATTGAACTGAGCTACAACTGTACAACCACATGCCTGATGGGACGGGCATAATCTAGTAAGTTGTGGAGCTTTGATATTGACTACTCAGGTAGTAGGTTAGTAATGGGTAGAGGTGTGGACTACTCTAAAAGTCATATCTATAGGCAATTCACCGTCTCCAGGTCCAACGGTGTGCATCGAACCAGTGAGTGATATTGGGGTCGACAGTATGCACATCGGGAGAGTCAATTATTGAGATGAAACTTTTGAAATATTTTGTTGTGATCAGCTCCGTACAAGTTGATTGCATCTTGTGGGTAAAGTGTACAATCTCTGGAGAGTGTTAATCAATCTATTCGAATAGCCTCGTCCTCGGTCATGGACATGCTGGAGGATTTCACACGAGGGGTAGATTTTCATAAAACAATTGGGAAGGGACAGCTTGTGTGGGGAAACTTATACAGCTGTGTGAAAGAAACTGATTATGTTATGTGAGTTTTGTGAAAATAATTGTTAAAATATTATTGTTTATTTGTTTTGAATTATGTTTTCAATCTATTATTCATATTCAACTGCAATTGTTGCTTTTATGCAAAAGGATCATAGATGTCATATCCTTTGGAATAAGTCGTCATCTATAATTGTATTATGTGGTGCGACTTGCAGAGTACTCTATGTACTTATTCTTGCTATAAACAATCTAGTTCAATTGAAAAAGGTTACAACAGTCCATCGTCGATCAACAATGTCTACTTCAAGGATCGTGGAGAACTAGGTCGCACTACCCCAATCGATTGCCTATGGGCATATGGATGAGCTTCATTGAAGTTATTTTGTTACCTTCCTCTGCAGTTTATTTGAGTTACCCACCTTCTGAGGCGTTAATTGTAAGCTTTGACCTTAAAGTCGTTACTCTGATAATTATTGTTGTTTGCTAATTTATTAGTCATCTTTGCATATGGACTGATATATCATCGATGTTGTCACTGTGTGCACTAGTGTGATCCTGGACTAGTGCAATATACGCAGAGGGTCCAGATTTGCATATTTGGGTCCTAACAGGGAATATGCTCTAGGACGTTATTGGCTCGACTCACCGAGACATGACACGCGAAGTGGGTAGGCACGCGTCAGGGTGCCATGTGCTTGGCACGCGAAGGTGTGACCTACAAAGAGAGGACTACTCGATGTGGAGCTATGTTTGGTCGAGGGAATGCTCTCGAGGCTGATCACACCGCACCGAGGGGACGTATTGGCGCTCGCCAAGGTAAAGCCACCAATCAAATGGGGGTCACTTAATCGAGGAGACTCCAATAGAGTCGAGATGGGTTCAATCGAGAGAGTGTCATCGATGCCATGTTGTACCATGTCAAGGCGAAGCCATTAACCACATGTGTTGTCCCGATGGGAGGCTCATGGCGCGAGTGGGTGTGCACCGAAACATTTGTAGATGGAGCCCAGGGACTGAGTGATGTGAAGGACATATGCAAGCGCTAGGTACTCGGCTCGCCCGAGGCAAGACCTACAAAGTAAGGACTACCCAACTCATTGAGGTCTGGCCTTTAATGCAAGGAGTGCTCAACTCATTGAGGTGGGCCCTACAACTCGAGGAGGTGTACATCGAAGCACAAGGTACTCAACTTGCTGAGATGAGGAGGCGTACAACAGAACACGAGGTGCTGACATGTGGCCTGCGATGTGATAAGTTATACATCAAAATGCGAGTAGCTCGACTTGACAAAGCGAGTAGTAATGTGCCAAAGCGCGCGGTGGTCGAGTCATCTAGGCGTCGATTGTGAAGCAAGGAGTACTCAATTAACCAAATTGTGGCCTTCGATGATAGGGGCTGATTTGGTTATCATTTGTTGAGACTTATTTTTCAATATTGGAAGAAACTTTCATGAAAGTATTTTTCTAATTTGTTCATTGGCTCTCGTTGAGTGAGTACTTTGTTACCCTGTCTCCCGTCGAAAAACATAGTGCTCGAGAGTGCTTCGTAGTTGGGGAGAGGCCAAAACGTCGTTGTCTCGCAACGAAAAACATAGCGCTCGAGAGTGCTTCGCAGTTGGGGAGAGGCTGCAACATTGACGTCTCCCATCGGAAAAACTTAGCACTCAACACGAGGCTCGAGAGAACTTTGTGTGTCAAGGGTTGGGAACGTCTATGTCTCTCCTTGGAAAAACTTAGCACTCGTGACGAGTCTCAAGAACGCTTCGTGTTTAGGGAGAGACCGAAATGGCATCATCTCCCCTTGGAAAAACTTAGCACTTTGTGGTTAGGGAGAGGCCGGAATGTAGCCACATCCCATCCGAAAACTTAGAGCTCGAGACGAGGCTTGAGAGCACTTCATGGTTAGGGAGAGGCCGAAACATCATCATCTCTCATACGAGGCTTGAGAGCGCTTCGCGGTTTAGGAGAGGCCAGAACGTCGCTATCTCCCATCAAACAAACTTAGCGCTCGCTTGGTCCTAGAGGGTGAGGAGAAGTCCACATTAGGTTAAGTCCACTCGGCCCAGAGGGTGAGAATGTGTTCACTCAGTCGAGAGGGTGACTATCCGTTCATTCGGCCCCAGAGGGTGAGTGTGTGTTCACTCACCCCTAGAGGGTGAGTATCTGCTCATTTGGCCCTGGAGGGTAAGTGTGTGTTCAATCGGCCCCCGAGGGTGAATATCCGCTCGGCCCCGGAGGGTGAGTATGTTCTCGCTCGACCCCAGAGGCGAGCATGTGGCCACTAAACCACGAAAGGTGTGGCTCATGGAGCGAGGAGTGCTCGACCCACCAAGATGTGGCCTTCAGGTGGGAAGGCATGCGCTGGAGCGCTAAACTCCCATCAAGCTAGGAGAGCCCTTAGTCAAGGACGCGCCATCAAGGCAAAGCGAAGGTCAACTGAGGTAAAGCCATCAAGGCCAAATTGAACAACGCCGAGGCCAGGCCATCGAGGCATGTTGGAGCTCACTGAAGCTAATCTGTCGAGCTAGGGGATACCCGTAGTCAAGGAGATGACATTGAGGTGAAGCAAAGTTTAGCCAAGGCAAAGCCATCGGGGCCGAAGTGAACCACGCCAAGGCCAAGCTATCGAGATGTGTTGGAGCTCGTTGAGGCGAATCTATCAATCTAGGGGATCCCCAGTAGAGGAGACACCATCGAGGCGAAGCAAAGCTCGCACCATCCATCGAAACCCTAGTCGCCCCCCCCCAAAGGCCCTTCCGTGCACGCTGGTGCTAGCACACCGACGCACAACGTTCCATCCTTGGACATGTTTAACTCATATAGGCGTTGATGTATTTGTTCTTGCACTGATCGAGGTCGATCCACGACGTACGTGAGGAATGCAAGGAGCTGCTGGAGGAGACAATCGACAACTAAGGACCTTGAATGATCGACTACTTCCACTACATCGAGGTGCACGGCATTGGATCGGGCTACTCTAACTATTCTTTCACTGCACTGCGCATCTAATGATAACGATTCATGATCTCTTACTTGCATGACTTCTTAGCATATGCGATATAAAATTTTATATTGCGCTAGTGTAGCCTACCAGTATCCCAACACGCAGGTCACATGGTCGCATGTGGGAAGGTGAGCTCGGGTGATGCAAGCAACCAGTGGATGGCGGAGGCTGGAGGAAGAAGGGTGGTGGAGGCGTTGCAAGCAGTGACACACACTGGAGTACTCATCGCGCATCGTCTCGCCCTAGGTTACTTGAGATTGAGGGAGGCACAGGTGGGAGCAGGATGGTTGGTGCTCCTCCGTGGCTGTTGAGGAGTCGAGGGCGACAAGGAGAGACCAATAAGCGAGAGCGTTGTGCTGTACCCGCACAAGCAGAGAAGGGGAGGTGGGGTGGCGATTGCATGCCTAAGCGCTGGCTACCTGTGTCTGCGTGAGCCTAAGGTCTAGAGTGTGTGTGTAGGCGTGTGGGAGTTGCTAGGTTGATGGGCTAGACTAGGCTGATGGAGCGCTACCAGGGAATGGGTCACATAGCAATCGGTTTTTTTGTTTTCAGTCGGTTTTTCGCGAACAAACTGATCCCCAAAAAACATATTTTCTGCATATTGTACTAAATACCGGTCAAAGTGAGTTGGCTGGTACGATTTTTTTTGTTTCGGTGACAACATGCACAACCCTAGTATTCATCCCCGGGTCCGGCTGGATAGTTAAGCAACTTCCTGAATCCGGATCGAACAAGAAATATCCGCTTAGATTTCAACCCTAGCCTAAAATTTCAAATGGACTAGACCAATTTGGACTTGCTTGTTTTTTCTATACAAATTTGGACTTGTTATTTGGGAGTAGTCATGCATTGGATTTCCTTTTTTAGGAATTCGGCAAAGTTTTTTAGGAGGTCTCATGTAGCTTCGAGGGGGGGTTGCCTTCCTGCCACGTCGTGCAACATGCCGAGTCTGCCGACGGTGCTCCCCGCGGATCGTCCATTAATCCACCTATAAGTCTGCAAGTTTTCTAATATGCCACTCAAAATTTTGGTATTCTTTATATTCCACTGATAATGAAACTTTGTTCCCTTTGTATTACTTCCGTTAGGCCATCGTTAGAAGGCTCACCATAAGTCCCGTGAAGATGTCGGGTTTTGTAGCTTCTTTTTCTTCCTCCTTTTACCCCTCATCTTCTTCTCGGCCCTCTTCTTCCCCTTTCTTCTCTCTATTTCCACATGTCTATCCCTCTTCCTCTACAGATCTAGGCGTCTCGAGCTCAAATTAGCAGCATGAGGGGCCTATATTGGAAATTAATCTAGACTTGCTAAGTATAGGGTGATCCTAATGCAATCAGCATCGGATCAATTTAGTTTATTTTCTTTGTTAGACTTTCCATATTTAGCTTTCTATATTTAGTTTTGGTTTCCTAATGTGAGTCCGAGTAGGTTTTCTACTCGGAAACCGAGTTGGATCAAAGAATCCAAGTGCTCAGCCTATATAAGGGCACATATGGTCTTGTAACTTGAACAACAAGAGCAATAGAGCAAGAGAAAATCAGAAAAGCTGATGTTGTTCCGACGACACAAAAATTTTATTGTGTTTTTGTGTTCGCGTTCGAGCGTTCCATTACGTTTGCGTGTGTTTGTCTTCGGTTTGGACCAACACCCTAAACACATGGATGGAACAACCAAATCGGGTTGGCCAGATCTTGCGGTCTCACAGTGACGCGCTTACACCACTACCGAGCGGGAAGCAGCTGCATCTCCGGAGGGCAGCAGTTTCCCGAGCATCAGACAGCTCAGCTGCGAGCTGGACGGCGACAACGGCAAGGAGCCATGCAAGGACCCGGCAGCGATTTGCGCAGCCGACAAGTCAGCGGCCGGGAGCTGGAGCGTCGTGCATATCCTGCAAAAGGGCACGCACCAGCTTCATCTTTTGGTTCTTCGATGTTGTCGTCGTCGTGTAGATCCTACTGCTTCTTTGTTCTTCGATGCTGTTGCTGCTTGTTATTGTCTTGCATCTACTGATGTATCGGTGGAATTTGTTGGATGTTATACACATTATAGAATAGATTAGATTCTTGGAAGTGGGTAATTTGATTTGTGTTGTTGCTTAATTTGGTATTGGATCTTGCATTCTTGCCTCGGATTGGTTTTCTTGATGGGATGATTCCGCCGCCGCACGTTGGTCTTTGCCGCTGTCCGCTGACCGCACGCCACGACCGCATGTTGCTGCTCGCCCTCACCAATGACCCTCTCTAAACTGCAGAGATCTCCAACCTTAAAAAAAATGTAGGTCTCCACCGCTGCCTCTATGCGAGTTTTTTTTTTAATAATATTATAAAATAAATAGTCAATAAAGTTATATAAATAATCACATCGTCAAACGAATTAGCGACAAACTTTTATCGCCAAATGAATCGGTGACACAATGGCGTGGTTGCCGTTCATGTCGCCAATTTATTTGACAACTAGTCCAATACTCGTGCTTTGCTACGGATTAAAAAAAATCATATCTCGTCAACTGTCGTCGTGCTCAGCCTACAATGCAAGTGATCCGCTGACAACTCGTTATTGAAGAGATCAATGAAATCTTTAGACTTCTTACGCACCAACTTGGGCAGTTGGGATGTGGGGGAGTGGAGAGGGGGTTATGGGTGGTCAAGCGTACGCGTGGGAGGAACCGAGAAAAAATAAGATCCAATGGCTCACATCTCACGAAGAAAGATAGATCTAACGGCTCATATCGCATGAGAGGGGACGGACCGCCACCAATTCCTTCTTTTAAGTAGTAGAGATATGACTGACAACAACTTTGCTGTCGATTTATTTGGCATACATAGTTCAATTGGCTTACAACCTTTGTCGCCAATTCATTTGACAACAGAACAATTAGCCCACAAGACCATTTCCGTCGATTTATCTGACCTACATTGTTCAATTGGCCGACATGTCTTTGTTGCCAATTCATTTGGCAACAGGCGTGTCGCCACACGCCTTCTCAGTTGTCGTTAATTCATTTGGTATTTGGTAACAGAGTATTATTTCTGTATAAAACTATTTATTTATCTTTACAATACTAATAAAACAGTCGGTTATTTACGCGGTGGCACGGAAGGGGACGCGAATAATTCTTCGGAGGAGGCGTAAGAAGGAAAGGAAACTCAACTTTTTCAGCGACATACCCGGAAACTGGCTTTTTTTGCGTGTCAAGCGGAAGTCTAGTGTTGACGTGTATGCCTGTGGCTTATGTTAGATGCGTATGGCCAACTGAACGTACAGTACACGCTTGTGATCGGCTCTCCTTATAAAATATACTATATCTGAGTCCAAATGCAAGTTGCTTTAGCCCCTTCAAACTCATCAGGAATCGACATTCTAACGAACGAAGAATCGGCGGAATTTCCCATCTTTTCAAGCTCAACTCCCGAAAAGAGAAGGTGACTTCTTGATTCGTATGTCCAAAATTAAAATGACTTGAATTTGGAGACGAACATCCCCGTAAATATCGGCTCCATCCCCCCAATTATTAACTACTAATATATTATCATCGATAAGTGTGAGCATGTGATGCCTGTTAAGAAACCGGGCCCAAGACTCTGGAGAGTCCTGGCCCAGTACGGGCCCAGGACCCCGGAGAGTCCTGGCCCAGATGAACTCCTCATCCTGTTGTCTATAAATAGAGGGTCATCCCCTCTCATTGTAACCCTGATTGATCCGAAGCAATAAAGCAGACCCTGGAGTCCCGCATATCTCTGTGTTCATTCTACTGTTGTGTTCTTGTGTTCTTCATCGTTCTTACGATTCTGATCATTGTATACGAGGTACCCGTTCGGACTGGACTCGCCAGCGACGGTTACTCAACACGTTATCAGCACGATCGACTCTCCTCGCATCGAAAGGTAACCGTCGAAGAACGACATTCGTAAATTGAATCGTATTTTCTAGATTGCTTTCAATTCTGCAAATTTGCTTTCTAGATTGTTTTTCTACGGTGCAAATCTGTTCTAATCTACCGCGATCTGACTTGAAGTCGCCGACACAATGTCGATCGAAAGATTGCATGAAAGATCGGATGTCGATTGTAATCAGATTGAAATTGTAAATTGCTCCAATCTACCACGAAGTCGACTCAAGTCGCCAATCGGTAATTGTACGAACAAAATCTACTCTGTGATGAACAAGAATCACGTGTGCATATAAACAAGAAGAAAAAGAGGAAGGGGCGTATGGTGACCGGGCAGCAGCTCGCCGGCCAGATCGGTTACACACTCTCTCGCTGATCGCCGCCACTCGGCCACACAGCACCTCCAAGACAGACCATGCACGGTCATCCCGACGCCCCATCGCCAACACCGCCCCCATCCACTCGGCCGCCGGCCACCCTCCATCGCCGCCGCCTCCGTAGAGACGACACGCGCCTCGGGCGCCGCCACACACGGCCGCAAGGCGCAAGCCCGCCGCCGCCGGCCGCTCGGCCGCTTGAAGCCGCCGCCACCCATAGCGCCGCGGCCGCCGCCTCGCTTGAAGCCGCCACAAAGACGGCTTGAAGCCGCCGCCGCTTCGGCCGCTCGGCACCGCCGCGCGCGCCACTCGGCCGCCGCCGCCCGCCGCCTCGCGGTCAGAAGCGCAGCCCGCCGCCACAGATCGCATGGAGCGCCACAGCCAAGGCCAAGACGGCCGCCACCGCTTCGCACGGTGGCTCGCCGCAAGGCCGGCCTCCTCGCGCCGCCCGCGCCGCCTCTGGCAGCCACAGACCGGCCACGCTTCTATCCGGGACTTCGCGCCCTCCCGCCGAAGCGCCGCCCATCGCTTTCAGACGCTTCTGCAGCCGCCACCCGCAAGCACGCCAAGACCTCACCTCCGCCGCGCGACGCCGGAACCAGTAACCGCCGCCGATCGCGCCCCGGCCGTCATCACTCAACGCGCTCCTATCTTGGGAGCCGCCACTCGATCTTGTTGGGGTAGGGAACCCTACCCCGCGCCTTTTTGTTAAGGGCGATCAGCCAAGCAGTGTGGCATGAAGGTCGCCCGCTTGTCCCTGGCTTGATGAAATTCGAGAAAAAAAAAATGAAAAAAATCCCGTTTTTGCAAAAGGGCCGAGAAGGTCGGCTTTTGGGCCGGCCCATTTAACCGGCCGGAAAAGAAAAGAAAAAAAAGGAAAAAAGGGAATTTTGTAGAAAACCCCTCGTAAATTCTGCAAATTACGATAAGTTTTCGGAAATAAGGATTTCTTGCAGAAAACCCCTCGTAATTTCCGAAAATTACACATACAACTTCTCAAAAACTGAATTTTTCGCATTTTTACCCCTAAAAATTGCAGAATTCACCGAAACTTCGTATTCCAGCAGAAAAGAGCTTCGGGAATTAAAATTTTGAATCAATTTTTTGCATTTGAAGCATATTTTACCTTGTTATTATTATTTCTATGCAATTTATTTATCAGATTTATCGCTTTTGATTATTTGTGATTATTAATATTGCTTTTAATCATCGAAAATAGCAAGAAATCATGAAAATGCATGGAAAATATTTAAACACGAATCGGAGTTCAAGAGCATTATGAGAATTTTACAACCATTTTATGTAAATTACCAAAGAAGAACCCTATGAACTTTTTGCAAGAATATGAAAATGATCGCATCACGAACCGAAGTTCGAAAGAGTTGGCCCAAGATGGCCGTAATTTATACAGCTTCAACTCGTGATAAGGTAATCACGATGAGCGTAAGATTGACAAGACCCTCTCTACCTTCACCCGAATGCGGTGCAATCCGACGCAATTATTGTCAAAATGGCTACAAGAAGTATGCCGATTAATTGACACCGTGAAAATTGCGAAAGCACAAGATGATGTTCTAAGGAAGAACTACATCTCACGACCACCTAGTAGCAATGTTGGCCATGAAGCCAATACTAGTAGCTACAAGGTAATGAAGCCTCTCACGAAGGAGAGGGCAAGAAGGGTAAAGTCGTGAGTCGCACGTAATTGGTGTTTTTACAGTCTAAGAAAAGGAGCAAAGGATAGCATGAGGCACACCTCACCATTGCAAGCACGGAAGATCCACACCCATTAGTTGCACTTATGGATGTGGACAGCCTAGTAGCAGACCCCATCATGCCTCCTTTGGACATAGCAGCCCACACCAGAATTGCCCAAGAGGAGAAGATCGCCATGTAGCGATTAAGGCGAAGTTTCGAATACTTGATTCGATCTAGTGCACGCATTGCACTTAGATCCTTTTACAGTCACTTGCATTTTGTGATTATGATGAAACTTTGAATAATGGTTGTAGGCTCTAGAAGAGCAAAGCATTAAATTCTTATGATGAGTCATGCAAGACTTATATTTCCCGTATTTATGATAGCAAGTTATCTTCTAATATCCGAAGTATTTTTATTTTATGTGTTGCTGGATTTCTGCTACATATTAATAAAGTACATTATATTAGAATGCATGTAGCGCCCTATGGAGGAAGTGTGCTTAGCAGGTAGCGGCACAAAGAATACCACCTTGAGAGAGATGGAATTTTTCAATGATCAAGAAGAATGCTCGTAGCCTTACGACAATCGCAGCAAATGATACATGTATAATAGGCTCAGGAAGGGCCACAATTATACTCCCGACGGACATAACTTTGGTCATTAAAGAAGCCATGTTGTGCCCATAATCGACTATAACTCTCAAAGATATTCGCGCTAACGGTTTCCACATAGAGACCGAAGAAGAGTATGGTAAGGAATACCGCCATTACAAAGCGTGATTTAAAATAGTAGAATAATGGTATTAGAACGACTTCCTTCATTTGAAAATGGGCTATACTACACTAATATTAAGGCATCTGCAGCCTATACTGCCCTGAAACTTTTATTTAGAGGCTCTAACCCTCTTCTATCTCTGGCATGATAGATTATGTCACTTAGGTCTTAGGATGATGAGAAATATAATTAACAATTCACAGGATATAGTGTCAATTTAAAGAACTTCCTCGAATCTTGAAGATTTTGTGTGCCCCGCATGTACCATCGGAAATCGACTACTAGACCCTCTACTCAAAGTAAAGGACGAAATCCTGCGCATTCTTGGACCGTATCCAGGAGGCATTTGCGGTCCTAAACACCCTCGTAAGGGTCATTTAGGTATTTTATGGTGCTTATCGATGCTTCCTCAAACGGTCGCATACGCTTGTTTAATGTCTACGAAACCCCGCTTCGCAAAGCTAATCTCGTAGATAATTAACATTAAGAATAATTTCCTTATCATCATGTGAAGTCCACCGAATGGACAACGCCGAGAATTTACTTCAAGGGCATATGATGATTATTGTGTGAAAATGAGAATTAAAATTGAGCATCCTGCACGCATGTCCACACCTGAATGGACTAGCGTAATTGTTATTTACCAACTACATGTTGTGGACACGCATCCTCGCACGCAAAGAACTCTCATCAATTTTAGACCACCGACATATAACATCCATTCACCTATGCAACTAGCGCAAGGGTCAACACCGAAAATTTCTCATCTTTGAAGGTTTGGTTGCAAGGTTTATGTACCTATACTACCACCACAAAGAACTGAAATGGGCACTCTCTAAAAGTCCGGATATACGTTGGTTATGAGACAACATCCATAATCGTATTTGGACCCCACGACTAGAGATTTGCATGCACAACCACGATAGCATATTAGATGAGAATTATTTCGTCATTAGGGGAGGAAATCAACCCTTGATGTAAAATGTCGAGAAATAGAGAAGTCCGTAAGACAATTGAAGTCTAGAAGATATTTGAAATCCATGCATATGACCCGCGCACTAGTGAAGCAAATAGAGAAGTTTAGAAGACAATTGAAGTCTAGAAGACAATTGCAGTCCAGAAGATAATTGATTTGCAAGCATTAGCGAATCAACTGCCTAACCACTTTAGTGATTTGAAGAGCGTGACCAAGTCGCATATGCATGACGCAATGCACCGAGAGGGTTGAAATACCGATAAAGGTATCCCTAATCCCGCCCTAAGGCCTCGAAGGACGAGAACTCCGGTCCCTCGAATCCAAGTAACCGGGACGCCTTTGGTGAAAAGGATGAGAAGGACTTGACACACCGATCACCAAAGTACCCGCGAATCGAAGGGGAGCCAGTTGAAACACAGCACCGTATGGAACCTTCGAAAGGCATACTAGAATTGAACATCCCCATGAAGGAGACATCAAGATGGATGTGTGCACACATCGGAGCTGAAAAACTAAAGGGACTTGCCCCGCAATTGAAAGTAGCGGTAAGCAAATAGAAGCATTAGAAATATCGCCCCTTGAAGACATAGCTATAAACTTTATGATCTTGGGAGAATCTATGAATAAGCCAACAGCCAATGTTGCAAAGAAAATTGTCACAATCATCAATCTTGATCCAGAGCCTGCATCGCTCGTTGAATATAAGAAAAGGTCAGATTGAGAAGATTGAAAGAAGGCAATAGAAACGAATCGTTCTCTCAATAAAAGAGAGGTGTTTGGGCTCTGTAGTTTGACACCTCCCCATGTGCACCATGTAGGACATAAGTGGGTATTTGTTCGAAAGAGAAATGAAAGAAGCAAGGCTCGTTGCCAATTTCACTCAACGTCAGAAAGATTGTTATGAAGAAACCTATTCCCCGGTCATGGGCGGAATTACCTTTAGATATTTATCTCAATGGCAGTGAATTTGAAGTTAGAAGTGAAATTGATGGATGTGGTAACTGCATACCTTTATGGAAATTTGGCTTCGGACATTTATATGAAGATACCTGAATGTATCCTGTCCCAACCAAGATAGAGCAAATAGAAATCTATGAGTGTGCAACTCGAGAAAGTCACTGTATGGATAAGCAATCAGCGAAATGTGGTATAATCGCTCGGCGACTTTCTATGCAAGAAAGGCTACACGAACAATGAGAATTATCCTCGTATTTATACAACGATCCGGGATGGATTTTGTATAAATCTCGGTGTATGAAGATGATCCAATATCATTGGAACCTTAGAAGGTATTAAGAAAGCAAGCTCTTACACAGAGTCGAGTTGAAATAAAAGATTTGGATCAAACCAAATCGCCTAGGCTTGCCTTGAGCATATCCGGAAGAGATTCTAGTACATCACCCAACCTACACTCGTAAAGTGTTGGAAAGGTTCGCTTTGAAAAGGCATATCCTTCAAAGTGCCGATGGTCGGAGATCCTTGCAGCAAGATAAGGACCCATACAAACCTAAAGAAGAGGGGAGGAAGTCTCGGACCATAATTCCGTGCTCGAGTGCAAGAGAGGAGCACTCATGTATTTAGCAAACTGTACTAGATCGTATTGCATTTGCAGTAAACCTATTAGCAAGGTATAGTACATAACCTACCAAAGGCATTGGCAGGAAATAATGGGCATCTTCCGTTACCTCCAAGAAAGCAAAGAACTTAGTCTATTCTACGTAAAGAACCAAGACTTGTGTATGAATGACTATGCAGATGTTGGGTTCTGTCGGACCCACATACAACCAAGTCGCAAAATGTGCTATGTATTCCTATGTGGTGGAACTGTAATTCGTGAAAATCGCCTAAGCAAAGTCTTGTATCGACTTCGACGAACCACTCACAAATCATAGCACTGCATTTAGGCCTCACAAGAATGTGCTTGGCTTCATGATGATTCACCACATCCAAGAATCATGTGGATTGAATACTGCAAACCCCACTATTATCTATGAAGATAATACAGCTTGTGTCGCACAAGAGTAAATGGGTTATGTGAAGAGATCCCTCACAAATCATATCAATCCCAAGTTCCTCTATGCTCACGAAATGCAAAAGATGGACGAAATTAAAGTATCAGATACTAAGTCATGTGAAAATCTTGCGATTTATTCACTAAGTCACTTCCAAATGCCTAGTTTTGAAAGATGCATACGTGGAATTGGAATGATAAGATTTAGACAAGTGCGAATTGTGGGAGAATCTTCACGAACTCATTATTGAATCTTGATCACGAAGATTAAGTACCCAAAGAATAAATCCGGAGATTAAATGAAGCAGGGTGGATTGTACTTTTTTTTCCCTTGACGAGTTTTCCCAAGTTTCTCGCTAAGGTTTTTAATGAGGCAATTGCAACACAACAGAACGCATGACATGTACTCTTTCTCCAAATTTTTCCCATCGGTTTTTATGGAGTTTTGACGAGACATGAACATGTTGGATGAGTGTTCAAGGGGAGTTAAGAAACCGCCCAAGACTCGAGAGTCTCGCTCAAGACGGGCCCAGACCCCGAGAGTCCCGCCCGATGAACTTCTCATCCCGTTGTCTATAAATAGAGGTCACCCTCTCATTGTAAACTCCCGATTGATCCAAGCAATAAAGCAAACCTCAAGTCCCGTGATATCTCGTGTTCATTCTATCATTTGTGTTCTTGTGTTCTTCATCGTTCTTACGATTCGATCATCAGATACGAGTGATCTGCTCGGATTGAACTCGCCAAATGACGGTTACTCAACAATGCCCACCGATTCCAACCCAAGGCCATGACGTTAGTGGGCGCAAAGTACCCGCGTGAAGTGGACACGCAACCGAACATTTCTTTCTCTACTAACCGGGGAGCTGGTACTTGGCTGGACGCCTGGTGCAGACAAAGACAAGACACTGCACGGCATCAGACCAGCGGCTGTCTTCTCTGAACAGCACAAACCTGCGTAAAACACCCTACGACGCATGCGCGTAAACAATGCCTTACTTATCTTTGGAGCAATCAACCTTGACGAAGATAAGGGGAAAACTCCATTCATGGTTCCTCGTGGTTTAATTCTCGTTCCTCAAGTGTAATATTGTTTAGAACCCATCTCCAAATATCAAAACCGGCATAAATTATGTCCCTAAGCCGGTTTCGTAGGCGATTTTTGGGTGAGGTGGCATCTTAATTGGCATATAAGCTAACAGAGTTATTGGTTAAAATAGCAATGTTTCTAGACAAAATAGCAAAAATAATTCCTCCACAAGTGAATTAATGAACTCACACGGATGAATTCCTATTCTTCGTATTAGCTCGACGTAGCGTTTCCACTAGTCGGTGCCGTGGTTGTGCTTGGCTCCACCGCCAAACGCCACTATGGCGGTGGCTTCGACAACCATAGGGTCCAAACCAACACCTCTTGGATCGCAATCGTTCCCCTCTAGCTTCACCCAAGCTCACCTTCTTGTTTATTTTGCTCTTTGCTATACCACCTCCTGCCCTCCTCAGTGCACTATTTTCCGTGGAACCTCCACCAAAACCCTCCCCTCATCGTGCTCGATCCATTTTGTGCATGTTTGTGCCTCACTGCCGTCGCATTCGCCGCCAGAGAGCTCGGCCAAGCGAGGGCAACCGAGCGCCGCTACTTCCCATAGATGCTAGCTCGAATGCGACTTGGATGACAGGTGGATCAAAACCAAGGTCAAGCGGACCGAGGGCGTATCATATGGCTGGTATTGATATTTGGGGATGAGTTCTAAACAGTATTACAATTGACGGACAAAAATTAAACCACACAGGGAGCTGAGGACCACGTTTTCCAGGATAAAAGGATGAATCATACGCACAAGCTCACCGGATCATATAATTCTATTTTCAACTAATTGGGCAGTCCATACAGGATTAATTAGTGCTTCCATGCTTTACCAAAAACTAAAGTGCACAAAATCAAAGCAACAGAGTAAGCAGCGGAGTAGTTTCACTTCCCGGGAGAAACAACAGTTTTTTTTTCCTCTTGTTCCTTGTTTCGGGACCGTCTCCTGTAATTTCTTGGGATGGCTGTATTTATTGCTTTTTCCTTCTTAATACAAATGGCACGCAATGCTTTTGCATGTTCTTAAAAAAAGAATTCATGGGAGAGTATTGAAGCGTCCCGATAAAATTTGGTTTCAGATTACAATAATGAAAACTCTTCACAAACCCACAGCAGTTTTAATGTTTTGCTACCACAGCAGGAATGGAGAGGTTCCAATTCCAGGGTGGAGAGGTTCTAATTCCAGGGGTTTCTTCCTAATTAGTCAAATTCAAGAATGTTATTGTAGAATGCCTTCCAATTGATAACCGCATAATTTCACAACTCTAGTAAAAAGAGCAAAGTAGTTAAATCACATATCTACTAATACGCAAAATATTTATTTCAACCACCTATTTTGCCAAATTCTTTTACAACTAGACATAAACAGCTAGGAACTTGCTGTATCTATCTTGTGTTCATCGATATTACTTTGTCTTATAATTGCATATTTTCTTATATAAATGCATATAATAGATTATTAATTGTTAGATGTGTATTGTACAAGGGGTTCTTTGCATATATATCACACATGTATTTGTATATATATTGGTCCATTAGTCTCATATTGAATATAAGCGCTATTCGTAACATGGTACCAGAACAAACCTAGGGTTTGTTTTCGTCGAGCCGTCGCTGGATTTTCTTTCTTCCCACCGCCGCCAACTTCGCCGCTTCGCTTGCCATTGCCGCCGCCCGAGCTCGGCTGCAGCCTTGTCCTCCGCGGTGTCGCCTCATCCTCCTCGGCACCGCCTCGCTCTTCATCGGCGTCGCCTCATCAAGCCCGACGCTACCGCCTTGCTGTTGCCGTCGCCGCCTCCGCCGAGCCCGACCACCGCATCGTCCTTCTCGGCGTCGCCTCATCGAGTTGCACCTCTGTCGCCCGAGCTCGGCCTGCCAGCGCGCGATTCGGCGTCGCCTCCGGAGTCTCCATCACCAGCGCGCCTACTGCCCTCGCGCGTGGAAGCCCCGGTCGACGCGTGGTCACCCATGTGGTGCTGTTGCTCGGCCGATTTCCTGCCGAAGCCGCCCGTCGCCGGAGAACCGCCCTCGTCGAGTCGCCCGCCGCCGCTAGTGCTTGAGCAGCAGCAAGGGGAACCCTAGTTCCCCCTATGTGCGCTGCGTGTGTTTCGGCCAACAGGCTGAACCCCTTTTGTGTTTAATCAGTTGGCCCGGTAAGCAAAGAGGCCAAAAAAATGAGAGAGAGAGAAACATCGTTCTAACCGTCGCGTTATCCAGTGTCGCCTGTTAGACTTCGTTGTCTTGGTCGTCGCCCCATCTAGCACCGCCTACCAATGGGTACTGTCTCTGTTCCTCGTTGTCCAATGATCTTCGATGGTTTCAATTATCGGGACTGGTTTCAACACATGCATCTCCATATGTGTGGTCAGCATCTTTAGGATTTTCTCATCGACGAATTGCCTTATCCGCCTTGTCCTGTTCCACCTGTTGAGCCTGTGCTCCCTTAGGATGCTTTCGAAGACACTCGTAAAGAGATATCTGATGCTTTTGAGGATGTCATGGCGACTTTTCAGACTCAGCATGCTACCTACAAGATATGGATTGATGAGAATGCGCGTGCCTATGATATTCTAGTTGCTAGCATGGAAGTGCATCTCACTAGGGATGTGGTTGGTTTGACCTCAGCACAGTTGATGTGGAAGCATCTGTGCAACCGCTACAATCTATCTGATGATTCCCTGTATGGCAGCAGGGAGATGCCACTGTGGTCGAGTTCTATGCCCAGCTGTCTGTGGTATGGCGCCAGATTGACTCTTTGGAACTGGATGTTTGCCATACTTGTCAGTGCTGTCAGCTGTTCGTGCTGAGTAGATTCACCTTCGTATTGCGGGTCTGCTACCGTTCCAGTCAATTCCTTCTGTTCTGACAACTCCTCCAGCTTCTACACCTGCTACAACTACTCCATCACCAGTTGTGTCTTCATAAGTGACAACTGTTGTTGGTAAGGGACTCCACTGCACCTATTGCAACAAGCATGGACATGTGAAGCAGTTCTGCTGCAAGAAGAAGGATTTACGTCGTGGTAGCCATCCTCCGAAGGGCACTAGCGGTTCTTCCTCTCAACGGAGCTCTGGTGTTTCTGATTCTCAGGAGTTTTTCACATTGCTACGTCGCATGTCTGCTTCTCCACCTAGTTCTGTTGGTTCTGCTGCATAGTCTTTTAGTGAGAGACCACCTTCTACTCCTTCCTCGGGTATATCACCTTAGATTCTTGACTCTGGTGCTTCCTTTCATATGACATCTGATTCTACCAGTCTCACTTTCATTCGTCACTTAGAAACTCCTATCCTTGTTCAGACAACAGATGATACCTCTGTTTCTGTCGCAGGACGAGGCACTCTTGTGAATTCCTCCTTTCATGTTCCTATTGTTTCTCATATTCCCAAACTAACCACGCAGCTCATATTTTCGGTCAACTCACTGATCATAGTTGTCATGTTATTCTCGATTCCGATTCTTGTTGTGTTCAAGATCGATGCACATGGACTCTAGTTGGTATTGGCCCTAGCCGCCATGACTCACAGCAACTTTGAGAGCTTGATTGGCTTCATCTTCTTTCCGTTGTCCCTGCCAGTCTTATCGCCTACACCGTCGCCACTGCTTTTGTTGCATCCTCCACTGCGTCTTTTGCTTAGTGACATCATCGTTTGGGACATTTTTGCAGGTCACGTCTATTTTCTTCACTTCGTTGCGGTCTTTTAGGGTCTATGTCTGGTGACACTTCTCTAAATTGTCAGGGTTGTAAGCTTGGCAAATAGCTTCAACTTTCCTATCCTTCCAGTGAGTCAGTGTCACATCGTTCTTTTGATCTTATTCATTCTGATGTATGGGGTCCGACTCCGTTCGTTTCAAAAGGAGGTCATCGATATTATATAATTTTTATTGAAGGCTTTTCTCGCCACATATGGATATACTTTATGTCATCTCGTAGTGAGGTTTTATCCATCTACAAGACTTTTGTCACCATAATCCGTATTCAGTTTGATTCTCATATTCGTGTTTTTCGTACTGACTCTGTTGGTGAATACTTATCAGGAGTCCTTCGTGGTTTTATTGCTGAGCAAAGCACTCTCTCTTAGTTCTCTTTCCCTAGTGCTCATGCCCAGAACGGTGTGGCTGAATGGAAGTATCGTCATCTTCTTGAGACAGTTCATGCTCTTATGCTTGCTTTTGTTGTCCCACCACACTTCTGGGCTGAGGCTTTTCTACTGTTACTTTCCTGATTAACATTTAGCCTTCTTCTGCTCTTCAGGGTGGGATCTCAGTTGAGTGTCTCTATGGCAAGCCTCTTGACTATTCTAGTCTTCGTATCTTTGAGTGTGTGCTATGTTCTTCTTGCCCCTCATGAGCGCACCAAGCTGACCGCTTAGTCTGTGGAGGGCGTTTTTCTAGGCTATAACGTTGTGCATAAGGGATATCATTGTTGGGATCCTATTGGCCGATGAATGCGGGTTTCTCGGGATATCACTTTTGATGAGTCTCGTCCTTTCTACCCTCGTCCTTCTCCTTCCACCACTCCATCATCTCTTATCGAGCATCTTTCTTTCATGACTTTTCCTGTCACTCTCATAGTCACCACACCTCCATCACAACCTTTGGCCTCTTCGGTGCCTCTTCCACCGTCTCCTTCGCCACTACCACCCTCTCTAGAGGCTCCTCCTGGTCTTGTTCCTTCTTATCCTCTCTATTACACTCATCGTTCGCTAGTTGAGGAGTCTCCTGATGCGTCGTCTTCTTCTGATGTGTCATCTTCTTCGGCATATCCTCCTCGTTATGCTCTTCGTGATCGTTAGTCTATTCGGCCTCCTGCGCTCTTTTGTGTAGCGGCTCTTACCAAACCGACTTCTTATCATGATGTTATTGGTCATCAGGAGTGACAGCATGCGATGGCAGAGAAAATTGCTGCCCTTGAGCGTACTGGCACGTGGGATCTTGTCGCTCTTCCGGCGTGTTACTCCTGTCACGTGCAAATGTGTCTACAAGGTTAAGACCCACCCTGATGGTTCTCTTGAGCACTATAAAGCTCATCTCGTAGCACGTGGTTTTCAACAGGAGTATGGTCGTGATTATGATGATACTTTTGCTCCTGTGGCTCACATGACCAATATTCATACTCTTCTTGTTGTGGCGTCTATTCGAGTATGGTCCATCTCTCAGCTTGATGTCAAAAATATCTTTCTCAATGGTGAGCTGCGTGAGGAGGTTTATATGCAGCCACCACCAGGGTACTTTGTTCCTGAGAGTATGGTTTGTCGCATTCACCAATCTCTTTATGGCCTCAAGCAAGCTCCTCGTGCTTGGTTTAATCGTTTCTCTTCTGTTATCACTGCAGCTGGTTTCTCTGCCAGTACCCATGATCCTACTCTTTTTATTCACACTTCGTCTCATGGTCGAACGCTTCTCTTTTTATATGTTTATGATATGATCATTACTGGAGATGATTCTCAGTATATCACTTTTGTCAAGGAGCGTTTTAATGAACAATTTCTCATGTCTGATCTGGATCCTCTTCGCTACTTTCTTGGGATTGAGGTTATTTCTACGTCTGATGGCTTCTATCTGCCCCAAGAAAAGTATATCCATGATCTTCTTGATCGTGCTTCTCTTACGAATCAACATACTGCTAAGACTCCCATAGAGCTTAATATTCATCTTCGGCCCACTGATGGTGAGTATCTTACTGATCCTACTCGCTATCGTCACCTTGTTGGGAGTCTTGTTTATCTGGGTGTCACTCGTCCTGACATTTCGTACCATGTGCGTATCTTGAGTTAGTTTGTTTGTGCTCCAACTCAGCTCCACTATAACCATCTTCTTCGTGTTCTACGATATATTTGTGGAACCATCACTCGTCATCTGTTTTTTCCTTGTTTCAGCTCTTTACAGCTCTAGGCATATTCTGATGCTACCTAGGCTAGTGATCACTCTAATCGTCGGTCTTTTTCTGCCTATTATGTTTTTCTTGGTGGTTCTTTCATTACTTGAAAGACTAAGAAGCAGACAATAGTTTCTCGTTCGAGTGCTGAGGCAGAGTTGTGAGCTATGGTTTTGTTGACTGCAGAGGTTACTTGACTACGATGGTTACTTAAGGGCTTTGGTGTTTCTGTTTCAACACCCACTCCTCTTTCGTCTAACAGTACATGGGCTATTAGTATCGCTATAAATCCGGTGAAGCATGAGCTTACAAAGCATATTGGTGTTGATGCTTCCTACATGCGGACACAGGTGCAAGACCAGATTGTTACTCTTCAGTATGTGTTTTCAGAATTTCAGTTAGCAGACTTCTTCACAAAGGCATAGACCAAAGCTCAACACAGCTTCTATCTCTCCAAACTTCATATTGTTGATCCACCATAAATTTGAAAGAGAGTGTTAGATGTGTATTATACAAGAGGTTCTTTACATATATATCACACATATACTTGTATATATATTAACCCATTGATCTCATATTGAATAAAAATGCTATTCATAACACTAATTTTATTCTAAATTTGGTTCAATTGAAAGGAGGGAAAGGAAATTATCTTCATTAACGCTTACATTCTTACTCTAGTTTTCCCTTTCCCAGTCAAAGACTAAAAGCCCAAGCAGCTAGGAACTACTCACATCCCTCCCACCCTTTCAAAAAAACTAAGCAGACGATTATTATACATAAACAGTGGAAGTCATTTCATACCAAAGTGTTATTCTACCAATATTGAACTGATGCGCTAAAGCATGCAAGACCGCTTAAACTATTGTGAAACTGACCATCAACAATTAAAAATTATCTACTGAAGCCGTGTCATAGGTCCAAGCACAATAACTACAAGAAATGCCCCAGGTAAGCAAACTATAATAGATATGTTTGCTGGGCTATAGTCTCACTGCACCACACACATTGTCAACAAGCTCCAAACCTTCCTTCCCCACCTTCATGAAAATCATGCATGCCGAACATATTGGACTTAACTATTGATATTACCGTGATAACTTCGCTTTCCTATAGGCATGTCTACCTTTTACATTATACTTTGGTGACGAAGATGAGGACGCTGTGGAAGCTATGGCCACAACAGCTGCCTTATCTTTGGTGAAGGCCTTCCGTACATCCTCTTTGAGTTCAGAAAAACGCATCCTCTTGATTCGCTGGTCATCAGGAGTGCCAGTTTCAAGGAAGAACAATTCGGTGGATTCTTCATTGAGGAACTTATCAAGAACATCTGAACAATGCGGGAAGTATCGTCCCCCTAGATCAACTGGAACATAAGGAGCAGTTCATTCAATAACAAGTAGCTTTAAAAAGTCCATTTAATAACAATACAGAGCATTTATTAATGTGGAAGCTTAATCTGTTAAAGAACATGTCATATATTTATCCATAAACAGTATTAGAAAAATTTACATTACATGCATGGTTATGTTAAGAATGACCTGTCTTTGTCAAGGCATCAAGGCGTTCACGCAACCTCTTGTTCTGCATTGTAGGAGTCTCATTTAGGTCAACCTCCTTCAGTTTACTGAAATTAGCCGATGTGAGACCAGCAAACTCTTCAGTTGAGTCAGCTTGTGCTATGCGCATGACAAGTTTGGCTTCGGAAGGGAAGAATATTCTTGCAAAGGCAACTGCATAGACACAAAGAAATAGATTTCAGCAATGATTTTCAGAATTGCATATTTGTTTCAAGCTGGGAAAAGAAAAGAGAAAACAGCAGTGCAATCCCACTGATATTGCTTGTAGCATTAGAAAGAAATCATTCCATGATCTTTGATATAGATGATATTTGAAGAATATAACCAATAGAATTCTGCCAACAGAGCTTATTGAGAATGGAACAATAAACTAAGCCTGTCAGAACTCAAAACCTTTGCTTCTAAATTCAAGACAAAGAAAAAAAGTACCAACTTCTCAAAACAAAAAAAGTACCAACTTCTCAAAACACTGTCTAGCATGTCATCAATAGTAAAACATGAACTAGAATCATTAGCCACTAATATATACCATACTAAGTTCTTAGACAAGGCTAACCGCAAAACAATAAAGCTAGATAAATATATGCAAACCTCTATTCTCCAAGTTTATGAGCCTCATGTGAAAATTATCAGCCAACAAAGGCATGGCAAATGACTCCTCTACAGAGAGCAGCTCCTGCTCCTGCAAGATGGATTTCCTCTTAATCTCTTGCTCCAAGATGTCAATGCACAAGTAAGCCTTGCTTTTCTCCTGACACTTTTCCAACTTCTTGTTGCAGTCCTTTTCTCTCGTTAATTTCTTACAAATGGTAAGAGCATCACGTCCATCTGGTGTCCTTGCCAGCACAGAGGCTCCCTTCTCTATGAGTGAAAGAATGATTTGCGGTTCTCGCCTCATACAAGCCATATGCAGTGGTGTATATCCTCTGCTATTCTTCAGATTAACGTTAGCAGAGTCCAGTTTCAGCAATTCTGCTAACACTTTGGGCTCACAGTAGGCTGCAGCATAGTGTATGGCAAATGCGTCATCCAAGGTGATTGCAGACTCTTTTAGGAGCATGTCAACCAGGTGAACATCATCAGAATCCAAGGCCTTGTGGATGTTCCTAACCCTTTTGTCATGCTCAGGGTCCAGAATGAAATTGTCTGATTCTGATTCATCGGACAATGGATACCGAATCTCCTTGACCTTGGCATACGTTTGACCTGGAAGCTCCTTCTCGAGGTAATGGTTGTCAAGACTCGAGTTCGCAACCCTTTGAATACAGTGATCGAGCAGTTCCGGAAGCTGGCAGGTGGAAGCAGCAAGAATAATCGGCACTATATCCTCAACGAGCGCTATGTTAACAAAGTCAGACAAACGACGCTGCAAAATAAGAATCTCATGGTTGGTACTGCAATCCTCATATTTAGCTGTATAACTCAGCAACTCATTCCAACAGAAAGGATGAAGTATTAGCAAATATATAATACTCATTTGTAATATCATTGGACCAATGCAGTGTGAGTGTGACATATGTATTGTGCAATTTCTGAAACTGAAGTTGTTACTAGTGGACATGAGTGTGTGAACTAGGCTTGCTGCATCTTGTAGTGTCTTTGCTTATTACCTGGAAGAGCGAGACGAGCTCGGAGATCTGGAATCCGAAGGCAGCGTACGTGGACTCCACGACGAAGTCTATCGCCGGCCGGCACGCCTCGTGCGTACACTGGTCGTCCACGCAGACGGCAGCGTCCTGCGGCGGCAGTTTGAGGCGCCCAGTATACAGGTAGCCAAGAACGGCCACGAGGGCGTCGCGGCCGATGTGGCGCCCGCCCGGGACCAGCTCGGCGAGCTCCAGCCGCGGCTTCTCGCCGGCGGCAGGGAGTAAGGAGAAACGCTTGTGGAAGAAGTTGCTCCTGGCGGCGAGGATGCACCGGTGGACGCCGACGACGGCGCCGCCGGGGTTGCCGCCTCCCTCGGCGAGGACGACCTCGGCGTCCGTGCAGTTGAGGAAGGCGGGGTCGAGGAGGCGCTCGAGGTTGGCGCTGAGGCGGCCGAGGCTGACGGCACCAGGGTCGGCGGGCGCGGCCTCCGGCGGCGTCGGGGACGGGGGCGGTGAGGAGGAAAAGCTAATGGTCGACGTCTCCATGGTGTGGGAAGTGAAAGGACGACTAGAAGGTTCTAGAAGCTTACGTCTGGTTCACGATTCTTGGCATGGTGTGAAAATCCGAGCTCAGGGAGGCCCCAAAGATCGAGGCTTTCTCACATGCTCCAAAGATTGAAGCCTTTTTACACGAGATTTCTATCGATGGTTTTGCGGAATCAAATGATTGCAAGATTGGAACTTTCCGAGGAATTCTCCAAGAAGAACAAAAAAAAATGCTCAATTAAGCAGATTTTTTTAGGATTCAAGAAGGAAGGTAGGTAGGAAGAAAGATTTAAGGTTTCCTACAAGCCCAAGAAAGAAGAGCAAACCCTCCCAACAAAAAATCATGGAACGCTCGAATCAAGCTCGAAACAGCTGAAACTTCGCATGTTTCAGGGCAAAGCGAAGCAGAGAAACTACTAACCCGAAAAAAGTCCAAACTCACGCGGATTTGGGGAGTAAAAGAACTGCTCTAGTAGAACGCCGCCTCCTCTTAACGGGAAATTTCGCGCGTTTTTCTTCTTCTTTTATCCCCTTTTGGCCGTTCCTCTGAAGAAAGAGACAAGAACGTGCGAGTTTGAGTGGTGAGGTGGGGTGAAGTAATGGCCGTGACCAGCTGCTCGACGTCACGACGATGACATCATCGTCGGGAGAATTGGTCGTCTGTAAGGAATACCCCGGTGAAATTGCCAACCTCTCGTTACGCGGCGCGGGCCCACGGGTCTGTGAAGTGTTCTGGACAGGGTGTGAAAGCGTCTCGGTACGAGCAGTGGTGCAGTCGGGTCGGCGAGGCGACGACCTTGACTAGACTTGGAGGGGCTGAGCTGGGCTGGGGAGTGGTAATTGCTGAGTGGAGACGCTCTCTTGCACACAGGAACAGACATTTGATGACGTGGAATGTAATCAGAGCACAATGGTGTTTGTTCGGTTTGAACTTTCTATATTTTACTATATTTATTTTGTGTAACATAACATAATTTATTTCCTAAGATATGTGTCATAACTAATTACATCGTGTTAAACCAAACACTTAATGGATGGGAAAAGAGGAGTAGCAAATACTTCCTGTGCATGTGGCCAAATTTGCCACAACATGCTGACGTGAAAAAGACTCCAACCACCTTGTTAGGCACTATATGGCTCAAAAGATTCATATTTGAGCACCACCGAGTAAGGTTCAAAAAAGTTAGGTTATATCGTATCTATTGTTGTTGGTCCGAAAATAACAATCCGTGATGTGCTCAAACAAAATACCGCAAACGGAACCATAATTTTTAAGATGCAAAAGACAAACCCAAGCAAACTAACTCTAAACACACGCCCACACTATGCCAAAACAGATGAAGACGAATTGGACCACGTGTGTCAAACTAGCCGGGGCATATTGATGTAAAAGGTTTCAACAACCCTGTTAGGTATGCATTATATGGCTTAAAGTAATCATATTCAAACATCACTACGGTAAGGTTGAAAAAAGGTGGTTTCTATCTTATCTACTCTTGACACAAAGAAACAATCCATGTTAGATTTAAAGAAATGCCTTAGTTATAATAATTGCTTTTATACAATTTGCGACACTCTCGTACACAAATTAGTGACTGCAGTAGAGTGGGTGAGTGATCCGGTGTGAGCCTTGCATTGATTACCCCCTAGCCCCACGTGCCGAAAGGAGCAGAAGATAACGGGAAATCCCTCGGGACGAATTGATTGCTCGTCTAGCCAGCCATATCTGTGCTGTGCGGTGCGTTGCCCTTTCGGCCGAGTGCGGAAGCTGCTCCGATGCATCCCCCTTCCCGCTCCGCGGCTGCGTGCGTGCGTGCGTGCGTGCGTGGTGCCTCTTTATCCTTACAGGACGGCGAAAAGCCGAGCACCCCGATGTGAACGTGATAGCTGGTAGCTGCAATGCCATGCGCTTTCCGCCTTCTTCGCCCTCCCAGTGCCTTGTTCGACTTCGCCGCTCGAGATGCTTGATCAGTTATAGGTCAGTTTGTTTGTAGTTTTGTTCGAGCATTCATTTGTCCGTGAGCACCGAAGGCATCCACAGCATACAGTACTTAATATGATAGGGTTGTCACAAAGGCCGGACTGGAACATCTGCATAATGGATGGGCTAATCCATCAGGCCCATACAAATGGTGGGCTGAAGCGGGTCGTCAGCGTCTTGATCGTTGGGCCGACCTGAAGGAGCCCAATGAACTAAGCAAGTCGCCTTTCTTGTGCCAACTGCTCAGTATGCCACCAGGCCCTTGTGCTTCTCTAGTCACAAACACAGCACCATCGTGGAATGTCGTGTTAAAACTACATACACTTTGCAGCTCTCCTGAGTCGTGTCTGTCTTAGAGCACAATTAAGAAGCTGATTATGTTTTATGTACACAGTTTTTTATATCTTATTCAGATCACACAATTTTACAGGCAGCTCATCCACTGGCAATTAAACACTCACAGCTCAAATACTACCCTTCAGAAAAGAGAATGGAAAGGAAGAAAAATAAAGGCAGGCAAGTACAGGTAGTTCACCCTGGACATTAATTCACAGCAGCAGCAGGAGGTGGTGTGGGTGAGCTGTGAGCATAAAAGCTGGAACACACACATCATATATACAGTACCTGGCTTGCTGTGTCAGCCTCAGCCGGCTCTGGATCAGGCCCACTTGGCCATGACGGACATGCCGCCGGCGCCGAGGAGGACGGCGAGGAAGGAGACGAGCTGGAGCCTGACGCTACCCTGCAGCTTGGGCCCCATGAAGTCGGCGGCTAGGAGGTCCACCAGCGCCATGTAGTGCAGCAGCCCCGCCGACGCCGCGTTCAGCAGACCGACGACGACCAGCGCCGTCGGGCTGCTGTCGGTGTACACCTTGGTCAGCGCCAGCCCCAGCGCGATCCCGAACGGCGTCGTCGTCGAGAAGAAGAACACCAGCACTGACCACATCCGCGCGCCGTACTCGGCCTGGAGGATGCAGCCGCCGAGGCCCATTCCCTCGAAGAGCTGGTGGAAGCAGAGCGCGGCGACGAGCGGCCGGATGGTGCAGACGTTCTGCGACGCGCCCATGCCGAGCCCGATCACCACCGAGTGCACCACGATGCCCATCTCAAGAACCTGCAAAAGAAAAGACATAGTGTACCACTGCCGGTCACATGGTGTGAAGTGTGAATGCTTAAGTAAACTATGAAATCATTAGCTGTTCTCTGTGTGTGGTCAAAAGAGACACCTGGCACTAGTGACACTAGATAGTGACATTTCTTTTAGCCATATATATAGTGTGTGTGATATGGTACTTTTAGAAATACGTACTCTTACTTTTTATATCCACTTAAATTGTATGATAATACTTCTTTATCTATTTGAGTATACTCTGATAATGATTATAAGATACCCAAAGTGAACTCTATCATTTTATTTGTTAAAGTTCATTTTTATAGCAAAATTTGTGTATATACGTCTTTTATATATATGTAAGGGTATATAGCAAAAAAAAAAACAAAAGATTCAAATGAAAATTTTTCAATCAAGTCGTATTGAAGAATCTTATAATTGGTATTTAAGTATATTGAAAATGATAAAGAAGTATAATCTACGCGTTTAAGTGGTATATTAGAAAGGAGTACGAAACAAACATCCTATATATACCTATATATATATATAGTACACAGGGCTTGGTAGTTATATTTGCACTGCTTGCGTAAGATACCAGCTTAAGTTCAGCCCATAGATCACCTTAATTGAAATGACTTATCTATGCATGTATATGGTGAGATCATATAGGCATCGGTCACAAAAAAAATGTTGTTTAGAATACATGTAGTCAAATTTTTTGACTGGATAAGTGCATGTATATTTTGAAGACTGTATCTATGTGTTACTATGTGTAACACGACATTCTTTTTTGATCGGAGAGACTACGGAATACATATGCATCTTGTTGCATAATATTACACTTTCTATCTTGGCTGCGCTAGTCATGCACATTATATATATGGCAAATGCAACGTGCGCAAATGATTACCTGAACAATGACACGATTCCTTCGCAGTTGCGTCTTACCGGCCTCCACGTCGTCCTCGGCTTTGTCCACAGCCTGATCCGGCCGCGTCGCGCCGTTGTCTACATGCCCGTTCCCGTGACAATGTCCGTGAGCATGCACCGGGCTCTCGTGGTCATGGTGCGCCACCGCGGCGCTGCTCCAGCCGCCGCCCTGGCTCCGGTTGTTGAACGTGAGCATGAGCGAGTCCACCAGGAGCGTGAACACGGCGGCAAGCATGGCGACGAACGGGGTGAACGGGAAGTGCGCCCAGGGCTTCCTGGGCAGGCACGGAGAGCTGAGGTCGTTGAACGAGTCCGGGAGCACGTGCATGTAGCCGGTGCCGAGGATGACCCCCGACGCGAAGGCCTTGACGACGACGAATAGGTTGCCGTCGGGGCGGAGCGCCGGCACGGACCGGGAGAAGAGCGGAAGGCACACTCCGAGCATGCTGGCGAGGAGGATCGCTGGGATGGCGATCAGCTTCAGGCGAAGCGCCTTGGGGACGCTGTGGCATTCGCCTCCCACGGCTGGACCACCGCACACGCCGTGGGACGGCGGTGTTTGGGGCTCGCTCTGCGCAAAGGTGGTGACAGCCAGAGAGGAGATCAGGAGGACGAGGAGCAGTGGTGTTTGTGGAGACATCTCTTCGAGCTTAACCGTTTAGGATGAACTGTATATATATATATGTGTTGTGTGTGTCACCTGTTGAGTCTTGACTAATTGATGTGGGCGGGGTTGTACATGCGCTGAGCAAGGCATTTATAGGAGTGTACAAGAGAGTACTGACGACTTCATGCGACGCGAGAAACGGATTGACAAAAATGGCCATGCATGTCGGTATGCTATGCATGTTTCAAACAAAAAAAAAGAATGGAAAACTGTGGATATCGTGAGGATATGTGCACGATCTCAGGATGATGAGTCAATTGGCAATGACGTTGTTGGTTTGCAAAATCTCGCGTTTTCGGGTTTGCTCCAAGGCTGTCAGACCACATGCGGTCTGACCGGTGGTGTCGGGCGGTCAGACCGCCCGTGGAGGAGTCCGACCGGCCTTGGTGGCCGGTCCGACCGCCAAAATGAAAATGGGTTTTTGGAGCTGAGCCAAAAATAGGTTGTGTAGGCAAGTGAGGAGAGTCTCCTGGATGTGGTCCCATCATTTTGGAGCTCGGTCAAAAGTTCTATTCGTTTGAAAATTCGGAAGGTTTGAATTTTGAGTTGAAAATTTGGCTAAGTCCTTTGGACCGGTCCGACCGCCGTTGTGGGGCGGTCCGACCAAAGCATGAAATCGGTCGGACCGGCCACGTGAAGGCGATCGGGCAATGGTTTGAAGGTTAGCCAAGTGTTGCATTGAGTTGGTTTTATTGTGTTATTATATGAACTTCAATGCTTTATTGTTGTATATTGCATTCTTGGGCCGCGTGGGTCAAGTTGTGAAGAACTTGTTCGGAATCGATTTGTTTGTCTATTCTTTGTGCGGTGGCTTGCGTCAGCGGCGTCAGCGGTGAGTGGATCGGGACTACGCTTGGAGAGGCGAGGTCGAGCGATCGGAGATCTCGGGTGGTCGTGTGACACAAGCATGGTGCGAGGATGGACAAGATGGATCGAGCGGGTGGTTCGATCATTTTGGTTGGATCGGCGGTGCGGATATCGATCTGCGAGTCTCAGGAGGTTCGATGGGATTCGGACAAGAGAGGCTTGGTGACGCGATGAGAACCGTGATCAACCTACACGTGGTGAAGCGGCGATTGCTTCAAGAGTTATTTGTGTGTGGGTCCCATGTGTAAGTGACCCCAAAAGGAAACCCTAGCTCTCTAGTATAAATAGGAAGGGGAGATGGAAAACCATGCCAAGCATTCATTTTAGGCCCTTCTTCCTTTTCTAGGGTTTGGAGGAGAGCGAGAGAGAACTAGGGTTGGAGTGTGCTCCTTGTTGAGCTCTTGCCCTCCTTGTTGGAGAGGCTTTGTAAGCATCTTGTGTAATCGAACAATCTTATGATGCTCAATTGAAAGATCGTTTGCTCCTTTTGTGTTCTTCTCCTTTTGGATGATTTTGGTGCTTCCTTGATTCAAAGGTTCATGCTTGGTCTCTTGACCTACTTTATCTTGCTTTGATGTGTGGGATTACTCCTAGAGTCATCTAGATCATCAACCCCACAAGCAAGTCTTGAATCAAGATTTTCATATTTCTAGGGTTTGTGCACTTCTTTGGTAAAATCTCGAGAGATCGATTCTCTGAAGTGGATCGACGGATCGTCGCTAGAAATAGGTCTCTAATATCATTAGGGAGGTGTGCTCGAAGTTTGGTCAAGTTTTATTGGTTGAAACAAAAGTTGGATCAAATTTCGTTTTGGTTTTAGGTGAAGTTTTTCGATTCGGACTCTCTGGTCCGACCAGGACTTTCAACGGCGGTCGACCGCCGTGTATTCAGACCGTGGCTTGCCGGGTCGAACCGCCGAATCCACCGGTCCGACCGCTAGTTAGTTCTTGGTCGGACCATTGGTTGACCGTCGGTCCGACCGCCCGTGGTACCCGGTCGAACCGCCATTGATCCCGATAAACGGTGAGTTCTTTTCTCGGTTGTGTCGTGTGGTTGAGGGTTTATCAAATCCAACACAAGGCTTACATTGTGTGCTTCTTGATCTTCTTAGCTTTCATAGCTAAAGGAGTAAAGTTCGTGTTGGTTTTGATTTAGGCGAGAAAGTTTTGAAAGCGCCTATTCACCCCCTAGTCGCCTTCAGGTCCTACAAGTGGTATCGAGCGGTTAGCTCTTCTCATAGATCTTAACCGGTTTTGGAGCCATGGCGTGACAAGTACTCAACCAAGCCACACATTTTGAAGGAGTTGACTTTGCATCTTTGGAAGGCTCGTATGCAAGCATATATCGAGGCTCAAGGGCACGCTATTTGGCTAAAGGTGAAAAATCCTTATGTCGTGCCCGTAGGATGACGATCGATCACTCGGATGTGGAGGCCAACAATGAAGGCTCGAATTATTTGATCCAAGGCCTTAGTCGATCCGAGTTTGAGCGTGTTGCTCACTTGCGGTCGCTCACGAGATCTGGCGGACTCTTTGTGACTATCATGAAGGGTCCACTGCGATCAAGGAAGTGAGGCAGAACCAGCTCAAGAAAGTATACTCAAAGATCGAACAAAAGCTGGTGAGTCTTTGGATGAGTGTGGGAAGATTTTCTAAGATTCTTCATGATCTTGGCTATTGTTGACTGGTATTTCACGAGTGCGAGAATGCACGCCACTTCCGGGTGCTCTTGATGTGAAGGTGCAGGGAATGAAGATCACTTCCATCAATGACAACAACTTTGTCATGAGTGAGCTTACCATGGATAAGCTTTACTCAAGGTTGAAGGCGCATGAGATTGACTTTATCTCGCGTCTCCCCAAGACAGTCGATAGCATTAGTGGTCGACAAATCCAAGGGTTGTTCTTGAGTCTCTTGATTGTAGCTCATCCGGTTTTCATTATCGCTTTACATTCTTTAAGTGATGAGCAACTAGAAAGCTGCAGAGGATGACTTAGCCCTCCTTTCCACCAAATTCACAGAGCGTATAACAAGGTGAGGAATAGGAGGAGAAGTGGACCTATCACATGCTTGAATGTGGTGAGCCAAACCACATTCGCTCGGATGCCCCAAGCTAAAGGGCAAGGAGGAGAAGGAGACACGAAGACATCCCGGAGAGGATGCTAAACCCAAGAAGACAAACTATCGAAGTTTGTCGGTAGGGTCCTGCCGCTCTTGAGAATGTAAATATGAGCGATGTGGACTCGGAAACGGAGGACGACGAGAGTGACTCTCGTGGCAAGAAGAAGGCGCATGACTTCACCGGCATGTGTTTCATGGCCAAGAACAGCCACGACAGCGACTCCTCCAACAATGAGGATCCTTTTAGTGATCACGATGAGGTATGCCCTTCTATTCTTGACATGAAAAGGGCGTTGGTGCTTCTTTGAGCGAAATTGCATAAGCAAGTAAAAATGATTAAGAAGCAAGACATTATGATTGATAATTTGAACCTAGAAGTTGTTAGGCTAAAATCTATTAATCACGATGATTTTTGTGAATCTGCACTAGCTTGTAATGACTTGACAAGCTTGAAATCTGCTCATTCCTCATCACTAATCAACTTAAGGATGCTCTCGATGAACTAGAATCTCTCAAGTCTAGTTACGCTTGCTTAGATGCCATTTCACTTGATGTGAGCGCCATGGAAGCTATCCCTTTAACTTGCTCAAATTGTGCTTTGCTTGAATTAAAGCTGGATAGCTCCTTAAAAGAATTGCAAAAATTTGATGCTAGTCACACATGCTCTCATTGTAAGAATAATAAGATTAAGATGCAAGAGATGAAAGAAATGCTAGTTTACTCTAGAGTTGCATCTTGTGAAAATTGTCCCAAGCTTACAATTGAGATTGAAGCCTTAAACAAGACCCTTGAAGAAAAGTCTAAAATTGAAAGATCCATGTCTTTTCTTGCTTCTAAGAAAGTTATTGATTCTAACTCTTGTGCTTTAAATCTTTGAAGTTGAAACCATGATTAATCGATTCAAGAGGCATTTAGAGTCAAATTTAAGGAAGCGATTGAATAGGATTAGAGAATCCTATTGTGTGTCTTGTGAGGCCTTCAAGGTGGAAGTGGCCCTTCTTAAGAGTAAGAACAATGAGGTAATCAAGTCTAGCAAGTGCACTAGATGTGAGGGTTTAATGAAAGAAAATGATTACCTCAAGGTGACTCTTGAGAAGTTTTCAAGTGGGAAAAAGAAACTCAACATGATTCTTGATCAATCCAAGGTGGCGTGAAAATAGTGGTCTAGGTTTCAATCCCTAGAGCATTCCAAGAAAAACCCACCTAGGATTGCTAGAGTTGTGAAGAATGGTTTGTTTGAGCTAGAACCTCCTAAGCCATCAGGGTTGTTTTCCAATCCATTGGTTTTGCTCAAACTCTTTACGGCAAGAAAGGTGCTTTCACTCATCTTTGTCTGAGCCTCTCAAAGGTTCATACCATTGCACCTTCTGCAAGAAAGAAGGCCATCTTGTTGAGTTACCTTAGGAGAGCAAAACTTGAGAGAAAAGAGAGGATGGCGTCCTAAGATCCATTAGAGGAGTCCCTTCTCCATTTGTAGTCTCTAGAGCTAGGCGACTGTTTATCGCACCACACATAGGCCTAGATTTGTAGAGAACTTTGTAGACTCTTTTGGTGGGTCTAGGCGGCATGTTGGATTAGGACATCGTGAGGAGAGACCACGGGTAGCACCTAGGCAGGGAGTGTCGATCTTTTAGTAGATCGTTTGGAGAGGTCTAGGTGGTTCTCATGTATTCTTATGATTTCATTCACGATCATGTTTACGCTATTTCTCTGCGCTCCTAGACATCGTGCTTCTCGATCTTTGGATCCTCGATCATTTATCACTAACTTGATCTTGAGGTGCGGATGTTTTCGATTGTGCTTTTAGGTCCGTCGTGCGAGGAAGGAGGACATATGGCTTGTTGACTCGGGTGTTCTCGACATATGATGGAGATTCTAGATGGTTCTCCTCCCTCACACGTGCATCCGAAATGAATTGATTACATTTGGGGATGCTTCTACAGGGCCGTGGATCGCAAAGGGCACCTTGTCTGGCGTCAACGACAAGTTCATGCTAAAAGGCGTCGCTTAGGTAAGTAAGGTGAGGTATAATCTTCTATCTGTTTCTCATTTGCTTGATGAGGGTCTAGAAGTGAGGTTTAAGAGAGGTGAGTGTAGAGTTCTAGGATTCCTCGGGTGAGCTTGTTTTGAGATCTCAGTTTGAGAAGATCTTACATGCAAATTTCATATGTCTTGATTTCAGTCCTAGGTGTCTTGTAGCCTCGATTCTCATGACCTTGTTTTGTGGCATCGTAGACTTGGGCATATAGATTTTGATCATTTGTCAGAGTCGGTTGCAAGGACTTGATTAGAGGTTTGCCTAGGTGAAGGTCATTAGAGATCTTGTGTGCTCACCTGTAGACATGGTAAGATGGTGTCTGCTTCCCACCCACCTCTTACTTTGGTAATGGTGATGGACGGGACGACTTCTTCACTTAGATCTGATTGGTCTGCTAGAGTTGATCACCGGTGGGAAATGGTATGTCTTTGGTGGTTGTGGATGATTACTCCGGTATTCATGGGTTTATTTTCTTGCTTCTAAGGACGAAGCATTTGGATTCTTTAGAGATTTGGTCCTTAGAATTCTTTGTTGATATACTGGAGCTTTGAGAGCCATTAGGAGTGACAATGGGATGAGTTCAAGAATTCTTTTTTCTACCTTCCTTGATAGGGAATTGAGCATCGATTTTCTTCTCTTAGAGTTCCTCAATGAGAATGGTGTTGTAGAAAGGAAGAACAGAACCCTTGTAGAGATGGCTCGGACCATGCTAGATGAGCATTCTACTCCTAGGAGATTTTGGGCTGAGGCGATCTCTACTGCTTGTTATATTTCCAACAGGGTTTTCTTGAGATCTGTGGTTGGAAAGACTTCTTATGAGCTTAGATTTGGTCATTCTCCCAAAGTCTCTCATTTCAAGATTTTTGGTTGCAAGTGCTTCATTCTTAAACATGACAATCTTGATAAATTTGAGTCTAGATGCTTTGATGGCATATTTCTTGGTTATCCTGCTCATTCTCGTGGCTATCGTGTTTTTAATGTTGACACTAACAAAATTGTTGAGACTTGCGAAGTCACTTTTGATGAGGCTAGTCACAGTACTAGACCGATGCTTGGTACACAGTTCACGAAATTCAAGGAAGCATTTTAAATCGATGATGATTACGAGGATGAAGAACCAAATCATCCTCCATTATACGAGAGGGGTGGAGAGCACTGCTACTACTCGTCGGTTTAATGACGACCTCCTCCTATCCCCACCGACGATCCGAGTGGCTCTGTTCCTACCTCCACAACTCATGAGGTAGAGGCCACGTCGCACCAGAGCACCACTTCAGCATCTGGCGACAACATCCACCTGAGCAGATGATTGAGGATCTTCAAGAGCGAGTCACTCGCTCCAAGTTTATTTCTCCTGATTCTCATGCACATTCTGCTTTTGTCGCGTCTTTCGAACCCCGAGATATCACCCATGCTTTATCTGATGCCTCTTGGGTCAATGCCATGCATGAAGAGCTTGAAAATTTCAAAAGAAACAAAGTCTGGTTTTTAGTTGAGCGACCTTCTGATTCTCATGTTATTGGAACAAAATGAGTTTTTAAAAATAAGCAAAGTGAGGATGGATTGGTTGTTCGCAATAAGGCTAGACTTGTAGCTCAATGTTATTCCCAGGTAGAGGGCTTAGACTTTGAGGAGACCTTTGCTCCAGTAGCTAGATTGGAGGCCATTCGCATTCTTTTAGCATTTGCAACATTTAAAGGTTTCAAGCTTTTTCAAATGGATGTTAAAAGTGCTTTCTTGAATGGCTTCATAGAAGAAGAGGTCTTTGTCAAGCAACCTCCTGGTTTTGAAAATAAAAAATTCCCTAATCATGTTTTTAAACTCTCTAAAGCCCTGTATGGATTGAAACAAGCTCCTAGAGCTTGGTATGACAGGCTTAAGAGTTTCTTGCTTGAAAATGATTTCAAAATAGGAATGGTTGATAAAACCTTGTTCACTCTCGGGCATGGCGGTGATTTCTTCTTTGGTTGATTTATGTGGATGATATTATTTTGGTGGTTCTTCTCATGCTTTGGTGTCTAGATTTTGATTCGATGAGCGGTGAGTTTGAGATGAGCATGATGGGAGAGCGACATTCTTCCTTGGCCTACAAATCAAGCAAGCGAAAGAAGGCACCTTCGTTCACGAGTAAGTATACAAAGGACCTTCTTGGCGCTTCAATATGGGAAGCGATAGGCCAATGTCTACTCCATTGCTACAACCACCGTCTTTGGATCGATGAGGATGGAGAGTCCGTAGACGGAAGAGAATGCTGCAGTATGATTGGCTCCTCCTCTATCTTACGTGTCGAGGCCGCACATACAATTCGCCAGTATGTCCGTGCGCTCGATTTGAGCTTCCTCGTGCTTCTCATCGTCAAGCGATGCGCGCATCTTGGTATCTTCAAGATACGCTTGACTTTGGACTCGGTATTCTTCTTCTTGGCTCTTTCAATTCGAGCATTTTACGATCTTGATTTCACGGGTGTAGAGTTGATAGGAAGAGTACTTACGGCACTTGTCATTTCTTGGGCACATCTCTTGTTTCTTGGTCTTCTAGAAAATACAGTCTTACATTGCCATATCTGGTGGTAAGTATGTAGGCTGCCGCTTGATGGTCGCTCTCGAGTTCTCTGGATTTTGTCCATGCTGAGACTATGGGTTATCTTTGGGAAGTGTTCCTCTTTTCGTGACAACACTACGCAATTAATATTGCCAAAACCCGATGCAACATTCGAGGACTAAACACATTGACATTCGATTTCATTTTACGAGAGACCATGTTGAGAAAGGTGATGTTGTGCTTCACTTTGTAGAGTCGAGCAACGACTTGCGAGATATTTTCACTAAGGCTCTTGACTCTTGGCGTTTCTTTGCTGGGGAGAGTTAGGGTTATTAGTCCTATTGGGCTTTGAGGAAGTTGCTCTTTTGCACTCATTGTATCATAATGCATGTTTCAATTCATTTGTCTTGCATGGTATAATAAAATTAGTGGAGCCTTGATTATTATCCTTATATGACTTAATTTCATCTTCTATACCTTGTCATATCAAGTGATAGTCTGCTAGACTTCTTTTATGGCTCTTCGTGTTTGGCTTAGCCTTTGCCTTGCTAGCTTTGTATCTGTGAGAAATTTGAATCAAATCATGTCTTGTTGGATCTTGTGACTAGTTTTGCTCTAGTGATCCTCTTATGATTCTCGCCATGTCTTCTGAGGTTGAATTGAGTCTTGAACTTATTCGAGTTGAAAAATGAGCTTTTATCTTATTAAGTCAAGCAAATGAAAAATGAGATTTTACATGCGAAAAAGCGATCTCACCAATCCTTTCTCATGAGACGGCTTGCCATTGCACTAGGCATGAACTCGGGGAGTTTTGGATGACCTAGATCATTCTTTTAAGCTTATCGCTTGAGATGGTCGCGGCAAGGCTTGAGATCTAGCAATGAAAAAAAGCGAATTGCCCAAAAGGGGCTAAGTGCTTGAGCTTTGCTTCAAAAGAATTCTCTTAATGCTCAAAATGCCTCAATTCTTGTTTTGAGTCTCTTTTACTTATAGACATGGCTTGACTCATTTTTGGTTGCTTGGGTGAATCTATGATATTGAGCAACCTTTCATGATTTTAATTCATTAATCTCGATTCTTTGCTATCTTGGTTTTAGCTTTGCGATACATGTTTTGCCATGATTGAATATAGCGTCTACTCTTTGTATGGCTTGGTATAATACTTGTCTTGTCTCCATGTATAATGGTCATGGCTCCTTTTACTAAAGTTCAAAAATAAAGTCATTCCTTCATGCTCTTTCTTTTCATGCATCTTGATGAATTCATTGTCAAAGGGAGAAAGATTGTGAAGAAAATGATCTTGGAGCTTTTGGTTTCATACTCAAGGTTTAATATAAAAGAACTTCATAAAATAAAAATTTTGAACCTTTTGAAAATTTGTGATCATAGTGAGTTAAGTCTTGTGGTTCTATTACCTTTTCTGATTTCATTTGCAATTGAAATATACTCACAATGATCAAAGGTCAAATAGAAAAATTGCCTTTCATTTGGACCTAAGTGAGATTTTTGGCTACTTTCGAAATTGAATCCTTTGGTGCTTTCATTGCCTTATCTCACTTGCCTATACTATTACGAAGCCGACTTGGTGGTTCCTAAGCTTTTTCTTGCTTATGGACCAAGTTGTGCCTTTATCTAAAGCAGTGAATTTTACTTTTCATTTGAAAAACCATATTTTCTTGAAAATTGCCAATGTGTTCATCAAGGGGAGATTGTGGATATCGTGAGGATATGTGCACGATCTCGGGATGATGAGTCAATTGGCAATGGCGTTGTTGGTTTGCAAAATCTCGCGTTTCGGGTTTGCTCAAAGTTTGTCGGACCACAGGCGGTCGGCCGGTGGTGTCGAGTGGTCGGCCTTGCCAGTGGAGAAGTCCGGCCGGCCTTGGTGGCGGTCCGAAATCAAAATGAAAATGGGTTTTGGAGTGAGCCAAAAATAGGTTGTGTAGGCAAGTGAGGAGTCTCTGGATGTGGTCCCATCATTTTGGAGCTCCCATCAAAAGTTCTATTCGTTTGAAAATTCGGAAGGTTTGAATTTTGAGTTGAAAATTTGGCTAAGTCCTTTGGACCGGTCCGACCGCCAGTTGTGGGAGCGGTCCGGCCAAATGAAATCGGTCGGACCGGCCTCGTGAAGCGATCGGGCCGTAATAACTGAAGGTTAGCCAAGTGTTGCATTGAGTTGGTTTTTATTGTGTTATTATATGAACTTCAATGCTTTATTGTTGTATATTGCATTGCGGGCTGGCGTGGGTCAAGTTGTGAAGAACTTGTTCGGAATCGATTTGTTTGTCTATTCTTTGTGCGGTGGCTTGCGAGTCAGCGGCGTCAGCGGTGAGTGGATCGGGACTACGCTTGGAGAGCGAGGTCGAGCGATCGGGGATCTGGGTGGTCGTGTGACACAAGCATGGTGCGAGGATGGACAAGATGGATCGAGCGGGTGGTTCGATCTGTTGGTTGGATCGGCGGTGCGGATATCGATCACGAGTCTCGGGAGGTTCGATGGGATTCGGACAAGAGAGGCTTGGTGACGCGATGAGAACCGTGATCAACCTACGTGGTGAAGCGGCGATTGCTTCAAGAGTTATTTGTGTGTGGGTCCCATATGTAAGTGACCCCAAAAAGGAAACCCTAGCTCTCTAGTATAAATAGGAAGGGGGGAGATGGAAAACCATGCCAAGCATTCATTTTAGCCCCTTCTTCCTTTTCTAGGGTTTGGAGGAGAGGAGAGGAGAACTAGGGTTGGAGTGTGCTCCTTGTTGAGCTCTTGCCCTCCTTGTTGGAGAGGCTTTGTAAGCATCTTGTGTAATCGAACAATCTTGTGATGCTCAATTGAAAGATCGTTTGCTCCCTTTTGTGTTCTTCTCCCTTTTGGATGATTTTGGTGCTTCCTTGATTCAAAGGTTCATGCTTGGTCTCTTGACCTACTTTATCTTGCTTTGATGTGTGGGATTACTCCTAGAGTCATCTAGATCATCAACCCCCCACAAGCAAGTCTTGAATCAAGATTTTCATATTTCTAGGGTTTGTGCACTTCTTTGGTAAAATCTCGAGAGATCGATTCTACGAAGTGGATCGGCGGATCGTCGCTAGAAATAGGTCTCTAATATCATTAGGAGGTGTGCTCAAAGTTTGGTCAAGTTTTATTGGTTGAAACAAAGTTGGATCAAATTTCGTTTGATTTTGGGTGAAGTTTTTCGATTCGGACTCTACCGGTCCGATGGACTTTCAACGGCGATCGACCGCCTGGTGTATTCAGACACTGGCTTGCTTGGTCGAACCGCCGATCCACCGGTCCGGCCGCTAGTTAGTTCTTGGTCAGACCATTGGTTGACCGTCGGTCCGACCGCCTGTGGTAGCCGGTCGAACCGCCATCCCGAAGGAACAGTGAGTTCTTTTCTCCGGTTGTGTCGTGTGGTTGAGGGTTTATCAAATCCAACACAAGGCTTAGTTGTGTGCTTCTTGATCTTCTTAGCTTTCATAGCTAAAGGAGTAAAGTTCGTGTTGGTTTTTGATTTAGGCGAGAAAGTTTTGAAAGCGTCTATTCACCCCCCCTAGTCGCCTTTCCGGTCCTACAAAAACACATATCTCTTGAAGCAATGTGAGTTTTATGGGTTCATGATATCTCTACCGATCTATCGTAAAATGGTACAATTAGAGCTCGGACGTACGATGAGAATCTTCCTATCGTACACTCAACATACGTAAACCACATCAGCAATACTTGTAATCAACGTCTACAACAAAACTGAATAATCACGGCGGCAATGTCAAAAAAATAATTGAAATATTTATTTTTCACACCAAAATTGGATGAAACTATGAGTATACAATTTAGTAGCATTTAAAAACTAGTTTAGAAATATCAAACAAACGAATTTATATTGTTACAACATTACAACGTTTGAAGAGATCAGTGATAACATTTTATAATTACTCATGCAAGAATTAGATACACTATTTACAACAAATCAAAAATATTACACAAGATTTTCATAATTTATACCCAAAGTTTCTCAACAAAGAAATTTAGAATGTTACAGTGCTGCAACATTTGAAAATAATAGCTGCAATATTGTGCAACTAAGAACGCAACAACCACAACACGTAAGACAGATTCTTGTAACAAATGGAGAACAAGGTTGCAACAAAGCCAATAAAATGCATGCAACAAACCTTACTGAAGCTAAGCTCAAGAAAGGAGGAAGAAGACAGACGCCCACACCACCGCCTCGTCGTTAGCTGGCCTGAATTTGGTAGGGGCAAGGCTAGCCTAGCACCACCACCTCGTCGTCCCTTGACCACCTTCTCTTTCTCTCATCATCAACACAATCTCCTCCAACCTCGGCATCGCCAGATCCGACGAGCTCCAGCCATGGTGGCGGTCGCACCTTACTCCATCTCTAGCTTCGACGGGGACCAGGAAGGCAACACCCTGATTTGGTGGTGATAAAATGTCGGTGGAGAGAGGGGAGAAGGGAGAGAGGGAGGGAAAGAGAGAAGTAAGGAATATCATGCTGCCGGCGGCCGGCTCCCGACGGCGACGCTCTAGTCACTAGCAAGTCGTAGAAGGAGGGAGGAGATGGGGTGCTCGTGTGGTGGGAATGAAAATCGAAGACTACAACAAGTGTTCAGATAAGGATATACTTCGAGTGGGCCAAGCAAAACACTTCATCGAGCTCATGGACCATGGGGTTTAGTTGGTAGTGTTTAATACCATCAGACCTATGGTTTCTATTATTATCCTCGGTTTTACCCTAAATCTGCACAATATATTGTCTGGCTTTGACTTGCATACAAGATTACAAGTTGTTTTGTCATGACATACCCAGAGGGGCACTATGGGAAAATAGTGTAAGCCACGAGCCGGCTACGGGGAGGGCACGTGCGGTTCCATCCGTTCGCGTGCCGTACAGCTTCTTACTTCCTGGAGCTCGGGCGCGGCACGCGTCCGCTCGTTCGATCTGTCACCGACGCCGGTGCCCCACACAGCATGGGCCCACTTGTCAATGAGTGCGAGCACTGCCGCGGGGCTCTCCGGCTGGTATGTGGGACACATAATCCGGTGGGTGCCCGACAGGCCGCGGGTTCGGACGATGCTGCGGGCGCACGCATGCAGCCGCCGGGAGGCCGACATGCATGGATCGACCGCACAAGGGTGTTTGATCGGTGGATAAAGTTTGATGGGATGTAATGATGTCGTACCACGGTGTTGCATTATTTTGGATAAAACCAATCACATAAAATGGTTTTTTTTTTCTTAACCAATTCATACATACCCTATGACCCTAAAAGAAGCAGTTAAACTATCAGATATTTCTGTTCATCCGCGTGTTTTGTCTTTTTAAGTGTTATATGGGTTTGCGATTTTTAAGTTGATCGAATATCGATTCTTTTTTTCCTCGAAGTCGGTATTCTTGACCTTTGGAATAACTCTTGAGACCCCTGCCTCGTAGATTTGTCCAACTGTGCGAAGATGTTACTTAAATTAACAAAAAAGACACACGCACAAGTACACCATAGGAGTATACTTCTCCTTGTGAGTAATATATAGCATTCAACTTCAAACTGGTTGCCATCTGTAAATTATGACCGGCGCACAACATACTACGGCCGTCCATAGAACCAGGTTTAATTTCGGGAATTTCTATTGATAAACGACACAAAAACTTTCCTAAAAACACATGAATTAATCATTGCGGAATAATGCAGTTTTAAAACTAACCTGGTGTATTTAACAAAGTTTAAGTCAATACCGAGCAGCATCAATTCTTGAGTGTAATATATTACAATAGTTTGTTTGGATCAGGCGTTTTGTGAAAAACGAATTTAGTAAATTAAAACCGGTTTTAGCATGATTCTAATAAAACTTTATTTGGATTAACTAACATGTGGACAACTAAAACTCGTTTTTCTATAAACCCACAATTCTGTGTTTTTACCAGAAACGAGTTTCCAGTATCCTATTCCTCCCGACAAACGGATGGGCTATTTGGCCTCTCTCGCGCGTTGCTTTTTAGCCGGCCTGTTGCGTTCGTAAAAATATAATGGAAAGATTAACAGCATGCTTTCATGTTTGGTGCAGCCGAAAGTTTCTTTTTTGAGATAGCTGATGCAACGCCCAGCCGACGTCGGTGCTGGGGCGGGAGGGGCTGCAGATGCAAGTGGACGACAAATTCTTCGCTGAGTTCCATCGCAGGTATGTCGCTCCTCTTGCCCCCTTTCCGCAAGAGCCAACGCCTTGCACTGGGGAGTCCGGGATGGGGAGAGTAAAGAGTGTGTCTGGGATGGGGATGATAAGCGGATAGAGAAATGATGTAGTAGTATTGGCTGAAAGTTGCTGGATAGATCAGACGGTGGTTGTTCCAAATAGGAACAGATGCATGCTACAATGCATTTGGCCAAATATCTCAACCAAACACTGTATTAGTGAAAACTCGTTTAAAGGTTTTTCGTACCCTGACTAAGTATGCTATAAACTCACTCTTAACATAATAGCAACTTAAAACTTGTTTTTTAAAAAATCCTACTAAAATAAATTTTCTGAAAATTTATTTCTAATCCACGCGATTTAAACAACTACTATGGGGAGAAATTAAACTCGCCCGTTTGATTATTGCTACACTAGGATGGGTTTGAGTTGGGACAGTAGGATTTTTAAACCGTATGTACGTAGTAGTAGTATGTTCAGAATTGAGAACAAGCAAACGGCCATCTAGCCCAAGTTTTATCATATATCGGGCCGTTTCTTGAGGAAAGCAGATGATCAGCCAATGCGGCCAAGGGAGAAATGGGATGGGCTTCGAGGGTTGTCTTAAGTCAATGGGGGGTAGAGAGGTTCTTTGACCACTGGGTTGGAAGGCCTCATTTGTCAACGGAACAAAAAACCAAATATATATATATATATATGGCAACATAACGAGCCTCGGCCGTCCAGACCAGGGCCGGCAGACCGATCCAACGGCTGCGGTGGTCCCGACGAGGACGATGCTGCGCCGACGCTCGCTCCCAACAGACGGCGGGGACATGCGGAGGAGTGATGTCCTATCCGCCTTTCTGTTTCCAGAAAGCCCCTTCCACTTTCCAAAATTACTAAACTCTACGTCCTTACGGGTATTGTTAAGGGGGATTCGATGATCTGCCGTAACAAAATATGTTTATTTGATGATTTGTTATTCTATGTCTCACTGATATACAGGGTGTACATGTTAGGCAGATGTAGAATGATGTAACAAAATATGTTTATTTGATGATTTGTTATTCTATGTCTCACTAATATACATGGTGTACATGTTAGACAGATGTAGAATGATAAATCATTAAATACACATATTTGTAGTAGCAAATTATCAATAATTCCTATTTTCAAACCGTAAATCTCTATTGACCTACACCTTCTGTCTGTTTTACTAACTTTGTGGCTAGCGTCAATTCCATCCTTTTAAGTAGATGCAGATTTACATTTCCTCCCAACACGATCTGCAATGTGAAGTGTTGAGTTGCTTCCTTTGACGGTCTACTCACCCACCCAAATGTGTGATAGCATATCACGAAATCATTGAAATGAACATCTCCGCTTATTTATTTGTATCATTCTCTGTGATGCAAATGCTTCCCACCACAACTAGTGTTATAAGTAGATGAAAATGGATTGGATTCGATCTTGTACAATCACACGATATGAGACCAACGCCACCGTCAACATCACCTCGCCCCCTCTCGCTAGAGTTGCTTGTGCGGCGGTGCTAGTGGAGCATTGTCTCCCACCGGCCACTCGTCGCTTGGGCCCCTCGTGCAGGCTGTTGTCGCCGGGATCCCTCATTTCTTTCCGCCGTTAATCGGTAGTAGATGTGTCAGTGTCGCAGATCGTGGTGGGCGTTGCTCTGTCTTCCCGAAGGCCAGACCATCCTTGAAGCATACCATTATACCACAGTCGCTTCAATTCTTCAACGTGAAGAGATGATAAGAGTCGATTGCACTTCCAATGGAGAAGGGCCTCACAAATTCAACAACTTCCAAGGGCTGATCTGCAAGAGAACCACGTAGATATTTCCAACCCCTAATCCTCCTCGCTGCTCTCACCCGAGGGTTTAAGGGCCTGAAAACGGCGGCAGCCAAAAGCGCAGAAATGGCTATCGTCCGTAGGGTTTTTGGCTTCTCCGTCTCCATCTCCTCGGTCCGAATCACCGCCGCTAATTCACCGAGCAGCCATTACCACACCACCACCGCAAGCACAACGCCGCCTCGCCTCACCTTCTACGCCCATGGTCGCCTCCTAGAACCCCGCGCCTCCTAGAACCCCGCGCCCTCCCGCCATGGCTCCCGCGCAGGTACGCCCCTGGGGCCCTCTGATCCGGTTCTAGCTTTGGAGGCTTGGTCTCCGGTGATGCTGTTCCGGCCCGATCGGGCCAATTTTGGTTGGAATCGCGTTTTGGTTTGGGCGATTGGATGCGTGGGGGGTTCCGTGGGATGTGATCAGCTTGGGTGATGGGTGAGGGTTTGCGTGCGAGTGGTGAGGCGTTTCGGTTTTAGCTCGATTAGTTGATTAGTGAGCTGGTTTTGCGTGTTGGTTTTGGGGATTTGGATGCGAGAGAGGTTGAGAATCAAGGTGCTATGGGTTTTGGGCTGTCGAGATGGCGATGCTAGCTTTTTTCAGTAGGATTTGAAGGGGGAAATACTGGACTCGAATTGGTTTGATTTGTTGTAATAAACAAATACTGGGCTAATGCTGTTGTAATTCTCTACCGGGGGATGCAGGAGCAGCTGCCCTGGGTCGGCCGGAAGTAAGGGACCTACCCCTATGTTTCCTCGGTGTTTGCCCAAAGCGGCCGCCTGTCAGGTTGAAGGAGCTGTTAGCCATGGAGGACGAGGCGGTGAGCAGGAGGAAGACGAGAGGATGAGCAGAGCAATCCAATGGAAACTAGGGCCGGCTTGGCTAGCATGCACACAATAATGCCCACTGGCCCACAACCCACATAATAAAAAAACCCTAACACAGGAGGGTTGGTGTTGATGCTGTGTCAATTTGAGCCATTGGAGCGGCGTGGGTGCACGGTGAGGCGTGGCGTTGGTGTGGACGGCGGGCGGCACAACTAGTTAGTGGGCAGGGGGTGCACGGTAAGGCATGGGCTCAAGGTGGCATGACTAGTTTGTGGGCGAGGTGTGGGCTCGAGGTGGCACAGCTAGTTTGTGGGCAGGGGGTGTGCGTCGAGGTAGCTTCCAGGGAATGCATGGCTTGGCGACGCAGTGGGCGTGGCCAGGGGAGGGCGGTGCGCCGATGGAGCAGGCTGGCGTTTGATTTCCATGCTCCAGCACCAGCATGCCAGACTTGTCTCCTTTTTAATAATCTTTGCCTCAATCTCAATGTCTAGTAGAGTAGTATAGTCATTTAGCCCTCATACACTCTGAGTCTCTCAGTCTGTTACACTTAAGTCAATTTTTATTTCAATGGTTTTAGTAGCTTCATAAGAAGAATGAAATCTTTGCAACAACTACGCTAGAGTTGAGACAGTTGGATGTTAAATCGAGTTGTACCTATGCTAAAATTTTGCCGCGGCTCTCCTAATCTTCTGGTTCTGCCACTCAATTAGTTAATGGTTTTGTTTTTGAGCTGTGGTTCATTCAGTTGTGAGACAACTGAGTGTGTAGCCAAGCTGGATATGTCAGTTTTTTTTTTTGTCAGGAATAGGTGGAAGTGGATAGAATGCATCACTTTGGTGATTAGGCCTGTGATTGTGATTGGTTCGATCATTTTTGAAAGGAATTTGCCACCTCGAATTGTACTTTTGTAGGCAGTTGTAAGTTGTGTAGTACTTGCTGATCAAATGCTATTGGTTTGTGTTGACACTGTTCTCAGTTGTAAGCATGTGAAGCTACCATTGACTGGATTTTTAGTTTAGGGTAATTGGGCAATTTCTGTTGCTTGGTATGCTGAAAACTAATTATGGCTCTGTTCAGATGATGATCAATGGCCTTGAAGCAAAGAGGGAGAATGCAGGGACGAAGAAATCTCCCCTGCAAATCCAGATGTTGGAGAGATTTTACTCTGGTAAGTACGTGCTAATGCCTAATGCTTCAAGCTCTGTTTCTGATGACTATGTTATATATTTTATTATTTCTGTGGCTAAATATCTTTTGATCCAGAGGTACAATATCCAAAGCCAGAGGACATGGCAGAGTATGCAACATCTGTTGGTCTAGCTTACAGTCAGGTCCGAATATGGTTCAAAGAGCGGAGGAGGAAAGAGAGGAGAAGAGAGATGGAAGCTATAGGGGCTCATGTGGAAAAGAAACTTAGTGCAAGATCAAATGGGCTTAGATGCAGCAGCAAGTCTTCCTCTTTTAGCCAAGGTCCCATGTACAATTCTGTGGGTTTACAGCCTGAGGATGACAGTTCTGTTGATAGGAGTATGAGCTTCATAAGAGATAAACACGCACTTCGATCACAAGTTCTATTTCCTAAGGATTATATCCTGAGGAAACTCTTCCGCAAGGATGGTCCACCTCTTGGGAGTGAATTCGATCCCCTTCCCCAAAGCGCACATGGCCATCTCAGAGGTATGCCTCCAGTGGCAAATGAAGGTTATTGAAAAGTTATTTACCATCATAGCCATCCATATACTTCTATGTATGTCCACCAATGGGTCAAACTATGAAAAATACCTAACTTGGAAGCTTAATCAACCATGCTGTTCTATCAACAACTCTGGTCATTGTTTCTTTTTATGCATGGTATTGTGAATATGTTTACATATCTTGTGCGCTCATGTCCATCTTAAATGCTTCTATTTACTCCTTGTTAATATAGTGAAGTGTTATTGTTGGCATGCTATGGAAATTCAACCTTTTCTTTGTGCCATTCATCCACTCCTTGTGACATTGTATCAGAGATTACATTGAGCGGTTTGTGCGTGATTTTGTTCTTGACTATTCACCTGTGTCACAAGTTGTGGTTACTTGTGTTCTGGTGCAAATCTTCTACTAGACTTTTGGGTAAACAAGGAAAGCAAAACGATCTGAATGCACTTTCAAAGCTTCTGGTCTACAGTTGATGTTCTCTAATACAAATGCTGCTAACATATTTTTCATACTTCATGTCTGAGTTGCATTTTGTAGATGTGGTTAATACCCTAATGATATTGTGTTCAGCTTATCTAAATGCTTTTTTTTTAATAATTGTAGATACCACAGGCTATCATTCCTACCAGAACCAAAGAGTTGTTAAGAAGAGAAAGGTATTATAGCAATTATTTAGGCTAACTACGTGCTTTCATATTCATTTCTAGCACAAATTTTATTTCCTGTGTTAAACCTTGTTGAATATGGTTGGCGCCATACCTTTTGTGTTGCCTAATGATGATTTAGTGCCATGTCCTGTGAGGGTCAACCTCATCAAGCATAATGTTTTGTTTTCAATACCAGAGTCCCTATTTTAGGAAAAATATACGGTTATTCTTATAATTAGAACTACATGTTCTAAAATTCAAGTATCAACAGGCCTAGTGCTTTGCCTTTGCTTATGGAGGGCAAGAATTTGTTGAGTCAATCAGTACAATAAGAAATCATATGTATTTTGTGGGTGAGGCAACAACACCACATTTGAACTGGGATAAAGGATCTGCAGTCCCTGCTTTTGTTCAGTTATTGCTGTAACTGTCTTTCTAGCCTTCATTTTTTTTTTTTTGGTCAGATGTAAGATAGAGCTCCATTGTATTGTCTCTTGAAATTCTCCTCCAGATGCTCTGATTTACAAATCATTTTAGTGCCTGAGCTGAAAATACTGTCAATTAAACTAACTATTTACACTTCTTTCTTTACTGTAATCCATATTAATTTATGTTCATTTGTCATGCTGAGACCTCTAATGTTGGGCGCCCATTTCTCTTCACAAAATTGTTCATCTGTAGATCATGGAGTCTACCACCCAGAGATCCACTCCGCCATGCGAGGACAGTGGTCCTGTGAGGAAGCATGGAATTGGCAAAGGTCTAATGACAGTTTGGCATGCAATGTATTCATGTAATGGCGAAATTCAAACAGGCTCTAATTTCATTGATGAAACTGGTTGCTTGAGGTCCTTGAGACCATTCGATGATTGTGACAGACTAGAGGATCATGATGATGGAAAGTTGATTCAAGTAATGTCACTTGTTTGATTTGACCTGATATGGCCTATGTTACTTAAGTTGTCTTGTTTTCAAAATCAGAACTAGCCACTCACAATTCGTCTGGCTTTTCCTTGTATGCAGAAACAAGTTATGGCCCGGAAAAAGGTAGATAAAAGGAGCAGACCTCCACCGAATAAAAGAAAGGTAGCTTCTTACTTGGCCCAGAAAAAAATATGGAGAAAAGGAGCAAACTTCTAGAGTAGTAGAGCTACTAGACAGGGGCGTTTGGAGGAAAAGCCAAAAATGTTGAATCTGGTCCAATGGAACCTAAAGTGCATTTCGTGTTGTGAACAATAACAGTGATTCCCCCCTATTTCAGGTGCCATGTAGCAGAGTTACTGCTCCGAAGGAGCATCCTCCGATGGAGCATCCTCCGATGGAGTGCCATCTTTCAGTTAATGAATCAGAATCCTCAGAACTACAAACTGAACAGCCGACTTTAGTTGATGATGAGGAGCTTGAGCTCAGTGAATTACAAGCAGGCCCTAACCCATTAAGATGTTCAATTCATCTTTCTTCAAGTGGGGGACATGGCTGTCCTCTTTGTAAAGGTTTGCAATACCATCCCGTATGTCTTTGTTCTCATTATTATTCTCGTTTTCTGTAATAAATAATTTACTCAAAGTATTATCACTTCTATCTTGCAGATTTACTTGCCACGTTTCCTCCACCAAGTGTCAAGATGAAACAACCATTCTCCACAAGACCTTGGGAGTCATCACCTGAAATGGTGAAAAAACTTTTCCAGGTTATATGCAATACCTACTTTTTGACTACTAGGGAGCATCGTCAATTCGTCATCATTTTGATTGAACTTACGTTACATGAAATTATGAAAAGCAGTTCAGGTTCAGAGGTTCTAATATCTATTCAAGTTCCTCATGTAACTTCATAGATATTACCACATTGTCTATAAAAGTAGGTGTCTTATGCTGGTCTGGAAACAAGGTTGAACTAAAAGGCGAAGATTGAATCTCGCCGTACTGGAACTAATTCTTGATCACAAGTCCAACCAATAACTACATGGATTTATTACATCCAGGGAATGGGGATATTTTAAAATTTTAATACGTGATTTCACACATATCTTTTGTCATCTATATGTGATTGTTTCGTTTAATTTACTTTGGAACATTGATGACCTTGACATGTAGTTAAAAAGGTATTAGCTTCTGTATGTCCATCCCTACTTATACAATTATACTTGTGTGTGAATCATAACACGATTGCCTTTCCTCTGCTGATTTTTATGTTGAAACTTGATGCACATCCATTAATTGGAAAAATTCTTGGCAGGTTGTCCGGTTTGTCTACACTCATTTTGGTAGTATGGATGTCCATCCCTTTACATTCGATGAGTTTGCGCAAGCATTCCATGGCAAGGTGATTTTTTTTATATCAAATTTCCCTGGAATTGGCAGGATTCCTGATATTATTTTCTCATGGTGCAAATGTGACTTCCAGGACTCGTTGTTGGGAAAAATACATGTTGGTCTTATCAAGCTACTTTTGTTAAACACAGAAAGGGGCAGCGGTGGTATTTTTGTTCCACGATCTTCTAAAGACTGCAGATTTTTAAGTTTTCTGAACTTTGTGAGTTTCGAAAATGCTGCTGTACACTTCAGTTCATTTCAAGTACCTTTTGCTTCGTCTAGAGCTACTAGGTTCTGACCTCATTTCAATTATGTCACACTGCCCACCAATAAATTCTAAATGAGCAGAAAACTTAATATCATATTCAGTTGATTAGTTTTATTCATTATGATTGTGCACTTGGAATTTGATTGTTTATGTTGGTAAACACATTGATGAAAACTTCAGTTTATTGCATGGCCCCTTGTGTAAATTGATAGTTCGAATATGATACTGCATCAGAAAGTTGAAGCTCTACGGTCTTAGTGCTGAGAACTGAGCTAATTGTCGAGCCATTTCATCACCATGGTAATCTTTATTATTATGCTCCTGTTCCAGTCTTTTCTGGAGTATTGACTTAATGATTTCTTTGAAAGGCAATAAGGACTGATAGGGTCTAACAGATGTAGCCTTAGGAAGAATCCAGTTCATTATCCAGTAGTATTAGGCTACTAGCTTGCAGTGTTTCATCGTAATTCATAATATTCAGTAGAAGATATCGTCCAATAAGTGCAACATGTACGTTTTGATATCGGCATGATCATTATTACTTTCTAGAACATGATTAAATTTTATTACTTTATTTAAAAAAATTGAGTGCTATTTTTTTAAAAAATTTTCACTTTCATTTTGTATTGTGGTTTCGCCTAGATTATAGCTTCAAACTTCTGTTTAAATTGATATATTCGCTCATGTCATTGAATGCAGAGTAGCATCTGAGTTTCACTGAGCTATGCATATTTTTATAAACTGGCTTGACTTTCTTTTCTTACTGATGTGATGTAAGTGTAACTAGTTTATTGATTGCTTGGGACTACGTGATGATGCTCCTATTGGAGCTGATTCTTTGATCAGATATATAAGAGAACTGTAAATAGGTCATTGATGCAGAATTGTAAAAGCTTTCAGCAGGCAAAAATCATACAAAAACAACAATGTTTTTTCCTGTTTGAAGAGCTTACCTAAAAAATATAATGGCCGAATGATTTGCTTGGATAGTCAAATTTGTAATATATGGAGTCACTTTTATCCTTGTCAAGATGCATTTTTGTTGAATATGTTTCTCTTTCAGATTAGGGAACAAGAATTCAATGTGAATTTTTGGATCAAATCCCTGAATTCTCTTACTTGGGTTGAAATACTACGACAAGTGCTGGTTGCTTCAGGTTTTGGTTCCAAACATCATATGGTGAATCGGGATTTCTTTAACAAGGTACTAATGGGATACCTCATTATTATAGATTCTTTTAGCACTTGTATATCGGTGTGCATACCTTTCAGGTACAACCGTACAAGGTACCAATATTTGTATATATGCTGTAGCTCTAGATTTGCCTTACTGGTCTACAAGTAATTCAAGCATGTTTAGAAGTAATGTATACCCTTTTGTTTCCTTCTTACAGGAGAAAAATCAAATGGTTAAATATGGTTTACGTCCTCGTACACTGAAAGGTGAATTGTTTGCACTATTGTTGAAAAAAGGAAGTGGTGGGTTAAAGGTATCAGAACTCGCCAAATCACCAGAGGTATTTACCTTTATAATATTGGAAATAAACTGTGGACGTTGGTAACAACTAATCTTGTCTATATATTTTTAACTTCAGTATCTCCATAACATTTTATTGATTGTTCTCTCTTCAGATTGTTGATATTAACCTCTCCGGCACATTAGTAGTAGAGCAACTGATCTATTCAACTCTCTCTAGTGACATCACATTATTCGAGAAGATTGCGCCTTCTGCATATCGTCTCCGTGTTGATCCTCAGATTAAAGGAAAGGAAGATCCTAGATCAGATACTGAGGATTCTGGAAGTGTTGACGATGATGGGGATGCTTGCAATAGTGGTGATGAATCTGATGGTTCACAAGAGAGGAGCTTTTCTGAGCATGAACGTAGAATTGTTAAGAGGAAGCGGAAACATATACTTGAAAATCTGAATAAATGTAGTGAAATTGATGAAAGTTATTCCGGAGAACGATGGCTTTTGGGGTTGATGGAAGGCGAGTACTCAGACCTAAGCATCGATGAGAAGTTGGATTGCTTGGTTGCTTTAATGGATGTTGTTTCTGGTGCTGGTTCTGTACCAAGACTTCAGGTAACCATCTCTCTTTTTGGTATTTCTCGATTGCTGCATGTCATCTTTGTTTAAGAGAGGTTGCTTACACTATTACTGACCTTGCAAAATGATCATCTTATACTTACAGAGTAACATAACTATTATTCTCTTTCATTCATGTTAATATTGAGTTATTGACATATTGTGTGAAGTTTGCTATCTTATCATAGTGCTCTTGCTTGCCAATGTAACTACGGGAATAGGTGGAGTTTCTTAGAAGTGAGGTCAGGTTAATCAAGAGAGTTAGGTCTCATTTTGTAGAAGCTTGCTGGCATTATTGTTGCAGAGTTTTGTTTTGGATCATCCAAACCTGTGAACCTTTTATGTAAAGTTGTCTCTTGATTTGCTTTATTCACTTAATGCCACAACTAATGCATATACATTACGTTTTGTTAGGCTTTAGGAATTGAAGAATCATATATTTATACTATAACTATCTTTTCTCCTTTATAACTACAGATATGTTTAGGAGAAATGGATCTATTCATTAGAGAATGCTTGACTAGGGCTACTGTATAACTGCCAGTTGAAGTCTTGGAAGTGAACATGCATATCATACTCATTTCTTAATTGCCAGGGAACTTAATTTTGCATAACTTTCTCCTAATCTTTTTTGCACCAATCTAATATCGTGTTCTATGTGCTAAGTTCAAGCTCAGCCTTCAGAAAATGTTTTCTTATCTACTTGTTTGTCTTGTTGGAAAATTCAGAAGCTTATTTCATTATTTTCTACCTTTTGTAGGAACCACGAAGAGTCTTGCCTAACATACTGAGAGCACAGTCACATGCGTCGGGTGGGAAAATAAAAAAATCAACAAGAACCATTTATCAATCTAGTGATGAATACTTAAATAGATCAGGAAGCTCCTACAGTTTAGATTCTTCTAAGCAAGGTCGGTCAGGAAGCCGGAGAAGTCAGGATTACATCGCTAACTCTGGAAGGAATGATTCATCTACAGGAGTTGCACATCAACCACAAGTTGTTCTCTTAGGATCTGACCGCAGATATAATAATTATTGGCTCTTCCTTGGCCCTTGTAGAGCATATGATCCAGGGCATCGTAGGGTCTACTTCGAGTCCTCAGAAGATGGTCACTGGGAGGTGATTGATTCACCACAGGTTGTCCACCTGCTAACTCTGCTTAGATATATAAGTATGCCTCTTGTTTATTCACTTGGGGTTAACTTCCATTGATAAATTTACCATTTTATCTATTTATTTGCATATTAGGAATTACTTTCCCTGCTCTCTGTCCTAGACAGCAGAGGCACTAGGGAATCTCATCTTCTTGCATCAATGAAAAAGAGACAAACATGCCTTTTTGAAGCCATGAAAAATCATTTGGAAGATGGGAATGTAGTTGGAATTGCATCATCATCTGATCCGTCTCGCTCCGAGACAAGTAGTGGAGATGGAGCTTCGCCCATATCAGACATTGACAATGCTTCAGTTCCCACAGATCTAGCTGATAATCTTTTAAATGCATCATCTGCAATATTAATTGAAGTTGGGAGGAGAAATGATGAGAAGATATTGAAGTGGGAAAGATTGCAAGCATTAGATAAATGGATCTGGACTTCTTTCTATTCTTCTCTTACTGCTGTTAAGTGTGGCAAAAAGTCATTTAAGGAATCACTAGTTCGCTGTGAAAGTTGTCATGATTTGTATTGGAGAGATGAAAAACATTGCAGAATATGCCACTCTACTTTTGAGGTTAGTTTTGATCTTGAAGAAAGATATGCTATACATGTGGCAACATGCAGGGAGCCTGATGATGTCTACGGTCTGCCAAATCATAAAGTTCTGCCTTCACAACTACAGGCACTTAAAGCTGCGATGCATGCTATTGAGGTGAGTACTAAAAAACGTTGTCCTATATGCAGTTTTATTGTCTGGGATCAACTTTATTAAAATACTACAGTATCTGGTGACACAAAGTTGAGTGTTGTTGCTTTGTTGGATTGTCACTCGCTTGTTTGTACTTTGTAGTTTGTACAATTGTCCCCAAAAAGCATATGTATTTCACAGCTTCTGTCCAGCCATATTTTTTTCCTCTTATAATCTGTTATGTAGGCATGCATGCCTGAGGCAGCTTTTGCCGGTTTGTGGATGAAGTCTTCGCACAAGCTGTGGGTTAAGCGACTGCGACGAACATCATCGTTGCCAGAGCTTTTACAGGTCTGTCATATATTTGTTATTTTTTGATTTTAGATTATATTACAGGAATCTTTTGTTTAGTTAAGTAAATTACTCAATATTTTCTGCCTACTGTTTTGCCATATTGCTCTTCCCTGCAGGTTCTTGTTGATTTTGTTGGGGCAATGGATGAGGATTGGTTGTACAAAAGTTCGTCATCTGTAAGCTTTAGTTCGTATCTGGATGACATCACTGTATACTTTCAAACGATGCCACAAACAACGTCAGCAGTTGCACTCTGGGTTGTCAAATTGGATGCTCTCATTGCACCGTATTTGGAACGAGCTGATTCTGAAAGAGCAGTAGCCATAGAATCCGTACAGACAAGTATGTTTTTAGTCCATAGTAGCTAATGTTTTGGATTCTTCTTATAGTTGCAATTTTGTCTTTCACTGCAATCAAAATGCCTTGAGTGTTTCGTGACTTCGCAATATAAATATTCCAATTAAACACTTTCATATTCCAGAGTATCTTCAATAGTTATGCTTGCACCTTTGTGTGTATCTCATCATTATCCAGTAGTTTTATCAATCAGTATTGGTGCTTCATAATTGATATGTATGTTGATAGGAATTTTCTGACCATCATCCTAGAAGAGACTTGATTACATATGCTCTGTATTATGACCATAAGCCCATAGGACCTCTGCTGTATTATTGATGTACACGGCACCATGCAGAGGAAATTCTAGTATTTTCCAAACAGTTTCAGTACTAGAAACAGCATGATTATTGAAACCTTTTCTGATTATATGCTGTGAGTTGTGAGTCGACTAAAGTTCATTCTTGGTGTGTGTTTTACAATTTTGAAGTTATAGTTTGTCGCACGTTTTGTCATTCGTCAAATAACATTTTGCCAATCATATTATGCAGGAATGCAGGCATGCGTGAGATAGCAATAAGCTAGCAATCGGTAATAGATTCTTTTGTGTGCTACTCCAGCAAGCTCCCAGCTGACACCTTTTCTTTTGCATCAATTGCAAGTTTTTGCTTGATTGTCTAGCTTGTTCTCGAGGCAAAACGAACATGACGTCTTTCTTGAGGTTGAGGCATTTACATTTGAGACCAAGAACTTGCACTTTGCAGAAGCCATGACATCCATTTCTGTTTGGTAGCTGGAGAATTGTGCCCTATGTACAATAGTTCATACACAATAAAGTTTCTGTTAATAATAATTGCTTCGGCTATGTGAAATTGTTTGCCTTTCCTTGTAGTGAATCAGCAAAACACTTTAACCGGGACATAGATCATTTCTGGAACACTACTGTAGGCTGTTCATGAACTAATGGTGGCGGTCCCTTTTAATGGAATAAAAGGGTTATAGATCACCTTTTTTTATGAGTTTTCTGGGTTGCTCGTTTGATTCCAGTAGAGTATGTTAGCAGGGTTGGCGCCACGCCGCCACCACTGGCTATTTGCAACAGGTTATCTTTTTTTACCTGTAAAACCACGTCCATGTTTTAGGACAGTGCTCGTGTTCTTTGTTGTCTTGTATAGTTGTGTTTGATCTCAGGTTTTGCTCTTAAATTTGATACCTGGCCGTTTCCAAATATTAGACGAAAATAAGCAGAAAAAACCACTCGTAGTGGTCAAGGAATTGTCCAGAAACTGTTAGTTTTCTTCGACAACTATGGGCCTGCGTGCAAAAGCCTCAGGGCATGCTCGTACACGCGTGTTGATATTTGTTTCCTCTTTTGCACAAGCTGCAGGGCATGCTCGTACATGCGTGTTGATATTTTTTTCCTCTTTTCCTTTGAGATGTCATAACCATATGGATGTGTTTAACACATCGCGCTCGATCTGCGCTTCTTGAAAAATAGATTCGTAAATAGATGCTTCTACGACCTACATGTGTAGATATATTATGAGTTGTGGCGTTGTGGGAGAGATGCAGGTGTGTTGCATTTTGAACTGTTTAGTGGTGGTGCAGGTTGTGATCGCGTCAGTTAAGCTTGACTGCTTGAGAAAGAAGCTTGTGGAATAGAAGGTTCACAAAAAATCAAGACATATTCGTGTACCAAGGAAACTAGGAAAGAGGGAAGAATCAGAAGAACTCCACTTCTCTAATTTGATTAATCAGAAAAGTGAGCTGATTAATCAAATTATTTGGTTTAAAAAATGTCTAATATAACAACAATCTATGGAATCTGAAGAAGCAAAACTTCCAAGAATTATCTAATTTGATTAATCAGCTAAGCTAGTTGAAGCTTATGGTTGCTGTTAACAACAATCTATAAAATCTGAAGCAGCAGTACAATCTATGGATTCAGAAAAGTGAGCTCATGGTTAACAACAATTATGGAATCTAATTTGATGGGTACTAGGTCAAATTAAGCAACATCGGTACCTCTGTATTGAACATTGGCCTATACGCATTCCACTTCCAATTTAGCAGTTAACCTACATTTGTGATGCACTGGAGGGCGTGGAGAGCACTGGAGCCGACTAGCCAAGGGAGGTTGTGGTGCCGGACGGGACGGAGGTCGCTGGCGTGGCGTCGAGGAAGGGCGTGGAGCTGTAGAGGGAGGGCGGCCGTCGGGCGTGGAGACGAGGGTGCTGAGTAGCGGAGGGAGGGGCGGCCACTGGACGTGGAGGGAGAACGCCGACAGAGGGCGCGCAGGCGGCGACGATGGCAGTGCGGATTAGGTTGTGAGTCGTGACTGAGTGGGGTGAGAGTGGGGAGGCTAGCGAATGGGCCTAATAGTGACCGGTTAGGCCTCGGGCAAGTGTCTGGCCGAGCGTGAGTGGAACTGTAGGTAATAAAATCTACTGAAATTTTTTCTAGGTCTTATGCTATAGTCTACTTTGCCCGAGACCCGAAACCGAAACCGCACATTGCCAGCGGTACGTCCGGCATGAAGCTAGATCGCAGTCAGCGTCCATTAAATTAGCTAGTCAACTAGCCGAGAACCTCATCGATCAATCGAATAACCTTGTCATTTGGACTTCGAATCACCAAAAGTCTAAAAATCATCGGATTACTCAAGAGTTGGAATTTCGTCCTCGTGATTTTTCCCGCAAAAAGTTTTCCGTGTTCAATCCGTGCCTCCCGTCTACTCTTTTTCGCCGTGCGTTTGTAACAGTGTGGATGGCGCTGCCTAGTTCGACGGTGCATGCCGCCTTCACGCTGCAGCTTCTCTCACCGCGCAGCGCAGGCGTGACCTGCGCAACACTAAGCATGCATGCATTCCGGTCATATCAATGGGACGATGATGCGTACGATGACTACGAGGTTTGCAAGATACCATGTGTGCTGCGTTTACATGCATTTAATTTGTATAGCTTGCAAGATATATACCCACACCAGACATTTCGTCCTACGTGTTTCAGTTGAATTTCCAACTCTAGACATGTGTGTTGATATGCTAGCTTTACCGATCAGTTCAGCTCCTGCTGAGAGCTGGACGTTGTAGCGGGGATCGATGTGTATGTGTTACGGTGTTTCTACGGTTCGAACTGGATGTACTCCTTTACGTTTTGTAATGGAAATAGGTTTTTGTTGAGATAAATTAAAACCAGTACACCGTTTTCTTTATACCAGTGCTGTGTAGAGCAGTGTCACGAAGCATTGATATAAGAAAAGACCACAAAACTAGAATACATTCTCCAACCTTGAACTGTAGCCTGAGTCTAACTCTAAAACCGTCTAAAACACAATCATCGACATATTCTATGGCGATTTTGCCCCAAGGTGGATCTGGTTTTGCCGATGTGGCATCTACATGGGCCTATTTTTTGTTGATGTCGCATCCTAGTTAGTTAATAAAATAAAGTAAAAAATATGTCCACGTGGACACATCAGCAAATCCACGGTCAGTGGACAAATCCACGGTCCACGTGGATGCCATGCATGTTAGGGAAAAATTGTACTGGAATAGGTTGAGAGTTATGTTTTAGACGGTTTTGATAGTTAATGTTGGCGGAGATAATTCACACAACTGATTGATTGATAATTCACGGTACACAGGTCACACACACACACACACACACACACACACACACACACACACACACACACACACACACACACACACACACACACACACACACACATATATATATATATATATATATATATATAGCCGGTCGAGGACGGTGTGAACACGAGACCGAACCGAACAGTCAAGAGGTCGGTGTGAATATGAGACCGGACCGAACAGTCAAGAGGCCGGTGTGAACACGATATCTGGCTAACATGTCCCCGCAGTCTGAGCGTCTACTCACAGACGTTCAGACTAGACCGAAACTCGATGAAGACAGACGTAGGCAATCCCTTGGTGAAGATGTCGGCGTACTGTGATGACGTTGGGACGTGAAGCACACGAAGATCTCCGATGGCGACGCACTCGGAACGAAGTGAAGGTCAATCCCGACATGCTTGGTGCGCTGATGCTGCACCGGATTGGTCGAGAGATAGACTGCACTGATATTGTCGCAGTAGATAAGTGTAGCACGTCATGGTGGGGTATGGAGATCCTGAAGAAGCTGGCGCGACCAGGAGGCCTCCGCCACAGCATTGGCGACAGCCCTGTACTCAACCTCAGCACTGGAACGAGACACCGTGTTCTGGCTCTTGGAGGACCAGGAGACGAGGTTGTCGCCAAGAAACACAACATAGCCTGAGTTGGACTTACGAGTGTCCGGGCAACCCGCCCAGTCAGCGTCAGAGTAGACAACGAGCTCCGTCGGAGAGGACCGATGTAGAAGAAGGCCATGATCCAATGTGCCACGAATCTAGCGGAGAATACGCTTCACTGCAATGGGCTCCCTCGGGTCATGCATGTTGAGACAGACCTGCTGTACAGCATAAGCAATATCTGGACGAGTGGATGTGAGATACTGCAGAGCGCTGGTGAGACCGCGGTACTGTGTCGGATCGGTCACAGGCGGGCCAACAAAAGAGACCTTGGAGTGAGTATCCACAAGGGTACTGCAAGGCTTGCAATCAGACATATTGGCACGCTCCAAGATATCTAACATGTACTGGTGTTGCGAGAGAAAGAGCCCATTAGTACGGTGGTGAACAATAACTCCCAGAAAATGATGTAGCTGAAAGATCTAGACCCGCTATTATGAGTTAATGGAGTGTTTTGGTGATTAATGACAAATCTAATTGTGAAACTAATATTTCTATTTCTATATCTAGTGTGTAGTCTCATTTGGATATAAAGGTGAAATTCAACGAGGTATGCATTCGACTTAATCTTATATATATTGTTGCATTCCTTGGATCCAAAATATAGGATGAACTCAACCATAAGTCTAACTTGAATATGTGCATATGATCTTATTACATATTTGTGTATGCACGCATTTAGGGGGAGCTCATTCTATATTTTGTGGTTTCATTTGTATTGATCCACATTTCGTGTTCCACATATATTTGGGATCCTTACTTTGAAACATATCCGTACGAGTATACAAAACTTGTGTAGTTTTTGTATGCGTATGTTTTGAGTATATAGAACTTGTGTAGTTCTTGTATACTCATGTTTCGAATATATAAAACTTGTGTAGTTTTGTATATTCATGATTTGAGTATAAAGAACTTATGTAGTTCTCGTATACTCAAGTTTTGAGTATGTAGAACTTGTGTAGTTCTCGCATACTCATGTTGTGAGTATATATATGACTTGTGTAGTTTATATATACTCATAACGTGTTACTTTATCTAAATCAATTTATGTATGATTGAAATGGTTATCATCAATTACCAAAGAGGGAAAGATAGATGTATCTTGTCCCAGCATTATGTGTTAATGGTATGGTGTGTTTAATTAATGATAATCATATTGTGGAACTAATATTTTTCATGAGTTGGATGTATAGGTTATGTTCCAGGATGATGAAGACTTGGGATGATCATGAGTTGATCATCAAGTCAAGATTCAAGTGAAGGATGCATCATGAGTTGATGCAAATGAAGACTTGAAGTAAAGGTTGCATCATGTGTTGATGCACATCAAATCAAGAGAAGACACATCATGTGTTGATGGTGGTCAAGTGAAGGAATGCATCATGTGTTGATGCATGTCAAGACTCGGGATGAAGAAATCATCATGTGTTGATGATGTTCAAGATAAGATCCCGAAGTGAAGAAGATCATCATGTGTTAATGATTGTCAAGTCAAGGACCCGGACTTGAAGTGTTGATGTGCGTCATCAAGTTTCAAGAAGATGCAAGGCAAAGGTATGACTAGCTAGGGCTAAGGATGTGCTCCTAGTCTTTTACCGGTCTTGGTGTTTGGTTGGAAGACCGGATTGCTAGTATAGGATTGTCGTACTATTAAGAGGGATCTTGACTAGTAGCATGAGTTAGTCATGTGTTGATAGCTCATTGTGTTTGCTCTAGCTCATCTATGCATGGAGCTATTATTTGCGAATGTGTTTTGCAAATGAATGATGCTCATGCATTTAATCTTTGTAGCATGGGACTATAGTTTGCAAATGTGTTTTGCAAATGGTTGAAGTCCATGCACCTTAGCCTTATGGCATGATGCTGTTATTTGCGAATGCGTTTTGCAAATAGTTGAAGCTCATGTTTGATTTCTTGTAGCATGTGATTTAGGTTTGCAAATGTGTTTTGCAAATGGTGTAAGTCCATGTACCTTATTCCTTGTGGTATGATTATAAAAGTTGGCAAATGTGTTTTGCAACTTGTTAGGAATCTTGCTTTGACCCTTGTTAGACATGGCTCATCAATTGGCAAATGTGTTTTGCAATTGAAGTTATTTTAAAAGCCATTGCTGCTTTGTCAGGATAATCGGAAGTTCCGAGGTTATAACTGCGGAACTACCGCAGGCAGGAAGGTCCGAAATCTGGCGGAACGTTTTTTTTCCAGAGAAGCACCCTTTTCGGGACTTAGCCGATTTTTGGAAATGCGGAAGTACCGCCATGTTGGGAGCGGAACTACCGCACAGCTGAAGTTCCGATTTGGCGCGGTACGTTTTTTCCAGAAGGTGCCATGTGTTGGACCTGAGTGGAAGCGGAAGTACCGCCCATCAGAATCGGAACGTCCGATAATCGGAAGTACCACAAATTAGTTGGTGGTAGTTCCGGATTTTATTTTCAACGGTTAGTTTCTCATCTGATATAGCCGTTGCCGTGCTTATCGCTGAAGTGCGGAAGTTCCGGACTTTGAACGGCGGAAGTTCCGCATTTACTGATTTTTCAGCAGATTCTCTCCCAACGGCTAGTTTTTGTGTGTGGGCTATATATAGCCACCTTGGCCGGTTGGGATTGGTTGCTGGTGTTCTTGTGAGTGTTATACTCAATCCTTTGAGCCTCTTGAGCTAAGAGCAAACATCTCCTCTCTTATGTGCATGTTTTGCACTTGGTGAGCTTGGAGAGTAAATCATAAGTGCATGTGTTGCCTTAGGTAGTGGATTGTGTATCCACTTGTGCGTTGACACTTGATTAGTTCAAGTGAAAATTGAGATTTGTTTCTCTTGGTGTTTGCCGACACCTAGACGGCGTGGAGGCGTCGTGCCTGGTGATCTTCTCAAGAAGCTTCTGAGAAGGCCCAGCGTGTTGTGAGTGGCTTGGTGCTCGCCATCTCCGGAGTGGAGGAAGAGCAACCCTAGTGGAGTGAGGTGTTGGTTCGGTTTGGAACCGGTCCAAGTGGTTGGACTTGCCTCGGAGGTGTTGGCTTAATTAGTGGAGCCGGTCCAACGTGGTTGGGCTTACCTCAACGTGGATTAGGGGAGATCGGCAAGTCTCCAAACGCCACGGTAAAACAAAATTGTGTCCATCTTGTTTTTAATTGTGCTTTACTTTGAGCAATTTACATTACATGCTTTAATTACTTATATATCTTTGTATGATTGCTCTCTTGTATTGTATTCATATTGTTGGTGCACTTAGTTGAGCCTAGTTGATTTAGATTTTAATTGTGCAAAACCAATTCGTTATTAGCTTCCGTATTGTTAATTGGTTTTGGAGCCGAAAGATTTTTTTTAAAACCGCCTATTTGTAGGATCAAGGATAACCGACTAGAGGGGGGTAAATAGGAGGTTTCTAAATTTTCTTAATCAAATTACCGAAATTAGCAAGATATTCTAATCAAAGATATTTAACACAATCTATGAGCTACAAAATAAGTGCAATAAGTAAAGACAAGAATTAACCGCACAAGGACAAGGGGGTTTTTTCCGTGGTATCGAAGATTTGTCGATCTTCACTAGTCCACGTTGAGGAAGCTTGACCACTCAAGCCGGCTCCATAAATTAAGCCTACCCTCGATCACTTGGTTGTTCTTCCTCCTCTCCGGAGTTGGTGAACACCGACCAATCACAAACGGCAACGAGTCTCTTCACAAGCTTCTTTGAAGAGATCACCGAGCGACCTTCGCCAAGTCGTCTAGGTGCCGACAAGCACCAAGAGAATAGAACTTGAACTTCACTTGACGACAATCAAGAGCCAATGGATCAACTAAGAATGCAATGCTCTCGTTTTTGCTCACTACCTCACAAATGTGTGCAAAGAGAGTAAATGAGGAGTGAGAGGAGTGCTCAAGGCTCAAATGAATTGAATGAATGCTCAACAACACGTCCTTGAGCTGGTGGGGTGTATTTATACCCCAACAACCAAATATGACCGTTATCGAAAATCGGCAAAACTTCGGAAATCGGAAGTTCCGCGATACAAAGTGCGAACTTCCGTCCTTCACTTCGAGTGCATCAGAATCGGTCATTACAATGAGCATTAAATGCTCAACTAGCCGTTGGATTTATGTGCGGAACTTCCGCCAACAAGATTTCGGTTCTTCGATTAATCGGAAGATCCGCTTTTACAATGGAACTTCGCTTTCGCAAAACGGCTAAGTCCCTAAAAAGGGTGCTCTCTGGAAAAATTCAACCGCGCTTATTTCGGAGCAACCGATTTAATCGGAACTTCCGCTCATTTCATTGCGGAACTTCCGCACTTGAAAAATCGGCTAAGTCCCTTAAATGGATGCTCTCTGGAAAAATCGAGCCGCAGTTTTTTCGAACAACAGACACAATGAAGTTCCGCAATATACATCTTGAACTTCCGATTATGTTCGAGAAAAGATTTTCTTTTAAACCAAACCAAAAGAACATGCATGATCCTAAGTTGATCCAAAGGCATAATGAGATGCTTTCAAGCTACTAGACAAGCTCCCCCTTAATAGTACGACATTTATCCTATAATCCGGTCTTCCTCCATACTCCAAAGACCGGTAAAATTAAAAGGGGTCCTAGTCTATTTGTACCTTGTCTTTGAGATCACTCCATCTTCTCATCATTCTTTGACATGCAGCTCCTTGGTTTCACTTTGTCATTTGGGACTATGCCTTGTAATCACTTCAACAAACATGTTAGTCCCATATTCACATAAAGTCATTAATTACCAAAATACAATTTTTAGGGGCCTAGATGCTTTCACTATTCACCCCCTCTAGTCGGCCACCTCGATCTTACAAGTGGTATCAGAGTTTGGTCTGTCAATTAATTAGACTTAACCGTCTAGAGAGTAAAGGATGACGACTAGAGAAATAGTGCACCTAAGTGAAGCACCTCAATTTGATAGCACAAATTATGCACATTGAAAAATCCGCATGTCATGTTGTTTTAGGGCCATGAGTCCAAAAATATGGCGGATTGTAGATGTTGGCTTTTCTCCTCCTTTGGATCATCTTGCCCCAACAATTGAGGAAGAGAAATGCTTACATCTCGACGCTCAAGCAATTAATGGTTTATTTAGTGCTTTGAGTGTAGAGGTATTTGATGCCATATGCAATCTTAAGAGCGCTCAAGAAATATGGACATATATTCAAGATCATTATGAATTGTCCATATCTACTAGTGATGATTGCACAAAATAATGCACGTCGGGAGAAGAATGCTCAATCTCCAACTCCGACGATGATGAGAACTCCTCGACTCCATCCACATCACCATATTGCTTCATGGCTCAAGGTAATGAAGAGGTAAACAATGATGAGCCTTCTTATGATGAGTTGATGGATATGCTAGAAGAGCTAAATGAATATTAAGAAAAGGAGAAATTGAAGTTCAAAGTTTTGAAGAAAGAGTATGTCTCACTTCAAAACAATTATGATGCTTTGAAAGATGAACATGAAGCTCTCCTCCTAAATAGGCTAGATAGCTCTAAGGTGGATATAGACATTGCATGTAATTTATTAAATGATATGCCATGTGTAGTTGCTAACCATTGCATTTCATCTAAGGTTAGCATATCCACCTTATGTGATGACTTGCTAGATATGCCTTCTTGCTCCAAAATAGATACTCATATTTCCTCTATGCTTGTTGAGACTAATCTTGTAGTGGAAACTAATGAGCTCAAGGCCCAAGTCAAAAATTTGAAGAATGACTTGGAAAGAAGCCTAAAAGGGAAGGCCACTCTTGACGAAATATTGAGCAAGCAAAAACACTTGCAAGATAAGAGTGGAATCGGATTCATTCCTAAGAAGAAGGAGAATAGCAAGATAAGGCACAATACAAAACACACGAAGAATATCAAGTGCCATGAGCGAAATGGAAAGGGCCACTATGCCTCGGTGTGCCCTAATCATATGGATGTATAGACTAGACATTCAAGAATGAGGCAAGCCGATAAGAAGCAAGAAATAAAGACAAGTAGGGGAAGCAAAGACCCAACTTGCTACAATTGACGGGAAAAAGGACATCTTAGTAAGGATTGTCCCAAAGGTATCACTCCTAAGCCAATTACTTATAATAATGATTATGTGCTTAGGAAGGATATCAATGGCAATGTGTTTGCTAGAATGATTAGTTCACAAAAAATTATTGCTAGGGCCATTTGGCTGCCCAAATCCATTGTGACTAACATTCGTGGACCCAACCAAGTATTGGGTACCAAAATGCGCTTTAATGCTTAATAAGTACTTGGAAAGGCATTGGAGGCTTGACGTATTCATATAAAGATGGATGTCATCATTTATCAAAATTGGAGCCAAGCTTAGGGATGATCACTTCATATCAAGAACCAATGCCCTTTCGGTAACAAGTACTTACATTGAAGTGTCTAGCCCCTTATGCCTTGTGTAGGTTGTATTTCATAAAAATCATATTAAAAGGGGTGTTCTTGCTCTATGTTCTTAGTGTTCATTATTAATATCTTGAGCAAGATGGGAGTGACACATTAAGGAGGAGTGCTAAATCATTATCATGTATATCACATCCCTAAGTGTGCCCAAATAAATTAAGTGCTAGTATGTTTTTCAAAATTGAGCCTTTTAGCCAAAAGTCAAAAATTTCATAATTATTAGTAATTCTTTGAAACAATTAGTTGCAAAATGTATACAAATGCTTTTAAAAGGTTTTTCAAAGGTTTGACTTTAGAAAAACCTATTTTGAGTGAAAATAAGTTTCCAGCCAAAAATCAACATTATAGTATCTTGTTTTTGACATAAACTAGATTTTTGTGTAAAATCTATTCTAAAAGAAATTTAAAAATCTTTCCAAAAGGAAAATCCTAGACTTGGTTATTCTAAATATTTTTGGTATTCAAAAGACCAACCTAGCAAAAATTATTTGATTTCGAAATTAGTCCAAAATACTCTTTTGACCTAAATGATCACTTTCTAGCACTTATGTGAGTTTCGCCATATGAACCAAAATTATTCACATGAATATGTTCATAATGGTATTTATGACTCATACATGCAATTGAATGCTTTAAAATTCATCATTTGCTCATTTTGCATGTTTTTTTTATGAAACTTCGTGAAAATATAATTTCATTTGCGAAAACTAAAGCTTAATTTATAAAAACTATTTAAGAGTTTGATTTTCATGGGCTATATAAGTTGGAAATACTCCAAATATGTTTAATTGATTGATTGTGCAAAGATTTAGAGTAAAATACAACAATTCCCTCTTTTATTCCTATTCCAAGATCAATCCCTGAAGTTCCAGGAAAATCGGAACTTCCGGCTGTATAACAGCGGTACTTCCTATTATCGGATTGACCGCTATTTACACGTCGGTACTTCCGATTTTTCTGTCAAAATAGCCATATCATTCCATTCAATTCTAAAATCCTTTGTGGCTGCTTCCAGTGGTCAAGTTGATCCTTGCTAACCTCGCTAGCTACCCACTGCTGCTATTCCTTGATTGCAAATGCAATTGCATCTTTCAAGTGCTATTCTTTTCAAAAAGTGGTAGCTTCTTTTGATTATCTTGATCTCGGCATGAGTTTTATCTTTTCTAGTGATATCATCTTAATTGTTAAAATGGTATCCATAATTCTTCTATGCCAATCAAAATCCTATCTTATCTAAAAGCTCAAGCATACTTTGTATATGCGCGCGCACATCACAGATCGAGATATAGAGCAAGAAGTTGGCAAACAACAATGGTTAGCTTGGTTGACTTTGTATTTTGATATGGGAATCACGCTACATATATATCTATATACTAGAGAAATTTTACCGTGCATTCTAGTATACGGTTGTAGTATAAATCAAATATGATCTCATTGATTTATTAAGGTTATAATAGGCTTTTCTTTATATTTATAATATTTTTGTGATGGTATTATGGACTTTTTCAACTAATGTTGAAAATATTACTCTTGTAGCGTGTAATCCCTACATACGCAATGCAATTATAATTGTACCCTCGGATTTCTACTGATCATACTACCAAGTGTAGTACAACTAAATCATAACTAATATGAGCTATTGGATAAAAATAATGAACAACCCTTATTAAATTGAGTGTATTATAAAAGAGCTTACACACACATGACCGACTCAAAGGGTTGGGGAATTTTTGTTAGAAATGACGCAAATTCGCCCTGCATTGGCAAGAATGACCGTCTTCGCGCGGAATTTGCAAAAAAGACGCCATGCCGCAGGGAGTCCGGAGCCAACACCTGCCCCCTGCCGTATGGCCTTCCAGCTGCGGGGTGCACTGTAGCACCACCTGTCGCACTTACTGCAGCATTTTTCCCCTTTGTTTAAAAATTCATTTAAGTACTTTGTTTAAAAATTGATTTAAGTATACTTTGTATGAATTTTTAAATGCAACAAATGAGCTCTGAAAATTATGTTTTTGTTGGAGCCTACCAACACAATGTAGTTGCCTATGTAATTTTTGAAAATTTTTATCCATTATGATTTTTTCACAAAAATCCTACAAATAGTATAATTAAATGAATTTAATTTTTGAGACAAAATCAAAATGGGTAAAACATGGAAAAAAATTACACAATATATTACACTATGTAAGGAGGTTTCACAAAATATTTCATAATTTTTAGAGCTCATTTGCTATATTCAAAAATTCATACAAAAGTATATTTCCATGATTTTTTTAAAAAAGAATTGTGGCCGTCTGCGTGGGGGAGCAGTGTCGGCTCGGATGCCTGCCACACGCAAGACGTCTTGCATGGCATCATTTGTCATTGTTACAAATACGTGACGAATTTGCGCCAGCCAAAATCTCAGGATTGGACTGCCACACACACACACACACGTACATTAAGCTGGTGCGACGTATGTGGTCGTACGTACGTACGACGGGTGTGCTTTCCGTTTTAGTTGTCCGTGTTGGCCGGTACGGATTACAATATATACTCCACTATGTTTGACTTTGCGCGCGTTGCCGTCCGTACTTTCGAGTATGTTGCATGTTAATTCTATCTAGCGCGCTGAACGCGTACCGTTCGGTCCGTACATAACATCAAAGCAAATTAATATATGCGGGACTCGTGATTATAGAAAGAATCAAGTCAATCAACTAAGACAATGCAACATTAATAAGATTCACAAACACACTACTCACTACTAGTTGTACGGCCTGCGCAGCGCACAGACTTCGTTCTCCGGTCGTCCGTTGCGCATCTGTCGTCGTCGCTGGGCCTACCCGTGGCAAGCCCACGATGCACTAGTGGCCAATGCTTCATCTGCTGCTTTTGTGCTTCGCCATCGCCTACTGTCGCACGATTGAAGTCGTTGTCTCGTTGAGTAGTATGATAACTAGTAGCAAGTAGCAATAATGAGGTTTCTAGATGGGCATGACCTAACCAAATTGGGCTGACTGTGGACTGCATATATGTTGTTAATTTTTTTTTCTTTTGAAATGATGGGGGGCCACGACCAAGGTTGGCCAAGCCAATCCTCCGTCTCTGCTTGCTAGCTCTTGCAGCATACTAGCAAGCTAGAGGGCTGTTGGGGCGTCTTGGGGCGTCTTTCCCACCGACTTTTGAAGCTCAAGTCGCCACGGCAACTTCCTGCGGTCCCTCTTCCGAAATTACCCCTAGAGTGGTAGAATTTACCCCTTTTGCCGCCCCACAAAACCCCCTATCTCTATGTCCTTCCACCCCCTACGGGGCTTCCCCCCTACTCTATGTCGACCCACCCAAAATTGGCTCAATGCCCAAGCCCCGCCACATATAGCACCCTTACACTTTTGTAAAGCAACCCGAGGTGCTACGTTTGGATCCAATGGCATTATATACTACTACAACTCACTTGGTCCCTCTTTCCCAAATTACCCTAGAGTGGTAGAATTTACCCCTTTTGCCGCCCCACAAAACCCCCTATCTCTATGTCCTTCGCCCCCCTCGAAACCCTAGCCATGCGCTCCGTCCCCCCTCCTCCTCCCCCTGTGCAGCTCCTTCCCCATCCTCCAATGCCCAACGCCTACTACTCCTCCTCGTCCTCCCACGCTGCTACTCCTCATTATATACTACTACAACTCACTTGGGACAAGCAATGTGGGACTAGTCCTCATGGGACACATGGCCACCCTCCTCCCACCTCGGCATCGGTGCCTTCCCTCCTACCTCCTCCTAGCTCCCACTCCTCCGTCATCTTCCTTCCCTGGCACCATCCTCTTCCCACCTAGCTCTCCTCCGCCATCTTCCTTCCCCGCACCATCCTCTTCCCACCGCCTCCCACCTCGCTCCCTCTTCTCCCTACCGGCCCGTGCTGTGGTCCTCCTCCTCCCCTGACGACGCCACCTCCACTGCCCTCCTTCTCCTCTGTCGCCGTCCTGCTCCTCCCTCGACGACACCTCCACTGCCCCCTCCTCCCCCGCCGCCGTCTCGTCCCCCAACATCGCCATCCCCAAACCTAACGTGCCGTCACCGCTCTCCTCCTCCCGACCCGGCGCCGCCCTCATTCTCTCCCTACCCCGCCAGCTGCCGCCTCTTTCTTTTAAATTTCCTTTTTGTTTTTTTGTTGTAAATTAATTAATTATTTAATAATTGTTTATGTAATAATTTTCATTGTAATTATTTATGCAATAATTATTTATTATTTATTGATGTTTTTATGTTCATGTCGTTAATTACGTTAACTGTCAGTTTTTTTTTTGTTAATTGTCGTTAAATGAGATCTATTGCAGTAATTGTCATTAATTATGGTCAATTGTGTTTATTATCGTTAGTTGTGTTATTTGTCGTTAATTGCGGTTGTTGTCGTCTATTGCGTTACTTATAGTAGTTGTTGTAAAGTGATGTCAATTGTCGTTAGTTGTCATTAATTACCGATAATTTTTGTTAAACGATATTAAACAAGTCATCGTTTACCTTAGGGGTATTTTATATATTTTTCATCTCAGAAGCTGTAGACAACCTACATAAAAGCGAGATTGACAAACACCAAACCTATTCAGCTCAACCATTCAGTCTTGCAACCGTTCAACCCTACAACCTAGCTGAAAGCCGCTTTTCAGAAAAGCTACAGCTGTACCAAACATGCCCATAATCAGATTACAACTTCGGCACTTTCGGCTAAGCTATCAATTCATTTCTCTGATGAACTCTTTCTCTCTAAAAATAAAAAAAATCCTCCCATGCTCTCGTTCTACGTACGACGGTCCGACATTCATTGGTCAGAGCAGTTGGTCCAACTCTCTCGATCGGTTCGAATCAACAGGCTATACGTTCTATTCGGGAGGGCAACACTATGGCAGCCGATACGGACTCATCCAGTCCATTCGTACAAGAAACCTTGATCCGACGGCTTCGCACCTGCCCGATCTCAACCATGCGATGGCAATCCGACGGTTAAGAAGCGCCGAAACAAGAAAGAGATTTCACAAACTACGGGGTGCTTTCCGCAAAAAAATCGACGTGGATGGCTTCCTAGGGCAGGGATTCCTTCACGTATAGATCAAGGAGATATGAGTGAATGTTAATTTAGACAGTACCCAACACGACCAACGTTGTATTTGGAGTTTTTTTTATTTTTTAATCCTTTTTAAAAATTATTTTAAAGATAGTCTCTTTTCTAACTTTATTTTCAATTCTGACCCCTTTTGGTCATGTCATGACCCATTGCGTGACCAAACTGTGTTGTCACGCCACCTACCGCGTGTGACCAAACTATGTTTTCACGCTACCGACTCATTTGGACATGTCCGTTTTTTGGTTAAGTCCTGTCACGCCGAGGGGAGTGACATGACAACATAGTTTGGTCACGTGACGGGGAACTTTTTATTATTAGTAACCATTTTTTAATTTTATTTTAAAGTTAATCTCCCACGAACTTTATTTCTAATTCTGACCCTTTTGCTCACGCCACCACCTGTGGCATGACAAAATAATATTATCACGCCATATGATAAGTACGCTAAAATAGCATTTTTTGTCACACTACTTGTGGTGGCGTGATGTAACAGCCCAAAATTCAAGTTTTAGTTGAAAATAAAATTTTAAATTATTTTGTGGAATTTTTTTTGGAATTTTAAAAGCTTTTCCCAAATTATTTTAAAGCCAAAATATTTTTTTTGTTGCAAAATCTATTGTCAAGAATGAGTTGGAAATAATCTATTTAAATATAAAATACCTTAGAGAATTTATGTGAATTTTCTCATGATTTTTAGAATTTAATTGCTATTTTCTAAAGCTTTTTTGAATTTTTGGAATTATTTAAATAGCAAGAGGAATTAAAAATCTTCTGCACATTACCTGGGCCGAATTCTCCCAGCCCATCACGGTTGCTCACTGCCGATCGGCCCGTTCCGCCGCGCGCGATCGGTACAGGCCGTCCGATCTAAATCGGACGGCCGACGCTTCTCCCGTCCGCTTCTCCTATGCGCAACCGCCATGGCGCGTCCGATCAGCCGATTAGTATGTACGTCCGATCAGTCGATCAGTATAGCGTGTCCGATCAGTCGATCAGTATGACGTGTCCGATCAACCGATCAGTATGGCGCATCCGATTAGTCGATCAATTTGGGCCGTCCGATTTAAATCGGACGGCCAAGCACCATCCGCTCCGTTCTTTTCTTGCTGTCGCTGACAGGTGGGCCCGCACTATAGTGTCGTCATCTCCCTCTTTCTTCCTCCCCGCGACAGCGCGCTTTAGCGCTCGAGTCGAAGCTTTCAATTCCGCGTTTCACTCCCGATTTCTTCATGATTTAGTGCGCATTCAAATCATCAGTTGCCACCGCAATCATTTCCAGATGTTTCATCTCTTAAACGTGCGCATTTACGTCGGGTGTTCGCCGTTGCCGCCGTGACCTCCGCGCACGATCTCCGCTTCCCAGCCTCCCCTCGCCCTATAAAGGGTAACCCCGGGTGCGCATTCGTCTCCTCCACCTAGCGCCCCAGCTCTCCTCGCTCCAGTCTCTCTCTAGCGCTCGCAATTCGAGTTTCTCTGGCGATCCCCGAAGCTCAGCTCTTCATCGATTCCGTCGCCAACTGTCGGACCCGGGAGTAACACCCCAGAATCCTCTGTGCATTTCTGAACTAGTCCCATGATCAGTAGCTAGTTCACACAGTAAACAGATATGGTAACATCTATAAATCGCACAACTTTATTAATAAATATCAGAGTTGATTACAAGAAAGGCTTACAAGCCAACATTAAACAAACACAGCGGAAGACGAAGAAGTAGTGGAGTCGGTGATTGCCACAGAGCAATCGATCGGGTAGCGACCTAGTCGTCGAGATCCAAGTCCTTCTCCTCTCAAATTTATTTGCATGAAGCAAGGGTGAGCACAACTACTGGTGCTCGCAAGTTACACCCATAATGAGTTAATGCATGTATGGATATATCAAAGGAAGGCTTATTGGTTGAATTTGCATAAAGTAATGTTTTCTTTAAATATTTGTTACTAAGTTTCAAAGCAGATATTTAATAACTAAAATTCATTTTTATAAATTCTCAAGTTTTATAGTAGGATAACCTCCATATGAAACATGGTGATGGATACCCTCCTATCACATGACTAATCGCCGAATTTTACCACAAGGATTAACCATCCTCAAATCATTTGCTAAAATCATTTTAAAAACAAAATCAAAGTCTAACTTTGAGTGGGCTTTGCTCGCATGTCCATGACCGTGGACACGGCTATTCGAATAGTTTTACACTCTGCGGAGGTTGTACAACTTTACCCACAAGATATGAATTCTCTAGTTTGTTTGGCATCCGTCGATCCCACCGCCACTACCTTAGGTAAGCGGTCTAGAGCACGTGTCAAGGCTTTTACAATGCGCCATCCCACCGTAGCCTTACTTCGCTAAGGTTTCGCTTTGCCATTGGGCTAACCACCACACAACTACTGATTCAAGCCCAAATCTTGCCACTACAAAATTTTTAGTTAAGTGGATGCCATGTGGGTATCTGATGTCTAACCGACACCCACACACCAAAATGGCACAACTACAGGATTGGAATGTTACAAATTATTTAGCATTTGTAAAATCCCATGCCCATACAGGCTTTTACATGTGGTAGTTTTTGGTCTAAGATGTGGCTTAGCAAGATGCGGTATGTTTCTCAAGACCGGGAATCCTTAATTTAAAAGACTTGAATAGGCGACTTCCAAAAATAACCCCGGGATCTCAAACCTACTTGCCTTGGATTGAGCCAAGCAGGCGTCAATCGCATAAACCTGCACATAAGCCAAATTCAAACAAGCATCCATTTCTATAAGGAAGATATCTACTTTAAGTACAAACCAACTTTTAGTATTTTTGTTTTCAAAGTCATTTGTAAAATCTTTTCCAAAGATAAAGAGCAAAAGACGATCTCCGCTTCCCCAAAAATTTTGGTACCTCCTCGCCCTATAAAGGGTAACCCCTGTGCGCAAACAGTGTTCAAAAATTCTACAAATATTTAGATAAATTCCTTTATTTATTTTAACTTAATAAAAATAATTAAAAATTCAATTTATATATTATTTTTATACAGATAATTAAACTTATTTTAAAAAATATAGGAAAAGCATTTTTAAATACCGAGAAAATTCCAGAAATTAATTAAAATTTTATTTTTCAATTTAAATCCAATTAAATAGCAGAAAACTTCGTCTCCTCCACCTAGCGCCCAAGGGTGAGCACAACTCTAGTGCTCGCAAGTTACTAACGAGTTAATGCATGTATGGATATATCAAAGGAAGGCTTATTGGTTGAATTTGCATAAAGTAATGTTTTCTTTAAATATTTGTTACTAAGTTTCAAGCGGATATTTAATAACTAAAATTCATTTTATAAATTCTCAAGTTTTATAGTAGGATAACCTCCATATGAAACATGGTCCTCGCTCCTTTGCTCGGCATGTCCATGGCTCTATCTAGCGCTGCAATTCGAGTTTCTCTTGTCTAGCAACACCCACACACCAAAATGGCGATCCCGGCTCGGCTCTTCATCGATCCGCCGCTAATGACCCACTCCGACCGCAGTTCGACATAAGCGGAAGATATCTACTTTATCATCGCTATTGATCACTTGGGGAAGAAGATGTGGCCAGTGGTGAAAAAGTTAGTGAATCAAAATTCCACTTGAATAGAAATATGGAGAATCTCAATAGGAACTCACCAAAAATTTTGGTACAGTGGATCAACGCAATCCTTGTTTGCGCGCCTTCGCTGGCGAGTGGGATGTGGGGAATGAGTAGGAGAACTGCAGTTCATTTATAGGTATAAAGGAGTAACGCCAGAGACCACCGAACGCAAATCCGATAACCGATTCCGCTAAAATAATAAAAGTAAAAATAATAATTTTATTATTATACAGTAATTATTTTTATATTGCTCTAAAAATTCTCTTTTACTTAAATAAAATATTTTCAAAAAAATTTATCGGCGAACGCCTCTAGTCCTCCTCCGACCACTCGGGTGAGCGCATTAGACCCTAGCAGAAAACTCAATAAATTTTATCGCAATTCTCTCTCTTTATTAATTTTATTTTGTAGCGCTTTAGGACTACACCGCTGCTCATCGGGCCTCCGTTCGGCCGGGAGACGCGGCGTGCCTCAAGCCCCGTCCTCCTCCAGGCCGCTCGGGTGGCGTGAAACTTGCGCCCACCACCTCGCACTCCTTCAGATCTTGCTCCATGAGCCGAGTCCACCGTGGACTTTGACTATTTCGTGGACCCAGTCTTTGAGTGCGGGGCCCACATGTTAGTGACTCATTCGAATTTCCAACAGAAAAAATAATTCATCTGAAATTCATAATTTCCATGCGCTAACGTCAACTTGTGCAATAATTCAATTTTTTTCTTTAGGAAAATAATTCAAAAAATTAATAAAATCTGATTTTAGTATTTTCTTTAGTTTTAAACTTCCAGTAGCTCATATTTCTTCATACGAACTCCGATTTGGGTGAATCAAATTTCTAAATTTGTATAAATTCAAGATATAGCTAACTAAACTAAAATTATTTTATTTGGAGTTTATTTGAATTTATTTGAATTTAGCTTATTTTCGCGTATAAATTTTGACGACTCCGGAGAGCACAATCCATCTAAGAGTTAGAATACCAAGACTTCGAGCAAGGCAAGTTATACCGTTGATCATATTGATCCCAGTATTTTAAAGTTATTTAATTCTTTTTTTTAAATTACTATTGCATGCATAATTTTATTCAATTATTTTAAATTCATGTTTTAAATTCTCAGTTAATCAAATTCCTTTGTATAGCTTATATTGTAGATTGAATCATCATTTTCTTGTCACCTTAGTAAAATAAAAATTTGAAAATAAAGGTATGCTTAGACATTACTTAGATCACAAATATTTGATTTTGGGGAATTTAGCCAAATAGCAAGTTTTGATTAAAAGGCTATGACATTGTTTTGTCATGGTGGATTTTTGCAAATATCTTTGAAAAAATAAAAATGAAAAATGAGTTTGGACTTGGGTGGAATGGACAGCTGGTGGGTGCAGGTTTATGCACGGGCTCGTTCCGGGTAGGATTGAGGCACATCGGTTAATTTTGGAAGTCGCCCAAGTCAATTAAGTACCGACCTTTGAGCCGCATCTTGCAAAGCTCCACCATACTACCACATGTTCTGTATGGGCAGAACTAGTCTTATTAACTTGTCATACCTCACTATTATATGTGTCATTCTTGTTGTGTGGGTGTTGGTTAAATATTATTCCCACTTGGTGCAAGAGGGGACTTCCGGCAGGTGGTTATCCCAATGGAAGTTAAATCTTAGCGGGTGTATTAGTAGTGAGGTAGAATATTGGAAACGCCTTGTGATAATTGTCTAGTCACACGCCTAAGGAAGCGTGCATTGGCCGACATAACGGGCAAATTATCTTGTGTGGGTAAAGTTATACCCCCTCTGCAGAGTGTAAAACTATTCGAATAGCCGTGTCCACGGTCATAGACATGCTGAGCACCAACTCTAAGTTAGACTTTGTTTTTTGTTTTGAAATGATTTTACTAAATAATTTTAGGATGCGCCATGTGATAGGAGGATATCCATCACCATGTTTCATATGGAGGTTATCCACTGTAAAACTGTCAATTTAAAACATGATTATAACTATGGATTAAAAATATGCCTTGAAACTTAGTATGGTTATTTAAAAATTGGAAATGCTCTTTATCACAAATAAATTCTATCAGCCTCATTTGTTTACTTATGCATATATCATGTTTCTTTATTGGGTGTAACTTGCGAGCACGGAAGTTGTGCTCACTCTTGCTGAATAATATTTATTCAGGAGAAGACTTCTATCCAGACGGTGAGGATCTAGACGTTTAGGACTACGCCTCTAGACGATTGCCTGTGGCGCATCGTGTGGTCTACTACTTTTATTTTCCGTTGTGTTATTTCTTTGGCCTCAGGCCCCCCTTTTGTAATAAACTCTGATTCTTATTAAATAAATACATGATATGATTGTGATAATATTTTTGTTGGATTGTGTACACTAGAATTCCTGGACTAGTGTGGGAAACACAGAGAATTCGGGATCCTTCGTTTCTGGGTTCGACACGTGACAAGAGTTTGCCCGGATACAGGCTGGCGTGATAGTGTTGTTTTGTCACGCCACGGATGGTGGCATGACCAAAGGGGTCAGAATTGGAAATAAAGTTCGCGGGGGGTTAACTTTAAAATAAAATTAATAAAGGGTTAATAAATAAAAAAATCCATCATGGGTCATGACATGACCAAAAGGGTCAGAATTAAAAAATAAAGTTAGGAATAGACTATGGCCTGCTTGATACGAAACTTTTGGGTGAGAAAAGCTTTCGTAAACGGTTAACTTTTTTTCCGACAGAAGCTCAAAGTCACAATACATATGGAAGCCAAAAGCGAAAAGCCAGTGTTGAGGTGCTTCCCACACTTCCCACCTCCAAATGCTCCAAGAATACCCCAGTTACCCACCTCATACCTAGTATTTAAAGCAATCTTGCCTGCTCGCTTCCCACCGCTCCTCCCGACTTGCCCCGAGACGCTCTGTGCGACGCCTCGTGAGCCCCCTCCCCGGCCGACTTCTTGCCCGCCAAATGTCGTTAAATGCCGTTAATGTTGTTAATTTAGTTAAACGACATCAAATAAGTCATTCTTCGTCCTCATGAGCATTTCGGACATTTCATATCTCGAATCGCAACCTACCTAAAAGCAGATAGCCAAACACCAAATCGAAAAACTAAGCAGCCATTTGTTCAAGTATTTATAGGGGTGTGCCTACAAAGACTGTTGGAAGCTTGCTTTAGAAAGCCACATTGTTACAAGCAGAGCCTATGTAGGAGATCGATATGCTTCTGCTTGGTATGCCTCTATGCAACACCCTCGATCGCCTATCAATCCATGGTGGTCAACTGTGTACTGGCAACGTCATCCTGAGGATGCATATTAAGAATTCAAAGAGCTGGCGGTGCAAATTTACTTGCTATTAAAAACATGGTAAAACTGAACGCTGAAGGGTTTTTTAGATATAAATTTAATACTGAAGTGTTGAAACGTAAACTTGACTGTTCCAAAAAGAACAAAACTAGACCAGTCAGTCCAGCATATTAGGCGAACGCCACTTCTAATACCATTATGGACCAAAGTTGAGTAAATTTACATAGAGACCTAGAGCCTAAACCCCGTTCAGTTCTACGTGGATCCACCCCTGGTGTTGCCCCAAGGAACCAGCTGCGAGCCTAAGAGCAGAGGATCGAGAGCGTTATGATGCGCCTCCAACGATCCATCTCTGCGTTTCCTCGAGCAAGCAATTGCCAAGGGAAGCGGACAGCAATAGCAAGTAAGGAGTACGTACGTTAAGGAGAGATGGAACAAAAGGAGGAGGATTCGGTGAGGCTGCTACCGGACGGCGCGCTCGCGGACGTCCTCCACCGCACAGCTGGCCGCGTCCCGGTGCGTCTGCATGTGCATGTGCTGACTGCGGGGTTGCCAACCCAACCGTAGAGGAGGAGAGGGCGGCGGCGGTGGAAAGCATGGAGGTGATGGAGGCGTAAGCAACTTGGGGCAGTGGCAAGCCGAGGAGGAGAGGGTGGCGGCGGCGGCGAGCTAGGGAGGTGAGGGCGACGATGGAGAATTGAGGCGGCGACGAGCCGAGAAGGAGAGGGCGGCGGCTTTAGCCAAAAAAAAATCATTCTAAACCAAAAACTCAATCGTTCATACGAATGTACTAGTATAAAGAAGAGGAGTGCCTTGTGGAGCGCGTCGGTGTACTGGTCAGGGATTGCGTGTGGGGCTTCTTCTTGGGGATGGACTTGGTGATGATGACGGGGAGGATGAAGGGCAAGGCAACGACAAGGCCCCATAAGAGCCACAAGAGGAGCTTGCACTTGATGACGACATAGTCGAGGTCGACGTACGTGTCCTTCTTGGCCTCCGGCGGGCTGACCAGCCAGCTACTGCAGGTGTTGTCGTGTGGAGAGCGCGTCACGGTCGAGGTCCTTGTTGCAGTTGTGGTCGTCCTCTACCGTGGGAGTACACTAGAGTCGGAGGTGGGTGGCGGCGCAAAGGTAGGCGCACTTCTTTAGCGATTCACTGCTTGTAGCCTCATAACATGCTACAAACTCGGCATACATTGTGGGCGATGTAGTAGCGGTTTGCTTTGAGCTTTCACGATATAGCTCCTCGGTGAGTGAAGACATATCGGATGTCGACTTTCTATCATCTCATAAAATCAGAATCTGTATACCCGTATATGGAGTAAATCGATCTTACTGTATGTCATCATGAGGCCTTTTGTTCCTTGCAAATAACATAAGACTTTCTTTATCAATTTCAATGTTCTATTCGGATTGCTCTGGAATTAACGGTAACAAAAGCTAAGTCGTGTACACACTTGAGCATCTTGAAGCTTGTTTGAAGCATATGGAACCGCTTTCATTTGATCGATCTCATCTTGGTTCTGGGGCATTGAAAATCCCCATATCACATCGCCCTTGACTATAGGTGCGGTGAAGGACTACATTTATGCATCCCAAATTTCTTTAAGACTTTCTCTATGTATGTCTTTTGTGATAGGGGTGCCGATGGCGGTGCGGGCGGCTGCGGAGTGACATCCAAATTAAAACTCTAACCCATTAACCCATTCCAACCCAAACCATTACTACCCACAATCTGCGGCAAGCTCGACTGCTTGGCAGAGGAGAACTCCATCGAGGATCACTGCAATGGCCTCCTCTTGCTCTACGGGTGCGTGGTTAGTCAGTCACTGGGCGGGGGTGGCGGCCGGTGGAACTCACCAGGGAGAAAGGAAGAGGCAATGGCCGGCGGAACCCAACCCACTCCAAACTGTTAGATGCCTCAACCCATTTCTTTCCATCCAAAGTCAATCCAAATTAAAACTCTAACCCATTAACCCATTCCAACCCAAACCATTACTACCCACAATCTGCGGCAAGCTCGACTGCTTGGCAGAGGAGAACTCCATCGAGGATCACTGCAATGGCCTCCTCTTGCTCTACGGGTGCGTGGTTAACCCTGCCATGCGACGGTGGGCATTTTTCCAGCCGATTGTCACTGAATTATGGCATACCACACGCGTTATTTATCCTTATTTATCATTTATTTCCGCTTCAAGTACTCTATATTGTGATGATGTGGTCTATTTGACCAGTTGATCCAGTTGTGTAAAACTCGGTCTTAATAGCCTATGTTCAATTACTTAATATTATGTGTTACTTGGTATTAATGGCCTATGTTCGATTACTTAATATTATGTGTTACTTTGTTTTGTTCATTCGTGTATGGATGCAATTCAATGTTGTAATATGTGTGTGCTAGCAAGTAGCAACTGATCATGGGACTACCAAGATATACACACACTACTACAGAAAAGATCTTCACAGATGGTTCAAAAACGTCACCACAGATGGTTTCGCGAGCCGTCTGAGTTTATGGGTCAGTAATGACATGAGGCCATTACAGAGCAGTTTTCAAACCGTCTGTGATGCATACTATCACAGACGGTTATTAACACAGATCCGTCTGTAATAATTGACTATCACATACGGTTTATACATGAAATTGTCTATGATAACTGATGTATCATAAACAGTTTGTAGATAAAATCGTCTGTGATAGCTTATGTATCACAGACTATTTGTAGATGAAACTGTCTGTGATAGCTAATGTATCACATACGTTTCATCTACAAACCATCTGTGATGGCTGATGTATCACAGATGGTTTACAGATGAAATCGTATGTGATGACTCTTCTCTATAAAGTCTCCAAGCAGTGGCTGCTTGTGCTTTTAAAACCAGCTTCATAAATATATATATATATATATATATATATATATATATATATATATATATATATATATATATCGTTCATAATCCCCCGGCCACTTTCCGGGGGTCATCCACGCAGCATGAGGAGGATGAGACAGCAGTCACGGGCAACTTAAAGAAGCATGGCTGTCAAGAGAGCATATGGACATCCAATTACCTGGATGTCGTCGACAGGTAATTGGACGTCGCTATGTTCAGAAAATGACGTGGACGCGCAGGTACTCTGACTGGGAAGTGGAATAATGTATCAGCTTGTCAAGTTCTATAGTTGGTTGCTGATACATGATGTCACTTCTCAGTCGGAGTATATGCATGTCCACGCTATTTTCTGAACATAGCGACGTCCAATTACCTGTCGACGACATCCAGATAATTTGATGTCCACGTGCTCTCCTGACAACCATACTCCTTGAAGCTTCCTGTGGCTGCTGTCTCATCCTCATGCTGCGTGGATGACCCCCCGAAAGTGGCTGGGGACTACGAACACGAGCAACCACTGCTTGGGAAACTTTATAGTGAACTCAACCATATCATCCAATCATCTCATAACACCCACCATAGCTCACATCATTTATCACTAGCATCATAGAGCAAGGGGAGGGAAAGTGATAGAAAGTAAAGAGGAGTAGTTACCCCAGTGCAACCGGCAAATCAACCGCCGACAGTAGCTCACCACATCCATTTGCTGCATGTATGCATAAGCAACGCAACAACCCACATCGGTAAACAAGTCAAGCTCAAACCCAAAAACTGAAGCAACGCAAAGAATATAAAAAATTTGTATGTGTAAAGACTGATGTTTTGCCTCATCCGAACCACATCTCATGAACCAACATCATACACAGAGAACCCACCCATATTATCCAGCCATCACAGAACACCCACCATAGCCCACATCATTCATCACCCACATCACAGAGCAAGGAGAGGGAAGCAGATATATAGAGAGGAAAGGGGAGTAGTTACCCTAGTGCAACCCGTAAATTGACCACCGGCAGTAGCTCACCACATCCATCTCCTGCATATATTCATAAGCAATAATAACCCACATCAGTAAATAAGTCAAACTCAAACCCAAAAACTGAAGCAACAGAGAATGGAGAGGTAGCCGGGGGAGATCACCTCACATACGGTTCTATTAATAGAACAGTCTATTATAATATTCGTACATAAATGCAAATTCATAAATACATATGACACATTCACATATTAGTAAATAATTATATATGAATATTTGCTAAAACTATGCTAAAATCGATAATTTTATAGCAAGTAGTTCAACACCTCTGCAAAGAACTTGGCATACTCATGCCTAATCCTACAGTCGTCACTGTAGAAGAAAACGTAGTCGTCCCACCCTTCCATCAAGCCCCAGCCGGTGCTCATGCACGGATGGCCGACCTCCGACAGTGCCCACACCCGACCCAGCAGCCCGGCAATCTTCTTTCACACCGCCTCCTAGACCATGTCCGCAGCAAGCCTCCGGCACCGCCTGCACTCTCGGTTGGTCCTCTTGGCCGCCTCACACCTGTCGCCGGTTGGCTCGCCCTTGACTTGGCTAATGTAGTTCTTCCAAATGTCGCGTGTCCGCCAGCCGTGTAAAGGAGGAGACTGAGCACGTAGACCGCGGCCTTGTGGCCGGCGATGGTCGCCCGTTCAAGGAACACAAGGTCGCGCTACATGTCTTGGGGCGCGAAGACAAGCGCGAGGCCGACGATGAAGCAGGCCTCCGAGTTGCTGGCGCCAGCCAGGTGGTTGACAACAGCAAGGTAGCGCTTGTTGTCTTGCCACTTCATCGCCTTCTCCCGCTACTGCGCCACACGCCTCCCCGTGGCATGCTCCTTGGACGCGTTATACATAGCCTTGCAAGTTGCAACTATAAAATTCAAGATGATAAAATTTTAATACAAGAATTACTCCATAAGAGAAAATTAAAAGCTATGTCAAATTAAGGTCGTTGTTGCTAGTCAAATTTAGTTCAGAACTGGATATTAAACATAAAACGAAATCAACACGATATTATTTTGCGCCGTATCAACTGATACGATTTTTCAGTTTTTCTCCTTTTATAGATTTTCAAATGAATTACAATCAGGTTCTCTATCGAAACTTGAACCCAAAACGAACACCTAAAACTTTCCGACAATTAACTAGGATATGATACGCTACAGTCATCTTCAAAAACTGACTCTAAACAAAAATCGAACATAATATTGTCTCTTTCAGACCTACGAAAAATAAAAGAACAGAATACGTACGTGGCTTGTAGGCTACAGAGGTCAGCAATGGGCTGAGGAGAGCTCGCGACTACAAGGTCGACGATGCGGACGACGACAACATGAAGAAAAGTGACGGCAATCGCCGACCTCCTCTCCTTAGTCCTCGCCATCATGCTCTGCATGCTCACCATGGCGCGCGATGATCATTCTTCTAATTAATGCCGATGAGACGCCTCGTAACGTCGGTGTGCGAGACGAAGAGACACATCGCGCGGGAGCCGAAAGATTGAATTATCACAAACAGTTATATTTAAAAACCGTCTATGAAGTATGTAATCACAGACAGTTCTTATTAAAAACTGTCTGTGATGCTTCAGTTGTAAACATGGGAAAAAGGGTGTCAACTGTATTTATGATAAACAATTTCCGAAAAGATGGTGATACTTTGGTTACCAATTATTTATTAGGAGCAGATTCTAATAATTCTATTCGTCGGACTTCTGCTTTTATTCGTTAATTTAATCTTGTCACAAGTTATTAAGACTATAAATAACAATCAGAAGGGGCACGCGCGCTAGAACAAAGAAAAAAATCACTCACAAACTTCCCATCTTTTCTTTCTTCCATTTCTTCTTAAAGTTCTTATCTCGATTCCTGGTAAGATAAAATTCATGGAACAAATTGACTTTTCGACCACCGTGCATGGAGAAAATAAAATCCATGGATGATCTATCAACTATTTCAATTTAGGTGGTTGGAAAGTCAATTTGGTCTATGGATTTGAAGTCTTCAAGAAATTGCTAGAAGATCATATCCCTACGATCAGGTGAGCACTTCACTGTCTATGATGTGTAACTTCCGATCGATCGATCACGTGAAGTACTTTTGCATTCTTCTGTTGATCGAAAGTTATACATCAAGACAGTGAAGTTATACATGATACAGAACAAGGTGTCTACCAGATTACATGTCTTCTGTTTTCTTCTGTTGGAGAAATCAGCTTCAATTCGACCACTTTAAAAGATCAATCTGGCCCGATCAGGAGTGGTAGTCGGAATCGGCTAATCAGTTGTTTCAATTACAGACGGTTCCAATAAATAACCGTCTGTGAATTTAGTAGTATCACATATGAGTCTTGTTCAGAATCGTCCATGATACTTTACAGACGGTTTTCAACACGAACCGTCTGTGATATTACTTATTCGTAGACGGTTTTTAGTGTAGTAAAAAACACAGACAGTCGCTAAACCAAAACCGTTTGTGATAGTATTTAATACAAACAATTTTGGTCAACCGTGTGTGATGAGGTGTCCAGTATTAGAATTTTTGTAGAAGTGACATAAGGTTTAGAATTCTTGTGATTCCAGGGCCCGACATACCGCCAACCAACGACTGGTTAGACCGCTTTCTATTTCTAGAAAACACCCCTCTCTGGACTTTTCAGTAAAACTCTATTTAATTTCGCGTCCAGTTTTTATTTTTAATGGCATCTGGTGCAAGCACGTCGCTAAACACTTCCGCACAAGTATTTGGTGTCTATTTCTCAAAAGCTCCCATCACCAGTCTGACCGCCGACCTCGGCCGATCAGACCGCCCAACAGGACCGATCGGACCGGCAGCACCCAGACAACAAAAACTATATTATGCTAGACCGAGGGTTTCTCTCTAAACATCTTGGTACCAATACCAATTATTCAACACAAAGATTATGACTATACCAGTCGCCTCTACGTCTCAATGCCCAGAATTCTTCCCTTGATACAACTCAAGGCTATGTCCTCATTCTCAGCAAGTCATGGACGCCGACCCAAGAAGAAGCTTTATCACCGTGAACCTGGCCTCGACAAGGCCATGGACCTCCAAAAGGACCCGCCGCCCTCCTCCGTCTTCATGAGCTCATCTCGGCCCAAAAGACAGGTTCACTACTTGTACGCGACCTTGAAAAGGAGGTCGACTTTGTCCAAAAATGGAACTTTCTCTCACTTATCGAGCGTCACCCTAATATCCTCCGTGTCTCAGGTGGAAGAGCCTCTCGAGAGCCCGTCGCTGTCACTCTTACCGAGAAGGCCAGAAAGATATCGAGTGAGGAGACACAAGCACGAGAGCTAATGGAAACCTATCTTGGTGAGAAATCTAAGGAAGCTACTAATGATTTCAATGGACTGATTAGATCCTTCCAGATAAGATTGAACTCATCCAATCTGACTTGGGCTTACCCAAGAACTTCAAGATCAACTTGATTCCCAGGTACCCTGATTTGTTTTCAATCCGCGATGTGAAGGGGTTGGACCATTTGTTTTTGGAGAGTTGGGATTCTTCACTAGAAGAAAATTTGAATTCTGATGGCTTCCAAATAGAATACAAAGGGGTTCCTGAAGATGGAAATATATTGGACCCTTTTGCTTTCAAGTTGAAGTACCCAGCAGGATTTAGGCCCAACCGGAAGTACGTACCTTGAGGAGGCGGTCAGGTGGCAGAAGATGACATTTCCTTCACCTTATTTGAATGCTAGGCGAGTGGAGCCCGCAACACCACAGGCTCGGAAGCGAGCTGTTGCTGTTCTGCATGAGATTTTGAGCCTGACAATGGAGAGACGACTGACAGATTCCGAGGCTCACCGCGAACAATATTTCTGTGGGAGTGTGCGGAACAGCACCGTGGACTGCAGCAACAGTGCAGTATTTACGGTAGTAAAAGCACTGTACTCTTTGTTTTTTTTATCAAACGACTGAGACTCAAAAACTTTTATCTAATCTTGTACAAGATTACAATCCTAACATAATTGCATTCACCCTACCTGTGTAGACCAACATTCCATCAGGTCCAGCACAGAAGGTCCGTTTCATTGCTGTGTTGCTGAATTATCAGTGCAGCTGGCACTAATGCGTGTCTGTACTATAATGACCAATCGTTTATTGCATTCAGTCTAGGTGTATGTCCCTGCTTTCCTGGTATTCTGCTATCTTTGTACCAGGTGTTTTATAAGTAACAAGGCACAAACAGGTATGCTAAGACAGAACCGACGGTTGAGGTTTCCAGTGGCCTAATCTATTCCATTGCAGATGGTTCTGGTCTTATGGTATGCTTCTGCTGGTTCATATATTTTTCCCTATGGAAGACTTGCTACGCTTTACAGTGTAGTAGCTCAGAATTATGTCCTGTAGCCTGTGCATTTTTAACAGTCACCACACTTTTTTGCTGCAGATTGCCCCATTTCTGTTAAGCGAGACTTGCGCACATGGGATTATTGTCCCCACGTCTTTGTAATCTACACTGGCAATAGTTGAGCAGAGGGAACTCACAGTATGGTCAACTGTAAGCAAAGATGGCCTATCAATTACTGTATCATCTTTATCCAGCAGGAACAGGTATGCAACAAACCAACAAAACCATTTTTTCTTTTAATGTCTTAGTTCAAAATTCAAATACAGCAATCAAAACATTAAAAGTATTAAGTATTATCACCGTGGTTGCATAGGGAATAAGTTGTTATCTGGGATTTAGCAGCCCAGTAGTCAAGATCAGTCGTGTAGCATGTGTTTGATTTTGTCAGATTATTCTGTGGCAAGTCTGTAGCAATAATGTTATTTTTGTATAATAACTGCTTTGTGTCAGAATCGATACACTGTGCAGTTGTCAAGTACAGAGACTTTACAATGGAGTGCTTTGGCAGATTGGGCGAAGGGCTGAATAATGACATCCTCTGAAAGCTTGTAGGTTAAGTGGTAGCTTGCTGCTGAATAATGACCGATGAAAATGGGGAACACTCCTTGCTGTTCATCTGGGACCAGATCCTAAAGAAGGGAAGCTTTATTAATGGTTTTGCCAATTCCTGGAACAGGCTAATAACAGGCACAGGTTTGGATCCCTTTCGCACTTCCCAAACTATCTTGAGTATGTTCTGATATTTCTGCAACGAAGTGGTTGTCCACATAGAATGTCTTGGTGGGAGATGCATTAGGGATGTTATCCATACTTAACCGCAACACTAAACTAAGCTGTCGGTGGAATCCATTGGAATAATCAGATGAACATATGCCAAGTAAAGATCGACCGACAAAACTATCGATGGTGTGGACGCATTGAGGTGAAATGAAGCCAACTGGCTGCTGCTCACTTTGCTGCTCAATTATAACCCGTGAAAGTGAGGAGCGTGTAAGGGAGCAGTGATTGGGACCAGATTCTGCGGACACTAAGAGAGCACCTATAATTCTATAAATGATAGTGGTCATGAGCCTGGTCAGATGCACTAAAAGCTAGATTTGGACGGGTGTTAGTGGCTGCTAGTTTAGGCAGGCCTATCCGGAAGTCATACAAATACAATGGATGGAGACTAGAGGCCCTTTTTTTATCCCCTTTTTTTTTTCCTTTCTGGTAAGCATTTATGCCTCCCTCTGCAGTAGTCTTTCCGAATGATGTTCCACAACTTACATTGTTGGCCTGGTCATCAGTTTGTCGCCCTCTCCAGCTGGGAGGGCTCGGCGTGCACAACTTGGTCGTGCTAGGAAAGGCTATGTGCATCCGCTGGTAATGGTTGCAGCGAACTTAGTTGTCACAGCCATGGGGACGATTGAAAACCCAGACCAGCGGAGAGGAGAACGACATGTTCCATGATTCCATTTTGGTCAGATTAGGGAACGGAGAGAACTCATTGTTCTGGGAGGACCGCTGGCTGAACGACTGCTCAATTCAATGCTTCACACCGTCCATCGTCCAGATGGTAAAACCATCGATTCGGAGGAAAAGAATAGTGGCTCAAGCCCTTGCCAATGATGCTTGGATATTGAACTTACAGGGCCAGCTAGATGTTCAAACTGCCCCTGAACTCTTTCGGCTCTGGAATAGGTTGCAAGGAATTCGTCTAACACAGGGAGAGGTCGATTCTATTAGCTGGCGTTGGGAATCCTCGGGTTGCTACTCTGCTAAGTCGGACTACATGGCTTTCTTCACAGGGTTGCTTAGGTTTCCTTGTGCTGAGGCCATTTGGAAAGCTCGGGCGCCACTAAAATGCAAAATCTTCATTTGGTTAGCAATCCATCGGCGGTGTTGGACAGCCGATTGCCTAAGGCATTGAGGACTGCAAAACCAAGGAGTTTGCGTTTTTTGCAGGCACCATGAGGAGATCATAGACCACCTTCTTCTTGGATACGCTGTAACTGCGGGAGTCTGGGCTCAATTCATAGACAGACCGGCTCACTCTGCCATGTACCTAGCAGCCAGCCCACCCTTCAAGATGATTGGCTGGCCGCTCGGAACTCCACACCAAAGCATCGAAGAAAGGAAACAAATTTGTGCATCATTCTCGTCTCTTGGATAATCTGAAAGGAGTGCAATCAAATGATCTTCAACAACACAGTCCAAACTATCGATCAGCTTCTTCAATTTGCTCTCTCGGAGCACCGTCAATGGTGCATGGTGGCTGCGAATCGACTGGAGGCGCCTGCACGGTAAGAGTAGTCTTTTCTTCCCCTTTTGTCGGTCCTTTTCTCAGTTCTCCGTAACTTGTTTTCAGGTGAACGAGTGTTCGGTTGCCGACCGAGATTCTAGTGAATCGGCGTTCGGCTAGGCTGTATCCCATGAATCTGTTGTGGTTTCAGTTTCAATTCAGTTTTTTTCGTCTTAATGAAATGATGCGCAAAGCTTTTGCACATCCTTGAGAAAAGGAAAAAACTTTCATTGTGAACCTTGCATTGGTGACCCATCTGGATTTCCAATTGATGTGTCTTTCTTGTACAGCAGTCTTTGCTTGCCTATCCCTGTCCTTGAGCAGCATTACCTGTTCCATAAACAACTTTTGTGTGTGGCTGGGGCCTTCCGTTTTAAGTTGGCAACTTGCACAAAATCACAAGAGTTATCACTGCTTTTGAACCGGCTTGCTTGGTTGGTTTTGGTGTCTCTTTCTATGGACCCTGCCTTGACTTTAGGAAGCTACCATTATCTTGTCTTTCACTTTGATTCTCATAGTTACCACTAGATTTAGACCTAAATCTAATATTATTTTCGAATTAGGTAGATTTCCGGTTTATTGTATCTCATTGATCAATGCATCATTAGCCTTTTCATTTCTGATAAATGTCTCTATTGGTTCTTAGCTTTTTACAGCGGGTGTCTTTTACCTTTTCTACTCTTGTGGGTATAGTAGGTTTTCAAACTTTAGAGAAAGTTGGTAATGAGAAGGCTCTGTGAATTGCGTTGTTCAACTTCTCTTTGATGGTTGAATGTCGCAATTAGGGTGGCCAGTGAGTCCAGAGTCCAGACCACCCCTGTTTCTGTCATGATGTCTATCCATTAGGAGGAGAAAGCACCTCATTTGGGTTGTGTAACAATTTCTCTTTTGCTTGCTTGAATGAGCGAATTGACGCTTAGCAAGCAAAGAATCCTGATTTGAACAGCGGAGCCTGCTCGGCCACCACCATCCCTCTTTTCTGGACAAAAAATTGGACTATGTATCAGCATCATGTTGGAGTCTCATTTCTTCCTACTCCTGCATAACCTCTAGTAGCAAGTCATCTTTATAGTTGTCTCATCTGAAGAAAGTAATGTGTGCATTGATATATCCGCCGAGGAGGGTCCATCGTGGCGTAGCAGTGTGTGATTTGGTTGGTTCAGATTTCACAATCTTGGCACGTAATGAGGGCGTCTATCCCTCTGCATCCAACTCCTTGTTCTTGTGGTGTTTGCAAGTCTCCCTGATCTCTCTTTATCTCTGTCATGTTGTCAGGTAAAGACATACCAAAGGGGGAGATTCTTCTAGCCCAATACTCAAGAAACAATTTTATTACATGTCAATCAGAGATCATCTCAAGGGGGAGATGAATCATTCCATCTTTAGCTCGCCACCAAACCCACAAGCCCGGTCAGTCGATTTAGGTAAAGCATTTGAGACAGCTTCTTGCCATGTTATGTAGCTATAGTATAGAATCCCTTTGTGCAAATTTTGCAGGGGGACCCTTGGAGCTGAAGCAGTCGTATGTCCATCTTTATTGGTTGGATTTAGTAGCTCCTTTCTTCAACTCTAGGATATATAAAAAGTAGCCAATTGCACCATCAATGGATTATGGAATGCAATGGAGGCGAGATAAAACCTAAATTTTGATGATGTAACATATACCAGCTATTTGCACAGATCAATCTAGTACGATACAGGGCCAACCTTTGTTAAAGCTAAACGAACAACTCTTGTCGGTCCGGGTACGGTTTGTTGTGGAACAAGATGATGGGCCACCCTAATGCTCTGCGTAAGTATCTAATTGCCATTCGCAAACCTATCTGCGTCTTGCAGCTATGAACAGGGAAGGCGTATGCACGCCTGGCAGTGACTTGTGCAAGCTGCACTGTCGCTTCCGATCTGAATGATCGGAAGTTCGGAACAAGTGTGTGGGGCTGCCGGTTTTGCTCTTGTCTGCTGCTGGTTGATGAAAGCCACCTGCTGCTGCATCTTTCTGCCAACAAAATTTTCTCGGAGGTATTTGCCTTTGTTGCCATGCGTTTGGTCTCTGTATCTTTTGCTTCCTTCGGCATCAATCTACCTCACATTTTCTTTTCTTTTCTTTTCTTTTCTGGTTAAAATATAGGGTACTAACATTGTCCTTATGGTATTTATTTCCATGCTAATTTATTCCTCTCCCTGTGGCAACAATTATGTCGTGAGGTGGTGGTGCACAAACAAGAACAGATGATGATGGCACGGAGACCGATTGTGTTGCTGCATAAATGCAGGGAAAGGGAGGTGTGCATAATTGTGCACAGCATCCACAACCATCTATCCATCTGTGACTGTCTATGCATATCAACTGGATCTGTTTCTTTGTGTGTTGTGATCTGAGTCCGACGCGAACAGTGGCGGCATCATCGATCCTGGCGCACCAACTACCCCATCCGGCCCCCTCTTTCGGCAGCACGACGCAAGCCGTGGTAGAATCAACTTTTGCCTTTCGCGAGGAGCACGGCCGCTAGTTGCACCACACCATCCACCCAATTTTTAGAGGCCAGCATCAAAAGCCCGGCCTCCTCCTCCTCTCCTCTCCCTGAGATGCGATGCGATGCCTTTAGATGAGGTGAGGCGCGACATTTTTTATTTCTTCATGCTAACCGGATGAAACATGCATAGCTTTTATTTATTTATTAATATGGCAAAAATAAATACCTGCGTATTATTTTTGCAGATTTTTTTTTGTTGGCTATTTATTTTCATCATGTTAATAAAAAAACGAGTTATTTTTTTTAAAAAAAAATCGGGGAGTTACACACAACTACTCTAGTACTTGCTACAAAACGTGGAGTGCACTTCTTTTTAATGGTCAGGATCCCCAAACCCCCACCCACACCCACACACACACCTCTAACTGCCTGGAAGAATGCGCACCGTGAGACGCGTGCGTGAGCCAGTCCTCAACGTGGAGTGCAGTTGAGGCTGTTGTTTCAAGCCAAGCCAAGCTTGACCTGTAATGTAGTAATACACATACTAGTATACTATACTAGTAGTATACTAACTAGCAGGAGTAGTCTCGTCGGTTAGGATCTCGATCGCACAGTGCAGCGCTCCCACCACATGACCAGAAAATGGCGATCCGACTTGATTATACCCGGTGACGCAGACACGCGGCAGCTCGTCAATTATGCGCGCGAGGCAGCAGTACAGATGTGCGACCGCCGCACAGTGCCGTTGCGAGTTGCAGTCAGCTCAGAATACGGTACAACCTTAAGCTTTGAACGTATGGTGTGCCCCCAACTTATGGGTGGAACGAGCTGACTCGACCCGGTTTGGCTTGGCTCGTTAAGGAAATGAGCTCAGTTCGTTAAGCTAACGAGTAAAATACCAGACTAGACTCGTTAAAAAACTCGAACGCGACTCGTTAGGCTTGTTATCAATAAAAATTCATGTAGTCCATCTCTGTTAATCAACGATCATGCTACCATCACCATGCACCATCTCTGTTATGCAATTAACCCGCTTATAGCATGCGAAAATGCTTGATTCATTCTGAAGCCTCTAACAGAATGTTTGGTTCATTCTGAAGCCATTAAACATATGTCACTCTGTATTACAGGCAAAGCTATCATTCATTTTGAAGCCACTAATAGGACGGGCGGGCGGTGGTCTGCGGGGGCGGGTGAAACAGGGAAGGAACTGGAAGGCCAAGGCACGAGCCCCGAGCTACCGAGCATTAGGGATGAGGGACTTAGGGAGTTAGGGTTGCGCTGAGCCCAGTGGCCAGTAGACTGGGTTAGGAACTGGCTAGTGGGCTACCTGGTGGTCAACCGAGATGGTCTAGAACTCTGAACGTCTGGTGAGTGAACGAGCTAAACGAGTTAACGGATAACTCGCGAGCCAGCTCGACTCGGCTCGTTAAGAAAACGAGCTAAATTGCCGGCTCGGCTCAGCTCGTTAAGGGACCGAGTTCGAGTCGAGCCCTTAACGAGCCGAGCTGGCTCGTGAGTTTCGAGCTTTTTTCCACCCCTACCCCAACTTGCGCATGCATCATACTTGTGGAAGGAAGGAAGCATCTGATGTTGAGATAGCAGAAGGAAAAGGAGGGAAAATGATGGAAGAAATAAAGATTGCATGGTGGGCAGGATGGGGTGAGTTGGATTACCACCACATTGGGAGGCGAAAGGATGGACGGAGTAGATATCATTTGTGTCAAGAGGGCTCATCCGACTTACAAGTTCAAGGGGGGGTGATCGGGACTAAGAATAAGTATATATAACCTGATGCCAAATTGCCCCTGGATCTGGATGGGGGAGCACGAGCACAGATAATACTTGTGCGATTTTCGGCTCTCTTTTTAGTTTATAATCGAGCCATGTCCGCAGCCACTTTCCAGTCGCGTCAGATCTGACTAAATGGGTCGCTGCTTTGGTTTATAACCTCTCTTTTTTCCCACCTTTTCCAGACACTTTCTAGTCTTATTATACTTTCTTGCGTCCTGCATTAGGGTTAGGGCTTTGTGATGGGGTTTTTCTTATTAGTTGAGCAAAGTGGGGACTGATGCGGTTGGGGATGATGGGAGCAATAATGGAGCATGTTGGGAGGCCCCACGCATAATTTTACCTGCTTTTTTTTTGGTTTCAACCTCTTCTCCTCCCTTTCGCCTCCCTTCTCGTTATCCCAATTCCGTGTCCCATGGCCATGGTAGAGGCTGAGAGCAGAAGCGATTCCATTGGGCATTGGCACGGGTGGAGGCAAGTCTTGCTTGCATCCTTGTGCGGCACTACCGACGTCGATGTTGTCGCGTCACCGTACGGCCTTTGCATCGAAATGCCTAATGGCAATCTTAAAGCTCAGGGTTTCAGATTTTCCAGGTTACTTCAGAGTCACATGGCAATAAGAAAGCAGGAGAGCGGATTAGCTAGTGTGGGGAGCAATGCTGGTTACCATCTCGATCAACCATGAAAAAAGATGGATAGGATAGCAAGTGGTGTTTCTCCATGATCTCTCTCACAAAGCAGCCTCTGCATTTGGCACATAGCTAGCTTGATATATAAAATTATGGGATAATCTTTGGCTTAATTTAGTAGACCCCATGCAATGCATGCTTGGTAGATCCAAAAGGCTAAGCATAGCATATGGACGTGAGAACAAATCTGTCATCTTTGTTGGGTGTTTGTTTTTTTTCCTTGTGTAGTGATGTAGAAGCTATTTGTGAAGTACTAAAGGACCAAGTGGTAGCATGAGCTGTACTATGCGTAGGAACTAGGAACAGAAGATATTTCTTTCTTTCTTTATTTCTTTTGTGGACGAAAAATTCCTCCCCATCAACCTAGCCTTTTATTGTCAAACGATGTTCCATCTCTTTCCTTTCACCCATATTCACCTTTGAGCTAAAAAAAATGCTCCCTTCCAAGTGCATTAGGTTTTAGATGTGACACCTTATTGAAAAAAACCAATGTTACTAACATTAGGTGAATTTGCTTTGTGAAAAAGCCATTCACCTACAAATGCTTTGAAATAATTCATAGGGTTGAATTAATGATGTATCGATGTGTACATTTTCCAAAACCTCTCATGTGTTTCTGTACAAAAAGCTATGCAAAGGAGTTGACGAGCTAGGATATACATAAAACCAAAATAAGCCTGGAATGGGTTCCCGGTTGTGTAAGCATATAATTACATAACTGATGATCCGTTTTCAATATATAATTACATAACTGATGACCCATTTTCATATCTGATAAGACAGGGTGAGAGGTGGAAGCATGGAATTACGTAACTTCTTACCTGTTGCTCATCTCTAGTAAGATAGGCCACCCTTCTCCAAAAACACAAACTAAATAACTACTACATAAAACATGCCTTAAAATTGTGCAAACTTGGGGCTAGCTCGTCTCCCCTTTTTAGTTTTCTATTCTTGAGGCGATCAAGCATAAAACCTTAATTCTACATATGGTCGAATCTACAAGGCCAGTTGTGGTACTGATCGATATGGAATAACAGTATTGGGCGGCCAATCCTTTAGCATTGTGTGCGGTGGCTGGCTCTCCTTTCTGCCTTCCCTGCTTTTTCTTTGTTAGATAAATGGAGGAATCGCCCTTTACTCCTTTAGTTGACTGAAGTGATCAAGTGGACGCACGAGACAATATATATGCTGTACAACATGGGTGATGCCTGGCAGTTAGCCATATCTCAAAAAACTTTTCTGGTTGTGCGATCAAAGGAGCTCACAAACCACAAGCGTCCATGCTAAACAGGACAAATGCACTTGGACTCTGCGGCCTCTCTCTCTCTCTCTCTCTCTCTCTCTCTCTCTTCGCAACTGTGGCAGAGATAGAACCCAGAAGAGCCTTGAAGGTGGGATCGGGATTCGGATCCTCTGTGTTACCATAGCGAAATGGTCATTTTTTTGTTATTATAAATAGTGTTCTGCACTGTACTATAGCAACTGTGCGATAGATATTGTAGCAAACATTATGGTGAAACCGCTATTAATATGGACCTTCGATTTTCAATCGGGTAATGGAGATCGCTTCTAATGTTATGACACTATAGATTCTTTGTATTGGATACTACAATACAGAGGATCACAATCCTTAAAGGTAGCCGAGAAAAAAATATTATAACGATTGATCTGAACCTTTAATTTTCAATCACGATAGGGATCGCTCGTGCGCTACCGGAGAACATCCACATTGAATAATTAAATATGACGAAGATCCTATACGGGTAGCCGAGAAAGGGACAGCATCCACGTACCGTGGTGCAGCATGTCCATTGTGCTGGTGTCAAATCGGCGTTTAATTGTGCCTGCTAATGATATGGATTGATATTTAGTTCAGTCAGAAACATTTCCAGCTCTGCCAAGGAAGCAAGAGAAACCACACATATTTTTGAACACCTATTGCTAATAGTTCTTGAAAAGAAAACGAAAGCCAACCGATTTGACACCAGGTGTGCTAACCACTCTGCCATTTTCTCATAAAAGAAACGAAAATGAAAGTGACGCACCGTGCTTGTATTATTTGTTAACTTATCATGTAAATTATTATGCTCTTAGATGGAGCTCAAACCATTATCTATCTTCTACTATCTTATTAAAGTAGCATAAAAAAAGACACCATATTCGCTCTTAATAGCTAAAAATTCTCACATTAATTGGTGGAAAAGAGAAAGATCTACACCGTCGATCGTGATAGGTCCAATTTATTACGATCTAATTTTTTTAAAAAAGTTCATGTCAAGTAAAATAGACTGAAATTCGGAATTAAAAATAAAATCAGTAATTTGATTTCCATACAAATTCATAAATAAAAAGAAAGATCTACACCGTCGATCGTGATGAGTCCAGATTATTACGGTCTTAATTAAAAGAAAGAGTCCATATCAAGTAAATTAAAACTAAAATTCATAATAAAATAAAATTAGTAATTTAATTTTCATACAAATTCATAAATAAAAGAGTCAATGTCAAGTATAATAAAGATAAAATTTAGAATAAAAATAAAATAAAATAAGCAATTTATTTTCCATACGAATTACTAAGTAAAATCCATAATAATTAGAATTTAAAAACAAAAAAAATGAAATTATATTTGTATATGAAATCTAACAAAAAAATAACTAAAATTCGAAATAAAAATAAAATAAGCAATTGATAACTGTAATTCGATATAAAAATTAAAAAAATTAGCAATTGGATTGGATATGAATTCTAAGAAAAAAAATAATTGAAATTCAGGATAAAAAATAAATAAAATTTGTAGTTTGTTTCCATGCGTATTCAAAAGTAAAATCCTCAAATAACTACAATTATTAATAAATTAAATAAATTTAGAAATTTGATTTGTTTACGAAATCCAATAAAAATAACTAAAATATTGAATAAAAATAAAAGTTATAACGAGGATGGAACGAATGGTGTCGGGAAACACAAAGGAAGCCATCACGTCCGCTCTCAAGGTCACATATTTCTATTGTTGCTTCATATAGAATAAAAATAAAAAATAACTAAATTTTTGATTAAAAAAATACAAATTATAACGAGGATGACACGAATGTTGTTGGATGAGACCACAAAAAAGTGCAATGACATCGATCTGTCCAACAAGAAGACATTGATCTATGGGGAAGCGAAGAGCCGAGGCGGTGACAACAGAGATGAAGGCAATATTGTGATGCTCGCGTGAAACTATTAAAAAGAAAGTCTAGTGTTGAAGGAGCCAATATCTACAATGGCAAGTGGTGAGCATCGACATTGTTGAATAAATTAGCGGTCAAAGAAACTTGATGATGGGGAAGCCTTAGCAGAGAGAAGATGAAGTTTTGTATTGAAGACGAGCTATGGACGTTATGAGACTATCGGGTAGCTATGAGCATGCCATCACTGGTGAGAGGCATATTGTCACCAGCGATGGTAAAAGATTCTCCGTATCGTTAGACAACGACTAAAGCAGAAATACCAATATTAGTGAAGATAGAAGGTTGTTACGATTAGTTAGGAAGCCACAACGTTAAATTGACCAACGACGAAGAAGAGGAGTGACTAACACGAGAGAAGAGATCGTCGAATATGTATAACATTATGGATGTGTATGTAGATGTATGCATTCATACGAATAGAAACGTGGACGTACAGAGGCAGATGAGCAAAAAGTTTGAAGTAGAGATAGCGCGGCGCAGGAAATACTCTCAGGGTCACCGGAGAGAGCGTGACACGTGTTTCCAGTTGGAATCAACGACGATTGTATATGTATACACGTTGATATTGTAATAGTTAGCATTAAGTAATTCTTAAAATAAAGTAGAAAACAACAATACGATAAAGTATTGTATTAGAAGTTATTTATGACCGATTGGGATCGGCGTCGATTACGATGTTTCACCAATTCGGACGGTTTTATGGATGATTCAACTAATGGATAAGATAGATAGGCATCGTGTGTGTGTGTGTTCACATACGAGCAGTGCTCACGCGCGTGCATCCTCTGGTCGATGGCCCCATCGTATTCATCGCTAGCTAGCCGCAGCATCAACGGATACGCTCGAGAAAGGAGCGCTGAATCAGACGCACCCCCAACGAACGGTCCAAGGATGCCCATCCAGATGGGACGAACGAACTCTGCAGAAGTCCAGTTTCCATCCGCGGCCTTGACGTTCACTTGTCAGTCGTACATCGCGGTGTTCTTGGATCGTATCCTCATGCTTTTGGTCCCACCGGCCAGCAGGCTGGCAACAAATAGTAGTAGTAATTACACACACATACTTGCAAAATGGAATCGAAATATCGAACTGAATTGAATCCATGATTCACCAACCGTGTGAATTGAGCGTAAAGTAACTCGATCCTATATCCTTTACAAGCGAGTATATAAGGATACAATGGGTTGGCTATAGTCTCTATTTCGCCATGTAATTAACTCTCTCTCCAGCCGTACGTCGACAGGCATACTTTGGCAAAGAAAAAATTGTTTGGTTCAAGTACCAAACGCGCTTCGTCAAATCTCACAGCAATTATTAGATTTTCTCCGCTACGTGAAAGAAGGAATTGATGGTGGTCCATCTTCCTTATGCGTTGTGAACCGTTACACCTATCTTTCTTTGTGAGATATGAGTCATTAGATCTCGTTCTTTATCGGTTCCTCCCGTGCGTACGATTGGCTACTCATAAGATCCTCTCCACTCTCTCTGCGCCCTAATTGCCAAGTTAGTGCGCAAAAAGTCCGAAAATTTAATCAATCTTTTCAAAATGGGTTGTCGGTGGATCACTTACATTGTAAACTGAACACAACGATGATTGATGAGATATAATTTTTCTGATCTGTAGCAAAAACAAGGATATTGAACAATTTTTTTTACATATTTAACCAAATCCACTATCGGCTGGGGCAGTGGTAGCCGCGGGCCCCACGTGGCCCGCACGTCCCTACTCGGGCCACTGTCAATTATCGGTTCGGTTCGATCGCGAGGGGGTGGGGCTATTCGAGCGGCGCGCGACACGTATGCCGCTCGGTCTGATGCACGACCGATTATTATTCCGTCTCTTTCTCACTCACTCAATCTCTTCGCTCTCTCTTGCTTCCTTTTCACTCTCGAAAGCTATTCTCTTTCTTTATTTCCCAATCGATGTCAGCTGTTTTGTTCTCTTTGCTACTAGTAAAGAGAGCCTGACAGAATGATTGTCTGGTCCAAGTTGTACTTTTATACATGCACAAGTGCCGCCCATTTTCTTGCTGCACCAAAGTTCTTAAATGTATAGAATTGATAATACTTGCTACCTACAACTTTACCAATTCCAATTTCCAACATAAATAGAAGGTTCTTTTTTGTACAATTTTTTTTAATTATTTTCCAATGAGATGTATATACGGTACACTTATATAAGTAATGTCGTGGCTTGTGAGGCCTGGTGATGATGTCCTCCTATTTTGGCGCCGATTTTCCCAACCTAACGGGCTAATTGCATCTATATCTCCCATTTAAAGACATTGCGACTTCAAGGAGAAGCAATATCGATGATATATTAGCTAACTCGTAGAGATTTGCTCATTAAGCTGTTGCACCAAACGTAGAGATCGATCGATTTGCTAATTTTGAGCCGTTGCGCGTTACATCTTCTCTGCTTTAAAATACTACCCTATTTGACATGGTTTCTTAGCCGTGTACAGCTAAGCTAGCCCAAAACGCTTACCGGCACTTTAAGGTCCGTGCGTTGATTATTTGGGATCGGATCATGCATGCATGCATGCATGTAACGCGCCAAATCTTCTTTTTTTTCAACTCTTAATTGCCATCCTAACTCCGATTTTGTGATTCCCGATCTTTTCCGAGTCCGGAGTCCAGATATCCAGAGCGATTAACCTTTTCCTTTCCCATTGACGCAACCTACTTTACTATGCGTGCAAACCAACCCCGCAGAAAACCCAAGTGAACTCCACCTATTTCCATGAAACGCAACGTAACACCGAGAAGAAATCTTGTTTTATACCCACTCCAAAAGGAAACCAAATCCGTGCGCAAATGAAAGGAAATCTCCTGAAAAGGAGACGGATTGTTTTACTCTGTTATTATTTTCAGTTGCTTTCTCATTCTAGGGAGCGAGGCCATAAATATAAGCGCCCTTCCTTTCCAAGGACCTCGTTTGTTGCATGCCCTGCCTCCCTCCCTAGCTACCCCTCCCCTCACCTCGTCGCGCGTCTATCTGACTCCAGGGACCGCATCACCTTGGCTTGCTTGCGTGTATATATTAGACGCGCGTCCGGGCAGCCTGCAAGGCCAGGAGGAAGCAGACGAAGAGCGCGCGCGCACCGTACATATCGCCATGGCCGTGGAAGCGCACCACCTGCACCACCTACTCCCCACAGGAAACCAGCCTGCCCACGCCCACGCGCAGGCGAATCGGGCGGGTGCTGCTGCGATGAGTGACGCGCCGTTCTTGCCGGGGCAGGCGTGTTATGGCAGGGACGTCGCGGGCGGCACGGTGGGGAGCCTTGGCCAGCAGGGGTACCAGTCGTCGTATATGGGACTCGTCACGCCGCCGGCGTCGGCCGGGCTGGGGCAGTACTCGCTGTTCTGCGCGCCGGCCGCGGCGGACGCATCGGAGAGCGGCGTCACGTTCGGCGGTTGCCCGGCGCAGGAGGTGGCGCCCAGGAAGAGGAGGCGCGCCGATCAGCCGCCGGTTCTTGGTGGCGCGGCCGACGTGGCGGCGCACGCACACCAGCAGCTGATGGACGTCGACCGCCTCGTGCTCCACCACGTAAGTGCCATGACGATATGACATGATCGATTTGCCGGGTTCGATCGATGCTTGCGTCGAGGTATCATCAAGAAATTGCTGGGCCTGACGTTGTTGTCCTTGTCGGTGATGCGTGCAGGCGGCGAATATGTGGGCGGAGCTGGCGGAGCAGAGGCGGAGGCACGCGAGGCAGATGGTGGGCGCCGTGGAGGCCGCGGCGGCGAAGCGGCTGAGGGCCAAGGACGAGGAGATCGGCAGGATCGGGAGGCTCAACTGGGCGCTCGAGGAGCGGCTCAAGAGCCTTTACGTGGAGGCGCAGGTGTGGCGCGACATCGCGCAGTCCAACGAGGCCGCGGCCAACGCTCTCCGCGGTGAGCTGCAGCAGGCGCTCAACGCGCAGGCGAGCTGCGGGGGCGGCGGAGCCGGCGACGACGCCGAGTCGGGCTGCTGCGGGGAGAACGACGTAACCAACGGAGCCGGCGTCGGCGAGGAGGTGGTACGGACGATGGTGGAGCGGCGGGGGACGGGCCGCGGAAGGTGCAAGGGGTGCGGCGAGGGCGCGGCCGTGGTGCTGCTGCTGCCGTGCCGGCACCTGTGCGCGTGCGCGCCTTGCGCGGCCGCGGCGCGGGCGTGCCCGGCGTGCGGATGCGCCAAGAATGGCAGCTTCTGCGTCAACTTTTCGTGATGGGTGGAAGGAATAGTATTAGAGTAGGTTTTTTCTGTTTTTTTTTTCTCTCCTCTGTATTTTTTTTGCTGATGGGGATGATAGGGCGATGGTTACTTTAATGATGTGGATATGAGGGGATGAGTTTTTTCCTGTTGAATCTATTGATCAACAAAGAAGAAGAAAAATGTTAATAGCAATTAATCTTGCATATCATTGCTTCAGTTGTTTTCTGAATTCTACTTTTTTTTGCCTGATTTTTTTGGTGTCGATTGATTAGAAGTTCAATTAAACGTACGGGCGTCATTTGTTAGTTTCGATAACTCGAATTTGATCCGCAATCAAACCGCTAAATGCAAATTCGGTGTCGTCACTCGTGAGTTGACCACGGTGGAAAAATATAGTGCTATTTCTTTATGTAAAAAAGGTGCGGAGAAATAGTCGGACAGTCGAAACTCGAAAGTAGTACCTCTCTTTTCCCCCATCTGTTGAGTGCCGCTGCATGCAGCCACGCCTGCAAACTCCGTGCACATGTGGATGTGCATGTGATTTATGCTCTGCTTTCGTTTTAATTTTCTTTGCCTTAAGGTACTGCAAATCGAGTATTGCAGATCCGATCACATACAAGAAGCAATCAAGAAACATCGGTTACATCATATACTATAAATACAATACTTGGTAATACCATTTCGGAGGTCATACCGGTTTGGTTATTAAAACGAGATATTTCGGTATTGGTTCATACCGACTACTGTTCTTGAGTTTCATATGATAATATATATTTATAAATGCATATATGCTTAATTATATGCACGCTAAATTTTACTTGTAATATTATTCTAAATATATAGTAGTATGATCAAGTATAACTGAAGGATCGAAATAGCAACAGAGGGGGGGGTGAATGGTGCCTAAAAATTAATACTCCCCTTTACTGTATTTAAACAAGCCTACAAAGATCTCTGGAGATCAAAAGAAAGTAAATGAAGCAAGATCAAATAACAAAAACAAGCCTCGGCCGTTTTTCCGAAATCGGAAGCTCGGCCAAGAAGGTGCGGAAGTTCCGCTATGTGAGTTCTGCAGTGTATGGCGCGAAGTTCCGCTGCATGATACTTCCATTGTGTAAAATCGGACGCTCCGATTATCCTGACCGAAGAACAGAACGCTCGGGTTTTTGCCCAAAAATCCAAACTACTTTTGATCTGTTGTTCTTCTCTGGTCAAGTTTCACAGGACATCATCCTAAACAACATCTTGACCATATTGAGAAGAAGTTGCTAGCAAAGATTCAATAATCAAAGCAAAATCGGATTTCTTGAAGAAGGGGCAAGAAAGACCAAAACCCACAATACACACGATTCTCAGATTCTTAGCTTATGAAACTTTGAGGATAGATTAGCAATATCAAAACGACTCTAGATATCAAGTTTCATGCTATTTCATAAGATGAGTCAAAAGATACATCAAAACCCTAGCTATTCAAGAGAAGAACAGAGAGAAGGAAGAGGACATAAACAAGTAATCAAAACTCAGAGTTTCATTGATAGAAATCAAACGTTTACAGAGGGAAACACAGATGAATGATTACAAGAGATTTCAGTTCATACTCTCCAACTCAACAAACTCTCAAAAGTCCAAACAACCTCTCCAAAGGTAAACCCTAATTTTATCTCAAAAGTTCTAACCCTAACAACAGGGGTTGAGCTCTATTTATAGCATTTGCTTAATGGGCCTCCAACCCATTAAGCCCGCTACACCCGAACGGAACCACCTCCACTTGTGCCGCTTATGAAATTCCCGCTTCGCCTTGCGCACCTTCTCCGAAGCCTCCCTGACGCCTTCTTTGCCCTTGACACGCAACCACCTCAAGATTCACGCCGCCTTCGACACATCCGACCGCTTCGACCTCAACGCCGCTGCACCTAGTCCGATCACCTCGTGTCTCGCCACGACTTCGCCTCGATGTCCCGCACCAACACAGACAAAAACACATCACATAGCATTGCACAATATCATAGCATCAATATTTGTATAAGACTTAAACTCATACAAAATCAAAATCACAAATTAACCTTCTCTGCACAGTTCTGGACACAAACGGAAGTTCCGCACTTAACCCAGCGGAAGTTCCGATTTCCGGAACGTCCGCACTTGTCAGGATTATCGGAAGTTCCGCGCTTAACATTGCGGAACTTCCGATCTTCGGAACATCCGCCTTTCCAGATTTTCAAAATCGATTATCATATCAGAGGAACACTCAATGTCAGTATTATCGGACACTCCGCTACCCCTTGTGCGGAAGTTCCGATTTCCTTCACCAACTCAAAACCTGTAAATCGGAAGTTCCTATTTCCAACGCCAGAGTTAGATTATCGGAACTTCCGCTCTATACACGATGGTAGTTCCGATTTCCGATTCAAAGACAAAAGCAATTAAAACGAAAAACTCAACTCTCAACCTATTCAACACAATGTCAAATACTCATCACTCAGAGTGGAGGACCTCTCACATGGTCTCTCAATCTCCCCCTTGATGAGTATATTGACAATTTCCGAAAAAGCATAAGATGAGTTTGAGTTTAAAATCAACGAAGGTCTAAACAAGAGTAGTTAAGCTCAAGACCATGTTGACAAAAGAGAAAGATTTGAGATGAGATGAAAGAGCAATTTTCGCACAAAACTCAAGGCTTTTCTCCAGAAGGCTTTTTCTCACAAAAATTCTCCCCCTTTGGCAATAAAATCATCAAGATGTAGAAAAGGGAGGAAAAGACTATATGATGTTCATTTTAAGCATTAGGAGCCAGGTAGATTATCCAAAATGACTATTAGAGAATTACACCAAGCCATTACACAGAAGAATGCTATCAAGATCATGACAATTGATGTAGAGAATAGCTAAGACAGAAAATCCATAATCTGACTAATGATCCAATTCTTTAGCAAGTCAATTAAACCAAGATTGCCGTCTAGCTAAAGGTATCCAAGGATGATACAAGCCATGCCAAATAATCTAAGTTGAACCAAGAAGACTCATATCGAACAGTTTAGAGTGCTACCAGTTGAAGAAAGACTCATTTTATCTAGAACTTGGTCTTTTTAAAGATAAGCAATTATAGCACACCTTTCTTTTTCTGAAAGCTTTTTATGGTTTTATCTCAGTAAAGCAAGCTCTGGACTAGGTGCCATCCACAACTGCCTCCTGAGCTTCAACCATTTTTTGAAAGCTTTTTATAGTTTTATCTCAGTAAAGCAAGCTCTGGACTAGGTGCCATCCACAACTGCCTCCTGAGCTTCAACCATTTTTTTTAGCCATGTGCTAGATCCCAAACCTTATGCGATCACTCTAAGCAACAGACTTAAGAAGGTGATCTTAGGTCATCCAAGGCTCCCCCTGAGTTCATGCCTAGTGCAATGGCAAGCCGTCTCATGAGAAAGATTTGGTGAGATCAGTTTTTTCGCACAAAAGAGATCATTTTGCTTTTGAAGTTTTTAGACCAAATGATTAGAGATAAGTCATGTTTCTTAACAAACTGACATAGCTTACTCAAAAGTTCAAAAGAGATTCAGGACTCAACTCAGCCTACTTGACATGGCGAAAATCATAAAAGGATAGCTTCAACCAGACTAGTCTCAAGAGCTATCATGACAAGATTTTAATTCCAGTTTAGCATTTTTAATCACCTTAGCATGGCAAAGACTACACTACACATAAAAGGTCATGATAGATCTAGCAGTTTAGCATAAATCATGGCAAGATGTAAAATAGTGAAAACAGATCATAAGGAATAATAAACAAGGCTCCATTTGATTATAATGCAATGCAGGATGAAATGCACAAAAATCCAGATTCCCTTCAGAATGAGATGCATCTTTTAATTCAGGTTGAGTTATGACAAAATTAAGCAATGGAAAAACCAAGAAGAACTCCCCCTGAACCAAAGGAACAACAACGAGAATCTGAAAAGAAAAACAGAAAAGGCAGTCCTTTAGAGCATAGAAAAGATATAGAGAGAACTATCGCTCAGACAGGTTCTTATCTACCCCATATGATTCTAGGACTATCAGCTAATCAACTCATACACCAAGGAGCAAACACTGTCCCTGTCTACCCAAGGGTGGCCCGACCCCTGCTAGAACCTATAAGAAGTGAGTAAGCTCTACTTAGAGAAGGAAGAGACAGCTAATAAGCAGCATCCTAGAAGCACAAGACAAGAATTAGCAGTCAAAGCAATTTGGCAAGAAAACCATTCTAATCTATGCTGGAAGGACTTCGACCCAAAATATTAAAAGAAATGCAACCAGAAAGGAGTAATAGTATAAATATAATATAATATAATACAAGAGTAGCACATAGCTCCCCTCACAACAAATCAGTAAGGACAAACCACCCCAAGCTCTCCCAGCAGAAATGAAAACCGAGCCGTCCGAGGCTTAGTGAAGATATCGCCAACCGGTGCTCACTCTCCACAAACGGAGCACAATGTCACCCTTCTCTACATGGTCTCAAGAAAGTGATATCGATATCAATATGCTTGGTCCGAGAATGTTGCACTGGGTTCTTGGCAATGCAAATCGCATACGTGTTATCACAAAAGAGTGGAACACAGTCGATAGATAACCCAAAATCCTGCAGGGTCGAGACCATCCAAAGCACTTGGCTACAAAGAATCGGTGCGACAGAACGTGCTCGGCCTCAGCGGATCTGCGCAACACCGGATTGCTTCCTTGACGACCGGAGACAAGAGAAGTGCCAATGAATTGGCAAATGCGGAAGTGCTCTTCCTATCTATCCTACACCAAATAAATCGCATCGGAGAAGGCTCTAAGAGATAGACAAGAAGAGGAAGAGTACCAGATACCATAGTCAGTGGTAGCTCGCAGGTACCGAAAGATGCGTTTCACCGCCTCACGATGAGATACGCGAGGAGAAACCTGAAACCGAGCACAAAACACACAGAGAAATGTATGTCCGGTCTCGAGGTGTGAGGTACAAGAGAGAGCCAATCATGCTCCTAAACTCCTTTTGGTCAACAGTTCATTGCCTTCATCGGATCAAGAGTCAGCTTTGTAGATGCCATCGGAGTTGATATCGGCTTTCCATCATTCATGTCGAAGCGCTTGTGAGGTCTCGAGTGTATTTGCCTTGATGAAGAAAAGTACCTCCCGAGTCTGCTTGATTTGGAAGCCAAGGAATAAGCTCAACTCGCCCATCATGCTCATCTCAAATTCGAGCTCATAACATCGTAAAACCGAGACACGAGTATGTGAGGAGCCGCTTAAAGATGATGTCGTCCACATAGATCTGGACGAGCAAAAGATCGCGCCAAGACGGCGGATGAACAAGGTCTTGTCAATTTTACCCATCTCAAAACCATGACTCAAATAGATAGGACTTAAGCCTTTCATACCAAGCTCACGAGGAGCTGCTTGAGTCCATACAAAGCTTTGGAAAGTCTGTAGACATGGTTAGGGTATTTGGGGTTCTCGAAACCGTGAGGTCAGTCGACATAGACTTCTTCCTCAATAAGGCCATTGAGGAAGGCACTCTTGACATCCATCTGCAAAGCTTGAAACCCTTAGAAGTGCAAAGGCAAGCAGATTCTAATGGCTTCAAGTCTAGCTACTGGGCAAAGGTCTCTTCAAATCTAGACCTCAACTTGAGAGTACCCCGAGCTACCAAATTTAGCCTTGTTTCAATGACTAACCCATCTTCACTTTGTTTGTTTTGAACACCCATTTGGTCCCAATGATATTGTGACCTTGAGGGGGCTCAACAAGGGACCAGACCTTGTTTCTTTCAAAGTTTTCCAACTCCTCATGCATAGCGTTTGTCCAAGTGTTGGACCGTAAAGGCGACTAGAGGGGGGGGGGGTGAATAGGAGCACGCTCACTTTTTCACAAATTATGAACTTGTCGGTGTATTAGAACCGATCTTACGTAAAGATTATTTGATTCGGGGGGTCTCCTAGAGATGAGATCACGCAGAGTGGATTGACACGGGATGTTTAGACAGGTTCAGGCCTTCTCCGGAGAGAATAATAACCCTAATCCTGTGTGTATGGTATTCTTGATGATCAAGTAAAAGACTAAGACTCTTACAGAGAATAGCACTTGTGTTTCTACTTGACTAGCTCTTGTTCGCTGTCTCTCCTCTCTCCTCTCCCTCTGATTGATGCCCTTATATAGTCGTGAAGAAGTAGCCGTTTTGTCCTGCGGGAGATGCGCCTAATTAATCCAGTAACGGGCGCATGATGGCAGTAATTACCGGCGCCTCGGCCTCTTCACGCCGTCTGGCTATTATCTTCCAGAGATAATGGGGTAATTACACACCATTAATAAGCGGAATAATAGTGCGTGTAGACCGTTCGGATTCCTTAATCAATTAGACCCACTCGCCTGTAGGTTTGATTATAAGGTGGTCGAAGTTTACCTGGTCGTAGAAGAACTTACGACCAGGTAGCAGTCGTAAAAGGACTTACGACCAGGTAACAGTCGTAGAAGAACTTACGACTATGTAGTGGTTGTAGAAGGACTTACGACCATGATATAGTCGTAGCAAGACTTACAACTATGGGGGTGATTGTAGAAGAACTTACAATCACTTGTTGGGCTTCTCCCTTATAGATAAGGGGTACTTCTGGGGACTATGTGACATCATATTTACCCATAATAAGGATTATAGATAAAAGATAAAATGAGGATTATTAGATCCTCGTCAGAACTCAATACAATTTCACTCCAGTAGCTATTAGAAAGCTATGAAGATCAATATACCAGTACAGCGGAAGACTAGTATTGAATCCAATTAAATCCCTAAGCAATATAACAAAATCAACTAAGATTACCAAGACTCACAGCACGGGCGGTCTGACCGTTGTACTCAACCGGTCGGACCGATTGCAGCGGTCGACCGGCGTTGTCTTGGCGGTCGGACCGCTCAAAATCGGTCGGACCGGTGATGACGAGCGTCGGACCGGCGGACTCGAACCGATCTGTAATAAAGAAAATCACCGATGACGAACTTGCAATTAGGTGAAACTTTTGATTCTCAACTCCAATCTTTATGAAACTTTGCACACACCTTCTATATGCTATTGAGGACCTATTCCACTCGAATATTATGATAATTCTTGGAACGATCTTGAGCAATTGTCAATTGATTAACAGAAGGTCTAAAACCAGGCAAGAACGAAAACTTGATCCTAAAGCTTGTTCGTGAGAGATTGATGATCAAGATGATGCTAGATAGATTCACACATATCACAAAGCAAGCTAATTCACGTGAAAGAATCAATCACAAACTCGCGGATCAAAGAAAGCCCTAAAATCACCAAATTGAAAGCAAGAACGAAAGAGACTTATCTCAAGCAAACCTTGCATAGATTGATTTCGTGATTGAAGTCGGGTTACATCCACACCATCATGGATCAAGAGACAATCAAGGATCACGAAATTCACCACAAACCATCAAGAGCCCTAGCCTCCACCTCAACTCCCTAAAGACAATTAGGGTTTTGAAACATAAAAGGCGAGAGTTAGGGTGCACCACCACCTCCTCCTATTTATAGTGGAGGCCTAAAACTCCTAGGGTTTGACTCAATTGGGCTCCGTTAAGGCCCACTAACAAACGGGTCACACACGCACGCCCGCAAAGCGCCGTCTTTAACCTTTTGACCTAAACCGCTTCACCATGCGTCATGGATTTGCCAATAGGTCACCCTTGTCCATCTTGTGTCACGCTTGAGTCGTTGACCTCACCCGCATCGCCAATCGCTCGACCTCAACTCTCCGAGTCTAGTCCCGATCCTCCTCGCCGTTGACCGTCGTTGACCACCAAGCTACCCGCACAACCACGCATAAGAAAACACGAATTCGGGAACAAGTTCTTCACAACTTGACCCATGTTAGTCAAAACATGCATCATGCAAAACATATGACATGAAACCAATGACTTTGACCTAACAAAACAACATCGCCACGGTTGGCGGACGTTCAAGTTATTACGGTCCGACCGCTCAGTGAGCGGTCGGATCGCCCCATGGCGGTCGGACCGCCTCCACATGAGCGGCCGGACCGCCTTAGACTTAGCCAAATTCAAGCTCCCAAATTCAAACCTTCGAAACTTTAAACCAATAGAACTTTTATTGAGACTCCAAAATCATGAGACCAAGTGCATTGGGATCCCTCACTTGCCTACAACACCTATTTTTGGCCCACTCGTTTGAACACTTTTGGTCATCGCCGGTCCGATCGCCCCACATGGCCGGCCCGACCGATTTGGGACCGGCCGGACCGCCGTGCAAGGACCGGTCGGACCGCCTCGAGCGATAAGCCAGAACTTTGTCGAAAACGTGAAACGACAAACCGTAAACGCCATTGCCAATTATCACATCATCCTAAGATCCGGAGCATATCCCCATGAAATCCACAATCTCCCCTTGATGAACACATTGGCAATTATCCGAAAATGTAAGTAAGAGGTTTGAAAACGAGTTTACTCGCGCAAGACAAAGGCACAACTTGGTCCATAAGCAAGAAAAAGCAATGTAAATGACCAAGTGGCATCGTAATAGTATAGGCATGTGAGACAAAGCAAAAGTAAGCATAAAAACTTTAATTTCCAGAAAAGGGTCAAAATTCTCACATAAGGTCCATATGAAAGAACAATTGTTCAATTAACCTATGATCATTGTGAGGATAAAAGAATGCAATTCAAGTTCAGAATATTCAATAAGACAATAAGAATGCAACTCAAGAACTCCCCCTCACTATGAGCATCAAATTTCAAATTTTCGCTCCCTTTGTATAAACTTCTCCCCCAATAAAGAAATAGAGAATAATTAACACATCTTCTCTTCTCATTTAACACAACTTCTCCCCCTTTGACAATGGATTCATCAAGGAATCACGCCTTCCTCTCATCCAGAGATAACAAATAGAGAATAAAAGAAGAAGCAGAAACAAAAGAAGTATAAAGAGGAGTATGCATGAAGTGCAATGGAGTGGCTTCATTTTTATATTTTTCAATTTTTGATTACAAGAAGCTTTGGAGATTACCCAAAAGAACAATCTAGTATCTCTAATATTGCACAAACAAAGATATCAAGCCCGACAAATACTAGCAAGATCATGGAAAGACATATATATCAAAGCTAAGCACAAAGGCTCAAAAGTAAAGCAGTAGATTTGATCAATTTAAGCAACGCTTCAAATTCAGCAAGTTCATCAACAGGGATCCTAAAGTGAAATTGGCCATGTCAAAATGTCAAAGTGAGATCAAAAATCTAACAAAGACCACATTAAGAGTCAATCAAGTCCCGTATTGAATCATTTTGCTCAATCTTTTGTAAACGCCCATTTGTCAACATTTTTCTCATTTGCATTGAATATTGAAGTTGACTAATGATCTAACTTAGTGACAAGATCCCGGACTAGGAGCCATCCACAAACTCATCCTAAGCTTCACTGAAGTTGATTAAAGGTATATCTTAGTAAAGAAGATCCTGGACTAGGAGCCATCCACAAACTCTTCCTAAGCTTCTACCACAAGTTGATTAACGATATATCTTAGTAAAGAAGATCCTGGACTAGGAGCCATCCACAACCTCTTTCTAAGCTTCTACCGGGGCGACAAATCTTGAGGTTCATGTCATTTTTGACAAGCAGTCCCCATGAGATCGTCTGGTTCATCAAACTATCTCCAAGTTCATGTCTTTGACAAGCGGTCTTGTAAGAATAGTTTGGCACAATTTAGGCATAAGACAATCTTGATTTTCATTTTTCACAAGAGCATTTTTAGAATCTCAAGAACACAAAAGCTCAAGTAATAGTCAATTTTAGATGAAAGAGCTAACAAAGCAATTCTGACAGGGCCAATGTCACAAGAGGAGCACTAATTGCGCAACTCGCTAAAACATCCACAAATTGCAATTTCTTAATTTGAGTTGTTTAAAAAATTCTAGCTCATATAGCAAAGACTTAGCTACACATGTAAAAGCATGATAATTCTAGCAAGTCAAAGAACTAGACATGACATTGAGCAACAATTGAAATACAAAAGCTCCAAAGGGTAATAGGCAAAGCTTCATCAATTTTAAAAGATAAGCAGTAAATCTTATATTACAATGCATCTTTTTGGATTTTTCATGCCACTTGTTGTAACCACTTGTTGGACTTTTTATATGAATGCAATATGACACAATGAGATGCAAGTAAAAAGCCTAAAAACCAAAAAAAAAAAAAACTCAAAACGACCACTAAGTTCAGAAAAAGAACAATAAAAGATCAAAAGAACAAGGAAAGAATAGAAAAGATCAAACTCCCCCTCAAACCAACCCATAAGGATAAATTACTCCTAACTCGCTTCTTAAGGAGGAAAATCTGGTTTGATCTAAAGGCTTGGTAAGAATATACGCCAATTGAGCTTGGACTCTCTGAAGTGCATCACAATATCACATTTTTCAACATGATCTTTAAGGAAGTGAAAGCGAATGTCTATGTGTTTAGTCCTAGAATGTTGCAATCGGGTTTTTAGCAATATTAATAGCAGAAGTGTTATCACAGAAAAGAGGAACACTAGCAAAGTTTAACCCATAATCTTTCAAAGTGGATGTCATCCACAAAATCAGCTCTGACAACTAGCGCTGCCTACATACTCCGCTTGGAAGGATTGTGCAATGTAAGACCGCTTCCTAGAAGACCAAGATACAAGAGAAGTGCCTAGGAAGTGACAGTGCGAGGTACTCTTCCTATCTAACCGACACCGCAAAATCGAATCAAAAACCTCTAATGGACAAAGTCAAGAGCGGAATACCAAATGCCATATAAGAGGGTAGAGTGTAAATACCGAATATGCGCTTAACGGCTTGGCGATGGGAAGTTCTCGGAGACGCTGAAATCTTGCACAAAGACATACCGTGAAGTGAATGTCCGGTCTCGAGGCCAAATACATGAAGGAGCCGATCATGTCATGGTACTCGCGTTGATCCACGACTTCTCCTTCCTCATCCGGATCCAAAGCGATCGAAGTTGCCATGAGAGTGGAAATTGGCTTGCAATCACCCATGTTGAAGCGTTTAAGTAGATCTTTAGTGTACTTCGTCGATGGATGAAAGTTCCTTCCTTGCATTGCTTGATTTGAAGTCCCAAAAGTAATTAAGCTCTCCCATCATACTCATCTCAAATTCCTGGACATAGTATCGTAAAAGTCGAAACAAGAGCATTAGAGGAACCACCAAAAATAATATCATCCACGTAAATTTGAGCAAGCAAGAAGTCATTGTTACGTCTAAGAATGAATAGAGTTTTATCCACTTTACCCATCTCAAAGTTATTTTTAAGCAAGAAGGTCTTAAGTCTATCATACCAGGCTCTAGGGGCTTGTTTAAGACCATACAATGCTTTAGATAGCTTGAAGACACGATTTGGATATTTAGGATCCTCAAAACCAGGGGGTTGCTTAACATACACTTCCTCATCTATGAAACCATTTAAAAAGGCACTTTTAACATCCATCGATATAATTTAAAACCTTTTGATGCAAAGAAATGCAAGCGAATGCGAATGGCTTCTAGTCTAGCAACAGAGCAAATGTCTCATCAAAATCTAACCCCTCAACTTGGCTGAAACCCTGAGCTACCAATCTGGCTTTATTCCTAACCACAGAACCATCCTCACCTTGTTTATTCTTAAACACCCAATGGATTCCTATAACATTATGACCACTAGGAGGTTCTACTAGGTTCCAAACTTTGTTTCTTTCAAAATTCTCTAACTCCTCATGCATGGCATTTACCCAGCTAGAATCAGATAAAGCATGTGATATATCGCGGGGTTCAAAAGAAGCAACAAAAGCCGAATGAGAGTAGAGATTTGGATCATTATACCTGGAGCGAGTGACTCGCTCATGTAGATTACCTATTATCTGTTCCGGAGGATGCTGTCTCTGAATGCGAAGTGGAGCGCCCTGGTGAGATGTCGTTTCTTCGACCTCCGCAGGTACTGCTGATGATGATGATGCAGTAGGAGCCTCAACTGAAGGTGAAGTAGACGTAGCGTGTTCTTGTATCAATATGGGCGCCTCGGCAGCAGATGAGGAATGACATTAGCTTCGTCCTCATCTTCCTCCACAAAATGCTCTCTGTCACTGTAAATCATCTCAGCAATTGATCTAGCTCTGTGGCTAGTCTCATCAAAAGTGACATTACAAGTCTCTGAATAATGTTAGTCTCGATATTAAAACCCAAAACCCTCGAATGAGCAGGATAACCCAGAACTACCCCATCAAAAGTTCTTGATTCAAATTTATCTAAGTTGCCTGTCTTAAGGATAAAACATTTTGATCCAAAAACTCGAAAGTGCGAAACAAAGGGTTTTCTACCAAAACGAAGCTCATAAGGAGTCTTGCCTAAAGAAGGTCTCAAAAAGACACGATTGGCAATATGGCAAGCAGTAGCAATAGCTTCGGCCTAAAATCTCCTCGGTGTGCTATACTCATCTAGCATCGTCCTAGCCATTTCGACCAAGGTCCTATTCTTCCTTTCCACCACGCCATTTTGTTGAGGAACGTGTGGAGAGGAGAACTGATGCTCAATACCACGCTCAGCACAAAAAGAAGCAAAAGAAGCATTTTTGAACTCCGTGCCATTATCACTACGAATCGCTCTCAAAGCACCAGGAAGCTCAGAAGCCAAACGAAGAACAAGATCATGAAAATAACCAAAAGCTTCATCTTTTGAAGTAAGAAAGAACACCCAAGTATATCTAGAAAGATCATCAACTATGACAAGAATATACCATTTTCCACCGACTGACCGGACTCTAGCAGGACCAACAGTATCCATATGAAGCAACTGTCCTGGTCCGTCAGTCATAACCATAGTCACAGAAGGGTGTGAGGCGGCAACTTATTTGCCATGCCTACAAGGCGCGCACATCTGATCTTTGACAGCTTTGAGCTTAGGCAAACCTCTCATGAGATCAAGGTTGCTAACTCGCGTCAAATGATCAAAACCAATGTGCCCCAAACGTCGATGCCAAAGCCAGAAATCAGAAGAAGATGTAAGCAAACATTTAAGAGATCCAGTAAGAGATTCTGAAAAATCAGCTCCAAAGATTCTACCAACTCTAGAGATTCCAAACACAAGCTCACCAGTAGAATCAAGCACACGACAAGCATTTTTCTTAAAGACCGTCTCATAGCCATCATCAAGAAGCTGAGAAACAGAAAGGAGGTTATACCTAAGCTTGTCCACAAGAGCGACATCCTTTAGAATGAATTTGTTGTTCACTCTAATTGATCCTGTTCCTTCAATTCGTCCTTGTGTATCATCTCCAAAGGTGATGAAGTCATCACCTGTTGCTCGCGTAAAAGAGGTGAACCATTTTGAGTTCCCGGTCATGTGGCGTGAACATCCGGAGTCAACGAACCACGTGTTCTTCCCTTTCCGCGGTAATCCACGAAAATCAAGGAGCAAAAACGATGTGTCTCAATCGGGATTAGATAAACAAGATTTAGGAATCGATCTTCGAGACACACGTCTGCAAGGAGTATACAAACCAGAAGTACTATCCTTGATTTCATTTAACATTCGGTTATGAGTAATGTTTAAATTAAACTGAGACTTGAACTGTCCATGGGCGGTCTGACCGGTGTTGGGCTGGCGGTCAGACCGGCGACCAAAACGGTCAAACCGGTGACCACTCAAATGATCGGACCGCCATCGATACACATTAGAATTAGGATGTCTAGAAACATAATGATTTGCATGAGAGAAAATCCTAATCCGTGTTTATTCTTTTGGTGTTACCATGTCTCATAGAAGCTCTAGGTTGCATGAATGAAATTCTATCAAAAATTTTCCTATCATTTTTCAACCTACGCCAACAAAATTCAATCAAATGTCCACCTTTCTTGCAATAAGTGCAATGGTACTTGGTACCACTAGAAGAAGCACCATTAGAATTAATACAAGGTTGGGCAAAACCTGCAGATTTAAAAGATGTTTTTGCAGGTTGGGCTTTGAATTCAATTAAACCTTTTTCCAAGACTTGAATGACTTTTGGGTTTGAATTGTCTTGAAAAGAATTGAATCCTAAACCTTGCTTCTTATAAGGAGTCTTAGACTTGTCAAGAATCATGTTTAATTGTTTCTTACCTTTAGAAAATTTCTCTAATGTATCATGAAGGTAAGCATTTTCTTTTCTCAAGTTAACACAAGCATCACAAGTTTTATCCATAGATTTTTCCTTATACAAAGTAATTTCAAGCTTAAGAGTGGAACATGAAGCACAAGTAGTATTTTCAATATTGTCCTTAAGCTTAGCATATTTGACTCTAGCAGCTTCTAGGATATCTTTGATTTCACGTTCTTTTTCTAAACATGAAGTGCAAGGGCTAGAATCAAATACATCAAAAGCAATCAATTTACTAGATTCTAAACATTTTTCACAAGGAGCACTTTTAATTTCATTTAGTTCAGATTTAGCATTCTCAAGTTGTTGTACAGAAATATTATGAGCAGATTGTAACTTGGTAATTTCTGAATGCATAGCATGACAAGATAAATATTCATCAGGTTCAAGAGTCTTAGCAGTTTTAAGCTCTACTTTCAGTTTGCTAATCTTTGACTCTAATTTCTTATTTTTTGTCATAACAAACTCTAGCGCTTCATCTTGACTAAGTAATTGCTCAACTATAGAATCATATTTAGCAGAAAGCTCATCATAAGTAAAAGATACCTCATTATCATCAATGTCGTCCGTGTCAGCCATGAAGCACATGCCAGTGAAGTCTTTGGCCTTCCCTTTCTTTTTGCCTTGAGGATCTCCTCCTCCTTGTCCTCCTCACTCCCGGATCCACATCGCTCAAGGATTGATCCTCAAAAGTGGCAAGGACCCGTGAGCGACCTTCACAAGCTTATTTGCCTCATACCTTGATTTGTTGAAAGGAGGCTTCTTCCAAGTCGCTTTCCTTCCTTATGATTGCTCTTACCTTTCAAATTGGGGCAATTTGTCGGATATGATTGAGCTCACCACATTCATAGCATGTCACCGACCACCTCTCTTTTGTTTCTCACATTATTGTAGGCCCGTGTGAATTTCTTAGCTAGAAGAGCTAACTCTGTTTCAGAATACTTTCAAGCTCCTCTTCATGAATAGCGGATAAACAAGCAAATGAAAATCCGTAAGAAGATTCAAAAGAGTCATCAAAAACCTTTTGAGAGGATCTGCTACCAAAGCTAAATTATCTTTCTTGGGATGATCAACTCTTTTAATTTCATGAGTCTTGAGTTTACTATAAAGCAATTCTAAAGTAAGACTTGAAAGATCAACATTTTCTTCTATAGCAAGAGCTTTCATCTCCCACTCCTTGGTGTTGATTGCGGCCAAGAGATGGGTGGCATTTTCAGATTGAGAATATTCAATATCAACGACTTTCATTTGATTAATTACTTTATTAAAGCGATCGAAAATGTCATCGATGCTCTCTCGGGACGCATCTCGAATTTATTGTACTCACGCTTGTAAACAATTTGGCGCACCTTTTTGATTTGGGACGAACCCTCATGATATGTTTCGAGAGTGTTCCAAATTTCATCTTGCATTGAAAGATTGCAAATTCTATCATATTCTTGTCTACCAAGTGCACCATATAAAAGATTCTTAGCCTTATTGTTGTTAGCCAAAAGAATTGCGTAGCGGTGTAGCAATTTCGGGAATAACGTGGGCTCTAACAACATCCCAAATAGCTTGTCCCTCGCTCTCAAGAAAGACGCGCATGCGATTCTTCCAATAGGCATAGTCGTGCCCATCGAAGATATGTGGTTTAGTAGAAAACTTATCCATCGCCAAAGTTCAGTGACCGGTTAAGATCAAGAGTGAACTAACCAGGCTCTGATACCACTTGTTGGACCGTAAAGGCGACTAAAGGGGGGGGTGAATAGGAGCACGCTCACTTTTTCACAAATTATGAACTCAATACAATTTCACTCCAGTAGCTATTAGAAAGCTATGAAGATCAATATACCAGTACAGTGGAAGACTAGTATTGAATCCAATTAAATCCCTAAGCAATATAACAAAATCAACTAAGATTACCAAGACTCACAGCACGGGCGGTCTGACCGTTGTACTCAACCGGTCGGACCGATTGCCGGGCGGTCTGACCGGCGTTGTGCTGGCGGTCGGACCGCTCCAAAATTGGTCTGACCGGTGATGACGGGTGGTTTGACCGGCGGACTCCAGAACCGATCTGTAATAGTAAAATCAGCCCGATGACGAACTTGCAATTAGGTGAAACTTTTGATTCTCAACTCCAATCTTTATGAAACTTTGCACACACCTTCTATATGCTATTGAGGACCTATTCCACTCGAATATTATGATAATTCTTGGAACGATCTTGAGCAATTGTCAATTGATTAACAGAAGGTCTAAAACCGGGCAAGAACGAAAACTTGATCCTAAAGCTTGTTCGTGAGAGATTGATGATCAAGATGATGCTAGATAGATTCACACATATCACAGCAAGCTAATTCACGTGAAAGAATCAATCACAAACTCGCGGATCAAAGAAAGCCCTAAAATCACCAAATTGAAAGCAAGAACGAAAAGAGACTTATCTCAAGCAAACCTTGCATAGATTGATTTCGTGATTGAAGTGGATTACATCCACACCATCATGGATCGAGAGACAATCAAGGATCACGAAATTCACCACAAACCATCAAGAGCCCTAGCCTCCACCTCAACTCCCTAAAGACAATTAGGGTTTTGAAACATAAAAGGCGAGAGTTAGAGTGCAGCCACCACCTCCTCCTATTTATAGTGGAGGCCTAAAACTCTAGGGTTTGACTCAATTGGGCTCCGTTAAGGCCCACTAACAAACGGGTCACACACGCACGCTTCGCAGCGCCGTCTTTAACCTTTTGACCTAAACCGCTTCACCATGCGTCATGGATTTGCCAATAGGTCACCCTTGTCCATCTTGTGTCACGCTTGAGTCGTTGACCTCACCCGCATCGCCGATCGCTCGACCTCAACTCTCCAAGTCTAGTCCCGATCCTCCTCGCCGTTGACCGTCGTTGACCACCAAGCTACCCGCACAACCACGCACAAGAAAACACGATTCGGGAACAAGTTCTTCACAACTTGACCCATGTTAGTCAAAACATGCATCATGCAAAACATATGACATGAAACCAATGACTTTGACCTAACAAAACAACATCGCCACGGTTGGCGGACGTTCAAGTTATTACCGGTCGACCGCTCGGGAGGCCGGTCGATCGCCATGGCGGTCGGACCGCTCCTCGTGAGCGATCGGACCGCCTTTAGACTTAGCGAAATTCAAGCTCCCAAATTCAAACCTTCGGAAACTTTAAACCAATAGAACTTTTCTTGGAGACTCCAAAAATCATGAGACCAAGTGCATTGGGATCCCCACTTGCCTACAACACCTATTTTTGGCCCACTCGTTTTGAACACTTTTGGTCATCGCCGGTCCGACCGCCCCACATGGCCGGTCCCGACCGATTTGGGACCGGCCGGATCGCCGCAAGGACCGGTCGGACCGCCCACAAGCGATAAGCCAAGAACTTTGTCGAAAACGCGTGAAACGACAAACCGTAAACGCCATTGCCAATTGTCACATCATCCTAAGATCTGGAGCATATCCCCATGAAATCCACACCAAGACTCGTCAGATAGAGCATGACAAACATCTTTAGGCTCAAATGAGGCGACGAAGGCAGAATGGAGACAGAAAAGAGACAAGCCGCTTTTGGAACGTGTGACAAAGCTCAAGAGGTCTCCAATTATCTCTCTCAAGGATGGTCCTTTTGAATGTGTCTTGGAGGTCTAGGGTGAGATGAAGAAGTGGCCTCTACCTCATGAGCAGATGAGATAGGAACAGAGCCACTAGCTTCAGAAGAAGCAGAAGGTAAGGGCTGATCTCCTCGAGGTACTGTGGAAGAAGGCACCTCAAGAGGAGGAGGAAGAACTGGATCAGGTAGACAACCCTCATCTCCGTCTTCCTCTTCGTCCACAAAGATGGACTCGGCATCGCTCTAGAGAACTCGAGATATCGTGCCTAGTCCCCTGGTGGCCTCATCGAAGGTCACTTCACGAGTTTCTATCATTTTACTAGACTCGCAGCCTCCACTCTATAGGCACGAGAAGAAGTCGAGTAACCCGGAAAGATCCCATCACAAGATCGTGACTCGAACTTATCTAGGTTCCTGGACTTGAGAATAAAACACTTGCAACCAAACACACGAAAATGCGAGACCAGCTGGTTTTCGCCATATCTCAACTCATAAGAAGTGCGATGCAAGAGTGCCCAAGAAAAACTCTGTTAGAAACATGACAAGCGGTAGCAATTGCCTCACCAAAACTTCCTAGGTGTAGAGTACTCATCAAGCATTGTCCCGCCATCTCGACCAAGGTGCGGTTCTTCCTCTCCACAACGCCATTTTGTTGGGGGCGTATGGAGACAGAACTGGTGCTCTACACTGCCTCACCACAAAAACTCTCAAAGTAGGAATTCTTGAACTCGGTGCCATTATCGGTCGAATTGCTCGTAATGCACTGGGAGCTCAACAGAAAGCCTACTAAAAGACCACGAAAAGAGTAAACGTCTCATCCTTCGAGGCTAAGAAAAACACCCAAGAGTACCTCGAGAAGTCATCGACCACAACAAGAATATACCACTTTCCTCCTGCTTGATCAGATTTGGACCAACCAATCAGTATCCATATGGAGCGCTTGTCACGTGCATCGATCATTGTCACTTTGGATCGAGAGTGAGAAGCGGCAACCATCTTGCCGCGCGGCATGGAGAGCAAACTAGATCCTTGACCATCTTGAGTTTTGGTAAGCCACGAATGAGATCGTGGCGTGACTCGTGTCAAATGATCAAAGCCTATATGACCTAGTCTCCTATGCGGAAGGTCAAATCACGGGATTCGAAGCAATTAAACACCGAAGAGGATCACCGGAAGATCGGAAAAATCAAGACGAAAGATCCTCCCATATCGAGAAATCCATAAACTAGACTACCCAAGAATCAAGAATTTTGCAATTATTTTTCTTAAAGCTCACCTCGAAACCGTCATCGGTGGTGAGAGACCGAAAGCGATTATCTGCGCAGCTTACTTACTAAGGCAACATCTTTTAAAATAAAAGAATCATTAATGCTCACGTACCTTTAGCGATGACACGCCCAAATGAAGCATCTCGAAGGTGATCGCCTCATCACACGAGCACGGGCTAGGGAAGAAAACCAACGAGAATCTCGGTCATATGGCGAGAACAGTAGGAGTCTACAATCCGGACCTTTCCCTTCCCAAACCGTGACCACGAGTCAAACAGAGAGTAAGTCTCGATCTCGGGTGAATCAACAGAGATTTTGGCACCCAATCTTTGAGTAACACGGCGAATGATGACGTAGTCAAGCAAGACCGACCTCTATCTACCCTACGCTCTCGTCACTCAACAAGTCGGAAGGTGCGTGTGCGGACTGAAGTCATTCTTGAATCCGATCGCTATGGAAGAGCGAGTCGGAATTACGCAACATCTCGATCACGCCGCGTAGACATCTCGAAAGGGAACCCGAGATCTACCCTCAAGCGACGGAGATTACGACCAGAAGGGAGCATGAGGACGAAAATCGAAAACTTCGGAAAAACCAAGTCCTCGATGCTTTGCCTAAAACATGAGTTGTATCAAACCTAGACCTCGTGTTGGTCTTAGGTGCACTCATAGTCCGGGTGACCATGAATGTACCCTAACAGACTCAAAGACGATCTCTACGCGATCTTGGCGCGCTGAAGCAATGATCAACTAAATGTCCATCCTTCGATAGAAGGTGCAATGATACGCCTTACGAGGGGCCAAGTCGTAGGTTGAATCACCTTGTTTGTCGAAATCCTTTGAACAAAACCCACCGACTTAAAATTGACTTTCTCAGTCCTGGGCTTAGTTTTGATCACACCTGGTGCTATGGTTTTGAGCACGACAGGTGGATGCTTCCTCATATCCTCATGGATATCATATCCTAGACCCTGATTAAATCTGCAAATTTTAGATTTGTCTAGAATGAGATTAAGCTTCTTCTTGCCTCCTACAAACCTCTCGAGAGTGTTCATAAGATACTGACACTCCCGAAAGAGAGAGGTGCAAGAAGAGCAGGGGGAAGAAGAAGCAGCAGAAGGTAAGGGAGCAGAAGAAGAACCAACAGCAGAGGAAAGATTGGCTTGTGCATGCACAACCGACTTTGGGGGGACAGTCCTATTGCTAGCAGATTGGTTCACGTTGCTAGGCGTCTCTACCAAACCCTTAGACTACTTCCCAGCACACACAATACAAGCAGATGATTGTGTCTCTAGAAGGTCCTTAGTTAGCTTCACACATTTTTCATCCAAAACAATCAAATCACATTTTAGTTTATTACATTGATTGCATGGTGAGCTAACAAGGTCCTTAGAAGCATACTGAGCTAATTTGTTACTGTGATCAATCATTTCTTGAAACTGCTTGGATACAGATTCTAGTTCAGCAGTTAACTTAGGACAGTTTAAACAAGAAACAATAGGCTCTAGTATCGCAGCTTGAAATTCAGCAATTTTGTGATCTGCCCGTTTTAGGTTCATCTTGAGTTTATTACAATTTTCACAAGTCTCAGGCAGATCGAGCAACATGGTATAAAGACCTCTAAACGAATTGTCTTTAACCTCACATGAGGTGCAAGTAGTAGCCTCAACAGTAGTAGATGAAGGAGGTGCTACTCTACTCATCTCTAATTCAAAGAAGAAGGCTAATGTTCTCTACTTTAATCATGTCAAGTTCAGAGGACACTATCATGCAAGGTCCTTAGTTTTTCCATGTCATCAAGCAAGGCACAGCATGTGTCACAATCATCACGGGAGGGAGCAGATGTAAGTAAAGAAAGCTCCCGTGATAGTCTAGCTACTTCCTTCTCTAACTCAAAGACACTTAGCCTAGACTTAGCATGAAATCTACCTAGCTTAAGAAAAGCATCATTAAGTCGGTCATAAGTGGGACTAACCTCATCTGAGTCGGAGTACTGCTGTTGCCGCTCGCTTCGCCCGAGGGCCATGAAGCACATGCTTAGGAGAAGTTGCCATCGTCCTTGGGATCATGATCGTCCTTCCCATCATCGTTACTCCACCCTCCACCTCGGCGGTGTCCAGTTTATCGAGGCGGTGAGGACGCGATGGAACAGCTTCTTTGCCTTCCCAAAGTTGCGGAACTTCTTCTTGCCTTGGTCAGGTGCTGAGGGCTTCGTGTTGCGGTTCTTGTCGATGTAGTCGTTCTTGCTCGGACCGCCATAGTCACCTTTGCCCTTCCCAAGCTTGGGACGGTTGCTCGGATGTGGTTGGGGCCACCACACTCGAAACAAATCACAGGACCTCCTCTTTTCCCATCCCTCCTCTTGTAAGCATGGGAAAACTTCCGAGCTAGGAGGGCTAGCTGTTCATCCTCAAGCTGCTCTAACTGATCATCAGTTATGTCACGAGAGCAGCCTAGGGAGAACCCACGATCGACTCGAAGAAGGTCCGAAGTGGGATCGGTGACTAAAGCCATCGATTGTGACTTCGACCTTGAGAGACAATGTCAATCTCGTGAGTCTTGAGGCGAGTAAAGCGCATCAAGAGTCGTGGTCGAGAGGTCGTGCTATCTTTGATGGTAGTCACTTTCATCTCCCAAACACGAAGATCAAGTCTGAAAGCATCTGTCGAGCGTTATCCGAGTCGGGGTATGTAAGACCGACCGCTCGGAGGTTGCTCAAAATCTTGTGAAAACGCGAAAAGCACTCGTCAAGAGATTCACCAAAGAAGCATCTCAAATTTCTTTGTATTCACGCTTGAACCGGTCTTGTCGAACCGTCTTAATCGGGTAGTGCCCTCATGGTATGCATCGAGGTCACCCGGATGTCGTAGCGTAAATCAAATGAGAAATGCGATCAACCTCACTTCTGCTCAAACCCTGAATGATAATGTTCCTTGCCTTAGCGTTTGCCTCAACATCGGGCATGTTTCCCACATTGATGTTTTCATCGGTAGGAACAAAGAAATCTAACCTTCACCTTTCTCCGGATGGCATACCCACGAGCACGGATGTAAGTTTCCATTCGCTCTTCGAGAAGGGTAATCCGGACCATCAAAAGCGGAGGCTTGGTGGAATACTTGTCCGTTGCCATGGCTCAACTGACCGGTTAAGATCTATTAAGAAGAGCTAACCTTGCTCTGATACCAATTGAAGGACCGAAATGGCAACAGAGGGGGGGGTGAATGGTGCCTAAAAATTAATACTCCCCTTTACTGTATTTAAACAAGCCTACAAAGATCTCTAGAGATCAAAAGAAAGTAAATGAAGCAAGATCAAATAACAAAACAAGCCTCTGGTCGTTCTTACGAAATCGGAAGCTCCGGCCAAGAAGGTGCGGAAGTTCCGCTATGTAGTTCCATTGTGTATGGCGCTGAAGTTCCGCTTTGATACTTTTTGTCATGTAAAATCGGACGCTCCGATTATCCTGACCGAAGAACAGAACGCTCGGGTTTTTGCCCAAAAATCCAAACTACTTTTGATCTGTTGTTCTTCTCTGGTCAAGTTTCACAGGACATCATCCTAAACAACATCTTGACCATATTGAGAAGAAGTTGCTAGCAAAGATTCAATAATCAAAGCAAAATCGGATTTCTTGAAGAAGGGGCAAGAAAGACCAAAACCACAATACACACGATTCTCAGATTCTTAGCTTATGAAACTTTGAGGATAGATTAGCAATATCAAAACGACTCTAGATATCAAGTTTCATGCTATTTCATAAGACGAGTCAAAAGATACATCAAAACCCTAGCTATTCAAGAGAAGAACAGAGAGAAGGAAGAGGACGTAAACAAGTAATCAAAACTCAGAGTTTCATTGATAGAAATCAAACGTTTACAGAGGGAAACACAGAGGAATGATTACAAGAGATTTCAGTTCATACTCTCCAACTCAACAAACTCTCAAAAGTCCAAACAACCTCTCCAAAGGTAAACCCTAATTTTATCTCAAAAGTTCTAACCCTAACAACAGGGGTTGAGCTCTATTTATAGCCTTTGCTTAATGGGTCTCCAACCCATTAAGCCCGCTACACCCGAACGGAACCACCTCCACTTGTGCCGCTTTGCGAAATTCCCGTTTCGCCCCTTGCGCACCTTCTGGAAGCCTCCCGTACGCCTTGCTGTCCTTGACACGCAACCACCTCAAGATTCATGCCGTCTTCGACACATCCGACCGTTCTGACCTCAACGCTGCCTGCGCCTAGTCCGATCACCTCGTGTCTCGCCACGACTTCGTCTCGATGTCCTGCAGTCAACACAGATAAAAACACATCACATAGCATTGCACAATATCATAGCATCAACATTTGTATAAGACTTAAACTCATACAAAATCAAAATCACAAATTAACCTTCTCTGCACAGTTCTGGACACAAACGGAAGTTCCGCACTTAACCCAGCGGAAGTTCCGATTTCCGGAACGTCCGCACTTGTCAGGATTATCGGAAGTTCCGCGCTTAACATTGCGGAACTTCCGATCTTCGGAACATCCGCCTTTCCAGATTTTCAAAACCGATTATCATATCAGAGGAACACTCAATGTCAGTATTATCGGACACTCCGCTACCCCTTGTGCGGAAGTTCCCATTTCCTTCAGCCGAACTCAAAACCCAGGTAAATCGGAAGTTCCTATTTCCAACGCCGGTAGTTCCGATTATCGGAACTTCCGCTCCATACACAAATGTAGTTCCGATTTCCTGATTCAAGACGTAAAGCGGTCCAAAACGAAAAACTCAACTCTCAACCTATTCAACACAATGTCAAATACTCATCACTCAGAGTGGAGGACCTCTCACATGGTCTCTCAATAACGAGTTCAATTAGTACAATAGACGATATTATCAATTTCACTGGTATAGCCAATATTGTCTGGTATAGTCGATATTGACCGGTATCGAGCCGGTATGACCACTATTTGACCGGTATGGAGGCCGGTACGGAACGCATGATTGCTCTGCACCGGTTTAGGTAGCGAATGGTGCATACCAACTATATCGGCCGGTACCAAAATAGTATTCGATAAGTGTGATAGTACACCATGTTTATAGAGAGTTTCACATGACTGGGTGAAAATACCTGTACGGGGACCACCACTTCATGCGACGGTGGAGTTGTACGTGTACAATTACCATGTTTAAATCTTGGTGTCCACCTTTACATATGCAGGTGTGCGTTTTATTAAAAAAAAAATTATGAGATCGTAGATTTATCTCTGTCATCTGTCTTTCTAGGTATCCTCTGCCATCAAGTAAGTAACAATGGTAAGAGTACCATTATCACTGTGGGCCATTGGATCACAAAGAAGCACTCCGGCACCGTAGCAGATTCCTGTGCTATTGATCCGGTGCGTCCGTTTTTTCATCCAACGGATGATAACAAGCAAATGGCAGGGAACTGTAGCTCTCTACCATTGCAGCTGCAAATTTTCTTTGTCGAGGCAGAGAGGCACAGAGAGCCTGCTTACCTGCCTGTATCTGTGTAAAGACTACATATATTGGCTGGTTCCCTGCTTGCAGCTGCTGGCTGCAGGGAACATATATATATACACAACGCCATCAGGTTCAGATACAGTTGCAATAGCCGGCCTGCACCAGTTGACCTCCAGGTCGGCTGCAACTGCGCAACGCAAGCGTGAAATCTGAATCATCATCCGTAGGCATGCGATTCGTGCCGCTTTTCTGAGTTCTCTGATGTGTTGCGCCATCATGTGAAATCTGAAATCTTCTTGTTAACTTGTACGTGATGTATGATGTGTTGCGTCTGTAGGCTTGTGTCGTGGGGGGAAGCCAATCAACGCGAGCGAGACGCTGGCAAAAAACCGATGACCGGGAGCGGCCGTACGCGTGCCGGCTGCCGACGATCGAGCAAGGTCGTCCGCCGTACAGGCAGCCCGGCAGGTGCGCCGTGCACCGGCCGATCGAGAACCACCGAGAGAGCCCATCCATGCCTGCCTGCCGACCTCCCTGTGCCTGTCATGCGTGACAAACTTTTACGGACATACATGACTCAAAGAGGCGATTTTACACATGAGACCTGTCAGTCATCAGGCATGCATGAGATACCGAGCGACCGAGGAGGGATCAGCCGGAAGTCCGGAGAGAGCACTGACTTAAAGCTGGTACTCTGTGAATGCAGCGCATGAGTCCCAAGGATGTGGAGCTTTGTTGCTTAAGGCACCTTGTTACTTGTCAACCAAATAGTCCCAAGGATTTCATATGGGTATATATATGTACTAGACCTATTTTCTGGTGGCTTCACTCGGAAAATCAATTTTCGTCGTCCTTCTCATTCAGCTCGAGATCGTTGACAACGTGCGTACTACCTGCTTTCTTCTCTCACGTAATCTTCTGAAGTATGTCACGCAAAGAGAAGGCGTGCGTTGATGCTACAACATCAGAAATTCAGAATTGAGTTTGGTGGGCTTTGTAAAAGTAGAAATTCCCATTCTTCAACGGCTATTTGTTCATCGAAAATTGGGCCTAATCTAGCCGAAGCCGAAGCCTAACACAGGGCTTCCAAAACGGCCCACCACTTTACCGTTCCCGCATCGCCTCCTCAATCACAGCACCACCCTCGTCTAGACGTCATCCATCTCCGTACTACTCCGCTCCGCTCTGAAGTTTCCAGCTCCAGGGTTTTGCTAGGGTTCTGCTCCTATCCCCCTCCCCACCGCCACCGCCACCGCAGCCATGGCCGGCGCTGGCGAGGACGATGCGGCGTGGGAGCGCGCCATCACTGCCGCCGTCAAGAACGCCCCCCTCTCCCCCTTCTCCGCCCCCAAAACCCTAACCCTCGACGGCGCCGTCAAGTCCTCCACCGGCCGCCTCCCCTCGCCGGCCCTCTTCGACCGCTTCCCCTCCCTCGAGGAGCTCTCCGTCGCCGGCGCTCGCCTCTCCTCGCTCGCGGGCCTCCCCCGCCTCCCGGCCCTCCGCCGCCTCTCCCTCCCCGACAACCGCCTCTCCGGCGCTGATTCCCTGGCCGCCGTTGCCGAGTCCTGCGGCGGCACCCTCCGCCACCTCGACCTGGGCAACAACCGCTTCGCCGAGGTCGAGGAGCTCGCCCCGCTCGCCCCTCTCCGGGTCCAGGCGCTCGATCTGTACCAGTGCCCCGTCACCAAGGCGAAGGGGTACAGGGAGAAGGTATTCGCGCTGATTCCCAGCTTGAAGTACTTGGATGGCGCAGACGCCGAGGGCAACGAGCGCCTGGAGACCGATGAGGAGGAGGAGGAGGAGGAGGAGGAGGAGGAGGGTGAGGAGGGTGAAGGGGAAGGAGAGGAGGGTGGAGAGGAAGCGGAAGGAGATGAGGAGGATGGGGAGGAAGGGGAAGGGGATGAAGAGGAAGAAGGTGATGATGAGGTGAGAATTTTGTGCTAATTCTTATCTTCTTTTAGAACCAATATTGGTATTTGGTTAGAATGTTTCTCATATGATGCAATGTAACCCTTGCATAGTTAAAAAGTAGCAAAATGATAGATGGGCCATATTAGTATGCTGGTGTACTTGCTAGTGAGGTTGCATGGTTAACTATTGATGATTGAATGCTTAGGATTTCACTTAATCAAAATGTTGTTGTTCATAGTGGTAATGATGGTCATTGGATGATGCATGATGCTGTGTTTGAGTCATAGTGCCTTGTACAATCTGATTGCTTGATGTGAATGGTTAAGCATAATTTGGTTTGTAATCCAGTGATGATGTATTGTTCATTGTGAATTGAGCGATTTGTTTATTTAGTCTTATATCTTAGTATCCAGGCCATTTTACACCTTAGCAATTCTCCGTATTTCCTGAAAATTCAGCACTGTAGTATGCTGCACCTTGAAATGTTTGGCTAAAATGATAACTGGCAGCAAATGAACCAACTATTTCACATAGAAGTAGTGGGTGGCCAAAAGCCAAAAGGATATCTCCATGATTTTGAGATTACGATTTTGGTATGGAGAACTTTTTATGACTTTAAGCTAAGCCAAAATCCACAACATAGATGGTTTGCTTCACTAGGCTGTTTTGTTTGTCAGCGCATTTTAAAAGTTATTTTTCTACAAGCTCTGAGTTTTGTAGCTACTGAACAAGGTAGGATAGGAATAAATGACTCAAATTTTGCATTGATTTTTGTTAGGCAGTCTGTAGTAAAATCCGAGGATTAATCAGACTTGTTTGTATATTAGTTGAGATTACAAAATTTAGTGTAAGGTTATGAAAAGGAGCTGAAATCAATTGCATGTAGCAAAAGTACACATTACTACTGCTGAAAAAATGAACCAACTATTTCACATAGAAGTAGTGGGTGGCCAAAAGCCAAAAGGATATCTCCATGATTTTCGGAGTTACGATTTTGGTATGGAGAACTTTTTATGACTTTAAGCTAAGCCAAAATCCACAACATAGATGGTTTGCTTCGCTAGGCTGTTTTGTTTGTCAGCGCATTTTAAAAGTTATTTTTCTACAAGCTCTGAGTTTTGTAGGAACAAGGTAGGATAGGAATAAATGACTCAAATTTTGCATTGATTTTTGTTAGGCAGTCTGTAGTAAAATCTGAGGATTAATGTTAATGAACCTGTTACATATGTCACTACAGTTCGAGCGGGCGGTGCGCGTCCAGAGCGCAGCGGACGAGGCCCAACTCAGCCCAGATAGAACACCGGCGGCATATAAAAAAATTTTGAAGCACATCTCGGCGGAGATGAAGAAGATAATAAAGAACTTGAGCTGTGGTCATTCGAGGGACGACGTCTTGCGCATCGGGCACGAAGTGGGGGGGCCGTGCTCACCCGCTAGGTCACCACGACCTAGCGAGTCCGGCAGTCGTCGTAGCGTTCCCCGTCGGTCATCTGCGGGCTAGGTCGCCGCACAGGTAAGTCGCTATGTACAAATTTACATTAAGTTTTGTAATTATACCTTACGTTCCGCTAACATCATGCCGCTTCTCTCGCCGTAGGTCCGTCGGGATGAATCACTTCATCGTCCGGACCGGTACCAGACTACCGCCGCTTCTGTTATCTGCAGACCGCACATCCGGAGTCTGAGGTTCTTAGTTTACATCCAGTGTTCATTTGTACTAACATCGTTTCGTCTTGCGACCTTGACCCCTTGGGGTGACGACCGATTCATCGATCGATGACGGCGATCACGGTCTCCCAGCTCCTACCGAGGAGCGAGACACGACTCGAGGCAAGGATAATGGCGGCGGGGTTTTAGCGTCGCAGGCGAACTCCTCGGGTTCGCCCCCGTCGCTCAAGCGCGATGTCCTCCGGGTTCGGTGCCCACGGTATACTCCAGCGAGTTCATCCGCGCAACCGAGTTGCGAGAATCGTACTCCAGTGGTTTTCTAGCCTCGATCGTGGATGAATTCCTCGAAGTGTCCCCTGGTGGCCGACGTCTCATCACGACGACATGTACGCCTACCGGACTCGCCTCGGACTCGATCTCGTCCACCTCCGCCTCAACGGTCTCCGTACCCTCCGAACCGACACGCGCTTCTCGGGCGGTGGGCGTATTCCACGGGTCATGCTCGGCGCAAAACAAGGCGCGCCGACGCGACGCAGCCGCAGCAGGGAGAGAGTAGTGGCTCAGACGAGTGAGCCGTATAGTATCACGTGTTATGCGATTTTCATTGTACTACATGCTTGTTATCGCTATTTCGTATGAGTGTCTTGTTCGTATTAATCAATAAAGGTACAAACTTTTTGTATAATGATTCCACTCCATTAAACCTTCGAGACCTCTCGTGGCCTCCTGAGACACTTTGTCAGAATGCTACACAAAAATTTTCATCTAAGCGAGTGACTGCGATATGAACTTAGCAGAAGAACGAGCGAGCGAGCGACCGCGAAATGAAATCGCGCGGTCGCTCTCTCCAATATATATGCACTGCAATCATCAAAGGGAATCATTTTATATCCACTGCAATCATAAAAGAGAGTCATGAGATAACATTTCATCCAAACTTTCGGTGCAAAGTTAAACCACATGCATGAACCGAAGCATTACAATCAACACTTGGCGACAGAAGTACTGCAAGGGCCACATTACAATCTCCAGCAAATGAGCACGTGTCACAGATATCATAATGACCATATGACCGCATACAAGTATATTAATTGATCGAAAGCACATTCGACACACATTTATTGCTTTGTATAAACACGCATTTATATCAAACAATTCTTAACAAATAAATTAATAAAAAAATTACACAAACAAATATAATATGTGAGAAACCCCCACAAAAAATTTGTAATTTTTTGATGTAATATGCTATATATTTCAATTTTTTTAAATTTATACTCTATTCTAACCTAACCCTAAACTAACCTAATTGGTCGGGCGCGGTGGGCATGAGCAGTATGGCGCATGCCCACCTTGCCCGCCAGCGTGGCGTGTGGCGGGGCGCGGGCGCGCGCGCCGGCGCCACGTCGCTGTATGGCGCCCGCCCGCGCGCGCGGCGTGGCGTGGCGAAGCGGCGCGGCGGCCCGCGCGCGCGCGCCACGCCACGCCGGTCGGCGCGCGGCCTGCGCCGCTGCGCGCGTGGCGTGGCGGGCGGGAAGCGCGGCGGGCGCGCGCGCGGCGCCACGCCACGCTGGCCGGCGCGCGCCGCCGCTTGCGCCGCGCTGGCGTGGCGGCGGCCGCCCGCCGCGCCCGCGGCGGCGTGTCGCCGCGCGCGGCGCGAAGCCGCCTGCCGACTGCGCGCCCGCCATTTTTGCAAATACGTGCGCGCGGTGGTCAAAACTGCTAATACGCTCTGAAAATCGGCCGTTGCACCAAACGTAGAGATCGATCGATTTGCTAATTTTGAGCCGTTGCGCGTTACATCTTCTCTGCTTTAAAATACTACCCTATTTGCCATGGTTTCTTAGCCGTGTACAACTAAGCTAGCCCAAAACGCTTACCGGCACTTTAAGGTCCGTGCGTTGATTATTTGGGATCGGATCATGCATGCATGTAACGCGCCAAATCTTTTTTTTTCAACTCTTAATTGCCATCCTAACTCCGATTTTGTGATTCCCGATCTTTTCCGAGTCCGGAGTCCAGATATCCAGAGCGATTTGTTAAGAAACCGGGCCCAGGACTCCGGAGAGTCCTGGCCCAGTTGAACTCCTCATCCCGTAGTCTATAAATAGAGGGTCACCCCCTTCTCATTGTAACCCTGATTGATCCGAAGCAATAAAGCAGACCCTGAAGTCCCGCATATCTCGTGTTCATTCTCTTCGTTGTGTTCTTGTGTTCTTCATCGTTCTTACGATTCTTGATCATTGTATACGAGGTACCCGTTCGACCGAATCCCGGCGACGGTTACTCAACACGTTATCAGCACGATCGACTCTCCTCGCATCGAAAGGTAACCGTCGAAGAACGACACTCGTAGATTGAATCGTATTTTCTAGATTGCTTTCAATTCTGCAAATTTGCTTTCTAGATTGTTTTTCTACGGTGCAAATCTGTTCTAATCTACCGCGAGCTGACTTGAAGTCGCCGACACAATGTCGATCGGGAGATTGCATGAAAGATCAGATGTTGATTGTACCGTAGATTGAAATTGCCAATTCGTTCTAATCTACCGCGAGTCGACTCGAAGTCGTCAATCGGTAATTGCATGAACGAAAGAATACTATTCTTCTCAAATGAACAGTAACTGAATATGCACCGTGATTATACATGAATAGTATATGAAAAAATGTGTCCATGGCCACCACCCGGCGGCTGCTACCGTAGTAGCCGCACGAGGGCCTGCGGCCAACTGAAGGGAAGCGACACGGAGCACGCCTGCGCCGCTCACGGCTTGAAGCCGCAGCGCGCTCCACCACCCCCACGCTACCGGGCGCCTTGAAGCCGCTGGCGGTCGAACGCGACGCCGCCTAAAGGCGTCGCCAACCCCAAAACAATCACAGAAAAGGGAAAGGGAGAGTGGACATGCCGCCACCGGCCGCCATGGCCCGGCTTGAAGCGGTCGTCTCGCCCTCGGCCGCTCGGCCATGGGACCCGCCTCGCAGCACCGCCGCGACACGCATGGAGCCGGCCAAGAAGAACGACCGCCGCGCCAGTCGGCCGCGCCACCGCTTCGCCGCGGCGGCTCCGCCCGCAAGGCCGACCGCCTCGCAGACCACCACGGAAAAAGCGGAGTGCCGCCGCCGCCATGGCCGCCGGCCGCCTCCTCGCGCCGCCGTGCCGCTCTGGCTCTTCTTTGCCGGCCGCCCATCTCTACCGCCGCCGAAGAGCGCGCGGCCCTTCATGGGAGCCGCCATCGCTCGAGAAGATGCGGCGGCTCCATGAAGGAGCGCCGTCGCCGCTGAGGACTTCGGGGTAGGAAACCCTACCCCGAGTCCCCGCCGGCTTTATATCTGGCAAAACGGTGACGCTTTTTAGTAGCCGTTATAACCGACGGAGAAAAAAACGAAAAAAGGGTCGTTTTGCAAAAAGGCCCTCGGAATTTCTATAAATCGCGCGAAAAATTTCTCAGAACTGAATTTTTCACGTTTTAGCCCCTAGAAATTGCGAGTCGTAGAAAATTCATATTCCATCGAGAAAGGGCCTCTGAATTCAAATTTTGAATCGGTTTATGCATTTGAATTATTTTTTTACCTTGTTATTATTATTTCTATGCAATTTATTTATTGTATTTACTGTTTTGGTTATTTGTGATTATCAATTTTGCTTTTAATCACTGAAAATAGTAGTAAATCATGAAAATGCATAGAAAAATACGAAAACATTATAAGAATTTTTGCAACCATTTTTATGCAAATTACCAGCAGTAATCTTATACACTTTCTGTATGAATATGCAGATGACTGGTATTACGAACCGGGAGTTCGAAGAGCTGGCCTAGCATGGCCATAATTATCTGACTTGGGCATCGGATGTCGAGATTGTACTTGGAGCAAAGAAGTTTCGTGCTGCTATTGGACTTGACACCCTGAAGGACGTCGCTCCAACTGCTGAGGGGAATGATCAAGCACTTCATTTCCTCAGACATCATCTCTGCCTAACACTAAAAAATGAGTACATGGCAGAAAAGAACGCACTAGCCTTATGGACCGCACTCAAGAAGCGGTTTGAGAAGCTAAAGTACACCATCCTTCCTCGTGCAGAGCAGGATTGGAACCGATGCGTTTTCTGACTACAAGGCCGTGGGAGAGTACAATTCTACATTGCACGAATTTGTACAAGTCTTCAACTATGTGGTAAAGTAACCACGCATTTGCGAGAAGATAGAAAAACTCTCTCTACCTTCCACCCCAGCGCGTACAATCCGCACGCAACTATCGGCGGGATGGTTACAAGGAGTATGCCGAATCGATCGATATCATGCAAGTTGCGGAAGCTCAAGATGGCGTTCTCGAAAGAACTACATCTCACGACCACCTAGTAGCAAAGTTGGACTTGAAGTCAACGCAGCGGCTACAAGGTGAAAGCCTCACTCAATAGAAAGAGGCGGGAAGGGTAAGGTCATGGGTCGTAAAACCAAGCGGTGCCCAAGCCAAGAAGGGTGGACAAAAGAAGCGCGACGGAAGCCATATGGTCACAGGACCAAATTTGCTACAAATGTGGCACTTGGGGTCATTGGTCCGTGTTTGCCATGAATCGCAACACGTGATCGATGCATTCAAGGCCAAGAAGAAGGGCAAAGGACAAAGATGAGGCACACCTCGCCATTGCGAGCATAGGGATCCACAATCATGGAATGCACCCATGGATGTGGACATCCCGATGGCGCCCCACCACACCTCCTTTGGACATCACAAAGAAGCGAAATGTAGTTGCCAACGAGGAGCAGATGAATGAAGCGCAGATCCAGGCAGAAGTATCTTCATTCTTCGCTGATTCGATCTAGTGCACGCATTGCACTTAGTTTTATAGTCATTTACAGTTTTTGGTTGCAATAGAATAATAATCTTGCATAATGGTTGTAAGCTCTAGGAGAGCAAAGAAATAAATTCTTATTATGAGTCCTGCATGACTTTTCATCGTATTAATAAAGGCAATTTGTGTTACTTTTGGAGTACTTTATATGTATGGTTGCTTGCTACCCTATATTAATAAATATTTCATATATATCGAGCAGCGTGTGGCGCCTATGGAGGAAGTATGCTTAGCGCATAAATGCACAACGAATACCATATTAAGAGAGACAAAAAATTTTCAGTCAATCAGCAAGAATGCTGGTAGTCTTACAACAATCGTAGGCAGCGATACTTGTGTAATAGGCTCAGGAAGAGCCACAATTATACTCCCGATGGGCACAACATTGGTCATTGAAGAAGCCTTGTTGTACCCAGAATCGACTAGGACTCTCTTAAGCTTTAAAGATATTCGCGCTAACGGTCTCCACGTAGAGACTGAAGAAGAGTATGGTAAGGAATACCTACTCATTACAAAGCGTGAGGAAAATGGAAAAAGGGTATCAGAAAGACTTACTTCATATGAATCTGGGCTATACTACACTCATATTAAGGCATCTGCAGCCTATACTGTCATGGAAACGATTTTTAGAAGCTCTGAACTTTTCTGTCTCTGGCATGATAGATTAGGCCACCCCGGTCTTAGAATGATGAGAAATATAATTACTAATTCTCAGGGACATAATATCAATGTAAAGAATTTTCCGAATCCAGAAGATTTCGTGTGCCCTGCATGTGCCACCGGGAAAATGATTACTAGACCCTCTACTCTGAAAGTAAAGGATGAAATCCCTGCATTCTGGATCGTATCCGGGGAGACATTTATGTCCTATACACCCTGTCGAGGCCATTTAGGTACTTTATGGTGCTCATCGATGCTTCCTCGAAATGGTCGCGACGTGTACTTCATCGTCTCGAGAAACCACGCTTTTGCAAAGTCGATCTCGCAGATAATTAAGATTAAGAATAATTTCCACGATCATCATGTGAAGTCCATCGGGATGGACAACGCCGAGAATTTACTTCAAAGGCTTTTGATGATTATTGTATGGCAATGGGAATTACCGTTGAGCACTCTGTACCACATGTCCACACCCAGAATGGACTAGCAGAAGCATTGATTAAAAGAATTAAATTCATTGCCCGACCGCTCTTGCAGAATTGTAATTTGCCAACTACATGTTGGGGACACGCATGATCCTACACGCATAACTCTCATCAATTTTCGACCATCGACATATAACATCCATTCACCTATGCAACTAGCGCAAGGGTCAACACCAAAATATCCCATCTTGAAGGTTTGGTTGCAAGGTTTATGTACCTATACCACCACCGCAGCGAACTGCAATGGGCCCTCTCCGAAAGTCTGGGATATACATTGGTTATGAGACAACATCCATAATCAAGTATCTGGACCCAATGACTGGAGATTTGCATACAGCCCGCTTCGCTGACAGCATATTCGATGAGGATAGTTTCCCGTCATTAGGGGGAGGAAATCAACCCCTTGATGAAAAATGTCGGAATCGGCGTGGCAAGCCACGGAATCCATGCACATGACCAGCGCCTTTGGTGAAACAAATAGAAGTCCGAAGATAATTGATTTGCAAACATTAGCGAATCAAGCGCTCGACCACTTTAGTGATTTGAAAAGTGTAACCAAGTCGTATGTGCCTGCACGCAATGCGCCGGAGAGGGTTGAAATACCAAAGAAAATTGAAGGTATCCCTAATCCCGTCCGAGGCCTCGGAATAAAGGGCGAGAACTTGGCCCTCGAATCCCAAATGCAGGGGCGCTGGCGAAAAAGGATAAGAAGGACTTGACACAACCGATCACTGAAGTTCCCCATAACCAGAAAGGGAGCCAATTGAGACCTAGCACCGGTATGGAACCTTCAGCAAAAGGCATACCAGATTTGAATATTCCCACGGAGGGAGATATCAGCATGGATGTGTGCGCACACATCGGAGCTGAAAAACTAAAGGGACTTGCCCCTTAATCGAAAGCGTGTAAGCAAGTAGAAACATTAGAAGTATCGCCCCATGAAGAAATAGCTATAAATTATGTGACCACAGGAGAATCTATGAATAGAACAACAGCCAATGTTGACATTTATTTTGCAAAGAAATTGCCACAATCATCGATCTTGATCCAGAGCCTGCATCGCTCGCTGAATGTAAGAAAAGATCAGATTGGAAAGATTGGAAGAAGGCAATAGAAGCGGAATTAATATCTCTGAATAAAAGAGAGGTATTTAGGCCTGTAAGCCGCACGCCTCCCCATGTGCACCCAGTAGGGCATAAGTGGGTATTTGTTCGAAAGAGAAATGAAAATAATGAAGTTGTAAGACATAAAGCAAGGCTTGTTGCACAAGGTTTCACCCAACGACCAGGAGTCGATTATGATGAAACTTATTCCCCGGTCATGGGCGGAACTACCTTTAGATATTTAATCTCAATGGCAGTAAACTTGAATTTGGAAATGAAATTGATGGATGTGGTAATCGCATACCTTTATGGGAACTTAGATTCGACATTTACATGAAGGTACTGGAAGGTATCCCATCCCCAACCAAGACAGAGCAAATAGAAATCATGCGATTAGCAACTCGTAAAGTCACTTGTATGGATTGAAGCAATCGAAGCGAATGTGGTATAATCGCAAGTGACTTTCTCGCAAGAAAGGCTACGAACAATGAGGATTGTCCTGTGTTTTTATACAATGATCCGGGATGGATTCTCAGATAATCTCGGTGTACGTAGATGATCCGAATATCATCGGATCAATGGAAGATATTAAGAAAGCAAGCTCTTACGGAATCGAGTTCGAGATGAAAGACTTGGGTAAAACCAAGTCTCGCCTAGGCTGCAGCTTGAACATACCCACAAGGTATTCTAGTACATCACCAACATACACTCGTAAAGTGTTGGAAAGGTTTGGTTTTGAAAAGACATATCCTTGAAAGTGCCGATGGTCGGGAGATCCTTGTAGCAAGACAAGGACCCGTCTGAACCTAAAGAAGAGGGGAGGAAGTCCGGGACCGAATTCCCATACACGAGTGCAATAGGAGCACTCATGTATCTAGCAAACCTGTACTAGACCGGATATTGCATTTGCAAGAAACCTATTAGCAAGGTGCAGTCACGTAACCTACCAAAAGGCATTGGCAGGGAATAAAAGACGTCTTCTGATACCTCCAAGGAAGCAAAGATCTTGGTCTATTCTACAGAAAGAACCAAGACCTTACCATGATTGGCTACGCAAATCTTTGGGTACTGTCGGACCGCACACGCCTAAATCACAAACAGGCTATGTATTCCTGTGTGGTGGAACTGCAGTTTCATGGAAATCGTCTAAGCAAAGTCTTGTATCTACTTCGACGAACCACTCAGAAATCATAGCACTATACGAAGCCTCACGAGAATGTTCTTGGCTTCGACGGATGATTCACCACATCCAGCAGTCATGTGGATTGGATATCAAGAAACCCTACCATTATCTATGAAGATAATGCAGCTTGTGTCGCCCAAGTACAGATGGGTTATGTGAAGAGTCCCCTTACAAAGCATATCAATTCCAAGTTCTTCTATGCTCATGAAATGCAAAAGATGGACGAAATTAAAGTACTGCATACTAAGTCATGTGAAAATCTTGCAGATTTATTCACTAAGTCACTTCCAGCGTCTAGTTTTGAAAGATGCATACGTGGAATTGGAATGATAAGACTTAGACAAGTGCAGAATTCAGGGGGAGAATCTTCACGAACTCATTATTGAATCTTGAACACGAAGATCGAGTACCCAAAGAATAAATCTCGGAGATTAAATGAAATTGGGTGGATTGTACTCTTTTTCCCTTACGAGTTTTCCTGAAGTTTCTCGGCTAAGGTTTTTGATGAGGCAATTCATGCAACACAGCAGAACGCATGACATGTACTCTTTCTCCAAATTTTTCCCACTGGGTTTTTATGGAGTTTTGACGAGACATGAACATGTTGGATGAGTGTTCAAGGGGGAGTGTTAAGAAACCGGCCCGGACTGGAGAGTCTGGCCCGAGACGAACCTAGGACTCGGAGAGTCCTAGCCCACTGAACTCCTCATCCGTAGTCTATAAATAGAGGTCACCCCTCTCATTGTAACCTGATTGATCCAAAGCAATAAAGCGCACTCGAAGTCCGTGATATCTCGTGTTCATTCTACTGTTGTGTTCTTGTGTTCTTCATCGTTCTTACGATTCTGATCATTGTATACGAGGTACCCATTCGGACTGGAATCCCCAGCGACGGTTACTCAACACGATTAACCTTTTCCTTTCCCATTGACGCAGCCTACTTTACTATGCGTGCAAACCAACCCCGCAGAAAACCCAAGTGAACTCCACCTATTTCCATGAAACGCAACGTAACACCGAGAAGAAATCTTGTTTTATACCCACTCCAAAAGGAAACCAAATCCGTGCGCAAATGAAAGGAAATCTCCTGAAAAGGAGACGCGGATTGTTTTACTCTGTTATTATTTTCAGTTGCTTTCTCACCCTAGGGAGCGAGTCCATAAATATAAGCGCCCTTCCTTTCCAAGGACCTCGTTTGTTGCATGCCCTGCCTCCCTCCCTAGCTACCCCTCCCCTCACCTCACCTCGTTGCGCGTCTATCTGACTCCAGGGACCGCATCACCTTGGCTTGCTTGCGTGTATATATTAGACGCGCGTCCGGGCAGCCTGCAAGGCCAGGAGGAAGCAGACGAAGAGCGCGCGCGCACCGTACATATCGCCATGGCCGTGGAAGCGCACCACCTGCACCACCTACTCCCCACAGGAAACCAGCCTGCCCACGCCCACGCGCAGGCGAATCGGGCGGGTGCTGCTGCGATGAGTGACGCGCCGTTCTTGCCGGGGCAGGCGTGTTATGGCAGGGACGTCGCGGGCGGCACGGTGGGGAGCCTTGGCCAGCAGGGGTACCAGTCGTCGTATATGGGACTCGTCACGCCGCCGGCGTCGGCCGGGCTGGGGCAGTACTCGCTGTTCTGCGCGCCGGCCGCGGCGGACGCATCGGAGAGCGGCGTCACGTTCGGCGGTTGCCCGGCGCAGGAGGTGGCGCCCAGGAAGAGGAGGCGCGCCGATCAGCCGCCGGTTCTTGGTGGCGCGGCCGACGTGGCGGCGCACGCACACCAGCAGCTGATGGACGTCGACCGCCTCGTGCTCCACCACGTAAGTGCCATGACGATATGACATGATCGATTTGCCGGGTTCGATCGATGCTTGCGTCGAGGTATCATCAAGAAATTGCTGGGCCTGACGTTGTTGTCCTTGTCGGTGATGCGTGCAGGCGGCGAATATGTGGGCGGAGCTGGCGGAGCAGAGGCGGAGGCACGCGAGGCAGATGGTGGGCGCCGTGGAGGCCGCGGCGGCGAAGCGGCTGAGGGCCAAGGACGAGGAGATCGGCAGGATCGGGAGGCTCAACTGGGCGCTCGAGGAGCGGCTCAAGAGCCTTTACGTGGAGGCGCAGGTGTGGCGCGACATCGCGCAGTCCAACGAGGCCGCGGCCAACGCTCTCCGCGGTGAGCTGCAGCAGGCGCTCAACGCGCAGGCGAGCTGCGGGGGCGGCGGAGCCGGCGACGACGCCGAGTCGGGCTGCTGCGGGGAGAACGACGTAACCAACGGAGCCGGCGTCGGCGAGGAGGTGGTACGGACGATGGTGAGTTGACCACGGTGGAAAAATATAGTGCTATTTCTTTATGTAAAAAAAGGTGGGGAGAAATAGTCGGACAGTCGAAACTCGAAACTGCCGCTGTTGAGTGCCGCTGCATGCAGCCACGCCTGCAAACTCCGTGCACATGTGGATGTGCATGTGATTTATGCTCTGCTTTCGTTTTAATTTTCTTTGCCTTAAGGTACTGCAAATCGAGTATTGCAGATCAGATCACATACAAGAAGCAATCAAGAAACGATCGGTTACATCATATACTATAAATACAACACTTGGTAATACCATTTCGGAGGTCATACTGGTTTGGTTATTAAAACGAGACATTTCGGTATTGGTTCATACCGACTACTGTTCTTGAGTTTCATATGATAATATATATTTATAAATACATATATGCTTAATTATATGCACGCTAAATTTTACTTGTAATATTATTCTAAATATATAGTAGTATGATCAAGTATAACGAGTTCAATTAGTACAATAGACGATATTATCAATTTCACTGGTATAGCCAATATTGTCTGGTATAGTCGATATTAACCGGTATCGAGCCGGTATGACCACTATTTGACTGGTATGGAGACCGGTATGGAACGCATGATTGCTCTGCACCGGTTTAGGTAGCGAATGGTGCATACCAACTATATCGGCCGGTACCGAAATAGTATTCGATAAGTGTGATAGTACACCATGTTTATAGAGAGTTTCACATGACTGGGTGAAAATACCTGTACGGGGACCACCACTTCATGCGACGGTGGAGTTGTACGTGTACAATTACCATGTTTAAATCTTGGTGTCCACCTTTACATACACGCGTGTGCGTTTTATTAAAAAAAAATTGTGAGATCATAGATTTATCTCTAGCCTCTGTCTTTCTAGGTATCCTCTGCCATCAAGTAAGTAACAATGGTAAGAGTACCATTATCACTGTGGGCCATTGGATCACAAAGAAGCACTCCCGCACCGTAGTAGATTCTGTTGGAATGATCTCGGCCAACTGCCGAGACCGAGTCTCACGGGGCTGTAAGCCCACGCGCCCTGATCGGGGGCGACTCCAACCGCTTTTGGTTTCGGTCCCGGCCACCTAGCGCTATACAAAAAGGAACGAACCCGGCAAACCTCGGGCTCTTGCTCTAGGCTACCAAGGTTCAAACAAATCGATCTTCACGGGCGCTAAAGGTGGACGAAGGCCGACGACATCGAATCATGCCGCCGCAAGACCGACGGCAACAGAACCGCCACTACGACATCACGTTTCCTTAGGCCTAAGCGTCGCCGTCATCTTCTACACCGATCTCGACCGACACTAAGATCAAATGGCATCTTCCTCTTCGGGTATGTCTTATGCTTCCGCACTAATGATTCTTGTTAGGTGTTCAATGTTTGATCTAGGGTTAATGTCATTAGATCATGTTTTAGTTTCGGTATTATGCTAATATTTGGTATCAGAGCCACCCTAGACTCATTCTTGAACCCGATTAGCCTCAGTCGTTGTTAACCCGCCCGGATCTAAGTCTTGTTGGCTCGGGTTAGCACTTAGAAGAAGGGGATCTCAAGTCCTTAGCGAAAAACCCCGAATCAGAAACCCAAATCGGAACCCTAGAACCCTAAAACCTCAAAATCTCAGAAGAATCGAAAGAGGCGGCAAACACTTACAGTTTTTTGGGAGATCTAGAGCCTTCTCTGGTCTCGGGCGCCGCCGTAGCTCCACTCGACGGCTGAGCGCGCGACCTCGGTCGCACGCACACGCCGACGAGGAGAGCTGCGGGCGCCTCTTGATCTTGCCGCCTCGCCTTAAGCCACCGCCTTCGCTCGCTTGCTGCGGCCGTTCCTCGCCCGCGCGCCTCACGCCGTTGCTCGAGCGGAGTTCTCGGAGGGGATGGGAATGGATTAGGGTTAGGGTTTTCGTCCGATCGGCCGGATTTTATGTCATGCGACTTCGCTCCCATCCGTCTGTTCGATCCGACGGATCGTGTTGTTTCCGGCGAAGGATTGGGATGGCGATCTTGGCGTCCATTTTGAGATCCGACGGCCGTCGTTTCGGCTTGTTGGACTGCAGTCGCTAATGGCCGAAGCGGCGAGCCGTGCGCGTGAGTGGCCGGGCGGCGCGGCGCAGCGAGCGAATGTCTTGAAGCTGCGTCACGGATGAACAAAGGCGTTTTCTTTTTTACAAAATGTTTTTTACGATTAAGTTTTTGTTTACCGCTTATTTCTCAACTATATGTGATCTTTGCAATAATGCTTTTCATTTTGTAATGTGGTTTTATGATTAATGTTTTATTATTATTTATTTTTGTACATCGCTTTTAATTAATGATAATTGCTCATGTTTCTAGATAAATTCGGTCTCGATTAAAATTGAACCAACGAGATATTTTAATTAGAGAATTTTATGATTTATTACGGCATTATGTATACACATGATTACATCTTGACCAACGTTGTTTGTAGTCATGTGTCGCCACATTAATTGTTATAGTTCTTTTATTTACGCCCAACGGTGATATAAACTAGAACGTAATTTTTGCATGTTATTAATCGGACCAACGTAGGGTTAATTGCATGCAATACTTTTACGTCATTTCTAATTTTTCCTGTATTTTAATGTTCAAAGAATGAATGCTTCAAATGTTGCCGCTACAATTGACAACATTGAGCAACTTACGAGAACAACTTCCCGCTTGGAAAGAAAGAGTTTGATTGTCCTTGGAGTATTAGACCTTGATTATGCATTAAGGGTGCTCGCTCCGTTTCTCCCACCATTGGTGAGGACGATTCACGATGAGAAAAGAAAATATATGATAATAATCTTTGAAAAATGGGAGCGGTCTAACCGTCTATCACTAATGATTATGAAGACTTCTATCTCGATCGGAATCGGGAGCAATCCCGTTCGAAAATGCTAAGGAGTATCCGCTTCAGAGAGGAGAAATTCAAAGGCTCCACTAAGGTTTATGCCAAGACATTAATCCGAGGCTTCTATCCACTAAGTATGACGGATCCAAGAAGATAAGAGAGCACATCATGATGATGACTGATATGGCTGGAAAACTCAAGGGCATGGACATGGAAATATCTGATGGTTTCCTAGTTCACTTCATTATGACTTCTCTTCCTTCTGAATACACTGCTTTTAAGATAAACTATAATACTCAGAAAGATAAATGGAGCATGAGCGATCTTATCGCCATGTGTGTCGGGAGGAAGAAAGGATTAGGGCGAAAAGAAAGATTTGGTGAATCAAGTTGGCGGTCCTAGCAAAAGGAAGTTCTCAGGGGACTTCAAATCCAAGAAAAGGCTGCACTACTCTCCTAATTCAGATAAATCAGGGCCTAAGGTGCAAACTACACCTAAGCCCAATGTTGCTTCGCTAAAGCACCAAGTGGGAATGCATGTCACTACGCAAGGAGCCGGACATTTCGGAAGGATTGTGTTGGTTTCCTAAAGTGGCTCGCCAAGAAGGGTAATGATTCTATAACGTTTGTTGATGAAACCCTTTATACTAATTTTTCCCTTAAATCTTGGTGGATTGACTCGGGTGCAATCGCACGCTTACCAACTCTTTACAGGATTCCATACCGTGAGAACACTAAGAAAGGGGCGCAAGTCTTAGAGTCGCAGATGGAAAAGAAGCGAAGTGGAATCGGTTGGTTCTGCTTCCTTAGTTTTAGATAGCGGCTTCACACTTCGTCTTAATAATGTAGTTTTGTTCCTTCCATTAGGAGAATTTAATTTCATATCTTTATTGGACGATGATGGATTCAAATGTAATTTTGGTAACAATAAGTGTGTTATCACATTTAATTCAAATAATGTTGGTCTTCTTTGTTAGACAAGACAAGCTTTATATGCTTTCCTTAATGAATCACCGATATCTTTGAATGTGTGTGATACTATGCTTAAAAAGAATAATGAGACTTCTTGAAATCGTGATGCTAATGCATCGTTTAGGCCACATTTGAAGGGAGAATGGAGCGTCTCATTAAGGAAGAGATTCTCCAACCATTAGATTTCTCGACTCGGACCACTGCATTGATTGCATTAAAGGAAAATACGTAAAGAAAATAAAGAAGGAGCAACTCGCACTCGGGACTATTAGAGTTAATTCACACGATATTTGTGGTCCTTTTCTGTGACATCGATGGATGGTTTTGATTCTTTCATTACATTCACTGATGATTTCTCCGTTATGGTTATATTTTTCCCATTAAGGACCGATCTGAATCACTTGATAAATTTAAGATATTTAAGGCTGAAGTTGAAAATCAGCACAACCTAAGAATTAAAGTGGTAAGATCGGACCGTGGGGGAGAATATTATGGGAGACATGCCCCTTATGGCCAAATTCCTGGCCCTTTCGCTAAGTTCCTTCAGGAAAATGGCATTGTTGCCCAATATTCTACACCAGGTGAACCTCAGCAAAATAGGGTAGCTGAGAGACGCAACCGTACACTTATAGATATGGTACAGAGCATGCTTAGCTACTCTAATTTATCAACTGGTTTATGGATGGAGGCACTAAAGACAGCAGCACATATTCTTAATAGGGTTCCCAGTAAATCAGTCCCTAAAACACCTTATGAATTATGGACTGGGAGAAAATCGAGTTTGAAATATTTAAGAGTATGGGGTTGTTGTGCTGAAGCTAAGATATTTAATCCACATATTGGAAAATTAGATCCTAAGACAGTAAGTTGCCATTTCATAGGGTACCCTGAAAGATCTAAAGGGTATCGGTTTTATTGTCCCGATAGAACAACTAAGTTTGTAGAAACAAGGCATGCTGTGTTCTTAGAAAATAATGAGGACCTGGAGCCTAGGAAAATAGATCTTGAAGAGAAGCGGGTTTACGTTCCTTCACCGCTTATCCCGTAGATTTTATTCTGCACTTGGTGGTTGCACCTCGATGCCAAATCGTTGATGCACCCACCGTTGGGGTCTCTGAAATTCCTAATGTCATACCTAATGATGAGCCTCAGCAGTCTCCTGCGCCTCAGCAGCCTCTTGCAATAGTTGCTGAACCTATTAGAAGATCACAGCGGGAGAGAAGATCTGCCATCCCAAATGATTATGTTGTTTACATGAATGAGGATATTAATGATATAGGGAAGGTAGATGATCCCACCTCTTATAAGGAGGCAATGATGAGTGAACATTGTCCTAAATGGCTTGATGCCATGAAGGATGAACTAAAGTCTATGAGCACTAATGATGTATGGGACTTAGTAGAAATTCCTGATGGAGTCAAAACAGTGGGCTGTAAATGGGTCTACAAAACCAAGCATGACTCTAAAGGAAATATCGAAAGGTTCAAAGCAAGGCTCGTAGCAAAAGGCTTCTCACAAAGAGAGGGGATTGATTATAATGACACTTTTTCTCCTGTCTCAACTAAGGATTCGTTCAGAATCGTTATGGCACTTGTAGCTCATTATGATTTAGAGCTACATCAGATGGATGTTAAGACGGCATTCCTTAATGGCGATTTGCAAGAAAATGTTTACATGACTCAACCGGAAGGTTTTGTCGTGGAAGGCAAGGAGCATATGGGATGTCGACTTAAGAAATCTATTTATGGCTTAAAACAAGCATCGAGGCAGTGGTACCTCAAATTTGATAAAGTTATAAGAAATTTTGGATTTAAGGAAAATGAAGTTGATAACTGCATATATGTTAAGTTCAAGGGGAGTAAATTCACCATCTTAGTGCTTTATGTGGATGATATCTTATTGGCTAGCAGCGATAAGGATATGCTGTTTGAGACCAAGAGATTTCTCTCATCCAATTTTGATATGAAGGATCTCGGTGATGCCTCTTACGTTCTTGGCATTGAAATTCACCGGGACAGGTCCAAAGGAGTATTAAGTTTATCTCAAAAGGCATACATTGACAGAGTACTAAAGAGATACAATATGCATAAATGCTCTGGCTCACCTGCTCCTATCGTTAAGGGCGATAAGTTTGGGACATTTCAATGTCCAAGGAACCAATATGAAACTGATCAGATGAAGACAGTTCCTTACGCTTCAGCTGTCGGAAGCATTATGTATGCTCAAGTAAGCACACGCCCTGACTTAGCTTTTGTAACCGGAATGCTTGGCAGATATCAGTCAAATCCAGGACCGGACCACTGGAAAGCCGTTAAGAAAGTCTTGCGTTATATGCAAGCTACTAAGCATCTCATGCTCACATATAAGCATACTGATAACCTTGAAGTTGTTGGTTATTCAGATTCAGATTTTGCGGGATGTGTTGATACTAAGAAATCCACGTCAGGTTATATCTTCACACTCGCTGGAGGAGCTATCTCGTGGAAAAGCTCCAAACAAACCCTTACGACATCTTCAACGATGCAAGCTGAGTTTGTGGCATGTTATGAGGCTACTGGGCAGGCTGTATGGCTTAAGAATTTTATTCCGGGCCTTAGAGTGGTTGACAGCATTTCTAAGCCACTCACCCTATACTGCGATAACGAACCCGCAATCTTTTATGCGAGTAACAACAAGTCAAGTGGTCTTTGCCAAACACATTGACATTAAGTATCATGTTGTGAAAGATAGAATCCAGGATCAAACCATTAGCATCAAGCATATTAGTACTAAGTCAATGCTTGCGGATCCACTTACCAAAGGCTTACCACCCAATATATTTCGTGATCATGTTGCCGGCATGGGTTTATTGGAAAGCCTCTGATTCTGGATAAAGGACCTTAAAGCAAACCAACTCCCATTAAGTATTATGAATATCCATTTTAAAATGTGATAGTATACTATAGGTACTGAGGTTGTATGGCACTTCATTGATCATGCGACACATTACCTTGGTACACTATTTCATTTGAGGATGGACTTATGTTGTTAGCCTTACGATCAAAGGGGAGAATGTTGGAATGATCTCGGCCAACTGCCGAGACCGAGTCTCACGGGGCTGTAAGCCCACGCGCCCTGATCGGGGGCGACTCCAACCGCTTTTGGTTTCGGTCCCGGCCACCTAGCGCTATACAAAAAGGAACGAACCCGGCAAACCTCGGGCGCTTGCTCTAGGCTACCAAGATTCAAACAAATCGATCTTCACGGGCGCTAAAGGTGGACGAAGGCCGACGGCCACTAAACCGCCGCCGCCGCAAGACCGACGGCAACAGAACCGCCACTACGACATCACGTTTCCTTAGGCCTAAGCTTCGCCGTCATCTTCTACACCGATCTCGACCGACACTAAGATCAAATGGCATCTTCCTCTTCGGGTATGTCTTATGCTTCCGCACTAATGATTCTTGTTAGGTGTTCAATGTTTGATCTAGAGTTAATGTCATTAGATCATGTTTTAGTTTCGGTATTATGCTAATAGATTCCTGTGCTGTTGATCCGGTGCGTCCGTTTTTTCATCCAACGGATGATAACGAGCAAATGGCAGGGAACTGTAGCTCTCTACCATTGCAGCTGCAAATTTGCTTTGTCGTACGCGTGCCGGCTGCCGACGATCGAGCAAGGTCGTCCGTCGTACAGGCAGCCCGGCCGGTATGCCGTGCACCGGCCGATCGAGAACCGCCGAGAGAGCCCATCCATGCCTGCCTGCCGACCTCCCTGTGCCTGTCATGCGTGACAACTCTTACGGACATGACTCAAAGAGGCGATTTTACACATGAGACCTGTCAGTCATCAGGCATGCATGAGATACCGAGCGACCGAGGAGGGATCGGCCGGAGGTCCGGAGAGAGCACTGACTTAAAGCTGGTACTCTGTGAATGCAGCGCATGAGAGCTATCTAGCTACCTGTAGTGGTGCTGTCGTCCTATGTCGGCATGCACAACCTAGCCCTCGATCGAGCGATCCCTTCATCACCTGACCTCGAAAGATTTTGATCTGATTCCTCCACCGCTCTATCTAATCTTAAGCTAGTACGTACCATCTCCGAGATATACGGTGGCGACGGATTCGGGAGCCGGGTGACCCATGGGTACTGTGGCATCTGCTGCTCCACTCAGTGGCGCGGAGCTTAATTGGGCTCGAAGTCATGGGGACAGTAGTGATACTCCCCACATTGCAAGATGTGGAGCTTTGTTGCTTAAGGTACCTTGTTACTTGTCGACCAAATAGTCCCAAGGATTTCATATGGGTATATATATGTACTAGACCTATTTTCTGGTGGCTTCACTCGGAAAATAGCAATGTGCCTTTTGCAGTTAATTGTGCGATGCTACAACATCAGAAATTTAGAATTGAGTTTGGTGGGCTTTGTAAAAGGAGAAATTCCCACTCTTCAACGGCTATTTGTTCATCGAAATTTGGGCCTACTCTAGCCGAAGCCGAAGCCGAACACAGGGCTTCCAAAACGGCCCACCACTTTACCGTTCCCGCATCGCCTTCTCAATCACAGCACCACCCTCGTCTAGACGTCATCCATCTCCGCTCCGCTCTGAAGTTTCCAGCTCCAGGGTTTTGCTAGGGTTCTGCTCCTATCCCCCCTCCCCCTCCCCACCGCCACCGCCACCGCAGCCATGGCCGGCGCTGGCGAGGACGATGCGGCGTGGGAGCGCGCCATCACCGCCGCCGTCAAGAACGCCCCCCTCTCCCCCTTCTCCGCCCCCAAAACCCTAACCCTCGACGGCGCCGTCAAGTCCTCCACCGGCCGCCTCCCCTCGCCGGCCCTCTTCGACCGCTTCCCCTCCCTCGAGGAGCTCTCCGTCGCCGGCGCTCGCCTCTCCTCGCTCGCGGGCCTCCCCCGCCTCCCGGCCCTCCGCCGCCTCTCCCTCCCCGACAACCGCCTCTCCGGCGCCGATTCCCTGGCCGCCGTTGCCGAGTCCTGCGGCGGCACCCTCCGCCACCTCGACCTGGGCAACAACCGCTTCGCCGAGGTCGAGGAGCTCGCCCCGCTCGCCCCTCTCCGGGTCCAGGCGCTCGATCTGTACCAGTGCCCCGTCACCAAGGCGAAGGGGTACAGGGAGAAGGTATTCGCGCTGATTCCCAGCTTGAAGTACTTGGATGGCGCAGACGCCGAGGGCAACGAGCGCCTGGAGACCGATGAGGAGGAGGAGGGAGGTGAGGAGGAAGGAGAGGAGGGTGGAGAGGAAGCGGAAGGAGATGAGGAGGATGGGGAGGAAGGGGAAGGGGATGAAGAGGAAGAAGGTGATGATGAGGTGAGAATTTTGTGCTAATTCTTATCTTCTTTTAGAACCAATATTGGTATTTGGTTAGAATGTTTCTCATATGATGCAATGTAACCCTTGCATAGTTAAAAAGTAGCAAAATGATAGATGGGCCATATTAGTATGCTGGTGTACTTGCTAGTGAGGTTGCATGGTTAACTATTGATGATTGAATGCTTAGGATTTCACTTAATCAAAATGTTGTTGTTCATAGTGGTAATGATGGTCATTGGATGATGCATGATGCTGTGTTTGAGTCATAGTGCCTTGTACAATCTGATTGCTTGATGTGAATGGTTAAGCATAATTTGGTTTGTAATCCAGTGATGATGTATTGTTCATTGTGAATTGAGCGATTTGTTTATTTAGTCTTATATCTTAGTATCCAGGCCATTTTACACCTTAGCAATTCTCCGTATTTCCTGAAAATTCAGCACTGTAGTATGCTGCACCTTGAAATGTTTGGCTAAAATGATAACTGGCAACAAATGAACCAACTATTTCACATAGAAGTAGTGGGTGGCCAAAAGCCAAAAGGATATCTCCATGATTTTCGGAGTTACGATTTTGGTATGGAGAACTTTTTATGACTTTAAGCTAAGCCAAAATCCACAACATAGATGGTTTGCTTCACTAGGCTGTTTTGTTTGTCAGCGCATTTTAAAAGTTATTTTTCTACAAGCTCTGAGTTTTGTAGCTACTGAACAAGGTAGGATAGGAATAAATGACTCAAATTTTGCATTGATTTTTGTTAGGCAGTCTGTAGTAAAATCCGAGGATTAATCAGACTTGTTTGTATATTAGTTGAGATTACAAAATTTAGTGTAAGGTTATGAAAAGGAGCTGAAATCAATTGCATGTAGCAAAAGTACACATTACTACTGCTGAAAAAATGAACCAACTATTTCACATAGAAGTAGTGGGTGGCCAAAAGCCAAAAGGATATCTCCATGATTTTCGGAGTTACTATTTTGGTATGGAGAACTTTTTATGACTTTAAGCTAAGCCAAAATCCACAACATAGATGGTTTGCTTCACTAGGCTGTTTTGTTTGTCAGCGCATTTTAAAAGTTATTTTTCTACAAGCTCTGAGTTTTGTAGCTACTGAACAAGGTAGGATAGGAATAAATGACTCAAATTTTGCATTGATTTTTGTTAGGCAGTCTGTAGTAAAATCCGAGGATTAATCAGACTTGTTTGTATATTAGTTGAGAGCACAAAATTTAGTGTAAGGTTATGAAAAGGAGCTGAAATCAATTGCATGTAGCAAAAGTACACATTACTACTGCTGAAAAAATTAGTTATTTAGATTATTGCTGGAATTTGTAGCATAAGTGCTTGACAAGCATTGGCGCGTAGCCATCAATTATGTGAAACTCCTTCCTAGTTGGCCATCTATACGGAGGATTTGCCTTCTCATCTCGGTATTTTTTGGTTAATATTTTGGTGCTTTCATACCACTTTACAGTTGCATCGAGTATTGTCAAGTTTCTGCATGTTTGTTTAATATTATGCTTCTCCAATGTTACACATTGCTCTTTTCATGACCCATCGCTTTTTTGTTTGTCTTATAAATGCTCCCGCACTACATATGTTGAGATTACAGTATCAAGACCTATTCTTTAGCCACTTTTACCTTTTATTAGTACCTTGATTTATCCATTTTGGGAGCTGCCAGCAACAGCATCATGCTTATTTGTTTTTCCACGAAGATGGTAGCGTTGATGGGGCTCAGTTTACATGGTTGTAGCTTGCTCTTGTTGTTCCCTTGCAAAACTTGTAATGGCTTCACACATGGCCAAATGGTATATATTAATAGAGAACCATTTCTACCTAGTTGTTCATTGGCCTTCCCTGCATCCTCATCGAGTGGCCCAGTACTCGTTCATTGGGTAATGTATTTTACAATTGAAAATTGATTTTCTGTCAAATAATTTGGACAACCTAATGGTGTAATACACATTACATTTTGCCTACTATTTTACACTTCTTTCAGCTAATTTCAAGTGTACCTTTTTCAGGCTGAAGATGAAGACGGTGAAGCTGAGGAGAATGAACCCGATGCTGATGTGGAGGACGAAAGCAAAGTGACTAGCGGAAGCAAAGAATCTGGATCTGCCCTGCCAAACAAGAGGAAAAGGGATAATGACGATGACACTAACAGGGACGACTAATATGATCGGGCAGTGGTTTTGCTTTATCTTTGGAAGCTTTCCTTGCAATGGTCTTCAGAGGCTTCTTTCAAGACGGTGCAGAAGACTTTGTTGTTCGTTAATTAGATGGCAATTGCTAGAGGATTTTCTGGAAGTTCTCTAATTTTAATTCAATACTTGGACATCCTCCCTTATTGTACTCTTGCATTCTGTGTCTTTCCGATGCTACTGATCGAGAGACTGGTTCAGAACATGCTGGTTCTGGTTCTGCGGGTGTTGAGCTACACCCTGGTTGTAATATAAAGATGTTTCGTTTATCGTCTTGCCTACATGAGTTTAAATTTGCTGGTGGGTATCATAATTTAAACATGTTCTGGTTGCACTTTATCTCTTTAGTCTACATGGGAGTCAGTGTGGTGAGCTCGATTCACATCTTTCACCATCGAAAATGCTAATTTATGTGTTTTTGACAATATGGTTAGTGCCTTTATGCTATCCGGCTGGAGAACAAGTAGTCGATATCTGTAGTACAGTAACACACAGCAGATCAAAATATGGAACGAGTCAGACACACAGAAAGATCAGCAGATCGAAATATGGAACGAGTCAGATACATAGAAAATTGCTGCTTCAACTTCGCCATCAGGCGTTGTTGGGGAGGTGATGCTGATATTCCCTCCTTACTAGGGGACGGCACAGGGCTATTCCCCGGCAGGGAGTAGTGAAATATTTCTGTCCTTGCGAGAAGTAAAATCTCTGTTCCGGTCCCTATCCTTGTCCTCAGGTGCTATTCTCCACTGTTTCCCGTCCACATCGGGTTATCGGAGCTCCACAGGGACCAGACACCGAAGCAACTATTCGACACAATGATCTCGTTGTTACGATTCGATAGCAAATTATAGGTTAAATTGTTTGACACAACGCTGTTTTGGTATGAATATATTTGTTGAAATTGATTGTATATGGCCAACAAAATAAATAAAGAAATGTGCAGTTGCATCTAGGTTATACTTTCAGTACGAGGGGTTGATATTATAAATCTAGATATGTTAAAAGATTAAGCATTAGTCAATCAACCAGCAGTCAAACAGCATGGTATACAACCAGCAATGATATACAACCAACATTCAAACAGAAGTATATAAATCTGCCATCAATCTACATTCTACCAGCAGTCCATATACAAGTATACAACCAACCATCAATCTACAAGAATCCAGAAGTATCATTCTACCAGCAGCTCATATACAACCAACCCGAGGAGGAAAGAGAACGTCATCGCATCGGCTGTTGGGGAGGAGGCCTGGAGGAGGTCGGCGTCGGCTCTCGGCTGTTGGGGAGGAGGCCAGCGTCGGATGTTGGGGAGGACCGGAGCTCAGAGGACCAGATGAAGCTGGCGTGAGCAGCGGGAGTGTAGGACTGAGGCCGAAGGAAGTAAGGGAGCAACGGGAGTGCCAGAGCGGGAGCAGCGCAGAGGGAGGACCGGAGGAGAAGCGGGATTTCGGGAGCAACGAAGGGGAATGGGGAAGGACCGGAACGAAGGGGAATTAGGGATTTGGGGGCGGCGGCGGCGGCGGCTGGGAGCCTGGGAATGGGGAAGGTCGAACTGCAGAAAACTGAAAGGGATGGGGAATGTCGAATGGGATGGAGATGGAGTTATCCTGTGTAGTAGTGGGCTAGTGGCGCACATGTCATTTGGTTACAGGAGATTATGCGGGTAGTAGGGACGGGGAGTAGAGGAATGAGTCGATTTCACTTTATTCGATAGGGAATTTTATTTTGATACTAGTATTTCTATAAAGAAAAAAAATAACCTCAATCCTGATCTTTAATAGATGAATTTCCCTTCGGGGAATTCCCTAAGTCCTTGTGCGTCGATCTTATCTCGGACTGAACTTCGATTCGGACATGCCGTTAACTGAGACAGGACGAGCAGCCCGTTGCTCACGAGGGCCTCGAGAGGAAGAGAAGGTATCATCTCTCTTGCTAGGCTCGATTCCGCCAACGCCAAGGCAAACACGAGCTTGGGCGGCGGCGAAAGCTCAAGTTTCGCCGTGCAGCATGACGAGGACGCTGAGCATGGTCGGCCGGTCCGCCGGGTTCTCCTGGACACAGAGAAGCGCGAGGTGGATGCATCTGAGCATCTCGCTCTCCAGGGCTTGGAAATCTAGTGTCGGATCAGTGATCTCAAGCGGTGTTCCTCTGGAGAGAGGCGTTATACGTACTATATACTTGGTTAGTTTCTGCAACGCCACCGTGTGTTGCAGATTCGTAGGACACAACAATTGAGGACTCACATAGCTCAGCAAAGTGCTGGATTCCTCCACTAATTCGAACACGCACTACTACAGAAAAGCTCATCACAGACGGTTCGTAACAGTCATCACAGACGGTTTTTGAACAGTCTGAAATTTTATGTCTGTGACCGTGTGTGATAAGTCTTATCACAAACGGTTCCAACCACGAACCGTCTGTGATTCTGTACCACGAACCGTCTGTGATACTACAGAATCACAGACGGTTCGTGGTTGAAACCGTCTGCGATAAGTCTTTAGACCTAATTAATTTTTATCGTATTTTCAGCTAGCTTCAAGAATTGCTAGCCATGCCCTTTGAAAACTAGCAAGCAGAAACATATCACAGATAATTGTTGACAACTCAAAATGATCATTTAACTCAAAATCAATTACAAAAGAATGTTTCAAGTATATATTGTCGCTAGAGTTACAAATTGAATTACAACCAGTCAAAGTGAATAACAATATTGAATCAATTGTTTCGAGGTCGTTCATCGGTGTCGACGGCGTGAAGCTCTCCGGTGGTGTTAACTATGTCTGCCTTGATGAAGACGCAGAGCTCCCCTTGAACGTGCGTGCCCTGGTCCATCTCGAGTGCATTTAACTCTATGTTCAAGCCCTGTCGCTAGCAGGAGTAAAGTAGTAAGCATATATATTTAAATTTATAATTAGGAAATAATTATTATGAGATTGACAAACTGAGGATCGTGCGTCCTAGAAGCAATCAATAGCTGCATATGATGGCATACGTAGAATGGGGAAGGCTGAACTGCAGAAAACCGAAGGGGATGGGAAATGCCGAATGCGCCGAATGGGACCTGACGGACCTGCAGTAGTGGGCTAGTGGTGCACATGTCATCTGGTTATTAGAGATTATGCGGGTAGTAGAGGAATGACCTGGTTCCATTTGATCCCTGTCTGTATTTTGATACTAGCATTTCTATAGAAGAAGAAATAAACACGAGTCACGACCCTTAATTAAGGTGAATTCCCCGTCAGGGAATCGGGGCCATTGCATCTCTAAATCCTTGCTACGTCGATCTTATCTCGGACTGAACTCCGATTCGGACATGCCGTTAACTGAGACAGGACGAGCAGCCCGTTGCTCAACAGGGCCTCCAGAGGAAGAGAAGGTATCATCTGTCTTGCTAGGCTCGATTCCGCCGAACGCGAAGGCGAACGCAGGCTTGGACGGCGGCGGAAAGCTCGAAGCTTCGCCGTGCAGCATGACGAGGACGCTGAGCATGGTCGGCCGGTCCGCCGGGTTCTCCTGGACGCAGAGAAGCGCGAGGTGGATGCATCTGAGCACCTCGCTCTCCGGGGCTTGGAAGCCCAGTGTCGGATCAGTGATCTCAAGCGGTGTTCCTCTGGTCCAGCTAGCCCATACCTGATCAGATCAGAGAGAGGCGTTACGTACTACTTTGTTAGTTTCTGCAACGCCACCGTGTGTTGCAGATTAATAGGACACAACAATTGAGGACTCACATAGCTCAGCAAAGTGCTGGATTCCTCCACCGATTCGAACAAGTCAGTGTTTCTCCTTCCAGTCACGATCTCCATGATCAACACTCCAAAGCTGTAGACGTCTAGCTTGACCGAGAGGTGCCCAAGAACTGCGTACTCTGGAGCCATGTATCCTCTGACGAACATGAAAAATAATGGATGGATCTAGCTGAGATTATGCATGGAACGCTTGTGAAGAACAAAGAGAGTTAAGTTGATGGATTTTTATAATCACAGTGTTCCGACGACATGGCTTGTGACGGTGGTCGTCGTTTCGTCGCTGTTGAAGAGCCTCGCCAGGCCGAAATCTGAGATCTTCGGGTTCATGTCGGCGTCTAGCAGGATGTTGCTGGCCTTTAGATCACGATGTATGATTTTTATTTGCGAATCCTCATGAAGGTATAGTAGGCCTCGTGCTGTTCCATAGATGATCTTGTACCTCGTATACCAGTCTAACTGTGCACGCTTCTCAGGTTCTGCAAAATAACAAAGTCATGCTGAATGAAGGTTCTCACGACATTTCAAGTTTACAGTATAATCCGGTAAGTTGTCTAGAATTGTTATAAAGAAAAACGGTGTAATGTTTAGTACCAAAAATAATGGTGTCTAGGCTCCGATTAGGCAGGTATTCATAGACGAGCAATTTCTCCTGTCCCTTCAAGCAAACACCGAGAAGCTTTGCAAGATTGTTATGACGAAGCTTGGCAACCAATAAGAGCTCATTTCTCAACTCCTTCAGACCTTGGCTCGAGGCCCTGTCCAGTCTTTTCACAGCTATTTCCCGTCCATCAGGCAAGATACCCTGAAATTTGGGGGTTGTACCGTTGTACGTGTATATATATATATATATGGAACATATCTATCTAGTGCTATATATATATATGATTTTAAGAGAGCAAGCTCATGGGATAAGATATCGGAGTAAATAGATACAAGTACAGTAATGGTAGTACCTTGTATACTGCTCCAAAGCCTCCGTGTCCTAACTTGTTCTCTTCAGCAAAATTTGCAGTTGCATGTATTAATGTTGGCAGGTCGAAGAGAAGTGATCCAGAATGGTCATCTTCGTCGTTAGCTGCAGAAATATGTACTTCGTTATATGTCAACATCCATCAAATCTATGTAAGAACAACACGTGAGATCGAAGGTACCTCGTTCGTTTTTAGGGCAAGAAAAAATCCCACAGTTAATAATCATAAAAACTTACAAATTCTCTCGTCTCGAGAGAAAAAAGAGAATAATCTGCACCGTTTATTTTAGTAGAGCTAGATTATAACAGTATAGATTAATTATATATAGATAAGTTGTATATCAAATACAGCTGTATTTTCAATTATAGGTATTAGATTTGTATAACTAAGACAACTACATTGTAATATCTAACTATGCAATTGCACAGGTAATTCCGTCGGTTTAATACAGAAGCCAGAATATAAAAGCCCACATAAGTTAGGTCACTCAGGCAGTGGCTGTGATTTCTTTGCTTTTGCATTTCTGGAGAGGTACGTCAAAAATGGACAGGAGGAGATAACAACGAGAACAATTGCAATAGCTGTTGCTGTATTTTTCTCGTCGCCCAACTTGTAACTTGAAAATTGCAGCAAATTAATGTACAGTCACTACCAGAAAACTAATCTTTCTTGACGGTTTTTCATTTTTTTTTTCTGTGGCCAGAAACCAACCGTTAGAAAGAAAAAAACATAATCGTGACTACAATATTGCAATCGTGACTACGTGATTGCGCCTCCCTTGACCTAGTCTCTTAGAACATACTCGGGTATTTCCATCGCTTCCCTTTTGCTTGCCGTTTCATAATGCGTGCAATTAACCTTTCAAAACTCTGATCACAAGTGTGTGTGTGTGTGGTGTGTGTGTGTATATATATATATATACCTAGTGGAGTTACCTGTGCAATTACGCGACTAGATATTACGATATAGTTGTCTTTGTTATATAAATCTAATGTCTATCATGAAGATACAATTTTATTTGTTATAACTATAATATCTATATGATTAATCTGTAATGTTGTAATATATTATCACCAAAATAAACGGTGTATATTATTCTCTTTTTCTCCTGATTAATGAGGGAATTTTTAGATTATTTTAATATTTTCAGGATTACTGTGGGATTTTACTGCCCTAAGAATGTATAAGAGCACAAATAAGACAGGCCACTCACGTAGTGTCTGCGATTTCTTTGCTTTTGCATTTCTCCAGAGGTAGATGGTCAAAATGGACAGGATGATAACAACCACCCCGAGAACAATTGCAGACACTGTTGCTCCATTTCCTCGTCCCCTTGCCCCGTTTCCTGCTGTTACATACATACAATACAATAGACCAAGTTAGTTGTGGCTTGCAAATTGCAGCAAATGTTCACAAGCAGCTGTAGGTAATTAATGTATATATGATACTGCATGTTGGACTTGGTCGTACGCATGCATCATGTGTCTGCCCCTCTTGATCACCTAGCTAAGCTAGCTAGTCTCTTAATACATACTCGTACACTTGCTCCGGTCTGTCGCCGATGCCGTCCGCCCGTGCTATAGTGCATGATTGGGCGGCTGTGAGGGCAGTCCCCACATGTCCCCCGAGAAAAGCTCTCCGGCGGTGGACACCGGCCGCAAACTATAAACAATATATAGTAGGCAGAGCAGAGCAGAGCAGGTAAGTAAGCCATACGTATATATATACCTTGCTCTGTGGACGACGGAGGTATCCATGGCGGTGCGACGAGCCTCACCATCGGGTTGCCGTCGTAAAACTCAAACACTTCGTACCTTAGGCGGCACCAGACCGCGTCCATCTGCCCCCCAATGCTTCCGTTGAACAGCGCCGGCATCTCGTCCATGAGCGCCTGGAGGCACCCCCGGCATGCCCGCGGTGCTTGGTCCGGCGTGCACTGCACCATCCCGTTGATGCTGTGCACCACGTCGGACGTCGTCGCCGGGAACCCCTTGCCCGAGGTCACCAGCCCGACGGCGTACCTTGTCGTTGTGTTGAACGCCGCCAGGTCGGAGAGCGCGCCAACGAGATAGGCGACAAGCGCGTCGAACCGCTCCGCTCCGCTGGTGACGTTCTGGTTACTGGGTTGGCTGACCTGGACCTGGGTGTTGTCCGGGTTCGTCAGGATGTCCCGATAGGAGTAGCGGAGGATGCAGCGATCGTAGAAGACGGACACGTCCTTGACGCCCTGGCACCGGCCGAAGGCGACGACTGGCACGAGGGAGAGGCACGACCCACAGTCGGTGCCGTTGGTGTCGCCGCGGCAAAGTCCAAGGCCCCACACCGTGTCCGGGCCAGCGCCGCGGATAGCGGTGGCGAAACCCACGGGGGATGAGAGGGAGGCGTTTGCCGCGAGGGAGGCGAGTAGGTTGCGGACGTTGGACTGGTAGGTGGTGTTGGCGGCGTAGTATGTGCCGTTGTCGCACTTCCATGTCATGAGGTCGGCCGCGAGGCACGCCGGCGGCGGAAAGCAAACGGCTAATAGGATGATTGAGATGGTGCATACGTAAGGTGCGGCCATGAGGCTGTCTACTTGAGTATATGATCTGCGAGCGCGCCCTGAGCTTCCCATGATCATATGAACCAATCTGACATGGCTAAACCTCGCGCTATATGAACCCATACAATTTAGATTTATATCTACTAGATGTCGTACCACGGAAATAAAGAGGTCCAATTAGAACCACAGAACATGCATGCCAATGCGCTGTGACTTATCCAGGGCATCCACTTTCCCTGTTATACATATATTGGTAGTTGGCGTCTAAGCACAATCTATACTAATTAGAGTCTTTCTTAGAAGTCTTTATATTAATCTTATGATAAAAAAACTAAAATTTTTATAATAATTGGAGAAAAAGAAAAACTCTAGAAATTCTCATATTAATCGAAGAAAAAGAAAATATCTCCGCCATCTAATCTTTCTTACGGCTGCAACATACAATTTAGATTTCTCTACTAGATGTCATACGACGGAAACAAAGAGTCCCATTATTGTGTGTAACACGGAGGTAAATCTATGTTTTTTAGTGAAAAAAATACAAGAGCATTTGTGAAACTTTGCTCAGTCGTGGTCACCAGTAAAAGATGTCACCATCTATGAGTGCAAGTTTGCAATTGAAGGTCAAAGTGTCGCTATTAGATCCAGTTTTGTTTTAAAAAATATTGAAAATTTTGGCCCTGGCGTCGAAAACCTTTTCGGCAGCTGATCGTTCCGTGAGGAAGTTGGTTGCCTGATTTGGACGGGAACAAATAGGAAATAGCCGCCCAGGATTTTATTATCTGGAAAAGGATAGCTCCAGCTTATGCCTTACGGCGTTGAAATATTGAAGTTCAAAGGCAATTGATAATGCCAGAAAAGATGGTTGGAGTTTAGAAACAGAAAAAAAAAACTACATGGAATGAAGCGCCGGTTGCAACCATCTGGTGATAAAATTTTCCTCAAAGGTGACTTAGGAGTTTACCTAAAAGAGAAGAAAAAAAGGTGTCAAATTACACCGACAATAAAATTATGACTGTACATTACTACACAAAAGCTCATCATAGACGATTCGGAACCGTCATCACATACGGTTTTTGAACCGTCTGAATTTTTATGTCGGTGATAACAGGTCGTTTGAGCCGTCTGTGATAAGGCTCACTATAGACGGTTTTTAGTTCAAACCGTCTGTGATAGTAGTCTATCACTGACGGTTCTTGATTAAAACTGTATGTGATAGTGACCCTTTACAGACGGTTTGTAACTACAACCGTCTGCGATATACTGCGTATCACAGACGATTTTCAACAAAAACTGTCTGTGATACGCTTTTTATCGTAGACGGTTGTAGTTACAAACCGTCTGTGATATAACCGTATCACAGACGGTTTCAGTCAACAACCGTCTGTGATAGTCAACCTTCACAGACAGTTTTTGTTGAAACCGTCTGTGCTAGTACGGTTCACAGACGGTTCTTTACAAAAACCGTCTGTGATAGTTCGAATGCCTAATTACTTTTTGTCAGATTTTCGGTTAGCCTCAGGAATTGTTAGCCATGCTCTCTGAAAACTTACAAACAGAAAACAGCTACACCACAGATGAATCAATTAATTGTTGACAACTGAAAGTGATCATTTAACTCAAAATCAATTGCAAAAGAATATTTCAAGTATTGTCGGTAGAGTTACAAATTGAATTACAACTACTCAAAGTGAATTACAATATTGAATCAATTGTTCGAAGGTCGTTTATTGGTGTCGACGGCGTGAAACTCTCCGTCGGGGTTAACGATGTCCGCCTTGATGAAGCTGCAGAGCGCCCCTCGAACGTACGTGACCTCGTTCATGTCGAGTGCATTGAACTCTATATTCAAGACCTGTCGACAACAGGAGTAAAGTAGTAAGTATATATATTTAAATTTATAATTAGGAAATAATTATTGCGAGATTGAGAAACCTGGGGATCGTGCCTCCTAGAACCAATCAATAGCAGCATATGATGGCATACATAGAATGCGCATAGGTGATCTCGTTTTTGTTGGCGGTACTGCTAAAATAGAATTACATATATAGGTACAGTCAGTTCGAGACGCAATATTACGAAGTATGATATAGGATTATTGTGTTGTAGCGTGTACCAAAAATCACACCCTGTGAGTCAGTGTGGCGCTCAATCCCTTGTATGCCCCTCCCTCGGCAACATAGCCGATGAACGACCTACATGATTCCAAAAAGTTATCCTCGTCCATTTCAAACGAAGGAAGACTACAATAGAGTTATAATGTGCGGAGGAAATGAACATACCTGTCGAGTATTCCTTTAAGAAGGGTGAAGTCGTGGTTTTTGTTGAGTATGGAATCAAGGTACAACACCGTGTTCCTCTTTGGTACAATGATTAGAAGAATCTAGTGGAACCTACTCATGTATGTCGCTATAGTCATAAACCTATGTTCAAATAAAATTTGTATAACAAGTAGTGAAGCACTTACTTCTGGTTGTAGGGCACCATTATATACTCCCTGTCGTCCAGAGCAAGCAATCCCATTTTTATGTAATTCTCGACGTAGGATGCATCTTGGTTGATTGTTTGCCTAGAGAACACGTGTGAGTTGAGGAAACCCATCGGTTCTTTGATTCAACGAGCATATTTCATAATGTATCTGTACATAAACAATGAGTTGTGGTATTTATCGGTATCACGTGAGTGTAGAACTTCATTGTACACACTTACAGTTGAAGAATCTAGACCCGCCATTATGAGTTACTGTAATATTTTGGTGATTAATGATAAATCAAAATATGAGACTAACTCTCTTGTCTAGTATTATTTTGTGTAGTCTCATTTATATATAAAGGTAAAATTCAAAGAGGTATGCAATCGTCATCTTAATCTTATATATTGTTGCATTCCTCGGATCCAAAATATAGGTTGAACTCAACCATAAGTTTAACTTGAATATGTGCATATGATCTTATTACACATTTGTGTATGCACACATTTAGAGGGAGTTTATTCTATATTTTGTGGTTTCATTAGTATTGATCCATATTCCATTCTCCACATATATATTAAGGATCTTTACTTTAAAGCATATCATTTCGAGTATACAAAACTTATGTAGTTCTTGTATACTCATTTTGGAGTATATATATAACTTGTGTAGTTCATATATACTCTTGTTGTATTACACTAAATCATCTACATTCAATTTATATGCACTTGAAGTGATTATCATTAATTACCAATAAGGGAAAGATTGAAGTATCTTATCCCACCATTATGTGATAATGGTTTGTTATGGTAACTAATGGTAATCACATTGTGGAACTAACATTTTCCATGAGTTGCATGAATAGGTTGTGTTCCAAGGTGATGAAGACTTTGGATGTCATCATGTGTCAATGACATTAAAGTCAAGAGCTTGGTGTAAAGGATGCGTCATGAGTTGACGCTTATCAAGAAGAGGAGATGATCATGAGTTGATTGTCAAGACAAGAGAAGACTCATCATGTGTTGATGGAGGTCAAGCAAATAATCATCATGTGTTGATGATTATCAAGTTAATGACCCGGACTTGAAGTGATGATGTGCGTCATCAAGCTTCAAGAAGATGCAAGGCAAAGGTATGACTAGCTAGGGCTAAAGATGTGTTCCTTGTCTTTTATCGGTCTTGGTGTTTGGTTGGAAGACCGGACTGCTAGTATAGGTTGCCGTACTATTAAGAGGGGTCTTAACTAGTAGCTTGAGTTTGTCATGTGTTGATAGCTCATTGTGTTTGCTCTAGCTCATCTAGGCATGATGCTATTATTTACAAATGTATTTTGCAAATGGTCGAGACTCATGCATAACCCTTGTAGCATGTGACTTTAGTTTGCAAATGTGTTTTGCAAATGGCGTAAGTCCATATACCTTATTCCTTGTGGTGTTGATTCTAAAAGTTGATAAATGTGTTTTGCAACTTGTTGAGAATATCACCTTTAAACCTTGTTGGAATTGCACTCAAATGGGCAAATGTGTTTTGCCATTTGAGCAAAGTAAAAGTGCAAAGTCTCTGTGGTCTGGCGGTCTGACCGCCAGTGGTCACCGGTCTAACCGGTGGCATATCGGTCCGACCGTTGTGCAGTTGGCAGTCCGACCGATATCATCTTGAGTCGATTCATTGTGCGGTAGTACCACCGTTGATAAAACGGTACTACCAGAGAGCGGAAGTACCGAGTTTTTGCGGTACGTTTTTCTCAGAGAAGCACTACTTTGGATCGCACTGATTTTCCTTTGGCGGTCGGACCGCCCACCCTTAGCGGTCTGACCGATTTTGCGGCGGTTAGACCGGCCATTAGTTGGCGGTCCGACTGGCAGTGAGTCCAACGGCTAGTTTTATAGCCGTTGGCGCATGGGCGATCCGACCGGCCATTAGTTGGTGGTCAGACCGGCCCTTGTCAGATTCGAGGGAATCTTTCCTCCAACGGCTAGTTTTTGAGTGTGGGCTATAAATACCCACCTTAGCTGGTTGGAAGAGGTTGCTGTTGTTGTTGCTTCCATTGCAAAGTGTTCTAGTGCTGTGAGACATTCTTTTGAGCTAAGAGCAAACCCTCTCTTCTTTTTTGTGCATGTGTTGCACTTAGTGAGATTTAAGAGCAAACTCTAAGTGCATGCGTTGCCTTAGGTAGTGGATTGTGTATCCACTGAGCTTAGACACTTGATTGGTTCAAGTAAAAGTTGAGTCTTGTTACTCTTGGCGTTTGCCGACACCTAGACAGTGTGAAGGCGTCGTGTCAGGTGATCTTATCAAGAAGCTTGTGAGAAGGCCTGGCGTATTATGAATAGTTTGGTGCTCGCCATCTCCGGAGTAGAGGAAGTGCAACCCTAGTGGAGCGAGGTGTTGGTTCGTGTTGTACATACATAGATTCACAGGCCAGGTGCTATGTCGGCTGCTCATGTTACCGAAAGGATTCATTCCGTCTGTACTCAATCCTAACCTTATGTTCCTTGGTTCCGCACCGAACTCTTTGAAGCTCCGATCGAAATTTCTCCACTGGGCAGAATCAGCAGGGTGTCTGAGATTTCCATCTTTCTTACGCTCCTCCGAATACCAACGCATCAATCTTGCCTCCTTAGCAGGAGGTCCTTGCTTCGCCTTAGCAGTATTCTTACGCTTGTATCGGGATGCTTTGCTAACTGGACATACATGCATGTCTGTATACTCTTTACGGTAGAGGATACAATCGTTCGGATATGCATGTATTCTTTCTACTTCCATTCCCAATGGATGCATGTATTCTTTCTACTTCCATTCCCAATGGACAAAGAACCTTCTTGGCTTGGTAGGTCGTGCTGGGCAACACGTTTCCCTCCAGAAGGATGTCAGCTAAGAGACCTAACAACGTCGTAAAACTATTGTCGGACCAACAATTGCTTGCCTTCAATTCATCAGTTTAAGCACGGTTGACAACCTTGGGTATTCCGGCTTGCAGCCAGGGAACAAAGGTTTTCTCGAGTCCTCCATTAAGCCGGCGATGTCGTCATTACTGACTTCTGGTATAATCTGCTCTTCACCGTGACTGGTCCAACATGTATATCCTTTTTTGAAACCCCTTCGTATTAAGTGAGCTTCGATCTACGTCGGGTTGTTAAACATTTTCATATTACCGCAATCAATGCATGGACAGTACACAAATTTTATCCCCTTTTTAACATATTCTGCTTGGCGGCTCTTCTAAAAGCAAACACGCCTTTAATATACTGTTCACTCACACGGTTCTCAACGTACATCCAGTTTCGATCCATCTACACGTATACACATAACAAATTAATTAGTGTTAAATTATATTAATAAACTACAAGTACCCTAACTATTAACAAAACATACTAAAATTTATTAGTGATTAACCTAGAGCAAATATAAAGGGTTATGTATAGATTGTTATCCTCAGAGCTCACGAAGAATATCCTGCGAGATCTCCTCCCTTCCTTTTCCTCCATGCCTCCTTTCTTCCCTTCCTTCTCCTCTCCAAGTTGGCACAATGGAGGAGGCAGCAGTGGAGCAATGGGGGAGGAGGCAGAGGGTGGCGGCTCAAATGATTTGGGCAGGGTTCTGTCGAGACCTATATATATATAATGTTAATATATCACAGACGGTTCTGATTACAAACCGTCTGTGATATGTAGCTATCACAGACGGCTTCACAGATGGTTCTAACCACAAACCATATGTGATAGTTCCATATCACAGACGGTTCGTCTTGGAATCTTCTGTGATTATTTTATCACAGACGGTTTCAAAGAACCGTTTGTGATAAGGCGTCTTCTATGGCCTGTTTTGTAGTAGTGGTAAAAAAAAAGTGTTCGAGAAATTAGCTAGACAATATTTGGATCTCCTTTTATTAGTTTAAATTGTATGCTACACCCAGTTCAGGAGAAACCTTTTTCTAATGTAAGCAATATGCACTGAAAACTACATAATACGGAAATATTATAAAAACAATATTGTTGTTTGGGTGCAACCGTAACACAAAGAATATAGAACTCTTGGGTTCATATGTCATTCTGTCTGTTGAGTAAGGTGACTTATATCCTAACATAGGACATGAAGAGGCGTGTTGCAAGGGACCGCTCAATGCCACGAGTTATTTAATAGAAAAAAATCTGTGACTTTCTCACTTCAACCGTTCAGCGTCCCGGTCGTATGTCACTTTGTAGTTTTCCTGCCTTTTAGTGTGTATATTGTGGCTTCCTAGAAAAATATTTTTCCAACTTTCGGAAATAAATTGGTGGCTTCTGGACAAAGTAAAAATCTCAAATATCCTAAAGTTGTATATTTCTATTTGTATTTTTAAACTTCCAACTCATAAATTTAAATTTTCTACTCAAAATTTCCAACTTTCAACTCGGATATCTGAACATTTAAATGGAAATTTCTAAAGTTTTAACTCGGAGTTTCGAACTCTCGACTTGAGAAATATTGGACCTTCAACTCTGATTTCTAAACTTTGAAGTTTCAACTCAAACCACACGGGCACACGGGCAAGAAGTCACCGTGCTTTGGCTCAGTTGTTTTCGATTTAAATCATGCTTTTGAATCCTGCAAACGTGAATTATCTCCAATAATACAACCTTAGTCGTATATTAGTTGTGTCATCTCAATAAAATCAGGGAGGGAGAGAAGGAGAGAAAGAGAGGAAGTCATCATTTACGCAACAGACGACTCGGACGCGTGAAAGAAGATGCTAGTGACAACCCAACTCATTGTTGGAGTAGTGCCATTCGTTGCCCTTGCTGTTTATGGGTCCTGCTGGACTGAGGACGATGGCTTCGGCCAAGACAGAGACGATGATGAGTCCATGACCTCCATGCATGACGACCACACTGACTGGGATTTTTGGGAAATAGGATAAAGCTAAGTGGGAGGAATTTTTTGGGCATGATGCCTTGAGGGAAAACCTAATTAAGCGTGTTTTGTGAACCGAGGCTGTAAGGATCCGGGAGAAATATCTGTGCATTTTGAACTAGTTCCCATGATCAGTGCCTAGTTCACACAGCAAATAAAAATGGTAACATCCATAAATTGCACAACTATATTAATAAATATCAGAGTTTATTACAAGAAAGGCTTACAAATAAAGAACACAACGGAAGATGAAGAAGTAGTGGAGCCTACCTAATCTGCCACATGCAATCGGCTGGGGTAGCGGCCTAGCTGTCGAGATCCACACCGGTGGTGAAGTTCTTCTCCTCTAAACAACATTTTATTAAGCAAGGTGAGTACAAATGAATATACGCCGCAAGTTATACCCAATAACAGAATTATAATGCATACAGTGATTTATCAAAGGGAGGCTTATAATGTTGATTTTGCATAAAGTAATGTTTTCTTTAAATATTTGTAATAAGTTCCAAAGCAATTATTAACTAAAATTCATTTTCTAAATTCTCAAGTTTTATAGTATGATAACCTCTATACATTTCTGGTGAAGGATACCCCTATCACATGGCTAACTGCCCAATTTCCCAATTGCATAAACTATCCAAAGCCATTTGATAGAATCTTTCAAAAACAAAACCAAAGTCTAACTTTGAGTGGTTTTGCGTAGCATGTTCATCACCGTGGACACGACTATTCGAATAGTTTTACATTCTGCAGAGGTTGTACAACTTTACCCACAAGAGATAATCAATTTTTAATGTCCGTCTGACACACTTCCGTAGGTGTGCGACTAAATGATTACACGGGGCCGTTACAATGCGCCATCCCAAAGTAGTCATGCCCGCTAAGGTTTCGCTTCCTTTGGATTGAACCATCCGCCGGGTTTAAACCCCCTCTTGCGCCATGTGGAAATATATAAAAAGTAGGTCATTATGACACCCATGCATCAACATGGCACAATTACAATGGAATATTACAAATTATTTAGCCTAATTCTGCCCACACAGGACATGTGGTAGTACGATGGGGCTTTGCAAGATGCAGCTCGAAGACCGGTCCTTAACTAACTTAGGTGACTTTCCATAAAACGCTGATCTCGATCATAGAAATGAATCGATCACGTGCATAAACCTGCACCATTCAAACATCCATTTTGCCCAAGTCTGAACCACTTTTTTTTTTTCAGTTTTCAAAACATTTGTAAACTTCCATGACAAACCAATGTCATAGATACAATTTTAAACAATATTTGATTTGTGGCTATAAATTCCTAAATTAAACATTTTTGAATTGTAGGAATAGATCTTGGATGGATTATAGAAATATTATTTAAAATTGTGCTAAAAACAACAGAATAGATCTGTAAATTCCCAAATTAAACAATAGAAATGACTTAAGAAACGTCAAAGGTGACGCTGTGAGTCCTCGTCATGCTTCACGACAAAACTTCAGGCTCCGCACTACGCAGCGGTGACAAAGCCAGCATTTGCCATTCTACAGTGAGATAATCTCCCACAACTAAAAAACCTATGGGCATCAGGGCAAACGGCGAGCACTTGCGATTTCTGCAAACGAGATGTCCATATATATATCGTCAGTATAGATCAAAGTCCCATTGGTTTAGAGAGACGAGATCACAGTTTGTACTCATCCAGATGCATGCAACGATACTCGGACACCCTGCCGCGGCATTCTGACGATCTGCTTTGTCCATTATTTACGTTCTCAAGCGGTTACCCGTTACCCACATCAACCTCAAAACTGCAGTCTGCTTGCAATTTTCCTCTTTGGAAATTGGAACGGAAAACCACGTACGCATGCAATTCTGTAGCTCGCAAATACATTTACTGGGAAATAAGATCACAAATGCTGCACTACTGACACAACATAAACTTCTCGGTTGGATCATTCCATTCAACATCACAAAATGCGTACAAGCATCGAAAGATGAGAGCGTTCCTTCACCGTCCCCGGAGAGAGACCAAGTCCATCCCTAGAGCAAACTAGCACATTTCAAACGCCAGTGGACCCGAACCCTCCCTCGCCGCGCACGGTGGCATCGAGGTCTTCCACCTTCGCAATCTCCGGCGTCACGACCACCTGGATGATCATCTGCGCGATCTGGTTGCCGAGCTTCACCACAAAGTCCACATCTGAGTGGTTGAATAGTATGACCCCAGCTGGGCCACGGTAGTCCGCGTCGATCACTCCAGAGCCCACGTCACACGATCGAATGCTTCAGCGCCAACCCTGACCTCGGCGCTGCAATAATCAGACAAGCATTTCATTAAACAACCTGCGGCGCAAACAAGAAACGAGACCCAGACCAAATTGCACACGCATTGTGTTTTCATTGAAGAGCTTGCTCACCTATGCGCGCATAGGTGCCCTCCGAGATGGTGATGCTGAAGTCGGTGGGCACCAGCTCTTTCCCTCGGACGCACGACCGGCCTTTAAGCACCTTTTATCAAATTGATGGGGACTGTTGTCTTCTCAAGGGCTTTTTGAAAATTTCCTAATTAGAGAAAAGAAGAAAATGGTAAAATGAAAAAAAAGATCTGGTATGGCCCGCTTGCCAATGGGTTGAGGAGAAGGATAAGGTATGGAGACCTTATCTCCTTCCTGGGAGAGGAGCTTTCGGTGCTGGTTGTTCAGCATGAGGCTCCCTTGTGGCGCAAGCATCTCGGGCGTGAGCGGCTCGCGAAATGCGCACTGATCGTTGGCGACGGCAGCTCACGATCTCCTCCTCTTTATTGGCCGGGTCTCCTTTCTTTTTCTAGTATCCTGAAAAAATAGTGAGTGGCCCCCAAATCTTTGGTTCGTCTTCTTCCTGTTTTGATCTTCGGTGGTGGGCTTCTTGGAGCTCTTGCATCACAGTGAGCAATCCGACGCCGTCGGTGGAAGGTTAGGAATTTTCCCCTTGCGCATTCCGAAGGTTTTCTTCTTATGCCCTTTCTCCGTTGGGTGCTCAGGGAAGAAACTTTATGTTTGTGAAATTGAGGATTTTTCCTATCGGTTCTGGATTGGTCTCGAGGGGGAAGAAGATTTTCAGTTTTGTGCTCCTTGGTGTTTTGGTCGAAACATCATGTTGATTGGGCTTGTGTGGCAGCTATCCTGACCCTCGGCTTCTTTCTTTAGTGTGTTCCGAAGAAGAAGAGAGTCATTATATCTCTGAATACTTTGTCCTTTGCACGGATTAGCGAGGCAATAGTTTTTATGGGTCAGCGTCTTCTAGATATGCCTTGCCTGGTTGCATCTAGTTATGTTAAAAGATTAAGCATTAGTCAATCAACCAGCAGTCAAACAGCATGATATACAACCAACAGTCAAACGGAAGTATATAAATCTGCCATCAATCTAAATTCTACCAGCAGTCCATATACAAGTATACAACCAACCATCAGTCTACAAGAATCCAGAAGTATCATTCTACCAGTAGCTCATATACAACCAACCATCAATCTATCAGAATCCAGAAGTATCATTCCACCAGGCTACCAGCACCTGATATACAATTATACTGCCAACCATCAATCTACCAGAATCCAGAAGTATCATTCTACCAGCAGCTCATATACAACCCACCCGAGGAGGAAAGAGAGCGTCGTCGCATCGGCTGTTGGGGAGGAGGACAGGAGGAGGTCGCGTCGGCTCTCGGCTGTTGGGGAGGAGACCGGCGTCGGATGTTGGGAGGACCGGAGCTCAGAGGACCAGATGAAGCTGGCGTCAGCAGCGGGACTTACTACTGAGGGAGGAATTGAGGGAGCAGTGGAGCTGCCGGATGCGGGAGCAGCGAGAGTGCAGGACTAAGGCCGAAGGGAGTAAGGAACTGCCGGAGCGGGAGCAGCGCAGCGGGAGACCGGAGGAGCAGCGGGACTGAGGGAGGACCGGAGGAGTAGCGAGATTTCGGGAGCAACGAAGGGGAATGGGGAAGGACCAGAACGAAGGGGAATTAGGGATCCGGGCGCGGCGGCTGGGAGCCTGGGAATGGGGAAGGCAAAACTGTAGAAAACTGAAGGAGATGGGGAATGCCGAATGCGTCGAATGGGATGGAGTTATCCTGCGTAGTAGTGGGCTAGTGACGCACATGTCATCTGGTTACAGAAGATTATGCGGGGAGTAGAGGAATGATTCGATTCCACTTTATTCGATAGGGAATTTTGTTTTGATACTAGTATTTCTATAAAGAAAAAAATAACCTCAATCCTGATCTTTAATAGATGAATTTCCCTTCGGGGAATTCCCTTAGTCCTTCTGCGTCGATCTTATCTCGGACTGAACTCCGATACGGACACGCCGTTAACTGAGACGGGACGAGCAGCACGTTGCTCACCAGGGCCTCGAGAGGAAGAGAAGGTATCATCTGTCTTGCTAGGCTCGATTCCGCCGAACGCGAAGGCGAACGCAGGCTTGGACGGCGGCGGAAAGCTCGAAGCTTCGCCGTGCAGCATGACGAGGACGCTGAGCATGGTCGGCCGGTCCGCCGGGTTCTCCTGGACGCAGAGAAGCGCGAGGTGGATGCATCTGAGCACCTCGCTCTCCGGGGCTTGGAAACCCAGTGTCGGATCAGTGATCTCAAGCGGTGTTCCTCTGGTCCAGCTAGCCCATACCTGATCAGATCAGAGAGAGGCGTTACGTACTATATACTTTGTTAGTTTCTGCAACGCCACCGTGTGTTGCAGATTAGTAGGACACAACAATTGAGGACTCACATAGCTCAGCAAAGTGCTGGATTCCTCCACCGATTCGAACAAGTCAGTGTTTCTCCTTCCAGTCACGATCTCCATGATCAACACTCCAAAGCTGTAGACGTCTAGCTTGACCGAGAGGTGCCCAAGAACTGCGTACTCTGGAGCCATGTATCCTCTGCCGAACATGAAAAATAATGGATGGATCTAGCTGAGATTATGCATGGAACGCTTGTGAAGAACAAAGAGAGTTAAGTTGATGGCTTTTTTATAATCACAGTGTTCCGACGACATGGCTTGTGACGGTGGTCGTCGTTTCGTCGCTGTTGAAGAGCCTCGCCAGGCCGAAATCTGAGATCTTCGGGTTCTGTCGGCGTCTAGCAGGATGCTGCTGGCCTTTAGATCACGATGTATGATTTTTATTTGCGAATCCTCATGAAGGTATAGTAGGCCTCGTGCTGTTCCATAGATGATCTTGTACCTCGTATACCAGTCTAACTGTGCACGCTTCTCAGGTTCTGCAAAATAACAAAGTCATGCTGAATGAAGGTTCTCACGACATTTTAAGTTTACAGTAAAATCAGGTAAGTTGTCTAGAATTGTGATAAAGAAAAATGGTGTAATGTTTAGTACCAAAAATAATGGTGTCTAGGCTCCGATTAGGCAGGTATTCATAGACGAGCAATTTCTCCTGTCCCTTCAAGCAAACACCGAGAAGCTTTGCAAGATTGTTATGACGAAGCTTGGCAACCAATAAGAGCTCATTTCTCAACTCGTTCAGACCTTGGCTCGAGGCCCTGTCCAATCTTTTCACAGCTATTTCCCGTCCATCAGGCAAGATCCCCTGAAATTTGGGGGTTGCACCGTTGTACGTGTATATATATATACATGGAACATATCTAATGCTAATAGGTAATTCAGTGTTAAAATGCTAATTTCAATCTTAACCGTTGGATTTGGATTGAACAACCAAGATTAATACGATCTCTCACCTCTAAACCATTTAATCACTTTGCATGCTCACACCTTCAATACACCTTCATTAATGTGTCTTCATTAAACACTATGCATACTCCTACCTCCGGCGGTTAAAGATCCAGATCCAACGGTCAAGATTGGTATTACCACCTTAGCACTATATACATATCTAATGCTAATGGGTAATTCAGTGCTAAGGTGCTAATATCAATCTTGACCGTTGGATCTGAATTGAACAACGAAGATTAATATAGACTCCTACCTCTAAACCATTTAATCACTTTGCATGCTTGCACCTTCAATGCACCTTCATTAATGCGTCTTCATTAAACACCATGCATACTCCCACCTCCAACGGTCAAGATTCAGATTCAACAGTCAAAATTGGTATTATCACCTTAGCATTGAATTACCTATTAGCACTAGATACGTTCTCATATATATATATATATATATATATATATATATATATATATATATATATAAGATATCGGAGTAAATAGATACAAGTATAGTAATGGTAGTACCTTGTATACTGCTCCAAAGCCTCCGTGTCCTAACTTGTTCTCTTCAGCAAAATTTGCAGTTGCATATATTAATGTTGGCAGGTCGAAGAGAAGTGATCCAGAATGGTCATCTTCGTCGTTAGCATCAACATCCATCAAATCTATATAGGAACAACACGTGAGATCGAAGGTACCTTATTCGTTTTTAGGGGAAAAAAATCCCACAATTAATAATCATAAAAAACTTACAAATTCTCTCATCTCGAGAGAAAAAATAGAATAATTTGCACCATTTATTTTGGTGGAACTAGATTATAATAACATAGACTAATTATATATAGATAAGTTGTATACCAAATACAACTGTATTTTCAATTATATGCATTAGATTTGTATAACTAAGACAGCTGCATCGTAAGCGAGAATATAAGAGCCCACATAGGTTAGGTCACTCAGGCAGTGGCTGTGATTTCTTTGCTTTTGGATTTGTAGAGAGGTATGTAAAAAATGGACAGGAGGAGATAACAACGAGAACAATTGCAATAGCTGTTGCTGTATTTTTCTCGTCCCCTTGCCCAACTTGTAACTTTCTTGACGGTTTTTCATTTTTCTGTGGCCAGCAACCAACCGTTAGAAAAATACATAATCGTGACTACAATGTTGCAATTGTGCAAGTGGCATGTTGGACTTGGACGAATGCATGCATCGTGCGCCTCCCTTGACCTAGTCTCTTATAACATACACACGGGTACTTCCATCGCCTTTCAAAACTCTGACCACAAGTGTGTGTGTGTCTATATATACATAGACACGCACACATACTTAGTGGAGTTATCTCTACAATTATGCGACTAGATATTACGATATACATGTTGAAGTAGTCACGGTGAAGAGCAGATTATACCGGAAGTTAGTAATGACGACATCGCCGAGGAAGTCAACGATATACAGGGTATAGAATGTGCTTTTGATGAGGATAGGTCGCATGATGACAATCTGGATCAGATGCTACGCGATGCAGAAGGGAACTACGGTCAGAGAGAGTTTTGTCAATTCAAGAGCTTAATGGAGGACTCGGGGAAACCTTTGTTCCCTGGCTGCAAGCCGGAATACACAAGGTTGTCAACCGTGCTTGAACTGCTGAAATTGAAGGCAAGCAATGGTTGGTCCGACAAGAGTTTTACGTTTGTTAGGTCTCTTAGTCGACATCCTTCCGAGGGAAACGTGTTGCCCAGCACGACCTACCAAGCTAAGAAGGTTCTTTGTCCATTGGGAATGGAAGTAGAAAGAATACATGCATTTCCGAACGATTGTATCCTCTACCGTAAAGAGTATGCAGACATGCATGTATGTCCCGTGTGCAAAGCATCCCGATACAAGCGTAAGAATACTGCTAAGGCGAAGCAAGGACCTCCTGCTAAGATATTGTGGTATCTGCCTGTGATTCCACGTTTGAAGTGTTTATTTGCGAACCGAAAGGAGGCAAGATTGATACGTTGGCACTCGGAGGAGCGTAAGAAAGATGGGAAGCTTAGACACCCTGCTGATTATGCCCAGTGGAGAAACTTTGATTGGAGCTTCGAAGAGTTCGGTGCGGAAGCGAGGAACATAAGGTTAGGGTTGAGTACGGACGGAATGAATCCTTTCGGTAACATGAGCAGTCGACATAGCACCTGGCCTGTGAATCTATGTATGTACAACCTTTCTCCTTGGCTGTGTATGAAGCGGAAATACATTTTGATGTCACTACTTATCCAAGGGCCGAAGCAACCTGGGAACGATATTGATGTGTACCTAGCACCATTTCTGGAAGATCTTGTAACACTTTGGAACAAAGGGGTACAAGTATGAGATGCGTATAAACAAGAGAATTTCACTTTACACGCCATGTTATTCTGCACCATCAATGATTTTCCTGCCCTTGGTAACCTATCGAGGTTCAGTACAAAAGGAGCCAAAGCCTGTCCGCACTGCTTAGATGGTACCGAGAGTGTATGGCTGAACAACTCACGCAAAACTGTGTATATGCGTCACCGTAGGTTCCTTCCCAGGATTCACCCATACCGCAAGATGAAGAAACAATTCGACGGAAATAAGGAGGACGGTTCAGCTCCAAGGGCTTTTAGAGGGAAAGATGTCTATGATATGGTTAAGGATATCGATGTTGTGCTTGGACAGGTACGTAAATTAAGGACCCCTCAGAAAAACATCTGAAAGAAGCGGTCAATTTTTTGGGACTTGCCTTATTAGGAGCACTTAGAAGTTCACCACTGCATCGACGTCATGCACGTGGAGAAGAATGTATGTGATAGCTTGATTGGTCTCTTACTGAACATTAGTGGTAAAATAAAAGACGGTGTTAACGCACAGCGTGACTTGGTTGATATGAACATAAGAACCAAGTTAGCACCGAAAGAGACCGATAAAGGACGAACGTACCTTCCCCCAGCTTGCTACACTTTGTCCAATGCCGAGAGAAATGAACTGTGTTAAAGCTTGCATGGTGTGAAAGTTCTGTCCGATTACTCCGCCAATATTAAGAAACTTGTTTCCATGAAAGATTTGAAATTAATTGGTATGAAGTCTCATGATTGTCATGTCTTCGATGACACGATGCTTTGTTGCAATTAGGAGTATCTTGTCAAACAAGGTCCGAGTGGCAATCTTTAGGCTGTGTTATTTTTTTAACTCAATTGCTCAGAAGGTCATCGATCCCGAAGGACTCGACGCTCTGCAGGCCGATGTGGTGACGACTCTATGTCATCTTGAAAGCATCTAGGCCCCTAAAAATGTATTTTGGTAATTAATGACATTATGTGAATATGGGACTAATATGTTTGTTGAAGTGATTACAAGGCATAGTTCCAAATGACAAAGTGAAACCAAGGAGCTGCATGTCAAAGCATGTTGAGAAGATGGAGTTGATCTCAATGGCAAGGTACAAATAGACTAGGACCCCTTTTGTATTTTACCGGTCTTTGGAGTATGGAGGAAGACCGGATTATAGGATAAATGTCGTACTATTAAGGGGGAGCTTTTCTAGTAGCTTGAAAGCACTTCATTATGCCTTTGGATCAACTTAGGATCATGCATTGTCTTTTGGTTTGATTTTAAAAGCAAAATCTTTCTCTCTGTGCACAATCGGAAGTTCCGGCGTTATACGTGCGGAAGTTCCGATTATCGGACGGTCCGATTTCCAGCGGCTTGATTTTTCCAGAGAGCATCCGGTTTCGGGACTTAGCCGATTTCTCGAGGTGCGGAAGTTCCGCAATGATAAGAGCGGAAGTTCCGATTATCGGATGGTCCGAAAATTACGCGGTTCGTTTTTTCCAGAGTGCATCCGGTTTCGGGACTTAGCCGATTTCTCGAGGTGCGGAAGTTCCGCAATGATAAGAGCGGAAGTTCCGATTATCGGATGGTCCGAAAATTGCGCGGTTCGATTTTTCCAGAGAGTACCCTGTTTAGGGACTTAGCCATTTTCACAGGTGCGGTAGTTCCGCCATGGAATGAGCGGATCTTCCGATTATCAGAAGGACCAAAATTTGGTTGGCGGAAGTTCCGCACAAAATTCCAACGGCTAGTTCAGAGCATTTAATGCTCACTGTAATGACCGTTACAGTGCACTCGATTGGAAATCGGAAGTTCCGCACATTGTACTGCGGAAGTTCCGATTTCCCTGATTCTTGTCTGATTTTGTGTATAACGGTTAGATTTGGTTTTGGGGGTATAAATGCACCCCCACCAGCTCAAGGACGTGGTGCTGAGCATTCATTCAATTCATTTGAGCTTTGAGCACTTCTCTCACTCCTCATTTACTCTCTTTGCACACATTTGTGAGGTTGTGAGCAAAATCAAGAGCATTGCATTATTAGTTGATCATTTGGCTCTTGATTGCCGTCAAGTGAAAGTCAAGGTCTATTCTCTTGGTGCTTGTCGGCACCTAGACGACTTGGCGGAGGTTGCGCGGTGATCTCTTCAAGAAGCTTGTGAAGAGCCCTGTCGCCGGTTGTGATTGGTCGGTGTTCACCAACTCCGGAGAGGAGGAAGAACAACCAAGTGATTACGAGGGAAGGCTTAATTTGTGGAGCCGGCTTGATTGAGTCAAGCTTCCTCAACGTGGACTAGTGAAGATCGACAAATCTTCGATACCACGGGAAAAACCTCCTTGTCCTCGTGCGGTTAATTCTTGTCTTTACTTATTGCACTTAAGTTTGTAGCTCATAGCTTGTGATAAATTCCTTTGCTTAGTGTATCTTGCTAATTGGAGTAATTTGATCTAGAAATTTTAAGAACCTCCTATTCACCCCCCCTCTAGTCGGTTATCCTTGATCCTACACATCTTGAGATGTATTTCCCTCCGTCATTTTTTGATATCATGGTCCATCTCATAGTTCACCTTGTGAAAGAGATAAAGATATGCGGCCCTGTGTTTCTATGTCATATGTACCCTTTCGAGAGATACATGAGAATTCTGAAGTCCTACGTACGAATCGATCTCGGCCGGAGGGCAGTATCATCGAAGGTTATGCAACTGAAGAGGTCATTGAGTTCTGCGTCGACTATATGGCTCAGGTGGAACCGATAGGTGTGCCTATATCTCGTCACGAGGGGAGACTGGAGGGTATCGGGACCATCGGAAGGAAAGTAATCACTCCCGATCTAGATACATACGCGCAGGCCCATTTCACGGTCTTGCAACATATGACCCAAGTGTCCCCGTACATCGACGAGCACAAAGACATGATACGCCAACAGAATCCAGACCGGTCGGAGGTTTGGATAACGAGAGAGCACAACCGTCGGTCCAACGAATGTTTAAAGATGCGATTCACTAGGAGGCCATCAAGTGATGAAACAATGCTATGGTTGGCCAAAGGACCAAAATTTACAATTGTGGCATGGCAAGGATACAATATAAATGGGTACACGTTTTATACGGCAGCTCAGGATAGGAAGAGCACAGTCCAGAACAACGGTGTCCGCATAGATGCATTTCACGAGGGGTTCAATACCGCGGGGGCATGCGGGTTGAACTCGTACTATGGGTTCGTAGAGGAGATTTGGGAGCTTGACTATGTACTTTTCAAGATCCCCCTGTTTCGATGTCATTGGGTTAAACTTCCGCAGGGCGTGAAGGTCGACAAGTACGACGTCAGTACTGTGGACCTCAAACGTGTCGGATACAAGGACGAACCATTCGTACCCGTTAAGCAAGTTGTTCAAGTTATTTATGTAACAGACCCATCAAATAAGAACCGCCACGTAGTTCTTCATGGGAAAAGAAGGATTGTCGGAGTTGAGAATGTCGTGGATGAGGAAGAGTACAATCAATTTGACGAGTTGCCTCCTTTCGGAGACGGCATCGATGGAGGAAGAACCGGTGAGAAGCTAGCTATATGCGCGTCGATCATCATGAAGGACTATATTTCAATTAAGCATGTATATATTCCATTGTAATTTGATGTTAACATGGAAACGCGTCACGTGTTATGGACCAGTGCTAAATCGGTAAGACTGCCATGTGTTGGGCGGTCCGACCGAGTTCCCTTTGAAATGATTCTCTGTGCGGTAGTTTTGCCTATGATAAACGGAACTACCGGTGTGCAGAAGTTCTGAAGTTCTTGCGGAACGTTTATTCCAGAGAAGCACATTTCTGGTGTGGGTCAATTTGCCTTGGTCGGTCGTGTGAGACCCCGGTTTATCAGACTTGTAATGCTTAACCATCCACTCGGTCATAGCATCACAAATCAAATAAACCGAGACTCGAGATATGTATACTTCCCAGGAATGCAGTATACACACCCCTTTACAACAAGTATGTATCAATTCCATTCAAACACATAGATAAGAATGGCGAATACGAAAAAGCCTCAACAACAAAATTTCTCCGAATGCTTTGAAAATTTTACAGCAGCAAGAGCATGATTTATAAGGAATTTATCAATAAGAACCAATTGATTTGGATTCTTATTGCAAAAGATATGAGCAAAACAAATCTGCTCAGCCCTATAAATCATAAATGCTACTATTCATTGTAATTAAATTATTAGGCAACATTTTCTAGAAAGGTGATGTCGGTGTATTAGAACCGATCTTACGTAAAGATTATTTGATTCGGGGGGTCTCCTAGAGATGAAATCACGCAGAGTAGTTGACACGGGATGTTTAGACAGGTTCAGGCCTTCTCCGGAGAGAATAATAACCCTAATCCTGTGTAGTGTGGTATTCTTAATGATCGAGTAAGAAGCTAAGACTATTACAGAGAATAGAACCCCCTTTCTCTACTCGCCCTTGATGCCCTTATATAGTCGTGAAGGAGTAGCCGTTTTGCCATGCGGAAGAGGCGCCTTAATTGAGCCAGTAATGGGCGCATGATGGCAGTAATTACCGGCGCATTGGCTTCTCACGCCGTGCCGCAATTATCATTCAAAGATAATGGGGTATTTAAGCACTATTACTACGCGGGATAGTAGTGCGTGCGACCGTTCAGTTCTTTAATCAATTGGACCCACTTGCTGTATGTTTGATTATAAGGTGGTGCGTGGTCTACACGGTCGTAGGAGAACTTACGACCGGTAGTAATCGTAAAAGGTCTTACGACTATGTAGTGATCGTAGAAAGACTTACGACCATGAAATGGTCGTAGAAAGACTTACGACTAGGAAGTAATCGTAGTAAGACTTACGACTAGGCGTGAGTCGTAGTAAGACTTACGACTATGGGGGTGATTGTAGAAAATCTTACAATCACTTGGTGGGCCTCTCCTTATAAAAATAAGGGGTACTTACGGAGACTATGTGACATCATATTTACCCATAATAAGAATTATAGATAATAGATAAAATGAGGATTATTAGATCCTCGTCATCTAGCCCCGACTTCAAGTGAAAGTAACTTACTTGGGGAAGGATTCGCAAATGGACTTGCGACTATGAAAATGTCGTAGAACCATAGTCGAAGGAAAACTCTTCGACATTTGAGTATTACTTTGACCAGGAGTTTGCTTGGTCGAAAGGTTGCTACGAGTATCGAAAAGTCATAAAAACCTCTACAATTGTGTAGTGGTCGTAGTAAGGCAATTGGAGAAAAAACCCTTCCGATCGATACTTCGCCGACCCGGAAAGACTTGGTCAAGAAAGTGATTTTGCTTGGAGGTGACAAAACTAACCTAACTTTCTGAGCAGGCCAAATGCAGGAAATTGCAAGCGAATTCAACAGATCTGTTGATAAAGCGGTTCGAAGCGATTGCAATCGTGAAGATTGCTTACGACTATTAGAAAGTCGTAAACCCCTCTGACCGTCCCGTGGTCGTAGTAGGGAATCGGAGAAAAACCCTTCCGATTGATACTTCCTTGACCGAAAGACTTTGGTCAAGAAAGTAATTTTGCTTGGGGTGACAATACGCACCTAATTTTTCTCGAGCGGACCATCAGGGAATTGCAACGGCTCTCACGGACTTGTCAATGAAGCGGTTCCGGCGGTACAACCAACTCCCATAGACCTATAGCCGAGCCGGTTTAAGGCGGCGGAGATCATCTTGATTATAAAACTTACGGAGGTAGACTTGGGTTTTACCTTTTCCTCAAATCACTCCATTGTTCTTGAGCTCTTGCTTTCTCCGTCCTCGACTAGGTTTCATCTTCTCGCCAACCCAATCAAAAGACTTCTTGCTTACGGCGAAATGGCCAAGAGAGTTTCGAATGGGAAGAATCGGAGATGGATGCGGCTAAGATCAAGATCTTGGTTGATCTTGGGAAGATTCGAGAGAAGGCTCGGTAAAGTGGATTCCGCTATCAGGCGACCTGCGCCATCGGGAAAATGGGCAAATCCCGTCTTCCAAGCGTATTGTGAGTGCGGCCTTCGATTGCCTGCCCATCCCTTTCTTACAGTAGTACTCGAACACTTTGGGGTGGGCGGTGAACTTAGGTCCCAATTCCATTACCATGTTGAGTGTGTTCGTGTATCTGTGCGGCGTACACAGGGATTCGGCGGATCTCGAGTGTTCCAATATTATTATGGGATGGCTCGACAAACCGAATCATTGAAGTATGATGCAAACTCCACGACTCAAGTCGAAGGAGTATATTCAGAGTTTCACCGGTCTTCGTGGCGGGCCGGAGAAAAGAGTGGTTCTCTTTGGAAGGTCACCTCAAGACACCTTTCTTTCGCGAAGGAAAGGCTGAAAGAAATCTTCATGGGATTCGACCTGAAGATATCTGCGGATTAGCCCTTATATTCAAGCCATTAAGGACTTGAAGGAAGAAGAGGTGACCGGATGGCATGTGGTGAAGGATTTCATCACCTGCGCGAATTAGTCTTCTGAAGAAGCGAGCATCTCCTATGTGGAGATACTCGGGAAGAGACCAACGAGAGACTATGAGGAGGGTAAGTAATTTGTCGACTTAGCTCTCGGTTTGATCTTTCTCAACCTTGTCTAATATTCTTATCTGTTTACAGGATCTTTCACAGTGAGGTTGACTCTAGAGCGGACTCATCTGCGAGAAGTCTCGCCACTCGAGGCGGTTCCTCAAGTCATTGCGGCTTTGTCCGCGAGATGAAAGGATAGGCGCCTAAAGGTAATCAAAAAGTTGATTCTTTCTTTAGGACTTTATAGTCGTAGAAGATACTTACGACTAAAAGTGATCGTAGAATATCTTACGATCGGGAAAGAGTCGTGAAAAACTTACGACTTGACACTTGTCGTAGAAAAACTTACGACTAATTAGTCATTCTTCTTTTACATTTTTGCTTTACGAGAAAGTAGGCATGGAAAATCGTCGGGACGGCGAAGAAGTCGTCTTGATGACTATTGGCGCCGGGTTGTCGAAAGACAAAGGCTCGCTCCTCCCTCCAAGAGGCGTCGACTTGTAAAATCTGCAGACAAGCGGGAGCAAGCTCAAGCTACGGTCTTTCGACGGACCCTCTACAAGACTGCGACAGCTATGGTATATCGAAGCGAGGCCGCGACCATCGAGCCGAGGAGGTTGAAGCGGTGAACCTCTTAAGCGCAAACCTCGCAAGGCTAAGGTACCCTACGTTATGACAAAGAATCTTTCGCGATTTACGCCACTCCTAGTTTTGTTAGGCAAGCTGGAAAGAAGAATTGGAAAGATTTTGTGTCTTTTATGAAGGGCGATCTTTGCATCGGCACAACACTGGCCCGAGGCGATCTTGCTCTTGGAATGGTCGAGGCCCGATCTCGGCCATCAGAGAATCGAGAAACGAGCTCTGGTTCTGTCCAAACTCTGACGAGGCGTGGTCGTAGTGAGCCGATGTTGAACCTCGACGGGGCGTGGTCGTGGAGAAGAAGAGGTCCTCCGTTGGGAGGATTGCTCCAAAATTCTGGTTAAGACCGAGTGCGGTATGTGAAATTTACTAAAGTGTAAGAACGACATTTACCTTTTCTTTTTCACAACTGATTTGCTTTTCTTTATTTGATCGACTTCTTGACCCGGGAATGCTTATTGAGAAGTCCATTGCCATCCCTTCACTCTTGAGGAGGTAGCAATGGAGGTGGTCGAAGCATCACCCTTGGCCCGGTGGCGATGAAGTCGAGACTCGGAGTGACTCCACATCTGTTGAAGTCGTAGCTCGATCCTTGAAGTAGCGGTATTCTTGTTGAGGTGGCCGCTCATTCTTGAGGTCGTAGAAACAACAGGCGGTGTGGAAGCCTCTGGTCAAGGCGGTGACCAGCTTGTGCACCGCTCTGGGAAGAAATTGTAGGGGCGTTCCTTCCCTACCCAAAGAGAATTCTGAGACCGGAAGGAGAAAATTTCAACCGTGGTGACTTCTTTGGGCTGCCTCCGTCGTGGGGTCTTACGCTACAGATCTCGTGACCAGTCCCCATCCCAAAGATATTCCCAATCACGGAGAATACTTTTGATAACGAGCACCTCGAGAAGGTGTGGTGGGACAAAGTCGCGAGGATAGATAAGCTGCAAAACCGGACCTTGTATATTCGATGTTTGCTAGGGCGACTATGAATGTAAGTATCTTCAAAATACTTACATATGTGACTTTCCTTCTCTTCTCCTTTGTTTTCTTTTTGCGAAAGCTCTGGAGCAAATTAACATTGTCGGTGAGTACCATCGACAACTTTTAGAAACTAAGGCAGGAGAAAGAACTACTTTGTGCTGAGGCGGAGAGATGGTAAGTCACTTATCATTCATAATTGTTTTCGACTTAAATACTCGTATAATGTTTTACGAGAATAGTCATGGAAGAAACTCATGACAAAGTACTAGTCGTAAAAAGCTTACGACTACTTACGACCGGTAGTGGTCGTGAAAGACTACAACCATGTCGTAGTCGTAGAAAAACTTACGACAGTCGGTGGTTGTAGAAGTACTTACAACCATTCGGTGATGTTTATCTTCGTTCTGTTCTTTGTAGGTTAAGCGGTGATACGAAGACCTTAGGTGACTCACTCGACTATGAAAAGAAGAGTCGAGGAGGCTAAGGAGCAGTATTAGTCCTCTCGGATAGACTTGAGAGTCTGTCTGCATCTAAAGATTGCGGGAAAAAATAAACGATAAGTTCTCGAACTTAAGACTGCTTTTGATCTTTAACCTTTACAGACTCTCATTTCTTCTCGGATAAAGAAAAGAGATCTGAAGCTCAGGCAAAGTTCAAGAAAAGCTTTGGTCATTCGGGAGTTTTCGTATTACCTCGAATAAGGATCAAGAACTTGAGGTCTTAGAACTCAATTAACGAGTAAGTAATTCTTTACTGTTATCCTTTTAGTATTTTCCCTTTTCTAATGCCAATTTTTGTTGAAAATTGGTGTCCAATTGAAAAGCCTCGAGGTGAAATCCAAGAAAACCTTGATCTACAATGAGTCCATCCGCATCGCTAAGATGAATGCGAGAGGACATCGAGCATGGGAGAAAAAGCATGCTGAAAGTATTGCTTCCCATCGAGAAGAGGTTAAGCTGGATTCTCAATTAGTAGGTAAGAAATGCTTTTACCTATAATTATCTTTGTGTTATCTTCCTCCAGAAGTTTATTTTCGTTTGACCGATTTTATTCTTTTCAGAACAAGTGGTCGAAAACAAGAAACTTCGCGAGGCTTCGACTTGTACCCAACAGGAGATGGAGTCGATGAAGACTAGTCTTGTCGGTGTATTAGAACCGATCTTACGTAAAGATTGTTTGATTCGGGGGGTCTCCTAGAGATGAGATCACGCAGAGTGGATTGACACGGGATGTTTAGACCGGTTCAGGCCTTCTCCGGAGAGAATAATAACCCTAATCTTGTGTGTATGGTATTCTTGATGATCAAGTAAAAGACTAAGACTATTACAGAGAATAGCACTTGTGTTTCTACTTGACTAGCTCTTGTTCGCTCTCTCCCCCTATCCCTCTGATTGATGCCCTTATATAGTCGTGAAGAAGTAGCCGTTTTGTCCTGCGGGAGATGCGCCTAATTAATCCAGTAACAGGCGCATGATGGCAGTAATTACCGGCGACTCGGCTTCTTCACGCCGTCTGGCAATTATCTTCCAGAGATAATGGGGTAATTACACACCATTAATAAGCGAAATAATAGTGCGTGCAGACCGTTCGGATTCCTTAATCAATTGGACCCACTTGCCTGTAGGTTTGATTATAAGGTGGTCATAGTTTACCTGGTCGTAGAAGGACTTACGACCGGGTAGCAGTCGTAGAAGGACTTACGACTATGTAGTGGTCGTAGAAGGACTTACGACCATGATATAGTCGTAGCAAGACTTACGACTATGGGGGTGATTGTAGAAGAACTTACAATTACTTGTTAGGCCTCTCCTTTATAGATATAAGGGTACTACGGGGACTATGTGACATCATATTTACCCATAATAAAATTATAGATAAAAGATAAAATGAGGATTATTAGATCCTCGTCATCTAGCCCCCCGACTTCAAGTGAAAGTAACTTACTTGGTAAAGGTTTAAGTAAATGGACTTACGACCATGAGAATGTCGTAGAATGATGGTGAAGGAAAAACTCTTCGACATTTGAGTCTTTGCTTTGACCAGAATTTGCTTGGTCGGGAAAGTTGCTACGACTATCAAAAGTCATAAAAACCCCTACGACCGTCTGGTGGTGGTAGTAGGGAAATCGGAAAAAAACTCTTCCGATTGATACTTCCTTCGACTAGAAAGACTTGGTCAAGAATGTAATTTAAGCTTGGAGGTGACAATCGCACCTATTTTTCTCGAGCGGACCATCGGGAATTGCAGCCGCTCTCATAGACTTGTCAGATGAAGCGGTTCCCGGCGGTACAACCATCTCTCATAGACCTATAAGCAGAGACGGTTTAGAGGCGGCGGAGATAAATCTTGGTTATAAAAACTTACGGGAGGTAGACTTGGATTTTACCTTTCCCCAAATCACTCATTGTTCTTGAGCTCTTGCTTTCTCCATCCTCGACTAGGTTTCATCTTCTCATGCCAACCAAAAAAACTTCTTGCTTACGGCGAAATGGCCAAGAGAGTTTACGAATGGGAGGAATCGGAGATGGATGCGGCTAAGATCAAGATCTTGGTCGATCTGGGAAGATTCGAGAAGGCTACGGTGAAGTGGATTCGGCTATCGGGCGTGCTCGGCCATCGGGGAAAATGGGCAAATTCCGTCTTCCAAGCGTATTGTGAGTCGCGACCTTCGATTGCTGCCCTTCCCCTTTCTTCTGATGATACTCGAACACTTTGGGGTGGAACTAGTGAACTTAGGTCCTAATTCCATTACCATGTTGAGTGTGTTCGTTATATCTGTCTGGCGTACAGGGGATTAGGCGGATCTCGAGCATTTCAATATTATTATGGGATGGCTCGACAAGCCGGAATCGCCGGAGCTATGATGCGAAGCTCCACGACTCAAGTCGAAGGAGTATATTGAGTTTCACCCGGTCTTCGTGGTAGGCCGGAGGAAGAGTGGTTCTCTTTGGAAGGTCACCTCTGAAGACGACCTTTCTTTCGGGGAAGGCTGAAAAGAAATCTTCATGGGACTCAACCCTGAAGATATCAGTAGGATTAGCCCTTATATTCAAGCTATTAAGGACTTGAAGGAAGAAGGGTGGCCGGATGGCATGTGGTGAAGGATTTCATCACCACGAATTAGTCCTCTGAAGAAGCGAGCATCTCCTATGTGGAGGTACTCGGGAGAGAGACCCACGAGACTACGAGGAGGGTAAGCAATTGTCGACTTAGCTCTCGTTTGGTCTTTCTCAACCTTGTCTAATATTTTTATCTGTTTACGGATCTTTCACAGTGAGGTTGACTCAGTCGGACTCATCTGAGAAGTCCCCGCCACTCAGGGCGGTTCCTCAAATCATTGCGGCTTTGTCATGAGATGAAAGGATAGGCGCCTAAAGGTAATCAAAATCGATTCTTTCTTTAGGACTTTATAGTCGTAGAAGATACTTACGACTAATGGTGATCGTAGAATATCTTACGATCAAGAAAAGTCGTGAAAAACTTACGACTTGGTACTAGTCGTAGAAAAACTTACGACTAATTAGTGATTCTTCTTTTCTGTTTTGCTTTACAAAGTAGGCATGGAAAATCGTCGGACGACGAAGAAGTCGTTCGATGACTATTATTTGGGTTGTCGAAAGACAAAGGCTCGGCTCCTCCCTCGAAGAGGCGTCGACTTGTAAAATCTGCAGATAAGGGGAGCAAGCTCGAGCTCGGTCTTTCGACGGACCCTCTACAAAGCTGCGGCGGTGTAGTTATATCTGGCCGAGGCCATGCCGGTCGGCCAGGAGGTTGAAGCGGTGAACCTCTTAAGCGCAAACCTCGCAAGGCTAAGGTACCCTTCTATTATGACCACGGAATCTTTCGCGATCGGTGCCACTCCTAGTTTTATTAAGCAACTGGAAGGGAGAAGCTGGAAAGATTTTATGTCTTTATGAAGGGCGATCTTTGCATCGGCACAACACAAGGCGAGGCGATCTTTATGCGGAATGGTCGAGGCCGATCTCGTCCATCGGAGGATCGAGAAACCAGCCACGATCCTGTTCAAACTCTGACGAGGGCGTGGTGCGTGGCCCAGATAATATTGAACCTCGACCGGGCGTGGTCGTGGAGAAGAAGAGTCCTCCGTAGGGAGGATTGCTCCAAAATTCTGGTTAAGACTAAAGTGTAAGAACAACATTTACCTTTTTCTTTTTCACAACTTTGATTTGCTTTTCTTTATTTGATCAGACTCCTTGACCCAGGAATGCTTCACCGAGAAGTCCATTGCTATCCTTCATTCACCGAGAGGTATCAATGGAGGTGGTCGAGCATCACCCTTGACCAGTGGCCGATGAAGTCGAGACTCCCGAGTGACTCCATCTGCTGAAGTCGTAACTCGACCCTTGAGTTCGCGGTACATTCTTGTTGAGGTGGTGCTCGACCCTTGGTCGTAGAAACAACAAGGCGGTGTGGAAGCCTCTGGTCAGGTGGTGACCGACTGCGCACCGCTCTGGGAAGGAAATCGTAGGAGGCGTTCCTTCCCTACCCAAGAGAAATCAGAACCCGGAAGGAGAAAATTTCAACCACGTGGTGACTTCTTTGGGCTGCCTCCGTCGTAGGGTCTTACGCTTCAGATCTCGTGATCGAGTCCCCATCCCAAAGATATTCCCAATATGGAGAATACTTTTGATATAGCGCCTCGAGAAGGTGTGGTGGGACAAAGTCGCGAGGATAGATAAGGCTGAGAACCGGACCTTGTATATTCGATGTTTGCTAGGGCGACTATGAATGTAAGTATCTTCAAAATACTTATATATGTGACTTTCCTTCTCTTCTCACTTTTTTTCTTTTTGCGAGAAAGCTCTAGAGCAAATTCTTTGTTGTCGGTGAGTATCATCGACAACTTTTAGAACTAAGACAGGAGAAAGAACTACTCTGTGCAGAGGCGAGAGATGGTAAGTCACTTATCATTCATAATTGTTTTGACTTAAATACTCGTATAATGTTTTACGAGAATAGTCATGGAAGAAACTCATGACAAAGTACTAGTCGTAAAAAGCTTACGACTACTTACAACGGTGAGTGGTCGTAGAAAGACTTACAACCATAACGTGAGTCGTAGAAAAACTTACGACTAGGTGGTAGTTGTAGAAGTACTTACAACCATTGGTGATGTTTATCTTCGTTCTGTTCTTTGTAGGTTAAGCGGTGATACGAAGACCTTAGTGACTCACTCGACTATGAAAAGAAGAGTCGAGGAGGCTAAGGAGCAGTATTAGTCTCTCGGATAGACTTGAGAGAGTCTCTGCATCTAAAGATTGCGGAAAAAATAAGCGATAAGTTCTGAACTTAAAGTGCTTTTGATCTTTAACCTTTACAGACTCTCCTTTCTTCTCGGATAAAGAAAAGAGATCACGGAAGCTCGGACAAAGTTCAAGAAAAAGCTTTGGTCATTGGAGTTTTCCGTATTCTGCGAATAAGGATCAAGAACTCGAGGGTTTTAGAACTCAATTAACAAGTAAGTAAATCTTTACTGTTATCCTTTTTGAGTATTTTCCTTTTCTAATGCCAATTTCTTGTTCGAAATTGTCGCCCAATTGAGAAGCCTCGAGGTGAAATCCAAGCAAAGACCTTAATCTGCAATGAGTCGTCGCATTGCTAAGATGAATCGAGAGGACATCGAGCATGGGAGCAAAAGCATCTTTGAAACCATTGCTTCCCATGAGAAGAGGTCAAGAAATTGGATTCTCAATTAGTAGGTAAGAAATGCTTTTACCTACAATTATCTTTGTGTTATCTTCCTCTAGAAGTATATTTTTGTTTGGCCAGTATTATTCTTTTGAACAAGTGGTGAAAACAAGAAGCTTCAGCGAGGCTTGACTTGTACCCAACGGAGATGGAGTCGATGAAGACTAGTCTTCAAGGCAACATCACTCTCTGAACAATGTGCTTAGTGAGCTACATTACGAGGAAAAACTCCTCGAGAAGATACTCTAGTTGCTCACACAAGTACTATTGGGAACAAGTCGGAAAATTGCAAGAAATGGTGACCACTCTGAAGGCTAATCAAAATTTGAATCAATAAGGAAGCGATCGAAGCTGCGATAAGTTACGCTTTGGCGAAACTTAAAGCTCAAGACCCATGTTAATGTTAAACCAATCGAAGCCGACTTATTATTACGAATCGAGGCAAGTCGTCTGATTGAGGAAATGCGATCGATTGGTAAAAGGTGGCGGAGGAAATGCATTAGGCTCTCCCCTCGAGTAATCTTGTAACTACCTTGTAAAGCGGACAATTTTGTTGATGAGTAATATATGATCCGCCTCATTTCTGAAAATCATCTTGTCGAGTAGTTAGTAACTCAAAAGATAATAAGCGAATGAAAGACTAAGAATTGAAGTCAAATTAATAACTTTATCCTAGCCCCAACTATTTGCTTAGATTGTTTAGACAATCTAAATAAATAGTGTTTAAAATGGGGTTTACGAAAACAAAGAGAGTTTATTTAACTTATAGCTTTTGTTACGGTTGTCAAGCCTTTCGAAAGAGTAGAAGCGACTCGACACTAGGAAGTTCCTTCTAGTGGGCGGGACCACGTGCGAGAGGAAAAGGCTTCGACTAGGTGATGTTCCCATCTCAGACTAGTTTAATCAAACCAAAACGACAACTTGAGTTAAACAAGCGTCTTAGAGGACTTTAGTCATTCGTTCGTCCTTTTTGGTGGACTTGATAAGTCTTTTCGATGCAAAAGTAGGAGGCGGCGACACTAGGAAGTTTCCTTCTAGTGGGCGGGACCACATGCGAGAGAGGAAAGACTTGACTAGGTGTGTCTCTTCCTTCGACCAGATTAAAACAAATCAGTACACCAAGGTGGTCGAACAAATGTAAGAAAGTGCACTCTACTTAGAATATTTTTGAATTCTTGAAAAAATAGACTAAGATTGAGAGAGTTGGCTTTGAGAACATTACGACTAGATAGAACCAGAGCTCTTTGTATTGGCGGCAAAAATGAGTAGCGAGTCGATGCTAGGAAATTCCTTCTAGTGGGCGAGAACCACATGCGAGAGAGAAGTTTCGATCGGATGGCGTTTCGCTTTTGGCCATGTAAAAAAGCGGGTGTTTTCATATCATAGTCGAAAGATTAAAAAGCACTACTCAAAAATAAGGCAAAAAGGTAGAAAGAACACGGACTTTTATTGCACGAGCTGTCACACATAGAATTTGCGTGGCGGTCGATGTTCCAAGAGTTTGAGAGAACTGTCCATCTTCCATTGCTAGTCGTCAGGCCACAGGCGAGTTACTTCGACCATCGTGTAGGACCTTCCCATTTAGGGAAAGTTTATTCGATTAGACTTGGATTGGCGAGCCTCAATACCAAGTCACCTCTGAAGGCTGCGAGGTTGGACCTTCGATTATAGTATCTGCTTGAGGCTTGTTGGTAGGCGCGAGCGGATTAAGGCTAGGTTTCTCCTCTCTTGAGTAGGTTAATGTCATCTGCTCGAAGTTGTTCTGATACGAGTTGTTGAAGGTTTCAACTCGTGTCGACCGCAATTTTAGCTCGGAGGAAGCATAGCCGACTCAGAAAACTAGAAAAAATGGTGTTTCTCCTGTTGCTCATTGGTGGTCGTCTGAACGCCCATAATATGGAGGTAATTCTTGTACCCAAGCCCCAGGCGCTTAACAAGGTGGTCGAAGACTCGAGTTTTAATTCCTCGCATTATTTGGCGTTTGCGTTCGTAGCCCCATTGCTTTGGGGATGTGCAGCGAAGCATAGCATAACTTGGTACCCAACTCGTCGTAAAATTCACGAAATTTTGCACTTGCGTGTTTACCATTATGCGTAATTATCAGGCTGGAACTCCAAATCGACTAATTACGCTTCTCATCATGAACCTTTTCTTTGCTTAGTTGTTATCGATTCTGAGTTCGACTTTGATCCATTTGTGAGCGTGTCAATAGCCACAAAAGGAATTGAAACCTCCTGGAGCTTTGGGAAGCGGTCCTAGGATATCAAGCCCCAGTGCATAAAGGCCAAGAAAGAGGTATTGTTTGTAATGCTTGAAATGGTTGGTGTATCTGTCTACCATGGAATTGTATGGACACACTTTTTAACCACCTCCTTAGCATCGTACAGAGTGTAGGCGATAAAAACCTTGTCGAAGGCTTTACCAACCAATGTTACAGAGGAAGCATGTGTCCCACAGATGCCCTTGTGTATATCGTGAAGGAGTGTTATTCCTTCGTTTTGCGGAATGCATCGCATGAGTATCCCTTGGGTTCCTCGTTTATAGAGGACTCCTTCAACCAAAGTATACATTTTGGCTTTTGGGATAATCGATCGCCTCAAGATCATCTTGGTCTGGAACCCTTGTAAAGATACTCGTAGATGGGAGTCATCCGGTATCCTCGTAATCTAATGAGGCCATCTCAAGAGGAGGTGTCTCGGTTCTTCGACGAGAGGCGGTTTGGAGTTGCTCAAGAAAACTCCTTTTAGCCTTGTGGATCGGGAAGAAGCCATCCGAGCAAGTTGGTGCGAGAAAATTATCCTTCGAGGATAAATTGTACCTCGAAACCTAAAAATGTTTTCTAGCTTACGTACTTCGATAAGTACCGAGCCATTGTTGAGTTAGAGCAGGTACTCTTTCCGATTTGATTCACGACTAGTTGAGAGTCTCTCTCACGAGTAGTCGACGAATTGAGAGTGCTTTTCGCGGCTCGTATGCCGGCTAGCAAACCTTCGTACTCTGCCACATTGTTAGTGGCACGAAAGTTTAATTGTATGGCATACTTTAAGGTTTCTCGGTGGGAGATACGAGGACCACCTGACCCAGAGCCACTTAAAGTAAGTGACCCGTCAAAGTACATCATCCAGTCGTGGGAATCGTCTTGGGGATCTGAGCGAGTTCGGATTTGTCCATTCGGCGACAAAGTGCGCCAAGATCAGGGATTTTATGGCCGTTCGGGACACGAAATGGAGGTCGAACTCCCAAGTTCGTGACCATTTTGCCATGCGTCCATTGTTTCCTTATTATGGAGGATTGCTCCCAAAGGAAACTCGGGCAACCATGACTATTTTGTGCTTTGAAAATAATGCATGATTTCCTCGAAGACATGAGGAGGGCATATAGAAGTTTTGGACACGAGGTAGCGCTCCTTAGGCGTGTAAAACTTGCGTAAATAAACCGGTCGTTATGCGTTTTCACGTTCTCGACCCGATCTTGCGCTTCTTTGCTGTGGCGTGGCGGCTAGGTAAATTAAGAGCGTCTCTTACGGCTTTGGAGAAACGAGCAGGAGCACTCGAAGATACCTCTTGACATCCTCAAAGCGGTGTTTGCCTCGTTCGACCACTCAAAACCTTCATGTCTCCAGAGAAGTTTAAAGAAAGGTAGTCCTTTTTCTCCTAGTCGTGCGATGAAGCGACTTAAAGCCGCATGCACAGTGAGTTTGGACTTCCTTTTTGTGTTTGGAGGGCATCGGAGGATGGCCTTTATTTTTAGATTTGCTTGATTCCTCGTTCGGATACTAGGAATCCAAGCAATTTTCTGAAGAAATTCCAAACACACTTCTCTGGATTAAGTTTTAAGCGGTGCCTTCTGAGGTTGTCGAATGTTTCTTGTAGGTCAGTGATATGATTAAGTCTCTTAATGCTTTTTACGACTAGATCATCAACATAGGCTTCCAAATTCCGGCCTAATTGAGATGAAAAAGTCGATTGCATTAAGCGTTGAAAAGAAGCACCGGCATTTTTTAGACCAAATGGCATTTTGATATAACAAAAGGTACCAAATGGAGTAATGAATGCGGTCTTTTCTTCATCGTTTAGAGACATATTGATCTGGTGATATCCAGAATATGCATCTAAAAAACTTAATATTTCACAACCCGCAGTAGAATCAACTAGCTGATCAATACGAGGTAAAGGGAAATCATCTTTTGGACAAGCTTTATTAAGATCAGTAAAGTCTACGCACATACGCCATTTGCGTTTGACTTTTGACCATTCTGAGGTTAGCCAACCACTGGGGTGGTTGACTTCTCTTATAAAGCACGCCTTAAGTAGCTTATCAATTACGATTTAATAGCATCTCGTCGATCGGGGCAAATCTCCGTAATTTTTGTTTCACGGTACTTTATCGGTAGTAAAGCTAGCACGTGCTCGATCACCTCCACAGGGACTCGGGCATGTCGGATGCTTGCCGCGTAAAGACATCTGCGTTAGCTCGGAGGAAGGTAATGAGGCGTCTTCCTATTTGGGGTCGGAAGTCTCCCGATGCGAGCAGTCTTGAGGTTTCTGCGTCGGAGGAACCTCTTTGACTTGTCGTTCGGCTTTGGTGCGACTTTGAAGCCCGACTTGCTAGTCGAAGTGACTTTCATCTCGAGTTGGTATTTGACCAACCATCTCGAGGATCGGCGGTCATGACTATCGCCATCTTTTGTCACATTGAATTGTGATCACTCCTTTGGGACTGGCATCTTAAGACATTGATACCCATAATGAGTAGCCATTAAAATTTTGCCAAAGTTGGTCGTCAGAGTATGGCGTTATATGCGTGTCGAAATCGACCACATCAAAGAGACTTTCTGTCACGAAATTACTTGGTGAGCCAAATGTTAAAGGAAGAAACTTGGCCAATAGGTTTGGTAGAAGACCGATGCGATTCCATGAAAGGAATATCGTCAAAGCCTTACCTAATCTGGTACTTGCATCTCGTCCGGGGCTTTAGTAAATAATATGTTCAAGAAGCGCCACCATCAACTAACACTCGATTGACCCGACGGTTGTTGATGGTGGGTTCGATTCCTGTCGAATCGACTGATCGACTCATAGTGATCGGGCGATCGTCCTTCTCAAAGAGATGGTAACTTGAGCCACTTGGTAATTTATTGACGAGAGGAGTATGTATGGAATTTACCTCGTCCGGCGACTTTAAGTTGTCGTTTGGAGTCGATATCTCGATGATCCTCGTAGATATGCTCAACGGTATGTTGCGGATCTTGGAGCAGCATCTCCTCATCATCGATGACTTTTGGCCACTCGTATGTCCTACACTTTCGAGTAGGGAGCGGTGCTTGCCATTGTAGTAGTCCTCGAGCTTTCTTTGGAAAACTTCGGCGATTCTTGAGAGTCATGTCCTTCTTTTTTGTGAAAAGGACACCACCTTGGTTTATCGTTCCTACGATCGAGCGCTTACCTTTGCCTTGATCGAGGATCGACTTAGTGGTTTGGGGCTCTCTATCTTTCACGGCCAAGACCTCCTTGAAACCAACGGTTTGTGGCTTTTGATTTTTATTTTCTTCTTGGACTTTTTGCTTTTTGTCCTTACCAACCTCACGGCTCGAAGCGTGTGCGTTTCTCGATCGATAGTGTTGTTCCATTCATTGCCTCGAAGCGATTGCATATCGATCGGCCATTTCGAAGAGTTCGGCAACGGTGTTAGGAGGATTCAAAGCAATATCCTCTGTTATTCTTCTACTACGGACTCCTTGCTTAAAAGCCACGATCACGGAGGAGTCGAAATTTCGGAATTGAATTCTGAACGACTAAAGCGTTTGATGAATTGCGCAAAGGCTCGTTGTTGTTCTGTTTGATCGGTGCAAGTCGTCTTCCTTTCGGGGCGATTGTATGTGCCTTGAAAATTTGCTTGTAGAAGATCGCGAGAGGTGTTGCCAAGTAGATCGACTCGAAAGGTTGGTTTAATAACCACGATCGAGCGGATCCTTCAAGAACAGTCGGAAGGTAATTCGCCATTACATGCTCTCCTCCTCCTGCTGCTCGGACAGCTGTTGTATAGATCTGAAGAAATTCGATGGGATTTTGAGATCCATCAAATTTCTCCATGTTCCTTTGGTCGAAAATGAGGTGGCGTGAGCGACTTTCGAAGGTCGGCGAAAATGCGACATCGGTAATTACTTCTTGGCGCCTTCTTTGTAGGAAAGAAGGGTTAATGTCGCGGTGATCGTATCTGACGATACCGACAGCGGTGACTTTGTCTGTTGTAGGTCTCGATTCTTGAGGAATACTCCTCGTACTCCACCGTTAGTGAATTTCTTTGTCGGAGTAGTGAATGATCACCTCCTCGGAGGGCTTCTTGATCATCGTTGATCGAAAAGTATTTCTCAGTGTAGGGGATCGATGTGACTTATTGCGTGTCGATTCCTACGTGATATTCGATTGGTAGTAGGCTGAGGAAATCGCATTGCTACGACTACACGAATGTTGTTGAGAGTACTTCGGTCTTGTCATCACGATTCGAAGCCTTTGCGCAATCTCCTCGACAAAGAGATCATACCACAGCGTTCGAGCAAGCTCTTGATTGGGATTCTCGAGCAAGTCGTTGATGTCTGAGTTCTTGTACCTCCTGCGGTGATGTTGAATCGCCCGGCGAGTTCTTACGGGTGCAATTTTCTTTCTTGAATGACCTCAAAATCCTCCTCCTCGGATCTTTGAGGCCTTCTCGATGGAGTGCGAGAATGTCGAGATTTCCCTCGCGTTCATCAGTGTTGGTTCTCTCTGTCACGGCGGTTCCCTTGCCATTACTACGAGGAGGCGCGGTGTGATCTTGGGAGGTTCTCATTTCGGCCTCCATGAGGTGACTCGATTTGAGGAAGGGCGAAGACCTCCGTTGATGATTCTCACTTGCGCTTGAGGCCTCCCGCTTGAGGAGTGCTCGAGAGACACCATCTGGCGACTTGGGTAATCCCCTCGGGTAGGGAACTCGGGTTATAAGCATCTCCGTCATAAATGAGATCTGCGGGAGGCTGGTCGTGTTGTAGGGAAAGCATGCTTGATCCCACCCTCTCTGGAGTTACCACGAGAGAGGATCACTAGATGTTTGTGGAGTCTGGAATGGTGGCTCGTAGAACTTGTCTCACCAGTCGGACCGTCTTAGGGGACTTGAACACTTGGAGGAAAAACTCGTCGTGTTGTGAGTCCTCACAGGTGCGGTTACAGTCGGATTGACCCTTGTCCTTTGAGGGGAATTGGCTCCTCTGTGGGGCGTATCGTTGTGGGGATAAGGATCCTCCTCAACTCCATTGATGGGATGGTTTCTGGAGAATAATCTCGGAGGAACATCACCATCACGGATGCATCACTCGGCTCGTAGTCGGCGGCATCCATGTCGATGTCTGCGTGTCTGCCAAGTCAAACCGAGTTCTCCTCGTTCCATTCTCACCGCCATGCTTGCATGAGATTGGAAAAAGAGTATATTGACAAGAGATTACAGGAAGATCCCCACGTCGGCGCCAGCTTGCGGTGTATTAGAACCGATCTTACGTAAAGATTGTTTGATTCGGGGTCTCCTAGAGATGAGATCACCTTGAGTGGATTGACACGGATGTTTAGGCAGAGTTGAGGCCTTCTCAGGAGAGAATAATAACCCTAATCACATGTGTATGGTATTCTTGATGATCAAGTAAAAGACTAAGACTATTACAGAGAATAGCACTTGTGTTTCTACTTGACTAGCTCTTGTTCGCTCTCTCCCCCTATCCCTCTGATTGATGCCCTTATATAGTCGTGAAGAAGTAGCCGTTTTGTCCTGCGGGAGATGCGCCTAATTAATCCGATGCTTGGCGCATGATGGCAGTAATTACCGGCGCCTCGGCTTCTTCACGCCGTCTGGCAATTATCTTCCAGAGATAATGGGGTAATTACACACCATTAATAAGCGAAATAATAGTGCGTGCGGTGGTTGAGTTCCTTAATCAATTGGACCCACTTGCCTGTAGGTTTGATTATAAGGTGGTCGTAGTTTACCTGGTCGTAGAAGGACTTACGACTATGTAGTGGTCGTAGAAGGACTTACGACCATGATATAGTCGTAGCAAGACTTACGACTATGGGGGTGATTGTAGAAGAACTTACAATTACTTGTTAGGCCTCTCCTTTATAGATATAAGGGGTACTTCTGGGGACTATGTGACATCATATTTACCCATAATAAGAATTATAGATAAAAGATAAAATGAGGATTATTAGATCCTCGTCAAGTCTTCAAGGCAACATCACTCTCCTGAACAATGTGCTTAGTGAGCTGCATTCTGAGGGAAAAACTCCTCGAGAAGATACCATAGCTGCTCACACAAGTACCATTGGGGAACAAGTTGGAAAATTGCAAGAAATGGTGACCACTCTGAAGGCTAATCAAGCTGAATCAATAAGGGAGGCAGTCGAAGCCGAAGTAAGTTACGCTTTGGCGAAACTTAAAGCTCAAGATCCCCGCCTTAATGTGCAACCAATTGAAGCCGAGTTCGATTGCTCGAATCGAGGCGTCGTCGATTGAGGAAATGCAATTGGTTGGCAAAAGGTGGCGGAGGAAATCTGACTAGGCTCTCCTTCGTGAGTAATCTTGTAACTACCTTGTAAAATGAGACAATATACATTGATGAGTGATATATGATCCATCTTATTTCACGAAAATTATCTTGTCGAGAAGTTAGTAACTCAAAAGATAATAAGCGAATGAAAGACTAAGAATTGAAGTCAAATTAATAACTTTATCCTAGCCCAGACTATTTGCTTAGATTGTTTAGACAATCTAAGTAAATAGTGTTTGAAATAAGGTTTACGAAAACAAAGAGAGGTTTGTTTAACTTATAGTTTTTTATGGTTGTCAAACGCACTTGGTGAAAAAGTAGAAACGACTCGACACTAGGAAGTTCCTTCTAGTGGGCAAGACCACGTCTGCGAGAGGAAAACCCGACTAGGTGATGTTACCATCTCAGACTAGTTTAATCAAACCAAAACGACAACTTGAGTTAAGCAAGCGTCTAGAGGACTTTAATAATCGTTAGCCCTTTTACGATGGACTCGATAAGTCTTTTCGAAGAGCAAAAGTAGGAGGCTGACGCAACGCTAGGAAGTTCCTTCTAGTGGCGGGACCACATGCGAGAGAGGAAAAACTTGACTAGGTGTGTCTCTTCCTTGACCGATTAAAATGAAGCGAGTACATCAAAGGTGGTCGAATAAATGTATCAAGTGCACTCTACTTAGAATATTTTTTGAAATCATTGAAAAAATAAACTAAGATTGAGAGAGTTAGCTCTGAGAACATTTCGACTTGATAGAACCCGAGCTCTTTGTATTGGTGAAAAATGAGTAGCAGTCGATGCTAGAAAATTCCTTCTAGTGGGCGAGAACCACATGCGAGATAGGAGAAGTTTCGACTAGATGATGTTACTTGTTTTCGACCGTGTAAAGAAAAGCTGGGTGTTTTGTATCATAGTCGAAAGATTAAAAAGCACTACTCAGGCAAGAGAGGTAGAAAGAACACGGACTTTTATTGCACGAGAAATTGGTCACACATAAATTTGCGTGGCGAGTCGATGTTCCAAGAGTTTGAGAGAACTCGTCCATCTTCCATCGCTAGTCGTCTGCAGACCACACGCGGGTTACTTGACCATTGTGTAAGGACCTTCCCATTTGGGGAAAGTTTATTCGATTAGACTTGGATTGGCGAGCCTCAATGCCAAGTCACCTACAGTAAGGTGCGAGGTTGGACCTTCGATCATAGTATCTGCGAGGGCTTGTTGGTAGGCTGCGAGCGGATTAAGGCTAGGTTTCTCCTTTCTTGAGTAGGTTAATGTCATCACGCTCGAAGTTGTTCTGATCCGAGTTGTTGAAAGTTTCAACTCGTGTCGGCCAGTAATTTTAGCTCGGAGGAAGCATGGCTTGACTCGAACACGAGAAAAATGGTGTTTCTCTGTTGCTCATTGGTGGTTATGCAGACTGCCCATAACACGGAGGTAATTCTTGTACCCAAGCCCCCGAGCGCTTAACAAGCTGGTCGAAGACTCGGGTTTTAATTCCTCGCATTATTTGGCCATTTGCACGTTCGACCGCCCCGTTGCTTTGGGGATGTGCAACAGAAGCATAGCATAATTTGGTACCCAACTCGTCGCAAAATTCCTGAAATTTTGCACTTGCGAGTGTTTACCATTATGCGTAATTATCAGACTTGGAACTCCAAATCGACTAATTCGCATCTCATCATGAACCTTTTCTTTGCTTAGATGTTATCGATTCTGAGTTCAGCTTCAATCCATTTTGTGAACGTGTCAATAGCCACAAAAAGGAATTCGAAACCTCCTGGAGCTTTGGGAAATGGTCCTAGGATATCGAGACCCCAGGTCGCAAAAGGCCAAGAAAGAGGTATTATCTGTAATGCTTGAGCTGGTTGGTGTATTTGTCTACCATGGAATTGGCATTGGACACACTTTTAACCACCTCCTTAGCATCATACGGTGTAGGCGGTAAAAACCTTGTCGAAGGCTTTACCAACCAATGTTACTGTAGGAAGCATGTGTCCCACGAGATGCCACTGTATATCGTGAAGGAGTGTTATTCCTTCGTTTTGCGGAATGCATCGCATGAGTATCCCTTAGGTTCCTCGTTTGTAGAGGACTCCTTCGACCAAAGTATACATTTTGGCTTTTCGGGATAAGCGATGCGCCTCAAGATCATCTTGGTCTGGAACCCTTGCGAAGATACTCGTAGATGGGAGTCATCCGGTATCCCGTAGTCTAATGAGGCCATCTCAATAGGAGGTGTCTGTTTCTTCGACGAGAGCGGCTTTTGGAGTTGCTCCAAGAAAACTCCTTTTGAGTGCGTAGATCGGAAGAAGCCATCCGAGCAAGTTGGTGCGAGAAATTATCCTTCGAGGATGAATTGTACCTCGAAACCTAAAAAATGCTTTTCTAGCTTGCGAACTTCGATAAGTATTTAGACATTGTCGAGCTAGAGCCTTGGTACTTTTTCCGACTTGATTCACGACTAGTTGAGAGTCTCCTCTCACGAGTAGTCGGCGAATTGAGAGTGCTTTGCGGCTCGTATGCCGGCTAGCAAACCTTCGTGCTCTGCCACATTATTAGTGGCACGAAAGTTTAATTGTATGGCATACTTTAAGGTTTCTCCTGGGAGATACGGGACCACCCGACCCCGAGCCACTTAAAGTAAGTGACCGTCAAAGTACATCATCCAGCGGTCGTGGGAATCGTCTTGGGGATCTGAGCGAGTTCGAGATTTGTCCATTCGGCGACAAAGTCCGCCAAGATCGGGATTTTATGGCCGTTCGGGACATGAAATGGAGGTCGAACTCCCAAGTTCGATGACCATTTTGCCATGCGTCCCGCTGTTTCCTTATTATGGAGGATTGCTCCCAAAGGAAACTCAAACGGCACAGCTATTTTGTGCGCCTGAAAATAATGCCGCAATTTCCTCGAAGTCGTGAGGAGGGCATATAGAAGTTTTGGACACGAGGGTAGCGCTCCTTAGGCCGTGTAAAACTGCAAAGCGTAGTAAACCGGTCGTTGTACGTTTTCACGTTCTACGACTAGTACTACGCTTGCTGCCTGTGGCATGGCAGCTAGGTAAATTAAGAGCATCTCTTCTGGCTTTGGAGAAACCAGAACAGGAGCACTCGAAAGATACCTCTTGACATCCTCAAAGGCAGCGTTTGCCTCGTTCGACCACTCAAAACCTTCATGTCTCCTGAGAAGTTTAAAGAAAGGTAGTCCTTTTTCTCCTAGTCGTGCGATGAAACGACTTAAAGCCGCCATGCACCCAGTGAGTTTCTGGACTTCCTTTTTTGTGTTTGGAGGACGCATCTGGAGGATGGCCTTTATTTTTTCAGGATTTGCTTCGATTCCTCGTTCAGATACTAGGAATCCAAGTAATTTTCCTGAAGAAATTCCAAACACACACTTCTCTGGATTGAGTTTTAAGCGGTGCTTTCTGAGGTTGTCGAATGTTTCTTGTAGGTCAGTGATATGATTAAGTCTCTTAATGCTTTTTACGACTAGATCATCAACATAGGCTTCCAAATTTCGGCCTAATTGAGATGAAAAAGTCGATTGCATTAGGCGTTGAAAAGAAGCAGGCATTCTTTAGACCAAATGGCATTTTGACATAGCAAAAGGTACCAAATGGAGTAATGAATGCGGTCTTTTCTTCATCGTTTAAACACATATTGATCTGGTGGTATCCAGAATATGCATCTAAAAAACTTAATATCTCACAACCTGCAGTAGAATCAACCAGCTGATCGATCTGAGGTAAAGGAAATCATCTTTTGGACAAGCTTTATTAAGATCGATAAAGTCCACGCACATCGCCATTTGCCGTTTGACTTTTGACCATTACTGAGGTTAGCCAACCACTCTGGGTGGTTGACTTCTCTATAAAGCTGCTTTAAGTAGCATATCCAACTCGATTTAATAGCATCTCGTCGATCGGGGCAAATCTCGTAATTTTTGTTTCTGGTACTTTATCGGTAGTAAAGCTAGCCTCGTGCTCGATCACCTCCACAGGGACTCGGGCATGTCGGATGTTTGCCACGCAAAGACATCTGCGTTAGCTCGGAGGAAGGTAATGAGGCGTCTTCCTATTTGGGGTCGGAAGTCTCCCGTCACGAGCAGTCTTGAGGGCTCTTCGCGTCGGAGGAACCTCTTTGACTTGGTCGTTCGGCTTTGGTGCAGCTTTGAAGCCCGACTTGCTAGTCGAAGGTGACTTTCATCTCGAGTTGGTATTTGACCAACCATCTCGAGGATCGGCGGTCATGACTATCGCCATCTTTTGTCACCTTGAATGGTGATCACTCCTTTGGGACTGGCATCTTAAGACATTGATACGTAATGAGTAGCCATTAAGAATTTTGCCAAAGTTGGTCGTCAGAGTATGGCGTTATATCTTGTGTCGAAATCGACCACATCAAAGGAGACTTTCTCGTCTGAAATTACTTGGTGAGCCAAATGTTAAAGGAAGAGAAACTTGGCCAATAGGTTTGGTGAAGACCCCGATGCGATTCCATGAAAGGAGTATCGTCTGGCCTTACCTTTGTCCCGGTACTTGCATCTCGTCCGGGGCATTAGTAAATAATATGTTCAAAGAATCGCCACCATCAACCAACACTCGATTGACCCGCGATTTGTTGATGGTGGGTTCGACCACAATCGGATATCGACTGATCGACTCGTAGTGATTGGGCGATCATCCTTCTCAAAAGAGATGGTAACTTCCGGCCACTTGGTAATTTATTGACGAGAGGAGTATGTATGGAATTTACCTCTCGTCCGTGACTTTAAGTTGTCGTTTGGAGTCGTATCTGGATGATCCTCCGTAGATGTGCTCAGCGGTATGTTGCGGATCTTGGAACAGCATCTCCTCATCATCCGACGACTTTTGGCCACTCGTATGTCCTATCTGCTCGAGAGTAGGGAGTGGTGCTTTTGTCGTTGTAGTAGTCCTCGAGCTTTCTTTGGAAAACTTCGGCGATTCTGGAGGTCATGTCCTTCCTTTTTATGAAAAGGACACCACCTTGGTTTGTCGTTCCTCGATCGGGCGCTTACCTTTGCCTTGATCGAGTGCGACTTGGTGGTTTAGGGCTCTCCATCTTTCACGGCGGAACCTCCTTGGAACCCTGGTTTGTGGTTTTGAATTTTATTTTCTTCTTGGACTTTTTGCTTTTTATCCTTACCAACTTCACGGCTCTCGAGGAGTGTATGTTTCTCGATCGATAGTGTTGTTCCACTCGGCCGCCTCGAAGCGGTTGCATATCGATCGGCCATCTCGAAGAGCTTCGACAGCTTGATGTTGGGAGGATTCAAAGCAATGTCCTCCGTTATCCTTCTACTACGGACTCCTTGCTTAAAAGCCACGATCACGCGAGGAATCGAAATTTCGAATGGAGTTCTGAATCGACTAAAGCGTTTGATGAATTGGCGCAAAGTCTCGTTGTTGTTCTGTTTTATCCGGTGCAAGTCGTCTTCTTTTCGAGCGGTTGTATGTGCCTTGGAAATTCGCTGTAGAAGATCGCGAGGTGTTGCCAAGAGTAGATCGACTCGAGTGGTTGGTTTAATAACCACGATCGGCGGATCCTTCGAGCACGATCGGAAGGTAATTCGCCATTACATGCTCTCCTCCTCCTGCTGCTCGGACGGTATTGTATAGATCTGAAGAAATTCGATGGGATTTTGAGATCCATCAAATTTCTCCATGTTCGGCGGAAAATGAGGTGGCGTGAGCGCTCGAAGGTCGGCGAAAATGCGGGCATCCGTTAATCACTTCTTGGCGCTTTCTTTGTAGGAAAGAAGGGTTAATGTCACCAGGTGATCGTATCTGACGATACCGTGTGGTGACTGCTACGTAGTAGGTCTCGATTCTCGAGGGAATACTCCTCGTACTCCACCCGTGTGAATTTCTTTGTCGAAGTGGTGAATGATCACCTCTCAGGGGCTTCTTGATCTTGACCGATCGAAATGTATTTCTCGAATAGGGATCGATTCGACTTATGGCCGTGTCGATTCCTCGTGAAAATATTCGATTGATCGTAGCCGAGGAAGTCGTATTCTGCGACTACAGAATGTTGTTGATGAGTACCTCGGTCTTGTCATCACGATTCGAAGTCTTTGCGTAATCTCTTGACAAAGAGATCGTACTCACGCGTTCGAGCAAGCTCTTGGTGGGATTCTCGAGCAAGTCGTTGATGTCTGGAGTTCTTGTACCTCCTCCGTGATGTTGAATCGCCCGGCGTGTTCTTACGGGCGCAATTTTCTTTCTTCGACGACATCAAAATCCTCCTCATCGTGTCTTTGAGGCCTTCTTAGTGGAGTGCGAGAATGTCGAGGATTTCTCGCGTTCATCAGTGTTGGTTCTCTCGCCAAGCGGTGGTGCCCTTGCCATTACCACGAGGCGCGGTGTGTGATCTTCGGGAGTGTTCTTATCTCGGCCTCCATGGTGACCACGATTGGGGAAGGGCGAAGACCTCCGTTGATGATTCTCACTTGCGCTCGAGGCCTCCCGCTTGAGGAGTGCTCGAGAGACACCATCTGGCGACTTGGAGTAATCCTCTCGTAGGGGAACTCAGGTTATAATGTCTCCGTTCGCAAATGAGATCTGCGGGAGGCGGTCGAATTTGCTTGAAAAAGCATGCTTGATCCCACCCTCTGCAGGTTACCACGAGAGAGGATCACTAGATCTTTGGTGGAGTCTGGAATGGTGGCTCCCGAACTTAACTTACCAAGTCGGACCGCCTTAAGGGACTTGAACACTTGGAGAAAAAACTCTCGTCGTGTTGTGAGTCCTCCTAGGAGCGGTTCTGGTCGGATTGACCCTTGTCCTTTGAGGAATTGGCTCCTCTGTTGGACGTATTGTTGTGGGGATAGGATCCTCCTCAACTCCATTAATGGGATGGTTTCTGGAGAATAATCTCGGAGGCAACATCACCATCGGCGGATGCATCACTCGGCTTGTAGTCGGCAACCGCATCCATGTCGGCGTCTGCGTAATCTGCCAAGTCAAACCAGTTCTCCTCGTTCCATTCTCCTGCCATGATTGCATGAGATTGGAAAAAGAGAGTATGTTGACAAGAGATTACCGGAAGATCCCCACGGTCGGCGCCAACTGTCGGTGTATTAGAACCGATCTTACGTAAAGATTATTTGATTCGGGGTCTCCTAGAGATGAAATCACGTGAGTAGTTGACACGGATGTTTAGACGAGTTCGAGCCTTCTCGGAGAGAATAATAACCCTAATCACGTAGTGTGGTATTCTTAATGATCGAGTAAGAAGCTAAGACTATTACAGAGAATAGAACCCCTTTCTCTACTCGCCTTGATGCCCTTATATAGTCGTGAAGGAGTAGCCGTTTGCCTGCGAAAGAGGCGCCTTAATTGAGCGATAATGGGCGATGATGGCGATAATTACCGGCGCATTGGCTTCTCGCGCCGTCGGCAATTATCATTCAAAGATAATGGGGTATTTAAGCACTATTACTACGCGGGATAGTAGTGCGTGCGGAACCGTTCAGTTCTTTAATCAATTGGGCCCACTTGCTGTAGGTTTAATTATAAGGTGGTGCGTGGTCTACACGGTCGTAGGAGAACTTACGACCGGTAGTAATCATAAAAGGTCTTACGACTATGTAGTGATCGTAGAAAGACTTACGACCATGAAATGGTCGTAGAAAGACTTACGACTAGGAAGTAATCGTAGTAAGACTTACGACTAGGCAGTAGTCGTAGTAAGACTTACGACTATAGGGGGTGATTGTAGAAAATCTTACATTTTTGAAGTTAATTGTATTTTTTTAGTTAACAAATAATCCTTCTTGGGAAAATCCGAAATTAAATCGACGTGGATGAACTTGGATCGTTGATCTTGGATCCAACGACCCAAGTCCACGGGACAACGCGCGCGCGCACACAGCTTACAAACCCCACCGTTGGATTTAGATCCAACGGTCCACGTGGATGGCAACGTTCGGACGGTCCGAACGTTCACACGAATCTGGGCCGTTGATCTAGAGATGGACGGCTCACAACGAGAGTGCTTTCGGACGGTCCGAACGTTCACGTGAATCTGGGCTGTAGATCTAAATATCGACGGCTCTACATATGTGTGTGTCTGTTCACATCACAAACGGTTCTATTAATACACCGTCTGTGATGACTAACCTCACAGACGGTTCTAGTAATGAACCGTTTGTGATATCAACATATCACAGACGGTTCAGTTACATAACCGTCTGTGATATTAAAATTAGAGTTTCTCTGTTAAGTCATCACAGACGGTTTCATAACAGAACCGTCTGTGATGTATTATCACAGACGGTTCTATCTGTGATATCCATCTATATAAGTGCCCGACTCGAATGGTTGTGCACTCTTCTGCCTTATACTTTTTCCACCAGCCCGGCGCTGCTCTCGGTCTCCTCCACTGACGCCACCTCCGACCAGCGCCGCCTCCCTTCGTCCCTACCTCCGACCAGTGCCGCCCCCGCCCCTGCCGACCACCCGCTGAGTTTCCCCGTGCCACCCCCCTTCTTTGCCGTGAGAGCCGAGGGTTTCCCTCGGTGCCACCCCCGCCCCTGCCGACCACCCGGTGAGTTTCCCCGTGCTTCCCCCCTTCTCTGCCGTGAGAGCCGAGGGTTTCCCTCGGTGCCGCCCCCGCCCCCGCCGACCACCCGAGGGTTTATGTGGTATCTTTACCCCTTTAGATGTTTTACTCTGTTGTGCTTTTGTTTGAAATGGGAGGTAGGGTTAAATTTCACTACTAGATGTACATGTAAGTTATATTTGCACAAATAGATTTGTACAGAGATCTATATTTAGTTTGTTTACACAATAAGATGCCTATGTATTTGCACAATTAGACATGCATGTATACTTGCATTAATGTATTCTGATGGCGTTCTTTGTGTTGGCAAATCTATCTTTTTCCTACTTGAAAAATATTAGAAAGACATCTCATTGACTGTTTTAGCTTTGGAATTGGAATTAACTATTTAGGTAGTAGTAGTAGGCTCTACCTTTTTCAGTTTTGTATAGACTCTACATGGTAAAAATAATGTTGTACATGGCAGTGCTAATGAAACAATATTTTTTATTGACGTTCCATTCCATTCTCCACTTAGCAAATCTGGTATGACCAATTCTAATTCTAGTTTGGTGCCAAACAGTTCCTTGAAAACAAGCAAGTATCCAAATACGGTTAGCCGCCCTCCTCTGGCATATCCGTTCCACACCAGTTATGGATGAAGGATGGAAGTGTTCCCATGTTGTGGCATAGCAGCAGTAGCACGTTAGCATCCAGAGGAAGTTAGCGAATCTGATTTTGTTAGGGAGTAGGTTTTCACGCAACAGCAGCAGGTGTTTACGCCAGGAGAAGCTTCAAAAGAACAGAGTCCGGAGGTTTCGGAGAGGAGAATTAGGAAAGCTACACAGTTTCTATCAAGCAAGAAATAAATTACAGTTTTTTTTGTGCAATTTCATATATTTTATTTACTACGTATCATATATTTAGGTTCAATGGGTAACTTCTATTTGTTTATGTAATCATTGCATACGTAACTTATATAGATAACAAGTAAACGAGATGACAGAGGCACCGTCTTCGCCGCCGTCAGTGACGTCGCCAAATGCGTCTGGATCTCCGATCAAGGTGGTACGCAGGCGAGAAGGCAGAGGAATCTCTAAATTGCCTTCGGGCCGCATGACGATCACGGAGGTCAGTGACGTCGGGATCCCGCTGAGTCCCAAGAAAGCAGCTGCGAGATTCCGATAAATATCATAAGTGTGTACAATCAATTTCTACACTCACGTGATACCGATAAATATCATAACTCATTGCTTATGTACAGATACATTATGAATTGTGCCCGTCGAATCAAAGAACCGGTGGGTTTCCTCGACCTACACGTGGTCTCTGAGCAAACAATCAACCAAGACGCATCCTACGTCGATAATTATATAAAAATGAGATTGCTTGCTCTGGACGACAAGGACTACATAATGGTGCCCTACAACCAGAAGTAAGTGCTTCAATATTTGCTATACAAATTACGTTTCAACATAGGTTTATGACTATAGCGACATACACGAGTAGGTTCCACTGGATTCTCCTGATTCTTGTGCCAAAGAGGAACATGGTATTGTATCTTGATTCTCTACTCAACAAAAATCACGACTTCACCCTTCTTAAAGGAATACTCGACATGTATGATCATTTCCTCCACACATAACTCTTTTGTAGTCTTCATTCGTTTGAAATGGATAAGGATAACTTTTTTGAATCATGTAGGACATTCATCGGCTATGTTGCCGAGGGAGGTTTATACAAGGGAACGAGCGCCACATTGACTCACAGGATGCGATTTTCGGTACGCGCTATAACACAATAATCATATATCATACTCTGCAATATTGCGTCTCGAACTGACTGTACATATATATGTAATTCTATTTTGCGGTCACAAAGAAAAACGAGATCACCTATGCGCATTCTACGTATGCCATCATATGGAGCTACTGATTGCTTCTAGGACGCATGATCCCCAGGTTTGTCAATCTCGTAATAATTATTTTCTAATTATAAATTTAAATATATATATGCTTACTACTTTACTCCTACTAGCGTCAGGGCTTGAGCATAGAGTTAAATGCACTCGAGATGGATCAGGTCACGCACGTTCGAGGGGAGCTTTGCGGCTTCATCAAGGCAGACGTAGTTAATACCACCGGAGAGTTTCACGCCGTCGACACCGATGAACGACCTCGAAACAATTGATTCAATATTGTAATTCACTTTGACTGGTTGTAATTCAATTTGTAACTCTAGCGACAATATATACTTGAAACATTCTTTTGTAATTGATTTTGAGTTAAATGATCACTTTGAGTTATCAACAATTATCTATGATATGTTTCTACTTGCTAGTTTTCAGAGGGCAGGGCTAGCAATTCTTGAGGCTAGCTAAAAATACGATAAAAATTAATTAGGTCTGAAGACTTATCACAGACAGTTCGTGGAACCGTTTGTGATATTTCAGAATCACAGACGGTTCTAACCACGAACCGTCTGTGATTCTGTAGTATCACAGACGGTTCGTGGTTGAAACCATCTGTGATAAGACTTATCACAGACAGTTTTTCAACCGTCTGTGATAATCGCCTGTTATGATAGACATAAAATTTCAGATGGTTCAAAAACCGTCAGTGATGACTGTTGCGAATCGTCTGTGATAAACTTTTCTGTAGTATATAAGAGCACACATAAGACAGGCCACGAAAAATCGTCTGTGATAATCGCCTGTTATGATAGACATAAAATTTCAGACGGTTCAAAAATCGTCTGTGATGACTGTTGCGAATCGTCTGTGATAAACTTTTCTGTAGTATATAAGAGCACACATAAGACAGGCCACTCACGTAGTGTCTGCGGTTTCTTTGCTTTTGCATTTCTCCATAGGTAGATGGTCAAAATGGACAGGATGATAACAACCACCCCGAGAACAATTGCAGACACTGTTGCTCCATTTCCTCGTCCCCTTGCCCCGTTTCCTGCTGTTACATACATACAATACAATAGACCAAGTTAGTTGTGGCTTGCAAATTGCAGCAAATGTACAAATGTTCACAAGGAGCTGTAGGTATGATACTGCAACTGTGCAAGTTGCATGTTGGACTTGGTCGTACGCATGCATCATGTGTCTGCTCCTCTTGATCACCTAGCTAGCTAGTCTCTTTATACATACTCGTACACTTCCTCCGGTCTGTCGCCGATGCCGTCCGCCCGTGCTATATATAGTGCATGATCGGGCGGCTGTGAGGGCAGTCCCCGCGTGTCCCCCCGAGAAAAGGTCTCCGGCGGTGGAGGGATTTCAATACCGGTTCAAAAAATTAACGGGGTGGTCGGTAAAGTTGATACGGCAGATAATCGAAGAATTACAGCCGATTTTAGCCAAAAAAATTTAAAATTTTCTGATTTTATTAAAAAAATATATCAAATTCTAGCAAAATTCAATCAAATTCGGCCAAAATTCAACCAAACCGAAAATTTCGGCGCCGATTTGAACTTTTACAGGGACGCACCGGTAAACCGATTATCGGAACGATTTTTGAATCGCTGCAGTGGACAACAGTAGGCAGAGCAGAGCAGAGCAGAGCAGAGCAGGTAAGTAAGCCGTGCGTACCTTGCTCTGTAGACAACGGAGGTAACCATGGCGGTGCGACGAGCCTCACCATCGGGCTGCCGTCGTAAAACTCATGCACTTCGTACCTCAGGCTGCACCAGACCGCGTTGATCCGCCCCCCAATGCTTCCGTTGAACAGCGCCGGCATCTCGTCCATGAGCGCCTGGAGGCACCCCCGGCATGCCCGCGGTGCTTGGTCCGGCGTGCACTGCACCATCCCGTTGATGCTGTGCACCACATCGGACGTCGTAGCCGGGAACCCCTTGTCCGAGGTCACCAGCCCGACAGCGTACCTTGTCGTCGTGTTGAACGCCGCCAGGTCGGAGAGCGCGCCAACGAGATAGTCGACGAGCGCGTCGAACCGCTCCGCTCCGCTGGTGACGTTGTCCTTACTGTGGCCACTGACCTGGACCTGGGTGTTGTCCGGGTTCGTCAGGATGTCCCGATAGGAGTAGCGGAGGATGCAGCGATCGTAGAAGACAGACACTTCCTTGACGCCCTGGCACCGGCCGAAGGCGACGACCGGCACGAGGGAGAGGCAAGACCCACAGTCGGTGCCGTTGGTGTCGCCGCGGCAAAGTCCAAGGCCCCACACCATGTCCGGGCCAGCGCCGAGGATAGCGGTGGCGAAGCCCACGGGGGAGGAGCGGGAGGCGTTTGCGGCGAGGGAGGCGAGTAGGCGGCGGACGTTGGACTGGTAGGTGGTGTTGGCGGCGTAGTATGTGCCGTTGTCGCACTTCCATGTCACGAGCTCGGCCGCGAGGCACGACGGCGGCGCAAAGCAAGCGGCTAATAGGATGATTGAGATGGTGCATACGTAAGGTGCGGCCATGAGGCTGTCTACTTGAGTATATGATCTGCGAGCGCGCCCTGAGCTTCCCATGATCATGTATATGAACCCATCTGATATGGCTAAACCTCGCGCTATACGAACCCATACAATTTAGATTTATATCCACTGGATGTCATACCACGGAAATAAAGAGGTCCAATTAGAACCACAGAACATGCCAATGCGTTGTGACTTATCTAGGGCATCCACTTTCCCCTGTCATACACATATTGGTGTTAGAGGTTCTCTTAGAAATCTGTACATTAATCCTAGGATTCAAAAGGCTAAAATTTCCATATTAATAGGAGAAAAAGAAAAACTCTAGACTGTGGATAACGCGGAGATATGTACATGATCTTAGGATGATGAGTCAATTGGCAATGACGTTGTTGGTTTGCCGAATCTCGCGTTTTCGGAAAAACTCTGTCTTTGTTCGGACCTCGGACGGTCGGACGGCGGCATTGGCGATCGACCGCACGTGTATCGGTCCGGCCGAAGATCGCCGTCCAACCGGCCGTGGGCGATCGACCGGCTATGTGCGGCGGTCCGACCGGCCAGAACCTTTAGTGGAATTTGGGGCTAGACCAAAAATAGAGTGTGTAGGCAAGAGAGGGGAGTCTCCTACACTTGGTCTCATATTTTTTGGAGCTTCCAGTCAAAAGTTCTATTCAGTTGAAAATTCCAGAGAGTTTCAGATTTCCACGATGGAATTTTGGCTAAGTTTTTTCGGGCGGTCAGACCGGTTGGAAATCGGTCAGACCGGTTTCCACTTGTTCGTCGGCCTTCTTGGCGACGTTGTGTTTTGGTTATGTCTAGTGCATGCGTTTCGATGCTTTAATGTTGCATATTGCATGGTTGAGCTAACGTGGGTCAAGTTGTGAAGAATTTATTCCCGGAGACGATTTCTTTATCTATTGTTGTGCAGGTGGCTTGCAGGTCAACGACGGACGATCGAACTAAGCTTGGAGAGTTGAGGTCCAGAACGATCATGGATGTCAGGTGAGGTCGTGTGACTCAAGCATGGCGCAGAATGGACAAGATGGTTCGAACAGGCGCTTTATTGCACCGGTTGGATCAAGCAACATGGTCTGCAAGTGCCTTGGAGGTTCCGATGGGATTCAGACGGGAGAGACTTGTCGACATGATGAGAGCCGCTGATCAACCTACACGTGGCGAAGCAGGCGATTGCTTCAACTGTAGTGTGTGTATTTGTGTCCCGTGTGTTTTGGGTCTTAACGGGATCCCATTAAGTGAACCCTTCTAAAACCCTAGGCCTCACTATATATAGAGGGGGTGGTTGGAAATCAGCCCCCAAGCACTCCATTGGTAAAAACCCTAGTTTTGGTTAGGGTTTGGAGAGGAGAGAAGATGCTAGGTTCTAGAGAGGGGATTTGTGTGTGTGCTCTTGGATTGAGCTCTTGTCCTCCTTGAGGGGAACTAGCAACATCTTGAATCAATCTATGGATGTGTGTTCAAAGATGAGTCCTCTTGTGTTTTCCTCTCTCTTTTGATGTTTTTGGTGCTTCCTTGATCCGGTTGTTTTTTGTTGGTCTCTTGACTGCTTTATCTTGCTATGATGTGTGGAATACTCCTAAGATCATCTAAATCATCAATCCCCCACGAGCAAGACTTAGATCAAGTTTTTCATTTTGCTAGGTTTTGAACCCTCCTTTGGTAAAACCTAAAAAGGTCAAATATTTAACATGGATCTAGACAATCGTCGCTAGGAATAGGTTTCAGATCCCCACCTCAATCCTAGAGATTAAAAAAAAAGCTTGACATTTCCACATAAATAAAAAAATAGCTAGAAATTCTCAAATTAATCAAATAAAAAACGATTATCATCCACATACGTCCCATAGCCGAGAACCGTAACATACCTACACCTACAGAGTGCCTACGCCATCTTATTGAGTCCTGGTCGTTGTGCAATGAAAAAAAGACATGGGCAGCCGTGTACGTGACGTACAAGGTAATGCGGCAATGCCCTCAATGCTTACGGCTTGGTCCCAAATCAAATCGGTATGTGACAAACGACTCTTCTATATATTAACCAATATGAGAAGTCCCGCTCCAGGTATGTCCTGATTCCTGCTATAAAGTATCTGGCGGCATTCAATCGTAATTAAAAATACGCCTCAAAACAATATATTATTGTGATGTAACACGGAGGTAAATCTATGATTTTTTAAGTTGAAAAAATAATACAAGAGCATTTGTGAAACTCTGCTCAGTCGTGGTCACGAGTAAAGTATGTCACCATCTATGAGTGCAAGTTTGCAATTGAAGGCCAAAATGTCGCTATTAGATCCAGTCTTCTTGTTCCTAAAAAATATTGAAAATTTTGGTCCTGACGTTGAACACCTTTTTGGCAGCTGGTCGTCCACGTAAGCGAGGAAAATATCGTTACTTTTGATCGTTAAAAACAGAGTACATGAGTCGTTACCCATATATAGATTATAGCTATCACGTAAACATATATAACTATCATGTGAACGTGTGATCCCTCGGAAGAGAAAGCGTCACGCATGTAGGAAGCCGAAGTACCATCCTGCCTAACACACCTCCGCAGTCGGAACATCGTTAAGGTGGGCATTCAGACTGGACCTAAATTCGGTGAAGACGGAAGTCTCGCGGACGACGATCCGGCAATGATGATCCGGCGTGATGACAACAGTAGACGGGGCACTTGGAAGGCTGTGGAGAGAGGGTCGTGTCGACGAGCGCGCTGCGTCACGCCACGACGTTATCGGAAGAGAGGAGACGCTAGAGAGATCAAAGCTGAGGCGGTGAAGTCCGGAGCCGAGGAACGTCGACAGGTCGGCAGGGCGACGTAAACCGATCTATGATCGGAAAAAATAGAGAAAACCCGATTTGAAGATGACAGGAAAAAAGTCTAATTGGTAGTCGATCGGATGATCGGTGATACGCCTTAAACTATGGGTTACGCAGCCCCCCGGGAGAGATAATGGAGATGAGATCATCTCCTAGGGGCGGCGCGGCGGAAGCTGTGGAGGCGACGGCTCAGGCACCGCTTTGATACCATATAAGCGAGGAAAGCAACGCTATCTTTGATTGTTTAAAATAAAGTATATGAGTTACACATATATAGATAACAATTATCATGTAAACGGGTACAACTATCATGTAAACGTATTTGGATATCTTTGCTAGTTCAAAATGTATGCTGCACCCAGTTGATGAGAAACCTTTTTTCTAATGTAAGCAATATGCACAGAAAACTACATAATATGGAAATAGTATAAAACAATATTGTTGTTTGGGTGCAACTGTAACATAAAGAACATAGAACTCTTGGGTTCATTTTCTAAAAAAATAGGGAGAATGTTCCGGTTCTATTTCTAACTCCACTGCCTTCTAAGTTGTCTATTTCTGACTCGGACGTGCGAAAGAAGATGCTAGCGACGACCCAACTCACTGTCGGAGAGTGGAAGTCACCGTACATGCGGTTTATGGGTCCTGCAAGAGTGAGGACGACGGCTTCAGCCAAGACAAAGATGATAGATAATGAGTCGATGACCTCCCCGTACGGCGACCACAGACTGGGATTTTTGGGAAATAGGATAAAACTAAGTGGGAGGAAATTTTTGGGCATGATGGCGTGAGGGAAAACCTAACTGAGCGTGTTTTGTGAACCGAGGCTGTAAGGACCGGGAGAAATACGTCTAGATTTTCTGTACATTCTGAATTATTTTAATGATCAGTGATTATTTTACACGGTAAACAAAAAAAATTTCACAAATCACACAACTATATTTATAAATATCATAGTTTATTACAAGAGAGACTTAGGAGTGAAAAATAAAGAACACAATGGAAGATGAAGAAGTAGTGAAGGCCAGCTAATTTACCACATGCAATCGACTAGGGTAGCGGCCTAGCTATTAAGATCCACACCGGTGGTGGAGTTCTTCTCCTCTGAACAATATTTTATTAAACAATGTGAGTACTTCTCCTCTGAATAATATTTTATTAAATAAGGTGAGTACAAATGAATGTACTCTGCAAGTTACATCCGATAACAGAATTATAATGCATGCAGAGATTTATCAAAGGAAGACTTAAAGGGTTGAATTTGCATAAAATGATATTTTCTTTAAATATTTGTACTAAGTTCCAAAGCAGTCATTCTATAACTAAAATTCATTTTCTAAATTATCAAGTTTTATAGTAGGATAACCTCTATATATTTCTGGTGAAGGATAACCTCCTATCACATGGCTAACCGCCAATTTCCCAATTGGTCATTTGATAGAATCTTTCTAAAACAAAACCAAAATCTAATTTTGAGTGGCTTTGCGTAGCATGCCCATGACTATGGACACGGCTAATCGAATAGTTTTACACTCTGCAGATGTTGTACAACTTTATCCGTAGGTGTGCAACTAAATGATTGTCACGATGCCGTTACAATGCGCCACCCCAAAGTAGTCATGCCCGCTAAGGTTACGCTTTGCATTAAACCATCCGTCGGATTTAAGCCCCCTCTTGCGCCATGTGGTAATATACAAAAAGTGGGTAATTCTGACACCCTCGTATCAACATGGTACAACTACAATGGAATATTGCAAATTATTTAGCCTAGTCCTGCCCACACAGGACGTGGTAGTACGATAGGTCTTTCCAAGATGCGGCTCGAATACCAGTACTTAACTGACTTGGACGACTTTCCATAACACTCTGATCTTGATCATAGAAATGAATCAATCCCGTGTATAAACCATAAACCATCCAAACATCCATTTCTCCCTAATCTGAACCAGTTTTTCATTTTATTTCAGTTTTCAAAACATTTGTAAATTTCCATGATAAACCAATGTCATGGATGCAATTTTAAACAACATTTGATTTGTAGCTGTGAATTCCCAAATTAAATATTTTTGAATTGTAGGAATAGATCTTGGATGGATTATAGAAATATTGTTTAAAATTGTGCTAAAAACAACGAAATAGATCTGTAAATTCCCAAATTAAACAACGGAATAACTTAAGAAATGTCAAAGGTGACGCTGAGAGTCCTCGTCATGCTTCACGGCAAAACTTCAGGCTAGGCACTACGCAACGGTGACAAAGCCTGCATTTGCCTTTCTACATGGTGAGATAATCTCCCACAACTAAAAAACCTCTGGGCATCAGGGCAAACGGCGAGCACTTGCGATTTCTACAAACGAGATGTTCGTATATCGTGAGTATATATCAGAGTCCCATTGGTTTAGAGAGACGAGGATCACAGTTTGTGTTCAACCAGATGCATGCAACAATACTCGGACGCCCTGCTGTGGCACTCTGACGATATGCTTTGTGCATTATTTATGTTCTCAAGCGGTTACCCGTTACCCACAGCAACCTCAAACCTGCAGTCTGCTTGCAATTTGCATATTTGGAAATTGGAACGAAAACCACGTACGCATGCAATTCTGTAGCTCACCTACAAGTTATAAATACATTTACTGGGAAATAAGATCACAAATGCTGCACTGCAGACACAACATAAACTTCTCGGTTGGATCATTCTATTCAACATCACAAAATGCGTACAAGCATCGAAAGATGAGAGCATTCCTTCACCATCCTCGGAGACAGACCAAGTCCATCCCTTGAGCAAACTAGCACATTTCAAATGCTAGTGGACCCGAACCCTCCCTCGCCACACATGGTGGCATCGAGGTCTTCCACCTCCGCAACCTCCGCGTCACGACCACCTGGATGATCATCTGCGTAATTCGGTCGCCGCTTCACCGCAAAGTCCACATCCGAGTGGTTGAATAGTATGACCCCCGCCGGGCCATGGTATTCCGCGTCGTTCACTCCGGCGCCCGTGTCGATCGAATGCTTTAGCGCCAGCCCTGACCTCGGCACTGCAATAACCAGACAAGCATTTCATCAAACAATCTACTGCGCAAACGAGAAATGAGACCCGGACCAAACTGCATGCGCATTGCGTTTTCATTGAAGTGCTTGCTCACCTATGCCTGCGTAGGTGCCCTCCGGGATGGTGATGCTGAGGTCGGTGGGCACTAGCTCCTTCCCCCTGGCCGCATGACCGGCCTTTGAGCATCTTTTATCAAATTGATAAATTGGTAGAGACTGTTGTTTTCTTGAGGGCTTTTTAAAAAATCCCAATTAAAGAAAAGAAGAAAATGGTAAAAGGAAAGAAAAAAAGATCTGGTGGGGTCCGCTTGCCAATGGGTTGAGGAGAAGGATAAGGTCTGGAGACCTTATCTCCTTCCTGGGAGAGGAGCTTTCGGTGCCGGTTGTTCGGCATGGGGCTCCGGTAGCAATGCTCGCTTGTCCTCATTTCGATTATTTTATACTGGGCGTGAGTGGAGGGTATCTCAATTACCTGTTCACATCATGACATGCATAAATTACCTTTGTAAGATCCATCAATTCCAAGATGGGCACTTGAAAATCCCATCAATTCCGTGAATGGCGCTCCACCATTCCATCATCTCGGCGTGAGTGGCTCTCATGAAATGCACGCGAAACATTTTGAGAACTTTTATTGTGTTGAATTATAATAAGCCATTTTGGTCATACCTACCGTATCCTTCCTACTTTCCATTGATTAAACTTGATGATAAATTCTTAGCTCACGATCTCCTCCTCTTGTTTATTGGCTTGGTCTCCTCTCTTCTTTTGGAACTCTGAAGAAAAAACAGTGAGTGACCCCCAAATCTCTGGTTCGTCTTCTTCCTGTTTTGATCTTCGGGGGTGGGCTTCTTGGAGCTCTTGCAACATAGTGAGCAATCCGATGCCGTTGGTGGAAGGAGAGGAATTTTCCCCTTGCACATTCCTAAGGTTTTCTTCTTGTGCCCTTTCTCCGTTGGGTGCTCAGGGAAGAAACTTTGTGTTTGTGAAATTGGGGATTTTTCCTGTCGGCTCTGGATTGGTCTTAAGGGGAAAGAAGGTTTTCGTTTTGTGCTCCTTGGTGTTTTGGCCGAAACATCTTGTTGATTGGACTTGTGTGGCAGCTATCCTATCCCTCGGCTTCTTTCTTTAGTGTGTTTCGAAGAAGAAGAAGAGAGGCCTTATATCTCTGAATACTTCATCCTTTGCATGGATCAGCGAGGCGATAGTTTTTATGGGTCAGCGTCTTCTAGACGTGCCTTGCCTAGTTGCATCTCGATGGTTTTGATTACCACCGAATTTGTGAGCATCTATGATTATCTCTTGCACATATACATCCAAAATGAGTATTTGATTTGTTACTTGTTCAGAGAGAGATATTGCTAAGATTTGTTATGTGGGCTTAGATAATCTGCTTTGTGATAAGAATAGTCTAGTTCTGAAATTGTCATGACAACTTGTTCAGTTTTGAGCTCTAATAGATTGCTTGCTGCTGTCATATTGTCTCTAGAGGTTCTGTCACTTTTGTGGTACTTAATCTGGTCACTTAAATAGATATTCTGTTGATTCTTCTATCAGCCAAAAGGTTATAGCTGAATGTTGTATTCTTCTATGAGTTCGTTAGTAATATGTTGGCTTATAGATTGAAGTAGTGAATATTGTGATTCATTTATAGTCTTCTGTTGACAGAAAGTATAATTGTTAAAAATTGTGCGTGAGATTAATATTGTTAGATAGTAAAGCTTTGTTTAGAGCTCAAAATCTGACCGCTTGTTATTTTGTTCAATTTGTGAAGAGTATAGACTAAAGGGTTGTGACGGCCAAGATTATTTCTTGTGCAACTAGCCTTTTGAGAGCAATTGACTATATATTATATATGTGCTTGTGTTGATTTCATTAATATACATGTGGTATATGTTTAGCATATTATTCATTTTAAATGATTAGGAGAAATTGCATGTGTATATGTTGATTTGGTCATTCAAATGCGGGGTGGAATTATGCTTTAATGTCATTTAATTATGCTAGAATTAATTCTGATTGTTTACTAAAACTGCATTATTTACAACAATCCAGAAAAACTACATTTCAAGAAATGGCTTCATCGTCAGATGTCGTTAAACTGGAAGTTTTTTTACGGTGCCAACCTCAAACGTTGGTATGCTAAAACTAAGTTATGGCTGACTAACCTCAGACTTTTCTGGGTCATTTCAACTCCTCTAAAGTTCCCTTTGGAAACCGTTGAAATGACCCGGTGGGAGGATGCGAACAATTCGGTCTTAGCTCAGTTGTTAGCAGTCTTATCAAATCGGTTGTTCGACGTATATGTCAATTTCACTAGTGCCAAACAACTCTGGGATGAACTTGATGAGAAGTATTCCTAAGGGGATAATGGAAATGAGTCCTTTATTACTGTTGTATACTTGAATTACAAAATGGTAGAGAGACGATCGGTGATGGAGTAGCTCCATGAGCTTCAACTACATGTACATAATTTAAATCAGTACGACTACCTCCTACCAGAGAGTTTTCAAGTTAATATCATCTTGCCTAAGTTACCGCCCTCGTGGCGTGACTTTTGTGACCGATCAAAGACATATAAAGGAGCGCTTGACACTCAATCAGCTGTCAGCAGCTATCAATGTCGAAGAGCGAGCAAGAGCAGGTGACAGCAAAGGTTTGGCTCAAGTCCATGATCATCAAGTGGAGGTCAAGAGTGCTGGAGGCTCTGGGAAGCCGAAGTTCAAGAATCAGCCCCAAATCAAGATGCAAGGAAATAAAATGAAGAATAAGAAGGATGACATTGTCTGCTTTGTGTGCGAAGTGGTTGGCATAAAGCCAACCATTGCCACAATCTTAAAGGCAAGGGTCCTTCTCCTGGTCAGCATAAGGGCCGCACGGCCGAAGTGAACGTCGTTCTGGCTAGTCCCAGTTATGAAGGGTATTTATCTCTGGCCTTTATGGCAAATCCATCAATTGATTGGTGGATTGATACATGTGCTACTAGACATATATATGTTGATCAATCGTGTTTTTCTTCATTTCAGAGTAAAGGTGGTGGATCTGTCCTGATGGTAACAGAGTTGCTGCTATAGTACGTGGGATTGAACAGGTTTGCTTGAAGCTTGTAGGACCGGAAAGGCGACTAAGGGGGGGTGAATAGGCGCTTTCAAAACTTTCTCACCTAAATCAAAGCCAACACGAACTTTACTCCTTTAGCTATGGAAGCTAAGAAGTTCAGTGAGAACACAACTAAGCCTTGTGTTGAATTTGATAAATCCCTCAAGCACACGACACAAAAGGAGAAAAGAACTCAATGTTCTTCATCGACACGGCGATCCGACCGGCTACCACGGCGATCCGGACGGCGGTGATCCAATGATCGGACCGGCAACTAACCAATGGCCGGACCGGTGGATTACGGCTCAACCGACCCAAACCAAGTGATCTCGAATACATCAAGGTCGAACCGCCGTTGAAAGGCGATCGGACGGTAGAGTCCATCTTCAAAATCTCCACCCAATCCAAAACGAAATTTGATCCAACTTTTGATTCAACCAATAAAACTTGATCAAATTTCTAGCACACCTTCCTAATGGTATTGAGACCTATTTCTAGCGACGATCCGTCGATCCACTTCAGAATCGATCTCTCGAGGTTTTACCAAAGAAGTGCACAAACCCTAGAAATGAGAAAATCTTGATTCAAGTCTTGCTTGTGGGGTTTGATGAACTAGATGACTCTAGGAGTAATCCCACACATCAAAGCAAGATAGAGTAGGCCAAGAGACCAAGCATGAACCGTTGAATCAAGGAAGCACCAAAACATCCAAAAGGAAGAAGAACACAAAGGAGCAATTGATCTTTCAATTAAGCATCACAAGATTGTTCATCCACAATAGATGATTACAAAGCCTCTCCACCAAGGAGGGCAAGAGCTCAACAAGGAGCACACTCCAACCCTAGTTCTCCTCTCTCTCCTCCAAACCCTAGAAAAGGAAGAAGGGGCTAAATGAATGCTTGCTTGGGTTTTCCACCTCACCCTTCCTATTTATACTAGATAGCTAGGGTTTCCCTTTTGGGTCACTTACACATGGGACCCACACACAAATAACTCTTGAAGCAATCGCCGCTTCACCACGTGTAGGTTGATCACGGTTCTCATCGACGCCAAGCCTCTCTTGTCCGAATCCCATCGAACCTCCCGCAGACTCGCATCGATATCCGCACCACCGATCCAACCAATGCTTCAACCACCGTTCGATCCATCTTGTCCATTCGCACCATGCTTGAGTCACACAACCTCACCCGGATCCCCGATCGCTCGACCTCGGCTCTCAAGCGTAGTCCCGATCCACTCGCCGTTGACGTCGTTGACACGCAAGCCACCGCACAAAGAAATAGACAAGCAAACCGCTTCCGGAACAAGTTCTTCTCAACTTGACCCACGCCGCCTCGCAATGCGATATACATCAATAAAGCATTGAAGTCCATAGAAAAACACACTCGTAACAAACTCAATGCAACACTTGGCTCACCTCCAGTATCGCCGGCCCGACCACCTTGCCAGGGCGGCCCGACCGATTCATCTTGCCGGACCGCTCCCATCACGGCGGTCGGACGGTCCAAAGGACAAGCCAAAATTCAAGCGAGAAATTCAAACCTTCCGGAAATTTCAATCGAATAGAACTTTTGACCGGGAGCTCCAAAATGATGGGACCACATCCGGAGACTCCCTAACTTGCCTACACAACCTATTTTGGCTCGGCTCAAAACCCAACTTTCAAATCACGTCGGACCGCCACCATGGCCGGCCGGATCGCTTCCACAAGCGATCGACCGCCTCAAGACAACCGATCACCGCCAAAGGCTTTGACAACCTTGGAGCAAACCCAAAGCGAGATTTTGCAAACCAATAACGCCATTGCCAATTGACTCATCATCCTGAGATCGTGCACATATCCTCACGATATCCACAATCTCCCCCTTGATGAACACATTGGCAATTTTCAAGAAAATGTGGTTTTTCAAAATGAAAAGTAAAAATTCGCCGTTTTTAGCATAAAGGCACAACTTGGTCCATAAGCAACAAAAGCCTAGGAACCGACCAAGCTGGCTTCAGAATAGTGTAAGCAAGTGAGATAAGGCATTGAAAGCACAAAAGGATTCACATTCCAGAAAGTAGCCAAAAATCTCACTAAGGTCCATTTGAAAAACAAAATGTTCTATTTGACCTTTGATCATTGTGAGTATTCTTCAATTGCAAATCAAATAAGATAAGACAATGAAATCCAGAAACTCAGAACTCAACTCACCATGATCACATATTTTCAAAAGGTTCAAAATTTTTATTTTATGAAGTTCTTTTATATTAAACCTTGAGTATGAAACCAAAAGCTCCAACATTATTAACATCATTTTCTTCACAATCTTTCTCCCCCTTTGACAATGAATTCATCAAGATGCATGAAAAAGAAAGAGCATGAAGGAATGACTTTATTTTTGAATTTTAGTGAAAAGGAGCCATGACCATTATACATATAGACAGTACAAGTATTATACCAAGCCATATAAGGAGAAGACGCTATATTCAATCATGGCAAAACGTAATCGCAAAGCTAAAACCAAGATAGCGAAATCTGAGATTAACGAATTGAAATCATGAAAGGTTGCTCAAAATCATAGATCCACTCAAAGCAACCAAAAATGAGTCAAGCCATGTCTATAAGTAAAAGAGACTCAAAATAAGAATTGAGGCACTTTGAGCATTAAGAAAATTCTTTTGAAGCAAAAGCTCAAGCACTTAGCCCTTTTTGGGCAATTTCTCTTTTTCTTTCTCCCTTTTTTTTTTTGTGCTAGATCTCAAGCCTTGCCGCGACCATCTCAAGCGATAAGCTTAAAAGAATGATCTAGGTCATCCAAAACTCCCCCTGAGTTCATGCCTAGTGCAATGGCAAGCCGTCTCATGAGAAAGGATTGGTGAGATCGAGTTTTTCGCACGAAAATCTCATTTTTCATTTGCTTGACTTAATAAGATAAAAGCTCATTTTTCAACTCGAAATAAGTTCAAGACTCAATTCAACTTGTAAGACATGGCGAGAATCATAAGTGGATCACTAGAGCAAAACTAGTCACAAGATCCAACAAGACATGATTTGATTCAAATTTCTCACAGATATAAAGCTAGCAAGTCAAAAGCTAAGCCACACACGAAGAGCCATAAAAGAGGTCTAGCAGACTATCACTCGATATGACAAGGTATAGAATATGAGAATAAGTCATACAAGGATAATAATCAAAGCTCCATCGATTTTATTACACAATGCAAGACAAATGAAATGAAACATGCATTATGATACAATGAATGCAAAAGAGCAACTTCCCCTCAAAACAGCCCAATAGGACTAATAACTCCTAACTCTCCCATAAGCGAAGAAAGCGAGAAGAATCAAGAGCCTTAGTGAAAATATCCGCAAGTCGTTGCTCGACTCTACAAAATGAAGCACAACATCACCTTTCTCAACATGATCTCTCAGAAAATGAAATCGAATATCAATGTGTTTAGTCCTGGAATGTTGCACTGGGGTTTTTGGCAATATTAATTGCGGAAGTGTTGTCACGAAAAGAGGAACACTTCCCAAAGATAACCCATAGTCCCGCAGCGTGGATAAAATCCAGAGAACACGAGAGCGACCATCGGGCGGCGGCTACATACTCGACCTCGGTATGGTGCAAATGTAAGACTGCTTTTCTAGAAGACCAAGAAACAAGAGATGTGCCCAAGAAATGACAAGTGCCGAAGTACTCTTCCTATCAACTCTACACCCGCAAATCAAGCATCGAAAAATGCTCGAATTGAAAGAGCCAAGAAGAAGAATACGAGTCCAAAATCAAGCGTATCTTGAAGATACACAAGATGCGCGTCTGACTTGACGATGAGAAGCACGAGGAAGCTCGAATCGAGCGCACGCACATACGACGGTGTTGTATGTCGGCCTCGTATTTGTAAGATAGAGGAGGAGCCAATCATCTGCGGTACTCTTCCGGTCCACGGACTCTCCATCCTCATCGTGGTCCAAAGACGGTGGTTGTTGCAATGGGAGTAGACATTGGCCTCTCGCTTCCCATATTGAAGCGCCCAAGAAGGTCCTTTGTATACTTACTCGGTGGACGAAGGTGCCTTCTTTCGCTTGCTTGATTTGAAGACCAAGGAAGAATGTCGCCTCTCCCATCATGCTCATCTCGAATTCACCGCTCATAGAATCAAAATCTAGACACCAAAGCATGAGAGGAACCACCAAAATAATATCATCCACATATATTTGAACCAACAAGAAATCACCGCCATGCACGAGAGTGAACAAGGTTTTATCAACCATTCCCATTTTGAAATCATTTTCAAGCAAGAAACTCTTAAGCTGTCATACCAAGCTCTAGGAGCTTGTTTCAATCCATCTGAGGCTTTAGAGAGTTTAAAAACATGGTTTGGGAATTTTTGATTTTCAAACCCAGGAGGTTGCTTGACAAAGACCTCTTCTTCTATGAAGCCATTCAAGAAAGCACTTTTAACATCCATTTGAAAAAGCTTGAAACACTTGGATGTTGCAAATGCTAAAAGAATGCGAATGGCCTCCAATCTAGCTACTTGGAGCAAAAGTCTCCTCAAAGTCTAAGCCCTCTACCTGGGAATAACCTTGAGCAACAAGTCTAGCCTTATTGCGAACAACCAATCCATCCTCACTTTGCTTATTTTTAAAAACCCATTTTGTTCCAATAACATGAGAATCAGAAGGTCGCTCAACTAAAAACCAGACTTTGTTTCTTTCAAAATTTTCAAGCTCTTCATGCATGGCATTGACCCAAGAGGCATCGAGATAAAGCATGGGTGATATCTCGGGGTTCAAAAGAAGCGACAAAAGCGAGAATGTGCATGGGAATCGGGAGAAATAAACACGAGCGAGTGACTCGCTCTTGAAGATCCCCAATCATCTGCTCAGAGGATGTTGTCGTTGAATGCGAAGAGGTGCTCTGGTGCGTATGGCCTCTACCCCATGAGTTGTGGAGGTAGGAGCAGAGCCACTCGGATCGTCGGTGGGGATAGGAGGCGGTTTGCTCACCGACATCAAGTAGTAGTAGCGGGCTCTCCACCCTCTCGAGGTAGCAGGAGGATGGTTTGAGTCTTCATCCTCGGAATCATCATCGACGAAGATGCTTTCTTGGGTTTGAAACACTGTACTCAAGCATCGGGTCTAGTACTGGACTAGCCTCATCAAAAGTGACTTCAAGTCTCAACAATTTTGTTAGTATCAACATTAAAAACACGATAGCCACGAGAATGAGCAGGATATCCAAGAAATATGCCATCAAAACATCTAGACTCAAATTTATCAAGATTTCCATGTTTAAGAATGAAGCACTTGCAACCAAAAATCTTGAAATGAGAGACCTTGGGAGAATGACCAAATCTAAGCTCATAAGAAGTCTTCCCAACCACGGATCTCAAGAAAACCCTATTGGAGATATAACAAGCGAGAGATCGCCTCATTAAAATCTCCTAGGAGTAGAATGCTCATCTAGCATGGTCCGAGCCATCTCTACAAGGGTTCTGTTCTTCCTTTCTACAACACCATTCTCACGAGGAACTCTAGGAGAAGAAAACGATGCTCAATTCCCTATCGGTACAGAAGGTAGAAAAGAAGAATTCTTGAACTCTGTCCCATTATCACTCCTAATGGCTCTCAAAGCTCGGTATATCAACAGACAATTCTAAGGACCAAATCTTTAAAGAATCCAAATGCTTCGTCCTTAGAAGCAAGAAAATAAACCCATGAATACCTGGAGTAATCATCCACAACCACAAGCACATACCATTTCCCACCAGCTGACTGAACTCTAGAAGGACCAATCAGATCTAAGTGAAGAAGTCATCCAGTCCATCACCATTACCAAAGTAAGAGGTGGGTGGGAAGCGCACACCATCTTACCATGTCTCTGAGGAGAGCACACAAGATCTCTGACGACCTTGACCTAGGCAAACCTCTAATCAAGTCCTTGCAACCGACTCTAGACAAATGATCAAAACCTATATGCCCAAGTCTACGATGCCACAAAACAAGGTCATGAGAATCAGAGGCCACAAGACACCTAGGACTAGAAGCGGAAGAAATCTTGAAATTTGCACGAAAATCTTCTCAAATCTGAGATCTCAAAAACAAGCTCACTGAGGAATCTAGAACTCTACAATCACCTCTCTTAAACCTCACTTCTAGACCCTCATCAAGCGGTGAGAAGCAGATAGAAGATTATACCTCGACTTACTTACCAAAGCGGCGCCTTTTAGCATGAACTTGTCGTTGACGCCACAGTGCCCTTTGCAATCCACGGTCCCAGTGAAAGCATCCCCAAATGTAATCAATTCATTGCGGATGCACGTGTGAGGAGGAGAACCATCTAGAATCTCGGTCATATGTCGAGAACACCGAGTCAACAAGCCACTTGTCCTCCTTCCTCGCACGACGGACCTAAAAGGCACAATCGAAAACACCCGTGCCTCGATCTTGGGGTTAGTGATAAATGAACGAGGAATCCAAGATCGAGAAGCACGATGTCCGGGCAGCGCAGAGAAATAGCTGAAACATGATCAGAATAAAATCATAAGAATGCACATGAGAACCACCTAGACCTCTCAAAACGATCTACCAAAAGATCGACACTCCCCTGTCTAGGTGCTACCCGGTGTCTCTCCTCACGATGTCCTAATCCAACATGCTGCCTAGACCCACCAAAAGAGTCTACAATGTTCTCTACAAATCTAGGCCTATGTGTGGTGCGATAAACAGGCTGCCTAGCTCTAGAGACTACATCGGAGAAGGACTCCTCTAATGGATCTTAGGACGCTCATCCTCTCTTTTCTCTCAAGTTTTGCTCTCCTGAAGCGTAACTCAACAAGATGGCCTTCTTTCTTCTGAAGGTGCAATGGTATGGACCTTTTGAGGGTCATGCATGAATGAGTGAAAGCACCTTTCTTGCCGAGAAGAGTTTGAGCAAAACCACCGTTTGAAAACAACCCGGATGGCTTAGGAGGTTCTAGCTCAAACAAACCATTCTTCACAACTCTAGCAATCTTAGGTGGGTTTTTCTTGGAATGCTCTAGGGGGTTGAAACCTAGACCACTATTTTTCACGCTCACCTTGGATTGATCAAGAATCATGTTGAGTTTCTTTTTCCCACTTGAAAATTTCTCAAGAGTCACCTTGAGGTAATCATTCTCTTTCATTAACTCCTCACATCTAGTACACTTGCTAGACTTGATTACCTCATTGCGCTTACTCTTAAGAAGGGCCACTTCCACTTTGAAGGCCTCACAAGACACACAATAGGATTCCTGAATCCTACTCAACTGCTCCTTAAACTTGACTCTAAAAGCCTCTTGCATCTGACTAACCATGGTTTCAACTTCAGCATTCAAAACACAAGAGTTAGAATCAATAACCTTTTTAGAAGCAGTAAAAGACATGGATATTTCAATTTTAGCCTTTTCTTCCAGGGTCTTGTTTAAGGCTTCAATCTCAATTGTAAGCTTGGGACAATTTTCACAAGATGCAACTCTAGAGTAAATCAATGTTTCACATCTCTTGCATCTTAATCCTATTATCCTTACAATGAGAGCATGTGTGACTAGCATCAAACTTTTGCAATTCTTTTAAGGAACTATCCAATTTTAATTCTAGCAAAGCACAATTAGAGCAAGTTAAAGGGATAGCTTCCATGGCAGTCACATCAAGAGGAATGACATCTAAACAAGCAGATCTAGACTTGAAAGATTCTAGTTCATCGAGAGCATCTTTTAGTTGATTTGTGACAGAGGAATGAGCAGATTTCAAGCTTGTCAAATCTTTAAGCAAGCTAGTGCAGAATCACAAATATCGCCAGGATTGATAGATTTAAGCCTAACAACTTCAAGATTTAAATTATCAATCATAATGTCCTCGCTTCCTAATCATTTTTACTTGCTTATGCAATTTACATTCAAGCAAGCACCAAAGCCCTTTTCATATCGGCAATAGAAGGGCATACCTCATCAGATCACTAAAAGGATCCTCATCTTTGGAGGAATCGCCGTGGTGTTCTTGGCCATGAAACACATGCCGTGAAGTCATGCGCCTTCTTCTTGCCACGAGAATCACTCGCCGTCCTCCGCTTCCGAGTCCACATCGCTCATATTTACATTCTCAAGAGCGGCAGGACCCTGACAAACTTCCGATAGTTTGTCTTCTTGGGTTTTGCATCCCTCTCCTGGGGATGTCTTCTTGTCTCCTTCTCCTCCTTGCCCTTTAGCTTGGGGCACTTGGAGCGAATGTGGTTTGGCTCACCACATTCGAAGCACGTGATAGGTCCACTCCTCATCCTATTTCTCACCTTGTTGTACGCTCTTGTGAATTTGGTGGAAAGGAGGGCTAAGTCATCCTCGGGCAATTTCTCAAGTTGCTCATCACTCAAAGAATGTAAAGCGATAATGAAAAGCCGATGAGCTACAATCAAGAGAATCGGAAGAGCAACCCTTGGATTTGTCGACCACTAAAGCCATCGACTGTCTTGGGAGACGCGAGATAAAGTCAATCTCATGCGTCTTCAACCTCGAGTAGAGCTTATCCATGGTAAGCTCACTCATGACAAAGTTGTCATTGATGGAAGTGATCTTCATACCCCAGCACCTTCACATCAAGAGCACCCGTAAGTCGGCGTGCATTTTCGACTCGTAAAATATCAAGTCAACGGCGCGAGATCATGAAGAATTTTAGAGAATCTTCCCACACTCATCCAAAGACTCACCGTGCCTTTGTTCGATCTTGAGTAAACCTTTTTGAGCCGGTTCGTCTCACTTCCTTGATCGCGATGGACCCTTCGTGATAATCACAAAGTGTCCGCCGGATCTCGTGAAGCGACCGCAAGTGAGCAACACGCTCAAACTCGGATCGACTAAGGCCTTGGATCAAATAATTCCGAGCCTTGTTTGTTGGCCTCCACATCCGAGTGATCGTATCGTCATCGGTGGCACGACATAAGGGTTTTTCACCTTTAGCCAAATAGCGTGCCCTTGAGCCTCGATATACGCTTGCATACGAGCCTTCCAAAGATGCAAAGTCAACTCCTCAAAATGTGTGGCTTGGTTGAGTACTTGTCAGTCGCCATGGCTCCAAAGACCGGTTAAGATCTATAGAAGAGAGCTAACCGGCTCTGATACCACTTGTAGGACCGGAAAGGCGACTAAGGGGGGTGAATAGGCGCTTTCAAAACTTTCTCACCTAAATCAAAGCCAACACGAACTTTACTCCTTTAGCTATGGAAGCTAAGAAGTTCAGGGAGAACACAACGGAAGCCTTGTGTTGAATTTGATAAATCCCTCAAGCACACGACACAAAAGGAGAAAAGAACTCAATGTTCTTCACTGGACACGGGCGGTCTGACCGGCTACCACGGGCGGTCGGACCGGCGGTGATCCAATGATCGGCCGACAACTAACCAATGGTCGGACCGGTGGGCGGTTTCGACCGCCAAACCAATGGTCTGAATACACGGCGGTCGAACCGCCGTTGAAAGGCTTGATCGGACCCAGAGAGTCCAAGATCAAAATCTCCACCCAATCCAAAACGAAATTTGATCCAACTTTTGATTCAACCAATAAAACTTGATCAAATTTCTAGCACACCTTCCTAATGGTATTGGAGACCTATTTCTAGCGACGATCCGTCAGATCCACTTCGCAGAATCGATCTCTCGAGGTTTTACCAAAGAAGTGCACAAACCCTAGAAATGAGAAAATCTTGATTCAAGTCTTGCTTGTGGGGGTTTGATGAACTAGATGACTCTAGGAGTAATCCCACACATCAAAGCAAGATAGAGTAGGCCAAGAGACCAAGCATGAACCGTTGAATCAAGGAAGCACCAAAACATCCAAAAGGGAGAAGAACACAAAGGGAGCAATTGATCTTTCAATTAAGCATCACAAGATTGTTCATCCACAATAGATGATTACAAAGCCTCTCCACCAAGGAGGGCAAGAGCTCAACAAGGAGCACACTCCAACCCTAGTTCTCCTCTCCTCTCCTCCAAACCCTAGAAAAAGGAAGAAGGGGCTAAATGAATGCTTGCTTGGGTTTCCACCTCACCCTTCCTATTTATACTAGATAGCTAGGGTTTCCTTTTGGGTCACTTACACATGGGACCCACACAAAATAACTCTTGAAGCAATCGCCTGCTTCACCACGTGTAGGTTGATCAGCGGTTCTCATCGACGCCAAGCCTCTCTTGTCCGAATCCCATCGGAACCTCCCAGAGACTCGCATCGATATCCGCACCACCTGATCCAACCAAATTTGAACCACCGTTCGATCCATCTTGTCCATTCGCACCATGCTTGAGTCACACAACCTCACCCGGTATCCCGATCGTTACGGACCTCGGCTCTCCAAGCGTAGTCCCGATCCACTCGCCGTTGACGCCGTTGACACGCAAGCCACCGCACAAAGAATAGACAAGCAAACCGCTTCCGGAACAAGTTCTTCTCAACTTGACCCACGTCGCCTCCGCAATGCGATATACATCAATAAAGCATTGAAGTCCATAGAAAAACACACTCGTAACAAACTCAATGCAACACTTGGCTCACCTCCAGGATCGCCGGCCCGACCGCCTTGGCCGGCCCGACCGATTCATCTTGATCGGACCGCTCCCATCACGGCGGTCGGACCGGTCCAAAGGACTTAGCCAAAATTCAAGCGAGAAATTCCGAAACCTTCTGGAAATTTCAATCGAATAGAACTTTTGACTGGGAGCTCCAAAATGATGGGACCACATCCAGAGACTCCCTAACTTGCCTACACAACCTATTTTGGCTCACTCCAAAACCCAACTTTCAAATCACGGTCGGACCGCCACCATGGCCGTCGGATCGCTTCCACGCAAGCGGTCGACCGCCCGGACAACCGGTCACCCGCAAGGTGGCTCGACAAACCTTGGAGCAAACCCGAAAACGCGAGATTTTGCAAACCAATAACGCCATTGCCAATTGACTCATCATCCTGAGATCGTGCACATATCCTCACGATATCCACAAAGCTCACTTCAAGGAAAACACTCATTCTAAAAGACATGTTGTATGTGCCTGGAATGACTCACAACCTCATGAGTGGGTCTATACTTTGTAGGCAAGAAATAAAACTTGTATTTGAGTCCAATAATTTCGTGTTGACCAAATTTGGTACTTTTATGGGCAAAGGTGAAAACATCTAGGCCCCTAAAAATGTGTTTTGGTAATTAATGACATTATGTGAATATGTGTCTAATATGTTTGTTGAAGTGATTACAAGGTTTAGTCCTAAATGACAAAGTAAAATCAAGGAGCTGCATGTCAAAGGATGTCAAGAAGATGGAGTTTGTCTCAAGGGCAAGGTACAAATAGTCTAGTACCCCGTTTAAATTTTACCGGCCTTTGGAGTATGGTGGAAGACCGGATTTTAGGGTAAATACCGTACTATTAAGGGGGAGCTTGTCTGGTAGCTTGAAAGTATTTTATTATGCCTTTGGATCAACTTAGGATCATGCATGTTCTCTTGTTCTGGTTTTAAAATCAAAATCATCTTTTCAGTACATAATCGGAAGTTCCGGCATTATAAATGCGGAACTTCCGCTAGGCGGATCTTCCAAAAAATTCGCGGAATATTTTTTCCAGAGAGTACCATTTTTCCGGGCTTAGCCGATTTTTAGAAGTGTGGAAGTACCGCCATGATGGGAGCGGAACGACCGCACCGCGGAATCTCGGATTTGTGCGCGGAATGTTTTTTTCTAGAGAGTACCCCTTTTGGGGACTTAGCCATTTTTCATGAGCGCGGTAGTTCCGCCATGATATGAGCGGAACTTCCGATTATCGGTAGCTCTGAATTTCTTGCGTAATATTTTTTCCAGAGAGTACCCTTTTGGGGACTTAGCCATTTTTCGCAAGTGCAGTAGTTCCGCCATGATGGAACTTCCGATTATCGGATGAACCAAAATTTAGTTGGCGGAAGTTCCGCACATAACGCCAACGGCTATAATCAGAGCATTTAATGCCACTGTAATGACCGTTACAGTACACTCAATGCAAGGACGGTAGTTCCACGTGGTACATGGCGGAACTTTCGATTTCCCTGAAAAATTCTGGATTCTTCATATAACGGTCATATTTGGTTGTGAGGGGTATAAATGCACCCCACCAGCTCAAGAAGTAAGTTGCTAAGCATTCATTCAATACACTTGAGCTTAGAACACTCTTCTCACTCCTCATTTACTCTCTTTGCATAAATTTGTGAGATTGTGAGCAAAACCTAGAGCATTGCATTCTAGTTGATCCTTTGGCTCTTGGTTGCCGTCAAGCGAAGGTCAAGGTCTATTCTCTTGATGCTTGTCGGCACTTAGACGGCTTGGCGGAGGTTGCGTAGTGATCTCTTCAAGAAGTTTGTGAAGAGGTCCGACGCCAGTTGTGATTGGTCGGTGTTCACCAACTCCGAAGAGGAGGAAGAACAACCAAGTGATTACGAGGGAAAGCTTAATTTGTGGAGCCGGCTTGATCGAGTCAAGCTTCCTCAATGTGGACTAGTGGAGATCGACAAATCTTCGATACCACGGGAAAAACCTCATTGTCCCATTGCGGTTATTCCTTGTCTTTACTTATTGCAATTAATTTTGTAGCATATATCTTGTGATAGATAGCTTTGCTTAGTTCATTTTGCAAAATTGCATAATTTGATCTAGAATTTTTAGAAACCTCCTATTCACCCCCCTCTAGTCGGTTATCCTTGATCCTACAAAAGGCTATGATAGCAGGGGCATGTTCCGCTTATCTATTCTTGATTTTAATAATGTAAATATTTTTAATGTTTTCCATTGTAATAAATTACATAATATTTGGCATTCTCGTTTATATCATGTTAACTTTGAAGCCATTGTGCGGTTAAGCAAAATGAGTTTAATTCCAAGCTTTAATTATGAGAAGGGTTCAAAGTGTGAAGTGTGTGTGCAAGCTAAGCAACTTTGAAAACTTTTCATAGTGTTGAAAGTCGAAACACCTCTTCACTTGAGCTAATCCATTATGATCTTTGTGAAATGAATGGAATTTTAACTAAAGGTGGCAAACGTTTTTCTCTAACTCTCATAGATAATGCGACTAAGTATTGTTACGTATTGTTGCTTAAGTCAAAAGATGAAGCACTAGAACACTTTAAAATCTTTAAAGTTGACGTGAAAAACCAACTAGAAGAGAAAATCAAATAGTTAAGGTCGGACCGAGGCGGTGAATACGTCTGTAACGAATTTTCTCAATTCTATGAAGAAAGTGGAATAATTCATGAAATTACTCCACCATATTCACCACAATCGAATGGAATAGCCGAAAGAAAGAACCGAACTCTTTGTGACTTGGTTAATGCCATGCTACAAAGTTCAGGTATGTCAGACTATTTGTGGGGTGAAGTAGTTCTCACAGCTAATTATGTCCTCAATAGAGTGTCACCTCGCAATCAGGAGAAAACACCTTATGAAGGATGGAAGGGGAAAACACAACTTATCATTTTTTTGTACTTGGGGATGCCTTACAAAAGTGTGTGCGTTGTTACTAAAGAAAATAAAGTTTGGTCCTAATACCGTTGATTGTGTCTTTCTAGGGTATGTTAAAAATAACACAGCTTATAGATTTCTAGTGGTCAAATCTGAGGTGAGTAACGTTGCTACAAATGTATTGATGAAATCTCGTGATGTGACATTCTTTGAACATGTGTTTCCTATGAGACCAAATGAAGTTATTGATCCTAATGGTTCAAGTGAACAATCTATTCTTTCTAGTGTGGATAACACCGCTCCAGAATTGGAGTTGAGGAGTAAGAGGCAGAGGATTAAAAAGTCTTTAGGTGATGACTATGTCACATATGTCGTGGATAATGAACCACGAACCCTTTCAGAGGCATACACATCCCCAGATGTCGATTACTGGAAGGAAGCAGTCCATAGCGGGATGGATTCTATCGTAGCTAACGGAACATGGGAGGTCACGGATCTCCCATCTGGATACATGCCAGTGGGATGCAAATGGATCTTTAAAAGAAAGCATAGACCTGATGGTACTATTGAAAAGTACAAGACATGTTTAGTGGCTAAGGGTTTCACGCAAAAAGAGGGTGAATACTATTTTGATACATACTCTCCTGCAGCTTGCTTACCCACAATTCGAGTGTTGTTAGCACTAGCCGTATATAAACTGCAAGTACATCACATGGATATAAATACCGCTTTCCTCAACGGAGAGTTGGATGAGGAGATTTACATGCAACAGTCCGATGGTTTTGTCGTTGAAGGGTAAGAGAGGAAAGTATGACAATTGATTAAATCCTTGTATGGCTTAAAGCAAGCTCCCAAGCAATGGCACGAGAAATTTGATAGTACTTTGACCTCGGTCGGCTTTTGTGTAAACGAAGTCGATAAATGTGTCTAATATCAGTTTAGTGGGGGCGAAGGTGTCATTCTATGTCTTTACGTAGATAACATATTACTTTTTGGGACCAACATGGATGCAATCAATAGAACGAAGTCTTTCCTCTCCCCGAATTTTGATATGAAAGATATGGATGAAGTTGATGTTATCTAAAATATCAAGCTTATAAAGGGTGATAATAGAATTATTTTTATTACAATCCCATTATGTGGACAAAGTCCTAACCAGGTTTGGACTCATGGGCTGTAAGCCAGCGTCCACACCCTATGATTCAAATGTTAAGCTGCATAAAAACACTAGACATGAAAAAGACCAGCTTAAATATTCTCAAATAATTGGATCCTTAATGTATCTAACTAGTGCAACGAGACCTAACATCTCATATGCCATAAGCAGATTGAGTTGTTATACGTCTAATCCAGGAGATGATCATTGGATAGCACTAGAGAGGGTACTTCGGCACCTGAAGGGGGCCTCTAACATGGGAATATATTATTCTAGCAATCCGGCAGTCTTGGAAGGATTCAGTTATTCTAATTGAATTAGTAGCTCAGATGACATGAAAGCCACGAGTGGATATGTATCACTCTAGTAGGTGAAGCTGTTTCGTGGAAGTCTTCTAAACCGACTATCCTTACATGGTCCACCATAGAGGCTGAGTTGGTAGCTCTAGACTCAACGGCTGTAGAGGTAGAATGGATTAGAGAATCCCTTTCTGATCTACCTGTACTGGAAAAACCAATTCCATCTATTTTAACCTACTGCGATAACCAAACCGTTTTGGTTGAGGCAAAGAGTAGGAAGGACAATATCAAGTCCTCAAAACATATTAGAAGGCGACTTAAGTCGGTAAGGCATGCCAAAGAGATGGGTGTTATTTCTGTAGAATACATCTAGTTTGGAAGGAACTTGGTAGATCCTTACACCAGAGGATTGGCGCAGAAGGCCATCCTTGCAGCATCAAAGGGAATGGGGCTCATACCCGTGTAAAGGCTCACATCGGTGGTAACCTATCCTAGGTGATCGGAGGTCCTATGAACTAGGCTCTATAACAACAAACTGTGTGGGATTATAGAGCACATCTAAAGGGTCTCATTAGCTGCAGTGCTCTTTCTGTATAGAAGGTTGAGCAATGGCTCTTAATGAATTCAAGGCCTATATGGTATCGGGAATCATCCTACAGGATTCCTTGAAGAATTCACCTACTTGAGTATGATCGTGAGGTCGCGATCAAAGGAAGATAAGGGTATACCTTCTTAAGTAGTTATGAGTAAGTTACGAGGACATTATCGCAACGTCCCAACCTGAGAGGGAAAAGGGCAAGCCGTTCAGTACATAATGTAACTTGGGTGAAAATTTTCACATCAAGGCATTGGATCAAGGCGTAGTCCTCCTTTGTCTGTGTAGGGTTGTAGTTCTTGATGCTAGGCTTTGGGTTCAAACCTGTAAGGTACCCATTGTCGAATAACTATATATTAAACAAGTCTTTGAGTATCTTTTATCAAATTGATAAATTGGTGGAGACTGTTGTTTTCTTGAGGGCTTTTTGGGAATTTCCCAATTAGAGAAAAGAAGATAATGGTAAAAGGAAAAGAAAAGATCTGGTGGGGCCCACTTGCCAATGGGTTGAGGAGAAGGACGACCTTATCTCCTTCCTGGGAGAGGGGCTTTCGGTGCTGGTTGTTTGGCATGGGGCTCCCTTGCAACGCTAGCATCTCGGGCATGAGTGGCTCACGAAATGCGCGCCGGTCGTTGGCGACGGCAGCGCACGATCTCCTCCTCTTCTTTATTGGCCGGGTCTCCTCTCTTCTTCTGGGATCCTGAAAAAAATAGTGAGTGACCCCCAAATCTCTGGTTCGTCTTCTTCCTGTTTTGATCTTCGGTGGTGGGTTTCTTGGTGATCTTACATCACAGTGAGCAATCCGACGTCGTCGGTTGAAGGTCAGGAATGTTCCCCTTGCGCATTCCAAAGGTTTTTCTTCTTGTGCCCTTTCTCTATTGGGTGCCTAGGGAACAAACTTTGTGTTTGTGAAATTGAGAATTTTTCATATCGGCTCTGGATTGGTCTTGAGGGGAAAGAAGCAGGGGCGGACGGTCCGCCCCTGTCTCTTATAGGAGTAACACGGATCACAGAGAGACAAGGCGGAATGGATGCCAACGACAGGCGGGCAGGCAAGGCGCCGTCGGAGAAGGTCTTCGTGGCGGTGCCGCAGGAGTACAAGGCCGGGAAGGCCATCCTCGCCTGGGCGCTTGGGCATCTCGCCCGCGCCGCCCGCCCCAGAAGATCCCGCTGAGTAAGTAGGGCGCGCTGGTAGATCTCCTTTTTCCTTGCTTGCTCAACTGATCCATCCTGCTGCTTCACGGGTGACTAATCTTGGGTTCAGATTTGCTTCTTTGGTTTGGTAGCTCGCTGCTGTTTGCTTGTGTGACATGGCACGTGGGGGCATGCCATCGGTTCCTCGAGATTTGCTTCTTTCGTTTGGGAATTGCTGGGGTAGAGTTTGGAACTGGAGGCCTTGTGCTGTGCAGACATGGTAGTATCTGGAAATGGGTGTGATTGAATGATGAAGTTTTTTTTTTCTGTTGAGTACTACTTAGTTGTAACTTGTCATCGTTGAACAACCTAATTCGACATCTAAATCTCGAAAAGCTAGTGTAATCAACTATGCACTCAACCATTCCCCATGCTATAAATTTAGTTGACCAATCTCGTCACATTGGTGGACTTATCTCATTGTTCAGCCTCCTGATATGATGGAATATGTTCATACTGTAAATTTTGGAATTGGCTAGAGTTTGGAGGCCTTGCGCTGTTCAGGGTTGGTATCCGGAAATGGGTCTGTTCGATCAAGTTTTTTCTGTTACTACTTAATTGTAATTGGTCATGGAAAAAAATTAAACATCCCAATCTCGAAAAGCTATAGTTTTTTTGACGCAACGAAAAGCTAGAGCAGACTAATCAACTATGCACTCAGTCATTCCCCATAGTATATATTTAGTTGACCAATCTCGTGACATCGGTGGACTTCTTCATTCTCTTGGTGGAATATATTCAGAACAAGTACATTTCTTCCCATGTTGCCGATCAAAAGTTCATGTACTGCATTTCCTACCCCTCTTATGCTTCTTGTTTTGGATACTATGCCATTTGAGCATTGCTTTGGGATGTAACCAGGGATCAAAATCCGGCCGGTTAACCGCCGGTAACCGGTTTTACTGGTGGGGACCGGGTGAACAGTAACCAGCTGAAATATTTTAAATTTGAATTTAGTTTTTTGACTGCATAATACCCTTCCTAGGTTTGTGTAGGTCTTTGTTGGGTTAGATTACGTATTGTATGAGCTAAATATGCTTGAATTATTGTAGGCAAATGAAAATTTTGTAGGAAGAGATGGGATTGGACATTGATATATTTGTGAAACTTCAAGAGGCTTATGTCGAACTTGACAACTTGAGGAAGAAGGCTTATGATGAATCTTCCAGACGCCACAAAGCTGAAGAAGAAATGATTAAATGTCGTCAGAAGGTAATTGCTTGAGTTGATGGCATTTTTGTCATGGCTTGCAAAACTACTGTTCTTTTGAAAGAAAAAAACAACAAAACTAGTTCCTTCTAGTACTTAACATGCATAATCATGTGATTGAACTATCTGATACAGCCATAAGTACAAAATGTGATCTCTTTCTTCCCGTAAAAGTGTAAGGAAATTAGTGCAAGTAAGGGTCAAATTGTCCGTGCTCCTGTTGTCTCAATAACAGTAGTTTTGCCGTATTTAAGCTGTGGGTCCGCCCCTGGAGCGCAGGCGCATTTGTGGTAAAAAAAATTTTGGCATACCCTGTGGTAAAATCCTAGGTCCGCCACTGGAAAGAAGGTTTTCGGTTTTGTGCTCCTTGATGTTTTGGCCGAAACATCTTGTTGATTGGGCTTGTGTGGCAACTATCCTGTCCCTTGGATTCTTTCTTTGGCAAAACGATAAATATGTAGAAGATAAATGATATCCCCATTCCTACCAGGACAGAACATTTACCAAAAGCTCAGTGAGATCTTTATTCATTTGTCATTTAGGATCATTTCCCATGTAAAGAATGAACAAGAGTCAACGGAAGGATGGAAGATTTCCCATGTAAAAAATGGTAAAAGATACCGTCGCGATATGGTATAAGACTGTCTCTCCTTGGAGTTGGATCTCCAACATTTTGGAATGTTTCAAATTCGACTTGAGCATCTAAACGTAAAAAGAAAATAAAAATTAAATTGTCTGTTTCCTATATTTCTCTCTTGGCACATCTCGAATTCCGTAAGTTGTTACTCATGAAATAATTGTCGATTGACTCTTTTCTTTCCTATGTATATTCCCTTTTGGGATTAGCTTATAAAAAAAATCAAGTCTCTGTTTCGTAATGTTAACCGAAGAAAAAACACAAGTTCACATCCAACCTGGTTAGCTGGAATTTCGAACACTCAGCAGTGAAAGTTTCATAGATCAGAAATGTCAAATAACAACTTTTTCCCGAGCAAGTACCCGGACCAATTCTCATGTCAAATTCACATCGGCTAACCACCGTGCAACCTGATAAAGCAAAATAGCAAATGTACTACACACGTGCACACGACAAAGCAGCTGATATTCCTAACTCGAGAATGGAGACATTGATAATTGGTTCCAAAATACATATGTCAAGGTAGAACTTTTCTACAGCTAAAAATAGTTGTACAAAGAAAGGGCAGGACAGATCACATGGGTGCTGACTTCTGGTAGTATAAACTAACAAGGTACAAAAACATCACAGCACACGTCTTGCCGACAAACTGCATTTTCCAATGGACATAAGGTATGATACAGAAGATTGTATACTACAGAACCAACAACTTGATCTTCAGGAACCTGTTGAGTTGGCCGCCATTCGTAACACACAATGAGGAACATACAACACGGGGGGAGAAAACAGCCCTTCAAACTATTTTGCGGTGTCCACTGAAGGCCCAAATCTGAAAATTTTCAACAGGTAGCAACTTGGACGTCAGAATGCTGAAGTTCACTACAAGTTAAATTATTTCATTCTCTCTATGAAGTAGAAATGTATATGAGAAATGCTAAGCTCAAAACTTTGTAATTCTCTGGGATCTCCATTAGTGATAAAATACCTCATTGGGAGGGAAAAATTATAGCCCACTGGAAGTGCTGACATTGATAATGGGCAATGGCCAAGTGCAAACCAAAGGGTATTCCTCGTCAACATCAACTAACATTCAAGCAAGCAGGATTCCCAAACATAATGAACAGCTAAACTAGAAAATAATAGCAGATTCAAAGTATCCCTTTATATCTTAATATTGAAAGTGTTAACCTAAGATACATGTACCTTTTCAGTTAGGATGTCAAGTTGATACCGCAAAGCGCACAAAGTTATGTCAAATGAAAATTCAAGCAATGCACAGGCAATTAATTTGGAAATAACAAAGAGCATAATAAGTGCTAGTTCCATTCTAGCACAATTATTAGTGTTAAGGCAGAACAGCTCATGCGATGCAATTGATCAAGTAGTCAATGAGAATCTTTTCATATCAAAAGCACCTTCCTTACCTTCAAATTTTTATCCCAGCTTCCTGTACACAATGCACTCCCATCAGATGACAGCCCAAGGCAGCTTATACGGCCCTCATGAGAGTTTTGGAGGGTTCCCAAATTAAGTACCACCTGAACCGTTTTTAAAATTATTCACAAATTAACCAATTTTCACTAGTATGAGAAATACAGAAAGACAGATGGTGCATGATGCGAGGCAGGCGCTATATATTTCACCGATCCCCACAAGCCTAGTCCCTACTCCCTAGTAGCTCAAACTCAGAAAAACTGCAACATGCTGATATTCAATTAAGCTTTATGTTGGCTTATGTTGGCCCAATCTAAACACTATTCTCTGAAGCCTCTTGGCAAATAGCAGGAATCTTTTAATATAAGGTGATTTGCAACAGCATCCTCTAATGCATGAATACATATATGCTGCAGAAACTAAGAACAGATGATGTACTAAATTACAATCTTTTGTAACTCACATGCTTTTCTCCTGTGACTAATGTTAACTTGATAATTACAATCAAATCTACATGTCTAAATTACTGAGATAAGCTTATGCAATTTACAGATCAAATCAGTAGTGTTACTAACCTGACTAGACATTTTTTTAACTCCCTTTGACTTTTATATGGTAAATAAACTGTACCTCAAAATATGTTTCCTTTTCAACAAAAGGAAATCCCGACTGTGACGATAAAATAAAGTATTCCACATTGATTTGATCCATATTATTTTTAGTGTCTAGTTTTCTTCCCACTATCTAAGCTCTGATTAAATTCATGGAAAATGACAAAAAACGCAAACCTCAGCAAGAAGTGTGTCCCACACATAACAGTCACCGTTGGAGTATCCAGCAAAAAGAAGCCTTCCCGATATTGAAAATGCAATAGATGTAACAATAGGAAGTTCATTATCATTTCTATCAGGCTCCCGACTGTACACTTGAAGTTGATGCCCTGTTCTCATGTCAAATAATCTGCATGTGCCATCATCTGAACCAGTACCAAACCTCTGGCCATCAGGGAAAAACTTGACACTGTTAATGTCACCCTCATGTCCATGATATGTTCGAACTGCCCGACTTGCAATTCTGATATCCCACAGCCTTACAGTTGCATCACATGAACCCGAGACAAACATATTCGTGTTCAATGAATTGATGGACAGACTGAAGGGGTAAAAGAAATAGATCAGAGCACTCGAAAATCAAACCAGTACGCAAATAAAAGTATAGCAACTTCGATATTTCAAAATAAAGACCAAATTAAACCAAAACTTTCAGCAGTGCATTTTAAAGCTGCAGCGCACCCATGCTGGCACATTACTAAGATGTTATTGTATTTGCCTCATGCACATGAGCTAATTGATTAGTAATTCGTGCCTCAACTCTGTTCAGGCAATTGTATTCACCATTGATGATTCATAATTTCATATCACCAACCTTTGAGGAAATAGTGTCAGACCAAATGCTGCCTGTGCTGCCATGTGATTACTAATTACAGCCAGCTCTGGAAAGCAAATTTGCACCGTCTAATTGGTGTAGCAAACAAAGGGATAACCCGTCAGTTCTCTACATAAACTGGCCAGTTGGAGATGGTGTTAAGGATTGATACTTTCACATTTATACTGTGAACCTTTGTTCTACTCCACATCTATAACAATCAATAAAATTTGTACAGCATTAACAGTGTGTTTTGGTCATTAAATGTTCATAAATTGGTAAAGATGTCAACCAAGTGTCCAGCAGCTGAAGTTGAAAATGTAACATGTGAGAAGAAGATTTCAGTTAACTACAAGGAGAAGAGTTAAATGTACTGTAAGCATGATGCCCAAATGAACAAGTCATGAAAGCAAAAACAATTACCTCAAAACATCAGCTGTATGCCCTGATGGAAATTCACCTCCAAATATTGATATCCTTTGGCCAGTAGTAACATCCCACAGGACACACGTTTGGTCACCTGAGCTTGTAATTAGGCGAGTTTCCTGATCTGGCACGTACTGACAGGACGAAACATAGCCTTTGTGTCCGGTAAGTATTCTTGATACCGGTATGTTCCCATCTCTGTCTACCTGTGAGTTAAGATTGAAGATAGAGCATGCACTATCAAGACCGCCACAGGCAACAGATTGGCCATTGGGTGCAAAAGCACATGTCATCACCCATGGACAGTGTAGCTTAATGGCATGTGTTTTCTGACTCGTTAAAGCATTCCATACAATTAGCCTTCCATCTTGTGAGGCGCTGACTATCCAATTCTTTTCAGTGGTCCAATCCAGAGAATATACCTGTGTTGACTCATGAGTTAACACTAGTTATAAAACCATGAAACCATTTGACATAAGTATTTTTGTAAACAACTAACATAAAAAAAGAAATTTAAAGTGCTCAATTACCAGAGCAAAGTCACAGAACCTAAAATTAGGTATTAGAACAGTTAGAAGCACCAAGATATCACAAATTCTTAGCATCATAGATTTTTCTGTTCTTTGCAATGTTCTAAAAATCGCTAACCAGTATTTGTTGGTCACCCACCTAGTAGTGATTATACTGCCTATGGGGCCCCACCACATGGCCTAACCGGCAATTGTATGGTAAAGGTAGGGGCACCCTTACTAGTATACAACCTAGTAGACCCATTTTTAGAACACTAGTTCTCTGCGAAATGACAACAACAAAAAATTTATCCTAAGCTTGATAATGGATATAAAAGATCATGAGAAACAAAGACTTTCTACCACTCATGTCTGTCACCTAGCTATGACCAACAGGTTACATAAGATCCTGCGAAATGAAGTCTTTTTAGCAGGGACGCAGATCCTCTGCAGTAGAAACTGCACAGTATTGGTCATTAAGGGCATGCTCCCATCGTCCAATCAAGACCCAAGGGCACAGACCAAAAGCAGCAATAACTATTGCAGTAACAGACAATGTATTGCGTTAATAAACAATGAACACTGCAGTAATTACTGCAGAGGATCCGATTAGTTGCCGTGCATGTATCTGTCTTTGCTTGTTTTCTCTGTAAGCATCCATTTCAAAAAATACCGAAATAGTGAAATAATGAGCCGAAAGAACAGCTTAATAGGTGCAGTGTCTAAATATAGTTTGGTAAAATTGGTGTCTAATATGGGAAAAAATCTAAAAGACCAAATAAACCAATAAAAGGTGCCCACGGACCAGCCCAAAGTTGCAGGACAATCTTTTTCTATCTGAACACAGCATCGATTCTGTACATGTACAAAAATGTAAAAATTTTCTTTTACAAAAAAAGATGTATCCTGGAATCAAAAGAAATATCACTCAGACAGTTTTCTAAGTAGAAGTGCATAAGCAAATTTTTTTAAAAAAACTACCAGCTTCTGATGAAGTAATAAAGACTGTAGCAAGCCTCGATAAAATGGATTGTCACAAAAACCCAACGAATGAATCACTAAATGTTACATGCAACACTGGCTAGAGAGGACAAACCAACACCAAATTATGCTCCTAAGAGAGTCAATGTTTGTAGCAGGCTAGCAGCAAACTAAATCATGCATGATGCATCCCTGCTCCAACAAGCACAAAACAATTAATTACCATGAACAAGAGGCAGCCATGGGTGTCTACACTGATGCTACCAAATCAAATAGTTTTGACAGTTCCCATAAAAGACACAAAAACAGCGTATGTGCACAGGAAACATCTTGTGCCATAACCCCAAATATCAGCCTAATTATGGCAATGTTTGCTTCATTACCAGTATCTGAGTGATTCGACAGAATGATCATTTGCTAAACCATCTCTCTGAGAAAAACAAATGGAATAAGAAACAAACCTGCCATTTGGTTAGATGAATGATATCTAGTTTTCCTAAACTATACATTCTGTACTGCAGTTGGTATTCAAACAATAACATGCCCTTAAATGTAAGAGGGATTTACACGATAGGACTAGATTATAGCATAGCCACAGTACTTCATAACAAAATCAAAGTGTTGCCAAGGAAAGCCTTCCATGGAGTGGCAATAATTACAATGCTTGCATCATGCTTGGCCCTGCTTAACTCCAATCCAGTAGTGGCACTGTGGCAGTGAGCATATCATAGATTGCTAGTGTTGGTATTGAAGCTTTGAAAATGGTGTTGACTGAGGGATGGAACAATGGAAGGAACAGACTCAAATACATTGCTAATACCCACTCCTCAATTGGATTTTAGAATTATAAACAGGTAAATTATGATTATCAAAATCGCAATCCAATTTAACCTAACTACACATTATGTCCATGGGTAGGATTACCTGATTAGGAATGCAATGCCAAATCACTAAACTAAGAACTAAGATATGCCTAACAACTGCAAAGCACCCATAATTTTAAGGAAAATTTGCTCAGAAGCACCCCAAAGATTGATATTTTGCTAGATAACATTGCACATCTCTTGGACTACAATATAATATCCTAAACATGTAAAATTGTGCCAAATGACATTGCCGTCGTCTTTTCCGTTCAACATAGCCGTTAGTAGGGTAAAAATTCCAGTTTGCCCTTGTTCTTCTTTGCTATTGGCACCAAAAGGCGGGAGCTTTGGAGTCAAAACTTTCTCCTCTCCCCTGGTATAAAGCTATGTTCTCCTCTAATATCGTATGTTCTTCTAAACCATTTTACCAATACAAACGAGGGAAACTTGGGTGTTTCCATTAATTTCTCTTGTGTAATTACCATGCACCATTAGTTTCGGATAAAATGTGAGGGTAATGTCATATTGTCATCTGGCATAATTTCTTCTGTTTAGGATGTTATACTACAATCCAAGACAATTGCAATAATATCTAACAAAACATTGAGCTTTGGGATGCTACAAAGCAAATTTAACCTAATTTTATTCACTTTATTGGGTTGACCTCGTCTGCTAGAGTCGTCTAATAATATAAATTTTATGTGAGCAAACATAAAAATTGTTGGCAAATGTTTACAAAGTTTGACCCTTGAAACGCATAAGGGCGTTATATTTTGAAACAGAGGGAGTATTAAACTTCCTCAAAACCAATACATCTATACCCCATATTTTTCAATTTATTGACCATTCATAACAAAACAAAACAAAAGTGTGCCAAGATGGAAAAATTGCCGAATTGGATGACAAGCAAACCTTGCTCTTGCTAATGGCATCATGAATTCAAGTTCCTCCAACCACCATTCCCAAACACAAGCTAACTTCACTCTAATATACAGCACTGTGCCTCGAGAAAACTTAAACAATGCTAAATCCACACCAAGTTAGGCCAAATCATCAACATTTGTCAAACAAGCGTTCTAGAGCCCACTCAAATTCAAGGTATGGAACCGGAGGCGCCAAACCTCATCCAGGTGAACAAACTAGCAACTCAGAAGTCGACCCTATGACCAAATCTTACTTGACACGAACAACCTTGCAGTTACAAATTGCTCACACTACCACCTAGTTCCAATTTCCACTATTTCCAATGGCAACAAGTGCGAAACCTCACCCATCTCTACTTCCCAATTCAACTCCCAAAAATGTGCAAACTAAAAGAAAAGTCGCAAAAGCTGCGCCGAAATTGAGGAAAGAGACGAAAGTCAACCAATCAGCAACCTTTCCACTGTGGCCCTGCAGCGTGCGGCAGCACACCAGATCCGTCGGGTTGAAGCTCACCGCCGTCCGCCCCTGCGCCTTCGAGTACCTCTCCACTGCACACCCGCACACAAAACAATCAGCAAAAGTTCCCAAATTCCCCGAACCCTCGAGAGCTCGCTTCCGGGGGAGGGGAGAGGCCCCACCGTCGGTGTCGAGGAGCATCTGCCGTCGCTGCCGGAGCCGCTCGCGCAGAGAGTTCGCCGATGCCGTCTCCACCGCGTGCTTCTCCTTGAGCTCCGCCACGGAAGACATGGCCGGCCGCGGCCCGGAGGCCACCTCAGGATTTCGTGCGCTGGTGGGGATCTACTGGGCTCTGGGCATGAAGGGAGGAAGACAATGGCTTCGTTTAGGGTTCGGGGAGCTCACGAGGAGGAGGAAGAGGTGGCGGCGGCGGGAGGAGACGAAGCGGTGGTGGTAGTGAACTAATGGCGGCGATGACGACAAACTTATTAAGAAACCGGCCCTGGCCAGCAGGCTTGCTCACTCGTCCATCCAGTAGATATATAAAGAGAATTTTCAATTATTGTATTATAATTTTATAGAAGAGTGAACCCACAGCCCAGCAATGGTCATCGAGAAATTATAAAAAATTTATAACACACATGATTCTTCAGTTTATTTTTCAAGCCGATTTAATCTACTATTCTATTATTATATTTTTTGTTCATATTCATGTAGTATTGTAGCATATGAACTCCTTAATTACCGTTTGGGCCAGCCTTGCGTGACATATACTAGTAACAAAAATACAATTCTAAATTTATCGTACAATTATCCGTTGTTAGTTGTTACGCTCAGATAATCATTCTATTTCTCGATCTCACGATCAATTCGTGAACTCATCAGGACGTGGAACGCCGCTCACGGTTCATCGACAAAACAGATGAAAGGAGGCTTTCTAGCTTCTGTCTGCTTCTTTGCAACTTCACTCGATTAATTGATTGGAATAGAGTAGGTGGGCGTGACTGATGAGTCGTTGGAGACGTGTTGGGTTTTGGAAGAGGAATAGGAGTGTCGGCGTGTTATCTACTGTTTAGAGCATGATTTGTGGGGTCCGCTAGAATGGGGGCCCAATTGGCGTAGGATTGATATATGCGCAACCTGGGAGGTTTCGATGGGGTATGCCGGGATGGGACCACGGGGCAGTGAGCTAGTGACCGTTGTATGGAGTGTTTAGGCCCGATTAGAACTAAAAGAATTTTAGAACGAAAGATTTTTCAAGGAAACAATATAATTCTAGAGGATTATATATATATATATATAATCTCATGTTACAACTAAGAAGCAACTCAGCCCTTGAGCTGAAACCCATAACCAACCACCAGTCTTATCATTTTTGTCCCTCTAAGGCTGGCCCTGCAACAAACTAATTTATTGTTAGTTCAATCGATCCTCAAATCCACATCCCTAGACTCCTCGCCCAATCTTCTCCTCCCTCGAACTACTCATCACCACCGTACCCCTGATGATTGCATCAACAGATCCGCTGACACAGCCATGAATCCCTTGTGTCGCTCCACTCCTTCGCGATGCTCGGTGTGAGAGACGAGGAGTTTGGGTGCGGGCACTACACGACGGTGGTGGCACCCCACCTCAAATGCAAATGGTGTGGCGTTGGATGGAAGAATGGAGAAGATGACGAGCAGGAGGTCACCAGGAGCATCTTTGGGGCCCTTCCTCGGCAAGGCAGCGGTGGTGGTGCAGGGGCGGAGAGGTGGCCACGGAGGTGCCTCAAGGAGCTTCGATGAGTAGATCTTATCCTCCACTTGGATGGTTGCGCTTCCGCCCCCTTTGCCACTCGGGAGTTTCCCCTAGTGGCGCGCTTCCGCTCCCTCTCCCTCTCGTTCGCTTGGACACCGTCTGCTTAGGTTGCTCACCGGAAAGCAATGATCGTCCCAAAATATTAATATTTGATTACTTGGCTGCTGCCTCTAGAATTTTTTGCCGATACGGCCGATTTTCATACCGTATTAGCGGTTTTAACCAGCGCGCGAATGTAATTGCAAAACTAAGTAAGACTCGCGCGCAGCCGGGCGTCTTGCATGGCGCTGCTGGAAGACGCGTGTCCATGGTAGGCGGCCGGCGTAGCCGGCCAACCACGGCCACACGCCACGGCGCAAGCCGGGCGCGGCGCCACTCCTGTGGGGCGGCGTGGCGGCGCGCGCGCCCGCGCCCAAGCACGCGCAGGCGCGCAAGCGCACCAGCGTGGAGCCACGCAGGCGCATGCGCCACGCTACCCTGCATGCATGTGCGGCCACGCGGCCTGCGTGTGCGTGCCCCGCCCAAGACCGCCGCGCGCGCGCTTGCGCCTGTACAGACCAGCGCTTGCCCTTGCGCCAAGCATTTGGTGCGGGGTGGGCATCTGTGCGTATTGGCGCATATATTGGAGAGCGACCGCGCGATTTCATTTCGCAGTCGCTCCTCATTCTTCTGCTAAGTTCATATTGCAGTCACTCTCGCTCGCTCCTCTGCTCATTCTTTTCTTTTCATGCGCTTGCTCTCTCGATTATATTTCAACGTTATTAACCGTCGTCGTCGTTCGCAGGTAGGTTTATCGTAATTTTTAATTTAGCTACATTCTTCTATGTTTAATTAGCCACATTATCAGTAATGTTCGCTATGTATGTTTTGCTAGTCATGTCTCTACCGGAGCTACTAGAACAATTCTACGATGAGGACCACCGGTGCAAGCTGTGGCTCACCGCTGGCGTGGATGGCCCTCCGCCCCTGGCGCTTCGGGCGGGGAGGGACTGGTGGGCGCTAGACGATCGTTACGTCCCGATCCTCTGGGAGACGGGCTTGTTGCCCTTTGCGAGGATGGTGTCCTTCCAACGTGGGTTCACCCTAGACGTCAGCCTGTTGTCCGCACTTGTGGACCGGTGGAGGCCCGAGACGCACACCTTCCATTTTCGGTGGGGTGAGATGACGATCACCCTAGAGGATGTCTCGTTCTTGGTGGTCTCCGATCCGGAGTGTGCCGCTTGTTCCGGGCCCTCCGAGAGTGGACTGGAAGGTCAGGCTGGAGCAGCGGTTTGGCCAACCTCTGCCGGAGGGTGCACGTGGCGTCCCTCGGGCTTGGCTGAGGCGATTCGGCGAATCTTGCAGGTGCACTGAGGCGTCGTTAGGGCGCATCTCGTTGCTTACCTTCTCCACTCTTTGGTTGGGTCTGTTTCCAACCACAAAGGGCGATTTTGAACCCAGCTTCATCCGCGTCGCCGAAGTCTTTGGTTGACGCGGGTCGAGCCGATGCCGCTTTACTGGTGGGGATCGGTAGTCCTTGCGCTACATACCGAGGGTTGTGTGGCGGCGGCGGCGTGGCGTACTCGGTAGCAACCTAGTCGTGTGCTACGTGCTCTGCACCGTGGAGTTGGGAGCACTTCCTGTTGGGCTGCCGACCATTGAGACAATGGCGCACCGTTCCCTCTCCCGGATGACCACATACCACATGACCCCATAGACGCGCCCCACCATGGGCTTACGGTGGAGCTGCGGCCGTCGTCTGTTTGGGCCAACAGAAGACCGGCGAGGTGCTACTCGTTGTACCACAACGAGTTCGAGTTATTGCACGAGCGACATCATCCGTGTCCATGGCATGCTGATTTTCTCCTCGCGGTTGCGCCGCGACGGCCGCTCGCGCAATGCGTCGTGGATCGATTTTTGTGGACGACGACCGCCACCGGTGTTCTCACATATGGTGGAGCCTTACGCCGCAGCTGAATGCGTGTCTGACGATTTGTCGATACCGGCTCGTGCCCCACGAGCAGCGGCCCTGAGCGAGCCGTACACACCCGAGTCAAATTTCATCCAAGTAATTTTTGCGATCCTTACGTCTTTTTGTAACATTAATCTTTCCAAAATGCGTGCAATCGAGGTCGGGTGGGCATATTTTGGATCGGCAAATGCACCAAAGACCGATGGATTGCGACATGGATTCACGGGTGCGTGGATGTATGGCATGAGCCGCGTCCATATGACCTCGAGTCGTGCAGCTGCGTACATGGAGTGGTACATGCCACGAACGCGCGAAGACTCACCATTCTCCTCCGGAGCACCCAGAGGAGGTGACATTTCGACGCACTAAGAGAGCCTCCGCGCCGACGTCGGCATCGCCACAGGCGCTTCAAGACATGACGACACCAGACGACACTTACAACCTACGGTTCGCAGCTTTGTTGACGATATTCGTATTTTTGTTAATGAGCACATTACATATGTCACTACAGTTGAGGCGGGTGGTGCGCGTCTGCGCAATGGACGAGGCCCAACTCAGCCAGATAGAACCCCGCGCATATAAAAAGTTTTGAAGCACATCTCGGCGGAGATGAAGAAGATAGTAAAGAATTTGAGTGTGGTCGTTCGAGGGACGACGTCTTGTGCATCGGCACGGCGGGGGGGCGTGCTCACCGCTAGGTCACCACGACCTAGCGAGTCCGCAGCGTCGTAGCGTTCCGTCGGTCATCTGCGGGCGGTCGCCGCATGGTAAGTCGCTATGTACAAATTTACATCAAGTTTTGTAATTATGCCTTACGTTCGCTAACATCATGCCGCTCTCTCGCCAGAGGTCCGTCGGGATGAATCACTTCTGTCGTCCGGACCCGGTACACAGCCTGCCGCCCCCCCTCGGTTATCTGCACTGCACATCCGGGAGGTACGAGGTTCTTAGTTTACATCCAGAGTGTTCATTTGTACTAACATCGTTTCGTCTTGCGACCTTGACCCACTCGGGTGACGGCGATTCACATCGATCGATGGCGGCGATACGGGCCTCCCAACTCCTACCGGGGAGCAAGCGACACGGCGCCGGGAGCAAGGACAATGGCGGCCGGGTTTTTAGCGTGACGCAGGCGAGCTCCTCGGGTTATTGCCCCGTGACGTTCAAGAGCAGATGTCCTCCGGGTTCGGTGCCCCACGGTATACTCGGCGAGAGTTCATCCGCATAACCGAGTTGCGAGCATCGTACCCAGTGGTTTTCTAGCCTCCGTCGTGGATGAATTCCTCGGAAGTGTCCCCGTGTCGGCCGACGTCTCATCAAGGCGACATGTACGCCTACCGAGTCCGCCTGCACTCGATCATCGTCCACCTCCGCCTCAACGGTCTCCGTACCCCCTCCGAACCGACACACGTTCTCCGAGCGGTGGGCGTATTCCACGGTCATGCTCGGCGCAAAACAAGGCGCGCCTTGACGCGGACGCAGCTCGCGAGGAGAGTAGTGGCTCGCACGCAGTGAGCCGTATAGTATCACGTGTTATGCGATTTTCATTGTACTACATGCTTGTTATCGCTATTTCGTATGAGTGTCTTGTTCGTATTAATCAATAAGCGTACAAACTTTTTGTATAATGATTCCACTCCATTAAACCTTGAGACCTCTCGTGGCCTTACGAGACCTCCTTTGTATGAAGTACATTAATTGATCTGCACGAAAGCAAAGTTATATCAAAAGATTCTTAACAAATAAAATAATACAAAATTACATAATCAAATACACTTTGTCAAACACAAAATTTTCATTTTTTTGACCTCATTTGCTATAATTTAAAATTCGGAGGCGGCTTGTTGCGATTATGAAGATGTCGTACAACATGTGGGTAGCAACTACTTAACGATGTGTGCTACTTGTCTCCGCGGCGCCATAGCAAGGGAGCCTTGTCTCGGCGTCGGTGGGTCTCGGTCGAAGGAGCCTTCCCTTATCGCGGACTCTCCACGTCGGTGGTATGTTGAAGTCGTCCGTACCTGCGATTGTATGATGTAAGTACATCGTCGATTACAAAAGCGTAACAAGAATGTCAATTGTTCATAACTTACGTCGTCCATGTAGATTGCTCTCGGACGACCGGATACGCTAATGGCGACCGGCTCACCGCATGAGCCTTTCCCTTGCCCTTGTCACGGATCGCCCACGTCGGTGGTGTCTCAAGTCGTCCATGTCCTGCGTTTGCATGATGTAAGTGCACCGTATAGTGAAAATCATAAGAAGGATGTAATTTCTTCATAATCGGCGTCGTGGATACGGATGGCGCCCGGGCGGCCGGATCTGCTGTGGCGGCCGGCTCGACCTCATGAGCCTTTCCTTGCCCTTGTTACGGGAATGTCCACGTCGGGCTGGTGTGTCGAAGTCGTCCATGTCCTGCGTTTGCATGATGTAAGTACACCATATAGTGAAAATCATAAGAAGGATGTAATTTCTTCATAACTGACGTTTGCATGACCCTTTCCCTTGTCGCCGATATGGATTACGCTCGGGAGTTTATCGGGTCCTTCGTGCCTCCTCATCACGTGCGTAAGGTTTCCACAGTGAGAAGTTCTCGGCCGCACCGAGTAGTTTAGCATGTACTCTATTTGGATGAATGCCTTGTCGTACATCTCGGGCCGTCAATCCACTGGAAGAAGTGGCGCGCATCTCGGCCGCATTACGTGGGGATGAAGTTAAAATTGAAGGAATTAAACATTGGGAGGAAAATCGATGCGCGCGAAAGAAACGCTTACCATGTAGTGGCCGCGACTGTAGTACGCCCGGGTGGTCGGGTGTGTGGATCGAATGATCTCTGCCGGTTCACCACACACACTTCGGGCCGCAAGCGTGGTGGCACTGGAGCATCTTTCATTGAAAAATCCGTATTTTAGTTGTTTCCTCTTCTGCGCAAGCGATTGCGCTCGCAACATCCTCTTGTAGAAGTTTGCGAAGAGTCCATAGCGGGTCTCGTATAATTTTACGCTGTACATAACAAGCAAGATAGAAAAACTTTAAATTACGACATCGAGTGACGACCAGGACGAACTAGGTCTGTTGGGACAATCCTTCATTGAGTGCCGGGTCTTGCATATCCCGCACTTCACCGTGCGGCTAATCTTGATACGTTGACTAGCATCCATGTCATTCCGGCCTTGCGTCTGCCGTCGCCCCTTCCTATTCTCTTCAAGTCCTGTTGGGACCCGATGCACCATGTCGGGCCAAAGATCCTTGTAGTTCATTTCCAAACCATACGAGTGAAACTCTCGCTCCATGTACCGAATAGGTGCCGCATGTCGTAGTACTCGAGATGTATGGTGTAGCCATCTGCGCATTTTGCGCACATGCCTTGTACGTGCGAGCATGGTTTGTGGAAGAGCTTTGGCTTGTTGCGGTGCATGTCGCCACATCACCGGGTGCATGCTGCTTTTCTTTCCCCTAGCATGACTATTGACGTATTTACGCCGAGCTTGATCTCGTACTTTACGCTGAGGTTGTCGATCACCGAATGTCGTGCATTCGGGCCTTCTCCATCTTCCGATCCATGTGTCTCTGCATGTTCTCGGACCACTGCTTGCCTTCGTCCATCTGTCGCTTGGCTGCGGTGGCTCTATTCACGAAATAACCAACGGTGCGAGTCCATGTCTCCTGGACAACCGCAGTGATAGGGAGCCCGCGCACACCTTTCAGGACGCTATTGTAGACCTCGGACATGTTGGTCGTCATAACGCCGTACCTCACACCGTCTGTGTCATAGAGGAGGGACCATTTCTCCAATTCAGGAGCGTGGTCGTTAATCCACTGGGAGAAGGTTATGGCGCTACTAGGTTGCTCCCTCTCCGGAGTGGACTCCCTTGTATGTCTCGTAGTCCGGTGTTCAAGGTCTCTCCAAATAGACTCAAACTTCCGTCGCTGGTTCTGCATACACAATGCCTTGAACGTCTTCATGAGTTCTGACTGCGGAACCGCGTGAACAAGTTAGATGCAAGATGCCTCATGCACCACGGATTGCACGCTCGTTCCATCGGTGAGATGGATCCATCCCACGCGCATGATGTTGATGGCCGCCAACAACCCAAAGATTGCGATGCGTGACTAAGCGACGTTGGCGGTCCTCCCACCACGGCCCTCTTCACGTTCTCCAAGAACCACGGCCCGGTGGATGTGTTCGCTCGACAATGGCAAATGCAACCGGAGAAGTTGGTCATTCGTGACGGCCGCCACCGCGGTGAGGATGGTGCCCTTGTACTTCCGGTGAGAAAAGTGCCATCCATCGTTAGCACGGACGGCGAACTTGAAGCCCTCGATGGCTGGCGAAAGCCCGAACACCCTATCCAAGATGAAGTGGTTGGGCCCTTTTTCAGTATCTTCACGGTCCAGCTTGTTTATGTACGTGCCGGGGTTTGATCCGGCAATCTGGTGAAGCAATCTCGGCACAAGGTTGTACGCCTCTTCGTATGTCCCGTACATAGTCTCGATGATTTTCGCTTGGCTCGTCGAACCTTGTCAGTAGCTAATCGGATAGCCAACGATTGGCGACTTCCGACATCATCGCCTTGGGGAGATAGACACGTCGCCTCAACTAGGTGCGTGATGAGGTTTGCAACATATGCGGAAGTCACGTTCCGGTTCTGCCGCAGGGGGCTCGCTGAGCTCGCAGGTGTGGTCGATCAGCTCCTTGACCGTGAAGACCGAGCCAAAGATCTTTGCTCGGAGAGCGCTGACCTTGCGAGGCCAGCCTTCTACTATGCACTTCACTGCGTACTTCCTTGGGTTGGACCGGTGCACTCGGTACACGGTGATGGACAAAGCGTCTGTGCTATAGCTTGTTGCACGCCACCTTGTTCGAAGCGCCGCCCAACTAAGAGGGTGTCGGCTTCAAACCCCACCGGGAGCCTTCTTCTTGCGGCGATGACGGCGAACGCACCGCGATATCATCAAGTCTCGATGCCACGTAAGGACCACCGGCTTCGTGTGCGTCCTCGTCGGTACCATCCGAGCTTGGGTCGGTGTCCTCGTCGGACTCCAACCCGAGAGTCTCGTCCGGTAGATACTCGTGGCAGTCGATGCGGGCCGACCACCATGTTTCCGCCCCCTCATTTGGCTCAAAATTAGGCACGGACTTCTCCGAGGCGACACATTCCGTCTTTGCCATCTTGAGCTTCAGTGCGCTTGCGCTTATGCGAGCCTCGGCATCATCGGGGTTTCCAAGCGCCTATGTACGAAATTGACGTACAACATAGGCTTCCGTGAATGGCCACCTCGGCCGAGACAATCTCCATGTCTTGCCTCCATGCTATGCTTCCATCCACCTTCGAGCTCCCACATAATTGGTGCAGGTGATCGCCTCAATCATAACTTTCTTCGTCCTTGGCTCCGTGAGGAACTCCCTCCGGATGCAGCTTCGCAGCTCGTGAATATTCATCGCGTGGAGCCCCTCCGCCCGGACCACCTTGTACTGGCATCTCGACAGGTCCAACCCATCGTGTCCGGCTCGTACAAGCCCATCGCCGTAAAATACAATCAAGTCTTGCATGTTCGAAAATACCTAAACCCACAACAACCACTAAATAATTACGACTAATTAATTAGCACTAAACTAATTCATTACTACTGAACTAACTAATTACGACTAATTAACTATCTCTAAACTAACTAATTACGGTTGATTAATTACCACTACAAAATACCAGTACTTTATTTCCACTTACTTGATATGCTGTAACGATGAGTACTAAACTAATTACGACTAATTAATTAGCACTAAACTAATTTATTACTAGTGAACTAACTAATTACGACTAATTAGCTATCTATAAACTAACTAATTACGGTTCATTAATTACCACTAAAAAATACCAGTACTTTATTTCCACTTACTTCATATGCTGTAACGATGACTACTAAACTAATTACGACTAATTAATTAGCACTAAACTAATTCATTACTACTCGACTAACTAATTACTACTAATTAATTACCCCTAAACTATCTAATTACGACTAGCTAACAAAGACTAACTAATTACGACTACGGCAATAACGGTAAAAGCATAACACAAATTACCTGCCCTTCCGAGGAAGTAATAAATCACCCTTCGGAGGAAGTAATAAATCACCCTTCGGAGGAAGTCATAAATCAAGGCCGAGTGACGAGAAGCGAGAAAACAATTACCTCCCAATAAAATTAATTATGTTACGTTCTCTGAGTTCTCAGCGACGAGCGCAAGAACGAGAATCGAAACGCAATTGATATGACCGAAGAGCGAGTGCCAGAGTCCGGTATTTATAGCCGAGTGGAGGAGGAGTCGCGGCCTTGGCGCCGGGAATTCCGTAAGCATTGGCGCCGGAATTCCTGGATGGGGCGACAGATGTGCGGAGGAGGGAGGATGGACGGTGGGAAATATGGCCACCCTAACGTTTTTTAATTCTCCGTACAACAGTTCGGATGCGTGGCGGGTGTAGCGGGTGAGAGAGAGGGCCTGCTTCTATTCTTTCGGTGGAAAGTTTTGACAAATATGGCCACCCCATCGGACTCAGTCGGATCAACTAATTGCACCGACTCAGCCGCCTCGGGCGCTTTCAATTTCGACCGTTAGATCTCGATCGTGCGGTGCGCGCTCTGGGTAATGTTCGGACCGCCGATCCTCCCCTCGCCGGAGCCGTTCATCTTTAGATCGTGCGGCCTTCCATCGAAGAATTGTTCGGACCGTTCGGAATATCTAACGCGCGACGGGCGGGGCGGCGAAGGCGGGCGCGCCAGCGCCACGTCGCGGCCGGCGCCCGCGCCACCCGCGCTTGTTGCGCGCCGGGCGCCGCGCCCGCGCGCGTGCGCGCGTGGCGCCGGCGCGCCACCCGCCCGCCACGCCAGCGCGCGCGCGCGCGCTTCGCCATGTGCTAGTTTTGCAAATACTTACGCGCGGTGGTTAAAATTGCTAATACGCTGCGTAAATCGGCCGTATCGGCCAAAAATTCCTGCCTCTACATCAGGAGGCAATGCCATGCGAAATGGATTAGAAGTGATTGTGCACATGGTTCGGAGGCAGCCATTATCTAATGCCTAAAAAAAGCCCACAAAATGGATGCTCTAGTCCTATGACACACGAGAAAAACTTTGGCCCGAACTTCACGGAAAAAAGCTTAATTCTCGTAGGAATTTAAAAACATTTCCTTATTCCATTCAGGGTACCATACTTATAATATCATACTGCATCAGTCCTTTTTTGCTTGTCGTTCCAAAGATCGACACAGTCTTTAATACAAACATTTAATCATTACTTTTTATAACTATATGTTAGTAAAAATGATTAACGATATATTGAGATGAAAGTATTTTTTATGACAGATCTAGTAATATTGTTTCTATATGACAAGTCATAATGCTTCTGTACTCGGTTACAAAAGAGTAATGTTTTGGACATCGATGCGGTCTCCAAAACCCACTTTGACAACTGATTATTATTGTAAAATATTTATAAAATCTAGCAAAATTATAATATTATGAAAGAATTTTTTATGACAAATCTACACATGTCATTTTCATATGACATCTAAATATTTGTAGAAATATCAACAACCAAAGTTTGAAAAGTTTGACAGCATGCATCCTTAAACGTTACTCTTTTGTGAGTGGAGGGGGGGTATATATTAGATGTCAAAGTTTTAAAAGCATTGACCGCACACATTCTAAAACGGCATCTAAAAAAGATTGGAAGGAGTATACATTAGTTCATCTCTCAAGAAAAATGTGTGAATATATACATGGAGTGAACTATATTATCAATATATAAAACTCATAAACTATTATATATCCGATCATAATATACTAGCAATGCCAACTTCCGTTTGGATCTTGATTCAACAAACTTGTTTCTTGGGACATAAAGCTAGACATTCTCGCAGCAAGTTTGTTTTTGCGATTGCAAACTTCTGCAATACAAAGTTTACTAGTGTCACATGGTAGAACCTCTAAGACAATTGTTAGTGAGACGTTAGCCAGACAGAGAGCAATCATGCATGTAAGGAAGTGTACACCAGCTATTTGACGGGTCGGTGTTCAGGAGAGAGTATGACATAGTTGTCTATACATGTGTTGGGTACACTACTCCTATCTAATATATTTTACTCCTTCTTTTTTCAAAATATATATAAGGTATATGTAGTTTCTCTCTCTTTTGCCCTCATTATCTTCCCTCTCTCTTCGGTATTTATGAGTAAACACCCATTCACACCATTCTCTCTCATGTTCCCAAGACATTAGTACTAGGGACATCATGGTCATTTCCATCTACAATCTTGTTGGTTGTACAACTTTCTTAATCTCCATGCACGACCAAAATACGCCTTATAAAAGAAACAGATAGAGTATGACCAAAATACGCCTTATAAAAGCAGCAGATATAGTACCTAATAGTCATTACTACCACAAACAAGTTCTTTACTTTCATTCCTACCAAGATAAATTTGACTACTTTCGTCGATTCAAAATACAAAATATATAATTTTTTAATCTTGTTTCAAACTACGAGGCAGGTATGCAGATTTGGTGTTTTTTCCTCTCTTTTTTACCATCGTTTATTTTTTTCTTTCTCTTCAACATTTATGAGCACATTAACAATTATTTCTTATTCCCAAAATATTAACACTAAAATATCAATTCCTCTACCATTCTCTTGGTATTCTAAACTCCTTAATCTCCATGCTTGGGCAAGATGTTAATCGCCATGCATATCAAATCTTTTGTTGTAGTTTATCTGCCCTCTCTCTTCGGCATTTACGCGCACATTAAGTCAAGACATTACACCCATTATGGTCATTTTCTTCTACAAAGTTGAATTGCCATGCAAATCAAATATCTTTCCATCGTTTATCTCCCATCACTATCGTCTCTTATGATCACATTAACTACTCACTTAGTGCATGTCTCTTATGATCACATTAACTACTCTCTTATTCTCAAGACATAAACACCATAATATTTGCCTCTAGTCAGAATGTTCATGGCATGCAAATAAAATCTTTTGGACGAGAATTAATGAAGATATTGAGAAACTTTATTTCATATTGCTGCCAACCTAAACTTCAGTGCATGAAAATCCTAGTTACCATGCATATCAAATCTTTTGTATGGGACTGTATGATATCTGAGGGATACCCAAGTACATGCTAATGTTAATTGTCATGCAACTCAAATCATATCAACATAATTAACGAAGATACTAAGAAATTTCCTTTTGTCAATTATTATATAAACTAGATATTTCCCTCATGTGTTACTTGCAATCGTCATGGGCAGAGTGGGTCTCTTCGTTGTGCTCTCGTGCATTCCACTTCTCGCCCACAACACTGCTAGGAGTCACATTAATGTTGCAAATCTTGTTAAATTCAAGGTTTAATGAAGAAAAATAATTCCTTTTTGTTTGTAGGACAACCTTGGAGGCCCATTTGAAAGGGAACTTAAAGCCGATAAACCTGAAGATCGATGGGTTGGCTGATCACCTCATGTGGATCCATCATTCTATATGATGGTGAACGGATCATACCAATTCAAAAATCCAATGGCCAATCTTCACTGCTGGCTAATGTTGGTGATCGAATTAGTTACGTGTTTCATATTTTCGGTGAAGTTTATTTTCTATTCTTAGTAGCAGGAATTTTTTTAGACTTGTTTGATCAAATATGGTGGTACTTGGCCTAGTCGAAATTGACTTATAAGATCTCTTTATTATTATAATTATTAATCAGGTTGCAGGATATCAGATGCACTCACAGTAGGGTTACTACGGGAATCAAGCAACGACAGATGTGTACAGTTTCTCTTTAGATCAAGAACAACAAAGTGGAGTGGAGATTTTGATTAGCAATTTAGGAGATCATACAAAATAGAATACTAACGCTATTCATATTGGATAGCATGCAAGGGTTTTGTTCCATTTGATATTTTGTTTTTATTTATGTGTTTGGCATATGTCGACATTTATGTGCATGCTCCCCTATTTGTAGGATTCTCCAATCTTATATCGTGATTCATACAATCATACACTTGCATTTTTGTCTACTAGACAGTAAGCCACCTAGCTCTGTGCTTCAATAGATGTGTTTTTTTTTTCTGTTGCTACTAGAGTTTAGCTCGCTATAATTATTGTATTATAGCGACAAGGCACACAGTTATAGCCTCCCTGTGTTCTTTCACTGGTTTCCACGGTTATGATATTAGAATTCTTCTCCTTTCTTGTCATATGTGTTTGCAGCTTGGTACCTAGAGGAGTTGAATACATTGGGTTGATTCCTTTTTTCTAGCACGGCCCTAGCGCCTGTGGTCGCCCGGCAACCCAAGGCGGCTGCAGCCCGCTGTGGTGGCGCACTACCAGCAGCAACGACGGTGGTGGTGGATGGCGGCGTCGGGTGGCTAGGTTTTGGCGATGACAACGGTGGTGGATTGGGTAAGCTTTGATACTACATAATTTTTGAGGATTAATTGTGTGTATCTAGTGGGATATCGAGACCCTTGATTTATAGTCTTTATAGTCTAAAAGTTAAATCCAACTATAATACAAGACTAGATCCGACTCTAACACGACTCATTATTAGATCCTAATACCAACTCACCAATATTTTCAGATATGCTCAAAACTATAAGGCTTTTGGGTTCTATTTTTATTGCTTCTAACCTTTATTCCCCCTTAAATAAAAATCCGGGATAGCGCAACCTCCAAACCTATTTAGGACCTTGAATGATCAAGCAGATGACATTAAGCTTTCAGCATATATTATGATCATTAAAGCATAATTCCATCAACATTTAAAAGACAAAATTATTATATAAGCATGTAATATCTTCATGTCAATTAAACATGATAAAATGCTCAAAAGATGGATCTTATCAACAAAAAAAATAATCATAATACTCAGATTTAAATTGTTGATTATTGCTCTCAAATGTCGGGCTGCTCAAGATATAATCTTGGCCTCCTTGCTACTTGGGTCAAAAATTGTTGGACCGAAAAGGCGACTAGAGGGGGTGAATAGGAGCACGCTCACTTTTTCACAAATTATGAACTCAATACAATTTCACTCCAGTAGCTATTAGAAAGCTATGAAGATCAATATACCAGTACAGCGAAAGACTAGTATTGAACCCAATTAAACCCCCTAAGCAAAAACACAAAATCAACTAAGATTGCAAAGACTCACAAAGACGGGCGGTCGACCTGCACTCCAACCGGTCGGACCGATTGCCGGGCGGTCTGACCGGCGTTGTGCTGGCGGTCGGACCGCTCCAAAATCGGTCTGACCGGTGATGATGGGCGGTCTGACCGGCAATACGAACCGATCCAAACAAAGAAATCACCGATGACGAAGTTGCAATTAGGTGTAACTTTTGATTCTCAACTCCAATCTTTATGAAACTTTGCACACACCTTCTATATGCTATTGAGGACCTATTCCAATCGAATATTATGATAATTCTTGGAACGATCTTGAGCAATTTCCGATTGATTAATGAAGGTCTAAAACCGCAAGAACGAAAACTTGATCCTAATGCTTGTTCGTGAGTGATTGATGATCAAGATGATGCTAGATAGATTCACACATATCACAAAGCAAGCTAATTCACGTGAAAGAATCAATCACAAACTCGCGGATCAAAGAAAGCCCTAAAAACACGAAATTGAAAGCAAGAACGAAAAGAGACTTATCTCAAGCAAACCTTGCATAGATTGATTTCGTGATTGTTGTCGGATTACATCCACACCATCATGGATCGATGGACAATCAAAGATCACGAAATTCACCACAAACCATCAAGAGCCCTAGCCTCCACCTCAACTCCCTAAAGACAATTAGGTTTTGAAACATAAAAAGGCGAGAGAAAAGAGAGTGGATGGTGCACCACCACCTCCCTATTTATAGTGGAGGCCTAGACTCCTAGGGTTTGACTCCATTGGGCTCCGTTAAGGCCCACTAACAAACGGGTCACACACGCACGCTTCGCAAAGCGCCGCCTTTAACCTTTGACCTAAACCGCTTCACCATGCGCCATGGATTCGCCAATAGGTCACCCTTGTCCATCTTGTGTCACGCTTGAGTCGTTGACTCACCCGCATCGCCGATCGCTCGACCTCAACTCTCCAAGTCTAGTCCCGATCCTCCTCGCCGCTGACCGTCGTTGACCACCAAGCAACTCGCACAACCACGCATAAGCAAACACGAATTCGGGAACAAGTTCTTCACAACTTGACCCATGTTAGTCAAAACATGCATCATGCAAACCATATGCCACGATACCAATGACTTTGACCTAACCAATCAACATCGCCACGGTTGGCCGACGCTCAAGTCAATACGGTCCGACCGCTCCAGTGAGCGGCCGGATCATTTCATGGCCGGCCGGACCGCTTCTCGTGAGCCGGCCGGACCGCCTTGGGACTTAGCCAAATTCAAGCCCCAAAAATCCAAACCTCTCGGAAACTTTAAACTAATAGAACTTCTTCGGAGACTCCAAAATCATGAGACCAAGTGCATTGGGATCCTCACTTGCCTACAACACCTATTTTTGGCCCACTGTTTTGACCACTTTGGTCATTGCCGTCCGATCGCCCACATGGCCGGTCCGACCGATTTGGGACCGGCGGACCGCCCCTGTCCAATAAGCATGTAACTTTGTCGAAAACACGTGAAACGACAAACCGTAAACGCCATTGCCAATTGTCACATCATCCTAAAATCTGGAACATATCCCCATGAAATCCACAATCTCCCCCTTGATGAACACATTGGCAATTATCCAGAAAATGTAAGTAAGAGGTTTGAAAACGAGTTTACTCGCAGCTTTGACAAAGGCACAACTTGGTCCATAAGCAAGAAAAAGCAATGAAAATGACCAAGCTGGCATCAGAATAGTATAGGCATGTGAGACAAGGCAAAAGTAAGCATAAAAACTTTGATTTCCAGAAAAGGGTCAAAATTCTCACATGAGGTCCATATGAAAGAACAATTGTTCAATTGACCTATGATCATTGTGAGGATAAAAGAATGCAATTCAAGTTCAGAATATTCAATAAAACAATAAGAATGCAACTCAAGAACTCCCCCTCACTATGATCCTCGATTTTCAAAACTTTCAATTTTTCGCCATTCCCTTTGTAAAACAAAAATATATATATATATCTCAAAATTTCTCCCCTTTGTTTAATCTTCTCCCCCAACAAAGAAATATCTTCTCATTAACACATCTTCTCCAAATAAAAATAGCAAAGAAATATAACACATCTTCTCCCAAAGAAATATCTTCTCATTAATTAACACATCTTCTCCCCCTTTGACAATGGATTCATCAAGGAATCACGCCTTCCTCTCATCCAGAGATAACCAATAGATGATAAAGAAAGAAGCAGAAATAAAAGAAGCATAAACAGGAGTATGCATGAAGTGCAATGGAGTGGCTTCATTTTTGTATTTTTCAATTTTTGATTAAAAGAAGCTTTGGAGATTACCCAAAAGAACAATCTAGTATCTCTAATATTGCACAAACAAAGATATCAAGCCCGACAAATATAGCAAGATCATGGTAAGACATATATATCAAAGCTAAGCACAAAGGCTCAAAAGTAAAGCAAGAGATTTGATCAATTTAAGCAACGCTCAAATTCAAAGAAGTTCATCAACAGGATCCTAAAGTGAAATTGGCCATGTCAAAATGTCAAAGTGAGATCAAAAATCTAACAAAGACCACATTAAGAGTCAATCAAGTCCCGTATTGAATCATTTTGCTCAATATTTTGTAAACGCCCATTTGTCAACATTTTTCTCATTTGCATTGAATATTGAAGTTGACTAATGATCTAACTTAGTGACAAGATCCTGGACTAGGAGCCATCCACAAACTCATCCTAAGCTTCGACCAAAAGTTGATTAAAGGTATATCTTAGTAAAGAAGATCCCGGACTAGGAGCCATCCACAAACTCTTTCTAAGCTTCTACCGGGCGACAAATCTTGAGGTTCATGTCATTTCGACAAGCAATCCCCATGAGATCGTTCCGTTCATCAAACTATCTCCAAGTTCATGTCATTTGACAAGGCCTCGTAAGAATAGTTTGGCACAATTTAAGCATAAGACAATCTTGATTTTTATTTTTCACATGAGCGCTTTAGAATCTCAAGAACACAAAAGCTCAAGTAATGGTCAATTTTAGATCAAAGAGCTAACAAAGCAATTCAGACAGGCCAATGTCACAAGAGGAGCACTAATTAAGAACTTGCTAAAACATCCACAAATTGCAATTTCTTAATTTGAGTTGTTTAAAAGGTTCTAGCTCATATGGCAAAGACTTAGCTACACATGTAAAAGCATGATAATTCTAGCAAGTCAAAGAACTAGACATGACATTGAGCAAGAATTGAAATACAAAAGCTCCAAAGGGTAATAGGCAAAGCTTCATCAATTTTTAAAATAAGGTAAAATCTTATATTACAATGCATCTTTTGGATTTTTCATACCACTTGTCAGAACCACTTGTTGTTACCACTTTGTTGGATTTTTCATATGAATGCAATATGACACAATGAGGTGCAAATAAAAAGCCTAAAAACTTAAAAGTTCAAAAAGATCACTAAGTTCGTAAAAGAACAATAAAAGATCAAAAGAACAAGGAAAGATCGAAAAGATCAAACTCCCCTCAAACCAACCCATAAGGATAAATAACCCTAACTCGCTTCTCAAGGTGGCAAACCTAGTTGGGTCTAAAGATTTGGTGAGGATAAAAACAAGATACAAGAGAAGAATCTAGTGGGTGACAAGCGCCGAGGTACTCTTCCTATCTAGCCGACACCGCACGATTAGAATAAGAAAACCCCGAATGGACAAGGATAAAGAACAGAATATCAAATGCCATACAAAGAGAGTAGAGTGTAAGTACCGAATAAGAGCTTAACGGCTGGCGATGGGAAGTTCTCGGAGATGCTTGAAACCCGTCGATCGCGTGAAGGAGGTGAACCATCTTGAGTCTCCGGTCATATGGCGTGAATAAATGAGTCAACAAAGCACGTGCTCTTCCTCTTCCGTGGCGATCTGAAAAATCAAGGCACGAAGAACGATGTGTCTCGACATCAAGTTAGTTAAACAAGACTTGGGAACCCAAGATCGAGACACACGTCTCATGAGTAGTATGCAAAGCGTAGTGTTATCCTTGATTTCATCTAAAATTTGTTATGAGCAATGTTTAAGTTAACATGGGAATTAAATCGTCTAAGGGCTCGACCGGCGTTGTCTTGTCAAGGGTCGATCGCGACCAATCGGTCGACCGGTGACTACCAATGATCGACCCGGCACTCAAGAACATGAGAATTAGGATATGTAGAAGCATGATGATTAGCATGTGAGAAAAATCCTAATCCGTGTTTATTCCTTTCAGTGTTACCATGTCTCATAAAAGCTCTAGGTTGCCCGAATGAAATTCTATCAAGATTTTTCCTATCATTTTTCAACCTACGCCAATGTAATTCAATCAAATACCCACCTTTCTTGCAATAAGTGCAATGGTACTTGGTACCACTAGAAGAAGCACCATTCGAATTAATACAAGGTTGGGCAAAACTCATGGATTTAAAAGATGTTTTTGCAGTTGGGTTTTGAATTCAATTAAGCCTTTTCCAAGACTTGAATGACTTTTGGGTTTGAATTGGTCTTGAAAAGAATTGAATCCTAAACCTTGCTTCTTATAAGGAGTTTTGACTTGTCAAGAATCATGTTTAATTGTTTCTTACCTTTAGAAAATTTCTCTAATGTATCATGAAGGTAAGCATTTTCTTTCTCAAGTTAACACAAGCATCACAAGTTTTATCCATTGATTTCTCCTTATACAAAGCAATTTCAAGCTTAAGAGCGGAACATGAAGCACAAGTAGTATTTTCAATATTGTCCTTAAGCTTAGCATATTTGACTCTAGCAAACTTCTAAGATATCTTTGATTTCACGCTCTTTTCTAAGCATGAAGTGCAAGGGCTAGAATCAATCACATCGAAGCAATCAACTTGCTAGACTCTAAGCATTTTTCACAAGGAGCGATTTATTTTCAATTAGCTCGGTTCTAGCATTTTCAAGTTGTTGTAAAGCAATATTATGAGCAGATTGTAAATTGGTAATTTCGAATGCATAGCATGACAAGATAAACATTCATCGAGTTCAAGAGTCTTAACATTTGCAAGTTCTAGTTTCAGTTTACCAATTTTTGACTCTAGTTTCTTATTTTTAGTCATGACAAATTCTAGCGCTTCATCTTGACTAAGCACTTGCTCAACTATAGAATTATATTTAGCGTAAAGCTCATCATAAGAAAAAGATACCTCATCATTATCAATGTCGCTTGTCACCATGAAGCACATGCCAAGAAAGTCCTTGGCCTTCCTTTCTTTTCCTCTTCGCTCCCGAGTCCACATCACTAATGGATTGCTCTCCAAAAGCGGCAAGGACCCGGTGAGCGGCCTTTATGAGCTTGACAAAGATCATACTCGAGTTGTTCTCATGAGGCTTCTTCCAAGTCGTCTTCTCCTCCCCTGTGCTTACCCTTACCTTTTAGCTTGGGGCAATTGACCCGATGTGGTAAAGCTCTCCACACTCATAGCAAGTAACAGACCACCTCTCTTTTATTTCTCACATTGTTGTAAGCCTGTGAATTCTTTAGCTAAAAGTGCTAACTCTGTCTCAGAATATTTTCAAGCTCCTCCTCGTAAATCGCAGATAAGCAAGCAAATGAAAATCCGTAAGAAGATTCAAAAGAGTCATCAAAAGCCTTTTGTGAGGATCTGCTACCAAAGCTAAATTATCTTTCTTGGGATGATCAACTCTTTTAATTTCATGAGTCTTGAGTTTACTATAAAGCAATTCTAAAGTAAGACTCGAAGATCAACATTCTCTTCTATAGCAAGAGCCTTCATCTCCCACTCCTTGGTGTTGATTGCGGCCAAGTGGTGGGTGGCATTTTCAGATTGAGAATATTCAATATCAACAAATTTTCATTTGATTAATCACTTTATTAAACGATCGAAAATGTCATCGATGCTCTCTCCAGACGCATCTCAAATTTGTTATAATCACGCTTATAGATTGTTTGGCGACTTTCTTAATTTGGGACGAACCTCATGATATGTTTCGAGAGTGTTCCAAATCTCGCACAATGCAAAATTACAAATCCTATCATATTCTTGTCTACCAAGCGCACCATATAAAAGATTCTTGGCCTTGTTGTTGTTAGCCAAAAGAACCACGTAAGGTGAGTTTCAACCTCGGAATAATGAGCGGGATCGAACAACGTCCCATATAGCTTGTCCTCGCTCTCAAGAAATACTCGCATACGATTCTTCCAATAGGCATAGTCTTGTCCATTGAACATATGCGGTTTTGTAGAGAATCTATCCATCGCTAAAGTTCAAAGGACCTGTTAAGATCAAGATTGAACTAACCGGCTCGATACCACTTGTTGGACCGAAAAGGCGACTAGAGGGGGTGAATAGAGCACGCCACTTTTCACAAATTATGAACTCAATACAATTTCACTCCAAGAGCTATTAGAAAGCTATGAAGATCAATATACCAAGATCTGTGGAAGACTAGTATTGAACCCAATTAAACCCCTAAGCAAAACACAAAATCAACTAAGATTGCAAAGACTCACAAACGACGCGGCGTCGACTGCTGCACCCAACCGGTCGGACCGATTGCCGGGCGGTCTGACCGGCGTTGTGCTGGCGGTCGGACCGCTCCAAAATCGGTCTGACCGGTGATGATGGGCGGTCTGACCGGCAGCCTCTGAACCGATCCAAACAAGAAAATCACCCGATGACGGTTGCAATTAGGTGTAACTTTTGATTCTCAACTCCAATCTTTATGAAACTTTGCACACACCTTCTATATGCTATTGAGGACCTATTCCAATCGAATATTATGATAATTCTTGGAACGATCTTGAGCAATTTCCGATTGATTAACAGAAGGTCTAAAACCGGGCAAGAACGAAAACTTGATCCTAATGCTTGTTCGTGAGTGATTGATGATCAAGATGATGCTAGATAGATTCACACATATCACAGCAAGCTAATTCACGTGAAAGAATCAATCACAAACTCGCGGATCAAAGAAAGCCCTAAAAACACGAAATTGAAAGCAAGAACGAAAAGAGACTTATCTCAAGCAAACCTTGCATAGATTGATTTCGTGATTGTTGCTGGATTACATCCACACCATCATGGATCAGTGGACAATCAAAGATCACGAAATTCACCACAAACCATCAAGAGCCCTAGCCTCCACCTCAACTCCCTAAAGACAATTAGGGTTTTGAAACATAAAAGGCGAGAGAGAAAAGAGTGGATGGTGCACCACCACCTCCCCTATTTATAGTGGAGGCCTAGACTCCTAGGGTTTGACTCCATTGGGCTCCGTTAAGGCCCACTAACAAACGGGTCACACACGCACGCTAAGCAGCGCCGTCTTTAACCTTTGACCTAAACCGCTTCACCATGCGCCATGGATTCGCCAATAGGTCACCCTTGTCCATCTTGTGTCACGCTTGAGTCGTTGACTCACCCGCATCGTCGATCGCTCGACCTCAACTCTCCAAGTCTAGTCCCGATCCTCCTCGCCGTTGACCGTCGTTGACCACCAAGCAACCCGCACAACCACGCACAAGCAAACACGAATTCGGGAACAAGTTCTTCACAACTTGACCCATGTTAGTCAAAACATGCATCATGCAAACCATATGCCACGATACCAATGACTTTGACCTAACCAATCAACATCGCCACGGTTGGCCGACGTTCAAGTCAATACGGTCCCGACCGCTCCAGTGAGCCGGCCGGACCGCTTCCATGGCGGTCGGACCGCTCCTCGTGAGCGGTCGGACCGCCTTGGGACTTAGCCAAATTCAAGCCCCAAAATCCAAACCTCTGGAAACTTTAAACCAATAGAACTTCTTACCGAGACTCCAAAATTATGAGACCAAGTGCATTGGGATCCTCACTTGCCTACAACACCTATTTTTGGCCCACTCGTTTTGACCACTTTGGTCATTGCTTGTTCGATCGCCCCACATGGCCGGTCCGACCGATTTGGGACCGGTCGGATCACTGCAAGGACCGGCCGGACCGACCACCGTCTAATAAGCTCAGAACTTTGTCGAAAACACGTGAAACGACAAACCGTAAACGCCATTGCCAATTGTCACATCATCCTAAAATCTGGAACATATCCCCATGAAATCCACAAAAATCTATCACGAATTAAATATGGTAATTATTCTAAAATAAGTTAGACCTTGAACTTTTAAATTTAATCTTGCTTTGTCTAATCAATCACTTTAAAACAAATCGTTAGTTGAGAGTTTACTGTCAACATGAAATTGAACCATCTACACAATATTTCAATTGATAGGAGTATAAATAGTGATTGAACAATAATAACAGTGAACCACAATGAGTGAAGCTACCAACAGAATGGAGCAAAGTGACCAGACAACATCAACCAAATGAACCAGAGTGATTAGAAGAGCACGAATAACATGACACAATAGAAAAACAGTAAGTTAACTACTAGCTCAAGACCAATTTATATCCAATTGGCGTATTTAATTATCACAATGACCTCAAATCCTCATCGAGCATTAGTCCGAACCCACAACATTACCAAGCAAAATATCTCCTAGTGCTAGTTTCAATCAAATCAATCATAATTTGAGACTTCTACTAGCACATCACATATGCAAAGTATTACGAAAAAGATAACAACGATACTCACGTTGTGGATGGCACTCAAAGTCACCGAGCAGTAAACCGGGTAAAGCACGCCGAAGGCACTGACTCAGAAAATCAATCGCCCCGCTGTGTCGCGTTTGAACGGACGAGATCATCGGAGATACAATGCGCAATTCGGGACACACCAAATTGCAAAGTCGAGGTACATAGAAATATCGCGCAAGAGTCACACGACAATGCACCGGCCAATGCACTCAAGGAGCACAAATCACCAAAAAATCGAAGCTCTTCTCCCACACCAAGATCAAGCCAAGGTGCCGGCTCCGACCTCCAATCGGCGCAAATTGAATCCCCTCACCACAAACTGAACAGAGAAAAGAATGCAAGAGAGGAACAAGGATGCGCAAGGAGGAGAAGCCGGTCCTCATCGCCGACAGCGCCGGGTTGAACCACGACAGCGCAGCAGCTCTCAAAGCCCCAAAATCTGAAGCCAAATCGAGGAAGAAGATGAACCAAAATTGGGGAAAACTCACAGTATTTCAGGTCAAGAAAAGAGAGGGAGCTTGCTGCCATAAGAAGAGGAGGAGGTGGTTGAGTTGCCGCCCCAACGCCCAACGCGCATCGCGCCCGAGCCACCCGTCTGAGTCGCCCGCGCTGCCGTCAGGCCAACGCCCCCTCAGCCGAACTCCTCACTCGGGTTAGGATTAGGATCGGAGACAAAGTCTCCAACCGTATCCCTCACCTTAACTCAATGACAGGTGGACCCCACCTCTAATTTGTTTTCTTTTTCTTCTTCTTCTTTTTCTCAAAATGAGAAATTACCAAATAGCCCTTAAAATACAACACATCTACCAATTCTACCTCCTATGGGAAGCGGATTTCGTTCGGGTGGTCCCAAAGCTACGTCGTTCAACAATGTTCAGTTTGTTGATCGAAATGGCTAAACATCCAGGGTTCGGCAAAAGATATAACCGACTATGTGACCAACAAACCATCTATTCCGTGTCCCCGGTTCGTCGTGATGGCAAGTTCACCTCCGGTGGGCATCAGCATGATGAGATACCTGCCCTCCGGTGGTGCTTGGCCGCATCACACCTTAGTGCATATATCGAGAGAGACAAGAAATGTGCAAGCGTGAATCGGCCAAAATAAAATAATTGACTCCCTTTCCCTCGCTTGCTCACTTTGACGTTCATCTTATGATCTACAAGAAGCTAACTAGGCTCACTATATGTACTCGTAGCCGGCCTTACTGCGGTTGGGGTCATCCAATCCAAGCAAACACAATCTCGTCCAAGGGAAGGAACAAACAATTCAAGGAGCATGAGATGATTAGAGTCTAGATTAATTATGCAGGTGTGTCGCATATATGAGATGATTAGGTTCCTAGTTTTGGAGAGAAACGGAAATAGTTTTTAGTTGCTACAAAATCCATATCAACACACATATTTCAGGAGGGAAGTGAGTCATCTGTCTTCAAATCAGAAAGAAAAATGTCTGTAGATGCCAGTCAATAGACTATGTTACAGTGTTATGAAGCTAATTAAGGGCATGCTCCGCTCACTAGTGAAAAATCAGGAGATTTTTATAGCGTGATAGTTCTCCCCTTTGATTATCAATATGTTCTGTTCTTGATTGTTACAAAAGTTCTTCATTATCTGTTTTTAAAAAAAAACGGGCTCAACTCATCTGAATTGTAGCTAAATCACTGCGACAATATCAACAAATGGCTATGGAAGCCAAGGATGATTCAACAACTCAGCTCTCAGGAAAAACTTGGGGAAAACAACTTTGGATGGTGCCAATAATGTAGCGCCGGCGGGTGCCAGAAGGCAGAGCAAATCCGACAAGAGAGATGGCCAAATCCAGACCTACCAACCGTTAGCCCACAAACTAATTCCAGATCGTCGACAATGACACTACACGTTAGCAATAACCTCTCCCATTTGACGATCAAGGCCCCTTTCAATTAAGATCACGACCCTTCCATTCCAACCATTCTTTTGATCCAAATCTTGCAACCACGCTCGCATTGCTTACTCCTATATCCGCAGGTGCAAGAGCTGGAAACAGCAACAACTTGATGCTAAACTGAAAGAAAATAACAACTTATGAATAAATAGCACAGCTGAATTCTAGTTATGGACATGCATACAAGCATAGATACACCAAACTTGTGCCAACCTTGACAGCAACTCACACATCTTTACACAAAAGTCACAAACCAAACTGCCCAGAGCGCTGCTAATTAGAAGAGCCATCCATCTGCACAGAAAGGCAATTGAAAAGATGTGGGGAAACTTCACCTAAGATGAAACAAGGGCATGGATGGATGCATCCTTACACCACAACCAACCACCACCACTATTATCTGTGGCTTTATTCGATTCACACAGATGCTTTGTTGGGCCAGATTGTCATCATGAAACTTGCAAAAAGAAGTATGCGCCACGGAATGGTGTCGGGGTTAATATCCGTGGCATTCATTACTGGCCTCCGGTGTACACACATGAGCCGTAGCCTGCAGAAATCATAGAGAAAGGACTTGAATGATTGGTTGTAATTGGGTAGAGAAGATTGCGTTTATGCTGCTGTAGTTATTGATCATATAGTGCAAGAAAGTGAATTGATCGAACTTACCCACACGAAGCTCCAACAATGAAATCAATGATGACAAATATTGCAATCTAACAGCAACAAAGCAAGCAAAGACACCTAGATAACTTCGGAGAGGTTTTTTTTTTGTTTTTGGTTTTTGAGGGTACAAGGTAGACATACGCACACGCTAGAAATTTTACGGAAACATCAAGATCTTACGTAGCGTGGGTACACATTTTTCTACTGAATGCGCAAGCAAACGTGTGTACCCTAAATAACTTTAGGCAGGTAATTATAGGACTGCAAGATAAGCAAAGCTAACTTGTGCACTACCACTTGATAGAGAATTCACTTGACTCTTAACAACACCACTATATCTGTAGTTAATTTGCACATGTTGTCTATCGCAAGCTTTTGCAGCAAAAAGTGAAACATATCAAAAGCCTGCCTGCCTCAGTAGTGCTGCAATCACTGCATACGCACCAGCAATTGTCAGCATTTCAGCGCATGAGCAATGCATGAATGGACCAAGGAACAGAAGATGAGCAAAGCTGACTTCCTTTAGTACTACTACACATGTGCGCAATGCTAAGATCTTGCAAGAACAAAGCGAAACAAATCAAACTATGTTGCCTGCATTGTGACGACTCCCCATGACGATCCACGAACAGCAGAGCAGAAACGCACTAGTATGTGCGTATGATTCAGGGAATGGCCGAATGAGCAGTGGCGAAGTCATGAATGATTGAGGAGAGCGATGTGAACGTACTGGGGTTGTCGGAGGTGAGCGTGGCGGACTGCCGGAAGTCGCAGTTCCAGGGGTGGCGGCCGGCGGCCTGGTAGAGCTGGTTCATGGCGTACGCGGCGTGGGCGCGCAACGTGTTGGGCTCGAAGCACGCGCCCCCGGCCTGGATGGCGCTGCAGTCCACGCCCACCTGCGCGCACGTGTAGTCCAGGTCGGCCTGCAGCTCCGCGTCCGTCGCGCCGTCCCTCGCCACGCACCACCCGGCCGCCTTCGGCTGCGCCGCGCCCCCGCCGCCGCTGCTCGGGCTCCCCGCGCTACCCGACGACGTCAGCCCAGCGTCGTACGCCATGCTGAGGTCGGTGTGGAACAGCCCGAACGACCGCTCCGACGTCGGCCCGGGCTTGAGATCCTCGTCGTAGAGCGCGAACAGGTACGTGTCCACCGACTTGCCCGGCATCAGCGGCGTGCCGGCGCCGGACCGCAGGTGCGCCACCAGGTTGCCGACGTACGCCTTGGCGATGTCCACCGTGGCGCCGGCCTCCCCGACGTCGCCCTTCGTCGGCCACCCGGTCTCCGCCACCACGATTTCCACGTCGCCGTAGCCGACGCGCCCCAGCGCCGACTTGACGGCGTCGAGCTGCGCGTCGAACATGTTGGTGTACTTGATCTTGGACCCGGCATCGACGCGACCGGCATTGGGCTCGAACAGGCAGAAGGCCAGCGTCTCCGGCCGGGGGTCGGACTGGTACGCGAAGTAGGGGTAGGGGTTAATCATGAAGGGCGCGCTGGTCTTGCTCAGGAAGCCCAGGATTTGCTGCAGCTGCGACGCGATGTCCGGGTGGAAGGCACCGGTGGACGGCGGGTCGGACTGCGCCAGCACGGCCATGGTGTTGACGGTGGAGAACTTGATGCCGGCGGCCCCGTCGCCGGCCGCGGCGGCGGCGGTGCGGAGGTTCTGCAGGGCGGGGAGGAGCGCGGCGGCGAGGGAGGCATCCCCGGACTCGAGGACCTCGTTGCCGACGGCGACGACGGAGATGGTGGACGCCGGGACGAAGGGGAGCACGTTGGCGGCGAGCCAGCTGGACGCGGCAGCGGGGTCGGCGGCGAGCGAGGGGATCTCACCGTTGGCCACGCCAACCACGAGGGAGATGTTGGTGCCGGCGAGCGCGCGGATGAGCCCCGCGTCGACGCCGTAGAGACGGACCTTGGATATCGTCGTCGACTTGAGCAGCTTCACCGTCTCGTCCGGCGACGGCAGGTTGTCGGCCACCTCGCCGTAGTTGACGCCGATGTACGACTGCGCCCCTGCACACAGCCAACCAAATCCGTCAATCAATCAAGCACCCGATAAAGCCATGCACACCCCCAATCAACCCAAAAAGGCACAAAATTCCTGCGCTTTACGGCTCGCAAAGCCAGAGTTTCTTGATCCGCCAACTTTCCCTGCATCCACTTCTCGGGACTCGCGATAGAGATTGCTCAAAAAGCGGGACGACTTACTCGAAACGCACACGAAGCAGAGCAACATAGGCAGGACGAGCAGGAGCTTTCTCGACTCCGCCTCCATGGATTCGCGCTCGGATTGGATATTTGGATTAGTCAGAACCCGGCAGAAAGGGAGGGAAGGGCAAGAGAAGAAGCAGGAGGCGCCGGCCAAGTGTGAGAGAGAGAGCGAGCGTTAGGAGTGAAGCCGTCGAGGACTCGAGAGTGCGTCGGGTGGGTGAACCTAATGGTGGCGCGGCGCGGCGGTACCCCTGCAAGGGGGCGTGCCGTACCAGTTCACATGCCTCGAGGGCGTACCGTACCAGTTCACCGATGAGGCAGCTAAGGCACGACCCAACGGCTTTTCAAGCCAGGCTGTGTTAGCCCGATGGATTAATTCCGGTTAGGCTCGAAAATTCAAAAAAGTTAGGAAAAATGGGTAGATTTCATAAATACATATATAAAATGTAAAAAATGAAACAAGTATATTGAAAATATAATAAATAATTTAATTAATGTGCAAATGATTATGTCGTTAAAACCTTCATCTTTAGCCCTTAAGATATGAATTTTTTTAAAAAAAATCCTAAATATATATATAATTAAAAAAACAAAAATAAATTTATATATATATATAAAATGAACTATATAAAATTTAAAAACTACAAAATAAAACCATATAAGTATAAAAATGAAAATAAAATTATATAAATATTAAGAAATGAAAATAAAATCTCTCTCTCTCTCACACACACATATATATATTAAAAATGAATGAGCCTAACTAGTCGTAACGTGCCCGAGTCGTGTCAGGCCGGGCCTAGCACTATTTGTGTCAGCCCGTCGTGCCGGGGTGGCGGCCCAGGCACACCTCGGGTTGTAGTGCCGGCGCGACCCATGAACAGTGCGGGCTATGTCGTGCATGGACCAGACCAATAGTGTCGTGTTTCGGATCGGCGCGGCCCATCTGGCCACCTCTAGGTGAACCAATGTGAATAGAATGGGATAGTACAACATGAATAGAATGATCCTGGATAGGATGGTACAAGTAGTGTGTTTGGTTGGTGGGATGATATGATAAACGATTTTGTTCGGTTGATTGAATGAGATGATACATGATGGTTAAAGACGATGTTTGTTTCGAGGGATGAAGTTGAATGGGTCTACTGTCATGCACTCACTCACACACATAGTACCCAGAGATGGAGCTGAGATAGGGGAAATAGAGGAGGCGGTCGGGCACCAGTGGCGAGGTTTGACACCGACGAAAGAGGTGGCGAAGACGGCTGAGGATGGCCAAAACAGGTTACACAGGGGAAGGCGACCACACGGGGTGGTGGCGTCGTGTCCAGGCGAGCACCAGAGTGAGCGGCGGTGGAGCCCGGTGGCCGGCGTTGGGGAAGGAGAAGAGGCGACAGCGTTTGGGTGGATAAGGGGTGGAGCTAGGGGAAGCATAAGCATAAGGGGATACCGGGGACTCGCCAGAGCCAGTGGTGGCGGTGGGGAGGAACCGTGGCGGTTTGGCGATGGAAGCCCGAGGCGACGCGACTGGCGCGTCGTGGCAGCGGCGCTGGAGAGGGGGGAGCTCAGGGCGAGTGATAGCGGAAGGTCAAGTGAGGTGAGGGGATACTCCTAGAGAAGGGAATCGGAGGGCGCTCACTAGAGTGGAAACGGTGATGGCGACAACGATTTTCGTTCAGAGCAGGAGAAGATGACCGCGGTGCGAGCTCCTGTGGTGGAATCTTGAAATTGATTGGGGGAAATACCTGTGGTGTTGTGAAACACGATGTGATGCGAACCAAACAATAAGGGTTTTATCGGGGCGGTCGAAATGTTGACGTGATGGCAGCGACCGATGCGACATCGCGGGCTCGGACTGGCTCGGGGAAGGAGCATAGGGCACTAGGGGAAATAGAGGGGAGGAGAGTGGATAGAGGTTGTTGGGAGGGAGCAGAGTGCACATGGAGGGGATGGCCGGAGCACGCCGGGGCGGCAACGCGGCTCCACAAGCCGCGTCGAGAACGAGAGAGCTCGAGAGAGAGGTGAGCGCACGTGAGAGACGAGGATGTACCGCGTGGTTCAACCAATTTTGACGAACGAGCTGGTTCAAGATTTTCATAGAATATTCCCTAAACTTGAACCAAATCGTCCTGGATGGTTTCGTTCCATTCATCCAACCAAACACACGAACTAGAACATATCCCGAACCATCTACACCCATCAAAACACACCATTAGACGCGGACACGAACACAGTTTAGGAGGAGGAAGCCGAGCAAATCATCCATGAATCATATGCCTACGCGCGGGAGGCCTACCCCCACGGTGATAGCCGGTGGTGCCCACCGTTCCATGTACCCACGAATCGCGGATTCAAGGTAAGGCATTCGGTGTTGGTAGGAGCCAAGGAGACTTGACTTGAGACTTGGAAAGGGGGAGGAGAGGAAGACGTGTGTTGAGATGTGGCCACATGCGGTGCAGGAGGGGTGGCCGTTGGATCGGGGAGGGCGGGGTCGAGCAGATGGCGGGATGTGCGGTGGGGGCAGTGCGCGTGCTCCGACAAGGGTCGCAGGGGACGATGGGGGAGAGTCGTTAAGCGTAAGGCTACTATGCGTGGTGTGATGATAGCTGGACGGCGACAGTGGCAGTACTCCCATTTGGTTTTATTAATACTTTTTACGATGTTTGGTAGATTTGGCGGTAACTCTTTTTTCACTAGGTCGTGTGGTGGATTAATGATGATGATGCAGGATTGCAGGGGCGGGGCGCATGGCCACGAGAATAGCTCTGTACTCAATGTACTGGCATGAAATAATTTGTATGCTAGATTATGTGCAACGGTACAAATTTTATGAGAGAATGTACTACGATCAGCTGTCTATGAGAGTTGCCACTTAGAATTTTTGATGAAGCGAAGAAAAGAAAACAAAGAGAGAGAAAAAGGTCGACTGACATGCAACAGACGACCTGCTCGCGTGAAAATAATCTAGTAGTGATGGTTGTTTTGTTGTTGTATGGATGTTGTTGATATGTTTTGGGCCAGCAGGACCCGTGCTCCTAAAATGCAATTCCGCGGGAAACTTTTCCCTTTTCTCCGTATGCGCACAAAACGATAAGATATTTGAACCACCTTCTCCATGATGCGCTCCTTTCCCCCAATCTCGAGCCTGAGATTGGAGAGAGGAGGGGTCATGGAGAAGAAGGCATGCAGATAGGTGGGCCTTCTAGGATTGCTTACACTTCAACAATGTCCAGTTAAAACAAGTTATTGAGGGTATGTCACAAAAGACATAATGGGAAATTTCTCACTATTGCTTCTGATGCTATACCTTCACGGTCAAACATATCTCTAAATAACCGTAGCAAAAAACCATAATCTGGTCATTGATCAAATGTCAGCGAATGGCAATAGTGGAAATACGAAGCAAATTCCATAGGATGGGATTTACATAAAACCTGTAACAAGAAAACCCCATGAGCAGTCTTCATCAAGGTGTTGAAAGCTTCTTCTCACTTATTTTGTCATACTTCTTCTTTGTCACAGCTTTTAAACCCTGCCAAGGAAGACCGGACGAAACATATAGTAAGTTACACATAGATATCATATAAAAAGTTCAATAGAAAAACATAAGGGTATGTCAAAAAAACTCATAATCAAGATCAAAGCTAGCTAGCCTATTGATCACAATGGTAATTGACGAGGATATGATAATCCTCATTTTATCTTTTATCTATAATTCTTATTATGGGTAAATATGATGTCACATAGTCCCCAGAAGTACCCCTTATATTTATAAGGGAGGGATCTACCAAGTGATTGTAAGTTCTCCTACAATCACCCCCATAGTCGTAAGTCTTACTACGACTATGTCATGGTCGTAAGTCCTTCTACGACACTACCTGGTCGTAAGTCCTTCTACGACCATTACCCAGTCGTAAGTCCTTCTACGACTATTGTCCAGTCGTAAGTTTTGCTACGACCTGTACCTAGTCGTAAGTCCTTCTACGACTGTTATCCAGTCGTAAGTTCTGCTACGACTTGTACCCAGTCGTAAGTCCTGCTACGACCAAGTCAACCACGACCACCTTATAATCAATAAAATCTACAAGCGAGTGGGTCCAATTAATTAAGGAATCCAGACGGTCCACATGCACTATTATTCTGCACAGTAATAGTGCTTAAATACCCCATTACCTCTGAAAGATAACTGTCAAACGGCGTGAAGGAGCCACTACACCAGTAATTATTGCCATCATGTGCCCATTACTGGCTTAATTAGGCGCCTCTTCAGCAGGGGAAAACAGCTACTCCTTCACGACTATATAAAGGCATCAATCAGAAGGATAAAGGAGGAGGGAAAAGAAAAGAGCCAATCAAGGACAATCAAGGAGAAAGACAAGTACTGTTCTTTGTAATAGTCTTAGTTTCTGGTTTGATTATTGAGAATACAGTCAATACCACATACACACAGGAGTAGGGTTGTTATTCTCCCCGGAGAAGGCATGAACCTGTATAAAAATCCCGTGTCAATCGCTCTGCGTGATTTCATCTCTAGGAGACCCCCCGAATCAAATAATCTTTACGTAAGATCGGTTCTAAAACACCGACAGTAATAAAGGGAATAGATCTACATAGGTATATGTTGCTACTTATTTTAAAAAAGTGTCAGCAACACATAATCTTCAATAATGAACATTGCACTTGCAGTTATCTTTCATTGCTCCGCCACAATGAGAAGGAAAAAAAACATTGTATGCATAGTTTGCTAACACAGAAGAATCCTACCTTCCCCTGAGAAAATACATAAGAACGTATCCAATGGACTCCAAATCATCTCTTCGGCTTTGCTCTGGTAAGTGGTAACAATTATTAAATATTATCATGCAAATGTAAGCATCCCAGTTTGGTATACTATAGAATAATTGTTAAATGCTTATTGTCATGCAAATGTAAACAATAATACTTACAATAATTGTCATGCAAATGTGATATCAGAGCCGGACCAATACCAAACCCAATACCAAACCAATACCAAACATGTTGCCAAATATCAATTACCTTGGATGAAATAAATGGTGTTTTGCTGAGATCGAAGCATTCAGGTGGCAGATATATAGAAAAATAACAAAGAAGAATATTATGAACGGAAATGTCTATCACTCCGAAGGAACAATGACACACTAACATAAATAAGAATTAAATGTATACTCCCACCTATTTACATGCGACGTTACAGGAAAGCATTTCATTTGTAAGTGTTAACACAATTATGGTTGTGCTCCATGCAAAAAATAGCAATTCCCTTAAAAGGTTCTACAATGATACACCAAAGGTGCTACTCTACCAGAGAGAGCATGCATTATTGCACCCGGTATAGAAATGTAATGCCAGCAGCAAATAGATTCCATAAGAACAAGTTGTTTGAAATTTGTCTCAGCTAGTACAAAGAATCAACTGAAACATGGAATACACTCACCAATAGGTTCCAGCTCCCTGAGCACTAGCAGTTTCTCTTTGAGAGCATAATGACATGCATGCATATTGTTGTTCAATCAAACAAGGAGCAAGAGGCTACTCAAAATCTGTGACTACTATCAGAATTCTCGGGGAAGTTTGAAGCCGCATAGAGTAATTTTACTGGGTGATACAATATTATGGATTCGTTCTAGCCTCCATGTACCTTTGATGTCTTCTCCTCTGATAGACAGAAGTGCACATATTGTGCTATAAATGCACTTCGAGAAGTAACAAAATCATTGATAAATGTCAATAACATGTAGGAAGTTGAGCATCTTTAGATGGCACTTAATGATAGGAATTAAGCATGTTGGGTGTTAAGGTTATACATCTGCTTAAAACTATTGAAAAACACGTATATTTCAAAGTGGAATACTGAAATTACATAGAGCAAAAGGATGACAAAGATGACTCCAATTACCATATTTACTCACCAGCATTGATACACTTGATATGTCAATTGCCTTTAACGAAACGAGTTGGAGAAGCCTCCCTGGGGTAGATATAAGAAACTCTGGCTCACAACTCTTTAGTCTGATAGAGAAATTCAGGCAAAATGAATTAGTAGTGAACATACCTCCCTGGGGTAGTTATCATATCTGTAGACTCTACGCTCATAGATAACACATTCACATTCAAGAGGATAGTAATGATTGAGGAAAACATACGTTCAATGGAAGCCCCAGGGTGCAAGCTTAATGAATGGATTCCAAGAGACTTTAATGGTTTGCATATCGAACGCACCTGCACAAACATCAATAGAACATTAACCTTTTTGCGGAAACAACAACAAATGAGTCACTAATTAATTATTAACATTTTGTGCATACTTCCTCATACCATAAGATATCCTTGAACAAATAATGAACAACAAGATCCAAAGAGCACAATGTTAATACTAACTTGCACGGCCTTTTCCTGCAAGGGGACGAGGTACGGTAAGAAGGGGCAAGAGACGACCACTCCAAGCTTCTCCTTCCTCGCGACGATGTCGCAGGCGGTGGAGACGAGCCATGCCGTCTGCTGAAATTAGGAATTTGGGGATAAGGTTAAAGAGGGAAGGAATTCCGGTCTTCGCGCCTCAGTCATGTTTTTTTCATGTGCGCGCTCAAAGGGTGGCTATTATCCCCGACAGTTGTGTTGATCCGGCTGATTTTTTTGGACAGATGTACTGTAGTTAATATAAAAATATCACCAGCAGATAAGTTATTCTAGATAATAATTATTTTTGACAGATAATCGGTGTTTTGTCACTAATCCAATTTTTTCCCGGCAGTATATTGCCCTTAATTCTATGTCATAGTGTAGTGACGTTTTTTCTTAAGGACTAGAAATTATCACACTAACCCGTAAAAAAATGATCTACACTGTAGATTGTGATAGATCAATATTATAACGGCGTGGATTGATACATATATAATATATGTACGAATCCACCATGGATATAACTATATATCAGAGCTAGCAAATCCCATTAATTGTGGACGGACAAGTTTTCTAATACGAATCATACTATATGTAAGGTATCCCTGAGAAAACACAAACTCCATAAATGTATCCCGCTTGTGCTTTAGCACGTATTTCTCGCAGGCCACAGTTAACTCCTTCCGGCCGCTTCTTGCGGTAATCCACGATTGTTCGATGCAAAGCATGAAGAAGAAATGACACAAGTATGGCATGAGGCATGGAGCTATGCGATTGGCATGTTTGAAGCAAGCAAGCAACCGTAGGATCTAGCAGTGCTTACTCAGCATGCATGCGAGTATGCGACTTCTCACCTTGGCTCAGCGAAACGCGACGGCGAGGCCCTGTGGCAGCGCACGGCGAGGCGACAAGCGGCGGCGAGCAGCGAATAGGCGCGTCCGAGCGCAGTAGCTCGCAACGATAGCCGATGGCTCGATTTTTGTTCGTACTCACTACGAGGGATCAGCGCTGTCGTGACGAAATCTAGACAAAATCATGTTTTGTCACTGTTTAGCGTATTCATAGTGACAAAAATTATTTCTCCCACTACTTTATCAGCAATTAGTGACAAAATATAATATCACCGTCACTCGTCAGACACCGTAGTAGTGACGAACTATTATTTTGTCACTACTTCATTTACAAATAGTGATAAAATATTGTGTCGCACATAACGCATCGATCGGTACAATATCTTATGGAAATATTCCAAGAATCTGTATCACTCTATCAGTGACTAGTTGATTTGGTTCACCTAATCAAATACAGGGATGAGTATATCCAAAACTATCTCATACATATACACCTTGCTTCATCCAACCAAACACATCCTAAGTGCAGGTCACCTCTACTCGCGTGTAAGTGGTTGGCTCTTGTAAGAAAACTCTGATATCGACAAACATCTTAATTTCTTAGAAAGGAAATTTGCTATGTGAGAGCCTCCGGCAGTTGTTGGATGCCCCCCTCTCAACCGAATGGACGGTGGATGGGGTTTCTTCTAATTTTCTACTATAGCTTGAAAGAATGTATTATTTTATCACTAATAAAAGAAATATTGATGGCAGCAAAATTTTCTACAGCAAAGTCATCACTACAAATATTTCTTGTGACAACCTAATATGCCACCACTAATTATAAACAAAAATAGTTACAACATGGCGAAATCATGGAAGGGTGCCTAACGCCTATTGTAGGTGTAAAAACCAAACACGAGTGAGGGGGTGGACGTCGGTTGTCTGACGGCCATCGTCCACGAGAGTAAAAAAATGACACGATGATTTATACAGGTTCGGAGGTCCGAAAGGATCGCCTTACTCCTGTCGGTGAGCCAACGGGGGTTACCTCCGGGAAGAGAGCCCCCAAAGGCTCACCAGTTTTAATATGATTCTTTATTACTCTAGAGAGCTTCCTCCCAAATAGGGGATACATGAGGGTATTTATAGGCTCTTGGACCTGTACAAATGACAGGGATACACCTCTAATGACATATGTAATCTATAAGTATATACGAGAGAAGTATTACTGTCGTTACAAGTATAATTATACTATTTGAATCTATGCATACGTCGGCTGCAAAGCAACCCTGTTTACTGGAGGAATTATTCTTCCAACAACGCCCTCACCAAACAAGCTTTGAGGCAGTGCCTGAGCAAAATTTCGTTCACCCCCCTCGTGGCCTCCTCGTCCCCTGAACGACTTTTCCCCGCCTCCCCGAGTCCCACCGCGGCGTGGCGGAATCCAATTCCAACTCCACGCCCAAATCGAGCCAAACCCCGACGCTCCAAATCGCCCGGCTCGGAGATCCAGAAGGTTCTAGAACAGGCGGAGGCACCTACACTTGAGGAGGAGCGGGCGGCGGCGGCGGCTGGGGTATCTCCGATGATAACCCGGTCCAAGCTGGTGGAGCAGCTGCGCGACTACCAGATCCGATCCCAGCACAAGTATGACCCCCCGCCCACTCCATTCTCTAAGAATCCCACCCAAAATTCCGCCTAGGTTGTTGGCGATGGACTACTCCTATGCTCAGATCTCGGGCTCTCGGATGCACAGGGTGTTGTGGTGGATTAAGTTGTAATGCGATTTACTCTGCCCTTATAATCTCGTGGAACGAGTCTGCTTAGCAAACTATGAAATCGATGGTACTGTTGATGCGCGCAGGCATTGTTATTTTGTAATTTAGATCCAAACGGAAGGCGTTGCACAACAGTTGTCAGAACAATGTCTACTCTCTAGTGATTCTTGTTAATATCTTGCGGTTTCTTATGAGTGGCTGCATTTTGCAAGTAAAGAAGAGTATGCAGATGTGTATTGTGCTGCTTCCATCGTATCGAAATTACATGCATATACTCCATGTTCTAAATACTATGTAAAGAGTTATGCTTTATTATATCCATCGTCGAATTATGTCTTCACTTTACTATTTGCCACTGTGCGTTACCTCCAATACACCATTAAAAGAGCTCCTTACCTCTTTGGTGAGTTTTATGACAAACTACATGCTTGATGTTTCTCGAATGCGGGTGCCGAGCCATGCTAGCAGATCACTTCAGCTTGTTTCGATGAATTTACGTCAATTCGGAAAAAAAGTTGATAGTACTGATACTCTTAAGATAGCATACAACTGTACAATATATTTTCTTGTATTTGATCCAAAATCATTTCTTCTCGCTGTTTTAGTCATTCCTCTATCAAATAGATTTGCCTTTTCAATGATCTGAACATAGCTCCTGCTTTCTACATTCTGCAGACGCGACATTATTGGAGCAGTCTCATGGGGCTTGCTGTGTTGTTTTCTGATAATATTCTCGTACATGACGCTATACTTCAGGCACTTCTGGCTATCCGCTGTTATTATCTCCATTGGTATTCTTCTTCCTGCCGGCCTGTATATTTTGAGGCAGAGAAAGCTGGCTAAGAAAAGAGAAAGAAGATTATTGTTGCCTCTCTCCATGTAAGGATGTTGGTAGTTTCCCTGATATTGTGGTTATTCTTGGGTTGATAGAATCCACATTCTTGGCTTCCCTAGACGCATCCAACATTTCATACATTTCTGCTCCCAGGTATACATCCCTGTTCTTTAGTCTCTACTAAAGTGCTAGAAGAGATATCATCATTTTTGGAGCTCCAGTGTTGTGCGAGTTGATAATTTCCAATGCTTGCTGGGTATAGTAGCTTGTGTTTTCTGCTACAGTTTGTTTCCTTTTTTGTTTAATCATGCTTGCAGCGTGGAAAAGTATCTCAATGTGTCAGACCGCGCACACTTTTGTAACTAAACACTGATTGTTTTGTTATTCTAATGGAATTTGCAAGCTTCATATTCACCCTAGTTGCTTCCACTCCAGTTGCTTTCTGGGTTAAAATGATGACACTGGATGATGTTTTTTTGTGTGTGTGTGTGTCCAGTTGATGTTTGTTTCGACAAAATTGTATCTCACTTTCTTATCTGCTGAGTACCGAGCATTTTCTTGCTCCAGAAATACATTTGTACCTGTAGTCCTTGCAACATGCATTGCTTCTTGATGCTAATCCTTGATAACATCAGCATCATCTGAAATGCTGTGTTTTTGCCAATGCAGACTTTCCTTGTAACAACTCTTGGAGAGGGACTTTAGAAGCAGGGTTCCAAATTTTGACGAAGTTTCGTGAAATTTTGGTAATTTCGGTGAAGCTCGAAATTTTGCCTTTTCGGTCAAAAATTCGGTTGAACATGAATTCAGGCCAAATTCAAACAAAATTCAAATTTTGGTCAAAATTCATCAAATTTTTTTTGATGAAATTCAGTCAAATTTGAATGCCAATTTCGGCCTTTTGCCCGAATTGAAATTCGAAATTAATTTCGCTCACCCCCGAAATTTTTCCTCAAACGAAATCGAAAATCCTGTTTAGAAGTAACTTGTGTCTTATGTTCCAATCTATTCAGATTTCCTCTGAAGAGGAAACCCCATATTTCTTTGTTTCTCGTGCTAAGCATTGCATGCTATAACGTTATGCATGCTATATTGTCACTAAATTGTCTATATAGGATCTCATAATTTGTGGTTCCAAAACGTGTGAGTTACATACGGTATAGATAAAGGCCTCATAGACTGTACCAAACGGTTTTTTCCCTCTCTTCGTTCTCTCTTTCTCTCTCTTATCCACATCATTAGGTTATCCATAACTTCACTGCCACATCACCCGAGTGCTAAATGTGTTTTTTCTATCAAGTTGTTAGCACCACCTTTCCCCTCCTAGTGGGGACCCAACACAACCTGAAGCTATCTCTCGTTTCTCATGTTACGTGTAGTTACTCTCTCTCTCTCTCTCTCTCTCTCCCGTATCGCGCTCTCTCTATGGAAGCAGCGCCGCCTCCTGTATCGTCAGCTCCGGCCACCCCCTTTGCCGCCGACGAGTGGATTGGATCTGGCTCCTCCATCCCATCTATTGATTACTCTAATTGGACCCTCCATGTAGATCGACGTCAATGCCAAACCCTAACCGTGGCGGCGGCCTGCTTCATCCACGGCGGCTAGATCCTAGTCGTGGTGGCGCGGCCATCCCTGCCATGCGGCCTCGATGGCGAATGTGGCCTCGATGGCGTGGCGGTCGCGTCCTCGATCCAAGCTGCCGGCGGCGAGATCCAGGTGGTAGTTTTGTCCCCAACCTAGGCCACGATGACGTGCAACAAGTGACGGCGGTGAATGCGTTGAAAGGTGGGCCCGCACAACTGTTTATTGGCTTAGCGTCGTCGCATGTAGGTGCATCGGTTCCAGCTTTTTGGTTTTGGCTGCGGTGTTGTGCAGTGGCTACTGGCTAGAACCGGTGCTTGGAGGCAAATTTGGTTTCTAGCACCAGTTATTTGCATACATTGTGGATGGCCTCAGAAATCTTACGTGATAGGAATTATAAACGATTAATGTCACCCATTGTATGTCTTTATGCTTCCACAATAGAATTTGGTATCACTGTGAGTAGGCCCTGTCAGATAATACATGTATACCATGAGAATTGGTCATGTCAGAATAGTTTTCTTTGAACAGCAATCGGGAAATATCCACTTGATTCAAATGGAGAAGTACAGGTTTTAGGACACATTACAAATTACCTGATAAGACGATCACCAGTAGTTAAACATTGCTGGTACTCACAAAAAAAGAGGAAAAAACGAACGAACGTGAAAAATTGAAAATATTTCCCAGTAGCAATCAATCTTATGTATATAAATTGCAAGTACTCAAAACATGAGTAAGCCATCTATGCTGTTAATTAATTAAATCGAAACCAACATATGCTAATATTCAAGATGGCCTTCTAAATTATTATTTTTACGGGAACTGTTCCATCCAGCACGGCGTGTTCGGAAAACAAGCATTTATGAGCTGTTCGTTAGGTAATTCTTCGTCGTAACAAGGGGCGGATCCTGTCAACCTCCACTGCATGCACCATAGGATAACATCTACCGATGAATAGTAACTTTCTATAGGATTTACTAAATTTCATTGGGGTCGTACATGTTGTAAGCCATGGGCTTTTCTGGGAATTTCCTATTTGAGCCGTGGGTCCCATTTATCAGAGAGAGAAGGGATATGGCTGCTCGGTTGAGAGAATAGGGAAATTTCTTCCCCTCTTCTTTGGTTTTATCCCGAGCGAGAGGAGGCGAGACATGGTCTTCGTAGAGAATGTGGTGGCTGTTCGGCGGCGCTGTCTTAACCCCCTCTCTACTTATACCGGGGCTCCTCTCTTTGGCAAAACACAGGCAAGAACCGACAGTTTCCACCCTTTCCGATCCATCCTCTCTACCTTTTGCGCTTGATTCTTTGGTCTCGGGCGAACCTAGCTCCATCGTTGACGACCTCTTGACAACGGTGGAGACTTGGCTTCCACCACTTGCAACCGGCAAGCCGCCTTGCTTTGCCCTCACAGAGAACTTAGCTAGCAGCTTTGTTCTTGGTGGTGGTGGTGCTGCTGTGGAGGCAGGGAGACGCTGTGATTGATGTGGTGCTTGATTGTGATTTTGGTGTTCAGTTACTTGGTGTGTGCATTTGGCCTGTGCGCGACTATGAATTGTGATCTTGTGCGACACTTCATGGACTTCAACTCTGCGGTCTGGTGTGTTCCTGATTGTTGGAGAAGGACATTGTATCTCTGAGAACCACGCTGATCACACCGCCGCATAGCTATGGCGATAGGTTTTCTGGGACAGTGTCACCCTAGACGTGCCTTGCCTTGTCGGTTTCTTGGTGGCTTTGAAGGCCATCAACTCTGTGAGGTTAAGCAAGTAGGTTATCAATTTATCCACTATGGACCTAATACTCGCTCTGATACCAACTGTAACACCCCGACTTAACAAAAGCCCAAGATACGACCTACAACTATTATCGCTACTAATTTTAACTATTAAACAAGTATTACTAACATCTAGACTTCAAGAATAAACGTTCAACAGTATGAAAATAATATATTTCAGCAACATGATAGTCCATAAATATAATATAATATGAACCGAATAATTACCAAAAACATCATAAATAAATTTCAGTTAGGGAACACATCAACTAATCATTATTAAGAATCATAAGGAACTAAGTGGAACCACAAGTTATTACATTACTTCAATAGAAATTGCTAACTAGATTATGACCAAGAGGAATGAATTATTAGGTGGTGTGAAGTGCAACAAAATGCAATCGTTCCATGTTCTACTTCCACCCCGAAGCATGCTGTCATAAACGTTCACCTAAAACAACAAATAAGTTAGAGTGAGTCCATGGCTCAGCAAGTACAAAGTAAAATAACAAACAAAATACCATCTCAACGATAATTCATTCTCATTATCTCATATCCCATTTTTCATCTTTTATGAATGAATGCAAACTCATGCTCATGCCACAACTACAGTTCTACTTATACCGGTATAACGGAGTGTAACACTCGTCGGTGTTCACTCATGTCCACACTCTTTAGTGCGGGGACCCAATTGTCCATCTTTTTTCATACGGGGATCTCATTGCCTATATCTTGCATATGAGGACCTCATCTCACTTCCGTGGGTCAAATTATTCCAACATGAATGCTCAACATGCAGTGCAATGAATAATAATCATTCTTTTCCATAATCATTATGAAATTATCAAAGGCATATGAGCAATATGAAATAGGCATATTTCATATGAATAATCATGACAATCATTCATTTAACTAAATAATAACTCCAAACATTCAATATCATTCTACAATGCACTTGTCTTTCTAGTTGTGATGACCGGAATAATGTGAGGGTGTTACCAATCCTGAAGCCACACGCCTACAATAAACACCCAACTCAATACAAGCCACGGTAATACAAATCTACACTTAATCTACAACACTACTATACGCTCTCCAATTCCACAATTTTTCTTCTTTACTAGACAGTCTCCCTGCTATCCCGGTACTAAAATTATCATAACTTTTAACCCCCCACATTGTAAAATAGTGATCCATATTATTCTGGAATCTATACACAATTTCCTACAACTTCTTAGGTGATCAAAATTTTAGATTAAATTATATAAACCCCGTTTTTACCCAAAAGATATATATGTCATCTTTTGGACAACAGACTAAATAATTTCATATCTTTTAATCCACACATGCAAATATAATGATCTATAACTTTTCAAAAACTACAGAAAATTATCTACCATATCCTAGTTATAAAAAAAATCTATTCTACCATTAAATTTGTCAAATTAAAGTTTTCCTACGATTGTTTCCAGCAGCAACCCTGTTTTGGACTACAGTTTTTCAAAAATCATAACTTATATTCTACCCATCCAAAAATCATGTTATTGGAGTCTATGGAATCCTTAAGAAGTTACCTACCCTTTTCATGTATATCTATACCCCAAATTATTCCATCTTCTATTTTTAATCTACAGAGTAATGTGTGCTGCCAGAACCCAACATACTTACCAGACAACAAGCTTACAAAATTTATAACTTAAAATCTACTTATCCGATTGACATTAATAAATATTATACGAAAAACTATTGAGATCCTCTACAACTTTATAGTAGATGGAATTCTCAAATTACGCACAATCGGTACTCGAAATTACAGTACACCACACAATAGAATAGCCGATCTACTAAACAATTTCTCTCAACCAGAAAATTACTAAACAAAATAGAAGAGAAACTCGATTGTCATCCTTGGAGACCACGACAAGGATCATTGAATTTCCCGCGAGAGTCCCCCTCTCTTTCTTTCTTTCTTCCTTCTTCCTCTTCCTCCTTCCCTTCCCTCTCTTTCTTTGGCCGAACCCCTCTAGCTTCTTCCTTCTTCTGGTTGGCAGTAGCAGCACCCAAGGTAGCAGGGAGGCTGCAGGGGTGGTAGTGGCTGGGAGATGAAGGGGTGCAGGAGGGGAGGCGCATGGGTGGAGGTGCTCGATAGGGGAGGGGGTGACGGCTGGAAAAGGCGGAAAGGTGGGGGACTGGGGCGCAAGAGGGGGAGAGGGCTAGGGTTGGTTGCGCCCCCTCTTGGGTTGATTCACCATGGGCCGAGAGCCCGCAACCCAGGTTTTTCAACTTAAGTGCAAAACCCCCTAAAACCCTTTAATTCCAGTCTGTAGATCAATTATCCTCTCTATGATGAAACAAGATATTACACCTTTTCGGCTGGTCCCACCTATCATACACTTATTACACTTAACCAATGTCATTTAGTGTTAAGCTAATACTCAATCGAGTGGGATCCACTGTCATAGAGAGAGAGAGAAAGAAAGAAGCAGCAGAGCGCTATGGCCAGCTCACCGCCGACAAACGACATGACAACTCAGCTCGAAACATGAAAAATGGGTTCCTCTCTCAACGGTGATTCCACCGGGTGGTGGTGGAGGCTGGAGAGATGCACGGAGGTGGTGCTACGCCAGCAAGGGCGAAGTAGTGCCTCGGGCCCGAAATGGCTTTTGCGCATGGAGCAAAATGGCGGCAAAAGATGGTGTGCATAGGCTTTAGGAGGTATCTACCACTACTGCAGAAAAGGTCATCACAAACGGTTTCATGAGCCGTTTGAGTTTATGGGTCAGTAATGACATGAGGTCATCATAGATGGTTTTTAAACTGTCCGTGATACAGACTAACATAGATGGTTACTACCTCAGAACCGTCTTGATAGTTGACTATCATAGACGGTAGACGATTTATAGATAAAACCGTTTGTGATCACAGACGGTTTGTATATGAAATCGTCTGTGATAGCTAATGTATTACAAATGGTTTGTCCTAAGGAACCGTGTGTGATATTCTTTTGTATTGCTAAATATATTTATGTTGATTGGCTAGCCTCATGAAATGCTAGCCATGCCATCTGAAATAAGCAGAAACACAATAAGTACATGTATACATCTAATTCATATTCATTTAAAAATAAGCACATCCATTTCACAAATTAATTAAATCAAATGAACTAAAATTAACCATTCATGAACAAATACACACATGTACCATTAAGCTCAATCTTATCCTAATCAAGTTCAATCTACATTGTGGAACTCTACATTGCGGACGACAGTCAGCGAGGATTGAGAGGGGTCCCAGACGCATCGACATCCATGATGGTAAATTGGCCCTCGGGTCTTTTCGATATTCCTTTTCTATCACGCTTGGATTTTCCAAAGGACAACGCATCAGACGTATGAGGCGACGATGACGGAGAATGAGCGGACGATATCTTCACAGGAAATAGAAGTTCTGACACGCATGGACATATTATCATAAGATTCTCTATGTGTGTGGGTATACGCACCAATTAATAAATAATTAGGATATAATTGGGATATGTAGGGAAGAAATTAGGATACTTTCTTATTAAGTATATAGCTACCACAAAAAAATCCATACATGTTATGTATAAGAAGAGGATAAATTTGCAAAGTTATATAATTACTTATTATACTTGAAATAGAATACCTTAAATATAACTATGTAATGTTCAGCAATTCAACATCCTAGGAAACTATTTCAAATGAATAACATAGTTGTAGTAAATTTGCATGCTTAGTAGAATTTACTATTAGGGTAATAACAGTTGCTTTAAAATGTAAAGCCATTGGTACAAATGATACTGAGGGTAATTAGTGGCATGTAGTCTTTCAAATGAATGACATAGTTGCAGTAAATACGCATGCTTGGTAGTAGTGTACACTACTACAATAAAGTTGATTGATGATACAACCAGTAATAAAATATGGATTGTATGTCCTATGCAAATACAATAGTTCTTCATCTTTCATTGAATTTACATATATTTTTGCACGTGGAATGAGAAATTGAAGCTGAAAACATCATCATGCCTAGGTAGCATGCCATTGGGAGGATGAGTCGCTCGGGGGATGGCCGGCTTACCTTGGTGGTGCTTGGAAGGTGCGCCGGGCTCTAGGAGAAGGTGACGCGTGCTCGGGGAGGGATGAGGCGGGCTCAGGGAGGAGGCACGTCGAGCTCGGGGGAGGAGGGGCGCCGGGTTTGGGGAGGCGACGGCTCGTGCTCAGGGAGGAGGAATGCCGGGCTCGAGGAGGAGGAGGCGTCGAGGACGGCGGTGACGGGCTCAGGGGAGGAGGGAGAGTTAGAGAAACTTAATCGTTTGAGTGGAGGGTAGGCGGACAAACCCTATAGTCCAAATATAAATAGGGTTGGACATCATAGACGGTTCTAAAGTGATAAATACACATCACAGACGGTTCCAATAAATATCTGTCTGTAATAAATACACATCACAGGCAGTTCTTAACAATCACCGTCTGTGATAAATAATTATCACATATGGTTCGAATTAAAAATCGTCTGTGACGTCTGCAATTATCACAGATTGTTCTTAACAAGAATCGTATGTGAATTATCACAAACGGTTCTCTTTAAAAACTGTCTGTGATAATTATGTATCACAGACGGTTCTATTTTAGAACCGTCTATGATACTTATATATCACAGATGGTAACAATTACTATCTATGATACATATCATAGACGGTTTGTTCTACTAAACTGCATGTGATAGTTCCATGCGTTAGGTTAGGATAGTAAACCTTAGCTATATGTGACCAGATGTTTTGTAGATCAGTAAATTTGAATGCAGTAATATAAAATTTGTCATTTAGTAAACGGTTTCAACATAGATAGTGTGGATATCATGAGGATATGCTCCAGGTCTTAGGACGAGGTGATAATTGGCAATGGCGTTAACGGTTTATCGTTTCACGTGTTTTTCGGCAAAGTTGTTGTGTTGTCAGGACAATGGCGGTCTGACCGGTCGAGCCGGTGGTCAGACCGGCCATAGGGCAGTCCGACCGGCCATAGCGGCGGTCGGACCGGCCAACTTCAGAAAGTAGTGTTTTGAGCTGGGCCAAAAATAGAGGGTGTAGGCAAGAGAGGAGATTCAATTGCACTTGGTCCCATAATTTTTGAGTCTCCAGTCAAAAGTTCTATTCGTTTGAAAATTCTAGTAGGTTTTGGATTTTCAGGGGTTGAAATCGGCTAAGTCCCAACTGGCGATCAAACTGGCCTTAGGGGCGGTCTGACCGGTTTTCACTTGGATCGTCATCCTTCGCGGAGGCGATGGTTGGTTGGTAGATCAAAGTCATGATTTTCAGTGCATATGTATTGCATGATGCATATTTTGATTAACATGGGTCAAGTTGTGAAGAATTTATTTTGGATTCGGTTTACTTATCTATTGTTGTGCACGTTGCTTGGTGGTCAACGACGGTCAATGGCGAGGATGATCGGGACTAGGCTTGGAGAGCTGAGGTCCAGAACGATCGACGATGCCGAGTAAGGTCAATGAACTCAAGCGTGGTGCAAGATGGACAAGGGTGACCTATTGGCTAATCTGCAGCGCAAGATGGCGCAATGTGTAGTTAATTAGGTCAAGAGGAGATAAAGACGGCGCATTAAAATACGTGCGTGTGACCCGTTTGTTTTGGGCTTTAACGGGAGCCCAATTGAATCAAACTTCTAGAAGATCTAAGCCTCCACTATAAATAGGGGAGGAAGGTGGCTGCACCTCCTCTTTCGTCTCTTTTGTTATTCGAAACCCTAATTTGTTTAGGGAGAGTTTTTGTGGAGGCTAGGGTTCTAGAGAGTTTGATGCGATTTTCGTGCTCTTTGATTGAGCATTGTCCTCCATTGATGGAGTGACTGTAAACCCAAATCATATCAAATCAATCCAAAGAAAGTTTGATCAATGTTTTGTCACATTGCTTTCCTTCTCTCTTTTTGATGATTTGAGTCTTTCTTTGATCCGTGAGTTTTTGATTGATTTCTTCACGTGATTTAGCTTGCTGTGACGTGTGGGAACATATCTAGGATCATCTTGATCATCAATCACCCATGAGCAAGATTTTGGATCTAGTTTTCGTTTTGACTCGGTTTTGAACCCTCCTATCAAACGAAAAAGGATCGTAATTCTTCCAAGAATTTTCATAATCTTCGATTGGAATAGGTTTTGACATCATAGAGAAGGTGTGTTCCAAGTCTCATCAAGTTTGGAGTTGTAGATCAAAAGTTACATCTATTTGCAACTTTGCTCATTGGGTCGTTCATTACTGTTCTTGAGGCCGTGGTCGAAACGCCAGTCACCGGTCCGACCGCCGAGGTCGTGATCGACCGCCATTGACCAGATCGACCGCCAAGACCGGTTTTCTTTAGCCTTTGTTGATTTTAGTTTTTTTTTGCTTAGGGGGTTAAATTGGATTCAATATTAGTCTTCCGCTGTACTCATATATTGATCTTTATATCTTCCATAGCTATTGGAGTAAAATCTTATTGAATCTATAATTTGCGAAAAAGTGAGTGTGCTCCTATTCACCCCCCTCTAGTCGCCTTTTCGGTCCAACAAGTGGTATCAGAGCCCGGTTAGTTCATTCTTGATCTTAACCGGTCACTGAACTTGGCGATGGATAGATACTCCACCAAGCCGCATATCTTCAATGGGCACGACTATGCCTATTGGAATAATCGCATGCGAGTCTTCCTTAAGAGCGAAGGACAAGCTATTTGGGAGGTTGTTCGAGCCCCGCTCGTTGTTCCCAAAGTTGCTACGCCGGCTTCAGTAGTCCTCTTGGCTAACAACAATAAGGCTAAAAACCTTTTATATGGTGGTCTTGGAAGATAGGAGTATGATCAGATTTGTAATCTTGAGACTACGCACGAGATTTGGAACACCCTCGAAACCTACCATGAGGGTTCGTCCCAAATCAAGAAAGTACGCCAAACAGTCTATAAGCGTGAATATAACAAATTCGAGATGCGTCTGGAGAGAACATCGATGACATTTTGTTGGTATTGAATATTCTCGAGTCTGAAAATGCCACCCACATCTTGGCTGCAATCAACACCAAGGAGTGGGAGATAAAGGCTATCGCCATTGAGTAGAACGTCAACCTCTCTGGATCTGACTTTGGAGTTGCTCTATAGTAAGCTCAAGACTCATGAGATCAAGAGGATTGATCATCCCAAGAAGGAAAACATGGCTTTGGTAGCAGACCCGCTCAAGAGAGCTTCTGATGGATCTTCTTAGTCTTCTTCTGGATTTTCGCTTGCTGATTTATCTATAATCCATGAAGAGGAGTTTGAGAGTCTCCCTCAGGCTGAGTTGGCCCTCATAGTCAAAAAGGCCACATGGGCCTATAACAATATAAGAAACAGAAATAGAGGAGGTCCTGTGACTTGCTATGAGTGTGGTGAGCTTAATCATATCCGGGCAAATTGCCCCAAGCTGAAAGGAAAGAGCAACCACAAGGAGGGAAAGTCAGCTTTGAAGAAGCCTCAATGGAACAACTCAAGGTATGATACTGCCAAACTGACGAAGGCTGCTCACCGAGTTCTTGCCACTTTTGGGGAACAATTCTTAAGCGATGTGGACTCCGGGAACGAGGAGGACAAGGAGGAGGAGATCCCTCAAAACAAGAGGACTTCACCGGCTTGTGCTTCATGGCCGACTCCATTGACGACGACAACGATGAGGTACCTTCCTCCTATGATGTCCTTTCTGATAGATGTGAAACTATATTTGAGCAACTCGTGAGTCAGGATAAGGCTTTAGAGTTTATCATGGCCAAGAACAAGGACTTAGAGTCACAAGTAGATAATTTGATAGTAGAACTTACTAATACTAAGATTCTTGAATCTGATGAATGTTCATCTTGCCATGCTCTGCACTCAGAATTTGCTAAACTGCAATCTGCTCATAATATTACTTTGCAACAACTTGAAAATGCTAGAACTAAGCTAGTTGAGGTTAAATATGCTCTATGTGAAAAATGCTTAGAGTCTAGCAAGTTAGTTGTTTCTGGTGTGGTTGATTCTAGCATTTGCACTTTCTGCTTAGAACGCGAACATGAAGTCAAAGATATCTTAGAAGCAGCTAGAGCTAAATATGCCAAGCTAAAGACAGTATTGAGTCTGCTACATGTGCTTCATGTCTAGCTCTTAAACTTGAAGCTGCTTTATATAAGGTGAAATATGCTAGAGTCATTAAAGGTAAAACCTGTGAATCATGTGTTAATCTTGAAGAAGAAAATGCTTATCTTAAGGATACCTTAGAAAAATTCTCTAAAGGTAAGAAACAATTAAACATGATTATGAACAAGTCTAAAACTCCTTATAAGAAGCAAGGATTAGGATACAACTCTGTCCAAGATAATTTTAAGCTAAAAGTTACTCAAGTCTTGGAAAATGGGTTAGTTGAATTCAAAACCCAATCTGCAAAAACTATTTTTAAATCTGCAGGTGCTGCCCAACCATCTGTTAAGTCAACGGGTGCTTCTCCCAGTGGTATCAAGTACCATTGCACCTATTGCAAAAATGGTGGGCATTTGGTTGAGTTCTGTTGCCGTAGGTTGAAAAATGATAAGAAAAATTCTACTATAATTTCATCCAATCATCCTAGAGCTTTTATGAGACATGGTAACATAGAAAATAAGAAACCTGGTGTAGAATTTGTGTCACATGCTCATCATCATGCTCCTAGACAAGATAACTCTCATGTTAATTTAACCATTGCTCATAACAGAACTTCAAATTGGATCAAGGATATCACTTCTGCTTTGCATACTACTCGCAGACGTGTGTCTCAGTACTGGGTTCCTAAGTCTTGTTTAACTAACCCCAGTATCGAGACACATCATTCTTCTATGCCTTGATTTTCAGGATTTTCGCGGAAAGAGGAGGGACACGTGGTTTGTCGACTCCGGCTGTTCACACCACATGACCGGAGACTCAAGATGGTTCACTTCCTTCACGCGGTCGACGGGTGATGATTTTATCACTTTTGGAGATGATGGTCTTAAGCAAGCCCCTAGAGCCTAGTATGATGGATTTAAAACCTTTTTTTTTGCTTAAGAATGATTTTGAGATGGGTAAGGTAGACAAGACTTTGTTCATTCTTAGGCGTGGTAATGATTTCTGCTTGCTCAAATTTACGTTGATGATATTATCTTTGGTGGTTCTTCTCATGCTCTTGTTTCTAGCTTTTCTTAGACTATGTCTAGGGAATTTGATATGAGTATGATGAGAGAGCTCAATTACTTTTTAGGGCTTCAAATCAAGCAATGCAAAGAAGGATCTTCATCCATCAGACGAAGTACACTAAGGACCTGCTCAAACGCTTCGACATGGGTGACTGCAAGCCGATCTCCACTCCCATGGCGACTTCGACTGTTTTGGATCCAGATGAGGAAGGAGAAGCCGTGGATCAACGCGAGTACCGCAGCATAATCGGCTCCCTACTGTACCTGACGATCTTAAGACTGGATATCCACTTTACGGTCTGCCTCTGTGTGAGGTTTCAGGCGTCTTCGAGAGCTTCCCATCGCCAGCCCGTTAAGCGCATATTCAGGTATTTACACTCTACCCTCCTGTATGGCATTTGGTATTCATGTTCGTCATCTTTGTCCATTCATGGATTTTCTGATTCTGATTTTACGGGCTGTCAACTAGATAGGAAGCGCACCTCAGGCACTTGTCACTTCCTAGGCACTTCTCTTGTCTCTTGGTTTTCTAGGAAGCAGTCTTCTGTTGCACAATCCACTGCTGAAGTTGAATATGTAGCTGCTGCTAGTTACTGTAGTCAGATTTTGTGGATGGTAACCACTCTTAAGGATTATGGGTTAAATTTTGCTAGGGTTTCTCTTTTCTGTGATAACACTTCTGCCATTAATATTGCTAAGAACCCTGTGCAACACTCTAGGACCAAGCACATAGACATTCGCTAGCACTTCCTTAGAGACCATGTAAAAAGGTGATATTGTGCTGCACTTCGTGGAGTTCGAGGCTCAACTGGCTAATATCCTCACCAAGCCTTTAGACCCAACTAGGTTTGCCACCTTGAGGAGCGAGTTAGGGGTAATTTATCCTTATGGGTTGGTTTGAGGGGGAGTTCGATCTTTTCTGATCTTATCTTGTTTGTCTGATCTTTCCTTGTTCTTTTCTGAACTTATTGATCTTTTTGAACTTTTTAGGTTTTTAGTCTTTTATTGCATCTCATTGTATCATATTGCATTCGTATGAAAAATCCAAAAAAGATGCATTGTAATATAAGATTTTCTGCTTATCTTTTAAAAATTGATGAAGCTTTGCCTATTACCCTTAGGAGCTTAAGTATTTCAATTCTTGCTCAATGTCGTGTCTAGTTCTTTGACTTGATAGAATTATCATGCTTTTACATATACAGATAAGTCCTTGCTGTATGAGCTAGAACTCTAAAACAACTCAAACTAAAAAACTGCAATTTATGGATGTTTTAGCTAGTTGCGCAATTAGTGCTCCTTTTGTGACACCGGCCCTGTCAAAATTGCTTTGTTAGCTCTTGAATCTAAAATTGACCATTACTTGAGCTTCTTGTGTTCTTGAGAATCTAAAACTGCTCTTGTGAAACATGAAAAATCAAATTTCAAGATTGTCTTATGCTTAAATTGTGTCAAACTACTCTTACGAGACTGCATATCAAAGACCTAAACTTGGAGATAGTTTGATCATCCAGACGATCTCATGGGGACTGCTTGTCAGAACTAACATGAACATCAAGATTTGTCGCCTGGTAGAAGCTTAGGAATAGTTTATGGATGGCTCCTAGTCCAGGATCTTCTTCACTAAGATATATCTTTAATCAACTCCTGGTCGACGCTTAGGATGAGTTTGTGGGTGGCTCCTAGTCTAGGATCTTGTCACTAAGTTAGATCATTAGTCAACTTCAATATTCAATGCAAATGAAAAACTGTTGAAAAATGGGCGTTTGAGAAATTTGAGCAAAATGATTCAATACAGAACCTGATTGTCTCTTAATGTGGTCATTGTTAGCTTTTTTATCACACTTTGACATTTTGACATGATCAGTTTCATTTTAGGATCTCTGTTGATGAACATGCTAAATTTGAAGCTTTGCTTAAATTGATCAAATTTATTGCTTTATTTTGAGCCTTCATGCATAGCTTTGATATATATGTCTTATCATGATCTTGCTAGCGCTGTTAGGCTTGATATGTTGTTTGTGCAATATTAGAAATTCTAGCTTATTCTTTTGGGTAATCTCCAAAGCTTCTTGTAATCAAAGTTGTCATTTCACGTGTTTTTCGGCAAAGTTGTTGTCTTTGTCAGAATGATGGCGATCCTGACCGGCCGAACCGCGATCGAGGCCAAGCCATAGGGCGATCCGATGGCCATAACAATGGTCGGACCGGCCAACTTCAGAAAGTAGTATTTTGAGCTGGACCAAAAATAGAGGGTGTAGGCAAGAGAGGGGATTCTATTGCACTTGGTCCCATAATTTTTGGAGTCTCCAGTCAAAAGTTCTATTCGTTTGAAAATTCCAGTAGGTTTTGGATTTTCAGGTGTTGAAATCGGCTAAGTCCCAACTGGCGGTCTGACCGGCCAATAGGCGGTGGTCAGACCGGCCTTAGGGGCGGTTTGACCGGTTTTCACTTGGATCGTCGTCCTTCGCGGAGACGATGGTTGGTTGTTAGGTCAAAGTCATGAGTTTCAGTGCATATGTATTGCATGATGCATATTTTGACAAACATGGGTCAAGTTGTGAAGAACTTGTTCCCGGATTCGGTTTACTTGTCTATTGTTGTGCAGGTTGCTTGGTGGTTAACGATGGTCAACGGCGAGGATGATCGGGACTAGACTTGGAGAGTTGAGGTCCAGAACGATCGACGATGCCGGGTGAGGTCAATGAACTCAAGCGTGGTGCAGGATGGACAAGGGTGACCTATTGGCTAATCCGCGGCTCAAGATGGCGCAAGGTGTAGCTAATTAGGTCAAGATGAGATAAAGGCGGTGCATTAAAATACGTGCGTGTGTGACCCGTTTGTTTTGGGATTTAACGGGAGCCCAATTGAGTCAAACTTCTAGAAGGTCTAAGCCTCCACTATAAATAGGGGAGGGAGGTGGCTGCACCTCCTCTTCGTCTCTTTTGTTATTCGAAACTCTAATTTATTTAGGGAGAGTTTTTATGGAGGCTAGGGTTCTAAAGAGTTTGATTTGATTTTCGTGCTCTTTGATTGAGCATTGTCCTCCATTGATGGAGTGACTGTAAACCCAAATCATATCAAATCAATCCAAGGAAAGTTTGATCAATATTTTGTCTCGTTGCTTTCCTTCTCTCTTTTTGATGATTTGAGTCTTTCTTTGACCCGTGAGTTTTTGATTGATTTCTTCACGTGATTTAGCTTGTTGTGACATGTGGGAACATATCTATGATCATCTTGATCATCAATCACCCACGAGTAAGATTTTGGATCAAGTTTTTATTTTGACTCGGTTTTGAACCCTCCTCCTATCACACGAAAAAGGATCGTAATTCTTCCAAGAATTATCATAATCTTATATTGGAATAGGTTCCTGACATCATAGAGAAGGTGTGTTCCAAGTCTCATCAAGTTTGAAGTTGTAGATCAAAAGTTACATCTATTTGCAACTTCGCTCATCGGGCTGTTCGTTATGTTCTTCAGACTGGTGGTCAGACCGCCAGGGTCACCGGTCCGACCGCCAGGGGTCAGCGGTCAGACCGCCATTGACCCATCGGTTAGACCGCCCGGCACTGGTTTTCTTTAGCCTTTGTTGATTTTAGTTGTTTTGCTTAGAGAGTTAAATTGGATTCAATATTAGTCTTTCGCTGTACTGATATATTGATCTTCATATCTTCCATAGCTTTTGGAGTAAAATCTTATTGAATCAATTAAGTAAGCGTGCTCCTATTCACCCCCCTCTAGTCGCCTTTTCGGTCCAACAGATAGTAAATACAAATTCAAAGCGAATTTTTAATTTTGTATTGATATATGGACAAACGGCGTGGCCAGTCGCTTTTCACAATTTTTAAAATTTAAAAGTAGAAACCTAACTAATCAAAGTATTCTAGTGGCGCAGGTAGCTTGCTATCTCCATCTTCAAAACTTCGTAGGCGACATGGTCGGCATCGGAGTGTTCAGGATCAACGTTGGTAGCCAGAAACACGTCCAGCCGTTGACGCGATCATTCGAGAGTCGCCCGAAGATGCTTCAACCGATGAACCAAGTAGAAATGCGTCCAAAGGCTCTCTTCGCTTGCTTGATGGGTCTCAGCTTGGTCAACCCGCTCGCCCGCCGCCTCGATGTTGGCTTCAAAGCGACAATAATCCTCTTGGAGATGTGCAATGTCGTTCTGGAGGACCACGTCGATGGCAATGTTAGCTCGCCAGAAGCTGGAGACCACCCGGAAGACGCGGCGGAGGAGGACATCCAGACGACGGAAGATGGCCATCACGTAGCCCAGCATTACCTCTGTCAGAGGAGGGAGGACACTGTGGGCACAATTTCCTTCCGCACATCCGCCAGCGTACAGCCGAAGAGATGCTCATACAAAAATGGCTAGGTAGGCCATTAACACCGGCGTCAGGGAAGAAGAGTGGGGAGTTATTTTTGTAATTGTTATTCGTTTGTGCTTGAGAGTAGTGCGATGTGGGGATTCATCTTCAGCGGCAGATGATTATTTTTATAAAACAAGGAATAGATTACGCACGTGAGACGAAGAAACGCATCAGGGACGAGAGGAAGAGACACATTGGGGAGCCGAAGCGACATTGATGCGTTTAAGAAATACATATCATAGATAGTTTCAACCACAAACCATCAGTGATATGTAATTATCACAGACAATTGTGATTGGAAGTGTCATGAATTATCATAAATGGTTCTAATTAAAAACCTGTATGTAATAATGATGTATCACAGACAGTTCTAGCCATCGCTAGTAACATAGACGGTCGTGCTTGTAAAACCGTCTGTGATAATTACAACACTGGCGGTTTTGGGGAACCGTCTGTGATGAGCGTCCAGTATATGCCTTTTTGTAGTAGTGTACGATGCTACAAGCAGCAGCTCGGGGACCAATGGTCACTAGAGCGACGGCGACAACGCTTCCCCCGGCGGTGCCGTGGGTGGCCACGGTGAATTCTATGCTGAACTAGCTAATCGTCTGATCTAATACGCGCAAAAGCTCTAGAGGACTACTAGAAGCTCACAAAGGTCCATGATGGCGTCAGGGAATGGCCAGAGTAGCTTGGCGATGTTGAGTAGCGGTGGCGTAAAGGAGGCTCACAACGACAGCATGCTATTGTGATGGAGATGCTACAAGGAGGTGCGCATTAGCTTGCATGCATGCTGAGGATTGTAAGTTTAGAAGGAATTGACTAGTGACTCACCGAGGTGACGACAATCGGTGAAAATGGATGCGGCGGCCGGATTCGGGAAGAGCTCGATTCTGGTGACCCCCTGAGCTTGGGTCCACATTAAGTAAGGAAGGATCATTAGTGGAGTATAGAACGCGATATGACACGGTCAGGTGAGTTTCAAGCTCTCGAGGGTGTCAGGAACGCGAAGGTCTGAAATGGAGTGTGTGTCGAGGGTGAAGTAGATGGCGGCGCGATCACGCTATCGGGTTCCCGGAGCTACATCAAGCAAAGAAGGAGTATCAGTGAGGTAAGAGACACATGGTGACGCAGGTGGCAAGGGCAAGGAATCTCACCAAAGCAAATGGCAATGTGAGGCTTGCTCACCGGCGTTGAGAACGATGCTCTCGTTCTTTGTGATTCAGAGGAGCTAGAAGCTCAGAGAAAGCACGAGATGGAACGAGGGACGAGGTTGAGAGATGATGACGCGCATGGATGCTTAAGTAGCTATGAGAAATGCACGAGATGGGCGGCGAGAAAATGCGGCCACAATGAGAAAAAGGTGGGGAAGAGGCATGGGCGTGGTGGGCGGTGTTCGCGAACCAGGGGCGAACAGGCGAGCGCGCTGGCGAGCGGAGGTAGACGTGAGGTTGACGAAGGGCCCTGGCATGCGGGCCCAGCGTGTCAGCGAGCATGGGAGCGGGAGTGCTGGTGTGGGTTGAGGCGGTGCAAGCGAAGTTGGGCCGGGCAAAATCGGCCCATTTGGCTCAGTGGAATTCGAATTAGGTTTGGAATTTCCAAAACAAGGCCGAGTCTTTGCCATATTTTTAAACCTATCAAATCGGCTTCAAAATTTATGATTTTTTTTGTGAGGGTTTATAGCATTGTTTAGTTCCTTGTGTAAACTTTTCTGGATTTTATGTATTATGTGATCTTCTCGAAAATTCTTACATGTTGTTGTTTGTATGTAATTTCACTATTTTATTTATACAAAGTTCAAAAATCATCCCAAAATAATTTTCTACACAAAACATACTCAAAATTATTCTCCTATTTATTTTCATTATATTTCCCCAAAATAGGAATTTTTTGGATGTTACAACGACATAGCCATCCGTCTTGTTTGCTATTTGCAGTGAGCTGAAGATCTGCTCCTATAAGTAAACTACATCATCCGAGAAGAAACATAAAAAGGAGAAAAATTAGCAAAATAAGAGAAAAATACTATATATGAAAAATAGCCAAAAAATCGAGCCCCTATCATAGCAGGAACAGCCCCATGATAAACAAGCAAAGAAAGCAAAGGGGATCACACCAGAAATACCAGACGAAAGAAACAAGAACGCGGAGGCAAGCAAGGATGCCACTTCGTATGCTGGCGCAGACCACGAGGACATCACAGCGCTGGATCTCCGCAGTCGAGGCAGCGACGATGCACGCTACGTAGTGGAGCGTGGGGGTAGTTCGAAAAACTACGACGCATCCTCTCCACCTCACCAATCATGGCGACCGGCGGGCATATCGCATCGCCTGCCTAGTCCGGCTGATGCCCTCCAAAGTCCAACTGCCTTGAGCAAGAAGCGGCAGAGGAGAGGGAGGGAGCAGGCCGGGGATGCGAGGGAAGTGGAGAGGGTGAGGGGGCGGGTAGGTGGGGTCGGAAGATAGGAGATGGTGAGCGGGCGGAGCGGCAGCATTAGGGGGTGGATCTGCGCCGTTCATGCTGAAGCTACGATCGAACAGCTTTGCATCCTCCCGATTACGACTGGATGATCACGATCTGACGATTGCCGAGAGCCGAGACCAGGACCTCGACACGATCCCATAAACACGAGTTTTTTTTTCTTTCAAAAACGGGGACGTGGATGAGCCAGGAGCCCACCGACCTCTTCCCCTTTAAGATATAGAGTATTGATCTGATATTTGCTGGCTCCAACGTCCGGTGTTTTAGTTACTCGTTATTTATCTTTGACAAGGATATTCTAGAATCATTAACCAAATATGTCAATAAATCATAGAATAAAGTAATATTTTTGTAAGGGAAAAGCAAAAAAAAATTGATGATGCTTAAGGAGTGAGTGGCTACCTCGTAACAAAATCATTTTGGCAATGCACGTAAAGTAGTCCCTGCCAGTAGACGGCGTGGCCATGCTTGCCTAGTGAGTTATACAATCGCATATCAGCGACGGTCCCCGCGGCCTCCCCTTCCCGAACAGTGTTTGTCCTGACGAGAAGAAGTGCAAGCTGCATGGGCATGGCGACGGGGGCCATTCTGATTTCTCGACTGCGGGGTCTAACGTGGCGTTGGAATGGAACTGGTAAGGACTGTAGGGTTAACCACGTAACCATTAAGTAAGAGGAGGCCATTGCAGCGACCCTGGAATTGCAGTCGTCCAAGTAGTTGAGCGTGGCGGAGATTGCAGGGCCTGTCGAGGGACGTCAGAAGAATGCCGGGAGGTCGCCATGCATCTTAATTTGAAGTTGACGAAGATACCGCCCAGCGAGAGTGGGAGGAGGTCGGTCAGGCCAAAGCAGACGCAGCGGGACGCGGCGAGGATGTCCTCGAGCACGTCGTCAGGTATCAGCGCCGCCTTGTCCTGCGGTTGCTCCATCTCTCCTTGGTTCCTTCCTTTCTTGCTATTCGCTTCTCTTTGGCTCTGGACAAGAACGGATCGATCGAGTCCGCGCGGATTTCTCAACAATTGTACCCGCGCTGCCAATTATCTGGCCTACTATCGAACGAGTTTGAGGAGGGGATGGATTATATCGCTGACGCCGCGCGAGTCTGATCACATCTCCAAAGGCGTTGTATGGCGTTGAGGCCGGCGGCGCAGTGGCGAGGAGACGGCGTGGTCTCTGACGCTGGGCGCCGTTCGATGGGTTCCACACGGCAGGTTCGGTCGCGTGGTTTTGGCCTGGAATCGGGCATGATCGGTATTGGTGTGTTCGACATGTATTCACTTGGAAGTACTACGCGCGTTACTAGACTGAATCTAGATGCCTTAGATGAATCACTAAGGACATGCTGGATCTCTCGCCTACTTTACCTGCTTTTTAGCTCAAGGATAATCTAGTTTTCCTTTTTTGAGAGAGGGTCGGGATAATCTGGCTCATGATGGCAAAAGCTCAAAGGAACTAAGGCTAGCTACCAACGATATATAGTTGTTTGGTTTTCTTGCTTTGGGAGTGTAAGAAGAGTGTATTTTTCTTCTTCTTCATATAAACATAAAATAATTGCTTAAATTAGCTTATAAAAACTATTTGAAACTGTTTAGTGGGCCATAATATGACAAAATTATGTTCAATCAAACCTTATTACCAAAGCTTTTCCTTGCCTATTTAAGAGTTTGCTTGGCAAGAGTCTAGAGACGCATGCCATTGCTTAGCAAGGCTTGATAGAAGGGCATGAGTTCTAAACATGCAGTAAAAGTCAATATTTTCCAGAAGACCCCCTTGACGTGTAATAATAGTGCAAAGGTGCCTTCTAGGCCCATTCCTCCATCCATCGTGCGTGCTTATCAAAAGTGACCATTTAGCCACATTACCCCACTTTTACTTCTCACCAAGACACCAGCACGCAAGCGAGAGCCCCCGGAGAGAGAGGGGGGAAAAGCGAGAGCGAGAAACAGAGACAGGAGGCGGAGGTGGAGGCAGATAAGCCAATCCATGATGGCCTGACCTGGTGAAAGAGCAACGACTTGCTTGATGCTAGTAAGCGCTAGTATTTATTTTCACCTCCATAAATCCTTCGTTCTATTTTGTGGTAGTCCTGATTGCAAGAATTCATCGTACACATAGATCAGGCAATCAGGTAGGATCTACCTGTTGCTGGACTAGTTCGATTCAGGTTACATCGATGACCATACAACTTTGCAGCTGGGTATCAATCTGATTTTTGGAGTTACTGATTGCTGCGATCGAGTTGTTACTGACTGCTATTACCACGAATTAAGCCATGGGGAAGAGGAGGAGGAAGGCGAAGAGAACTGTGGCATCGTCGTCGCCGTCAATGAACCAAGAACCAACCGAGCCATCTGGCGCGGCGGCGCCGGTGCGGCGGAAGCGCGGGCGGCCGAGGAAGACCATCGACGCGCAGAATCACAAGAAGGGAGAAGACGATGGTGAAGAAGAGGAAATAGAAGAAGAGCATCCGAGCAAGAAACAGGAAGCAGAGGCAGCAGAAGATGTCTGTAAAAGCGGCGCAGCAGCAGCTGCTGCTGCTGATGTGCCGAAGCAAGAGCAGGAGAAGCCTAGTCGAGCGAGGAGGAAAAGCCACAAGCCTCAGAAGAGCGCTTGATCGGAATGGCCTCTCAGGATGGATCAAGGATCTACTAGCTCATGAGGATTGCTTTTGCTTTCTTTTTGGGGTGTTTGGTCAAAGCACTGTGCTGTGCGAATGCCTTTTTTACTCCCCTCTGTTTAGTCTTTACTCAGTTTACTACTACTAATACTCACTTTCTTGGGTCTTCGGTGGATGGTGTTGTTGTTTGGAACTGTGGATGATTACTTGCTTATTGCCTGTCATAATCATCGTTGCGAACCTGTGACGGTGATGGGAGGGAGAGGGGATTGTGGTTCATGAGTGTGTGTGTGTGTTTTTCACTACTACAGAACCTCTGTTACTCCATTTGTTGCGGTGATTATGTCGTTTGAAGCTGAATTCAGCCCTCTTCTGCACAAATGGCTTCTGTGCATGCTAAAGCATATCTATAAAACTGCTAGCAAAATCCTGAAAACAAGGGCGATCTGCTGCTCTATTAATATTACAGGGTACAGCCCCAAAGACACGAGATCTCTCGACTTTCGATAAGGAAAAATAGGACAGTAAGAGCGGCGCTCCATGATAACCACAGGGTGAAGGGCATTAACATACCGGAGGGAGCAATAGTTCAGTTTGTGCACCGATTCTTAGATCTAACGAGATGGTTAAACCAAATCACCCTGGACCCAACATCCAAGGACGAGATCACGTGGAACCTAACCATGGAGGGCTTATTATCTTATGTGCTGCAATTCCTTGGATCAACGGGGCTGGCCCAACTAGGGCACCTACCTACTCTACAGACAATCATCGGAAACGGCATTGCGTCTCTTCTCTGAGTGTAGGTACACCCATCAAGTTTAGAACAGGACAACTGATTGTCTGAGATGTGAACCATTGAGGCCATCACATTAGGCTTCTAGTCACAGCATCGAGGATTGGTGGTCGAAAACTAGCAGCGTGGGACACCTCCCAAGGAGGACGACGACCACGGTGGTCACTCTAACCACTTGGGAAATGTGCAAGGAACGCAATGACAAAACTTTCAATAGCAGATCGACCTCTCTCCTGGATTTGTTTGCAAAGATAAGAGACGAAGACAGACTCTGGACCCTAGCGGGGCAAAATACTTGGAGCAATTATGTCACGTGTTATTTAAGTCTTAAGCCACTTTTTAGGCCCTCGGGCGGTCGGGCCTAGCATACTTTTGTTGACTTCTGCTCTGTTCGGCGATATCCTGCTCCCTTTCCTTTGAAGCTTGTTAATCAAACCATTAATGCATATAATGCAGCCAACCCCTAGCTACCACCTCACCAGAGGAAGGAGCTGCAGCGCTGCCAAAACGGAATAGCTTCACACATGAAGCTGGTGAATTTTTGGCCAAAATGGCAGCATTTGAAGCATGATTAGCAAAAAAATGACACCCTCGTAGCGGCAATGGCAAAAATGGCACTCTCGTCCGCATGGTCAGCGCTAGTTTTGCAATTGCCGCTACGAGGTTATCATTTTTGCTAATCACTCTTCAAAAACTGCCTTTTCAGCCAAAGATTCTGAAGCTGGCCGCACAACACTCGTACGGAGCGCGCTATCTCGTAGAGTTCTCGCGAGTGGAGTGTAGTCATCGTTCCCACCATGGGCCACCAGAGTCCAGGCCCAAGTAGAGCTGGCCAAACGGACTATGCCTGCCGGGCCGGCCGAGGCACGACACTGTAGGCCCGGTCAAGACACGGCATGCCGGCACTATTCATGGTCCGTGCCGTGCTTGGGCCGACACATAGGCATGGTGGGCCGGCCTGGCACGACACAAACAATGTCAGGTCGTGTCAGGCACGACCCGAGCCCAGCACGGCCCGTGTAGCCCGATTGCGGAGAGAAACTACTAGGGCGCCAGGCCAGCGAGGCGGTGACGGCAAGGGAGGGAGCCAGGGAGGAGGATGGTGGCATCGACCACCGGCTTGAAGGAAGGAGATGGCGGCGAGGCCGGCTCGGGAAGGGAGGAAGAGTCAGGATGAGAGGAGGAGGGCGGCGCGGCCTGCTCGGGAAGTAAGGAAGCAAGGGGCATCGTTGGCGCAGAAGAAGGAGAAGGCGGCGGGGGCCGCGGGCCGGCTCGGGAAGGGAGGTAGAGGAGGTGGTGTGGAGCTGTGGAGGGTGTTGTGCCGCCGCTGATGTGTCGCGCCCATGCGCCCCGCCGCCCATGCGCTAGCGCCAGTAGTAGTGCCACTACCGCACGCAGCAGGGAGAGTGGGAGACCGAGGGGCAGGCAGCCGGGGAAAGATGCGTCGAGTAGGGGTGCGGTAGGCGGGCTCGTGGGCCGTGCCTGGCACAGCACGACCCGACTAAATTCTAGCCATTGGCGTTTTTGACTATTTGGCTCTTTAAAAATAGCCAAAAAATAATCAAAAATCCCAAAAATTTTCTATAAATAACCATACCCTCCTCATTAAGCACCCCTCCATTCCTCATTATCTCTTTGAAATTATGTTGTGTAAATTCAAATTCGTGTTGAGCTAATTTGGCAAAATTAAAAAAAATTATACCAAATTTTGGAAAATTCAATTTTCGACAGCAAGTCAGCAAAAGAGGTATAATACTATTTTTTATACTTTTGTTGTTAGTACTTGTTAAGCTAATATTAAAGTAATAATAATGTTAGTTTCGATTTTGTAGTTTTCGTTATGGACAACTCTAGTTACGACTGCTTTGCTCTTGGTGATTACGGACTTTCACTGGGGGAAATTGCATCTATGGAGACGACTGCGACTACCTCAAGCCAACCAAAAGGGCAAGGCAAAGCTCATCATCAGGCTCCACAGCAACTGGAGCAAAGAGATTGAAACCGTCTACATCGGAAGTGTGGGAGAATTTAGATAGGACAACCAAGCAAACGCACAAGGAAATGAGGTATCATATGCTATTTGTAAAATTTATTGCAATGAATGGTCTGCAAGGTCAATAGGTGGAACGGGGCACTTGCTTAGACATGCTACAAGATGTCGAGCAAAGCAATGATTGGTGATGAGGCAGACGCAGCTACAGTACAACCCTAACGGTACGGTACGTAGCTGGGACTATGATCCAGAGGTACCCCGTCAACCTCTCTATCATTTAATTGCTTCTGATGATTTACCATTAGGATTTGGGGAGTCTTCTTCTTTCCAAAATTACATTAGAACTGTGCATAATCCTATATTTTCTTTCATTTCTAGACAGACAACAACTAGGGATCTAGTAAAATACTACAATGAATGTCGTAATAAAATAAAAGAACTATTTAGTACGTGTACATTTTTAGTGGCCCTGACCTTGGACATATGGGGTGGTCGGGCTAGGAGGATTATCTTAGTGTAGTTGCCAATTATGTTAATGACGACTGGGTATGGAGAATATGATTATAGTTTTGAAATTAATTGATGTAGCACACACGGGTGAGAATATTGAGACTGTATTATCAAAGTCGTAGAAGACTTTGGTCTTACAGATAAAATATTCTCAATTAGTTTAGACAATGCCGCTTCGAACTCTAGGGCTATGGATATTCTTACTCCAGTGTTGAGTACATACATTAATTCCTTCTTGTTATATCAATGATGTGCTTGTCATATTATTAACTTTATAGTCAAATATGGTTTGAAGAGGTTGAGTCTGTATATTAAAGCTTTTCGTGATACGATTTCTTTCTTGAATAATTCTAACATAAGAATAGCACAATATAAGAAGTTCTGCAGGGCAATGGGTGTACGTCTAAGAAAGTTCGGCTTAGACATGCCGGTAATGTGGAACTCTACTTACCTGATGCTTAAGAGCCTTTTACCATCCAAAAGCACTTTTTCTGTTTTTATTCAAATGCACTATCAGAGCACTGACTGTAGTATACTATTGACTGAGCAACTTTTGTTTGTTGCTGATAAGACACTACAGTTTTTAGAGAACAAAAATTATGAGAGCACTATTGCTTTGTCCGATGTGTATTATCCAATATCTCCTATCATTGCATATAATATTTTACAGATTGCTACTCAATTGAAAATATATGAAAATACTTAATTTACACGATGTTATTGTTGCCATAAAAACTAAATACCTTAAATATTGAAGAGAAATCTCTTACCTATATGCATTTGCATTTCTTTTAGATCTTAGAGGTAAAATTGATGCATTTGGTAGTGTACTTGATCTTCTTAGTGGTGCTATAGGGCTAGACTATACTAATTATTTTACAAAAAATCATTATCGGTTATACAAGATTTACCAAAGGTATGAAAATAAGTTCCGGAAAGTCCAGTTGCCCCCGCCTCAAGTAGCAAGACAAATATATGGGGCAAGATCTTCGATGACTTTTCCTCCAGGTACAGGTCTTCTTCTTCTACACTGCTGCCTGCTCAGCCAAGACCCAGAAGGAGTGGGGAACTATCCACCTATTTGGACAACGATACAGTGGATTTAAACTCAGAAAGCTTTGAAATTTTGCAATTGTGGTAAGCTCATAAATCAACATATCCTGTGCTATCCATACTTGCACATGATGTGCTAACTGTTTCTGTCTCGATTGTTTCCTCCGAGTCTGTTTTTAGTCTTTCTAGATGAATATTGGAGGAGAGAAAAACAAGTGTCACAAGTGAGATGGTGGAGATATTTCTATCTGTGAAGGACTGGGAACAAGCTGATTCACGAACACAACAATCTGTGAAAAATCCATAGTTGTCGGATGTATTTGAAAATCTGTACTTAGGCAATGACACGTAAAACAAGGATGTATGTAGAGCTATATGATGTACCATTTTTACTTTGCTAAGGTTTTATCATTTTGAGTTTTTACTTGGCGGAGGTTTTAACGAACCAGCCAGTTCAACATTAATAAAGCTTTTTATTACATTTTCAATATGTTTGTCTTTTTTTTAATTTTCATATATATTTATGAATTCTACATATTTTTCTGATTTATTTTGGATTTTTTCAAAAACGGACTAAATAGGCTGCCCTTAGCCCGTTGGATCAAACGACATATGCACCGGCACGCTACGAACGGCTAACAAATCATGCCTGAGCTGTTTCCCCGACATATGCACCGGCACAACACAACCTATCTAATAATCGAGACAAGATGAGCATAGCTAGACGGACCGGGCCAGCTCGTGGCCATGCTGAGCCGGGCCGCCCATTTGGCCGACTCTAGGTCCAAGTATTCCCGCGCAATGATCCTAGTTCCCTCCAAGTCTGCAGCTTCTCCCTCCAGAACGCACCAGACTGGTTCCTTTCAAGCAAGAAGACCACAGCACCCAAAAGCCGCAAACAAAACGCAGCCGAAATCGAGCAGAAGAAGAAGAATCCACTCACTTGTCGTTGTGCTTGCGGACCTCACCGTCGATCCGTGCGCGCGCATTTTTGGTATGTCCTTCCCCCTTCCGTCAATGAACCGAATAGTACATCTACATGTTTATTTTAATTTAGTTCAAGTATTAATTAGACACACTGGCTTTATAGCTTTTGATGAAAGCATGCCTTCAGGTTGTCTCACTTTTGCGATACCATAAAGATCATGGACTCCTTTTGTTATAGGAAACTAGCGAATGAGAATTGAGGAGTTCTACAGTTTGCATGCCTAACAATTATCCATATGTATTGATCAAACAACCAAAATGTACAATGAAATGGGGGAAAAAACCAAAATGTTTGGATTCAATTGAGTGTGGTGGCTATTTTTATTATTTTATTATTTTTTAAAAAGTGATGCGGCGGCGATGGCGGCTGCAGCGGCAATGACGAGCAGGACATGGAAATGAGAGGAACGCTTGATTCGTACGACTGTTGCGCGTACACAGTCGTGTGTATAGCAGCAGCGTTGCTGCCAAAAGTTTGCGAGCTGTTTCTTGGCCGGCAAGTGCCCTGGTTTAGGCAAGAATTTTACAGCGCCTTGCCAAATTTTTATGGCCATGCCAAATATCGGTAGCGATCCAAATGTTACCAAAATGTGGTCAGGTTTTGTGAGGGCTACAAGCCAAATAACCTTTTACTGCTTCTAGTCCGAAATAAATGTTTTTTTTAATTATTACTGGATGAGATCTGCTTGATTCTACTTTGATAATTATTTTATTTTTAATAACATAACGGAGGAAATGCTAAGTAGGATATTTTGTTTTCGCTTTGTTAAATTTTGTTCTGTTTTAAATGAAGCTTATACCCTCTTTTCAAAAAATAAAATTCTTCTTTTTTAAAAAAGTTTATCCGGTCAATTACAAGCATGTTATGAAATTTCAATGCTATTTTGCTAAAGTATTTGACATTGACTACATCTACCCAACAAGATCCTATTTGTCATGTTATTATGAACCCCGCTTGGCAAATGGCTTGAATCTCTTACTAAAAACATACGCAAAATAAAATAAGAAAAAAAAGGATGTCCGATGGCAAAAAAGAAGAAACGCGCCAGGTAGGGGTCGAACCTACGGCCTTCTGCTTAGGAAACAGACGCTCTATCCACTGAGCTACAGGCGCTTTACATACCATACAGAAGAGAAGATAATTTAACACTTATATAATTGGCATTCGCACCTGAAAGCCAGATGGATACATCAGTCAGTGATCTACCCTGTAAAGCTCTACAATTGTCGCATTCGCAACGTTGCACATACAGAATTCTGTATGATACAACGCGAGACAAATGGGTGATCTTGTTTAGCCACACCAATAAGGTAGTAGCACAGTGGGCAAACCATTCTTGCGGAAATTACAGATACTTAAGAGTCGTTTTGAGTGATTCTACATCCTACACGTATTTAATTTTTGAAACTGCGAACTATGAATTTGTCGGACTCTGAATATGCAACTCCGAATCTATCTGTGCATTCTGAACTAGTCTCAAATCAGTAGTTAGCTCACACAGTTGTAATATTGGTGTACTCGTAACCATACAACAACACAGCTAAAAAAGCAAATGAATTAATATTCCTTAGTAGCAAAAGGATCTTATGATCAAGGTTTTACAGAGTTTACCACACAGGACTAAAGACAAAAGATACACTTGCAGCGGAAATGAACAACTCACAGAGGCCATTCAACATGCCCACAAACAATCGAGTGGAGGACGCGACCTAGTTCTGATAGTCTTCAGAGTAGTCCCCCTCGTAGAACTCAGTGCTTCCTAGGTCTTCTTCGATGACTGATCAACAAATGGCGCAAAGCCATGAGTACATAAAGGAATCAGCAAGTCGTAGGGAACAACATGCAAATAGTATTAATGCAAGGCTCGACGAGGATAACTTTATGACTATTTTACAGAAAGCAATATTGACAGTAAATACAGTAAGTAGATTATCAAGCCCGATTTAAAATGATAATATATAAGTAATCAAGTTCTTCAAAACAACTCGTGAACTCCCTGTTCACTTCCCAACCAACGACCAGTGAACAACCCGTTCACTTCCCAACCAATGACCAATGAACAACCCGTTCATTTCCCAACCAACGACCATTCTAATATTTTTGATAAAATCTACCCCTCGTGTGAAATCATCAGACATTGTCTATATCCAGGGACACGGCCATTCAAATAGTTTTACACTCTACAGAAGTTGTACAGCTCGACCCACAAGAGATAATCATCTTATAATGTCAGACATTTCACGGTTCCGAAGGTGTGCGACTAAGAGATTATCACAAGGTCTTTACAAAACTCCGTTTTCACTCGGTTCTGCTCGCTAAGGTTTCGTCATTCTATACCCCATCTTGTGCCACTTATCAACCCTCAACCGAACTGAACCAGAACATTGCTAATTAGTCGCTCGGGTCTACCCCATCCGGGACATGTAGTTGTATAGTATGACCCAGATCAATAGCGCATAAAGTTAAGTCCTTAGATACTACTCAGGTGAAATATCCTCATCCCAATGTGCTTCCTGTACACCCTTTATTGCACAATCATTTGCCTGAGCATGAAATCATTTTTGGTACAACCCAACCAAATGGCAATCCTTGCCACGATACAATAACTTTTATAAACAGTGGCCGCGCCACAATTCCATAGTTCGTTTAGTTAAATTTATCATCATTGAGTCATGTGACTCAAAATAAACAAATTTTAATTAATTAAAGTTCGATTAATTCATATTCAATTATTTTTATTGTCTAAAATTCCAAGTTAAGATTCAAGCAATTTCAAAAAAAATCAAGTAGTTATTTTTATTTTTAAAAATTTTCAAAAAAACCTTAAAAATTGGGATATTACAAACCTACCCCCTAAAGGGAATCTCGACCCCGAGATTCGGGCTGACTAGAGAATAGATAGGGAAACTCGGCCTTTAGATCCTCTTCATTCTCCCAAGCGGCTTCTTCTTCAGTGTGGTTGCTCCACTGAACCTTGCAGAAACAGAGGACCTTACCTCTCGTCATGCGCCCTGCTATTTTCAAAATCTTGATGGACTGCTCCTTGAAGGTGAGATCTTCTTGCAGATCAATTGCTTCCAACGGCATCTGCTCCTCAGGCATACGCAGACACTTCTTCAATTGAGACACATCGAAGACATTATGTACATCTGACAGCTGAGGTGGGAGTTCCAATTTGTAAGCAACTTCTCCTCTTATGACTAGAATTGGGAAATATCCGATGTATCTTGGTGCAAGCTTCCCGCTTACTCTGAACCGACGCACTCTCTTGAGAGGTGAAACCTTCAGGTACACCTGATCTCCAGGCGTAAAGGCTAAATCTCCACGACGATTATCTACGTAACTTTTCTGCCTGACCTGTGCTGCTCTCAGCTTTTCTCTTAATGACCAAACTTGATCTTCGGCTTCCTTCAAGATATCTGGTCCAACTACTTGCCCTTCGCCTGTTTCGGTCCAATACAATGGTGTTATGCACTTTCTTCCATAAAGAGCTTCATACGGGGACATCTGCAGACTTGATTGATAACTGTTGTTGTATGAAAACTATGCGTATGGCAATTTTTGGTCCCAACTGGTGTTGTTTGCTAGAGCGCAGACTCTCAACATATCTTCTAGGATTTGATTTACTCTTTTTGTTTGGTCATTTGTCTGTGGATGGTAAGTTGTACTAAAATTCAGGTTCGTACCCAAAATACTATGCAGCTTCTGCCAGAATCTTAAAGTGAACTGGGATCCTCGATCCGACACGATTTTCTTTGGCACACCATGCAGACACACTATCCTTGCCATATACAATTATGCAAGTTTGTCTCCTCAGTAAGTAGTCTTGACTGGAATGAAGTGTGCAACTTTTGTCAGGCGATCTACAATTACCTAGATAGAATCATGGCCAGCTTTGGTTCTCGGCATACTGGTGATAAAGTACATACCAATTTCTTCTCATTTCCATTAAGGTACGCTTAAAGGTTGTGAGAGTACAGCAGGTCTCTGATGCTCGGCTTTAACTCGCTGAAAAATATCACACTGAGCTATGTATTAAGCAATATCACACTTCATACTAGGCCACCAATAAAATTTCTTGAGATCTTGATACATCTTAGTGCTTCCAGGGTGAATGGAATATAAGGCTTCATGTGTTTCTTTGAGTATCAACTGCTTAAGTTCCTTATGGTCCGGTACACAAATGCATTTATCAAACCAAATGGTTCCTTGCTCATCTTTTGAAAATCTTAGGGATTTACCATTCTTCATGTTACTCTTTATCTCTTTGATATCTACATCTTCAGTCTGAGCTTTCCTGACCTGATTTTGCAGAGTGGGTTGCACTTCAAAAGCGGCTAAGGAACCTTCTTCGACCAACTCTAACTTGAGTTTCTAAAATTCTTCATGCAGGGTTGGTTGACTTTCCTTGATCATTAGAGTACTGGAGTAGACCTTTCTACTTAAGGCATCCGCTACTACATTAGCTTTATCGGGATGATAATGGATTCCCATGTTGTAGTCTTTTATTAACTCCAATCATCTCCTTTGCCTCATATTAAAATCAGTTTGAGTGAAAATGTACTTCAAACTTTTATGGTCAGTGTAAACTTTACAGCAATTACCAATGAGGTAATGATGTCACATCTTTAAAGCATGCACTACTGCAGTCAATTCTAAATCATGAGTGGGGTAATTTGCTTCATGAGATCTCAACTGACGGGAAGCATACGCTACTACCTTCCTTTCTTGCATCAGGACGCAACCGAGACCTTGTATCGACACATCATAAAAAAATCTCAAAATCCTTTATGACATCGGGTAAAATCAACACTGGTGCAATGGTCAAACACTTCTTCAATTCTTGAAAACTCTGTTCACATTCTGGCATCCAAAAAAATTTCTTTTACTTCTCCAAAAACTGAGTGAGGGGTCGTGCTACACTGAAGAATCCTTCTATAAATTAGCGGTAGTATCATGTCATTCCAAAGAAACTTTTGATCTGAGGCACTGATTTGGGTGACTCCCAGTTGAGCACATCTGTAACACCTCGACTCAACACTGAGCCCGAAATGCCACTATACTACCATAATAATTAAATTTACATTAATTAACAATAAATGACACCAAGCAAATTAATATGAAAACCCGCCACTCTGGATACCCAAGCAGAATATTAGTCTAAGAATTAAGCAAACCAATACAAAAAAAAACCCCCAAAAACCTGCCAAAGTAAAAACCCATGCCCCGGCCCGCCCTTCCCTGAAACCTATTGACCCTCAGGAACCCCGGCTTTTTCCCCCCGTTTCGTTTTTTGCAAAAGGAAAATTTTTGTTTTAGGAAATTTGGGTATTTAAAGTTTTAATGAAAACCAAAAGATGTTCCCCGGGTGATGGGGAAGACTTTTTAAAAAGAAATTTTTGGGGAAAAACGTTTGGGCCCAACCCCCTTTTGCCAAAAACCCCAATTTTCAAAGGAAAATTTTCCCTTCAAACCTGCACCAATTTCCCTCCCGGGGGGGGGAAAAAAGGCTTTTTTGGGCCTTTTTTTCCAAAAGGCCCCCAAGAAATTTAAAAAACCCTGAAATTAACCCCCCCAACAAAGTCAAAAGGGGATTTCCCAAATAAACATTTAGGGCCCCAGTTTTCCCTTCCCCTTTTCCCTTTTCGGTTTTTTAAAGCAGGTTTTTTTTTTTTTGGATTGTTTTTTTATTTAAATTTTTTATTTTTTTTATGAGGTTTTCCCTTTGGGGGCGCGGGTTCCTCCCCCCGGGTTTTCCCCCCCCCCCCTTTCCCTCGCCCCACCCCGGGATCCCTTTTCCCCCCAAAATTTTTTTCCCCCGGGCCCGGGCCAAAAAAGAACTTTACCCGGCATCATTTTCCCCAAACCAAACAAGAAAAAAAACCGAAATTAAAAAGGGAAAATTTTTACAAAAATTTTAAAATTTTTTACTTTTAATTTTGGGAAAATAATTTTTGGGATAAAGAAAAATTTTTCTTTTCCCCTTTTAAAAATTTTTTTTAAACAAAAAAACTTTTTTGGGTGTTTTAAATTGGAAAACGGGACTTGAAATAAATTGGGAAAAATTTTTCCCCCAAAAAAAAGTATTTTCGAAAAAAAAAATACCAAATTAACCCAAAAAGGAAAAAATTTTTGGGGGAAAAAAATTTTTATCCAAATTGAATACCCTTTTTTGGAAAAAAAGTTGCCGCCTCACACCCTTCTCGTGACTATGGTTATGGTGACGGACCGTGACGGTTGCTTCATATGGATACTTTGTTGGTCCTGCTAGAGTCCGGCCGATCGGTGGAAAATGGTATATTCTTGTCATAGTCGATGATCTTTCTAGATATACTTGGGTGTTCTTTCTTTCTTCAAAAGATGAAGCTTTTGGTTATTTTCATGACCTTGTTCTTCGTTTGGCTTCTGAGCTTCCTGGTGCTTTGAGAGCGATTCGCAGTGATAATGGCACGGAGTTCAAAATGCTTCTTTTGCTTCTTTTGTGTCTTTGGCGTGGTATTGAGCATCGCCTCCTCTCCACACGCCCTCAACAAAATGGCGTGGTGGAAAGGAAGAATAGGACCTTGGTCGAAATGGCTAGGACGATGCTAGATGAGTATAGCACACCGAGGAGATTTTGGGCCGAAGCTATGGCTACTGCTTGCCATATTGCAAATCGTGTCTTTTTGAGACCATCTTTAGGCAAGACTCCTTATGAGCTTCGCTTTGGTAGAAAACCCTCTGCTTCGCATTTTCGAGTTTTTGGATCAAAATGTTTTATCCTTAAGACAGACAACTTAGATAAATTTGAATCAAGAACTTTTGATGGGGTATTTCGGGTTATCATGCTCATTCGAGGGTTTTCGAGTTTTTAATCTCGAGACTAACATTATTCAGAGACTTGTAATGTCACTTTTGATGAGACTAGCCCGAGCTAGATCAATTGCTCTGAGATGATTTACAGTGACAGAGAGCATTTTTGTGGAGGAAGATGAGGACGGCTAATATCATTCCTTCATCTCGCTGCTCATGGCGCCTATATCGATACAAGAACTCCTTACGTCTACTTCACCTTCAGTTGAGGCTCTCACACGATCTTCATCATCAGCAGCACTGCTGAGGTCGAAGAAACTAGATCTCACCCGGGCGCCCACTTCGCATTCAGAGACAAAGATCCTCCGAAACAGATAATAGGTAATCTACATGAGCGAGTCACTCGCTCTGTATAATGATCCAAATCTCTACTCATTCGGCTTTGTTGCTTCTTTTGAACCCCGCGATATATCACATGCTTTATCCGATTCTAGCGGGTAAATGCCATGCATGAGGAGTTAGAAAATTTTGAAAGAAACAAAGTTTGGAACCTTGTAGAACCTCCTAGTGGTCATAATGTTATAGGAACCCGTTGGGTGTTTAAGAATAAACAAGGTGAGGATGGTTCTGTGGTTAGAAATAAGGCCGATTGGTAGCTCGAGTTTCAAACCAAGTTGAGGGGTTAGATTTTGATGAGACATTTGCTCTCGTTGCTAGACTAGAAGCCATTCGCATTCTCGCTTGCATTTCTTTGATCAAAAGGTTTTAAATTATATCGATGGATGTTAAAAGTGCCTTTTTAAATGGTTTCATAGATGAGGAAGTGTATGTTAAGCAACCCCCTGGTTTTGAGGATCCTAAATATCCAAATCGTGTTTTCAAGCTATCTAAAGCTTTGTATGGTCTTAAACAAGCCCCTAGAGCCTGGTATGATAGACTTAAGACCTTCTTGCTTAAAAATAATTTTGAGATGAGTAAAGTGGATAAAACTCTATTTATTCTTAGACGTGACAATGACTTCCTACTTGCTCAAATTTACGTGGATGATATTATTTTTGGTGGTTCCTCTAATGCTCTTGTTTCCAGCTTTTCTGACACTATGTCCATGGAATTTGAGATGAGTATGATGGGAGAGCTTAATTACTTTTGGGACTTCAAATCAAGCAATGCAAGGAAGGAACTTTCATCCATCGACTGAAGTACACTAAAGATCTACTCAAACGCTTCAACATGGGTGATCGCAAACCAATTTCCACTCCCATGGCAACTTCGATCGCTTTGGATCCGGATGAGGAAGGAGAAGTCGTGGATCAACGCGAGTACCGCAAAGATGATCGGCTCCTTCGTGATTTGACGGCCTCGAGACCGGACATTCACTTCACTGTATGCCTTTGTGCAAGATTTCAGCGCCTCCGAGAACTTCCCATCGCCAAGCCGTTAAGCGCATATTCGTGTATTTACACTCTACCATCTTATATGGCATTTGGTATTCTCGCTCTTCACTTTGTCCATTAGAGGTTTTTCGATTCTAATTTTAAGGGTCAGTTTGCTAGATAGGAAGAGTACCTCGTGCACTGTCACTTCCTAGGCACTTCTCTTGTATCTTGGTCTTCTAGGAAGCGGTCTTGTTGCACAATCCATCACTGAGCGGAGTATGTAGTCATTGCTAGTTGTCAGAGCTGATTTTGTGGATGACGCCCACTTTGAAAGATTATGGGTTAAACTTTGCTAGTGTTCCTCTTTCCTCGTGATAACACTTCGCTATTAATATTGCTAAAACCCAAGGCAACATTCTAGGACTAAGCACATAGACATTCGCCACTTCCTTAAAGATCATGTTGAAAAGGTGATATTGTGATGCACTTCGAGAGTCCAAGCTCAATTGGCGATATTCTTACCAAGCCTTTAGATCAAACCAGATTTTCCTCCTTAAGAAGCGAGTTAGGGGTAATTTATCCTTATGGGTTGGTTTGAGGGGGAGTTTGATCTTTTTCTTATCTTTTCTTGTTCTTTTGATCTTTTATTGTTCTTTTTCTGAACTTAGTAATCTTTTCGAACTTTTTAGGTTTTTAGGCTTTTTAATTGCATCTCATTGTGTCATATTGCATTCATATGAAAACTCCAATAAGTGCTAAGTGTTACAACTTATGGTATGAAAAATCCAAAAAGATGCATTGTAATATAAGATTTTCTGCTTATTTTTTTAAAAAAATTGATGAAGCTTTGCCTATTACCCTTTAGAGCTTTTGTATTTCAATTCTTGCTCAATGTCATGTCTAGTTCTTTGACTTGCTAGAATTATCATGCTTTTACATGTGCAGCTAAGTCTTTGCCATATGAGCTAGAACCTTTTAAACAACTCAAATTAAGAAATTGTAATTTTGTGGATGTTTTAGCGAGTTGCGCAATTAGTGCTCCTCTTGTGACATTGGCCCTGTCAGAATTGCTTTGTTAGCTCTTTGATCTAAAATTGACCATTACTTGAGCTTTTGTGTTCTTGAGATTCTAAACCTGCTCATGTGAAAATGAAAATCAAGATTGTCTTATGCTTAAATTGTGCCAAACTATTCTTACGACTGCTTGTCAAATGACATGAACTTGGAGATAGTTTGATGAACCAGACGATCTCATGGGGACCGCTTGTCGAAATGACATGAACCTCAAGATTTGTCGCCTTAGAAGCTTAGAAAGAGTTTGTGGATGGCTTCTAGTCCAGATCTTCTTTACTAAGATATACCTTTAATCAACTTTTGGTCAAGCTTAGGATGAGTTTGTGGATGGCTCTAGTCCAGATCTTGTCACTAAGTTAGATCATTAGTCAACTTCAATATTCAATGCAATGAGAAAATGTTGACAAATGGGCGCCATAAAATATTGAGCAAAATGATTCAATACGGACTTGATTGACTCTTAATGTGGTCTTTGTTAGATTTTTGATCTCACTTTGACATTTTTGACATGGCCAATTTCACTTTAGGATCCCTGTTGATGAACTTGCTGAATTTGAAGCGTTGCTTAAATTGATCAAATCTACTGCTTTACTTTTGAGCCTTTGTGCTGAGCTTTGATATATATGTCTTACCATGATCTTGCTAGCGCTGTCAGGCTTGATATGCTGTTTGTGCAATATTAGAGATACTAGCTTGTTCTTTTGGGTAATCTCCAAAGCTTCTTGTAATCAAAATTGAAAATACAAAAATTGAAGCCACTCCATTGCACTTCATGCATATTCCTCTTTATGCTTCTCTTGTTTCTGCTTCTTCCTTTATTTTCTATTTGTTATCTCTGGATGAGAGGAAGGCGTGATTCCTTGATGAATCCATTGTCAAAGGGGGAGAAGATGTGTTAAATAAGAAGAGAAGATGTGTTAATGAGAATATATTTCTTTGTTGGGGGAGAAGTTTGTACAAAGGGGAGAAACTGAAAATTTGAAAAATTGAGGATCATAGTGAGGGGGAGTTTTTGAGTTGCATTCTTATTGTCATATTGTATATTCTGAACTTGAATTGCATTCTTTTATCCTCACAATGATCATAGGTCAATTGAATAATTGTTCTTTCATATGGACCTTATGTGAGAATTTTGACCCTTTTCTGAAAATCAAAGTTTTTATGCTTACTTTTGCCTTGTCTCACATGCCTATATTATTCTGATGCCAGCCTGGTCATTTACATTGCTTTTTCTTGCTTATGGACCAAGTTGTGCCTTTGTGCGAAAACTGCGAGTAAACTCGTTTTCAAACCTCTTACTTATATTTTCTGGATAATTGCCAATGTGTTCATCAAGGGGGAGATTGTGGATTTCATGGGGATATGTCCCAGATCTTAGGATGATGTGACAATTGGCAATGGCGCTACGGTTTGTAGTTTCACGTGTTTTAACAAAGCTACGTGTATTCAGACGGGGGGCGGTCCGACCGTCCTTGCACGGCGGTCCGATCGGTCCCAAATCTACGGACCGGCCATGTGGGGCGATCGGACCGGTGACCTAAAAATGTTCAAAACGAAATGGGCCAAAAATAGGTGTTGTAGGCAAGTGAGGGGATCCCAATGCACTTGGTCTCATAATTTTTGGAGTCTCCAGTAAGAAGTTCTATTCGTTTTTAATTTCCAGAAGGTTTCAGAATTTGGGAGTTTGAATTTCGGCTAAGTCTCATGGCGGTCCGACCGCTCACTGTGGAGCGGCTCGACCGCCATGGGCGGTCCGACCGGCACACCCGGAGCGGTCGGACCGGCTTACTTGAACGCCGCCAACTTCGTGGCGATGTTGATTTGCTAGGTCAAAGTCATTGGTTTCATGGCATATGATTTGCATGATGCATGTTTTGACTAACGTGGGTCAAGTTGTGAAGAACTTATTCCCGAATACGTGTTTTCTTGTCTGTGGTTGTGCAGGTTGCTTGGTGGTCAACGACGGTCAACGGCGAGGAGGATCGGACTAGACTTGGAGAGTTGAGGTCCGTAACGATTGACGATGCCCGCTTGAGGTCAACGACTCAAGTGTGACACAAGATGGACAATGGTGACCTATTGGCGAATCCATGGCGCATGGTGAAGCGGTTTAGGTCAAAAGGTTAAAGACGGCGCTTTGCGAAGCGCTTTTGCGCTTGGTGACCCGCTTGTTAGTGGGCCTTAACGGAGCTCCAATTAAGTCAAACCCTAAGAGTTTTAGGCCTCCACTATAAATAGGAGGAGATGGTGGGTGTGCACCTCTCTCTCTCGCCTTTTAAATTTAGACAAGTGAATAAATAAACAAGTTCCTACCCATCATCTAGAATTATTCAATGTCTTTCATGTCCTAGTAGAATAAACCATCACGCTAAGGCAAAGTTATCTCATGACAAGTGATTAAATAATTGAGTGCAAGCAGTGTTCTAATTGCTAACCCTTCCCATGCGAAGCGTCGTCAACGATTACCTAAAAACAACAGTAGAGCAAGAGTGAGTCCGCGACTCAGCAAGCACAATAATATGCAATGAACAATATTTAAACAACAATACACAATATCATCATCAACATTAATTGTTCTCCTTTTTCTTTATTCCCATGCCTAACTATTCAATTCTCTTTCTTTATTCACAAATACAATCATCAACCACCTTTCATTCAATGCATCTCTACACCACATGTCCACATGCACTTTTTTTGCGTGTACCGGTATAGTATGAGTGTTCATCCGTCGATGACACACTCTCAAGCCCTTCCCTTTTAAGGTTCGGGGACCTTCTTCACTCCCGTGGAGTTATGATCAATATGATCACCTTTTCATATGCAATAATGTTATGAAAGCACAAATATTCATAGTTTCATCAATATTACCATTGTCCAACAATATCATATCCAACAATAAGGAATAAATAATGATCATTAACATTACTTGCAATTAAACAAGTAAAAACACAGCAATATAATGGTAAAGCATACAATGTTCAACCATTGTACACCGTCTACCATGTACTTGCCTATTTACCCTTGTGGTGTTGGAGAGCGAAACGACGTCAATACACACGAGACCACACTCTCTGGACAAACAATCCAAAACACAACTAAAGATTATACATTATAGCACTGATACTTTATTCTAACCGTCATTGCATGTCTATTCCAAACCGAATTGTTTTAACCCAAAACTACCGGACGTGCTACTCGCTGTCTCAGCACTAAAATTATCATAACTTCTGTTCTACTCGCCCAAAAATTATGTTCTTGGGCTCTCTGGAACGCTTAAGAAATTATCTACACTTTTCACGTAGAGAAAATATACTAATTATCTCATTTACTATTTTTAATTTACAGATTAACACGTATTGCGAAAAGACGACAGTTCCTCTGGACAGCGGGCTTACAAAATTCATAACTCGTAGTATAATCATCTAATCAACATGATTAAATATTATACAGAAAGCTACTAAAATTCTCTACAATTATCTAGTAGATAATATCCTCAAATTACGCACTTACAGTACCCAAAATAATAGTACAATAAAACAACAGACTAAACCAATCTACCACATGATTAAATAATATACTCAGATCAATCTAGGAACTAACTGGTCATTACCCACGAAAAACCATGGACGACCGCAGATGAATCACGTTGCCCTACTTCTCCTTCCTTTCTTTCCCTTCTCCTCCTCCTATTCTCTTCTTCTTCTCTTGCCTCTGCTTCCTTCCTTGGTCGTGGCATCTCAATATTCAGCAGCAACATCCTATTGCTCTCTCTCTATTTCTCTCACTCTCTTGCAAACTTCATGAACAAAGGCAAAGCAAGAAGGCTAATTATCTAGTGACAAGACTAGCTAGCTAGTGGCTGCATTGTTTGCATGTGCATCAGCGGCAGCAAAGGAAGAACAAAACTAGCAGCAGTATTTGCGTGCATGCATGAAGCTAGCAGGCAGCGTGTGCATGTAGGAGCGGCGGCATGTGCATGCACGACATGCAGACGAGCGGCGCAAGAGAGCAGCGAGCAGGTGCAGGAGGCATGGCATAGCGGCGGCTCGGCAATAGGGGCGCTTTGGGGTAGGGCTACAGGGGTTCAGCAGGGGGCTAAAGGCTCTAGGGTTTTGGGCAGCCAGTCCCTCCCCCTCGCCCTCTTAAAGCTGGCTCACCATTGGGACAAGACACCGTGGGCCGAAAGCCGATAACCTAAGTTTTCATAGTTTTTCCGTATTATTCTCTTTTATTCTTTTAATTATCTCTTTTATTCTTTTAAGGATCTCTCTAATTCATTTACCCTTGCTCAAGCATTTCAGGATATTACAACATCCTTGACTTTGCTAGGGTTGACAGCGACTCCTTCTGCAGACATGATGTGCCCCAAGAAAATGACTTCCTTCATCAAAAACTCACACTTGTTGAATTTGACAGAGTTGTTGATCTCTAAGTTTATTCAGGATCAAGCGGGGGTGCTCTTCATGTTCTTCCTCACTCTTGGAATAAACTAGAATATCATCAATAAAGACAATGACGAACTTATCCAAATACTCTATGAATGCATTATTCCTCAAATTCGTAAAGTAAACAGGAGCATTGGTCAATCCAAAATACAAGACCATGAACTCGTACAATCCATATCGGGTTGAGAAAGCTGTCTTTGGAATACCCTATTGGCGAATCCTCAACTAATGGTATCCTTACCTCAAATCTATCTTGAAGAACACTCCGGCTCCCTTCAACTGGTCGAACAGATCATCAATCCTGGGGAGGGGGTACTTGTTCTTGACGGTGACTTCATTGAGCGAGCGGTAATCCACACACATCCGCTTGGTACCATCCTTATTTGCAACAAAGATCACTAGGGCTCCCCAAGATGAAGAACTTAGTCGGACAAAACATTTATCTTGCATCTCCTCATCTCCTCGACCTTCTTCTCCAACTTGACTAAGTCGTTGACAAGCAAATGGTAAGGTCTCTTGAAAATGGGTGAAGTTCCAGGAACTAGGTTGATGACGAACTCTAAGTCCCTGTCTAGTGGCATCTCGGGCAAATCATCAGGAAAGACACCCGAAAACTCTCTGACCACTGGCACATCTTCCAAAGATACAACATTGACGTTGCAGACTAATACTCCATCGTGCTTTTCCGTGGAGGCTTCAAATTTTACTTCGGCTCCCACTGGACTGACCAAAGAGTTGCTTCTACTGAAAGAATACGTGTAGGCTACGATGGCAACAATTCAAAATTTCTACTACACAAAATAGGAAGCCAAGCAAGTAGATGATCACAGATCACTACCACCAGATGCACAGTGCAGCAGAAAAAGAGCTGGAGCAGCCTGGTCCAACGAAGAGTGCACTGATGTAGTGGTCGTAGTCGATCGTCTCCTCCAGCAACCTCCAATGTTCCTTGTGAAGATCGCAGATCGTCCTCAAGCACAACAGCAACCGCAGTCGCGCCTCTACGGTATCCACACGTCCAGGGAAGGAACACCATATGTCGGTGTGCTAGCACCAACTCGCACGGTAGAGCTCTATCTCAACAACATGGTGGCCAGGGTTTCGGTGGAGCAACTCAAGTCACGGCTTTCGTGTCTCATCTATCACATGTGTCCTCTCCCAATAGCCTCAAACATATCCATATATAGTGCCCATGACGGATCCTATCTGAACACGTTTTGTTCCAACCCATTAATTGTGTCACTTGTTAGGTTTATGCATAGTTGGTTGTGACTCGAAAACCCTTTCTGACCACGAGTCATTAGCGGTTCCTAGTAGGACATAACGATTCCCGAATACACACAAAATTATATCGGACGAACCTTAGTGCAATATGATCTACGACCAGGTCCTCATCACTCACACCAGGTCCTATCTCTATACGACCAGTTTGTATTTGGTCACGACCAGATTGTAACTTCTTACAACTAGGTTTCAACTACTCTGTGATTACGTTCGACCAGTCTACGACCAGCTTGTATCTCCATACGACCAGTCTGTAACTGTTCGAACTAAGCGACCTACTCGTGTATACTTCCTTTGCCTCACGATATTTGATTGAACTCCAGGTGAGATTTATGTCATCCATGGACTGTTCAATACTTTCTTGATCGAGTGTCGGATAACCTTATGTGGTCGAACTCTTCGACAACTAGTGGTATGGCCATGCACTTTCTTTATTCGACCACTTCGAGGGGCCCAGAGATATCTCTCCTGTTATGTTAGAAGGGGCAAATCCCATATCCGACCAGTCACATCTCTCCGCATGTTTCATAGCATACCCGAAAGGTACCTTTATAACTACCTAGTTACGAGTAGCGTTTGACAACCCCTAAGAGTGCTATTACACATGTAGGGAACCATGTTGATCTCAGGTCTAAGGATTATACATCATCATTGCTTGAGACCAACTAATGACACATAGAATCATAATAATGTCAATAGTGTCTCAAGGTGGGTCAATCCAACTCCATGTTCTCTAACATGTGTTCACATTATTGATTCGATATCTCTATATCAAGGATCGATGAAACATGGTTATCAATCAATACATGTGCTGGTCGTAGAGTCACTAGTGTTCCGATGAGTGACATTCTACCAGGGATACTTTTAGAATGACATCATATAAGTTAAAGAGTTTCACCAACAAGTCACATACTTGTTGATATATATAACTGATGATTCATTTAAGGAACAGAATAACATTTATTCAATAAATCATAAATATAGACGTGATACAATCATCCCTATTATTGCCTCTAGGGCATATCCCCAATAGTCTCCCACTTGCACTAGAGTCAATCAAATAGGTATCGAATACCCATGTCTTTTTGTGTGCACTCGGTCATGTTCGACCAGTCTACGACCAGCTAGTATCTCCATACGACTAGTCTGGATTTGGTTGTATCACTATACGACTAGTCCTGGATCTGGTCGAACTTGCACTAGAGTCAATTATATAGGTATTTTATACCCATTGCTCTTGTGTGCGCCTTATGCTTAGGTTGCGGGGGCTTTGTTAACGGATCAACAATATTCAAATCTGTGTGCATTTTGCATATCTTCACATCACCTCTTTCTATGATCTCACGAATAATGTGATATCGTCGAAGTATGTGTTTGGACTTTTGATGCGATCTAAGCTCATTAGCTTGTGTAATGGCTCTACTATTATTACAATAGAGATCCATTAGACTGGAAGCACTCGAAACCACACCCAGTTCATAAATGAACTTTCTAATCCATATGGCCTCTTTTGCAGCTTCCAAAGCTGCAATGTACTCAGCCTCTGTTGTAGAATCAGCAACAGTTCCTTACTTGGAACTTTTCCAGCTCACTGCTCCACCATTCAAATAAAAAAAACCCCGACTGCGATCAGAAATCATCCTTCTCGGTTTGGAAGGTAGCATCGGTGTAACCATTTACAACCAACTCTTTCTCACCACCATATACAAGGAATGCATCCTTAGCCCTTCTCAAGTACTTAAGGATATTCTTGACTGCTATCCAGTGACCTTCACCTGGATTTGATTGATATCTGCTCGTAACAGTTAGAGCATACGACACATCTGGTCATGTACACAACATGGCATACACGATAGATCATATAGCCGAAGCATATGGATTCTATTCATTTTGTCTCGCTCATCAGTGGTCGTAGGACACTGAGTCTTACTAAGATTAATACCATATGACATGGGCAAGAAACCTTTCTTGGAATCTTGCAAGTTGAACCGTTTCAACACCTTGTCAATGAACATATCTTGGCTTGATCTTATTAGCTTCTTAGATCTATCCCTATAGATCCTTATACCAAGAATATATACTGCATCTCCTAAATCTTTCATTGAGAAACTATTTCTTAATGAAGTTTTAACATATTCAAGTATTGGAATATCATTTCGACTAGTAGTATGTCATCCACATACAATATCAGAAACACAAGTTTGCTCCCACTAACCTTCTTGTAAACACAAGGTTTTTCTTCGTTCTTGATGAAGTCAAACCCTTTGACCACTTCATCTAAACGAATGTTCTAACTCCAAGATGCTTGCTTTAATCCATAGATAGATTTCTTAAGCTTGCATACCTTTCTAGTTTCCTTTGGATCAACAAAACCCTCAAGTTGTGTCATGTACACATCCTCACTTAGGTTTCCATTCAGGAAAGCTGATTTGACATCCATTTGCAATATCTCATAATCGAAATATGCAGCAATAGCTAGAATGATCCGGATAGACTTAAGCATAGCGACATGTGAGAAGGTTTTATCATAATCAACACCTTGAATTTGTCTGAAACCCTTCGCAACCAGTCGTTCCTTATGAATGCGAACATTTCTATCCATATTTATCTTTCTCTTAAAAATTCATTTACACTCAATATTTTTAACACCATCAGGTGCATCAACCAAGCTCCAAACTTGATTGTCATACATAGACTTTATCTCGGATCTCATGGCTTCAAGCCATGACTCAAAGTCTGGGTCCACCATTACTTCTACATAAGTTTTAGGCTCATTATTATTCAATAATAAAACGTCATGCCCTTACCTCATAGGCAATTGACATGGCCTTTTTCATCTGTGTGGGGCTGATGCCTCATCTACAAGTTCGATAATATTTTATTCATCCTGTAGAGGTTCAGTAGGAGTTGAAATATTTTCAGATGGTTCTCGAATTTCTTTGAGCTGCATCTTGCTCCCACTGACTCCTTTGGAAAGAAACTCTTTCTCCAAAAAGACACCATTACGGGCAACAAATACTTTGTTAACAACCTGATTATAAAAATAACATCCTTTAGTTTCCTTAGGATAACCCATAAAGAACCAATTATCGGACTTGGGTATGAAGTTATCAGACGTCAAACATTTTACATAAACCTTACAACCCCATATTTTGAGAAAAGGCAATCCATGACTCTTTCCGGTCCATCTCTCATATGGTGTTGTTTTAACAGTTTTTGATAGAACCTTTTTTTAAGTGAAATCCCCTGTCTCTAGAGCGTATCCCTAGAATTGCAATGGAAGATCAGATTGGCTCATCATTGACCGAACCATGTCCAACAATGTTCGGTTCCGTCGTTCCGACACCCATTCCATTGAGGCGTTCCCGGCGGAGTGAGTTGTGGAACAATTCCACATTTCTTTAGATGATCACCAAACTCATGGCTCAAATATTCACTTCCACGATCAGATCGTAGACATTTGATTGTCTTGCCAAGTTGAAACAGGTCATAGAAGACGCCTCATCACAGACGGTTCTGTTTGTAGTAGTGGAATAAGATGATAATCTCGAGATAGAGTGCCTAATATGAGAAATTGCTGTGGAGCATTTTCTGCAGCGAACAACTCAAGTCAACCAGTGATGGAGTAGTGTAATCATGCAACACTCTTTTGGATGCCGGTTCTGACTCCTAAGGTATTCAATTGACTGGCTATTGCTACAATGCAAATACTCATTTCTCACCTTTCATCAGGTCAGTTGGCACCAAAAAATATACTGTGGTTTAGCGTCACCTTCTTTACATGATATTCTCTCCTGTTCTATATGTATTTCTAATACTTTGCCCAATGACAGCAACCCTATTCTTCATCACACAATAGCTGCTTCTTATACGTAGTGCACCTCAGCCCAACCATTCGGACATGGAGCATGCTTTCAACATTAGTATTTGAATACACTGTGACCTGCGAATTCAGTTATAAAGGTGCTGACTTCTGAGATAACTAAAGTGCAGAAAGGATCACAAAATGGTCGCTTTGCTTTTGGTTGTTTCGGAGGCTAAAGCATGTAATGTCTTGCTGTGGCGCGACGCAATTGCAACTCTTTTTGTGCGGCCGACGCTTTTAATGTGTTGTGGCCGTCTGCCATTAGCCTCCTGCCTAATCTAAATTCTAAACAAGCCATCTTCAAAATACCGCATGGACAAAATCTCTCTTGAGCCTCCAGATGCACACATTCACAAGATAGCAGAACAAATACGATGTATGATGCAGACGATCCAAATGTTAATCATAGTCGATTACAACAATTATCTCACACAAACATTTCAATTCCTCATCTTGCAATAGCCATAGTTTAGTCACCCAAAGAAACTATGCATCCTAACTAGCGACAAATGACGAATCAGTCGAGCACGTAAATACGAGAAGCGATGTCTTGAACTAGCCAGTCGAAACCGTCAAGAAGCCCCTCCCCAGTGTAAGCGCTGCAGCCTATGATTTGCCAGTGCCGGCTTCTGTCCATCGCTTCCAAATTGAGAACCTGAAAGCCAGATGGATTGATCAGTCAGTGATCAGCCCTGGAAAGCTACAGTCCCGCATTCACAATGTTGCACATACAGAATTCTATATGATACGACACAAGGCAAATGGGTGATCTTGTTTAGCCACACCAATATAGGAGGGTAGTAGTAGGCGAGCCGTTCTTGCGCAAATTGCAGATATTATCAACTTAACAGATGTTCTGGATGAAAATTGACTTTGAGTGATTCTACATTCTACACATCAGCAATTTTTGGTAATACGAATGGAATACAGACTAGGCAGACGATGGCACCAAAAAGCTAAACTTGTTTGCCCACATTAATACATTGGTTTCAATATAGATGAGTCGGTGATCAACCATGGACAAAGCTACAATTTCAACTCTCAGAACGTTGCAGTCTTGCAGATAGCCAGATACATATGAGAGGAGGCAAATGGTCCATCGAGTCTTTTGCTGAATTGGCACATTTTTTATTCGTAATAACAAAAGTAGCCCCTGCTCACACGAAATTGCAAAAATAGCACCGCGACAGGCTAGGCAGGCGCCACGTGTTACACTATTACCTGTAGCGCTTCCAAACCGTGGCAGCACGGAAGCATCACAACAAGATCAACCGAGCGTGGGTGGATGTGGCGCTGCAACAGTAAACATACCATGTTCCTGGACCGCTACAGGTTCCTTCTGCACTATTGGAGCGCTACATGCACCTATCGCTCTTTTGGTCCGCAGAAGCATGGTTTACGTTTTTGGTTTTTTGTCATTTAGTGATTAAGTTTTTGGTCTTTTAGTGTTAAGTTTTTTGTCATTTAGTGATTAAGCATGCATGCACTGATGCATGTTCCTTCCGTTGACTGGGAGCACGGTCAATGCATGTTCCTCCCCAAGTGCGGTACGTGGCCTCCTCCGTCCCACCACGCTGTTCCATTCCTGCCACAGTCTGCAACGCTCCTCAAGTGCGATACGTGGCCTCCTCCGTCCCACCATGCTACTCCATTCCTGCCGCGGTCTGGGAGCGCTACAGGTAACACGCAACGCTTGTCTAGCCTGCCGCAGTGCCATTTTTTCATTTTCGTGTAAACGGAGGCTACTTTTGTTATTACGAATAAAAAACGTGGCAATTCAGCCAAAAACTAATGGTCAAGTCCATCTTCTTCAGCCACACAACTAATACATTTGAGCAAAATCACCAAGTGTTATCACTGTACTGTTTATTCTTTTCGATTATTAGCACTGGGCAGTGCACAGACAAGTAGTTTTGCAATCGTTGACTACCATTTCATTACTGTTTAATTTGGGAAGTGAGTCAGATAGTTGGTTTTGATGAAACAAGACAAAAGAAGCTTCCTATCGTTGGCACTGAAGTCACTAATAACCTTGGTTCAAATCAGCTGGTATCAATGGTGATAAACTATAAATATGACATGGTTTTGATTTTCCAAGCTTCCAGGACCAAAAACGTATCTTGAAGCTCGATTACTGGAAGCATACAGTACCACCAACTTCGAATCAACTAACAAAAAACAGCCTAAATCGAAATTGAAATATTGGTTAGCTGGGGATAACATAATGGTATTGACAGTACCAGTTTTCAGACTTGTACTACATATAATTTGTAGAGAGCAAAGATATTCTATCCTATTGTATATGTATTTCTGATACTTGCCCAATGACAGAAACCCTATTCTTCATCACACAATAGTCGCTTCCTTTACATAGCGGACCTCAGCTCATCCATTTGGACTTGGAGCATGCTTATACACTGTGGGAACAACATGACCTCTGAATTTAGTTTTGAAGGTGCTGACTTCTGAGACGACTAAAATGCAGAAAGGATCACAAATGGATAGCACAAGCAAAGTTAGACCGTCCATATCTGAGGGCATAACTAGGACTAACTGTATTCAACTTGCATATCCTTTTGGATCCATGAACACTAATGTCAAAATAAGTATATTTTGTAAAATATGACAACAATGAATTTGAAATATAGGGTATGAATAATGTAAATGACTGTAAAGTAGCATTGCAATCAGGAAAAAACTGGATTTATGACATCTATTTTTTGTATCTCAAGTCCAAGAAAAGAAGACCAGAGATAGATAGATTCTAAGAGATAGCCAGATAGATTCTACTATACATGTATGACTGAAATTTGCTTACCTTAGCGATTTCTGAAGGTTTGAGAGCACCTTGAATGTCTTGCTTATTTGCAAACACCAGCAATGAAGCCCCCACTAGTCTCTGTTAAATCAAAATTCAAAGGACCATTCAATAATAACACATTATGAATTGTTGGAATTCCTAGGCTACAGTGGCAAAGAGAATAGTAGCTTTCTAATGCAGCATTTGAAGTTTTGAACTACCAATAGAATGGTAAATATGGTTTGCACTTATATTTAGTGGTATGCATTGGTTCAATACAAACACAAGCAGAAAAAGAAGTCAAAGTCAAGTATAAAATCTCAATAACACCTGTCGTGCACAAAATGACTTGATCATAACGTCCAATTGGAAAAAAAAAATCCAGTTTCAAATTAATGAACAGCGAGGCCCCTAAAACTAAAGAAAAGGACTATAATACCAATTCGATGTCTGTACTTAACAAATATCCTTGTTTTTTCCATGGCATTCTACATCGCAATGTTCGTAATCTTCTAATTTATAGAACACTAAGCTGCACACACTGAAGGACATAAATCATCACCGTCATTTAGTGGAACATAAATAGTACCTCTTCTTTCAATAGATTGTGGAGTTCAGCACGGCAATCATCAAGCCTCCTGATGTCTGAACTATCAACCACCCAAACTAATCCATCAGTCTGCTCAAAGTAATTCCTCCAATAAGACCGGATAGTCTTCTGTCCCCCAACATCCCATATGTTCAAAGAGTATCTGCCACAATCACCAACTAGAAATTATTCAATAATCCCACCTGCAGTAATACCAACAGAATTGCTAGGCCTTGTGTTAGGCAAATGGCAGTGAGGGGCATTAGTACTCAAAACTTTGCCTCTACCCTTGTGCTGACAAGGATGTGATCAAATTTCACTACTATGCACTAAAAAATGCAGTACTTCAAATAACAGAAATGCAATCCCTGCAGCAAAACTTATAGGTCACTTAAGTGGGAAGCCTGAACTCAAGCCAAGATGCAAATTAAATTGAGCTGAATGGAATCTACGTGTTTTTTGCACTGTTAACAGCAACTCCCCAGATGTAAATTCTCGTACATTTTTTTCCCAATTAACGTGAATAGGAATGCTGCTGCCTAACAAAAAAGATGTCATTTCGTATGAAGCAACAAGCAAAACTGAACTAGAAACCACTAGCCTATGCATTTTTATTTCACAATTATACAATCATGCAGTGAAATTGTTTGTCTGGCGTCACAACTACTGAGGATTGTGCTGCAGCATTGCTGAATTTCTCCATTGCTGCAAGCTTTTGTCCTTAATACGCTCAATAGACCCTTTTGATGCTGCTACAGCAGTCCAAAATCACATGATTTACTTTCCAAAAAGTGGTCTGCAATAAGACACTTAAGCATTATACAACCATTACAATAGCGGACAAAGAAAACCTGTGTCGCATCGGGTGAACATTCACCCAATAGATCAGCCAAAAAAAAAATGTCAACTAAGGTGAAAATGCCAAACTTTTCAATTACAATATACATCTGATACCACTAAATTATATCAATTGAAGCAATGTATCACCTTTTATGTAACAAATATAGTATTACATTGGGTTTTTTGTGTAACATTTTATAAAATACTCCATCTTAAAAAACAAGCACCTAACCTTTATATCATAATGCAGTCATAAGAGGCTAATTGAACAAACAGACTAAACAGAGAGAGGAAAGAGGGGACACGGACTTGTGGTACTTGATGGTCTTAATGTTGAAGCCGAGGGTGGGGTTGATGACACTCGTGTCCTCCCCATTGATCTTGAGCACGATCGTCGTCTTCCCCGAGTTGTCCAGCCCCCTGAGATACTCATAAACTCAATGGCATCAGCCACCAAGGATCAAGAAACCAATAGCACAAACGCTAGATCTAGAACTAAAAATCGGGATAAATGATGCATATGGAACCGAACAAGTGGCTGGTGGAGGGAACCTACACCATGAGGATACGCATCTCCTTCTCCTTGCGCTTGATCTTTCTGATGATGCTAAGTAGCCCCATCTGGGAGGCACGCGAGGAAAGGAGCCTCCTCGACTCTAGGGACAGACAAGAGGAACAGGGGAGTCCAAGGCTGGAAGTAGAACAGTATTGTGATTTTTTCACTCCACTTCACTAAGTTTCGGTAATTACATTTGAGTATCTTCTGGGCTCAACTCGGCCCATTTGCGTTTTTGGGCTTATCTCGATTTATTCATGGCCAGGAAAACTTGCCTGGGCCTCTTTTTTAGAGTAAACTTGTCTGGGCTTGACTCAAAGAATAGTGATAATTACCCACGCTATTTTTGTTTTGAGGAAAAATTTGGAATTTGATATGCATTATATAACCTGTTTACCATGTTAACCTCAGCGACATATGAGGTGCAAACTGCCTTTACAATGTAATCATACAACCCAGCTTCCGTTAGGGCACTAAATGAACATAGAAAATTACGAGAAAATATACATGTACTTTTCTATTTACTCTACATACGAATAAAGCTTCAAATTCAAATTCATTGCATATTAAGAGTAAAAAAAGGGAAAATTCTGACTTGTTTTCATATTTATTGTAACACACTTTAAGTTTGAAGTTGAAATTTTATGGGATGCTACAAAGATTCCACATACTACATCCTCAATTTTCTTTAGAATTTTTTGTGTTGATTGTGCCCATAACGAAGTCAGATAGCATGATTACATTGTAAATATGGATTGCACCTAATATGTTGCCGTTATTCTCTGCCGTTGATAATAATAAATGGCATTATGCTATTCAGATTAACCAGTCAAACTTCAAATGATGTAAATTGATTGTAATACTGATATCGCCAGTATACCAAATGTTTCTTTCATTGATATTGCAAAAATACAAAACTAAACGTAATGTGGGTACGTGCACTATCTTAACCCTCAAAAGTGCCTCAAGATTTGTGCAAGGGGCATTGCAATTATTATAATATGGGATAATCGTTTGAATTTTAAAAGTTTGTATAAATCTTGAGGCACATTGCTACTATAACTAATGTTTTTCCCTTGAAAGAAGACTTTTTTTTCACAAAACACTGGTATACCAAAACTTCAAAAGTGAGATGGTGCAAGATTATTTTCCTTCCGTATGCAATACCAATGAACCCGATAGCCCGTTAAACACCGTAGGCACGACCCAACAGCGTACAAGACCTCTTTTAAATAACGACTAATGGTTTCGGTAGACCTTCTAAAGATAGGTTGTAGAGCTCTAAACCTTGTGTTGTGGCCAACAACTAGGAGAAGCATGGCAACTTGTTCCTCGATAGAGTTATGTAAGATATCATGCAGCACTCCTCCCTCGCGAAACAAGTTGCACAATTGGAAAAAAGGGGCCATCTTCATCTTAAGCTGGTCCAAGCAATGAGTGCCATTTGAGTAGTAGATAAAATGCAAGTTTGATTGCCTAGCTATGACCCTTTCTAACATAGGACCACAGGTGATCCTAGGGGTTTGGCCTCTACCTTTTGTTAGCATGGCAAACATGTGAGCACACATAGCAGCAGTAAGAGGCTAATTGAACAAACAGACTAAACAGGTAGAGGAAGGAGAGGACACGGACTTGTGGTACTTGATGGTCTTAATGTTGAAGCTGAGGGTGGGGTTGATGACACTTGTGTCCTCCCCGTTGATCTTAAGCACGATCGTCGTCTTCCCCGAGTTGTCCAGCCCCCTGAGATACTCATAAACCCACACATGGCATCAGCCACCAAGGATCAAGAAACCATGAAAGAAGCTGAACAAATCAAGAAACCAACAGCACAGGCACTAGATTCAGAACTAAGAATCGGGATAAAGGATGCATATGGAACCGAACGAGAGTGGCGGGTGGAGGGAACCTACACCATGAGGATGCGCATCTCCTCCTTGTGCTTGATCTTTCTGATGATGCTGAGCAGCTCCATCCTGGAGGCGCGCGAAGAAAGGAGCCTCCTCCAGGGATAGACAAGAGGAACAGAGGAGTCCAAGGCTGGAAACAAAACTGTGTTATGATTTTTTCACTCCACTTCACTAAGTTTCGGTAATTACATTTGAGTGTCTCCTGGGCTAAACTCGAGCCATTTGCGGTTTTGGGCTTATCTCGATTTATTCATGGAGTGAAAAAAATCACAACATTGTTATGCTTAGTTAAGTAGAGTGAAAAAAAATCACAACACTGTTCTGCTTCCAGCCTTGAACTCCTATGTTCCTCCTGTCTGTCCTTGTCCCTGGAGGAGGCTCTTTTCCTCACGCGCCTCCAACATGGGGTTGCTCAGTATCATTAGAAAGATCAAGCGCAAGGAGAAAGATATGCATATCCTCATGGTGTAGGTTCCCTTCACCTGCCACTCTCGTTCGGTTCCATATGCATCATTTATCATAATTCTTAATTCCGGATCTAGCGCCTGCGCTGTTGGTTTTTTGATTCTTTCAGTTTCTGTCATGGTTTCTCGATCCTATGTGGCTGATGTCATGTGGGTTTATGAGTATCTCAGGGGTTGGACAACTTGAGGAAGACGATGATCGTGCTTAAGATCAATGGGGAGGACACAAGTGTCATAAACCCCACTCTCAGCTTCAATATTAAGACCATCAAGTACCACAAATATGTGTCCCCTCCCTCTCTTTGTTTAGTCTATTTGTTCGATTAACCTCTTACTACTGCATTATGATGCATTATGATATAAAGGTTCGGTTCCATATTTTTTTGTTTCATCTCAGATGTCACAGAATTTGCTCACAAACAAATATACAACATAACTGAACAAACATATGATAGGGACATGGTGCATCAGAATTATTCATCACCTCATCATCAGCATTCGGCAAGTGTGAAAAAAATAATACAACCAAACACAGTGAATAGATGACAACAATAGGAGTTGAGACAGTCACGCAGCATAGGCAAGCAATGCAACATGGATCACGAAAACCTTGTAGGCTGATCAGCATGTTAACATAACTCCACAAGATTTCCAACAAAAACATTGGCATTCCTCTCAAATCATCATTCTAACCAAGTGGCCTCAGAGGTGATGCAATAACAAGTACAGTATGTTTTTCACATCTCGATTTCATTACTTGCACCAAAATATAATAAAAAGAATGGCTTGTAAACATGGCAAACATAGATCGACGGTACAGGGCTTGCAGAGACAAACACCAACTAATGGACTAAACTATAAGGGTTCAAAGACCATCGTCAGAGTAAGTTACAACTTCTTTCTTGTGTCATGTTTAGTTCATTTACACATGTCCATGCTAAAATTCCATGACCAGGTTAAAAAAATGTTCTTTTAGACTTTGTTTGGTACAGCTTTCACTCCCAGCTTCTCAATCGATTCTCGTGGAGCCGTACCAAACACCGTACCAAACACCCTGATTCTCAAAACCACTATATTCTGCTTTTCGCGAGGAGCTGTCTCGAAAATGAACTAGTAACGAGAGGCAGTCTCCCAGCAGATTCTCGTGATAATCCAATCTTCAGAAATGAAAATAACATTTGAAGTTGAAGGTTTTTACCCACAAATGCCACTGAATTACACAAATACAATTGAAGTATTACACTCAGGGGTGACATAGTCTATTTGCCTCAAATCCTCTCTCGTATGGTTTTTTTAGAGTCAACCTACTAGCCAAACGGTTTCAACAGAGAGCTCCAGATTCTTAGAGAAGTGGATTCTCAGAGAATCAGAAACATAATCTGAAAAATGAGAATCTAGAGCTGTACCAAACATGATAACTAGAGGCTTTCCAACTACCACTTACAAAAATACCCATCTGGCCCAGATCTATTTGACTCGATAGCAACCAAGTAAAAATGTTTAATCCAAAATAGCAGCAGTAGAGGGGAATGGCAACCAAGCATAGATCTATCTGGTTTATGCTGTCTACAACGAGTAGGTTCACAGAAGTACAGGGGAGCGCACAAAACCAAGCAAGAGAGAACCACGGATGGGGGAGATACAACAGGGAAACAGACGAGGGAGATGGGTATCGTACCTTTCAGCGAGCAAGATTCCGCCGGACTTACCTGCTCGGAGTTTGGGGAGATCTGAGCGGAGGCGAGTCAGCGTGGGAGGGGAGAGCAAGAGCACAGCCGAGCGAGCCAGGCTCGCGAGCGAAGAGGGGAAATGGCGTTTCCCTCAGCCAGGCCCGAGGGGTGCATTTCGCACGGGCTGAGCCTGGCCCAAGTGGAGACCCAGGGCCCAGGCAATCAAACAGGGTGCCTCAGTTGCGGACCTTCATCTCGGGTGAAGGCCCAACCCTCATGCGGGCTACCAAACAAACCCTAGGTTTTCATGGGAGCCAATCCATATCGTCGAGTCCTCACGCTCCCACGGCCTGGCTGGCACCACCGGTGCACCCTTCGCCAAATCACATGGTGCCACAAAAGGACACACCTGCGAGGGCTCTAGCGGTCTAGCCTGCCGAGCTCGATCGATGCAGCGAGTGGGTCTGGGTACGGCGGGACCGTCGGAGGCTCATCCTATGGTTTTACCTGGGGCTATGGACGGAGTTGGATCTCGCGGCTTAGGATAAAGGTCCGAGGTACAAAATGAAAAATCTATGAAAATATTTTTTAAAACAATTAGTAAAATATAATTTTAGACTAAAAATAACTGAGAGACCCCGACACTTGACCGTTGCCAGCTCCGCCACCGAGGGCTATAAGAAAAATTTAGGCTAGACTCGATTCGAGTTTGGTTCGAAGTCAAAATCGAGTATGGATGAACGATGCAATTTATCTCGTTACTTGTTAATACATAAATGTCGCCTTGGATAGCATTTCGTATATGGTGCCTAGGAAAATTGTGTTCGTATATCATCGACTAGATAAGATTGAGTCAACAACTAAGCGTAGCTTGTAAATGGTCCAGCTCGACCGATTCATCATTCATGGACAGCATGGTTGCTCCCTTTCTCTTCTTCTCTTTCAAGGAGTCCTTTTTATTTAAAAAATATTCCGGTTTAACACAACGACGATACATCACATAAGTACTCCAATTTTGCTTATAGATCCCAGGAGAACAACCTATCACCATGGATGTGTAGAACTTACGTCCTCAGTAGCGGCGTTGTTCGTCGAAAACATATGAAATGAGATTATTTGTACTCAACGCAACCTAACCTAAAGGTATTTTCCAACTACTACAACGCCATCATAGTTTAGATAACTCAGTCTAGCAGACAACACACAACCAAAACATGTCGGAGGTAAAGGGATTATGGGGGAGGAGCCCATAATAACCTAGAACAAAAAAGAAGAAGAGATAAATCTAAAAATACCTAGATCATGTTTGTTTATACTTTGATTTTTTTGGCTTATAGCTTAAAATCAGCTTTTTTTTGCTTAATTAGCTTATAAGTCTCTTAGCTTTTAAGCGAAGTTTTAATGTTTGGTAATCTGACTTTTTATATATAGTATGTTGGTTTATTAAGTTGTGTATGAAGAGGAGTATGGAAGAGCTAAAAAAACAGAATGATTTGCATTTATATGCAATGGCATTTTGTGGGTAATTTCAACGAACTTTAGTGGCAATCGGTTATTTCATTCCGCAAAAGCAAAAAAAACACCTCTTCCTTGGCTTATGGCTTTTAAGCTTAAAATAACTTAAGTTTTTTATAAGCAAGATAAAAAAGACACCCCTTTGTTTTACTTTTAAAACAGATAAAAAACCTAAACAAACAGAGCCCTAAGTACCTATGAATTCAACAGGTCTTCCATCCACAGGAGTAGAGACGGGGGGGGGGTGCTGGCAAGGGCCTGCCCCCTCATGTTTTTTACCCCTCTTGTACTGTTCATTAGCATGTAGGAGTTTTATAACTTTATTAAGATTAGACCCTTACTAATTCAATTCATCAATGTGATAAAGTAATAGTTAAGATGAAACTAAAAAATATAGGAGTTAATTTGTGGCACATGAACTAATCTTATGTGGCATCTAGATTCTATTTTGTTCAAATAATAATAATCTAGCTTTGAGTCTAATTTGTACCATATAAGTGTATGATATTTTCATCTCCCTGCATGTTTAGAATTTGATCAAACACTTCTTTCTCGTATCTGACTTCTGTCGCACCTTCCATGATTTGGTGAAGTGTGTATGTGCACCAAACTCCACCAAGCTCAAGTTATTATCTATCATGACCATTATTTATTTATATTACTTTTTTAATATAAAAAGTTTTCTCTTAAGAAAACTTCTATTTTTTATAAGGAAAAAAGAGAGGATTTACCACTTCTAAGCACTTTGATTTATGATTTGCTACATTTAAGTTTCTTTTTGAATAGGGAGGGGTAAATACGTCTTTTCACCGTGGATTTTGGTGTAAAATAATAAAAAATAATGGAATACGTCTGGGGTGTCAAATCACAGGTGTTTAGTGTTTAGAAGTGACAAGTTACAAGAAAAAACTTAAATACGATAAATCATAAATAAAAAAATTTAGAAAGGATAAATTCTCAATTTTTTCTTTCATAAATAGTTTGAATTGGACAATAACGAATTTACATCTCTCCTCGAACTGTCTGCATCACTGCAGTATATTCCTAGCTCCACCGTGTCCATCCACTCGAAGTTGACGCGTCAACCGTTGGGGGCGGCGGCAGCGGAAGAGAAAATGAAAACCCTAGCCTTCGGGTGGAGTCTGGTTGCTCCAGAAGAACGAGAAAATATCTAAGTGGGCCGGCCCACTCAAATAAAAACCCTCGAGCCCATCTTGACGGCAGAAAATATCTCCCGGATCCTTATCACATCCTCCACCCGCGACGCCGTCTGATTCGATCACAACGGCGGCCGTCGAGCCCCGGGGCCTATAAAAGGACGGGGTAGGGCAACCTTGTCTCCTCGTGCTGTCATAGAGGTGGGTTGGCTTCTCCTCCCCCTCTTTCCCAACTACTCCTCGGTTTAGGGTTCGTTAGGGTTTAGCGGCAGGAATGGCGGCGGCGGACGTGGAGTACCGCTGCTTCGTCGGCGGCCTCGCCTGGGCCACCGATGACCGCGCCCTCGAGACCGCCTTCTCCTCCTACGGCGAGATCCTGGACTCCAAGGTTCGTCTCGTCTCGATCCATGGCTTCCCCTCCTTTTGCCCCCATTTCTTGTGGTTTTGTTCGGGTTTTGTGATGCTCTGGTGCTCTTCGTGCTTAGATCTGCGACGTGCGATGGATCTGTGTCGTGTTATGCGTTGCTGTATTGATCTCGATTTGTATTTGTTTTTTTGTGTCTGCAATTAGATTTGTCTGGCATGTTGTCATGTTCCTACGTGACAATTTGCAGGATTGATTTGGCTGTTAGATCTTACATCTGATATCCATTCAACTAGATCTGAGATGCTTCCCTGGTTTTTGTTAATCTTTTTCTCTTCTCCCTGTTTGGTTGTAGATCTGCAATTGTTTGCGGCTCCAAATCTGACTGAAATTTTTTGGGCGTTCTGTTTTGCGCAGATCATCAACGACAGGGAGACCGGGAGGTCCCGCGGGTTCGGCTTCGTCACCTTCTCCTCCGAGCAGTCGATGCGCGACGCCATCGAGGGTATGAACGGCAAGGAGCTCGACGGCCGCAACATCACCGTCAACGAGGCCCAGTCCCGCCGCTCTGGCGGCGGCGGCGGCGGCGGTGGCGGCTACGGCGGTGGTGGCGGCGGTGGCTATGGCCAGCGCCGTGAGGGCGGCTACGGTGGAGGCGGCGGAGGCGGCTACGGCCAGCGCCGTGAGGGCGGCGGAGGCGGCTACGGTGGCGGCGGCAGCCGCGGCTATGGCGGCGGTGACTCCGGCGGCAACTGGAGGAACTGATGGGTGGGGCCCCTCGCGGCCAGTTACCCTAGTTATCTTATCTACCATGTTATCGTTTCGAGTATCCTTGGTCTCGCTCGTTTAGGGTCTGAGATGTTTGGATTAGGTGTTTGTCCGTGATGTTACCGTTCGCTTTCGCTTTGGTTATGATGATGAACTGCTATGTTCCGATCAGCTGCTATGGGATGCAAAAGATCAAAAATTAGTGAGCAAAGTTTTGTTCGCATATACTCGTCCTCGCTGCTTTCATTCAATTGTCTTGCTGTGGCGTGACGCCATTGCAGTTCATTTTGTGCGGCTAATTTATCTCAGCTTATTTTTGGAGTTCGTTGATACGATGATGCTATGTTGATGCAACAAATGAAAGATAAATCTCTTGCGTCGTCTCCAGATGCAAATGCAAACATTCACATGATAGCGGAAGAATTCAGTTGCCCACTCGTTCCTAGTTTGCAGCCCTACAATTTCCGCATTCACAACGTTGCGCATACAGAATTCTTTATGACACGACGCACGGCAAATGGGTGATCTTGTTTAGCCACACCAATAGGATAGTAGGCAAGCCATTCTTCCGGTAATTGCAGATACTTCAAGAGACGTTTTGGGTGAAAAAAGAGTTTTGGGTGATTCTACATCCTATACGTGGTAGTAGCCTTCTGAACTCGGCTCAAAATATAATAAGTCGTTTTACAATTTCGAGACACTTGTGCCCTTTTATTAATTTCATCAATAATTAAGATCTTAACTCTTACTCCATTTCTCGTGTAAAGAAGACAGACTTCTTTTACCATTCCTCTCCTGGCAGTGGCGGTCGAGGGTCGGGCTGTAGGACATACGAGGCGGGAGTCCGCGGGCGATGTTAGTTGAGGGATTCGTGATATAGGTAATTGTTGTCTATAGTATCTCTTTATATTATTTATATACAACATTAAAGTCAACTTATACAATGAGTTCTCTTTTTACATATATCTAAGAGTTCTTCGTATACAATGTGTCTTTTTTCTCGTATTATAGTCGACTACTGCCATGAGAGATAACCCAATTCTTTTCTACACATCATCTTGTGTCCTACGTGTCAAAACTTACGGACAACTAACGTCACACTATTGTATATACTCTTAAGAGTGGTATTCACGTGATGCCATTGTAGAATGCAATAAATTCTTTCCTATCTAAAGATTGGTTTCTCAATACTCCAATCCTTCCTCACCACCCTCGGCTCCCTCTCCCTCACCGTCCGCCTCGCCACCCGCCGGTTCGATGCCCGCCACCTACTCCCACGCCGGCCGCCCCGACGAGGTCCTCCACCTCTTCTGCTCCCTCCCCTTCCTGCCCACCGCGCTTTTCTTCACCACCAACATATCCTCCCTCGCTACCTCCGGTCGCCCCTCACCACGCGCGCTGCCTTCACCTTCCTCGTCGTCTCTGGCCTCTCACCCACCGCCTCTGCTTTCACCACGCTGCTCAAGTCCCATGACGCCTTGCTCGACTCCGTGTACCACATCTTCGTCACCATGCCCGCTGCCGGCTGCTCCCCTGATGCAGCCGCGTACAATTGCCTCATTTCGATTCTCTACGATGCCCAGAGTGTGGAAGCGGCCTGGGGTGTCCTTGAGGACACGCTAGAGAACGGACTCCGCCCCACAGTCCGCTCCTACACCACGATTCTACATTGGTACTGTGAGCACAGTGGTGGATCCAAGATTTCCAGGATGAGTGTTCGGAGTTACAAACATGTTGTTCAATATAAAACATAAATGTTCATAATATAAAAAAAACAAAATATAAATTGTTATTATTAGAGACAACATTTCAAATAATTTAGAGAAATTACAACATAATTAAGAAAATTACAATTTAACTCGATGTTCCTTCATGGCTTGGAAGCGAGATATGATGTCATCATCCTTACCTTGCACAAAAAATTCTCACTCAAGAAATGTAACCAAGCAATCATTCAAGTATTATTCCCCATCCTATTCCTTAGCTTATTCTTCACATAATCATTAAAGATAATACCCTCTCAACACTAGCAGTTGCTACAGGAAGAATCAACACCAATTTGAGAAGCTTGTAAACAATTTTATAATGGAGGTTCTTCTTTGTTTGAACAAGCATAATAGAAAGCTCAGTAAGATTTCCCACTTCTCTAAACCTATCATCTCTATGCATATCAACAATGAAGTGTGTACATTGAAAGGGAAGATGCATCAATTCTGTGCTTGAGAAATCCTTAGGATAAAACTGAGCAAGCCTAACCAAGTTGTCATTATCATAAGCAGCGAATGAATCAACAGGATTGAATAAAGACATGCAAACAAGTAACTCTTGAAGTTGTCTATCAATGACACTTAAAAATATGTCAACATGGAAGTGATGGAGATTCTTGACTTTTTGAAGAACCTTTTGGATCTTGCAACTTGCATATATAAATTATCCATTTTAGCAACTTTGATGCCATGCTTCACACAAAAGGAAGTGACATCTTTAAGAAAAGTTTCCCATCCATCATCCCCACACAATAACTACAATCGAGTCTTTGTCAAATAAATGAGATCAATAGCATTAACAATATCTTGATCCCTCTTTTGCAAAACAATTTTTAAGTCATCTGTGTACCCAAATATGGTTAGCAACAAGCGTGCCATAAAAACAAACTCAAATGACTCAAATGATGCCAACATAATTTGATCTTGTATAGCCTCTGTGCTTGACATGTGGTATTCTCCAATCTTTATAAGAACTCGTCGGATTGAAGAATACAAAGAGATGACATGCATAATAGTTTTATAGTGGGAATCCCAACGAGTATCACCCAGCTTACCTAGGCCCATCTCTTGATGCAAACCCCATCAAGTTTTAATGTCACCCAATTCTAATGCTTCTACAACTCAATTATCTTGAGCTACTTGAAGCATTTGTATCTTTTTACAAGACATCCCAATAACATTCAACAAATATGAAAGTTGTTGAAAAACCAAACACAATCACCATTCTCCTTAGCAACACTAACAAGAGTTAATTGGAGTTGATGGGCAAAGCAATGAATATAATAAGCAGGAGAAGATTCATCTATAATTAGTTTCTTTAGACCATTAACTTGACCCTTAATGTTAGTAGCTCCATCATATCCTTGTCCACGGACCCTAGACAAGCTCAATGAATGATCCATAAGCAAAGACACAATTGTTGTTTTAAGTATCAAAGTAGTAGTGTTTTCAACATAGATAACACCGAGAAACCTCTCAACTACCCTTCCTTTTTTAATCAACATAACGCAAGCAAAGAACCAATTGTTCCTATAGGTACATATCACTAGATTCATCAGCAAGTATTGCAAAATAATCATCACCAAGGTCTTCCATGATAAGTCTAGGGGTTTCTTTGGCACAACAGTTGATGAACTCTTTCTGTATTATAGGGGTAGTCATTCAATGGTTCCCTGGGGCACTCTTTAGAACTACTTTGCTAACTTCTTCAAAATTTTATGCTAACCAATTTAAAAGTTCAAAGAAATATCCTTTATTGTGATTCTTCACTTTCATCATGTCCACGACAAGCCAACCCTTGACGTAAAAGAAACCTCAAGCACTTAAGTGAACAGGTCAACCGGGTTTTATACAAAACCTTCTCTTGTTTGGTATTGGAAGCAAAAAAAACTCTTGGATTGATGCTCTAGGTGTAATGAAGGAATCATATTTCTCTTGAGCTTCATTGTGGGCACTATTAATACCACCAACATATTTCTCAAACCTATTTTTATGGTTCCAATTTCTAAATCTTCCATTCACAAGACTATCTCCACCAGCATAATTACTTTTGTCCTTGAACAAATAACAAACAAAACAGAAAGCAACATCTCGTTCCACACTATACTCAAGCCAATTACAAGCATCATACCTACTACCTATGAATCGACGCATACCTCCAACATTTCTTCTTGGGAAATCATGTTCCCGTGGTTGACATGGCCCCAATGTAATGTATCCCCTTCTGACTGCATCTTGTTCATTGACATCATAATGTGTGATTGGAATCCGCTTTCCGGGATCATGGGAAAGCAAATTAATATCATAAATCACTTCATCATCTCCATCTCCATCATCATCTTCTTCTTCGTCATCTATAATTGGGGACAGGGGGGGGGTACTATGCCGTTCCATGCTTGGTTGTGTTGCTTTTGGGCTTAGGATTCGTCTCAGATATCACTCTCATTTTGTGCTTGCAATTGAAGGGAAGGAGAAGTGCTCCGAACTTTGCTTTCAATAGATATCGGTTTAGGTGTCGAGGTAGAAGTTGTCTTTGCCTCTTTCTAATTCTATCCCACAAGGATTTCAAATCTATGCTTCCTCTTCATTTTTGAATGCTCCGCGGTTTACATGTGAGGCATAGAATAGTAGATCAAGATATTGTTCAATGTTGTTAAACCAATGTTAAGAATTACAAGGTATGAAAAACAAAAAGCTTCACATAAATAATTGGACATTTAAGAAAGAATGATCTTCTATTTTATCTAACAACTGAAGCACATACGTCTCCAAGCATATCTACATGGGGAGCATTCTATACTTTCTGATTGCATATGTGAGTTTGTTTGCTACACCACTATCCAAATGAGTAGTAGCAGTACATAGATGATGTGATAAAATTTAACCGATCACTGACACAATGTAATCAAATATAAACTAATGCACAATGCACATGAAGTACATAAACAAATGCACATGCAGTACAATGCCAATTTCTAAATCCTCCATTTAGTGCCAATTTTGCACATGCAGTACATTGAACATACATACATACAATCCACATGCAGTACACTGACATACATACATTGCAATCTGCATACATACAAGGCTACAACCTAACAAGCACAATGCACATCCAATCCATTTTTGCAATTTTGTAGTAAGGACCAAGTGCAATTTTGTAGTAAGGACCAAGGACTAAGGAGCCAATCAGTGCCAATTTCCATACATTGCATACATACAAGCTAACAAACACAATGCACATTCAATTTTGCAGTAAGGACTAAGGAACCAATCAGCTAATAACCATTTGTGATTTCGTTCTCCTCCAATTCCATTAGCTCCAACGGCAAATCCAATCCTCAAACCAGCAGACCACAATGGCTCAAATGAGATTTGGATGCACACAAATCTCACGCCAAGAGACAAGAAACCAGCAGAGCAGAGCTCACCTTGACCTCGCCGTGTGCCGCCACCGCTACTTGCACCGGTGCCCGTGGTCGCTCCTGCTCGGGTTCGGCCTCGGCGCTACTAGATCCGCTCCTGTGTGAGCAGGACAGGGTCCTCGAAGCAGAGGGGCTAGTCGATGCCATGGCCGCTGTTGGGTGTCATGTCGTACATCGTTCTTATCGAGGGGCTCTGCCGTGTCGGGGAATTCGGCGAGGTGGAAAGGATCTTAGCGGAGAGTGCAGCGAAGGGGTGGACGCCGGATGTCGTTACCTATAACGTTTACATGTCTGGCCTGTGCAGCATGGGGTTCTTGTTGAGTCTTTCTTTGGATCTCCTAGGGGTAGATCTGAGTGCTTTTGTTTCGGGTCCGAGAGAGAAGGGGGGAGATCGAGAGTGTTAGGGTTTGTTACCATCCGATGTAGTGGAGAGGTTGGCCATCGTGGGTGAGGGGTCCTCCCTGGTGGCGGCGTCTCCCGGGCGGCGGCGGTTTCACCGGGGTAGAGGCGGCGGTGGTCGATCCCGTCGCTTCAGCGCCCCTTCTTCGATCGGTCTAGGGTTTTTGTGGGTTAGGGTTTCGGGTGGCACGGTGAACCTCGTGTTGCGTGCCTTGCCCCACCCCTCTTTATATGGCGTCATGACAGGGCCCACCAAAAAATGGGTGGCGCCCGATCGTGGCGATCAAGAGGGGGAGGTATTTGGCCGTTGGGCCAAATGCTTGATATGAGATCATTCTAACATTCTCCCCCTTGATCTCAGTCTATGCTTTACCTTTAATTACTTTTGACTTTACTCATTCCATCACAGATTAGTGCATAGAACATGTCTCATCGTCACGGTCAATCGCCGATAGATTCAATGACTACAACACACCTCTTTGTTCAAATAGTTACTTTAATCTTTTGGGCCATCTTTTAGTCCAGATTCATAGGCTTTCCCTTAAACCCATGCCGGCTATATGTTCTCTGAACACGTTGGGTGGTAAGCCTTTAGTAAGCGGATCCGCTAACATCTTTGCGGTACTTATATGCTCAAGATTTATAATTTGATCCCGAACTTTATCTTTCACAACATAGTACTTTATGTCAATGTGTTTGGCAAAGACCACTTGACTTATTGTTGTGGGCATATATTATCATGGGGTTCATTATCGCAAAGACAACTTAAGTGGTCTATTGATGTCGTCAACCACTTTTAAACCGGGTATGAACTTCTTTAGCCGCTTCACCGCCCCTGTAGCCTCATAACATGCTACAAACTCGGATACATTGTGGACGATGTAGTGATAGTTTGCTTTGAGCTTTTCCACGATATAGCTCCTTCAATGAGAGTGAACACATATCCGGATGTCGACTTTCTATCATCTCCGCAAAATCGAATCAGATACCCCACTATATGGAGTGAATATGATCTTCTCAGATGTCATCATGAGGCCTTTTGTTCCTTGCAAATAACGCAAGACTTTCTTTATCAATTTCAATGTTCTATTCGAGATTGCTCGAATCGCCAAGTAACCCAGTAACAAACGCTAAGTCGGGCGTGTACACACTTGAGCATCTTGCAAGTTTCCGATACCAAGCATATGGAACCGATTTCATTTGATCGAGCTCAGATCGTTCCCGGGCATTGAAAATCCCCATATCTGCCGCCCTTGACTATAGGTGTAGGTGAAGGACTACATTTATGCATACCAAATTTCTTTAATACTTTCTCTATGTATGCTTTTTGTGACAGTCCCAACATACCCTTGTTTCTATCCCGGTGAATTTCGATCCCTAGAACGGACGAAGCTTCACCAAGATCTTTCATATCAAAGTTTGAGGACAAAAACTTCTTTGTCTCCAATGAGCGCATCGACATCACTACTAGCCAGTAGGATATCATCCACATACAGGATTAGGAAGATAAATTTCCCATCTTTAAACTTTGTATAAACACAGTTGTCCTCTACATTCTCTTTGAACCCAAATTTTCTTATTGTACTGTCAAACTTCAAGTACCACTGTCTTGAAGCTTGCTTTAACCCATAAATCGATTTCTTTAGGCGGCATCCCATTCTTTCATTTCCTTCCACGACAAAACCTTTCGGTTGTGCCATGTAAACATTTTCCTCCAAATCCCCATTAAGAAATGCCGTCTTTACATCCATCTGATGTAACTCTAAATCATAATGTGCTACTAATGCCATTATAATTCTGAAGGAATCTTTACAGGAGACTGGAGAAAATGTCTCATTGTAATCAATCCCTTCTCTTTGCGTAAAGCCTTTTGCCACAAATCGCGCTTTGTATCTTTCTACATTCCCTTGGGAGTCAAGCTTTGTTTTGTAGACCCATTTACGACCCTCTTGTTTTGGCTCCTTTAGGAATAATTTCCAAGTCCTGCACTTTATTAGCCTTCATGGACCTCATTTCCTCTTCCATGGCCTCAAGCTATTTTGAAGAATTTTCGCTTCTCATGGCTTCTTCAAATGAGGTGGGATCATCCTCCATTTGAAATTCCTCAGTATGATAAATCGATAATCATCGAAATAGTGATCTTCTTACTCTTTGAGACCTCCTGGCCTCCTCATTTGGTACATCTTCTGCTTGAGGTCATTGTTGCTCCCCTCATTTGTGGCAATGGGTTCTATAGGATCCTCAAGAACGGGTTCCTCATTATCATTCATTGTTGCCACAGGAGGAACAATAACAGGTGCTGGCACCACAGTGTCTTGTACCGTTGGTGCAAATGACAAACAGCAGTAGTATGAAGAGTGGCTCTTGAATCATCTGAGTGGGCACATATACCCGCTTATCTTCAAGATCAATCTCTCGAGCTACCATGCTCCCCTCATCATTTCATCCTCTAAGAAGACAGCGTGTCTCGTTTCTACAAACTTTGTATATCCGTGCAGACAAGAGAAACGAAACCTTTTGACTTTTCGGTAGCCAATGAAATGGCAACTTCATCGCTTTGGGATCAAGCTTCCCAAGGTTTGGGTTAAATACTTTAGTCTCAAAGCAGACTCCCCACACACGTAAGTGGTTTAGTGAGGAGCTCTTCCCGTCCACAACTCGACGGTGTTTTGGGCACCGACTTACTAGGCACTCTATTGAGAATATGAATGGCGGTTTTCAACGCCCCATCCATAAACTCAATGGGAGTGTGGAGTAGCTCATCATGCTTCGCACCATATCCATCGAGTGCAGCTTGCGTCTTTCACTACTCCATTTTACTAAGGTTCGCCTTGTAGAATATCAACCACTATGCCATTTTCTGTAAAAACCTTGCAAAAGGTCCAGAACTTGTCCATATGGGGTATGTCGAATCGTAGTACTCCCCCATGATCGATCGAACTATCTTAATCTTTAAATCGTGTTGGTTTTCAACTTCACTTTAAATATCTTGAATTTATCCAAGGCTTCATTTCTTTCTTTGATTGGATAAATATATCCATAACGGGAGTAATCATCCGTGAATGTTATGAACGAGTCATATCCATCCACACTTTTTACAGGAAAAGGACCACAAATGTCTGTGTGAATAATTTGTAGAACTCCTGTGCTTCTTTTTGCGTCTTTCTTAATTTTCTTTACATATTTTCCTTTAATGCATTCTCTGCATTGTTCTAAGTCTGAGAATTCTAATAGAGGAAGAATATCATTCTTAACTAGTCTTTCTATTCTCCCCTTCGAAATATGGCCTAAACGACAGTGCTATAATTTCGACGATGCCTTATGAGTTCTATTTCGTTTTCTGTTCGCATTCTCAGGCGAGGATATACGCTCATTCACATCACGTACGGAATTCACATTTTCACGAAGTGACAATAAATAAAGCTCATCTTGTTTGATGGCAAGACCAACACATTCTTTATTAAGCATTATTTCACACTTGCCATTTCCAAAATGACAATCATAACCATCATTGTCCAATTTTGAAACACTAATCAAATTCCTCTGTAAAGAGGGAACATAAAGAACATCTCTAAGTAAAAGAGTGAAACCATCAGCTAGCTCTAATGAAAGATCGCCAACCGCTTCAACTTCAGCTTGGACTCCATTTGCGACTTTAATGCATCTTTCTTTTCTTTGCGTAGTCCTCGTCGAACGGAATCCTCAGAAAGAATTAGCAACATGAATAGTTGCTCTGAATCAATCCACCAAGTAGATTTGAATATTGCACATACAGGATTCATTTATAAAGGTAATAATGTTCTCACCTTTCTTTGCCATTATCATCTTTAAGTAATCGGACAATTCTTCTTGTAGTGTCCGTCTTCTTCTGCAAATGAAGACACCGATCTTTGTCGATCGCAAACTTATTCTGTTGAGGCTGATAGACAGGGGCTTTTCCCTTGTTCTTTGAGAAGTTACTGTTGAAGTTCCTTTTCTTGTTGTCCTTCACATAGTTGATAGAACCACCATGTGAGGATTTAAATATTTCTTCCTCTTGCACACACATAGCTATGCACTTTTCTAAATCCCATTTCTCGGGCTGCATATTGTAGTTGACAACAAAAGTGTCAAACTTTTCCGGCAAGGAAGCAAAAATCAAATGAATAAGGAACTCATCCTTGAGAGCCAAATCCATTGGTTTAAGCTTGGATGCCAAATTACTCATCCTTAGTATGTGCTCTCTTATGCCACTGCCACCACCAGAGTACCTTTCTGTCACAAGCTGCTTAATCAGCTGTGTAGCATAAGTCTTTGAAGAGCCAGTGAACTGACTCTTTATTTTCTCAAGGTACTCTGTGACAGTGTCACACTCTGCGATTGAGCCCACAATTGCAGGCTCAATCGTGTTCTTTATCACAGCCAAACATTTCTTGTTGGCAGTGACCCACTTTTTATGATCAAGATCATATGACATTTTATGGGAGCAAAGTCCTCTGCTTGGTCCGCTAGCAAAGATCATCCTCATTTGCCTCCTCACCGGTGCCACAGCTCAGAGGACACGGTGTGGTGACTACCCACCCACCTCGGCTAAAATGAAGGCCAGGTCAATCTTTTTCTTCCATTCACCGTAATTGTCTCCTTTGAGAACCGGGATATCTCTGATGTAGTCCATCAAAGAATATCCTCCTGAAAACACAATCCATATATAGTGAGAACATTAATAATAACAATAACTGCATGCCTTAGTTTCAACATTGGTTAAAATTAAAACATACAATTTTATCTATACATTAAATCTATATCACCGTTGGGCAGAAATAGAAATAATGCATAAAAAACATCAATTAAAATTATAATACTGTTATTATCAACGTTGGTCAGAAAATAACAATATCATAATTCACAACAATTCTTAAAAATTAAATTCTCTCGTTGGTTCGAATTTAATTAAAAGAATTAATCATCATTTAACTTTTGCAGCGGAAACATAAAATTATTCTAAAAATAATTCATTCTCAGAAGCATTATAACTGTACACATTTAATCTCTGAAAAATAACACGTTGGTGCAAAAATTTACAGAGATTTGAGTCAAATTTCATTCAAATTCATTCAAATATGCTTCTGAAAATAATTAAAATCATTTTTCGATTTTACTGTTTAAACAGTCATTTCGGCCCATTACTGTGCAGCCTGTTAGGTTTTTCTTGATTCATTTTCAGCCGTCGGATTCACATCCGACTACCGATTCCAATCAACCTTGACGCGCTTCTTCGGCGACCCGCTCCGCCTCGACGCGATCTCAGCCGTCGACTCGAATCGGACGGCTGAGCGCAGTTTTCGGCTGAACAAAACCGCGAGCCGCGGCGATTCCGAAACCCTAAACTCATTTCATCCCTTCTGTCGTCTCTCTTCGCTCCCGAGCAGAAGAAGCGGCGGGCGACGAAGAGCGAAAGAAGAGGAAGCGCCGCCATGGGCCCTCTTTGGCGTCTGCGCGCCCCCGAGAGGAGCGGCGTCGCCGTCAGCGGCCTCCGTGTCGTGCCTTTGCACGCGCTGGCGCTCTCGGTCGGCGGCCGTCCCAAGACGTGAAGCGCCGGTGAGCCCATGGCTCGGCCGATCTTCCGCGACGCCGGTAGCGACGCCGGCGAGCCCATCGGCCGCCTCGACCCTCTCTCACGGCGAGTAAGTCCCGGCCTTTTAGATCTAGGGTTAGGGTTTCGGTTCTTTTCTTTTCTTTTCCGGATCTACGCCGTTCTCTCTGGCTCTGATACCATTGTTGAGTCTTTCTTTGGATCTCCTAGGGGTAGATCTGAGTGCTTTTGTTTCGGGTCCGAGAGAGAAGGGGGGAGATCGAGAGTGTTAGGGTTTGTTACCATCCGATGTAGTGGAGAGGTTGGCCATCGTGGGTGAGGGGTCCTCTCTGGTGGCGGCGTCTCCCGGGCGGCGGCGGTTTCACTGGGGTAGAGGCGGCGGTGGTCGATCCCGTCGCTTCAGCGCCCCCTTCTTCGATCGGTTTAGGGTTTTTGTGGGTTAGGGTTTCGGGCGGCACGGTGAACCTCGTGTTGCGTGCCGCCGGCCCCCACCCCTCTTTTATATGGCGCTGGCGACAGGGGCCCACCAGCCAAAATGGGCTGGGCGCCCCCGATCAGGGCGCGATCAAGAGGGGGAGGTATTGGCCAAATGCCTGATATGAGATCATTCTAATAGTTCTTTGATCAGGCATTTCGTCAAGTACTAGATATTATGAGCAGCAGAGGGCCGTCTCCAACCGTTGAAACAGTGAATATTCTCTTCGATTGCTTGTGCCCAGACTCCAGGTTTTCGGAAGCGGTGTGCTTGCTGGAACACAGTGAAGAATTAGGCGGGCATGTTGATGCGTTCTGCTGTAACACTCTGATGAGTAGGCTCTGTGACATCGGTGACTATGCCCAGGTCATGAATCTGTTGGTTGATCTGTTAAAGAAGGGCATTGGTCCTGATATGCTTAGTTTTACCATCGCAAACTGGGGCCTCTGTAAAGAGCCAAAAAATTCTTCCTGAATCTCTCAGATGGGTTGGTGCCTTTTCATCTTATTCGCCTGAATAGTTGGTTGGTAAAAGAAAAAAGATGGAGAAAAGTAATGAAGCTACTTGATGGAATACGTTGTAGAGGATTTGTGCTAGATACTTGCATCTTCAATCCACTGATTAGGGTATTAGCTGGGAGGGGTACTGCCCGCGTGAAAATTCCTATGAAGTTTATCTTATACTTACTGTATGCTAGGAATAAGATGATAGTCTCCAGATGGAGTGCCTAATATGAGAAATTGCTGTGGAGCATTTTCTCCAGCAAACAACTTAAGTCAACCAGTGATGGAGTAGTATAATCATGCAACACACTTTTGGATGCCGGTTCTCTGACTCCTAAGCTTTTCAATTGGCTGGCTATTGCTACACTGAAAATACTCATTTATCATATTTCATCAGGTCAATTGGCACCAAAAAATATACCGTGGTTTAGTGTCACCTTCTTTACATGATGTTAATTCTAGCTAGTTATTTGTAAAGAGCAAAGATAATCTCTCCTGTTCTATATGTATTTCTGACACTTTGCCCAATGACAGCAACCGTATTTTTCTTCACACAATAGCTGCTTCTTCTACATAATGTACCTCGGCTCAACCATTCTGACATGGAGCATGCTTTCAAGTTTCAACATTAATATTTGAATACACGGGGAACAACATGACCAGCGAATTCAGTTTTAAAGGTGCTGACTTCTGAGATAACTAAAATGCAGAAAGGATCACAAAATGGGAGTTGGCTGAATTGGCATGTTTTTTATTCGTAATAGCAAAAAGTAATCCTCGCTCGTACAAAATTGCAAAAATGACACCGTGATAGGTTAGAAAGGTCAGGTACCGCTCTCCCAGTCCGCGAAAGACATGTACCATACTCCCAATCCGCGGAAGCCACGTACTGCGCTTTTGGGTCGCGGAAGGAACATACTGAGCTTCCAGTCCGCGGTGGGAACAAATGTATACATGCTTAATCACTAAAGGGCAAAAAAAAACTTAATTAGTGAAGGACAAAAAAAAACCAAACCGTGTGTCATGCTTCCGGAAGTGCGGTACATATCCTTACTAACCTGCCGCCGTGGTACTATTTTTACAATTTCGTACGACTATTACAAATAAAAACATGCCAATTTAGCAGAACTCCACAAAATAGTTGCTAAGCTTTTGGTTGTTTCGGAGGCTAAAGCGTGTAATGTCGCCACGCCCATGTCGCCTCGCAGCCTTCGAGCTAAGCCCTCCGCCGCGCTCTCATCATGGCGGCCGCTTTGTCAGGCCAATGCCAGGCGCCCTCGCTCGCCTGGACCGCTGGCGCCGCTACGCCAGACCTCCTCCACCACCTCCACCGGCTATAAGAAGCCGGGCGCCTCTCTCCTTCCTCCCCGGTTCTCCCCAAGACTCCACACCAAACCCCAAACAAAACCCCCCAAAAACCTCCACGAAAATTTCCCCCAAAACCCCAAATTTTCCCAAAACCCATTTCCCAAAAATATTCCCAATAAACCCCTGTTTTCCCAAAAATCCCATTGGAAAAAATTGCATCAAAAAAAATTTTTCCAAAATTTTATTTCAAAAAAAAATTTCAACCTTTAAAAAAATCCCAAAAAAAAACCCTAAAACTTTGGTCCCGGCTAAAAAGGGTTTTGAAAAAATAAAATTTCCCTTTTTTCAGTAAAACCCTCAAAAAAATTTTTTTCCAAAACTTAAAAGCCCCAAAAAAAACCTTGAAAGCAAGACAAATTTTTAATTTTTTTTAATTTGTTGTTTGGGCCTCCCAAGAAAATTTTAATTTTTTTTCCCAATTTAAAAAGGTTTCCTTTAACCAAAAAGGGGTCATTTCCCAAAAAAACCCAAAAAAAAGGGAAAAACCAAACTTTTCAAAATTTTAAATTTCCCAAAAAATTTTAAAAACAAGTAAAAATTTTTGGGAAAAATTAAATTTTTTTTTAAATTTTAAAACCCATTTTTAACCCCAAAACCTTTTATTAAAAAAAATTGAAAAAAAAAAAAAAAAAGCCCTTTAAATTTTTTAAAATTAAAACACCCCCAGGGAGGGAAAAACCCCCCGTGAAAAATTTAAAAGGGGGAAAGCCACCTTTCCCCAATACCCCCGTTTCCAAAATAAATAATAAATAATGGACCAACCTTTAGAACCCAAAATAAAAATTTTTTTTGGAAAAATTTTAAAACCCAAACCAAAAAAACCCCCTAACCAAAAACAAATTTCTCTGGTTTTTTTAAAAAGCTAAACGGAGGGAAAAACCGGGGGAAAGGGAATTTGGGAAAATTGGGTTTTCCCCTTTTTTTTTTCTTAAAGATTGCCCCCCCTTTTTTTTTGGGAAAAATTTTTAAAAAAACCAAGTTTGGGAAAAATAGGGAAAAACCCCTTTTAAAAAAAATTTTAAAATGTATTAAAAAAAACCCCCCAAAAGGGGTTGAAAATAAAAAATACAAAAATTTTTTTTTGAATTTTTTGGAAATTAAGACCATCCAACCCGGGTTTTTTATTTGCATAAAGGAAAAGAAAAAATTGCAAAATTTTTTTTTCCCCCTTTTTTAAAATTTTTGAAAAATTATAAACTTTTTTAAATTTTTGGTTTTTTCCCTAACCAAATTTTCTTTTAAATTTCCCCTTTTTGGGGGATTTTCCCTTTAAAAGGTAGATTTTAAAAATTTTTTTTAGGGAAAATTTGTTTAAATAACTCGATGTGTAAATTAATGAATGAAATAATTTTGCGCCATGTATGGTTTGATACAGCAATGAACCTGTGGAGTGCTATCTACTGATCCCGGGAATAGCACAGTGATTTCACAGAGGATTCTGGATTAGAAAATCCGGGTCCGACATAATGTCTTGCTGTGCCGTGACGCAATTGCAACTCTTTTTGTGCGGCCACCGCTTTTAATGTGTTGTGGCCGTTTGCCATCGTAGCCTCCTGTCTAATCTAAATTCTAAACAAGCCATCTTCAAAATACTGCATGGACAAAAAATGTGGCTCTTTTTGTTTTTTGGTCTAAAGGCCATTGTTATGTTGATGCAAAACGAATGGTAAATCTCTCTTGAGCCTCCAGATGCAAACATTCACAAGATAGCAGAACAAATACGATGTATGATGCAGACGATCTAAATGTTAATCATAGTCGATTACAACAATTATCTCACACAAACATTTCAATTCCTCATCTTGCAATAGCCATAGTTTAGTCACCCAAAGAAACTATGCATCCTAACTAGCGACAAATGACGAATCAGTCGAGCACGTAAATACGAGAAGCGATGTCTTGAACTAGCCAGTCGAAACCGTCAAGAAGCCCCTCTCCAGTGTAAGCGCTGCGGCCTATGATTTGCCAGTGCCGGCTTCTGTCCATCGCTTCCAAATTGAGAACCTGAAAGCCAGATGGATTGATCAGTCAGTGATCAGCCCTGGAAAGCTACAGTTCCGCATTCACAATGTTGCACATACAGAATTCTATATGATACGACACAAGGCAAATGGGTGATCTTGTTTAGCCACACAAGGCAATGCGATCAAGGCTATGAATGCCGACATTAACAAGTTATCCTGTATTGAGCTCTGCGCCATCAAGGCCTTATTGTTAAACTTGCAGGCGAACTGGATCAAGATGGAGGAGGAGAAGAAGGTGCAGCATGTTGCTGCGATTTCTATTCCGTCACCACTAGTAAAGTCGGCATCACCGCCGGTTGCAACCTTGGCCAAGATTGAGAAGCAGCAGGCGACGCTTGTCATTGCACCTTCGCCATCCCTGTCGTCGACGTTGGTTACGCTACCATCCTCACCATCGACTTCTCTTCAGACTTCGTTGCTCATGGCAGCACCATTGGTTCCTTTGCTGAGGAAGAAGGTTGCCGCAATAGCTTCTTCCTCTACATAGCGGACCTCAGCTCATCCATTTGGACTTGGAGCATGCTTATACACTGTGGGAACAACATGATCTCCGAATTTAGTTTTAAAGGTGCTGACTTCTGAGATGACTAAAATGCAGAAAGGATCACAAATGGACAGCACAAGCAAAGTTAGACCGTCTATATCTGAGGGCATAACTGGGACTAACTGCATTCAACTTGCATATCCTTTTGGATCCACGAATACTAATGCCAAAATAAGTAGATTTTGTAAAATATGACGACCATGAATTTGAAATATAGAACATGAATAATGTAAATAACTGTAAAGTAGCATTGCAATCAGAAAAAAACTGGATTTATGATATCCATCAAATTTTTGTAGCTCAAGTCCAAGAAAAGAAGACCAGAGATAGTCAGATAGATTTACTATACATGTATGACTGAAATTTGCTAACCTTAGCGATTTCTGCAGGTTTGAGAGCACCTTGAATGTCTTTCTTATTTGCAAACACCAGCAATGAAGCTCCCGCTAGTCTCTGTTAAATCAAAACTCGGAGGACCATTCAATAATAAGTACACATTATGAATTGTTGAAATTCCTAGGCCAGAGTGGAAAAGAGAAGAGTAGCTTTATATGCTGCGTTTGAACTACCAATAGAATGGTAAATACGCATTGCACTTCTGTTTAGTGGTATGCATTAGTTCAATACAAACGCAAGCAGAAAAAAAGTCAAAGTGTAAAATCTCAATAACACCCGTCGTGCACAAAATAACTTGATTATAACATCTAATTCGAGAAAAATAATCCAGTTTCCGATTAATGAACAGAGAGGCCCCTTAAAAAAGAAAAGGGCTATACTACTAATTCAATGTCTGTACTTATCAGCAAATATCCATGTTCTTTCCATGGCATTCTATATCGCAATGTTCGTAATCTTCTAATTTATAGAACAATAAGCTGCAAACACTGAAGGGCATAAATCATCACCGTCGTTTAGTGGCCCAGAAATAGTACCTCTTCTTTCAATATATTGTGGAGTTCAGCACGGCAATCATCAAGCCTCCTGATGTCTGAACTATCAACCACCCAAACTAATCCATCAGTCTGCTCAAAGTAATTCCTCCAATACGACCGGATAGTCTTCTGTCCCCCAACATCCCATATGTTCAAAGAGTATCTGCCACAATCGCCAAATAGAAATATTCAATAATCCCACCTGCAGTAATACCCACAGAATTACTAGGCCTTGTGTTTAGCAAATGGCAGTGAGGGGCTGCATTAGTACTCAAAACTTTGCCTCTACCCTTGTGCTGACAAGGATGTGATCAGATTTCACGACTATGCACTAAAAACTGCAGTACTTCAAACAACAGAAATGAAATCCCTGCAGCAAAACTTATAGGTTACTTAACTAGGAAGCCTGAACTCATGCCAAAATGCCCATTAAATTGAGCTGAATGGAAGCTACGTGTTTTCTGCACCGTCAAGGGCAACTCCCCAGATGTAAATTCCCGTACATTCTTTCCCAATTAACGTGAATACGCATGCTGCTGCCTAAAAAAGAAGGATGCCATTTGGTATGAAGCAACAAGTAAAACTGAACTATAAATCACTAGCCTATGCATTTTTATTTCACAATTATACAATCATGACAGTGAAATTGTTTGTCTGGCGTCACAACTACTGAGGATCGTGCTGCAGCATTACTGAATTTCTCCATTGCTGCAAGTTTTTGTCCTTAACATGCTCAATAGACCCTTTTGATGCTGCTGCAGCAGTCCAAAATCGCATGATTAACTTTCCAGAAAGTGGTCTGCTATAAGACACTTAAGCAGTATACAACCATTACAATAGCGGACCAAGAAAACCTGTGCCGCATCGGGTGAACATTCACCCAATAGATAGCACAAAAAATTATATCAACTAAGGTGAAAATGCCAAACTTTTCAATTACAAGATACATCTGATGCCACTAAATTATATCAATTGAAGCAATGTATCACCTTTTATGTAACAAGTATAGTATTACATTTGAGTTTTTTTGTGTAACATTTCATAAAATACCCCATCTTAAAACAAGCACCTAACATTTATAGCATAATGTGTTAGTAAGAGGCTAATTAGATAAACAGACTAAACAAAGAGAGAAAGGAGGAGATACAGACCCTGTGGTACTTGATGGTCTTAATGTTGAAGCCGTGGGTGTGGTTGATGACACTTGTGTCATCCACGTTGATTTTGAGCACGATCGTCGTCTTCTCCGAGATGTCTAGCCCCCCTAAGATACTCATAAACCCACATGACATCAGCCACCAAGTATCAAGAAACCATGACAGAAGCTGAACGAATCAAGAAACCAATAGCACAAACGCTAGATCTGGAACTAATAATCGGGATAAAGGATGCATATGGAACCGAGCGAGAGTGGCGGGTAGAGGGAGCCTACACCATAAGAATGCACATCTCTTTCTCCTTGCACTTGATCTTTCTGATGATGTTGAGCAGTCCCATCTCGGAGGTGCGGGGAAAGGAGCCTACTCCAGGGACAGACAAGAGGAATATAGGAGTCCAAGGCTAGAAGCAGAACAGTGTTGTGATTTGTTCACTTCAGTTCACTTAAGTTTCTGTAATTACATTTGAGTACCTCCTGGGCTCAACTCGGCCCATTTGCGTTTTTTGGTCTTACCTTGATTTATTCATGGCCAGGAAAGCTTGTTTGGGCCTCCTTTTTTTGAGTAAACTTGCATGGGCTTGACTCAAAGAATAGTGATAATTACCGACGCTATTTTTCTTTTGAGGAACAATATGGAATTCGATATGCATTATATAACCTGTTTACCATGTTAACCTCAGCGACATATGAGGCGCAATATGCTTTTACGAATGTAATCATACAATGCAACTTCCGTTAGGGCACTAAATGAACATAAAAAATTACAAGGAAAATATACATTGTCGATGGTTAATTATCGATCTTATGAATGAATACTGAGGACTCTACTGGAACGAAACCACACAGAAAGAGACAAGTGAATTTTATACTTGTCCAGGCATTCTCCTGAGAGAATAATAACCCTACTCCTATGTTTGTTGTATTGAATGTGTCTACAGAAGTGAAGTCACCAAAGGCTAAGACTAATGACTCCTACCTCTTTCATTACTTGATCGCCTCTCGTCTGTACCTTCTCCTCTGTCCGCCGACTTCACTCATTATATAGCACATGAAGGGATAGTAGTTGTTCACGCCAAGAGGCACATTGTCGTTTGATGCAATTCACGTTTAAGTGTAGTTATTGTCAGAGACGCATCCCTCACGCTGCCTTGTGGTTATGTTAGAGAGATATGTTTAATACGTGTAGTTATTTTAGGAATAATGGCATAAATTAACCACTGCGTGTATTAAATACATCACATAAATGTCCCTAGTCGATTGGGCCCACATGTCCGTAGGCTTTATCATCCATAGGGTGGTTGTAGATGACCTGGTCGCAGTAAGACTTATGACTATGATGTAATCGTAGTAGGACTTACGATCAATAGGTGTTCATAGAAGGATTTATGACCATATATGGTGATTGTAGTAGGACTTACGATCAATAGGCGGTCGTAGAAGGACTTATGATCATATATGGTGATTGTAGTAGGACTTACGATCAATAGGTGATAGTAGAAGGACTTACGACCATATAGAGTGATTATAGTAGGACTTACCAAAGACAAAGAAGACTTCGTTTTACTAGACCGGAACCAAAGACGATAGTCTTTTCTTCACAAGGAAACCAGCAGAAAAGAGTTCTAAATGGGATCCAACTCCAAGCGACCTCGATCGGATTACCCCTACATCCAAGCCATCAAAGACTTGAGGGAAGAGGGGCTGACCGGATGACACGTGGTGAGAGATTTCATCATATGCCGCATTAGTCCCTTGAAGAAATGAGCACATTCCATGTGGGAGTATTCGGGGGTTAATGACCCAACCAGAGATTATAAAGAAGGTAAACCTATAATCAACTTAGCTCTTTTTTGCGATTTTGAGCATAGATGTTGATTATATCCATGTATTCGTAGATTTGCCATAAAGAGAAATTGACACTAGAGTCAAACTCATTTGTGAGAAAGTTCCTACAACCACGTCAGGAGTCCCTCAAATTCAGGTGGTCGTAACCAAGGAGGAGAGAAAGGAACACCTAAAGGTAATCAATAGTTGACTTCATCTTTAGGGTTTAGTCACTACTACCGAAAAGGTCTTCATAAACGGTTCAAAAGCGTCATCACGGACAGTTTAACGAGCCGTCTAAGTTTATGGGTCAGTAATGACATGAGGTCATCACATACGGTTTTTGAACCGTCTGTGATGCAGACTATCACAGACAGTTATTAACTGAGAACCATTTGTGATAGCTGATGTATCACAGACAATTTATAAATAAAACTGTCTATGATGGCTGATGTATCACAGACGGTTTGTAGCTGAAACCATATGTGATGACTCTTCTCTATAAAGTCTCCAAGCAGTGGCTGCTTGTGCCTTTAAAACCGGCTTCATATATATATATATGTGTGTGTGTGTGTATGTATGTATCGTTCGTAGTCCCCTAGCTACTTTCGGGGAGTCGTCCACGCAGCATGAGGAGGATGAGACAACAGCCACATGCAACTTCATCAAGCCTGCAAGTTCAAGAAGCATGGCTGCCAGGAGAGCGTGTGGACATCCAATTACCTGGGTGTCGTCGATAGGTAATTGGACGTCGCTATGTTCAAAAAATGGCGTGGATGCACAGGTACTCCGACTGAAAAGTTTGACTATTTCATGATTTTTGTTTTATGACTTTTGCAAAAAGTCGGCATAACAGATCCTCAAGACGACCTAGAGATCGACTTGGGGTCTGCTGAAAATGAGTCAGAGGAAGACAGAGTTCCTCTGACTAAAAGGCGTCACCTTGTGAAGGCGGTCGACAAGAAGAAGAAGAAGGATGTCGGGAGTTCGAGCGCAACTTCTTGACCGACCACTGCCATGGGTCATATTTTTTGGTAGGATACGTAGGAGGTGGTCGTAGACCTCAAGCACAAGGTGCCTAAGGCCAAGGTACCCTTCTATTATGATTATAAGTAATTCTCAGTTTCTCCTTCTCTTGCTTTTGTCAAGAGAATCGAAAGGAAAACTGGAAGAGTTATGTTTCTTTTGTGAAGGATATTGCTGCTCCAGTAGAGCCTATGGTCGAGGCAAGTGCTACCTGTAACACCCTGGCTATTCGGAAGCCAAAATGTCACGCAAACCTATCAAACTACTAAGCATAGCATTAAAACTAGATTATCCAGATTCAATCAACATTAATTCATAAGGAAATACAATGAACGATCACTAGAATCATGATAAAGAATGGATAAACGGTCATAATACCACGAACAGTCAAACGATACTAACATAGGATTATTACAATCTGGAACTTATTTCAACAATTTGACTTGACTGAATGGCAAGAATAATTGTTCTGATTGGATAAAAGTGAAGTGTAGTGTGCCGAACTACCCCACCAAATCATCTTGTCGTCTTCCTCAATTACCTAATTAAAACATACAAAGCAAGGGTGAGTCGAAGACTCAGCAAGTACTAAACAAGAATAATCAAGCATGGAGTGGACAACACAATTCAGTTGAATTACGAACAATTATTGGAACACATACATGTATGTATGGAATGAATACATGAATGGATGAAATGTAAGAATGCATTGAAGGTATGGACTTATCGACTGCATATACCGGTATAGCGAGTGATACACCCGTCGGTGTTCACTTAAGCCCGTACTTCACAAAGTACGGGGACCCAATCACCGTATGAAGAACGTTTCATACGGGTGTCCAAGTTGCCACATTGGAATGGTGGTCAACACTACCCACATTGGAATGGTGGGTTTTCAAATGCCCATGCTGGAATTGATGGGTCTTTCAAATGCCCATCATGGAATTGATGGGACTTACCAAAAGAATCCACTACGTGGTCATAATGAATTTTATGAATGAACATGATGATTTCTCATGGTATGAATGAATAACACACATTAGTGGAAAAGACACATGGCATTCAACAACATGTGTAAACAAGTATAAGTATGTATTCACACTCAACATAATGTACTAATAAGGCCACACTAGTCAGTTGCAGTATATCAACACCATGAACAAAGCACAAGAACATTCATGTAAACAACATATCATTATGCATTCCTTTGAATTCAACACCAGTTAACATACAGTACTTGCCTTTCGCGTTGTGACTCGTTAGTAGGCAACGGAGGTGTTCCCACACATGATGCCTCGCCGCCTACACAAGCATGTTCCCAAAATAAGAACAACGATATAACACTGCTACCGGTGTTCTACAATAACCCCTGACTATCCAATATACCGCATAGACCCAAAATGAAAATAAACTATTCAGCCAGATTTCAGCCCTTCTGAGCAGCGGTACAAGAAAATTCACCATTAATTATCTGTAACTCTAAAAGACCTGAAACCAGTGCTCACTGAATCTTAACAGATCAGGCTACAAAACATTAGTTGGCGGAATCCCCTGATTCGGCCAAAACAGAGGGCTAATTATCAGCTAAATACAACTCATCTACGTCTGTCCAGAATACAGATCAGAGATAAAGAAAACGGCGTAACTTTCAACCTATTGATCCAATGAGAATGATTCTTATCATCTTGGAAAGATAATTTTAAGGGTTAAAATAACTTAGTTGGGTGAAGGTTCTGATTCGGCCCCTAATTTGAACAAAACCAAGGTACAAACTTATTGACCTCAGTTTTCAGACAGACCGGACAGTTCGTAATAAAAAATTCATATATCCCAAACTACAGATCGGATTTTCCTGATCTCGATGCCAAAAGAAAGCTAACGTTCCCAGGAATAAAACTCTAGAAGGGAAAAACCCCAGATTCGGCTTCTAAAGTAGTCTAAATAATAGATGAAAACACTAACATTTATCTGCCCAGAATTCAGAACAGTGGTAAAGAAAATATCTTAACTTTTATTGTACAGATCCAATGGAGATGATCTTTATCAGCTTTGAAAGATAATTTAAAGGGCTACAATAACTTATTTGGGTGGAGGTTCTGGAAATGCCTCTAACTAAATCAAAACCTAGGATCAAGCCGACAGATCCTTCTCGTCAGACAGACAGAACAGCGCGCACTAAAAAAAAATCATATCTCCTAAACCGTAAGGCGTAATCACGTGATCTCGGTGGCTATGGAAAGCTAAGAACAATACCTACAACTTTCTAAGAGATGGACAGGACAGAAAACGAACGCATATTACCCAAAATCGACGTACAAGGCGGTGCACAGCAAGGGGAAGGGGGCGGCTCCAAAGGGCGGAGGGAGAGAAATGTGGAGTTTAGTGTTTGGGGGTGGAACCCCCTTATGGCCGGCCACCACATGGGCCCCTCTGTGCCGTGGCCCAGTGCCCAGTTGTCGAGTTTATGAAAACCCCTTCTATTTTTCAGAATTTCTACCTTTAATTGTCTTTTCTTTCCCAAGCTTCCATTCAAATTACTCGATTCGATTCTTTACTCTTTTCATTTCCGGGGTATTACATTCTACCCCCCTTAATAGGATTCGACCTCGAATCTACAGGCCAATCCACTCGAACAAAAACTACGCTTGGAAATTATCAAGGATAAACACTTACGAAACGAGCAGTGCGGATCTCTTTCGCAAGCATGCAGACTCTATCTCCCAAGTGGCCTCTCTCTCGGAATAGAGAAACCACAAAGCAAAGATGTGAAGCGGTGTCTGACCTAACAATCAACTTGAACTTTCTAGGTACACTCATCAGAAGAGGATCGAAGGTAAGACCTTACTCGATGGTCAACGTTTTTAACTTAATCTCCAACTTTGAATAGTCCTGCTGCTCACTCAAAGACCAAAGACACACCTTACGTTGCGTGCTTGGCGTATGTACCGTGACGGTCAAAGCGATAAGCCGACTTCCTAATTTCTTCTCTGCGGAAATGAAGAGAATCCAATCGAAAAATAGAGAGTTCTCATCGCAACCACGCAATGTTAACTCTTCACCAAAAAGGTTAAATCCCAAATGTGACAATTCATCGATAAAGCAATTCGATTTCCAATGAATCAATTTGCGAAGAACACCACGGAAACTAAAAGAGAAATTTGCTTGAATACTCAAATCAAATATTTCTTTTACTCATTGAATGGAAAGATTCACCATGCCAACACGACCCCAACTCAAAGTGCGAAAAACACTTATCAACGAAGACAAAACCCAAACGAGAAGCAAGGAAGCGATCATTTTCTCGAGGAAACATCCTTTCTTCCGCTTCTCTCTTCGAGGAGTAAAACTTCTCTCCAATATTGGAATTCGAATTCATCGCATACCTCAAGAGATTAAACCTCTTAATTGAACGTTATCAAATTATGCTCAAACTGAAATACATCATCCACACCATGGTGGAGAGACTCCATTGAATTTTCCGATTGCTCTAGACATCTCGTTCTACTATTCAACCTTAATTTGATTAAAGGCACCCAAAGTGCCACATGATAGATACCACACAATCACATTACCTCAAATTTTCAAGAACAACTCAGAATCGTCAGTACGCATGCTAATGTACTGCTTCAAAAGGGTCCTAGCATAAACATGTTCGGGAAACTCATTTATTCCACCCTCTATACACACAATCGATGACGTGACCAAAGGTCTAGCATAAACGAATGCAAAGCCCAGTTTAACTTCCAAAACCTCTACAATGATTGCTCTTATAAGCGATAGTGAAATCATCGAATTAAATCTCCAACATTACCACCATTCTAACATACTCACTCATTGACATCATCGAAATCACCCACACCATCTCGCAATGCTATCCAATTCGTTACTCTAAAAATTCAATGAAGGTTTCCATACCTCAGATAATCACCAACCTTTCAATCCTCGAATTGAAGTTCTAGAATTTCACTATACCGGTGTTAATCGGTAGTAACACTTTTCGGACTTACTTCGAAGTCAAACATCTCAGGTGAATCTATTTCCCTCCAAGGGATACAGATCAAAACCATTTCACATTCTACTACTCCTCCGATAACTTGGTAGCAAAGTATCATCGCTACGATTATTCATCCACCACCAAACAGTTGCCAAACTTTCACCTTGCAAACACTTCGCAACACAAAACTGTGATCCTTTCTCAAAAGAAAGAGGCGAACAAAAACAAGTTCATTCATACAGAAAGCGTTGCTCACCACTGACCCAAGAAACCAAAAGAAATATTCTGCTAAAGGTGATCTTGGAAAACGAAAACTAAGTTCGTGGATGAGGGAACACATTCCTCAGAAGATAATTGCAAATAACAACCAATAAGAAAACGGCATTACGATTGAAACTCGAAATCTTTTGAGTGAAAAGGGCAGAAAATTTAGGCAATGAACTCATTGAACATAGGTGGAGTCCACAATTGAAAACATGAGCCTCACAAGAAGAGAATGTCGGATCTTTACAGATAAGAACAACGAGCATTCAAGATCAAAACACTCGCATCACTGAAGAACCATTATAACTCTGCAACAAATCGTTTTACGTGGCAAACTTCGTTTATCATAATAAACTGGGACCTCCAATAGGTCATGAACACAAAACTCGAAATTGAATCATTTTGGAAACATCAAGAAAGGTGGTCAAACTTCTTCTTTCTCTATAAAAGAATCAACCTTACTCTCACATTACTGATCGTATCAATAAACCTTCTAAAGGAACATGACAAATCGGGTCATAAAATTTTCAAAGATCAAATGGAAGTGTAATAACAACTTATTCTAGAAAAGAATTCTGGTACGAAAACCACAAAGTTGAACAAACGTCACACCCAGTACTACAAAACTCTAGAGAAAGGGGGTTTCGACACTTTTCTTTTCAAAGGGAGGTTCTAATCTCCAACACTCCAAATATTCCAAAGAAATGAACATAGTCGAAATTTTCTTCAATGAATTTTGTGAAAGGAAATTTTCATTCTCCGAACTGTCAAACGGATAACCGAGTTGCCCTTATTAACAAGAGAGATAGGACTAACATAAAGAGAACGATCTTGTCAAGAATGACGTTCACAAACAAAGAATAATAAGAGCTCCATGACGAGAAAGGCAAGAAACTATTTTGAAAAACAAATAGGGTCTAATAGAAACCCGTAGCCCACAATCTTTGTTTGGATGCAACCCCCGACTTAAGCATAACCAAGCACTCCAAAAGGGGTTTAACGCTTTTCTTCAGAAAGGAGATGCATCAAATTTCAACAAGCAGAGGGTTCCAAAAGGAATACATTGAGCCAATGCTTTCTCGTGTTAACGATCTTGCAACAAGAATTCTCATTAGGCAAACCATCAAACGAGTAAATGAGTCGCTATTCTCCAATGAGAAAGAAAGAACAACCATGAAAATATCAATGTTGCCAATTTACAAAGATCATTCGTAGTAAAAAGAATTCGACAATCGAAAAACAATAATATTTTCGGAGTACCATTAAAGGCCTATTTAAACTCGTCTACCAATGTTGGACCGTAAAGGCGACTAGAGGGGGGGGGGGGTGAATAGGAGCACGCTCACTTTTTCACAAATTATGAACTCAATACAATTTCACTCCAGTAGCTATTAGAAAGCTATGAAGATCAATATACCAGTACAACGGAAGACTAGTATTTAATCCAATTAAATCCCCTAAGCAATGCTACAAAAATCAGCAAGAATCAAAGCAACACAAGTACTGGCGGTCTGACATCTGTACTGAACCGGTCGGACCGATTGCCGGGCGGTCTGACCGGCGTTGTGCTGGCGGTCGGACCGCTCCGAAATCGGTCGGACCGGTGGTGACGGGCGGTCGGACGGCGATCTACGTAACCGATCTGAAACAAAAAAATCGGCCCGATGACGAAGATGCAATTATGTGAAACTTTTGATTCTCAACTCCAATCTTTATGAAACTTTGCACAGACCTTCTATATGCTAATGAGGACCTATTCCAATCGAATATTATGATAATTCTTGAACGATCTTGAGCAATTGCCAATTGATTAACGAAGGTCTAAAACGGGCAAGAACGAAAACTTGATCCTAAAGCTTGTTCGTGAGGATTGATGATCAAGATGATGCTAGATAGATTCACACATATCACAGCAAGCTAATTCACGTGAAAGAATCAATCACAAACTCGCGGATCAAAGAAAGCCCTAAAAACACGAAATTGAAAGCAAGAACGAAAGAGACTTATCTCAAGCAAACCTTGCATAGATTGATTTCGTGATTGATCTTTGGATTACATCCACACCATCATGGATCGATGGACAATCAAGGATCACGAAATTCACCACAAACCATCAAGAGCCCTAGCCTCCACCTCAACTCCCTAAAGACAATTAGGGTTTTGAAACATAAAAAGCCGAGAGAGAGAGGTGCAGCCACCATCTCCTCCTATTTATAGTGGAGGCCTAAAACTCTTAGGGTTTGACTCTCTTGGGCTCCCGTTAAGGCCCACTAACAAACGGGTCACACACGCACGCTTCACGAAGCGCCGTCTTTAACCTTTTGACCTAAACCGCTTCACCATGCGCCATGGATTCGCCAATAGGTCACCATTGTCCATCTTGTGTCACGCTTGAGTCGTTGACTCACCCGCATCGCCGATCGCTCGACCTCAACTCTTCAAGTCTAGTCCCGATCCTCCTCGCCGTTGACCGTCGTTGACCACCAAGCAACCTGCACAACCACAGACAAGAAAACACGAATTCGGGAACAAGTTCTTCAAAACTTGACCCATGTTAGTCAAAACATGCATCATGCAAAACATATGCCATGGAACCCATGTACTTGACCTAACAAAACAGCATCGCCACGAAGTTGGTCGATGATCAAGTGGATACCGGTCCGACCGCTCCAGGTGAGCCGGTCGGACCGCCCCTTGGCCGGTCGGACCGCTCCCTGTGAGCCGGTTGGACCGCCCCTTGGGACTTAGCCGAAATTCAAGCCCTCAAATTCCGAAACCTTCTGGAAACTTTAAACCAATAGAACTTCTTACTGGAGACTCCAAAAATCAAGAGACCAAGTGCATTGGGATCCCCTCACTTGCCTACAACACCTATTTTTGGCCCAGCTCATTTTGACCACTTTGGTCACCGCCGGTCCGACCGCCCTACATGGCCGGTCCGACCGATTTGGGACCGGTCGGACCGCTGCGAGGACCGGTCGGACCGCCTCGTCGAAGCTCGACACTTTGTCGAAAACGCGTGAAACGACAAACCGTAAACGCCATTGCCAATTGTCACATCATCCTAAGATCTGGAGCATATCCCCATGAAATCCACAATCTCCTCCTTGATGAACACATTGGCAATTATCCGTAAAATGTAAGTAAGAGGTTTGAAAACGAGTTTACTCGCAGCTTTTAGCACAAAGGCACAACTTGGTCCATAAGCAAGAAAAAGCAATGAAAATGACCAAGCGGCATCGTAATAGTATAGGCATGTGAGACAAGGCAAAAGAAAGCATAAAACTTTGATTTCGAAAAGGGTCAAAATTCTCACATGAGGTCCATATGAAAGAACAATTGTTCAATTGACCTATGATCATTGTGAGTATAAAAGAATGCAATTCAAGTTCGAAATATTCAATAAGACAATAAGAATGCAACTCAAGAACTCCCCTCACTATGATCCTCAATTTTCAAATTTTCGCTCCCCTTTGTACAAACTTCTCCCCAACAAAGAAATATATTCTCATTAACACATCTTCTCTTCTCATTTAACACATCTTCTCCCCCTTTGACAATGGATTCATCAAGGAATCACGCCTTCCTCTTATCCAGAGATAACAAATATAGAATAAAGAAAGAAGCAGAAACAAAAGAAGCATAAAGAGGAATATGCATGAAATGCAATGGAGTGGCTTCAATTTTTGTATTTTTCAATTTTTGATTACAAGAAGCTTTGGAAATTACCCAAAAGAACAAGCTAGTATCTCTAATATTGCACAAACAGCATATCAAGCTGACACAATAGCTAGCAAGATCATGGTAAGACATATATATCAAAGCTAAGCACAAAGGCTCAAAAGTAAAGCAAGAGATTTGATCAATTTAAGCAACGCTTCAAATTCAAAGAAGTTCATCAACAGGATCCTAAAGTGAAATTGGCCATGTCAAAATGTCAAAGTGAGATCAAAAATCTAACAAAGACCACATTAAGAGTCAATCAAGTCCCGTATTGAATCATTTTGCTCAATATTTTGTAAACGCTCATTTGTCAACATTTTTTTTTCATTTGCATTGAATATTGAAGTTGACTAATGATCTAACTTAGTGACAAGATCCTGGACTAGGAGCCATCCACAAACTCATCCTAAGCTTCGACCAAAAGTTGATTAAAGGTATATCTTAGTAAAGAAGATCCTGGACTAGGAGCCATCCACAAACTCTTTCTAAGCTTCTACCGGGGCGACAAATCTTGAGGTTCATGTCATTTCGACAAGCAGTCCCCATGAGATCGTCTGTTCATCAAACTATCTCCAAGTTCATGTCATTTGACAAGGCCTCGTAAGAATAGTTTGGCACAATTTAAGCATAAGACAATCTTGATTTTCATTTTTCACATGAGCAGTTTTAGAATCTCAAGAACACAAAAGCTCAAGTAATGGTCAATTTTAGATCAAAGAGCTAACAAAGCAATTCTGACAGGGCCAATGTCACAAGAGGAGCACTAATTGTGCAACTCGCTAAAACATCCACAAATTGCAATTTCTTAGTTTGAGTTGTTTAAAAAGTTCTAGCTCATATAGCAAAGACTTAGCTACACATGTAAAAGCATGATAATTCTAGCAAGTCAAAGAACTAGACATGACATTGAGCAAGAATTGAAATACAAAAGCTCTAAAGGGTAATAGGCAAAGCTTCATCAATTTTTTTTTAAAATTAAGCAGAAAATCTTATATTACAATGTATTTTTTTTTGGATTTTTCATACCATTTGTTGTAACCACTTGTTGGAGTTTTCATATGAATGCAATATGACACAATGAGATGCAATTAAAAGCCTAAAAACCTAAAAATTCAAAAGATCACTAAGTTCTAAAAAGAACAATAAAAGATCAAAAGAACAAGGAAAGATAAGAAAAAGATCAAACTCCCCCTCAAACCAACCCATAAGGATAAATTACCCTTAACTCGCTTCTTAAGGAGGAAAATGCGGTTTGATCTAAAGGCTTGGTAAGAATATCTCGCCAATTGAGCTTGGACTCTCGAAGTGCATCACAATATCACCTTTTCAACATGATCTTTAAGGAAGTGAAAGCGAATGTCTATGTGCTTAGTCCTAGAATGTTGCAATTTGGGTTTTAGCAATATTAATAGCAGAAGTGTTATCACAGAAAAGAGGAACACTAGCAAAGTTTAACCCATAATCTTTCAAAGTGGACGTCATCCACAAAATCAAGCTCTGACAACTAGCAAGCAGACTACATATTCCGCTTGATGGATTGTGCAATGTAAGACCTTCCTAGAAGACCAAGATACAAGAGAAGTGCCTAGGAAGTGACAGGTGCCAGAGGTACTCTTCCTATCTAACCGACAGCCCGCAAAATCAGAATCTGAAAAAACCCTAATGGACAAAGCTGAAGAGCATGAATACCAAATGCCATATAAGAGGGTAGAGTGTAAATACCTGAATATACGCTTAACGGCTTGGCGATGGGAAGTTCTCGGAGACGCCTTGAAATCTTGCACAAAGGCATACCGTGAAATGAATGTCCGGTCTCGAGGTCACAAATACGTAAGGGAGCCGATCATGTCATGCGGTACTCGCGTTGATCCACGACTTCTCCTTCCTCATCCGGATCCAAAACGATCGAGGTTGCCATGGGAGTGGAAATTGGCTTGCGATCACCCATGTTGAAGCGTTTGAGTAGATCTTTAGTGTACTTCGTCGATGGATGAAAGTTCCTTCCTTGCATTGCTTGATTTGAAGTCCCAAAAGTAATTAAGCTCTCCCATCATACTCATCTCAAATTCCCGAACATAGTGTCGGAAAAGTCGGAAACAAGAGCATTAGAGGAACCACCAAAAATAATATCATCCACGTAAATTTGAGCAAGCAAGAAGTCATTTCCACGACTAAGAATAAATAGAGTTTTATCCACTTTACCCATCTCAAAATTATTTTTAAGCAAGAAGGTCTTAAGTCTATCATACTGTGCTCTAGGGGCTTGTTTAAGACCATAAAATGCTTTAGATAGCTTGAAAACACGATTTGGATATTTAGGATCCTCAAAACCAGGGGGTTGCTTAACATACACTTCCTCGTCTATGAAACCATTTAAAAAGGCACTTTTAACATCCATCCGATATAATTTAAAACCTTTTGATGTAGCAAATGCAAGCGAATGCGAATGGCTTCTAGTCTAGCAACAGAGCAAATGTCTCATCAAAATCTAACCCCTCAACTTGGTCAAACCACGAGCTACCAATCTGCTTTATTTCTAACCACGTAACCATCCTCACCTTGTTTATTCTTAAACACCCAACGGGTTCCTATAACATTATGACCACTAGGAGGTTCTACTAGGTTCCAAACTTTGTTTCTTTCAAAATTCTCTAACTCCTCATGCATGGCATTTACCCACTAGAATCGGATAAAGCATGTGATATATCGCGGGGTTCAAAAGAAGCAACAAAAGCCGAATGAGAGTAGAGATTTGGATCATTATACAGAGCGAGTGACTCGCTCATGTAGATTACCTATTATCATTCCGGAGGATCTTTGTCTCTGAATGCGAAGTGGGCGCGCCGGGTGAGATGTCGTTTCTTCGACCTCCGCAGTCTGCTGATGATGATGATGCAGCAGAGCCTCAATCAAGGTGAAGTAGGCGTGCGTGTTCTTGTATCAATATGGGCGCCTCGGCGTGCAGATGAGGGAATGACATTAGCTTCGTCCTCATCTTCCTCCACAAAAATGCTCTCTGTCACAGTAAATCATCTCAGAGCAATTGATCTAGCTCTGGGCTAGTCTCATCAAAAGTGACATTACAAGTCTCTGAATAATGTTAGTCTCGATATTAAAAACTCAAAACCCTCGAATGAGCGGGATAACCTGAAATACCCCATCAAAAGTTCTTGATTCAAATTTATCTAAGTTGCTGTCTTAAGGATAAAACATTTTGATCCAAAACTCAAAATGCGAAAGCAGGGTTTTCTATCAAAACGAAGCTCATAAGGAGTCTTGCCTAAAGAAGGTCTCAAAAGACACGATTGGCAATATGGCAAGCAGTAGCAATAGCTTCGGCCCAAAATCTCCTCGGTGTGCTATACTCATCTAGCATCGTCCTAGCCATTTCGACCAAGGTCCTATTCTTCCTTTCCACCACGCCATTTTGTTGAGGGACGTGTGGAGAGGAGAACTGATGCTCAATACCACGCCAAGGCAAAAAGAAGCAAAAGAAGCATTTTGAACTCCGTGCCATTATCACTGCGAATCGCTCTCAAAGCACCAGGAAGCTCAGAAGCCAAACGAAGAACAAGGTCATGAAAATAACCAAAAGCTTCATCTTTTGAAGTAAGAAAGAACACCCAAGTATATCTAGAAAGATCATCAACTATAACAAGAATATACCATTTTCCACCGACTGATCGGACTCTAGCAGGACCAACAGTATCCATATGAAGCAACTGTCCTGGTCCGTCAGTCATAACCATAGTCACAGAAGGGTGTGAGGCGGCAACTTATTTGCCATGCCTACAAGGCGCACATACGGCATCTTTGACAGCTTTGAGCTTAGGCAAACCTCTCATGAGATCAAGGTTGCTAACTCGTGTCAGATGATCAAAACCAATGTGCCCCAAACGTCGATGCCAAAGCCAGAAATCAGAAGAAGATGTAAGCAAACATTTAAGAGATCCAGCAAGAGATTCTGAAAAATCAGCTCCAAAAATTCTACCAACTCTAGAGATTCCAAACACAAGCTCACCAGTAGAATCAAGCACACGACAAGCATTTTTCTTAAAAACCGTCTCATAGCCATCATCAAGAAGCTGAGAAACAGAAAGGAGATTATACCTAAGCTTGTCCACAAGAGCGACATCCTTTAGAATGAATTTGTTTTTCACCCTAATTGATCTTGTTCCTTCAATTCGCCTTGTGTATCATCTCCAAAGGTGATGAAGTCATCACCGTTGCCGCGTGAAAGAGGTGAACTATTTTGAGTTTCGGTCATGTGGCGTGAACACCCGAGTCGACGAACCACGTGTTCTTCCCTTTCCACGGTAGTCCCGAAAATCAAGGAACAAAAGAACGATGTGTCTCAATCATCAAGTTAGATAAACAAGATTTAGGAATCGATCTTGAGACACACGCCTCGCAAGGAGTATACAAACCAGAAGTACTATCCTTGATTTCATCTAAAATTCGGTTATGAGCAATGTTTAAATTAACATGAGACTTAAACTGTCCATGGGCGGTCGGCCGGCGTTGTCTTGGCGGTCGATCCGGCGACCAAACGGTCGACCGGTGACCACCGGTGATCGGACCAAATCGATAAACATTAGAATTAGGATATTTAGAAACATAATGATTTGCATGAGAGAAAAATCCTAATCCAGGTTTATTCTTTTCAGTGTTACCATGTCTCATAAAAGCTCTAGGTTGCATGAATGAAATTCTATCAAAATTTTTCCTATCATTTTTCAACCTACGCCAACAGAATTCAATCAAATGCCCACCTTTCTTGCAATAAGTGCAATGGTACTTGGTACCACTAGAAGAAGCACCATTAGAATTAATACAAGGTTGGGCAAAACCTGCAGATTTAAAAGATGTTTTTGCAGGTTGGGTTTTGAATTCAATTAAACCTTTTTCCAAGACTTGAATGACTTTTGGGTTTGAATTGTCTTGAAAAGAATTGAATCCTAAACCTTGCTTCTTATAAGGAGTTTTAGACTTGTCAAGAATCATGTTTAATTGTTTCTTACCTTTAGAAAATTTCTCTAATGTATCATGAAGGTAAGCATTTTCTTTTCTCAAATTAACACAAGCATCACAAGTTTTATTCATAGATTTCTCCTTATATAAAGCAATTTCAAGCTTAAGAGCGGAACAAGAAGCACAAGTAGTATTTTCAATATTGTCCTTAAGCTTAGCATATTTGACTCTAGCAGCTTCTAAGATATCTTTGATTTCACGTTCTTTTTCTAAACATGAAGTGCAAGGGCTAGAATCAAACACATCAAAAGCAATCAATTTACTAGATTCTAAACATTTTTCACAAGGAGCACTTTTAATTTCATTTAGTTCAGATCTAGCATTCTCAAGTTGTTGTACAGAAATATTATGAGCAGATTGTATTTTAGCAATTTCTGAATGCATAGCATGACAAGATAAACATTCATCGGGTTCAAGAGTCTTAGCATTTTTAAGCTCTACTTTCAGTTTACTAATCTTTGACTCTAATTTCTTATTTTTTGTCATGACAAATTCTAGTGCTTCATCTTGACTAAGTAATTGCTCAACTATAGAATCATATTTAGCAGAAAGCTCATCATAAGAAAAAGATACCTCATCATCATCAATGTTGTCAGTGTCAGCCATGAAGCACATGCCAGTGAAGTCCTTGGCCTTCCCTTTCTTTTTGCCTTGAGGGATCTCCTCCTCCTTGTCCTCCTCACTCCCGGAATCCACATCGCTCAAGGGTTGATCCTCAAAAGCGGCAAGGACCCGGTGAGCGGCCTTCACAAGCTTATTAGCCTCATACCTTGATTTGTTGAAAGGAGGCTTCTTCCAAGTTGGCTTTCCTTCCTTATGATTGCTCTTACCTTTCAGCTTGGGGCAATTTGCCCGGATATGATTGAGCTCACCACATTCATAGCATGTCACCGGACCACCTCTCTTTTTGTTTCTCACATTATTGTAGGCCGTGTGAATTTTTTAGCTAGAAGAGCTAACTCTGTTTCAGAATACTTTCAAGCTCCTCTTCATGAATAGCAGATAAACAAGCAAATGAAAATCCGTAAGAAGATTCAAAAGAGTCATCAAAAGCCTTTTGAGAGGATCGCTACCAAAGCTAAATTATCTTTCTTGGGATGATCAACTCTTTTAATTTCATGAGTCTTGAGTTTACTATAAAGCAATTCTAAAGTAAGACTTGAAAGATCAACATTTTCCTCTATAGCGAAGAGCCTTCATCTCCCACTCCTTGGTGTTGATTGCAGCCAAGAGATGGGTGGCATTTTTAGATTGAGAATATTCAATATCAACGACTTTCATTTGATTAATTACTTTATTAAAGCGATGAAAATGTCATCGATGCTCTCTCCAGACGCATCTCAATTTATTGTATTCACGCTTGTAAACTGCTTGGCGCACTTTTTGATTTGGGACGAACCTCATGATATGTTTCGAGAGTGTTCCAAATTTCATGCTTGATTGAAAGATTGCAAATTCTATCATATTCTTGTCTACCAAGTGCACTATATAAAAGATTCTTAGCCTTATTGTTGTTAGCCAAAAGAATTGCAGAAGCGTGTAGCAATTTCGGGAATAACCAGTGAGTTCTAACAACATCCCAAATAGCTTGTCCTCGCTCTCAAGAAAGACGCGCATACGATTCTTCCAATAGGCATAGTCGTGCCCATCGAAGATATGCGGTTTAGTAGAAAACTTATCCATCGCCAAAGTTCGGTGACTGTTAAGATCAAGATTGAACTAACAGGCTCGATACCACTTGTTGGACCGTAAAGGCGACTAGAGGGGGTGAATAGGAGCACGCTCACTTTTTCACAAATTATGAACTCAATACAATTTCACTCCGGTAGCTATTAGAAAGCTATGAAGATCAATATACCAAGATCTGTGGAAGACTAGTATTTAATCCAATTAAATCCCTAAGCAATGCTACAAAAATCAACAAGAATCAAAGCAACACAAGCATCTTGGCGGTCCGACCTCATCAGATCGAACGGTCGGACCGATTGTCGGGCGGTCCGACCGGCGTTGTCTTGGCGGTCGGACCGCTCAAATCGGTCGGACCGGTGGTGACGGGCGGTCGGACCGGCGACTGAGTAACCGATCTGAACAGAAAATCACCGATGACGAAGATGCAATTAGGTGAAACTTTTGATTCTCAACTCCAATCTTTATGAAACTTTGCACACACCTTCTATATGCTAATGAGGACCTATTACAATCGAATATTATGATAATTCTTGAACGATCTTGAGCAATTGCCAATTGATTAACGAAGGTCTAAAACCGGCAAGAACGAAAACTTGATCCTAAAGCTTGTTCGTGAGGATTGATGATCAAGATGATGCTAGATAGATTCACACATATCACAGCAAGCTAATTCACGTGAAAGAATCAATCACAAACTCGCGGATCAAAGAAAGCCCTAAAAACACGAAATTGAAAGCAAGAACGAAAAGAGACTTATCTCAAGCAAACCTTGCATAGATTGATTTCGTGATTGATGCCGGATTACATCCACACCATCATGGATCGATGGACAATCAAGGATCACGAAATTCACCACAAACCATCAAGAGCCCTAGCCTCCACCTCAACTCCCTAAAGACAATTAGGGTTTTGAAACATAAAAAGGAGAGAGAGAGAGAGGTGCACCACCATCTCCTCCTATTTATAGTGGAGGCCTAAAACTCTTAGGGTTTGACTCTCTTGGGCTCCGTTAAGGCCCATTAACAAGCGGGTCACACACGCACGCTTCACGGCGCCGTCTTTAACTTTTGACCTAAACCGCTTCACCATGCGCCATGGATTCGCCAATAGGTCACCATTGTCCATCTTGTGTCACGCTTGAGTCGTTGACCTCCCGCATCGTCCGATCGTTCGACCTCAACTCTTCAAGTCTAGTCCCGATCCTCCTCGCCGTTGACCGTCGTTGACCACCAAGCAACCCTGCACAACCACGCACAAGAAAACACGAATTCGGGAACAAGTTCTTCAAAACTTGACCCATGTTAGTCAAAACATGCATCATGCAAAACATATGCCATGGAACCCATGTACTTGACCTAACAAAACAACATCGCCACGGTTGGTCGATGATCAAGTGGATACCGTCCGACCGCTCGGGTGAGCGGTCGGACCGCCTTGGCCGGTCGGACCGCTCCCTCGTGAGCGGTCGGACCGCCTTGGGACTTAGCCAAATTCAAGCCCTCAAATTCAAACCTTCGGAAACTTTAAACCAATAGAACTTCTTCTTGAGACTCCAAAATCAAGAGACCAAGTGCATTGGGATCCCCTCACTTGCCTACAACACCTATTTTTGGCCCAGCTCATTTTGACCACTTTGGTCACCGCCGGTCCGACCGCCCTACATGGCCGGTCCGACCGCCCTACATGACCGGTCCCAAGTGCAGGGACCGGTCGGACCGCCCCTGTCCAGTAAGCCTGACACTTTGTTGAAAACGCGTGAAACGACAAACCGTAAACGCCATTGCCAATTGTCACATCATCCTAAGATCTGAAGCATATCCCCATGAAATCCACAACCAAAATCATGAACCCAAGAGAAATTCATCAATCGCCACCGGACAAGAATTTGTCAAATTCGAAAATCAAGGAAGAGAACGACTTACTAAAGCAGCCCAAGAGAAACATGCAAGATCAATACACACTTGATAAAGAACTTGCAAAAGAAGTCTTCAATACCGAGATTCCAAACGAGCGAATGAGTTAAATTTCCCCAACAGGTAAAACAAGTCTTTGTGAAAAGAGGAAATCTTGCATTTGAACTATGCTCACGTGGAGCGAAAATATCACAATAGTCGAAAGGGCAATATTTATTTCAAAGAACGAATCGAGAGAAGCTCACTGAGCTTGCCTTCTTCATTAAAACCCCAATTTCAAAAGAATTCACGAACCGCCAGAACCACAACGAGAAACCAGATATCGGTTCGAAAGGCAACAAGTTCATCAATGAGCTCATGCTCAATCTGAGCTTATGGAACAGAGGTAAGAAGTTCTCTAATATCATACTACAGACGGTGGTATAGCCCGGCAAAACCCGTGACATCAACCACGAACTCAAGCGATCAACGCCATTAGCGAAACGCATAACTAATGCAATCAATTATGAATATATATATTTATATCGGATCATCTCATGACGATCATAGAATAATTTCATAGATAGAGGTTATCACATCATATCATGGATTAACACATCATAGCACAACACAATTTAACAACGACTCAATACTCGAGTCACCACAATTGAAATGCGGAAGCAACAGCTTACCCAACCCTCCTAATGTGCACAAGGTGTCAATTTAATATGTTTGAATGAACCACGGACCTAAAGCCCGCTCGATACCAAGCTGTAACACCACGCTATTCGAAGCCAAAATGTCACGCAAACCTATCAAACTACTAAGCATAGCATTAAAACTAGATTATCCGATTCAATCAACATTAATTCATAAGGAAAGACAATGAACGATCACTAGAATCATGGTAAAGAATGGATAAACGGTCATAATACCACGAAACAGTCAAACGATACTAACATAGGATTATTACAACTGAACTTATTTCAACAATTTGACTTGATCGAATGGCAAGAATAATTGTTCGATTGGATAAAAGTGAAGTGTAGTGTGCGAACTACCCCACCAAATCATCTTGTCGTCTTCCTCAATTACCTAATTAAAACATACAAAGCAAGGGTGAGTCAAGACTCAGCAAGTACTAAACAAGAATAATCAAGCATGGAGTGGACAACACAATTCAGTTGAATTACGAACAATTATTGGAACACATACATGTACGTATGGAATGAATACATGAATGGATGAAATGTAAGAATGCATTGAAGGTATGGACTTATCGATCGTGCATATACCAAGATAGCGAGTGATACACCCGTCGGTGTTCACTTAAGCCCGCACTTCACAAAGTACGGGACCCAATCACCGTATGAAGAACGTTTCATACGGTGTCCAAGTTGCCACATTGGAATGGTGGTCAACACTACCCACATTGGAATGGTGGGTTTTCAAATGCCCATGCTGGAATTGATGGGTCTTTCAAATGCCCATACTGGAATTGATGGGACTTACTAAAAGAATCCACTTAGTGGTCATAATGAATTTTATGAATGAACATGATGATTTCTCATGGTATGAATGAATAACACACATTAGTGGAAAAGACACATGACATTCAACAACATGTGTAAACAAGTATAAGTATGTATTCACACTCAACATAATGTACCAATAAGGCCACACTAGTCACTTGCAAGATATCAACACCATGAACAAAGCACAAGAACATTCATGTAAACAACATATCATTATGCATTCCTTTGAATTCAACACCGCTAACATACAACACTTTTTCGTTGTGACTCGTTAGTAGGCAACGGAGGTGTTCCCACACATGATGCCTCGCGCCTACACAAGCATATTTCCAAAATAAGAACAACGATATAACACGCTACTGTGTTCTACAATAACCCCGACTATCCAATATACCGCATAGACCCAAAATGAAAATAAACTATTCAGCCAGATTTCAGCCCTTCTGAGCAGCGGTACGAGAAAATTCACCATTAATTATCTGTAACTCTAAAAGACCTGAAACTAGTGCTCACTGAATCTTAACAGATCAGGCTACAAAACATTAGTTGTCGGAATCCCCTGATTCGGCAAAACAGAGGGCTAATTATCAGCTAAACACAACTCATCTACGTCTGTCCAGAATACAGATCAGAGATAAAGAAAATGGCGTAACTTTCAACCTATTGATCCAATGAGAATGATTCTTATCAGCTTGGAAAGATAATTTTAAGGGCTAAAATAACTTAGTTGGGTGAAGGTTCTGATTCGGCCCCTAATTTGAACAAAACTGAGGGACAAACCTACTGACCTCAGTTTTCAGACAGACTGTACAGTTCGTAATCACAAATTCATATCTCCCAAACTACAGATCGGATTTTCCTGATCTCAGTGCCAAAAGAAAGCTAACGTTCCCAGGAATAAAACTCTAGAACGGCAAAACCCCAGATTCGGCCTCTACAGTAGTCTAAATAATAGATGAAAACACTAACATTTATCTGCCCAGAATTCAGAACAGTGGTAAAGAAAATATCATAACTTTCATTGTACAGATCCAATTGAGATGATCTTTATCATATTTGAAAGATAATTTAAAGGGCTACAATAACTTATTTGGGTGGAGGTTCTGGAAATGCCTCTAACTAAATCAAAACCTAGGATCAAGCCGACAGATTCTTCTCGTCAGACAGACAGAACAGCGCGCACTAAAAAAATCATATCTCCTAAACCGTAAGGCAGAATCATGTGATCTCGATGGCTATGGAAAGCTAAGAACAATACCTACAACTTTCTAAGAGATGGACAGGACAGAAAACGAACACATCTTACCCAAAATCGACGTACAAGGCGGTGCACAGCAAGGGGGAAGGGGGGCGACGGCTCCAAAGGGGGGAGGGGGAGAGAAATGTGGAGTTTAGGGTTTGGGGGGTGGGAACCCCCCCTTATGGCCGGCCACCACATGGGCCCCTCCTGGGCCGTGGCCCAGGCCCAGGTTGTCGAGAGTTTATGAAAAACCCTTCTATTTTTTAGGAATTTCTACTCCTTTAATTGTCTTTTCTTTCCCCGGCTTCCATTCAAATTACTCGATTCGATTCTTTACTCTTTTCATTTCCGGGGTATTACACTACCCCTCAGGTGGTTGAAATCAATTATGGCCACCAAGGAGGGCAAGCAGCTCAAGAAGCCACAACTCCGCCTCAGGACCTACGACCAGACATGGTTGTAGAGGTCTGAAATTCTCCTCAAGACATCCGACTAGACATGGTCGAAGAGGTCCCGACTCAAACTCGTGGCGCTGGAAGCCTTCCAGGGGCTAAAGGTGTTACAACGATTGGGGCAGTTGAAGAGGAAGAAAAGAAGAAGAAGAAGACAAAGTCCTCCTTGGGGAAGGTGTCTTATGGATTCAAGATTGTATCCAGGAAACCAAGGTATATGAAATTAAAATATTAGTAAGTATACTTATCTTTAAATTCCACATTTTAACATGTATGCTTCTTTTCTGTTGTTTTAGTCTTGCTTCTCCAGCCCCCAGGGTTGCTTCTATCGAGGATCCCACCGTTGTTTTATCTATGACCATGGGTGTCGTAGGAGCGGCCCCACCGGCCCCAACGCCCACGCGAAGCAATCGGTAAGAACCGGGGGCGAACCCCGGGACATCTCTGGGGTGGGCCCGAAGCCCCCCAGAGGGTCCCCCGGGCCCCGCGAGGCACGGAACCGCAGGCTCTCCGGGATATCTCCGGGGTGGGCCCGAAGCCCCCCGGAGGGTCCCCGGGCCCCGCGAGGCCCAAAACCGCAGGCTCTCTGGGATACCTTTGGGGTGGACCCGAAGCCCGCCCGAAGGGTCTCCAGAGCCTCGTGAGGCCCAGAGCAGCAGACCCTCCGGATCACCTCCGGTGAACCCGGAGACCCTACTAGCGCGGCTAGACCGGATGCGTCAGCAGGATAGGCCAGGTCCAGGAGCATCCACCATGGACCAAGGCCTAGGCATAGCGGGGGATGTCCCTGCAGCCCCTACACGTATAGTACTATCATAGGGTTAGAATGGTAATGTATAGACCCTCTCACAGAGGACTATAAATAGGGGTCACCCCCCTCCTGTAAGAAGGGAGAAATCAGCCTGAATTTTCTGGAATAATAACAGTCATCTCGTTCTTATCACTGGCTAGTCCCTTCTTCCGATGATCCCCGGAGCCCTTCTAGACTTGTCCGGGGTCTCCCCTTCTTTTACTGTATAGTTGGTTTTTGCTACGACAATGAGAGTATTAGTTTATCCTGCAGTCGTAGAAGTGAAGTGGTCAAAGCTTTGACCACCATTCCTAGAGCAGCTATGGAGGAGGCTACTGCCGCTGAACCAACTACGCCCACAAAATAGATCATAGAAGGAGAGGCAAAGGCGATGGAAGACCAGGCTACTCTGGTGATTGAGTTGAGTGTTGAGGATATCAACAATCGGACTAGGGATTTAGTCCTACGATGACCAGGGGCAGTCGATCAAAGTAGGAGCACAAAGCTTCGACCATCGTGATGGGAAAGAGGTTGTGGAGGATGTTCCTCCAGGTCCTCAAGGTGGGGTAGTTTCTTCTGTCTGTAACGAAGAAGAAGAAGAAGGCTCTTTCGACTAGTTTCCTAAGTTTTTTGGACCATCGACCTTTGGGACCTCTTTATTTAGGTCCCGTGACTGAGTCCCACATCCTAAAGATATTCCTACCAGGGGACATATCTTTGATGATGAACATCTTCAAAGAATATATTGGGACAAAGCCGACAGATTCTATAAACTAGAGGATTCTGAGTCCTGTATGCCCACTTTGCTCGATCAGCCATCGATGTAGTGTTCGATAATAAGCATTTATATATTTGGGTTTTTTGTGTTTCTGCTTTTCCTCATTGTGTATTTCTCTTTTTAGAGAGCTCTCGAACAAGTTGCTACTGTTGGTGAAATACCATAGGCAGCTAATGTTGCTGAGGAAGCAGAAAGCTAAACTCACTTACACTTTTCGTCATCGCTTCATATAAAAGGGTTAACCCGGAGGTGCTACGTTTGGATCCAACATGCATTATATACTACAACAACTCACTTGAGACAAGCAATGTGGGACTAATCCCACCACACAACTTCTCATGGGCCACATGGGCCACACTACGAGCAGGTCGGGGTATTACACTTATTTTCTTGTACACATATATACCCTATGTGCAAGGAGGCAAGTGTGTCTGTTTTGGTTGCAATGTAAAATTGTAAATGCCCTATCTGAATTTTATTTCATATTATCATACCAATGCTGTTTCCAGTTCATCTCTCTCCCCGCGTCGCCGGTCCTTGTCTCCTCCCTCTCCTCTCTCTCCCCGCGCCAGTGTAGTACATGATGTTTGCTGTTATCTTGCTATGTACTGTTTTGTTTTGATGATTAGTATTGTATTTACCTATTTAGAAAATAGATATGTAGCTGTTATAGGCTCACTAATTTTACCAGTCGATTATCATTAAACTATACATGCTCTTTATTTTTTTTCAGAGAGGTTGATTCTATGGACCTAAGAAAGAAGCTTCCTTTCTGTGTTGGTCTCTTATTGCGCCTTATAAGGAAGAACTACCGTATATATGTGACTTGTACAACTGATATGATAGATCACCAGCATGTGTGATTGCATATCTACATTGGGTTCAAGATACACCTCTCCATATTGCTCACAAATTCATCACTGGTTTCTATTTTATTCTTGTGCCTTACATCAACAATATTGTAACTACTTTAATCTATTATCATCTCTCCGAGTGATTGCAATAGTTTTCTTTTCTATTGAAATGAATGTCTGTTTTTCCCTTGTTGTGTACTTGCAGTAAATACAGTTTGGTTGCCAAAGGGACCATAGAGTTTATGGGATGCTGGAATTGATGGTTAATTAAGCATGCTAGAATTGATGGTTAATTATATAGTGATCTAGATGATATTATGGCCAGTGTAGTACATGATGTTTGCTGTTATCTTGCTATGTGCTGTTTCGTTTTGATGATTAGTATTGTATTTACCTATTTAGAAAATAGATATGTAGCTGTTATAGGCTCACTAATTTTACCAGTCTGATTATCATTAAACTATAAACGCTCCAAAGAGGTTGATTCCATGGACCTGAGAAAGAAGCTTCCTTTCTGTGTTGGTCTTCTATTGCGCCTTATAAGGAGTAACTACCATATATATGTGACTTGTACAACTGGATATGATAGATCACCAGCATGTGTGATTGCATATCTACATTGGGTTCAGGGTACATGTCGGGACTCAAATATGTAAATCTGGACCCTCTGTGTATTCTGCACTAGTCCAGGATCACGCTAGTGCACACAGTGTCAACATTGATGAAATATCACATCCATACAACGAATATAAGAATAAACGAGTACTTTGAATAACAAATAACTGTTGGGACCTTATGGTCAAGTTTTACATTTATTAAGCCATGCAAGGTGACAATAAAGAAATAAAGCTGCAATGAAACGAAATAAACTCCGGTGGCTCCCATCAATTTACCACAGCAACCGATCGATCAAGACCCTAACGCTCAACCTTCGTAGAATTCCTCTTCAAAAGCAGACGACGACTCCTCCACTTCTGTTGATTTGTTTAGCAAGAGTGAGTACACACCGCACTCGCAAGTCATACCACGTAATGCATTTATACATGATGGCTTATTCCAAAGGAATGGCTTCGTGGTTATTTTGCGTAAATGCAACATTTGCAATTGAATACAAATAATAGATTGAAAGCGTAATTCAAAACAAATAGACAATAATAAGTTAACAATTGATTTCACAAAGGACACACAGTCTAATCAAGTTCTTTCACACAACAACAAGTTATCTCACACATTGACCCTTCCCATTTGTTTTATGAAAATCTACCCTCGTGTGAAATTCTGAGCATGTCCATAACCGAGGACGCGGCTATTCGAATAGATTGGTTTAAACACTCTGCAGAGGTTGTACACTTTACCCACATGATGAAACCAACCGGATCGAGTTGATCACAATAAAACCTTTCGAGACTTCATCTCAAACAATGACACTCTGGTGTGCTTTATCGCCATCAATTTGTACACACGTACCCTTGGAACGACACACACCATTGGACAGGATGCAATGAATCGTCCCGCGATGTGACATATCACACCTCCACCCATCACACGCCTTAAATACAACCCGAGTTGTCAATGTCAAGACTCCATAACTTACTAAGTCGGGCCCGGCCCATACTAGGCATGTGGTCGCATGCAAGAAGGCCCAGCCAATGGCGCACAAAGTTAAGTCCTTAATTGACTAAGGCAAGACTTCCAGCTTTTCCCAAATCACAAAGTTTATATCACACGATCCACCATTCACACGTAATCCACCACTTGCCTCGGTCTAAATCTTTTCCCACCTCGTTGATTAAGTGCAACACATGCCATCAACGAGTAACAAAGACACATCACACACGATTCATCACATAGTTCCATAATCACTTAGTCAAATTTATAATTGCAACTCTCACATGAAATGATGACTCGTGGCATGGCTAAGCAGTCTAATCGTATCTAACCAACCCACGTTGGTGCTACAATAATACCAACTAATAATTAATCAACCTAGGGTGACAAAAGATCATGGCATACAATAGACAAGGTGGCATAACAATTTGGATTAATAACTACACCCAAAAGCATTTAAATAAATACTTGAAATAGAATGCAATACATTGAAAACAAAGTATTTTGAAAACTGGGTTCAATATGATCAAAGGTATAACTTGCCTTGGAATAGATCTAGATATTGGTCTTGGTCTTGAGGTGCTCCTTCTTCTACAAAATTCCCCGAAGTATCGACGTCTACTCGCAAACGAGACAAAAGAAACAAAACAAATAAATAACAGAGGCAAAACAAACTCCAAAAATCAAATAAAATTCATAAATAAATAGATCTGAATTTTATATGAATTTACAAATTTGAATGGGTTCAATTGACTTGGATGCAAAAGATATGGGCTTTGGAAGATTGAAAAATCAATTAAACCCTAATTTGGATTTTCTCGAATTTCCCGAATTATTTTTATAAAGGAAAATCGAATTATTGCGCAATGCTAGCGTCAGCCGAGAATTTCGGAAAAGAATTAAATTAAAATAAAAATCGACAGCGGGCCCCACTGCCGCTGGCTTCTACCACGATGAACCGGGTTCACCGAGCCACGGAGATTTGGCCCGGTGGATCGAGCCACGCGGACGCCAAGTGGTCGCCACGCAGCGACACGCAAGCGCCGCAGGTGATGTGGCGCCGGCGTGGTCGATGACGCTGTACACCGCCGCGCGGCCTCGGGACCGAGGGCTCGCGGGCGTTGGCGGGCGACTTCGCGGCAATGGCCCAAAACGGTTACCAAGGGGCGAAGCTTATCGGAGGTGACGGCGAGCTCAGCGACAACGGCTCACCGCCGGCGGCGAAGAAAGTGGCGGCGCACGAGCTCCGTTGTCGGACGGTCCGCAACGGCGGTGGAGGCGCCCTCGGCGAAGGCGACGGCGGCACCGTGTAGCTCGGTTGTTGCGATCCCAAGGGCGTCGGTTCGCGCCGAGGAAGCTCGAGTCGGAGGATTTCACCGCGACGAGGTTGCGGCCGAGGTTGGTCCTTGCGGCAATCGCGCAACGGCCGGCCAAGTAGGGGCGGGCTTAGGGTTTTGGTGGAGAAGGTCGGGCGAAGAGGTTGGCACAGAGGCGGCCCTTTATAGCCCCGGTGGAGAGATATCCGAGAGAAGGCGGCGCGGCGCGTAGGGCTGAGTCGGGCGCGGAGAGTCCCCGAGGAGACGACGGTGACGTGGCGGGCGGGCCACCGTCACGGAAGCAACGGCGCGCATTGGGCCGGCCATGGGCCACCACCGGTCGGCGAGCAAGCGAGCAACATGGGTGAAGCGGCGAATGAGCGATGGAGATCTGCGGTGAGAGCAAGCGAGGGCGACGCGAGCGCGCAGCGGATCGCGCGAAGGGGACACGCGCGAGATCCAATGGGCAAGGCGGGCGAAACGCAGGCGAGCGGCGGCAATGGGTGATCTTGATCCAACTGATGGGAGTGAGCGGTGGAATAGTGTTGGGCTTCGGCCCAGCACTGTTCCGAAGGATTTAAAATAGATTTTTCTTTTAAATAAATCATAAAATACAAATAGCAATTAGAAAATAGCAAATGACTTTGGAAAAATTCCAGAAAATTATATAAAATATATCCAAGCATATAGAATCCAAATAAAATAATTTTGACAATTGTTGATATTGGGATTAAGCACATTAAATCAATTTGTTCTAAAAGTCCAATTTAAGCTTTTTAAATTAGTATTCAAATAAATCCAAATGATGAATTTTCTTGCTACCATTATTTAAAAGATTTTCAAGCTCTGAAAATAGGGATGTTACAAACCTCCCCTTAAACGAATCTCGTCCCGAGATTCCTGGCTAGCTAGAGAAAAGGCTAGGAACTCGGCTTTTAACTCTTCTTCACGCTCCCACGCTGCTTCTCCTTCCGAGTGGTTACTCCAATGGACTTTGCGTAAACGAACGGTCTTGCTTACAGTGCGGCGCTCTGCGACATCCAAAATCTGACAGTCGTTCTTTGTACGTGAGATCTTCCTTCACTCAATTGACTCCAACGGGTCCGCTCTTCCGCACACGAAGACACTTCTTCACCGAGAGACATGAAAGACATCATGCACTCCTCGCTAACGATCGCGTAACTCCAACTGTACGCAACTTCTCCACGGCGTTCCAAAACCTTGAATGGACCCACATACCTTGGAGCAAGCTTCCCTTTGGTGTGGAATCTCTTAACACCTCCGAGCGGAGTAACTCGCAGATACACAAAATCCTCGGTTCAAAGTCGAGGTCACGACGACGATTATCGGCATAACTCTTTTGCTCGGATGGGCTATCTTTAACCTCTCTCGATCATAGCAACTTGTTCTTGACTTCTCGAATAATATCGGCCCGAACACTACACGCTCAATTGTGTCTCGACCAATTCAACGGAGTTCTGCAGCACGACCGCATGCAGCTTCAAATGGTGACATCTCGCAAACCGGCTTGATAATCGTTGTTGTACGAGAATTTCGCATACGCAAACTTTTATCCCAATGGTAGCATTAGCTAAGGCACGTGCTCTTAACATATCCTCTAATATCGATTAACTCTTTCACCATCCCATCTGTCGTGGATGATAAGCGATTAAAATTCGGATGAGTTCCTGTGGCTTCATGTAGACTCGCGAAACGAGAGGTGAATTGAGATCCTCGATCCGACACTATCTTCTTAGGCACACCGCGGTCGACGATTTTTGACATATACAATTCCGCCAAGCGGTCTCTCGAGTAAGTGGTTTTGACTGGCAAGAAATGGGCAACCTTAGTCAAACGATCCACTATTACCCAAATCGAATCATAACTCGATTGAGTCTTGGGTAGACCGTAATGAAATCCATACCGATCTCTTCCCACTTCCATTCCGTATCTTCACGGTTGTAGCAATCCTGCGGCCTCGATGTTCGGCCTTTACTTTCGACACCGCCGCATAAGGCAACGAACTCTGCGACGCCTCGCTTTAGGTTTGGCCACCAAAACTTATTCTTAACACCACGATACATCTTGGTACTTCGGGGTGAATCGAATACTTAGAGTCATGGGCTTCCTTCAATCGCTTGTCTTAAACCATCAATATCCCAGACACGATACGCCCATTGATCCACAAGATATCCCGATCATCTATGGTGAAGTCTTTAAATTTTCCTTCCGACATCTTCTTCTTGAGATCAAGAAACTCGTAATCCTTAGGTTGAGCTTCACGAACTGTTTCTCGAGTAGACTGCACTTCCAAATTGGCCACAAATCCTTCCTAACAACTTCTAGTCAGAGCTTCGGAAGTCCTCCCAAGTTCGAACACAACTCTTTTACTTCCAAAGCATTGCAAGAGCTTTTACGACTCAATGCATCTGCAACTACATTGGCCTTACCAGATGGTAATGGATTCCAAGATTATAATCCTTTATTAATTCCAACCATCTTCTCTGTCTCATGTTCAAATCGATCGAGTGAATATGTACTTCTGTGCTCTTATGATCGTGTAGACTTCACAAATGATTCGATGAGATAATGACGCCAAATCTTTAAAGCATGCACTACTGGCTAATTCCAAATCATGGGTAGGATAGTTCTCTTCATGAGGCCTTAATTTCCTTGACGCATAAGCGACATCTCTTCCTTCTTGCATAAGGACACATCCTAATCCTTGACGCGAAGCATTACAGTAGATATCAAAATCCTTACTAATATCCGCAAAACTAGCATCGGGTCAAGTCAAACGCTTCTTCAATTCTTGAAAACTTTCTTCACAAGTCAGTCCAAATAAACTTCTTCTCTTTCTTCAACAATTGCGTAAGAGGTTTAGCAATCGTTGAGAACCCTTCAATGAAACGACGATAGTATCCTGCCATTCCCAAGAAACTACGAATTTGAGTAACCGCCTTGGGTCGCTCCCAATTCATTACGACTTTAACCTTCCGGTCAATCGCTACTCCTTCTACTGTCATCACATGACCGAGAAAATCAACTTTCTTCTTCCAAAAGTCACACTTGCTGAACTTGGCATACAGCTGATGTTCTCTGAGCTTCTCTAGGATTAATCTCAAATGTTCTGCATGCTCTTCTTCTGATTTTGAGTATACCAAAATATCATCAATGAATACTACTACGAACCTATCCAAATATTCCATGAATACTTTGTTCATCATGTTCATGAAGTAGGCAGGGGCATTAGTCAATCCAAAAGACATGACTAAAAACTCATAATGTCCATACCGGTTGAGAAAGCGGTCTTTGGTACATCCTTAGGACAAATCTTCAATCGATGGTAACTTTGATCGCAGATCGATCTTGGAGAATACTCCGGCTCCTTTCATCTGGTCGAACAAATCATCTATTCTGGGCAATGGGTACTTATTCTTGATGGTGACTTCGTTTAGGGAACGATAATCGATACACATTCTCATACTTCCATCTTTCTTCTTGACGAACAAAATCGGTGCTCCCCATGGCGATTTAACTAGGTCTTACAAAACCTTTCTCCAAAGAGTTCCTCTATCGCTTCTTCATTTCCACAAGTTCATCGACCGCATCCGATAAGGTCTCTTGAAATTGGTGCTTTTCTCGCACTAGATCGATGACAAACTCAATGTCACGGTCCGTGGCATTCCCGGTAACTCTTCCGAAATACATCCGGTAATCTCGACTCTGGTACATCTTCCAAAGAAACGCTCTTCGCATCGTTGACTACCAAATGTCCATCACGCATCGAGGTGGCTAGGAATTCAACTTTCTTTCCGTGGTATCCTCTATTGTTACGCTCTTCGCCACAATCTAGCATCGCTTATGTTTGGATAACCAATCCATACCAAGGATGACATCTATGGTCCGAGTGTCTAGAACTATTAGGTTGGCTAGAAACTCAACTCCACTATGAGTAGCCTAGCTCCTAAACATCCAACTTTAGAACTTAGCTCGCCTCCAGCGATCGACTAACAGAGTATGCTTAAGATGCATAACTTCCAATTTGTTCTTAGTTGCAAAAATTCCGAAACAAACGAATGCTAAGCTCGTAATCAAACAGGCGTCATGGTGTATCAATTTACTAGGAACTTACCCAAGACAACGTCGGTGCTTCTTGGGCTTCCAGAGTGACGTGGTTGACACGGCCTCGACCACCGATGGCGGTGCTCCTCCGATTGACCGGTAGCTTGAGAAGTTCCTTGGTGGTTGCCTTGTATCGCGTCTTGGCCGGTGTATTCCCAAGGTTGAAGCGCATCGAGTGATAGTCCCATTCTCGGACATCGGTCGGCGAAATGCCCCGGCCGACGATGTAAAGCAAACTCGTTGTATTCTCGTGGGTTGCTTATCGGATTGGGGTTGATCGTGCAGGTTGCGGAAATTCGAGCAATCGGGCGAGGTGCCAAGTTGGTGCAGTGGTCCGCGAGTGCAGTGGTGGAAAACGGCTAAATCACGGTGGAATCATTCTTGCCTCACCGGGTTGGTGACTTCCTTGCCGAGCCATTCTGCGCTACGATGATCTTCCAATTCCTTGCGCTTATCCTCTAGAATCAAAGCCTTGTTGATTAACTCTTGAAAATCGTGAAAGGTGTGGGCGATCAAGTTGACTTGAAGTCCGTGTTCAATCCTTTCGTAAAACGACTTTGACGAGCCTTGTCGCAGGCGACATCTTCTGCAAAGATATCGAGCAAGTTGAGAGAATTTGTTGAGGTAGTCGATCATCGACATTCCTCCTCGCTTGAGAGCACGAATTCATCCTTCTTAGATCCATGATTCCTTCCGTACATGATATCGGGCGAAAAGCGCTGTGAACTCTTCCCAAGTAATATCTTGCGCTGCTCCATGCGCCGCAGAAAGTTTTCCCACCATTCGCAAAGAATACCTTCCATCCGTGAGAGGCGCATGTAACTTTTTCATGATCGCGCATTGAGTGATCGCAGCTTTCTCTCAATAACACGGAGCCAATCATCGCCTTCATTGTGAGACATGTCCGTAAAAGTTGGTGGACGAGTCCTCATAAACTCCGCCAACTTGGATGATCCATTGTGACTATGAGCAACCGGGTTCCATTGTGATGCCGATTGTTGTTGCTCGTTATTCATAGCTTGCATCTGATTCATCATGGTGTACATCACCGGGTTTGAGCCGTCATGAATGCTCCAAAATTCGCAGATCGATCAAGGTGCTTGTGGTGGAATTGCTTCTCCGGGATTTGCTCTCGCCCTTCGATACCGAGTATCGTAACCACTTGCGCAGCCTTGACGAGTCCGAACCATCCGTGAATCTCCAAGGGTTAGATAAGGTAGCAAGCACAAGATAAGTTGTAGAACTAATCGGGTAGGTAAAACCCAACATATTTTAAGAAAGCTCAATCAAACTCTTATATTGATTAAGATAATAGTATGGCTTGCAACAAATGCCTAAGGGCCTTTGCACTCATACTTGCACACAAAAATAAGGACGAACTTAAGCACACCAAACTACCGCCTAAAGGGCGACTCAAGACTTAATCTCGCTAAGCTCAAACAACGCGAATGCACTACTCAATCAAATAGCCTCCGCAGCCTTGACGGTGCTCCCTTTCTTGTAGACTGAAAGTGAGCCGGCATCCTCGCAACCGATCCCGATGTCCCGGATGGTGCAATAGGAGCAGTGTCCTCGTGCAGTGCTTCTTGGTGCTTCAGCTCTGCTGCCTCTGCTGGCTCTTCTGGTTCAGCCGGTCCATCAGCTTCTTCTGGGTCTTCCTCTTCAGTGTCTTCTTCGTGTCGTCCATAAAGAGTTTCTTCTAATATGGCGATCCTTTCTTCAGCTCTCTGAAGAGTCTCATAGGTACACTCACTCAGAGCGCTAACTCCAACGATTCCTCCCGAGCAATGGGCGAATCGGGCGAGATGCACGACGGTGGCGTTGTCTTCTCCTTTTGTAGACGGAAAACGTGCAGCAAGATCCACGTCGGAAGTGCGGGGATGATAACGAAAAACTGTGTCACGAAGCTCTCGAGAGTAGATGTTGCAGATCCTCAGGATGGCAAGGCGTGAAGACTCGGATTGCTTCAATCCAAATACTCCTTCGAGTTGAGATGTTCATGGTTTACTCGCCTTGGTGTTCTACCCGCGACGGTCAAATGGCGATCACTCCACGATCTCGGCCGCTCACAATCCAAGCACCGCCACGGACAATGGACGATCGAACCTCCAAGTACTTGTAGCAACTTCCAAAGCTCTACGGCAAGTCCTCCCTTGCGCTCTCCATAACTCAAGACGAGGCATCCGTCAAGATGGACAAGGATATGAAAACAACTTTAAAACAAATGGGAGAGAGAATTTCACAATAGTTGAGTCAAGAGAGACATGAGATGAGTTAAGGAGTTCAATTAATCTTGTAAGTTAATATTTGCTTTAGAAAATAGTTTTGGACTCACTAAGAACGGCCAATCTAACTAGGGTCAAGACCTACAACAAGATGGCTCGATACCACCTCTGTCGGGACCCAAATATGCAAATCTGACCCTCTGTGTATTCTCGCACTAGTCCAGATCACGCTAGTGCACACAAAGGTCAACATTGATGAAATATCACATCCATACAACGAATACAAGAATAAACGAGTACTTTGAATAACAAATAATCATTGGGACCTTATGGTCAAGTTTTACATTTATTAAGCCATGCAAGGTCGATAATAAAGAAATAAACTGCAATGAAACGAAATAAACTCCGTGGCTCCCATCAATTTACCACGAACAACCGATCGATCAAGACCCTAACGCTCAACCTTCGAGAATTCCTCTTCAAAAGCAAAGACGACTCCTCCACTTCGTTGATTTGTTTAGCAAGAGTGAGTACACACCGCATCGCAAGTCATACCACGAATGCATTTATACATGATGGCTTATTCCAAAGGAATGGCTTCGTGGTTATTTTGCGAAATGCAACATTTGCAATTGAATACAAATAATAGATTGAAAGCGTAATTCAAAACAAATAGACAATAATAAGTTAACAATTGATTTCACAAAGGACACACAGCCTAATCAAGTTCTTTCACACAATTTGAACAAGTTATCTCACACAAATGACCCTTCCCATTTGTTTTATGAAAATCTACCTCGTGTGAAATTCCTAGCATGTCCATAACCGAGGACGCGGCTATTCAATAGATTGGTTTAAACACTCTGCAGAGGTTGTACACTTTACCCACATGATGAAACCAACCGGATCGAGTTGATCACAACAAAACCTTTCAGAGACTTCATCTCAAACAATGACACTCTGGTGTGCTTTATCGCCGTCAATTTGTACACACAACTTTGGAACGACACACACCATTGGACAGGATGCAATGAATCGTCCCGCGATGTGACATATCACACCTCCACCCATCACATACCTTAAATACAACCCGAGTTGTCAATGTCAAGACTCCATAACTTACTAAGTCAGCCCACCCATACTAGGCATGTGGTCGCACAAGAAGGCCCAGATTCAATGGCGCACAAAGTTAAGTCCTTAATTGACTAAGGCAAGACTTCCGCTTTTCCCAAATCACAAAGTTTATATCACACGATCCACCATTCACACGAATCCACCACTTGCCTCGCCTAAATCTTTTCCCACCCTGTTGATTAAGTGCAACACATGCCATCAACGAGTAACAGCACACATCACACACAGATTCATCACATAGTTCCATAATCACTTAGTCAAATTTATAATTGCAACTCTCACATGAAATGATGACTCGTGGCATGGCTAAGCAGTCTAATCGTATCTAACCAACCCACGTTGGTGCTACAATAATACCAACTAATAATTAATCAACCTAGGGTGACAAAAGATCATGGCATACAATAGACAAGGTGGCATAACAATTTGGATTAATAACTACACCCAAAAGCATTTAAATAAATACTTGAAATAGAATGCAATACATTGAAAACAAAGTATTTTGAAAACTGGGTTCAATATGATCAAAGGTATAACTTGCCTTGGAATAGATCTAGATATTGGTCTTGGTCTTGAGGTGCTCCTTCTTCTACAAAATTCCCCGAAGTATCGACGTCTACTCGCAAACGAGACAAAAGAAACAAAACAAATAAATAACAGAGGCAAAACAAACTCCAAAAATCAAATAAAATTCATAAATAAATAGATCTGAATTTTATATGAATTTACAAATTTGAATGGGTTCAATTGGACTTCGGATGCAAAAGATATGGGCTTTGGAAGATTGAAAAATCAATTAAACCCTAATTTGGATTTTCTCGAATTTCCCGAATTATTTTTATAAAGGAAAATCGAATTATTGCGCAATGCTTGCGTCAGCCGAGAATTTCCGGAAAAGAATTAAATTAAAATAAAAAGCGACAGCGGGCCCCACTGCCGCTGGCTCTACCACGGTGAATCGGGTTCACCGAGCCACGGAGATTTGGCCCGCGGATCGAGCCACGCGGACGCCAAGTGGTCGCCACGCAAGCGACACGCATAGCGCACGAGGCGATGTGGCGCCGGCGTGGTCGATGACGCTGCATGCCGACCGGCGGCGCGCTGGGACCGAGGGCTCACGGCGTTCGGCAGCGACTTCGCCGGCAATGGCCCAAAACGGGTTACCAAGGGGCGCGGTTATCGAGGTGACGGCGAGCTCAGCGGCAACGGCTCACCGGCGGCGGCGAAGAAAGTGGCGGCGGCGAGCTCCGTTGTCGGACGGTCCGGCAACGGCGGAGGGCGCCCTCGCGAAGGCGACGGCAGACCGTAGCTCCGGCTGTTGCGATCCCAAGGGCGCGGTTGCGCGCCGAGGAAGCTCGAGTCGGAGGATTTCACCGGCGACGAGGTTGCGGCCGAGGTTGGTCCTTGCGCAACATGGCGCAACGGCGCGGGCAAGTAGGGGCGCGGCTTAGGGTTTTGGTGGAGAAGGTCGGGCGAAGAGGTTGGCACAGAGGCGGCCTTTATAGCCCCGTGGAGAGATATCCGAGAGAAGGCGGCGGCGGCGCGTAGAGGGCGGAGTCGGGCGCGGAGAGTCCCCGAGGAGACGACGGTGGCGTGGCGAGGCGGGCCACCGGTCGCCAGAAGCAAGCGGGCGCGGCGGCTTCATGGGCCACCACGACGCGAGAGCAAGCGGCAACATGGTGAAGCGGCAATGAGCGATGGAGATCCGCGGTGAGAGAGCAAGCGAGGCGACGCGAAGCGCGGCGCGATCGCGCGAAGGGACACGCGGCGAGATCCAGTGAGGCAAGGCGCGAAAACGCGGCGCGGCAATGGCGCGATGCCGATCCAACGGATGGGAGTGAGCGGCCGAATAGTGTTGGGCTTCGCCCAAGATCGTTCAAGGATTTAAAATAGATTTTTCTTTAAATAAATCGAGAAAATACAAATAGCAATTAGAAAATAGCAAATGACTTTGGAAAAATTCCAGAAAATTATATAAAATATATCCAAGCATATAGAATCCAAATAAAATAATTTTGACAATTGTTGATATTGGGATTAAGCACATTAAATCAATTTGTTCTAAAAGTCCAATTTAAGCTTTTAAAATTAGTATTCAAATAAATCCAAATGATGAATTTTCTTGCTACCATTATTTAAAAGATTTTCAAGCTCTGAAAATAGGGATGTTACAGTACACCTCTCCATATTGCTCACAAATTCATCACTGGTTTGCACTCTTGTAGACCTGATAGGTAATTTTAGTTAACACAGTTTTCTTAATTGACCAGATTGAACCTAACTAAAAGGGCAGTCTGGTTCCTTTAATATGTCGACTGTTGCAGTTTGTGTTATGTTTATTGTTTTGCGAGCTAAAATTTTTGTTTAAATACCCAGAGCTGCAATTATTTGGGCAACTTGGGATCTCATTGCATTAGTTCAAAACGGAAGACATGATGGTACTCCTACACATTCAGTATGCTTTGTTTGGAATATTGGTCGGGAGGTAAGTTTCGTACATACAGAATGTATCATTGATGACACAATATGCACCATAGTTTCATCTCACATGTGCTTTTTATATACATTTGTGAAATGTTAGCATATATATACATCCGTGAAATGTCATCTCTGTAACACCCTGACTATAAGGAAGTCAAGATGTCACCTACATCCACTACTCTTCAATTGAATAACGTCAAAACGCATGATAAGATGAAGCAAGTATTAAGATTATACGGAAACAAGTATTCACCATCAAGTTTTAATCAACGAAATGGAAGTAAACAATTCAGAAAGATAAGGTAAACAATGCCATGATGGCTTATTACAATGCAACACAAGTCATAATTAACGACATTAAAAGTCCTCCAATTGTTTGATATATGGTAGTGAGTGCAACGTGATGAACTACCCTCCACAAGATCATTCATCCTTGTCATTTACCTAAATAAGACAATAAAGCAAGAATGAGCCAAAGACTCAGCAAGCAAATGTAGGTAACTATCAAACATACTATGAACAATATATCACAATCATAATTGGAACATTTACTGGAAACGAATTTATGAATGGATGAAGTGGAATGGTGCATTGAAGGAAATGGACATATTGCAAGATATATGCAGATAGCGAGTGAATCACCCGTCGGTGTTCACTTAAAGTAATCGTATGAAGAACGTTTCATACGATCATTCAACGTGGCCCACATTGGAATGGTGGACTCACGTAACGTGGCCCACATTGGAATGGTGGACTCACGCACCCATCCCGAATTGATGGGATTTCAAGTGCCCATACTGGAATTGATGGGTCTTACAAAAGTAATGTATGCATATCATGATGTGAACCCATGTCAATATTGAATAGTACTCATAAATGAAAAGAACACATGGCATTCATTTACAAATACGAACAAATGTAATCATTCAATCACACATCATACATGGCATCAATCATAGAATACAAATTACTTGCTCGCTGCTACCGCAACGGGTTGGGAGGTAATTGAGATACCCCTTCACTCACCGCTTCACCGCCTACAATATAAAATAATCGAAATGAGGGCAAACGAATATGGCAATGCTACACGTGTCCTCTCTCAATCTCTAGCCAAACTAACCAAATAAAAGTTCAATTTGATCAATTTACCAAACATTTCAATTATCCCTAATCTGGCAGTTTTACTAGAAAATTCACCAATAAAAAACCGTAAGTCCAAAAGACCTGAAACCAGTGCTCAAATTTTCTTAACTTAACTGGCTACAAAACTCTAGTTGATGGTAAACTCTAATTCGGCCAATACAGAGGTCTAACCATCCAATGAAAAACTATAATTGCAGTCTGCCCAGAATTCAGAACAGCCCTAAAGAAAAGGCTCTAACTTTTAAACCACTGATCCAAATACAGTGATTTTTATCATCCTGGAAACATGGTGAAATTATCTTCATAAACCTAGTTGGGTGGCCGACCTGATTATGACTCTAACTAGATCAAAACCTAGGTGCAACCGACTATACTCAGCATTTCTGGTAGACAGACCAGCACGTAGTAAAACAGTCATAACTTTTAATCTACTGGGTGACAATTCGTGATCCAGGTGCCAAAAGAAAGCTAATGAAATAAGGAACAAAACTCTAGAAGGCGAAGACATCCAATTCTGCCTCTAAGACATCCAAAACCGAGTTGCAACATTCTATACAGAACCGATCTACTGACAGAGATTACGCGATACTACCAAAAACATTGAATCGACAACTCTAACTCAATCAAACAGCGATGGGGTCTCTCGTTACCCTTGTAGACCTGAAGAACGACGAGGATCAACTTCCCGAAGGCTTCCCCTCTCCTTCAATGGCCGGCTCCAAAACAGCGACCTCGCGGAAGCCCGGCGATGGAAGAACCGAAGGGGAAGACGTGGAGGATCGGGGTGCAGCTCTGTGGAACACCAATGGCGGCCACCACCAAGGAGGAGGCGCCTAGGAGGAGGTGCTGCGCCGTGTGGGGAGAGGGGAAGAAGGTGGCGGCTTGGGGAGGAGGAGGAGGCACTAGGTTTGGGGGAAGTGGTGCCCCTTTGGCCTTTTGGCGGCCCCACATGGGCCGGCCCCTCATGGGCCACACTGGTCGCGAATCGCGCCCAAAGTTGTCCGCAATAACATATACCCCAAGATTGGAATTTTCCGATTTAAAATAATTTCTTTTACTCTCTCCACCACTTTCTTTCTACCGAACCGTTTCCGAAGAATTGTAAATCTCGTTTTCGAATAAAATTCCCAGACAAATACAACGATACAACCTAACTGGATAAATGAGGTATTACAATCTCTTTCTTGCATGTTGATCCTACGGTTAGTTAATTAGTTTGTTGATCATCATTTCAAACTACGCTCTCAATTGTTTGTAGTGGCTGTAGTCAATCAACATTAAACTTCTATTCCTTTGAGCAAGAATGTATAACTGTAACATAATATTTAGTTCTAAGTTTGTTTTTCTGTTGCAACGATGATGGCTTTAATTTCCTTTTGGGATTTTAGAACATGTAGTATTTTTTACGATTTGATTTATATACTAGTTTGTATAGATATATTTTGCTTGATATGTGTATAGAAGAAAATTGATATTTATTGTATATTTTACGACTATGTCTCACCCTCTTTTTGGATTCCGTTGCTACGCACGGGCACCCTACTAGTATAAGGAAAAACAAGTGTTGTAAAAGGTGATCGAAAAATTATCAAAGCATTGCTCAATGGATATTTTTAACACAATAAAGATTGAAGAAAACATAAATTTTATTAAGAATATGTAGTGTTACACATAGATTTTCCACAACTTGTTAATATAAAATGAATTAGAAAGAACTCTACCATCTTCCATTGCTAGTCATACTGAGCTTGGTCGCATCACTTTGACCACTGTGTAAGGATCGTCCCATTTAGGGTCATGCTTGTGTAGGCGGCGAGGCATCATGTGAGGGAACACCTCCGTTGCCTGCTATTGAGTCACAACGCGAAAGGCAAGTACTGTATGTTAACTGGTGTTGAATTCAAATGAATGCATAATGATATGTGGTTTACATGAATGTTCTTGTGCTTTATTCATGATGTTGAGATACTGCAAGTAACTTGTATACTATGATTGATGCATTATGTGATGTGTGAATGAATGAATATATTTGTTCGTACTTGTAGATGAATGCCATGTGTACCTTTTCATTTATGAGTATTATTCAATCTTGCCATGAATTCACATCATGACATGCATAAATTACATTTGAAAGACCCATCAATTCCAAAGATGGGCACTTGAAAATCCCATCAATTCCGTAATGGGTGCGTGAGTCCACCATTCCAATGTGGGCAACGTTACTTGAGTCCACCATTCCAATGTGGGCCACGTTGACTACCGTATGAAACGCTCTTCATACGGTTACTCTAAGTGAACACCGACGGTGTTTCACTCGCTATACCGTGATATGCCGCAATATGTCCATTTCCTTCAATGCATCATTCCACTTCATCCATTCATAAATTCGCTTCAAAGAAATTGTTCAAATTTTGATTGTGATATATTGCTCATGGTATGTTTGATTGTTTCATACCGCTATTTGTCGAGTCTTTGGCTCATTCTTGCTTTACTTGTCTTATTTAGGTAAATGACAAGGAAGAAAGATCTTGTGGTGGGTAGTTCATCACGATGCACTCACTACCATAAACCAAACATTTTGAGGACTTTTACCGTCAGTAATTATGACTTGTGTTGAATTGTAATAAGCCGCTTGGTCATAACTATCGTATCTCTCAGAATTGTTTATTTCCATTCCATTGATTAAACTTGAGGATGAATTCTTGTTTCCGTATAATCTTACTACTTGCTTCACCTTGTCATGGGTTTTGATGTTATTCTTCTAAAGAGTAGTGGTTGTAGGTGACATCTTGACTTCCTTATAGTCAGGGTGTTACAGTTGGTATCAGAGCGGGCTTTAGGTCCGTGGTAATTAAGTTATTAAAATGACACACTGTGCACAGTAGGTGGGGTTTGGAAAATCCATTGTTTCCGCATTTCTAGTGATGTTGTTCATTATGTTGTATGGTATAGAATTGCTTCTGTACTATCTTTCTTGTTTTTAATCTATATCGTGATGCGATATCCTATATATCTATGATTTATCCTATGATTGTCATGAGATGATCCTATATATTCATAATTGATTGCATTAGTTATGCGTATCGGTAGCGGACGTCGAGCGGTGAGTTCGTGGTTGTCGCCCCGGTTTTGCTGTGCTACACCACTGTTCGTGTTGTAATAGTAGAGAAGTTCTTACCCCTGTTCCATAGTTTTGTGTTGAGCCTGAGCTCATTGATGAAGTTGTTGTCCTTCTCAAGTTTGTATCTGGTTTTCTGGTTGTGGTTTCTGATAGTTCGTGAATTTCTTTTGAATGGAGGGTTATAATGAAGTGGGCAATCTCTAGTAGATTTCCGATCGTTCTTCGAAACAATTATTGTTCTTTCTACTATTGTGATATTTCGCTCCACGTGAGCGTAGTTAAATTACAAGATTTATCTTTTCACCAAGTTCTGCTTTTACCTCGTTGGAAAATTCAACCCGTGTGTTCGCTTGGAGTTTCGGTATTGGCGATTTCTTTTGCAAGTTCTTTATCAAGTGCACAATGATCTTGCATATTTCTTTTCGGATGCTTTAGACAAAGTGGTTCTCTTCTTTGATTTCGATTTTGACAAATTCTTGTCCGGTGGTAATTGATGAATTTCTCTTAGGTTCATGATTCATGGTAGTTGATGAGATCCAATAGGTCTTTAATGGTTCTCTGAAAATATTATTGTTTTTCATTGTTGAATTTCTTTTATTTTAAATGATCTTCGATTGGCAATATTGATATTTCCATGTTTGTTCCTTCTTTCACATTGAAAATAGCGACTGCTTACTCGCTTGATAGTTTGTATAATGAGAGTTTTATGTTGCAAGTTCGTTAACATGAGGAAGCATTGGCTCCATGTATTTCTTTTGGATCATTCCGCGTCTTGAAGTTTAACGATCTCTTTTACGAGGATTAGTGTTAAACCCTTTTGGGGTGCCTTGTGGTGATTAAGTCGGAGGTGGTAATCAAACAAATTGGTTGGCTACGGGTTCCTATTGGCCCCTAGATGTTTTTTCAAAAACAATTTTTGTCTTTCTGATTGTTGAGCTCTCTTTGCTACTTGTACACGATATTATTGACAAGATCATTCTTTTGGTAAGGGTCCTATCTCACTTGTTGATTAAGGGGACCTGGTTAACCGTTTGGTATTTTGGGGAACGGGAATTATCTTTTACAAAGTTTATCGAAGAAAGTCTTGACTCTACTCGTTTCTTTTGGAGTAGTTGGAATGTTGGAGTTTAGAACCTCTCTTAAAAAAAATGTTGAAACCCTTTTCTAATGTTATGGTGGAGACGTGTGAGAGGTTTGTTTCAGCTTTGTGGTTTTTGTACTAAGTTTCCTTTCTAGAATAAGTTGTTATTACAATTCCATTTGATGCTGAAAAATTTCTATAACACGATTTGCCATGTTCCTTTAGAAGGTTTATTGACATGATCAGTAATGTGATGGCAATGTTGATTCCTTTATAAAGAAAGAAAGTTGTCCGCCTTTCGTAATATTCCTAAAATGATCAAATTTCCAATTTTGTATTCATGCTCTTTTGGGGAATTCAAGTTCTTTGTGGTCAATATCGTTTGTCGAGTGAAGCGATATGTTGAAAAATTATAATAGTTCTTCCATGATGCGGGTGTTTTGATCTTGAGTACCCGTTTGTTCCTAACGGTTAAGGTCGGATATTCTATTTTTGTGAGGCCTATGTTTTCAACTGTGGACTTTCCATATGTGTTCTGAGTTCGTTGCCTAATTGGTTTTCCCCTGAGTTCTGTGTTCCTTGCGAGTGGTAAGTGATTTCTTCAGTTGGTAAAGATCGTTTCTATTTGCCTCTTCTTTCGAGAAGGAATCAACCCATTCATTCCACGTGGGTCTTCCGAAATATTTTCTAAGTGTTGTTATGGGCTTGATGTTAATACCTGTAGTAAATTGATCGCCTTTAGTGGCATCGTTCAAATAAGAATATTTCAAGTTTAGCCTTCACGGCACCTTGGAGCTCGTGAATCAACTGGTAACTGAAATTATTTTGGGTAACTAGAGGAATTGGATTAACCTATTGTTTCTTAAAGATTTCGTGTGATTTAGTCCGAAAGGCTCTTTGGTTTGAGTTCGCAAAGTGAGGTTGCAATAAAAGAATATTTTCGTTGATCTCTTCGAGACGAAGTTAATCCGTTTGTTTCCGTGAAATCCTGTAAAGGGAAATGTTTCGAGTTTTGTGGTGAGAACATTTGGATCTCGTGTTTCCCAAGTAGATGAACTGCTTTGAGCAAGTTGGCTCGTTGAAGGATTTTATCGATTCTTAATTAAATCTTGTGGTTATTTGAAGCGCCCCTAAATTTGTTGCTCTTTCCGCTCAAGAGATGGCGAATTTCAAACGTAATATCTTTCTTTCGTGTCACCGTTATTTGCTATTCTCTTTTGAGGATGTGTACCTCAATTATGAACTCGCTGCTTTTTCAAGATCCCTTTATCAAAATATTTCTTTTTATTTCCCTTTCGCCGTGATGAGCAACGTCTTTACGTGGTGAATAAACTTATCTTTGTTCGCCTCTTCCTTTTGAGAAAGGATCGCAGTTTTGGGTTGCAAAGTGTTTGCAAAGGCTAAGTTTGGCAACTGTTTGGTGGTAGATGAGTAATCGTAGCGGTGATATTTCGCTACCAAGTTATTGGAGGAGTAGTAGAATGTAGAATGGTTTTGATCTGTATCTCTTGGGGAAAAATTAATTCACATGGAATGCTTGGTTTCGAAGTAAGTCTGAAAAGTGTTTCGACTGAGTAGAACCTATGGTATAGTGAAACTTCATAACTTCAGTTCATGATTGAATGGTCGGTGATTATCGAAAGTATGGAAACCTTGATTACTTCTATAAAGCAACGCAATTGGATAATGATGCGAGATTAGGTGAGAAATTTCTAAGTATGCAAATGAGTGAGTATGTTAGAATTGGGGAAAATGTTGGAGAGTAAATCCGTTGATTTCCCTATATGTTATAATTGAAATTTGTGGTAGAGATCTTGGAGGTTAAATTTGGGTTTGCATTGTTATGTTAGACCTTTGGTCACTCAATGAGTGTGTGTAGAGAAAGTGGAATAAAGGAGTTTCCTGAGCAGTGGAATGATCTTTGATAGAACCTTTTTGATGTAGTACATGAGCGTGTGTACTGAGGATTCTGAGTTGTTCTTGAAAAATTAGAAGTAATGTAATTGCGTGACATCTTGGCTTTCGAATAGCCAGGATGTTACAGTGAGATCTATTTTTGTGGCGCTTTGGGTGCCTTCAATCAAATTATGGTTGATTAAGTAGAATGAGATGCATAGAGTATTCGGAGGATTCAATGGAGCCACCCCACAGAGGTGTGGATGATGTATTTCAATTTGAGTATAATTTAAGGATATTTAACTAAGAGGTTTTAGCTCATGTGGTAGTCAGAGAATTCGAATTTCAAGGTTCGAGAGAAATTTCATTCCTAGAAGCGAGGAACTGTGGCAAAGGATGATTCGTGGGATAATGAAGCGTTTTCTTGATTCTTGTTTGAGTTTTGTGTCGTTGACTTGTATTTTCTGCAATTTGAGTTGGTGCTGTGTTGGCGTGTTGATTCTTTCCAAATTCAGATAAACCGCAAGTTTTGGTTTAGGGCGTTTGAGTACTTCTCCTTTGGTTGTAAAATGAATTTATTTTCGAGATGAATTGTCAAATTTGGAATCTAACCTTTTGGTGAGAGTTAGCATTACGTGGATGCGATGAGGACTCTCTATTTCTAGTTGGATTCTCTTCGTTTTTGGAAAGTTGTAGAAAATAGGACGTTGGCTTATCGCGTTGACCGTCCCAGGTCCTTATGCGAAGTACGCATCGTCTGGTGTGCTCGAGTGTTAAGCGAGTATCTGAGCAATTCCAAGCTTGAAATATCGTTGTTTCATTCCAGACGCAGTTTCCTTACGAGTAGATTGGTGCGTAGATTCGAGGTCGAATCTTTTCTAAGGGGGATAGAGTGTAATACCTCATTTATCCAGCTAGGGTGTATCGTTTCAATTATCTCGAATTTTATTCAAATCGAGATTTAAAACATCCCGAACCGAATCCAGAAAAGAAAGAAGTCTGGAGGGTAAAAGAAACAACTTTCACGGATTTTTCAAACAATGGAGGGGTTTAATGCTTTTATCGTCAACTTTGGGCAGTCACACCAGTGGCCCAAGAGGGCCGCCGGCCCATGTAGGCCGCCAAAAAGGGGCGCCACTCCCCAAAACCCTAGCCGCCCCTAGGCCTTCTCCCCTCCCCCTTGGCCGCCTCCTCCTCTCCCTAGCGCCTCCTCCTCCCCTCGGTGCTGGTCCCCGGTGATCGCCGTCGTCGTCTCCCAAGCGCCGTGCAGTTCCTCCCAACCGGCCCCTCCTCCTCCCCTCGGTTTGGGTGGCCGATCCAAGGGAGAAAGGGAGATGGAGAAAGGGGGATTTTGGTGGGAGCTTGATCATCATCCCTCAGTGAATCTTCAAGGGTAACGAGATGTTTTCCCTGCTGTTTGATGTTGATTAGTTGCGAAACCGATTAGTTTGATTGGATTGATTTGGTGCTGTAGATAATCAGTTTCTATCCAGATTGTTGCGCGTCCGTTATCGACCTTTTAGAGGCCGATTTGGAGGTTCTCCCCTTCTAGATAATTGTAGCCACGACTCTTATCTTTCCATAGCCACCGAGATCACGTGATTCCGCCTTACGGTTTAGGAGTTATGATTTTTTTAGTGCGCGCTATTCTGTCTGTCTGACGAGAAGGATCTGTCGGCTTGATCCTAGGTTTTGATCTAGTTAGAGGCATTTTCAGAACCTCCACCCAAATAAGTTATTGTATCCCTTTAAATTATATTTCAAAGCTGATAAAGATCACCCCCATTGGATCTGTAGAATGAAAGTTATGATATTTTCTTTGCCACTGTTCTGAATTCTGGGCAGATAACTGCTAGTATTTTAATCTGTTGTTTAGACCTCTGTATTGGCCGAATCAAAGGATCCCGCCAACTAGAGTTTCGTAGTGTTGTGCGTTATGTTTCATTGGGCACTGGTTTCGTATCGTTTAGAGTTCTAGATAATTAAATATGCTTTTTCTCGCATCGCTGCTCGGAAGGGCTGATATCCGTTGAATAGTTTATTTTCAATTAGGGTCTATGCGTATATTGATAGTCGGGGTTATTGTAGAACACCGGTAGCAGTGTTATATCGTTGTTCTTATTTTGGGAACATGCTTGTGTAGGCGGCGAGGCATCATGTGAGGGAACACCTCCGTTGCCTGCTATCGAGTCACAACGCGAAAGGCAAGTACTGTATGTTAACTGGTGTTGAATTCAAAGGAATGCATAATGATATGTGGTTTACATGAATGTTCTTGTGCTTTATTCATGATGTTGATATACTGCAAGTAACTTGTATACTATGATTGATGCATTATGTGATGTGTGAATGAATGAATATATTTGTTCGTACTTGTAGATGAATGCCATGTGTACCTTTTCATTTATGAGTATTATTCAATCTTGCCATGAATTCACATCATGACATGCATAAATTACATTTGAAAGACCCATCAATTCCAAAGATGGGCACTTGAAAATCCCATCAATTCCGAATGGGTACGTGAGTCCACCATTCCAATGTGGGCCACGTTACGTGAGTCCACCATTCCAATGTGGGCCACGTTGACTACCGATGAAACGCTCTTCATACGGTTACTCTAAGTGAACACCGACGGTGTTTCACTCGCTATACCGTATATGCCGCAATATGTCCATTTCCTTCAATGCATCATTCCACTTCATCCATTCATAAATTCGCTTCAAAGAAATTGTTCAAATTTTGATTGTGATATATTGCTCATGGTATGTTTGATTGTTTCATACCGTTACTTGCTGAGTCTTTGGCTCATTCTTGCTTTACTGTCTTATTTAGGTAAATGACAAGGAAGAAAGATCTTGTGGTGGGTAGTTCATCACGATGCACTCACTACCATAAACCAAACATTTTGAGGACTTTTACTGTCGTTAATTATCACTTGTGTTGAATTGTAATAAGCCGCTTTGGTCATAACTATCGATCTCTCGTAATTGTTTATTTCATTCCATTGATTAAACTTGAGGATGAATTCTTGTTTCTGTATAATCTTACTACTTGCTTCACCTTGTCATGGGTTTTGATGTTATTCTTCTAAAGAGTAGTGGTTGTAGGTGACATCTTGACTTCCTTATAGTCAGGGTGTTACAGAAAGTTTGTTCCGATTAGACTGAGATTGAATCTTTTTCAATACGAAGTCACCTACAGTAAGGCTGCGAGGTTGGACCTTATGATCATAGTATTTGCGTAGGGCTCGTTGGTAGACTGCCGAACGGATTAAGGCTTGGTTCCTCTTTTCTTTGAGTAGATCGATGTCATCAGCTCGGAGTTGTTATTGGCCAGAGTAATCATAGGCTTCGACTCTCGTCGATCGATTTTTTAGTTCATGTGAAAGCATAGCTTCAACACCAAAAACTAAGAAGAATGATGTTTCACCTGTAGGCCGACTAGTGGTAGTGAGAATTTCCCATAATACCGAGGGTAATACTTTTACCCAAGCCCTCGAGCGTTTTATAAGTTGGTCGAAAACTTGAGTTTTAAGTCCCTGCATGATTTGGCTATTTTCCCTTTCAACTGCCCCATTACTTTGTGGATGATGACAGAGCCATAACATAGCTTAGTACCCTATTCTTAATTCTTGGAATTTTGCACCCGAAAATGGTGTACCATTATCTGTTATGATCCGACTTGGCACAACAAATCGAGTGATCACATTTTTCATCATAAATTTCTTGGTTGCTTCCATTGTTATCCCAATCACAGGTTTGGCTCCAATCCATTTTGTGAATGAACTTGAAACCCCCAGGAGCTTTGGGAACGGTCCTAGGATATCGAGACCCTAGGTCACAAAAGGCTAAGAAAGATGTATGGTTTCTAATGCCTGAGCTAGTTGATGTATTTGCCTGCTATGAAATTGACATTGTACACACTTTTTAACAAGATCTTTAGTATCTGGAGGGCTGTTGGCCAGTAGAAACCCTTATCTTTTCAGTGTTTGCTTCAATTCCTCATGCAGAGACAAGAAATCCAAAGCAACTTTCCTGAAGATACACCGAACACACACTTCTCAGGATTGAGTTTCAACTGGTGTTTTCTGAGATTCTCGAATATTTCCTACAGGTCAGAAATATGATTGAGACGTTGTATATTTTTTACGACCAGATCATCAACATAGGCTTCTAGTTTCACCACGTTGAGGAAGGAAGGTCTTTTGCATCAAGCGTTGGAAGGAAGCATCAACATTTTTTAAACCAAATGACATTTTGACGTAGTAAAATTTTCCAAATGGTATAATAAATACGGTTTTTTTTTCATCATCTAAACACATACTTATATGATAATAGCCAGAATATACATCTAGAAAATTTAATATTTCACAACCAGCAGTGGAATCAACTAACTGATCGATAAGAGGAAGGGAAAAATCATCATTCGGACAAGCTTTGTTTAGATTAGTAAAATCTACACACATACGCCTTTTACCATTGGACATCCTAACCATTACAAGGTTAGCCAGTGATGAGGGTATCCATATCACTCCATCTTCTCCTCCTACACAGGCACATGATAAAAATATTATAATAGACTTACCTCTAAAACATATCACTCGAACTCACGCTAAGAAGAATATGCAAGATCAGGACCTATCGGTGCTGCCCTGGGACTACGCGTCGAGATGATCAAAGGTGTAACACGTTCTCGCCAAAAAGGAAAGCATCCAGTCGTACCATGTTCTCGCCAAAAGGAAAGCATCAAGCCGTATCATATGTCACGTACGTGACTTGGACATGTCCAGTGCACCCTGCATTAAGCCGAACCAACCTGTTCGGTTGTAACACATTAGGCATGCTTCTATTTTTAGTAATAGTTAGCCATGGAATTGGAAATAGACTCAGGCCCTATCAATCAGCCGATAGCCAATTACCTTGTCCGATAACATATCTAGCGCAAGGTATTTCTACGGAACAAACCACTTTTATGAAAAAAATTAAAACATAGCTATTTTCCTTTTGGATGCAATGCCAATGAACTACTACATCGTGCTATATAGTACTTTTCAATTGGCATATCATATATGAATTCATTAATTAGCTAGTCAACAACCCCAACCTAAAAAAACAAACTAGTAGTCAAGCCTACATATCTAATACAAAAAACAATTATATCTAGGCAGAGCCCACAATAAAATTTCTAAAAAGGATTATATATATAAAGGCAAATCCTAGCGAGGCATATTTGAATATGACAAAATAGTTAATCACGGTTGCCCGGGTTAACGGGTACATCATTTCTCTAAGTCGTAAGAAATCTCTTTTAGATGTAACCAAATGGAGCCATATTATTTCTATTTTCTTCCAGATCGTATGCTAGCTAGCTAGTGCTGTCTTTAGAAAACGGGGAACACGTCCCCTAAGATTGCACAACCACTAAGACAATAGGAAAGTGCATATTGTGCGTACAAACTTCTTTTTTACGAAATAGTTAGGAACATTACTGACAAGCAAGCTGCGCTTACGCAGATCGATGGTAGAGCTCACTTGTCAGTGATAGTTCAAATGTGAGGTCCTAAATTTGTAATTTGGGATCTACTATGTTAATTTGTGTTATTCCCCGAATTAGTAAGTACACACACAGTTACCTTGTTAGTTTAAACACATATCACGAAAATACAGAGTTATTGCATAATATTAAACAAAGCGTAAATATACTATAATATTTTGAAAATAATCTTTGATGGTATATATGTAATTAGATGAAAGATGATACATGAAAATAAAATATTTTAGAATTTTATAGCGGAATTGGGTCACACCAGGATAAAAAGATAGTGGAAAAGTGGAATCTCGAAACACTAATAGATGTGCACCACTCGCCGTTTTTCTTCTCTGCCAGTGCTTCCATCGCCAGCCGCCTTTCTTCTTGCCCGCGTGCGTGAAGCCGATTCAGCTGCCGCGTCTCCTGTGCCAGCGGTCGCCTGCCGCGTGTGTGCATCGCCATCCGGTCAGCCATGCGTTGCCATCTGCCCACGCAAGTGAGGCCGCTTGCCCGTGCGCGTGAAGGAAACGCCCGGCTGCCCACGTCGCTTTGCTGCAGGCCAGATCACCAACACTCGTTGTTTTCCATGAGCGTGTAGAGGTTTGCTTTGCTGCACGTCCTTCTTTGGCTGCTGCTGTATGGCACTAGTGCTTCCTCTTTTGTTTAGTTGCATGTGGATTTGAATAGTATAGGAGAGGGGAAGTAGCCAAGAAAGCAAAGAGAAGACAGTAATTTAGGAGGAAGTCGGGATCTCGTTTTTTTAAAATCGTGGGTAATGATCTGACTATTCCTTACTTCCTTGTTTTTTTTTTAAATTTAATTAGAGATTAGAACCGAGATTAGAGAGGGTTTTAGAATTTTTTAGTCGAGAGGCTGATTACTAGATTTATTTAGTCCGTTGTTCTGTTGTACAATTATTTCGGATACCTTAATGGTGAATTTTGGGAATGTCATCTACTAGTTAATTGTAGAGAATTTTAGTAGCTTTCCATAGAATATTTAATCATGTTGAGCGGATGAGTAATTTTCGAGTTATGAATTTTGTAAAACTGTTGTCTAGCGAGTTGTCGTCTTTTGGCATCATTTTGGTAGACTCTAGATTAAAAATACTAAAAGGACGAATTAGAGTTTTTGATATACATGAAAGATGTAGATAATTATTCAAGGGTTTTGGAGAATCCAAGAACTCGAATTTTGGTCGTGTAAAACAAAAGTTATGAATTTAATAAGATCCATTGTCCAGAAGATGACAGATTGGTCTTCTGGGATAAAAATGGGGGGTTAGATGATTTAATTAGTAGTCATGGTAATATAAGAAAATATAGAAAATTTTGTGTAGAATCCAGAACTAGGTGGTTTGCCATGATCGGACTTGTGAGTCAAGTTACGCCTTTTTTTAGTACCAAGATAGCTAGGGATGACTGTTCAGTACTGGGGAAGCATTGCGGATTTGAGGAATGTGTAGGAACAATGTCAATTTGTTGTTGTTCTTGTGATGATGTAGCTTGTATTGAAATTTGAGTGTTTAATGTAGGAGAGGTGTCGAGCTTGTTGCCATTTTCTAGTCAAACCGTGCGTCGCAACTAGTAAAGGCAAGTGCATGGTAGACAACGATCAATGATTGATCACTGTATTTCTTTATCATTCATTACCATTATTTTTGTGCTTTTATTTTATTTAATTGCATGCAATGGAATGGTATGACTGTATTGACGAATATGAGGAAAATTGGATATGATAAATATGATGAAATTATGCATTTTTGCATTTATAAGCATATTTGCATATAAGCAGGTGATCATGGTTGATCACAACTCCACAGGAGAGGAGGAGGTCCCCGATCCTTGAGGAGGAGCGGGCTTGAGAGTGAACGTTGTCGCGAGCGTTCACTCACGCTATACCGATATATCGCGAAAGAAGTGCATGTAGGGATGCATTGAAAAGAAGAGATGTGATGTTTGTGTGTAAGATAAAAGATAAAAGAATGGTATAAGAATATTAATAAGAGGACAAGTGTTGATAATGAAGTTAATGAAGACTGTTGGTTTATCATTGTTCGTTGTATATTGATGTATTTGCTGAGTCGTGGACTGACCCTTATTTTTTGTTGCTTTTAGGTGATCGTTGAGGGTGCCACGATTGAGAGGGACTAGAGCACATGAGATAGTTTCAGACTTCAGATACATGATTATTTACCATGAGAACCGTTTGATTCATTATTGCTGGACTACTTTTAGAACATGTTAGAAGCTAAATAAGCTTAGATGAATGTTTTGGACTTGTCTTTTCGTTCCAAGGCTTTGTATTTATTGGGTTGATGCTGTTTTAGACTTTTTTTTTACCTTGCTATGTTTCCCTCGCTTATTTATTCGTACTTGACAAGTCTTTATCCATGTTCTATTCTGACCTGTGGACGGGTTTCATTAATGCTTTGTTTGCTGGAATTTTATATCGAGTAGTTGAATATTAGTCAGTTTGGGTAGCTTAGTGGCATTCCAGGCTCCGTACTGGGCTAGGTTGTTACATATACCTTACAACTTTTGACCAAATACTTTCACAGATCAGCAGCAGAAGAAGTATCAAAGTATAACATGTGAAACCCTCATGATATGTCCACCGGCAATCGACTGTGGGCTCGCAGCCTAGTTCTTAACCTTCTTGATCTTCAGTCTTGATCAATACTTATAATTATCCCTGTATCCTTCTTTTATGTTTACTGGCTAAAAGAATGTAAATAGCGAGCATGAGTACACAACCGTACTCACGATCCAACACACAATGCAATTGTTATACATGCAAGGCTAATCAAAGGGGAGGTTCATGGTTCTTTTATTCTTTTATTTTGCACAAAGCCATTTATTAAAATATATTAAGTAGTAGCAAAACCTGATGCTTAGCATTTTACTAACACATGTTTTACAAACTGAGTTTTTGTTGTAAAGAACAAGCCGATGTTAGCTAAGGTAGTTTAATTTGGCTTTTGCATAATAATTCTATTCTTGGGTGCATACTTCATACGATTTTTCAAAGGGTGATGCCTTTGGTTTATTTTGCTCTTATAAATTCGGGTATTTAGGGTTTCGAGTTTCATGCTTCCGATCTTAGAATTTTACACTCCGCAAAACATTTCAAAGGCAATGCTATAAGTATACTTGTTCTTTTGCTTTTACGTTTTATGTCTTTAGGGTTTCAGCAATTTCCACTTTTGTCGTCAAAAGAAAAATAGATCAAATAACTATAAAAATTTATGCAATCAAGACAATAACGAATAAGATGTAGAAAGTTTTCAAAATATTATATTTTTATATTCTGACACTTTTGAGATGTTATAAATCGATTGAGTCGTCGGTAAGCTAACTAGTACTGCCCTTAACGATGTTCATAATTTTTTCCCTGGACAATCTTACATCGGCATCATACCTGAGCGTGTCAGTATTAATTTGTTTTCCTCTTCTCAAAAGCTCTGCGTACAAATGGCACGACGATTCCTTTATTTATGCTATCGCACGCGTAGGCACGCAGCGGGCTTGATTTCTTTACCCATTTCCCCACGGATCAGGACATAATCCTTGTTCGTGAGTTTTTGGCTGTTTTCGCACCGTTGGCACGCGCACAAATGGCGGCCGCCTAGGATAGTACTGTGCCCTTGGGCCGGACTAGGATAGTACCATACCTTTGGGGGCCGAACGTGGCAACATCGTGCCTCCGAGCCCTGCGATGGGCCGCCGACTAGGCCGGAACCGCAAAAAGACTCCTTGTTTGTTGCGAACCTCAAGGTCTGAAAAACAAAATTGTGACCACGCTTTCGTTGCATCCGTACACCATATATTGTATACAAATGGTAGAGCCCTAGATTCTGCCGATCTTGTCGCCGTATATTAACAAAACAAGTCAGAGAGAGAGAGAGAGAGAGAGAGACCCTGGTCATATCCACCGATCAAAACCACAAGAAAAATGTCGATCGGATGAACCCACGCAACAATGTCGTCATTCAATTGCAAGCACGGCATGTGATTGAATAACTGCTTTACTTTTTTGTTTTTTCTCTATCAGATCAAATAATTTAATTTTGTCATAGGATCATTTACTGATCGAGTCAGCATCCGGGGGTCCACTCATCAACCAATCGTAATTATCCATATGGTTAATCAGTAGAGATTAATTTAATTATTGGCTTAACCAATCAGGGAAAAAAATCATGGTTGGTGGCTTCAACTCTAAGTCAAGTGGATTTGCAACGATGACTTGACAATCACGCGCGTCTTTGTCTGTATACTACAGCCTCACACTGTTAGAGTGTGATAAGAAATTAGTTTTAATTTGAATGTGATACGAATTTCGTTTTCTACTTCAACTCATAATTCTTCTTCTATACAGAGTCTTTCATATGCCACTATAAATATATTCTTACAGACCATAGGGAAAACAAAAGCTTCATTGTAAATATTTTCTCGTATAGTAATTGAACATGAATAGGATACAAACATTGTTACCACTGGAAACAGGAAAATGTATTTATAAATGGATGAAACTTGGGTGCATAGATGATTGAGAGTGGTGCTATGTGCACGCAGTGAATTGGTGGATTATCTCGTCTGAGTCGATTAAGTACTAAATCATGTGTTCCATTCACACCTACTAAGTTGTATAACCACGCATCTAGTATATGATAGACATGGTCTATTACTCTATTTTAGCCTCGGTATGAAAACCTGCGCCCCTAGTTACTATGTTACTTTTCGAGAAGGATGGTGGTTCCCCAACAACAGATGGTCCCTCATTGAAAATGCATCCTGTAACGGAGCATTCTGGGGGTGGCCTTACGAGGACACTATCTAGAGTTCCATATGCCAGTGCAGTTGATTCACTTATGTATACCCTGATATGTTTTTACCCCGATTTATCTAAATCATTGAGTGTTGTTAGTAGATACATGACTAATCCCGGCAAAAAGCATTAATTAGAAAGTAGTTCAATGGATTTTCATATACTTGTAAGTTACATCCGATGTTTGTTTACAGTTTAGAAAGACTAAAGAAGGACTCGTTGGTTATGTTGACTCACATTTTGCTAAAGATTTGGACAAGAGAAGATCTTTTACTGGTTATGTGGTCACTATTGGAGGATGTGCAGTTAGTTGGGAAACAAGTACGCAAGTTCCTGTTGTCTTGTCCACTACAGAAGCCGAGTATATGCCGATTTCTGAAGCTTACAAAGAAGTCGTTTGACTAAGATGTTTGTTTACTGAGCCCTGTAGAAGTGCGTCTTGTACTACAATACAAGGTGATTGTCAAAGCGCCATTTGCCTTACAAGGGATCAGATGTTTTATTAGAGAACGAAACATATTGACATAAGATATTATTACGTACATTCGAGGTGTTATTGCTTAAGATGACACTAAAAATAAAAACATAAGTACTCATGGTAATCCAGTTGATATGATGACAAAGGCAGTAACTACCACTCAAACTTAATTGGTATCATTCAGTAGTCCTTATAGACGTTCGGTGCACAGGGTGCTCATAATAATCTGTTTTGAGGAGATCACCTTTTGTTTTGGTTAATGGTGGAATTCGTCTCAACGTGGAGATTATTAAGTTTGAGTGTGATACGAATTGATTTTGAATGTGATATGAATTTTGTTTCCTACTCCAACTCATAGTTCTACTTCTACACGAAGTCTTTCATATACCACTATACATATACCACTATAAATATACCACTGTAATCTATAAGAAGAGTAAGAGCTTCATTGTAAACATCTTCTCCTACAGTGATATTGCCTTCATGCACTTGTAGTGACGAGGGTTCTTGACCAGGTCAACCATTTCGGTCATAGTCAGAGTCTCTATCAAAGTAGTCCCACATGTGAGAGGCTACCTCTATAACGGTTATGAACTTACTATCGGTATTTAAGTCAACGACTAGTTGGAGTCACGAGACGAACATTTGTGCACATCGTTCAACTAGCTATGCGGTTTTGGATAATTCCCGACCAGAAACTCGTCGGAAGACATGGCAGTTTCCCACATGACTAACAGGAAAGTAGTTATTAACGCATATGCCAACTTTCGACAGTTGGTTAACTTACTTGTACCGCTGATTTTGTAATTATATCTGTGACGTATAAACATAGCGATCATAATCTTAGGATATATGCTACTTTTCAGCTACTTTTCCTTGCATCAATGTCCCCTCAGTGATTAGTTTTCCGCTAGATGGACCTCCTTGCATCAATTTCTTGTGCGTCGATCTCCTCGTGACGTTGGCTTGTCCAGAGACAAATTAACTAACGCATTGATAGTAGTAGCAATTAATGGTAAAAAGAAAAGCAAACGCGATACTTGAGACGTGTTTTGCATGCGCCGAATTCCCACTGGACAGCCGCCCTTCGCACAGCAGAGCTAGCTGACTGCGTATGCGTACGTGGAAACAAGCGGCACGTGGTTTTGCACCTGGTGCAGGCAATCCCGTTGTGCGTACATAATTGTACGCTCCGCAAAACATTTCAAAGCAATGCTATAAGTGTACTTGATTCTTTTGCTTTCACGTTTTATGTCTTTAGGGTTTCAGCAGTTTCCACTTGTATCGTCGAAAGAAAAGCAGATCAAACAACTCTAAAAAATTATGCAATCAAGACAATAACAAATGAGATGCAATTTTTTTAAAAATCATGTACTTTTATATTATGACACTTTTGAGATGTTACATCAAAAGATTTCATATATAAATTGATCGAATCGCCGGTAAGCTAACTAGTACTGCCCTTAACGATGTTCATAATTTTTTCCCTGGACAATCATACATCGGCATCATACCTGAGCGTGTCAGTATTAATGTGTTTTCCTCTTCTCAAAAGCTCCTGCGTACAAATGGCACGACGATTCCTTTATTTATGCTATCACACGCGTAGGCATGCAGCAGGCTTGATTTCTTTACCCGTTTCCCCACGGATCCGGACATAATCCTTGTTCGTGAGTTTTTGGCTGTTTTCGCACCGTTGGCACGCGCAGAAATGGCGGCCGCCTAGGATAGTACCGTGCCCTTGGGCCGGACTAGGATTTTTGGGGCCGAACGTGGCAATAATTCAGTGATTAGTTTTCCGCTAGATGGACCTCCTTGCATCAATTTCTTGTGCGTCGATCTCCTCGTGACGTTGGCTTGTCCAGAGACAAATTAACTAACGCATTGCTAGTAGTAGCAATGGTTAAAAAGAAAAGCAAACGCGATACTTGAGACGTGTTTTGCATGCGCCGAATTCCCACTGGACAGCCGCCCTTCGCACAGCAGAGCTAGCTGACTGCGTATGCGTACGCGGAAACAAGCGGCACGTGGTTTTGCACCTGGTGCAGGCAATCCCGTAGTGCGTACATAGGCAACTCTCACTACGGGAAACACGTAATTTACCGAGTGCAAAAATCTTTACCGAGTGCCAAATTTTGGGCACTCGGTAAAACTGATTCCGGCGCGCCGCTCGGCAAAATATGGCACTTTCGGCAAGAGGCTTTTGCCGAGTGCACCGCACTCGGCAAACACCGCACTCGGCAAAAACATCTTTGCCAAGTGCGAGCACTCGGCAAGGTGAGACACTCGATAAAGATTGGTACAGGCCTAACGGCATCCGGTGGCGTCCTCTTTGCGAGTGCCCCGTTAACTTTCGGCAAAGAATGTATTTTGCCGAGTGCCAAAACTGGCACTTTCGGCAAAATAATTTATTTATTTTGGTTTTTACCACCAATTTTTTAAAGCTTTAGTACACTACCACAAACAACATGTTTAAATTTGAGACATTTTCATTGCCTTTTGGCATATTTGTATAGTTTATTTTGTTTTGTTGAATTTTTCCGGAAAATGTAAGTTTGAGCTGCAGGTGCATCGAATGATGGATTACATTCGTTCAAAAAATGTTATCGTTGTTTCTTAGTGTAAATTTAGGCTAAATCCAGGAACCGTCTCGAAATTTCGATCAACGTGCTCGCGGGGCAACGCCGCCAACTTGCGTGGGAGTGGTTTTTAATTGTATAAAATGCGACGAATTCGAAAATCATGAAACTTGTCGAGTTGTCACCGTATCGTATCGTATGCCGTGGAAAAAATTTGAAAAATTTTGAGACACATTTATCGCATACAATGCTTGCAAACCTTAGAAAAGCGAAGAATACGTGACAACTTCTTGGAGATTCTTGGTTTGCAAGCATCCTACGTGACAACTTGCATAAAACCTTCTCAAATTTTTATCACGGCCTCCACATATGATATCACGACATCTTCCCAAGTTTCATGATTTTGGATTCGTTTGCTTTTTATACAATTTAAAACAACTTCGACCGCAAGTTCGTGGTCATGTTTCGTGAACAAGATGCTCGAAATTGGTGAGTACATTTCACAGTTACGACCTCACATTATACTAAATAACATGAATATCATTTTTCCATTCATTTTTTCATTATTGAATGACTAGCAGATTATAATTTGAATTATCCAAGAAAATTCAATTAATTGAAATAAATTAAAGAAATATAGAACAAGTCAGAAATGTGCCACATTGGAACATGGAGTACAGTATTGTATGGGAATGAGAAAAAGTTTGGAGGTCAAAAGTGGAAAAAATATGGTTTCTTAGAGTGTCGACCAAATGACACTCGTGAAAGAGCATCTTTGCTTAGAGTGTCAAACAATGACACTCGGCAAAGGCTATATTTGCCGAGTGTCAAAAATGACACCCGGCAAATAATTTTATAGAGGTTTTAAAAACCCTATTTGCCGAGTGCGGATCGGGGCACTCGGCAAGGGGATTAACCCGCCCGGCCAGCCCACACACCGCACACACGCACACCGCGCCGCTCCTCGCTCCCCCTCCCGCCTCTCTCGGCCTCTCCTTGGCCGAAGCTCCCTTCCGCCGTCGTTCGGCCTCGCGCCCTCTCGGGCCGATCGTCGGCCTTTAGTAGCGCCCTTGATGGCGCCCGAGCCTCCCGAAGAACCGTAGCGGCTCCGGCCGCCGTGGACCGCCGTCACCGAGCTTCCCTCTGCGCCACCTTCGGCTCCGTCGCGGCGTACTCGCCTCTTCCCCACATCGGCTCTCGGTAAGACTCCCGCGTTGCCACGGTGCTCGTGTACTACCTCGGTGAGGTCTCTCCATTACGCTCTGCGCTTATTACATTTGCGAGGAGGATCTTGATTCCGTGGTAATTTTGCCATTAGTGCGTTTGGTGTTCTTGGATCCGAATCCGGTGGAAAGATGGCTTGTTTGTTCGTAATGCGCGGGGACTTCTTTGGATGGCTAGGTGCCGTGGAGTTGTTCGCTTGTGTAGGAGCTGAAATTTGTGCGTAATTAAGGAAATTGCTTCTCGTTGTTTTCGTTTGCCCATACGTGGTCCGAAATGCGAGTCACGGTGGCTCCTTAATTTGGGTGCTCACAGGATTCTTGTCTTGCTCCTTTGTTACGAGTGGATTATTTTCTTGTTTGGTCCGACTCTGTTGATTTGTATTTATTTGATCTCAGTCGATATTTTTCCTCATTTAGTGCCGATTGCTAAGTTCAATTGTTGTGCTAGATATATTGAGCAGTTCAATTTTTCCTCCTTTGTTTGTGGTATCGGAGTGGATACCACAGTCTTTGTGATACATAACAAGCAACAAGCGGGACTTAGATATAACTACATATGCATTAGTAGATAACACGACTAGGATGGTCAAGGAGCACAAATTTCAATTCACTTGTACCTTTGCGGCTTGGCTACTATTTCTGGAAGTTCATTAGTGTAACATCATTCATCCGCTTTGGGGTGTGTTTTGGCGTGGATCTTTGCTTTCCATGGAGATATGGACAGGGGTGATGCGGTCTGAGTGCTTCGATTACGGGGTGTGGTTGTGAGTCAACAAATCCTAGGATGCGGCTCTGTTTTGCATTGGGGATGTTCGAGGCATAGATGCATGACTAGACGGTTGAGTTGTGTGGAAATTTGGTGAGTTTGGTGGAGCTTCTTGGATTTTCAATCTGGTTGTATCTAGTTCTAGTATTGCAGTGTGCATGTTTTCAATTTGACATTTCTTTCCAAGTTTAGGCCTTCTTTGTGTAGAGCTCTTGCTTGTGTTTTATGAGCAGTTTGAACATTTTATGGCCTTGTAATTTACGGAGAGTTGGAGTAAACTCATTTTATGACCTTGTTAATCTGAGCATGAATTGCTTGAGCTATACTTTTGATCTCTCTGCCATGTTATTAGGATATTTTAGAGTGTAATTTGGGATAGTCAAGACATGACATCTTTCATTTCGGTATTAAATGCTTTAGCTATATAGAGTCTTTAACTACATGCACATCCCATTTTGCTGTTTGTTGGTTGACTGCATGTGTATAATCATCCATCTATTAGTATGCGTACGCGGAAACAAGCGGCATATCGGCGCCCATTTGTGGTTTTGCATTTTATGACCTTGTTAATCAGGCAGTTTCGATGAATTGCTTGAGTGGTATTTTAGAGTGGCTGGTGCAGGCAAAGTCCAAGATTTGGCGTAACAAGTAATGGTTCTTATCATCATGAGTTTGGTTCAAATTATTGTATTATCATGTGTATAATCATATCTATTAGCATTGATATATAAGTGACCATTAATATATTACAATGGGTTGGGAACCGTCTTTTCTTAATATATGCACAGGATAGATTATATTCAAAGCATCTTTTAGTGAAATGTCATAATGTGTTTTATGTTCAGCAATCACGCTAAGGTTTTCGAGATACATCCTCACGGGATCAAGTATTTGATGCTCTAGTAAAAGCTTTGAAGAGTCGATACCAAGGTATGAAATTGGAATTCTTGCAATCATTAATTTGAAGTTTAGTATTTTTTCTTGACTGAACAAAATGCTATTGCATATCCGTATATTTGGTCAATTAATATGTTATTGTGTTATTGATGGGACTCATCACTTCATGAATAAGTCCTCTTATTTTTCTACTTTTCTTCACATTTCCAATGAATATGAAAGGATACCAAGTTTCTTTCATTGAATTGGAGTAACTCTGTATGCTTGCCTCCCGACCTCCCATCGATAGTCGAATTCGACATATCGACTTTACGCATATCGGCGCTTGTACTTATCGATTTCGCATATCGGCTTTCGGACGAGTGGTCCGTGGCACTCCGGCGTGTAGCTCTGGCGTACCTAGGAGCGAAATCTACTCGGGAATGAACCACAGCGATCCCAAATATGTGATTTGGGTGGACTCGAGCGGATCTCGGCGTGCTTGGATCCGGGATAGATGTAGGTTCGCACTCGAGGCAAGCTCGAGTCCCAAACACGTGGATTTGGGCGGTCTCGAAACGGGATCTCGGCGTGGTGAGCACGATAGACTCGGGTAGTATAGGATTTGGATCTTTTTGCATCTCTTTGTTTCTTGGTGTTATTTGCTTACTGTGTATGGCATAACAACTCACCCTCGGGTTAGTCTCTGTTAGATAAATATGATACACTCTTGGTGCTTTGCTTGTATGACCTTTACCTTCCTAGATTAGGTATCTAATGTAATCTTGTCTCACATGCAATCTCTTCTTCTTTGTGCAGCCTCAATCGGCGGGTTCAAATAATCCACCTCATGCGCCTCAGAATGATGGAGCTTTTCCTTCACCACGATCGCGGTGGCCACCTTGAGATGAATGATAGTTGTATTTTCATTTGTTGTTCACTTGATGATGGACTTGTGATATACTTGTGATGCACTGTCGACTGTGATGAACTTGTGGATTTATTTGGATGCACTTGAGCACTTATTGTTATATATGTGATATATGTGATGGATGAGATATATATGTGATGGATGAGATATATATGTGATGGATGTGATATATGTGATGGATGAGATATATATGTGATGGATGTGATATATGTTTGGATGGATTTATTTGTCGCGATGGAATGTAAAAATAAATAAAAATACGAGTTTTGGGTCACTTTGCGGAGTGCAACACTCGGCAAGGACCCTTTGCCAGTGCCATGACCATGGCACTCGGCAAAACTGAATGTGCGCGCTGAAACCCCGGTTTTCGGCTTTGCCGAGTGCCATGGTCAAGGCACTCGACAAATATTCTAGCTTTGCCGAGTGCAATGGTCAAGGCACTTGGCAAAGCTTCCATATTTGCCGAGTGCAATTGTCATGGCACTCGGTAAAGCTTCGACTTTGCCGAGTGCCATTGTGAAGGCACTCGGCAAAGCTTCAATTTTTGCCGAGTGCGGAGGTCGGCGCGGCAAAGAAATTTTCAAAAAATTAAAAATCTTTGCAGAGTGTCCGTAGGGTTGGCACTTTCGGCAAAGAGGCAAATCAACGGGGCGGCGCCGTGGTGTGTCTTTTCTTTGCCGAAGTCTGACTCGGCACTCGTAAAGCCTTTACTGAGTGCGGACAAAGGCACTCGGCAAAGTTCTTCGCCGATAATTTTTTCGAGTGCCCTTTGCGAGTGTCGCTTTCGGCAAAGCTTTGCCAGTGCAAAGGGGCTTTGCCGAGTGCACGAGGCACTCGGCAAATAGCGGAATCGATAGTGTCTAGATTATCATTTTTCAGGTTCTACCTTCAAAATCTTTTATGTGAGAATCTGGAGCTATCTGTTGAAACCGTTTGGCTGGTAGGTTGACTCCAAAAACCATATGATAGAAGATTAGAGGCAAATAGACCACGTCACCCCTGGGTGTAATACTTCGATTGTATTTGTCTAACTCAGTGGCATTTGCTGGTAAAAACCTTCAACTTCAAATGGTATTTTCGTTTCCGAAGGTTATATTCTCACGAGAATCTGCTGAGAAGGCCGCTTCTCGTTGCTAGTTCATTTTCGAGACAACTCATCGCGAGAAGCAGAATCTAGTGGTTTTGAGAATCAGGGTGTTTGGTACGACTCCACGAGAATCGATTGAGAAACTGGGAGTGAAAACTGTACCAAACAGGGCCATAATTGGCCTTGGACGATCTAGTAAAAAAAGTTAAAATTAATCAACCACCTTGCGTCAAAAAAATTACTACAGAAAGATACGCAGAAAATGTAAGATACGTAGTAAAATGTAAGGTGATTGACTGGCAACATCCGTGGAGATGATGAGTAAGTTAACAGTCCGGACAAATTGTCAGGCCAGATTTCCTAATTCAGAATTCTCTGTGAAAACACCGGGCTATTCTCTGAATCAGTAGATAGCACTAACAGATACATCACTTAATCATTTCATACATAGCGTAAAATCATACCATTCATTAATTTAACACTTCAGAGTTTACATAGACCGCCCCGAGTCAGGTTTTACGGTAAGGGCCGAATAGCCCAAAAGATTACATTTCAAAAATAGCGGAAGTAACAACGGGAGCAAAAAAGGGGCGAGAGGATATCTCTCCACAGGCAAGCGACTGGAAAACCCGTGTGCATTCGATATTACCCAAAAACTCAGAAAATACGGGTTGCACGCAAGTACCGACGGAGTCAGCTAGACTGAGGTGAGATTAGAATAGCTAAAGACTAAACTACGCTTCAAAAACTCCTTGATCTTCAGACGTCTGGTTCCTGTAATAGTCGTAAGCTCCAAGATTTTCTGCTTCTGAGGGTTGGGGAAAGAGCGAGGATGGGTACAACTTCCGTGCTTGCACGCAAACACAACAGATGCAATAAAAAATATGCAAGGCTAAACAAGGATGGCTCGGGTTCTTTTATTTGCGCAAAGCAACGTTTATAACTACATATACTTAGAAAGACCTAGCGCTTAACGTTTCAATTGAATCACATTTTTATAAAAGAGATTATTGGTGCAATATCAGAATCAGCGGAGGTTACCTCCACCTCATACTTATTTTTAATGATGGTTACATTTACATCCACCTATCTCAAAATTGGGTAAGACTACTCAGGAAAAATCCAAAACAAGGGCTAGATGAGCTTCTCATATTTTTCAACCCACCCACAAATGTTTTTGAAATAGAACTAACTCAAGTTAAGTCCCCATGTCCGCCTTTGACCGTAGGCGCACTGTTTAAACAGTTTAGACTCTGCAGAGGTTGTACACTGTACCCACAAGAGACAATCATACTCGTTACCCCACATGATTCCGTAGTCATGTAGTTGAGTGATCGTCACAGTAACCTTTCAACATATCTCGCCCCTTCCGTCATCTTACCAATATGGGCTGGCCCCATTTGCGATGGGTCCCATAAGTTGTGCGGGATGTCTACCACTACGATTTGCGTAGCTGGTAACTTCACCCTCCCCTCGGTGTCCAATTCAAGCTAGATCTTATCCACTACTTGCACCACCTTGCTCAACCACCGATGATATGATTTTCAGGGTTAATAAATTTACTAAGCCAAGTTGCACTTTGCAGACTTGTGGTTGTACTTGTTTTACACGGGAGGTCAGGACAAGATTAAGTTCTTAATCCATCTGACGGTTCATACCACATACCAACCACTCTCGTGCACGTCGGCACCCACCACTCTCTCCATCTGCCCAGATGTGGTACTGGCAAGTTGTTTAGGGTTTTGAGAGGTGAATTTTTTTTAACTCAACCATTTCAGTCATTTACCCCAATTACTGCCCAAAACAATCTTTATGTACCAGCGGTTAGTACCCCGGTACATAAACAAGACTATCTTGGTGTTTAAGTATAAACTATAACTAGTAGGTTACCATATAATTACTAGGGTGATAAGGATTAGTAAAATCAATTATCAAGGACAAGGTACAATGATTATTTAATAATCAAGTTGGTATTTAACTACCATAGGACCATTTGACATACATTTGCATAAGAAATTAAAGCATGCAGTTTGATATTTCAAAAGAATATAATTTGCATGAAATGTAGGTTCAACATGATTAAAGTGTTGACTCGCCTGGGTCAAAGGCTAGAGGATCTTGGTAGTCTTGAGCTTGGTCGAAGTAGGGACCTCCGGCTTATTTGAACTGTACTCGGACGATCGAACAGGAAAAGAAAAGATAAGCAAACAAAACAAATAAATACAAAATCCACAATAAATGAAATCCAAAATTAACCAAACCAATAACAAAATATCTTGAATTTACAATTTTTGGGTACAAGATTCATAATTTTTGCAGTTATGAAGAAAGAGATATGAATTTTTGAAGCTTTACTGAGAATTTTTAATTTAACAGAAAGTCAGAAAAAGAGGATTAATCTCCTACTGACATGTGGCCTATGGTGCACAGAATAGTGCGTGAACTGAGCTCACGCACGGGCACACAAGTCCATGGAACAGTACCCCGTGGATCCCACATGTCAACCACAGAGGCAGAAAAATCAGATTAACTTTAAACGTGCACTGCTCACGGGCCCACATGTCATCGGCACCCACGAAGAGTTAATGTGTCATTAGTGCCAGCTAAACACAGATTAACTCTTAATTGCTACAGTATGACACGGAAAATTATAGCTCTCCCCTCCAGCCGAAACAGAGCCGAGGGAGGGGTGGTGGTGCCGCGGCAAAACGCCGGTGGGGGAAGGGTAGGTGGCATCGGGGAAGGGCAAAAATGGGGTGCCCTCCCTGAGGCGAAGCCGGTGGCGATGACGGCGGTGCAACGGAGGTGAATGGCGGCGGCAAGGCACGGCCGAAGCGATTGGGGTGGCTTGGTGGCGCTCCGAGCCGGGAGGCGACCACAAGCACCGGGGAATGTACAGGAACTCACCAGAGGTGAGAGGGGAACCGGAGGCTGCTGAAGGCAGGCTGGCGACGGTGACCCGATGGTGCAGCGATGTGGGCGATGGTGCCAGCTCGCTGGAGGAGGGGAAGACGGCCGGGAAGGTGGGGTTTGGCTTCGGGGTGGCCGGGAGAAACTCCAGGCGGAAATTGGTCGGAGATGCTTCGGCGAAGGAGGATTGCGGCGGCGGCGCTCGGAGGGGAAACTTGGTTGCTCGGAGCAGAGAGGGGAGGGAGAAGCACCAGCGAGGAAGGGGGAGAGGAAGAGGAGGACTCGGCTTTTATAGCCGGAGGAGGGAGAGGGAGGCGCGGAGGAGACTAGGCGTGGCCAGTTGGAACCTGTGTGGTGACCAAGTGGTCGGCCTTGCGTGCTGTATGTGGCGGCGGAGCTCCCGGGAGACAGAACGAAAGTCGGGCGGGAGGAGTGGGTCCACGGGAGGGGGAAGGAGACTGGCGCGCAGGTGGAAGACCCGGAGACGGGCGTCACGGCGCAGAGGCTGAGAAAGAGAGGGGAGGAAAAAGAGAGAGTGAGGGGGAAAGTGGAACGACCGGGGGAACGGGCCAGAACGACCGTGGAAAGAAAGAAAGAAAGAAATTTGTTTTTGCTCCTGCTATGTCAATATAATAGGCAAGTCGGTTTAGAGAAAAAAGAGTTGGACGTTGTTTTAACATGGAAACAATAAAGATTTCCCCAAAGCGCATCGTTCGCCACCGGCCGGTGAAGTTAATTTGTACGGACCCAATGCGGCTAGCTCTTTGATATGCAAGTCCAAGTTTCCATTTGAGGCAGAAGTCATATATATCATACATATCTTGTTGGACCTTGTTAGCCACTAGGAGTGGTGTGAATAGTAGCTTGCTTTTTTCCTTTATGTGATTCTACCCATTTTTACTCCAATAGCTATGTAAAGCTATGAAGATCTAGTTCTCAAAATCATCGTGGAAGATTTGAACTGAGACCAAGAAACTTCAACAACAACTCCCTTCGACCGGTATGACCGTCAGGTACTGGGCGGTCTGACCGCACCCTGGTCTGGTCTGACTGCTCCCTATGGGTGATAGGAAAACAACATAATTTTGAATCCACAAAATGACATAACTTTTGATCTACAAACCCAAATCACTTTATGTTTCAAATAAAGCTCAACAAGAAGGTCATGAACCTATTCCAATCGAAGATCGAGACAATACTAGCCATGGTTCTATGAATTTCTTGTATCAGAGAAAGAGGGCTCAAAACCAGGTGAAAACTTAAACTTGATCCAAAGCCTTACTTGTGGATGAAAGATGGTCAAGATAATCTTAGATCAACTTCCACAAGTCCTAGGAAGCTAGATCACGACAAAGGACTAAGGAAAAACACTTAGAACACAAGAACCAAAAATCACAAGAAAGATATCAAGAACAAGAGAGAACCCATCTTTGCATGAATTGATTGGATTGATATTGAGGAATTGAAGGTTCACAACCACTTTACCATGGAGGACAAAAGCTCAGTCATGAGCACTCAATTCAACAATTTTTCTCTCAATGCATCTCTCGAACCCTAGCCGATCTCTATTCTCTCCACTTCCCTAAATCTCAAATTAGGGTTTCTAGCCTTGGTCGGTGTGCAAATCCCGTACCACCCCTTATGTAACACATCGGCCCAACACTGAACCCAGAATGCAACATATACATTTTTCACTCTTAATTCGAACTAACATTACTTATAATTATAGCAACATTTGCAAGGAATAAAACCCACAACAGGTTACCTTTCAACAAGCATAACAAAAATAAAATCATAAAGGATGAATGTTCACACAACTTGGGACTTCGCGCCCAAGAAATCACAGGGCCACGTGCCTGAGAACGCCCGGAATTATCACATCCCAAAATTCCATTTCACTTTCAAATATTTGAAAATGTGAACTTTTTAAAAGTTTTTGATGAGTTTTATCGACATTCGTTTATCTGGATTTTTAAGCAGGACTTTTTTTGTCTTTAAGAGAGAAATTTGATAATCAAATTTTGGAAGTACAAACCTAATTGAGAATTAAAATAAATTGAAACACAATATGATAATTAAAAATCCAAACTTGGTGTATTTGTACTGTTAATAAAATGGGGAATTACTTTAAGCATGTTTTGAAACTTTTCTAAAATCAAATAATACAAATGCATGCAAATAGAAGCTAAAAATAATTTTAGAGAAAAATATGAAAACACAAAAACCTAAAAAATTTCAAAATAATCTACAGTTTGTCGGGAGCCTCTTCGTAATTTTTCATAATTTTCCCGTGAGGTTTCGGATTTTGGGGGTTGAAAATTGGCTAAGTCCCTCTGGTGATCCGGCCGGCCTTACGGTGGCGATCGAGGCCGTAGCTAACTGAATCGAGCCCGACCCCTGAGGCGCGATCGACCGGTTCGACTTGTTCATCGGCCAACCGTGGCGATGATGTTTTGTTAGGTCAAAGTCATGGGTTTCAGTGCATATGTGTTGCATGATGCATGTTTTGACTAACGTGGGTCAAGTTGTGAAGAACTTGTTCCGGGTTCGATTTGCTTGTTTAATGTTTTTGCAGGTTGCTTGGTGGTCAACGACGGTCAGGCGAGGATGATCGGGACTAGGCTTGGAGAGCCGAGGTCCGAGCGATCGGCGATGCCGGTGAGTCAATGAACTCAAGTGTGGTGCGAGAATAGACAAGGATGACCGAGCAGGCGGTTCGGTCGATCGGTTGGATCAAGCGGCGGGGTCGGTGCAAGTGCCATGGTGGTTACGGTGGAGCCGGATGGGAGAGACTTGCCGACATGTTGAGAGCCGTTGATCAACCTACACGTGGCGAAGCATGGGAGGTGCTTCACAAGATGGGACTCGGTCTTTGCAAAAAGATCGAGAAGGGGTATTTTGGTAATTATACCAAATACCGCTTTGGTGACTTTGACGACTCATGGCGCAAGATGGCGTGGAGAAGCGGAGTAGGTCAAGAGGACATGAAGGCGGCGCTTGAGATGCGTGCGTGTGTGACCCGTTTGTTTTGGGCCTTAACGGAGCCCATTAGGGTTACTCTTCTAGAAGGTTTAAGTCTCCACTATAAATAGAGGAGGAGGTGGTGCACCCCTCAACCCTTTCATGCTTGAAACCCTAGTTTTGGCTTAAGTGCTTAGGGAAGGTTTAGTGGAGATTAGGGTTCTAGAGAGAGAGATGTTTTGATCTTGTGTCCATGCGTATCCGTATGAGTGGTCATGTCGATACATTATCAAATCAATCAAGAGTTCTCTTCAAGATGAGTTCATTTTCCCTTCTTCTCTCTATTTGGTGATTTTGAGTCTTTCTTTGATTCACATGTTTTTGATTGATTTCTTTGCATGATCTAGCTTGCTGTGACATGTGGGAACACATCTAAGATCATCTTGATTATCAATCACCCACGAGCAAGTTTTTCGATATAGTTTTCGTTTTGACTCGGTTTCAAACCTTCCACCTCTCAAACTGAAAAAGGTCTGAACTTTTCCAAAGATCTTCACGATCTTCGATTGGAATAGGTTCCTGACATCCTAGAGAAGGTGTGTACCAAGTTTCATCAAGTTTGGAGTTGTAGATCAAAAGTTACATCTATTTGCAACTTCGTTTTTCGGGCTAATTTCACTATTCATCGGCTGGAGGTCGGACCGCTCCTCTACAGAGGTCGGACCGCCCATAGGACCTGTCGGACCGCCCTTGAATAGAGGTCGAACCGCCCACACTTAGGAAATTAAGTTTGGTTGTTTTGGTTGTTTTGCTTGAGGTTTTGATTGGATAAAGCTATATTTCTATATTTAAGAATTCCCTAAAACCCTTAGCCTTTTTTCAGAAATCTTGGAATTAAACTTCTCTCTCCCCTCACTGACCAGCCGGACCCACTCGCCAGTCTTCTTCCTTTGCCCCATGTGCGCCGGCCAGCGCAGCTCGCCTCACCCTCGGTTTTGGACCGCGCCTGTGGTTTCGCCTCACGCCCATGCTTACACCCATGCCCTCCTGCGTCCTTGCGTCATCGCTAGGAGCAAGTTGCTGCCGACTTCTCACAGTTTCTTGTGAGCAACTTCATCCTTCTCCCTCTACAAGCCATGCACCGAGTGCGCATGGTCTTCCTCTCCATTCCTCTCATCTCCCCTCTCCATTTCTCCCTTCCCCGTGCTCAAATTGAGCTCAAAGCCGAGAGCCATGCGCTGGCCATGGCCGTCGCCATTGTCAAGTCTCTCGTCCACACCAAAGGACTCCAGCCTATTTCTTCATGTCCCTCTATACCTCCTCGACTTCCTCTTTCCATCCCTCACCTTCTTCTTCTTTCTCAGCAGCCGAAGCTCTGGGAACGTGGTACTTCTTCCTTGCTTCCGATGACATTCGGGTCCCTATCTGTTGCCCTTTCTATGCATCATCTCTCCCTCTCTAGTGGGTCCATGACAGTGGGCCTGAGTGCTATTCCTAACCCCACCTATCTTTCGCTACTCAAAATGATTAACTGGCTGAAAGTTGATTTGAATAAGGTTAAGTTAAAACAACATTTTAATTAAGCAAATTCTTATAGAATGTATGAACAGAGAGGAAATTTAGAAGGCAACTGGAAAAGGGATAGAGGGCTAATGCCACATCAAATACAATGGAAACATTGATTAGGAATTTTATAGATTTATTTAGCCAATAGTAATTAAGCTCAAAAAGCAATTCAACTTAAAATCAAGGATTGAAATATGACTATTTAAAATAAAACGTAGACTCAAACCCAATAATTGGATGAACCCAATAATTGGGCTCCCCCGAAGCCCAATCTAAAAAATATGGGGGACGGTGCAGGCTTCGCCTCCCCCTCGCATATTATACAAATGGGCTCCCCCGGAGCCCAATCTAAAAAATATGGGGGACAGCGCAGGCTTCGCCCCCCCTCGCATAATATACAAATGGGCTGCTCCGGAGCCCAATCTAAAAAATAGGGAGGACGGCGTAGACTTCGCCTCCCCCTCGGAAAATATACAAATGGCCCCACCGGAGCTCAAACTAAAAAATATGGGGACGGCGCAGGCTTCGCCTCCCCCTCGCATAATATACAAATGGGCTCCCCAGGCCCAATAAAAAAATATGGGGGATGGCGCAGGCTTCTCCTCCTCCTCGCATAATATACAAATGGGCTCCCCCGGAGCCCAATCTAAAAAATAGGAGGGATGGCGCAGGCTTCGCCTCCCCCTCGCATAATATACAAATGGGCTCCCCCGGAGCCCGAACTAAAAAATATGGAGACGGCGCAGGCTTCGCCTCCCCCTCGCAAAATATACGAACGACACAATAAAATAAAATAAAATAAAATAAAATAAAAGAGAAAGGGAAACGCAAAACCCTTCGCCCCTCCAAGTCACGATAACATTGAACAAGGAGCGGTCGAAGGGGGGACGGTACCAGGCCTGCAACGTCCCACAGCGGGAACATCACAAGGTAAGTCAAATACGCCACCAACGGTTCCACTGCAGCTCGCCGCCCGCCTCGAGGCGATCACCTCGAAGCCGCAGCCCGCACGTCGTAGACTTCGCCACCACCGGTGGCACCGCAACTCGTCGCCCGCCTCGAAGGCTATTCCTCGGCGTGGCGGCCCCGCGTCGACTTCACCCTTGCTGGTTCCGCTGCTGCTCGCCGCCCGCCTCGAAGGCTATGCCTCGGCGTGGCGGTCCCGCGTCGACTTCGCCCTTGCTGGTTCCGCCGCTTCTCGCCGTCCGCCTCAACTTCACCCCCGCGGGTTCCGCCGCTGCTCGCCGTCCGCCTCGAAGGCTATGCCTCGGCGTGGTGGCCCAGCGTCGACTTCACCCCCGCAGGTTCCGCCGTTGCTCGCCGCCCGCCTCGAAGGCTATGCCTCGGCGTGGCGGCCCCATGTCAACTTTGCCTTTGTTGGTTCCGTCGCTGCTCGCCACCCGCGTCGAAGGCTATGCCTTGGCGTGGCGGTCCCGCGTTGACTTCTCCCTTGCTGGTTCCGCCGCTACTCGCCGTCTACCTCGGAGGCTATACCTCGGTGGGGCGGCCCCACGTCGGCTTTGCCCTCGCGGGCTCCAGCCATAACATGCCAACCGCTTCCAGAACTAGTGCCGATCCCTTCCGGGGTATCTCGACTCCCGAGGGGCCGGTGGCAACGAGGGTGCGTCCGCTCGCCCCTCGGGATCACGGGATCCATCCTCGTAACCTCGTACCAAGCAGGCGAGGGAGTTGTCATAGCCAGGCACCAGGGGGTGTCCCGCACCCTCGGGTAGTTAGGAATACCGTTGTTCTATCAGGGATACTGCACCTAGGTAAACCAAGCCCATACGGATTAGTATGGACAAATTTACCTAAATACCCTCTCTCTCTCTCTTGGTCGTGAGGGCAAGAAGGTAAAAGTCCCTTCTTGCCCTCCTATATATTGAGCCCCACGGGCATGTAAAAACCTGTAGCGTCCCGCTTTTTCGGAGTTTTTCAAAATTTTAAAAGAAAACCATTTGCTTCTTTTTGCCAAAAGCTTAATTTGAAATTTCAGAATCCATTTGCAGTTTAGTATGAATTAATCAAACTTCAATTAAATTAAAGTTGGTTTAATTGAGTTTTCTGGAATTTAAAATCAAAATTATTATTTTAGGTGTTTTCTTGGATTTATTGGATTTTAGAAATTGATTTTCATTTTACCCGAAATGGAAAATTAATTTATTTGTAAAAGAAAAAGAAAATTTAAGGTTAAAAGTATTTTTTATTAAGTCCAAAATAATTCAAGGAATTTCTGTGAATTTTTCTAGAATTTTTGGACTCTATTTGCTATTTTCTAAATTGCCTTTTGACTTATTTGAATTTCTGAAAATCAAAAACTGTTTAAAAATTCCTTTACTGTTTGTGGGCCGAATCCCTTCGGCCCATCCCTATTCTCCTCGGGCGCCAGTAGCGTCGGCCCGACCTCCGCCTCGACCTCGCGCCCGTGTCGATCCCATCGCACGGCTCTCGCTTCGCCCGCGCTCCTCTCTCTTCTCCGCCGTCCGATCGAAATCGGACGACGCTCCGTCGCCCGCGCCTCCCTTCCTCCCCACCGTCCGATCAAAATCGGACGGCGCCCGCTTTTCTTCCTCCCCGCGTCGCCGCTTTCTCTCTCTTGATCGCGCGTGCCCTTGCGCTCCGCCGCGAATCCGCCGCCTCGGTCGCGCTCTGCCGTCCCGTCCGTCGCGCTGCCCGTGCCGTCCGCCTCCGCGCGCCCTTCTTCGCGCCCGCCCGCCCGTGGCATTCGCCCTATAAAATGGCGCGGGTCTCCTCTCCCTCTCTTCTTCCTCCCTCTCGGCCGCGCCTTTGCTTTCCGTAGCCGCCGCCTTCTTCTTCTTCGGCCGCCACCGCCGCTTCCTCTCGCCGCCGTGCCCGCCTCGGCCCTCCTCCGCCGGTGACCTCTCCATCACCTTCGCCCGCGCCGCCGTCCGTGAGCTCCGCTCACTTCGCCGTCGCCCCCGTCTCCTCGACTCCGGTCGCCGCCTTCTCTCTCTCTCTCTCTCTCTCTGTCTCACAGCTCGCTCTGCTGCGTGGCGCCACGTGGCGCCGGGTCGCGCCAGCGTCGGCGCCGGCCGGCGTGGCAACCGTGTCTTGCGCTGCGCAAGCGATGCGTAAATGGGAATTTTCAGTTGAAAATTAATTCTGAAAATCCAGAAAACCCTAATTCTATCATTTCATGTGATTTCCAACTTCTTTCGGGCGTAACTTTCTCATCCGAACTCCGATTTGGGTGATCCAAATTTCTATATTCATATAAATTCAGCCCCTTTCATTTGGTACTGGTTTTGTAATTTTTGGAGTTTATTTGGTGCTGTTTTATTTATTGTTGCTATTCTCGCACGTGTAGATTTCGGCATTTCGGAAGATTTCTTCGACCCGACGACCGAAGACCCGCTCCTCGTCAACGAAGGCAAGTCGTAGGCCTTTGACCATGTTGAACCCATTTTACAAATGTATATTGTATTAAATTATCATGCATGGCTAGTTTTATTAAAAATGGTTTTGGGAGTAGATAATTACCAAATTGCCAATATGCCTCCTTGGTGAATTGAAAATGAAATATCTCCTTGAATGACATATATCCTTGGACACCTTAGGTTGGTTATTACTAGTTGGACATAATTGTATTACCAACTTGGGTTCGTATATTTGCTTAGTCTTGCTTTAGTTACCCGTGAGACTTGCGATCACATGTTCATGATTAATAAAATTTGACTAATGGAACTATGGAACGGTGGTGTGAGGCCACTTTTATTAAAAGATGTTGTGCCATGGCAGGGATTGCCATTTGGTCGGGAATGAACAAAAATGATTTATGCTCGGGCTTGTGGTAGGGAGTAAAGGTGGGTGTGTGATGCACATTGGGTTGTGGTAGTCTTGTCTGAGCAGCCGACTAAGGACTTAACTTTGCAAGTCATTGATCTGGGCCACCTCGTGCAACCATAAGTCCGGTATGGGACGGACCTGGCCAACTAATTGGGGAAATTTTGAGTCGGTTTTGTTGTGGTGGTTTAATGGCGCAAGAGGGGGCTGTGATGGCGAAACCTTAGCGGGCAGAACCGAGGCAAAATGGAACTTTGTAAAGGCCTTGTGATAATTACTTAGTCGCACACCCTCGGAAGTGTGTCAGACGGACATTACAAGTGATTTATCTCTTGTGGGTAAAGCTGTACAACCTCTGCAGAGTTTTAAAAATCTATTCGAATAGCCGTGTCCCCGGTTACGGACATGCCTGATGATTTCGCGCAAGGGGTAACATTTTCAAAAAATATGTTTTGGTTCGGTGGAAAGGTTTGGTTAGAATGGTTGGGAAGTGAACGGGATGTTCACTGTTTGATTCAAAAGAACTTGGTTATCTATGTATTATTCTTTTAAAATCCTGCTTTGCAATCTAATTATTGTATTTACTGTTAAACTTGCTTTCTGCAAATTAACCATAAAGCCATCCTTGCTTAAGCCTTGCAAGAATACTATGTGCATACATTTCTCTACGACTTGCTGAGTACTTTATGTACTCACGGCTTTATGCCCTTTGTTGATCAGTCCCAGCAGAAGAATCAGGTCATGTTGAGTACTATGAGGAAGGCTACTTTGAATACTTCGCGAACTAGGTCACGTCCTCCACTCGATTGCACTGTGGGCATGTCGATTGGGCTCCACGTATTTTGAGATTTCATTGCGGATACTCTGTTGTTGCTAAGCCACGTGAGGCGACTTTTGTAAGAACCTTGACCATAAGGTCTTTGCTGTTTTAATTAATATTACTTTGTCTGCTTCATTAGTTCGCTGTTGAATGGTTATGATAACATCATTGTTGCAACTGTGCGAGCTAGCTACTGATCATGGGACTAGCTCGGTATGCACAGAGGGTCTCGGGGTTGTGTGACACCCGGGGTCCGACAAGAGATGGTATCAGAGCCATATCGACTGTAGGACGTAACCACAGTTAGATTTGTCGTCTTAGTCAAAAATTCAAAATATATTTTCTAAATCAAACCAATCAATTAACTTGACTAGATATTCTTCTCTTATCTCATTCTATTCTTTCTTATCTTATTCTATTATTTTCTTATCATCTTACCCTCTTATATCATTCTTGAGTTCTTTTATCTTATCTTTTCTGAAACTTGGTTTTCAAATTTAAATTTGACATCCTTACCTCTGGATTACCCCTAGGATCGAGCCCTTCAAGATCAAGCAATGGAAGCTTTGGAAGCTCAAGTTCCGCCGTCTGTTCCAAGTTGACCCTCCATAAAGATTAGATTGGTAGCTGCCCTCCCTAGTTTTAGAGTCGTTTAGTCTGCGTAATAGTGCTTTTGTGGTTGAATGTCTCTTTCTTGTTTGCCTCTTGATAGCTTTCCGGCTATCCGTTCGTTGGGTAAAACCAACTTTGTCCGCATTAGGTTGATCTATCTATCTCCCTTGTTTCTCGCTCATCTCCGTGCTTTCCCTCTCATCTAAATTGCTTTCTCCATCTTATCTATTAAACCCGGGAAGTTTCGTGCAGATGGTTCAGACCCGCAACTCCGCAAGCCAGGATGAGACTACAAGCGCCAATGCCCCGTCTTCCCAGGCCGCCAGTGCAGACCAGGGTTTGAGTCAATTCATGGCAGCCCAGACGCAGCTGATGAGCTCTATGATGCAGAATATGACTCAGATGATGAATCAGCAGAACCAGACCGCTGCTGCCCTACTCGCAGTGATGAATCAGAACAGTCAAGCAGCTGCCACGCCCACGCCTCCTCCACCCCCAGTGTTTCCTCAGTCTAGGCTGGCAGAGTTTCTAAGGACCCATCCGCCCACTTTCTCTAACTCCTCTAAGCCATTGGACGCAGATGTCTGGTTACGTTCGGTGGAAAAGAAACTCACTATCACCCGTTGTGATGATCGCGAGAAGGTTCTGTATACCACTCACCAGCTTGAAGGTACTGCTGCAGAATGGTGGGAGAACTATTGTGCCTCCCATGGAAACCCTGATAGCATCACTTGGGCCGAGTTTTCAGGAGCTTTCTGCCACTCCCATATCCCTGATGGGAAGGTGGAAATGAAAAAGAATGAGTTTCGTGAGTTGCAGCAAGGCAACATGTCGGTGAGTGAATACCTTAACAGATTCACCCAGCTATCCCGTTATGCCCCAGAGGACGTTGCCACAGATGATGCTCGCCAGAAGCGCTTCAAGAGAGGACTCAACCCTAGCTTGAAGGTGCAAGTCATTGGGAATGATTATGCGATTTCGGCACACAGTGAACAAGGCCATGCTCATCGAGGAATCCCGCCGTGAGCTTGAAGAATCCCGCAAGAGAAAGATGATGCAGCACAGTGCCCATCAGTCTCACTCCCAGAGAGTCAGAATGAATGTGCCGCCTCCTGCCCGTGTTGCTCCACCTGTCACATTGAGCCCTGCAGCGACACCTCGCCCGGCGATTCCGGTAACCGCGGCTTCAGCGGCTCCGGCAACGAAGAACCAAGGAATGGCAACTCTGCCGCCGGGATCACCTGCTTTAAGTGCCATCAGCTGGGGTACTTCGCCAATAGCTGCCCGCAGAAGCAAGACCCTTCTCCTGTTCGTTTCAACATGGGAGCCACTCCGACCAGGACCCCCACTCCAGGAGCCGGACGTGGAGCCCCTCAAACTCCAGCTGCACCAGTCAAGACTCCTCAGCCTTTTGGAAGAGGTCGTGTGAACCACACCACTGTGGAGGAAGCCCAGACAGCCCCGGATGTCGTGCTAGGTAAGTTCCTTGTCAATTCAGCACCTGCCACTATTTTGTTTGATTCTGGAGCTTCGCACTCGTTTGTTTCTCGGAGTTTTGCTGAAAGGCACCAGTTGGAAGTTTTGCCTCTTAAAAGTGTTTTGTTGGTTCAATCTCCCGGTTCGGAATTGAGTACGAACCAAGGTTGCCCTAAGGTTAAAGTGACCATAGAAGGAGTAGAATTCCTTGCTAATCTCATCATCATAGACACCAAGTCTCTTGATGTGATTTTGGGAATGGATTGGCTTGCCAATCACCAAGCCCTATTGGATTGTGGTGGTAGAAGCATCACTTTGGTCAGTCCGGATGGAACCAAGGTAAAGTTTGAAGCCTCCCCAGAGAAGCTAGCTGGAGCTTTAGTCTGCAGTGCCAGTGTTGTATCTATGGAAGAAGTGCCAGTAGTCGAGAGTTCCCAGATGTCTTTCCTAATGACCTACCTGGAATGCCACCAGACCGAGACTTGGAGTTTGTCATCAATCTTGTTCCAAGAACTGCACCTATCTTCAAGAGATCCTACAGATTGCCTGTCAATGATTTGGTTGAACTGAAGAAGCAAATTGAAGAAATGCAAGAGAAAGGTTTTGTTCGACCAAGTTCTTCACCTTGGGGAGCCCTAGTGATCTTTGTTGCAAAGAAGGATGGCACCCAACGGATGTGTGTGGATTACCGAGCCCTCAATGAGGTCACCATCAAGAACAAGTACCCTCTGCCCAGGATCGATGATCTGTTTGATTAGTTGAAAGGAGCCGGAGTGTTCTCCAAAATAGACTTGAGGTCAGGATACCACCAGTTGAAGATTCGTCCAGAAGATATCCCCAAGACAGCTTTCTCAACCCGGTATGGACTGTATGAGTTCACGGTCATGTCATTTGGATTGACCATTGCCCACCTTACTTTATGAACTTGATGAATAAAGTATTCATGGAGTATTTGGATAAGTTCGTCATTGTCTTTATTGGCGACATTCTAGTGTATTCAAGAGTGAAGAAGAACATGAAGAGCACCTCAGATTGGTCTGAATAAGCTTAGAGATCATCAACTCTATGCTAAATTCAGCAAGTGTGAGTTTTGGATGAAAGAAGTTACTTTCCGGGACATGTCATGTATGCTGCGGAAGGAGTATCTGTTAACCCTAGCAAGGTTACGGATGTACTTAATTGGGAGTCACTCAAGTCGGTGCCTCAGGTCAGAAGTTTTCTTGGAATGGCAGGATACTATCGCGAATTCATAGAAGGATTCTCCAAGATAGCAAGACCCCTCACTCAGCTGTTGAAGAAAAGAAAAGAAATTTGCTTGGACGCCAGATTGTGAGCAAAGTTTTCAAGAGTTGAAGAAGCGTTTGACAACAGCTCCGGTGTTGATTTTGCCCGATGTCCGGAAGGATTTTGAGATTTTCTGTGATGCATCCCGGCAAGGACTTGGTTGTGTCCTGATGCAAGAAAGGAAGGTAGTAGCTTATGCTTCCCGTCAATTGAGGTCTCATGAAGTGAATTACCCCACTCATGACTTGGAGTTAGCTGCCGTAGTGCATGCTTTAAAGATATGGCGTCATTACCTTATTGGTAATCGCTGTGAAGTCTATACGGACCATAAGAGCTTGAAGTACATTTTCACTCAAGCTGATCTTAATATGAGGCAAAGAAGATGGTTAGAGTTAATCAAGGATTATGATATTGGAATCCATTACCACCCAGGCAAAGCTAATGTTGTGGCAGATGCCTTGAGTAGAAAAGTCTACTGCAATACCCTAGCGATCAAGGAAAATCAGCCTGCTCTACATGAAGAATTCCAGAAGCTCGAGATAGAGTTGGTTGAGGAAGGTTACCTAGCTGCCTTAGAAGTTCAACCCACTTTGCGGAATCAGATCAAGGAAGCTCAAATTGAAGATGCCAATGTTAAGGAAATTAAGAGCAACATGAAGAAGGGTAAAGCCCTGTGATTTTCAGAAGATGAACAAGGCACCATTTGGTTTGACAAGCGAATCATGTTCGGATCGAGAAAGAGCTTAGCGGTGATACTCAAGGAAGCCCATGAAACTTTGTACTCCATTCACACTGGAAGCACAAAGATGTACCAAGACCTCAAGGAAATGTATTGGTGGCCTAGCATGAAGCGTGAGATTGCCGAGTATGTAGCTCAGTGTGATGTCTGTCAGCGAGTAAAAGCCGAGCATCAAAGACCTGCTGGACTCCTGCAACCCTTGAGAGTGCCCTAATGGAAGTGGGAAGAAATTGGCTTGGATTTTATCCTTTGGTTTGCCAAGGACAAGGTCGGGATATGATTCTATCACGGGTAATTGTGGATCGTCTAACCAAAGTTGCTCACTTCCTTCCATCAAGACTACTTACTACGGTGATAGATCGCGAAATTGTACATGGCAAAGATAGTGTGCCAAATGGAGTGCCAAAGAAGATCGTGTCGGATCGAGGATCCCATTCACCTCAAGATTTTGGCGAAGTTGCACGTGTTACAGGTACTAATCTAAATTTCATCTGACCTACCATCCCAGACGGATGGCGATGTAAAGAGTAAATCAAATCCTTGAAGATATGTTAAGGGCTTGTGCCTTAGCAAATCGACGATTGTGATCAAATGTTACCTTATGCGAGTTTTCCTATAACAACGATTACAGTCAAGCCTCGGATGTCTCCATTTGAAGCTCTTTACGGAAGAAAATGCAGAACACCCTTGTATTGGGATGAAGTAGGCGAAAGACAAGTGTTTGGGCGAGATATTTTGGAAAAAGCCGAAGAGCAAGTTCGATCAATTAGAGAAAGGTAAGCTTGAACAAAGACAGACCGAGCGAAGAGTTATCGCGATAACCGTCGCGAGATCTAGCATTGCACTGGTGATCATGTGTACTGAAGGTGTCGCCTCTCAAAGGGATCGTCGTTTGAGTAAGCGGAAAGCTTGCACCAAGGTACATCGAACCTTTCCCAGTTCTAGCCCGAAGAGGAGAAGTCGCTACAGTTGGACCTCCGCCTCGGTATCGGATGTGCATAATGTCTTCCACGTGTCACAGCTGAAGAAGTGTTTGCGTGTGCCCGAAGAGCAGATGCCAATGGAAGCAATTGCCCTGCAGGAAGACCTCACCTACAAGGAGCATCCCATCAAGATCATGGAAATAACAGAGCGAGTGACAAGAAGCAAGATCATCCGTTTCTGCAAGGTCCAGTGGAGCAACCACATCGAAGAAGAAGCCACTTGGGAACGAGAAGATGACTTGAAGGCTGAGTTTCTCCACCTATTCTCTAGTCAGCCTGAATCTCAGGGTCGAGATTCCCTTTAAGAGGGGTAGGTTTGTAGCGTCCCGCTTTTTCGGAGTTTTTCAAAATTTTAAAAGAAAACCATTTGCTTCTTTTTGCCAAAAGCTTAATTTGAAATTTCAGAATCCATTTGCAATTTAGTATGAATTAATCAAACTTCAATTAAATTAAAGTTGGTTTAATTGAGTTTTCTGGAATTTAAAATCAAAATTATTATTTTACGTGTTTTCTTGGATTTATTGGATTTTAGAAATTGATTTTCATTTTACCCGAAATGGAAAATTAATTTATTTGTAAAAGAAAAAGAAAATTTAAGGTTAAAAGTATTTTTTATTAAGTCCAAAATAATTCAAGGAATTTCTGTGAATTTTTCTAGAATTTTCGGACTCTATTTGCTATTTTCTAAATTGCCATTTGACTTATTTGAATTTCTGAAAATCAAAAACTGTTTAAAAATCCCTTTACTATTTGTGGGCCGAATCCCTTCGGCCCATCCCTATTCTCCTCGGGCCAGCCCAGCCGCGCCGGCCCAGCCTCCCGCCTCGGCCTCGCGCCCACCGTGTGATCCCCATCGCACGGCTCTCGCTTCGCCTGCTCCTCTCTCTTCTCCGCCGTCCGATCGAAATCGGACGACGCTCCGTCGCCGCGCCTCCCTTCCTCCCGCCGTCCGATCAAAATCGGACGGCGCCGCTTTCTTCCTCCCGCCGCTTTCTCTCTCTTGATCGCGCGTGCCCAAGGCTGGCCGCGCGAATCCGCCGCCTCGGTCCCGCCGCTCTACCCCGTCCCGTCACTACAAGATGAACACCCCTTTACCAACGTATATATGCGTTGGTAAAAATCCAAATAAGTGTTGGTACGATCTATACCAACACATCTACTATGCGTTGCCATTGAGGCCGTTGTGAGAGGCTATTACAACAGATAAACAAGCGTTGGTAATATATATGAAAAGGCGTTGCGAAGTAGCAACGGATATAATCAGGTTGCAACTACACTTGTATGCGTTGGTACTTACCATACATGGATGACTTTTACTATTTTGACAATGGATATAATTATATTGCCACAACGCATAGAAGCATTGGTACCTGCCATTCAAATGACTTTTGTTATTTTGGCAACGTATATAATTAGGTTGCTTCAACGATTATAAGTGTGTAAAAGTCAAAGTAAAAAAAATCATTATCGGTCGTAGCATGGTTAAAAAGAACACTCATATATTAAAAACAAATTGTTGCATTACATAGAGAACCATCCACATAAGACATGATATAAATATTTTAGTTTAACATCATTTCCTAACATAATGAAATCTAAATGTAATGAAGATCATCTGCCTATGTCACCATTCTCCACCTTGCATTCAACATGCCATCCATAGCATCATCCATTTATCTTATCAACCTACAATGGAAATTTTGAGTCCATTAATGCACCATTAGGAAGAAACACAATCACAATATTAAAGTAACAAAACTAAAAGGAGCACCGTACATAAGTTGATGGCTACGCAATATAAGCTCCTACTGCATCACCAATCAATTTGTAGCCTACCCCGTCCCGTCCCGCCTCCGCCGCGCCCGCTTCTCGCGCCCCGCCCCGCCCGTGGCCTTCGCCCTATAAAATGGCGCCGGGTCTCCTCTCCCCTCTCTTCTTCCTCCCTCTCGGCCCGCCTCCGCCGCCGCCCCTCCCCTCTTCCCCTTCACCGGCGGCGCCGTTTCCCGCTGCCGTCGCGCCTTCTTCTTTCGGCCGCCGCCACCGCTTCCTCGCGCGCCGTGCACCGCCTCGGCCCTCCTCCGACGCCGATGACCTCTCCATCACCTTCGCCCGCGCCCGCCGTCCGGTGCGCTCCGCTCCTTCTGCCGTCGCGCCGTCTCCCTCAGCTCCGGTCGTCGCCGCTTCTCTCTCTCTCTCTCTCTCTCTCTCTCTCTCTCCTCTGCTTCCCGCTCTCTGCTGCGTGGCGCCACGTGGCCGCCGGGTCAGCGCCGCGTCGGCGCCTTCGCCGACGTGGCAACCGTGTGCGCGCTGCGCATAGCTGATCGTAAATGAGAATTTTCAGTTGAAAATTAATTCCGAAAATCCAGAAAACCCTAATTCTATCATTTCATGTGATTTCCAACTTCTTTCGGGCGTAACTTTCTCATCCGAACTCCGATTTGGGTGATCCAAATTTCTATATTCATATAAATTCAGCCCCTTTCATTTGGTACTAGTTTTGTAATTTTTGGAGTTCATTTGGTGCTGTTTTATTTATTGTTGCTATTCTCGCACGTGTAGATTTCGGCATTTCGGAAGATTTCTTCGACCCGACGACCGAAGACCCGCTCCTCGTCAACGAAGGCAAGTCGTAGGCCTTTGACCATGTTATACCCATTTTACAAATGTATATTGTATTAAATTATCATGCATGGCTAGTTTTATTAAAAATGGTTTTGGGAGTAGATAATTACCAAATTGCCAATATGCCTCCTTGATGAATTGAAAATGAAATGTCTCCTTGAATGACATATATCCTTGGACACCTTAGGTTGGTTATTACTAGTTGGACATAATTGTATTACCAACTTGGGTTCGTATATTTGCTTAGTCTTGCTTTAGTTACCCGTGAGACTTGCGATCACATGTTCATGATTAATGAAATTTGACTAATGGAACTATGGAACGGTGGTGTGAGGCCACTTTTATTAAAAGATGTTGTGCCATGGCAGGGATTGCCATTTGGTCGGGAATGAACAAAAATGATTTATGCTCGGGCTTGTGGTAGGGAGTAAAGGTGGGTGTGTGATGCACATTGGGTTGTGGTAGTCTTGTCTGAGCAGCCGACTAAGGACTTAACTTTGCAAGTCATTGATCTGGGCCACCTCGTGCAACCATAAGTCCGGTATGGGACGGACCTGGCCAACTAATTGGGGAAATTTTGAGTCGGTTCTGTTGTGGTGGTTTAATGGCGCAAGAGGGGGCTGTGATGGCGAAACCTTAGCGGGCAGAACCGAGGCAAAATGGAACTTTGTAAAGGCCTTGTGATAATTACTTAGTCGCACACCCTCGGAAGTGTGTCAGACGGACATTACAAGTGATTTATCTCTTGTGGGTAAAGCTATACAACCTCTGCAGAGTGTTAAAAATCTATTCGAATAGCCGTGTCCCCGGTTATGGACATGCTTGGTGATTTCGCGCAAGGGGTAACATTTTCAAAAAAATATGTTTTGGTTCGGTGGAAAGGTTTGGTTAGAATGGTTGGGAAGTGAACGGGATGTTCACTGTTTGATTCAAAAGAACTTGGTTATCTATGTATTATTCTTTTAAAATCCTGCTTTGCAATCTAATTATTATATTTACGTTAAACTTGCTTTCTGCAAATTAACCATAAAGCCATCCTTGCTTAAGCCTTGCAAGAATACTATGTGCATACATTTCTCTACGACTTGCTGATTACTTTATGTACTCATGGCTTTATGCCCTTTGTTGATCAGTCCCAGCAGAAGAATCAGGTCATGTTGAGTACTATGAGGAAGGCTACTTTGAAGACTTCGCGAACTAGGTCACGTCCTCCACTCGATTGCCTGTGGGCATGTCGATTGGGCTCCACGTATTTTGAGATTTCCGCTGCTAGATACTCTGTTGTTGCTATGCCCTGTGAGACGATTTTTGTAAGAACCTTGACCATAAGGTCTTTGCTGTTTTAATTAATATTACTTTGTCTGCTTCATTAGTTCGCTGTTGAATGGTTATGATAACATCATTGTTGCAACTGTGCGAGCTAGCTACTGATCATGGGACTAGCTCGGTATGCACAGAGGGTCTCGGGGTTGTGTGACACCCGGGGTCCGACAAAACCGGTCTCCTCTCATTCACACAAATGACAATACACATACATACTCAATGTTTGGCTCCTCTCCCTTCGGTCCTCTCTCAAGATAAAAAGGGTACTGAGTACCCACTGTCTAATTTTTTGACTACGATAGTTCTTAACAAGAATCGTTTGTAATATTCGGAGACATCGTAGACGATTTGTATTTAAAACTATCTATGATGATTCACAGACGGCTCTTAACAAGAATCGTCTGTGATAATGATATATCATAGATGGTTCTAGTCATCGCTAGTAATATAGATGGTCACGCTGGTAAAACCTTCTATGATAATTTCAACACACAGATAGTTCTTAGGAACCATCTATGATGAGACGTCCAATATAGGCTCTTTTGCAGTAGTGTCACCAAGATATTAATTCGCTAGCAAGGTTTGTCGGTGATATTTTATACAAATCTCATGAATAAAACTGTTGAAATACACTCATAGTTTCGTCTTTGCAATATTTTGGTCATGGCCTATGATTTGATTCGAACTCAGCATTTGTTTTATTTTTCTCAAAACCATTGCTCAGATGATTTGATTCATTTGCTGGTACCACACGCTGATTTTTTTAACCGATTTCTCCACAAATGGGGATATGATCCTTGTTTATTGCCAACCTCTCAAGATCTGACAACAATTTTTTGATCGTTCGATCGCTAGCTTGGGGCCCGTACGCTATATATAGTGTAGACACATGCAAGAGCCATAGATGCTGTCGTTGTCTTAAAAAAACAAGGTACACGTGCTACCAACCAAATCATTCGGCACACAAAATGTCATTACTTTAAACAAGACACAAAATGTCATGATCAGATGAATCCATTTTTTCAACATATATGTGCTAATTCCATGACTTTGGCAAATTCCTAAAATTCAGCATATCTCACTGTACCTGAACTGCCATAGTCAGTCAGATCGCCACCACCAGGCTGGTCCAACCACCAGCCTCTGGCTGGTCTGACCGCGCTCCCCGGTAACAGGGGACCGGTTTGACCGCCATGAAGTGGACGGTTTGACCGCTTCCTAAAACCTGAAAACACCCCTCTATGGACTTTTTAGTAAATGTGTTTATCTAGTTTCACGTCCAGTCTCCATTTTCAATAGTATCTAGCACAAATATATCCTCAAACACTCTCATACAAGTGTTTGATACTCATTTTGACAACTTTTGCACCGCTGGTCAAACCGTCCCATGGTCGGTCTAACCGCCTGATGCCTGACAGCAAACCAACAATTTGCAAAACAGATAGTTCACTCTCAAACTCCTCAACAACGATGTTAATTTTCATCACCAAGATTAGGACCAAACCACATGGTCTCTACAAAGCACCTTGATGAACACATTGGTAATCTACAAAAAAATGAAATTTGGAGTTTGTTTTAAAAATACTCGCACGGTTTTGCAAAATAGGCTCAACTTGGTCCTTGATAGAGGGAAAGTAATCAAAATGACCAAGTTGGTATGAGGAATGCAGAAGCAAACTAGTCGAGACAATGAAATTCATAAGAGCTTTAAATCCATAATATAACTTCAAAAACTCACTCGAGGTCCATATGAAAGAACAATTGTTCTACTTGACATTAGATAATAGTGAGAAGTCAATTTTGAGGGATTTTGGAATTTAAACCAATAAATGATCTTTAGAGCACAAGAATGCATGTGAAATCATTACTACAGAGAGGGTTATCACAGACGGCTCCAACCGTCATCACAGATAGTTTTTGAACCGTCTGAATCTATGTGTCTGTGATAACAGGTGGGTATCACAGACGGTTTGTGAGCCGTTTGTGAAAAGTCACAACACAAACGGTGTTTGGTGGAAACCGTCTGTGATAGTAGGCTTTCACAAACAGTTTCAACAAATAACCGTCTGTGAGACCGATATATCACAGACGGTTATTTATTGAAACCGTCTGTGAAGGCCTACTATCACAGACGGTTTCCACCAAAAACTGTCTGCAATATGTAGGATATCACATAATGTTTTTGATAGTAGCCATGTGTGATATGCGACAAATCACAAACGGTTATTGGTGGTATTGGGATAGTAAAGGCGACTAGAGGGGGTGAATAGAGCACGCTCACTTTTCACAAATTATGAACTCAATACAATTTCACTCCGGTAGCTATTAGAAAGTCGTGAAGATCAATATACCAAGTCAATGGAAGACTAGTATTGAATCAATTAAACCCTAAGCAATGCTACAAAAATCGGCAAGAATCAAAGCAACACAAATCTTGGCGGTCGACCTCTGTCTTGAACCGGTCGGACCGATTGTCGGGCGATCGACCGGCGTTATCTTTGGCGGTCGGACCGCTCGAAATCGGTCGGACCGGTGGTGACGGCGGTCGGACCGGCGATCTGAACCGATCTGAAGCAGAAAATCAGCTCGATGACGAAGATGCAATTAGGTGAAACTTTTGATTCTCAACTCAATCTTTATGAAACTTTGCACACACCTTCTATATGCTATTGAGGACCTATTCCAATTGAATATTATGATAATTCTTGGAGCGATCTTGAGCAATTGCCAATTGATTAACGAAGGTCTAAAGCCGGGCAAGAACGAAAACTTGATCCTAAAGCTTGTTCGTGAGGATTGATGATCAAGATGATGCTAGATAGATTCACACATATCACAGCAAGCTAATTCACGTGAAAGAATCAATCACAAACTCGCGGATCAAAGAAAGCCCTAAAAACACGAAATTGAAAGCAAGAGCGAAAAGAGACTTATCTCAAGCAAACCTTGCATAGATTGATTTCGTGATTGATCTTTGGATTACATCCACACCATCATGGATCGATGGACAATCAAAGATCACGAATTCACCACAAACCATCAAGAGCCCTAGCCTCCACCTCAACTCCCTAAAGACAATTAGGGTTTTGAAACATAAAAGGCGAGAGAGCAAGAGGTGCAAACACCATCTCCTCCTATTTATAGTGGAGGCCTAAAACTCTTAGGGTTTGACTCTCTTGGGCTCCGTTAAGGCCCACTAACAAGCGGGTCACACCGCACGCGCGCATAAGCGCCGTCTTTAACCTTTTGACCTAAACCGCTTCACCATGCGTCATGGATTTGCCAATAGGTCACCATTGTCCATCTTGTGTCACACTTGAGTCGTTGACCTCGCCCGGCATCGTCAATCGTTACGGACCTCAACTCTCCGAGTCTAGTCCGATCCTCCTCGCCGTTGACCGTCGTTGACCACCAAGCAACTGCACAACCACGGACAAGCAAACACGAATTCGGGAACAAATTCTTCACAACTTGACCCATGTTAGTCAAAACATGCATCATGCAAACCATATGTCACGATACCAATGACTTTGACCTAACAAAACAACATCGCCACGAAGTTGGCGGCGTTCAAGTAAAACCGGTCGACCGCTCGGGTGAGCGGTCGGACCGCCCTTGGCGGTCGAACCGCTCCACGTGAGCGGTCGGACCGCCTGGGACTTAGCCGAATTTCAACCCACGAAAATCCAAACCTTCGGAAACTTTAAACCAATAGAACTTCTTCTTGGAGACTCCAAAATTATGAGACCAAGTGCATTGGGATCCCTCACTTGCCTACAACACCTATTTTGGCCCGACCCATTACGAGAACTTTTAGGTCATTGCGGTCCGACCGCCCCTTATGGCGGTCCGGCCGATTTGGGACCGGTCGGACCGCCGATGCAAGGACCGGTCGGACCGCCTATCGATAAGCTCAGTAACTTTGTCGAAAACACGTGAAACGACAAACCGTAAACGCCATTGCCAATTGTCACATCATCCTAAGATCTGGAACATATCCCCATGAAATCCACAGTGGCAGTCTTATATGATTGGATACATATTATAGACGGGTGTTAGTAGTAGCCGTCTGTGATTGGATATATATCACAGACGGTTGTTAGTAGCAGCCGTCTGTGATTGATATCATAGACGGTTAGTAAAAATAGTCGTCTGTGATAGTATCATTCATAGACGGTTTATTCCACAAAACCATCTGTGATAGTTCGTTCTATACCTTAATATTTTGATTTTTCGGCTAACCTCAGGTAATGCTAGCCATGCTCTCTGACAACAAGCAAGCAGAAAACAAATATATCACAATTGATTTGATATAGAACAACTCAAAGTGATTTACAAACTCAATATCAATTATAAAGTAATTTAATTACAACTCAAAGTGAATTACAATAAATCGGTATCACCAGGGTGAAACTCTCCACTCTGTTTAATGATCTCCCCCATGATGAAGGCGACGAGCAGTCCTCGAACGTTCACGAGTAAGTCCAGATGGATGACACTTTTTTGTTATTTTCATGCCCTATTGCTAGCAAGAGTAAAGTAGTAAGAATATATGTTTAAATTCATAATTACTAAATAATTATTGTGAGATTGACTGACAAACCTCTAGATCCTTTGCCTTAGCTCTCGTGATTTCCAGCATATGACGACAAACGTAGAATGCACATACGTTGCCTTGTTGTAGTTGTTGGTGGCACTGTAAAAATAGAAGTGTGATATATGATATAGGTATAGTCAGTTTGAGAGGCCAGGATACGAAGTGTGATATAGGGTTATTGTGCTATAACGGGTACCAAAAATCGCGTCCTGTGTTGTAGTGTGGCGTTAGGTTCCTTGTGTGTCCCTCCCCCGACAACAACGGCACTAAATGACCAACGTGATTCCAAAAAGTTATCCTCGGATATTTCAAATGAAGGAAGACTACAATAGAGTTCGAGTTAGGTATGAAGGAAATGAGCATACCTGTCGAGTACTTTTTGCACAAGGGTGAAGTCGTGGTTCTTATTGATTACAGAATCAAGGTATATTACCTTGTTCCACTTTGGTACAATGACTAAAAGGATCTCTTGCCACCTACCATGTATGTCACTTTAGTCATTAAACCTAAGTTCGTCTTGCGTATAAAGAACAAATAAAATTTGTATAGCAAGTAGTGAAGCACTTTCCCCAGGTTGTAGGGCACCAGTATGTAGTCCTTGTCGCGGTGAGTAAGCAATCCCTTCGTCATGTACTTTTTGACGTAGGTTGTGTCTTCGATGATGCATTGCTCAGAGATCAAATGTGGGTCGAGGAAACCCACCGGTTGTCGTGATCGCCGGGCTTATTGCATCATGTATCTATACATAAGCAATGAGTTATGATATTTATCGGTATTGCGTGAATGTGGAACTTGATTTCACACACTTATAGTGTCCAACATCGTAGAAGTGAGGCGTCAAGGGTGTCGAGGTTGAATAGATCAAATAAGTCTTCGAAACCCATGACGAAGTAGCCCGCCTTGTGGTGGAAATGGTTGTCCGTGTACGTAGCTGACGGTGAATCTAGTAGGCCGACCTTCCGTTGCCTCGTCGGTCTGCCGCATGTACTAGGCATGCAAACTTTGGCAAGCCAAACCAAGGTGGTGTAATGTTGTGTCGGAGACCAACGACATTCCGAGGGAGAACTTTGAAGGACCGAAATGGCAACAGAGGGGGTGAATGGTGCCTTAAAAATTAAGAACTCCCCCTTTACTGTATTTAAACAAACCTACAAAGCCCTCTGGAAATCTCAAGTTTGAGTGAAGCAAAATCAGAGAACGAAAACAAGCTTCGGGCTGTTCTGTCAGAAATCGGAAGCTCCGATTCTACCCGGCGGTAGTTCCGCACTCCGGTAGTTCCGGGGTTGATCATGGAAGTTCGCATGCGATAATTCGCCGTGGACAATCGGAAGTTCGATTGTCTGACCAAGAACGATCTTGCTCGGGTTTTTCCCAAAAATCCAAAATACTAAATCTTGAATGCTCTTCTCGGGTCAAGTTTCACATGACATCATCCTAAACAGCATCTTGACCTCATGGAGAAGAATCGCAAACAAAGATTCATTAATCAAAGCAAAATCGGATTTCTTGAAGAAGGGGCAAGAAAGACCAAAAACTTCAATAGACAAGATTCTCAGATTCGTAGCTCATGAAACTCTGAGGATATATTAGCAATAGCAAAACGACTCTAGATATCAAGTTTCATGCCATCTCATACGAGGAATCAAAAGATACACCAAAACCCTAGATATTCAACATGAATAGAGAGGGAATAAAAAGAGGCATAAACAAGGAATCAAAGACTCAGAGTTTCATTGATAGGAATCAAAAGATTACGAAGGAAAACACAGAGGAATGATTAAACAATTTCAGTTCATCCTCTGCATCTCAACAAACTCTTAAAAAGCATAACAACCTCTCCAAAGGTTCTTTAGCTAAAGCTAACCCTAATTTTCTCTCTCAAAAGGTCTAACCCTAACACCAGGGGTTCACCTCTATTTATAGCCCTTGGCTAATGGGCCTCCAACCCATTGGGCCCGCTACACCCGAACGAGACCGCCTCCACTTGTGCCGCTTTGCGAAAAGACCGTTTCGCCCCTTGCGCACCTTTGGAAGCCTCCCGTACACTTTGCTGTCCTTGACTCGCAACCACCTCAAGATTCACGCCGTCTTCGACACATCCCGACCGTTCTGACCTCAACGCCGCCTGCGCCTAGTCCGATCACCTCGTGTCTCACCACGACTTCGTCTCGATGTCCTGCAGTCAACACAGACAAAAACACATCACATAGCATTGCCCAATATCATAGCATCAAAATTTGTACAAGACTCAAACTCATACAAACTCAAAATCACAAGCTTTCCTTCTCTGCACAGTTCTGGGCACAATCGGAAGTTCCGCACTTACCATTGCGGAAGTTCCGATTTCCGGAACATCCGCACTTGTCAGGATAATCGGAAGTTCCGCGCTTACCACTGCGGAAGTTCCGATTATCGAACGTCCGCACTCCCAGATTTTCAAATCCGATTTTCGTCACAGATGAATCCTCACGTCAGTATTACCGGACAAACCGCGTCCCCAGGTGCGGAAGTTCCTATTACTTCAACCGAAACACAAATGTCAGGATAATCGGAAGTTCCGTTTTACCACATCGGAAGTTCCGATTATCGGAAGTTCCGTTTTCCAGAACCGGAAGTTCCGCACTTCCAGAAACAGATCAGCAGAAACGCAATCGCAAAGATTTCAATCACAAACTTTCCACCACAACGTCAAATACTCATCACTCATACGGGGACCCTACTCACATGGTCTCTCAATCTCCCCCTTGATGAGTATATTGACAAACACGAAAAAGCATATAGAAGAGTTTGTGATAGAAGCCAAACATGGTCTTATCTAGAAATCAAGAAGGCTCAAAACCATGTTTGTTAAAGATGAAAGATTTGAGCTTTAAATGAAAGAGCAAATTTTTCTGCAAAGCTCCAGAACACTCTCCAAACTAACTTCTCCCCCTTTTGGCAATAGACACATCAAGAAGTTTTAAAGAGAGGAAATGACTATATGATATTCATTTTAAGCATTAGGAGCCATGAAGATTATCCAAAATGATTATTAGAGTATTACACCAAGCCATAACACATAAGAATGCTATCAAGATCATGACAATTGATGCATAGAATAGCTAAGACAGAAAATCCATAATCTGATTAATGATCCAATTCTTTAGCAAGTCAAATAAACCAAGATTGTAGTCTAGCTAAAGGTATCCAAGGATGATACAAGCCATGTCAAATAATCTAAGTTGAACCAAGAAGACTCATATTGATCAGTTTAGAGTGCTACCAGTCAAAAGATTGACTCAATTTTATCAAGTACTTGGTCTTTTTAAAGATAAGCAATTTTAGCACAAGTTTCTTTTGCTGGAAACATAATTATGGCTTTATCTTAGTGAAGCAAGTCCTGGACTAGGTGCCATCCACAACTGCCTCCTAAGCTTCAACCAATTTTTCAAATCTTAACCATGTGCTAGATCCCAGCCTTATCGACCACTCCAAACAACAGACTTAAGGAAGTGATCTTAGGTCATCCAAGGCTCCCCCTGAGTTCATGCCTAGTGCAATGGTAAGCAGTCTCATGAGAAAGATTTGGTGAGATCAGTTTTTTCGCACAAAAGGGACCATTTTTGCTTTTGAAGTTTTTAGACCAACGATTAAAGATAAGTCAAGATTCTGAATGAACTGACATAGCTTACTCTAAAACTTAATAAAGGTTCAAGACTCAACTCAGCCTACTTGACATGGCGAGAATCATAAAAGGATAACTTCAACCAGGCTAGTCTCAAGAGCTATCATGACAAGATTTTAATTCAAGTTTAGCAATTTTAGTCATTTTATCATGGCAAAGACTAAACTACACATAAAAAGTCATGATAAATCTAGCAGTTTAGCAAAAATCATGGCAAGATGTAAAACAGTGAGATCAAATCATAAGGGATAATAGACAAGGCTCCAAAAGATTATTTTATAATGTAGGAAGAAATGCACGAAAAACTAGATCCTCTTCAGAATTAGATGCATCTTTTAATTCAGGTTGAGTTATGACAAATTTAAGAACTAGAAGAAACACGATGAACGCCCCCTGAACCAAAGGAACAAAACCGAAAAACTGATAGAAGAAACAGAAAAGGCAGTCCTTAGAGCATAGAAAAGATATAGAGAATACTATAGCTCAAACAGATTCTTATCTACCCCATATGATTCTAGGACTATCAGCTGATCAACTAACAAACTAAGGAGCAAACACTGTCCCTGTCTACCCAAGGGTGGCCCGACCCTCGCTAGAACCTATAAGAAGTGAGTAAGCTCAACCTAGTGAGAAGAGGAACAGCTAATAAGCAGCATCCTAGAAGCACAAAATAAGAACAACCAGTCTAAGCAACTTGGCAATAGAACCATTCTAACTTATGCTGGAAGGACTAGACCAAATGCACCCAAATGCAATGCAACAGAAAAGAGTAAGAGCAAAAAGAAAATATAATCTGAGTAGCGCTCAAACTCCCCTCACAACAGTCCATAAGGACAAACCACCCCGAGCTCTCCCAGAGTGAAAACCTTGAGCTATCCGGAGGCTTGGTGAAGATATCGATAGCTGGTGGCCCTCTCCTGGCCCAGAGCACGATGTCGCCCTTCTCTACATGGTCTCGAAGAAAGTGATATCTGATATCAATATGCTTGGTCCGAGAATGTTGCACTGGGTTCTTGGCAATGCAAATCGCAGATGTGTTATCACAAAAGAGTGGAACACGGTCGATTACTAACTCAAAGTCCTGCAGGGTCGAAACCATCCAAAGCACTTGCTCTGACAGCAGAATCGGCTGCGACAGCGTACTCGGCCTCTGCGGTGGGTGCGCAACACCGGACTGCTTCCTTGACGACCAGGAGACAAGAGAAGTGCCAATGAATTGGCAAGCGCCAGAGGTGCTCTTCCTATCTATCCTACAGCCAGCGAAATCTGCATCGGAGAAGGCTCTAAGAGATAGACAAGAGGAGGATGAGTACCAGATACCATAGTCAATGGTAGCTCGAAGGTACCGAAAGATGCGCTTCACCGCCTGGCGGTGAGACACGCGAGGAGAAGCCTGAAACCGAGCACAAAGACACATAGAGAAATGTATGTATGGTCTCGAGGCTGTGAGGTACAAGAGAGAGCCTATCATGCTTCTGAACTCCTTTTGATCAACTGGCTCGCCGTCTTCATCTGGGTCAAGAGAGGCTGTAGAGGACATTGGAGTTGATACTGGCTTGCCATCACTCATGTCAAAGCGTTTCAGGAGGTCACGAGTGTACTTGCCTTGGTGCAGAAAAGTACCCTCCCTAGTCTGTTTGATTTGGAAGCCAAGGAAGAAACTTAACTCGCCCATCATGCTCATTTCAAACTCCGAGCTCATGACATCGGAAAACTGGGAGACAAGAGCATGCGAGGAGCCGCCAAAGATAATGTCATCCACATAAATCTGGACGAGCAGAAGATCATTGCCAAGTCGGCGGATGAACAAGGTCTTGTCAATTTTACCCATTTCAAAACCATGACCCAACAGATAGGACTTAAGCCTTTCATACCAAGCTCTAGGGGCTGCTTAAGTCCATACAAAGCTTTGGAAAGCTTGTAGACATGGTTAGGGTACTTGGGGTTCTCGAAACCAGGAGGCTGTCTCACATAGACTTCTTCCTCAATAAATCCATTGAGAAAGGCACTCTTGACGTCCATCTGGTAAAGCTTGAAACCCTTAGAAGCTGCAAAGGCAAGCAGAATTCTAATGGCTTCAAGTCTGGCTACAGGTGCAAATGTCTCCTCAAAATCGAGACCCTCAACCTGAGAATAGCCCTGAGCTACCAGTCTAGCCTTGTTTTGAATGACTAACCCGTCTTCACTTTGCTTGTTCTTGAACACCCACTTAGTCCCAATGATATTGTGACCTCGAGGGGGCTCAACAAGCGTCCAGACCTTGTTTCTTTCAAAGTTTTCAACTCCTCGTGCATGTCGTTAATCCATGACTCATCAGAGAGAGCATGACAAATGTCTTTGGGCTCAAACGAGGCAACGAATGCAGAATGAAGGCAGAAAAGAGACATGCCAGATTTTGAACGAGTGACTCGCTCAAAGAGATCTCCAATGATCTGCTCTGAAGGATGATTCTTTTGAATGTGTCTAGGAGGTCCAGGGTGAGATGAAGAAGTGGCCTCTACCTCATGAGCCGATGAGATAGGAACAGAGCCACTAGCTTCAGAGGAAGCAGAAGGTAAGGGCTGATCTCCTCGAGGTGCGGTGGAAGAAGGCACCTCAAGAGGAGGAGAAAAAACTGGATCGGGTAGACAACCCTCATCTCCGTCTTCCTCATCGTCCACAAAGATGGACTCAGACTGCCCTAGAGAACCTGAGATATCAGGCCTAGTCCCCGGACTGGCCTCATCGAAGGTCACCTCACAGGTTTCTACCATTTTGCTAGACTCGCAGTTCCAGACTCTATAGGCACGAGAAGAAGTTGAGTAACCCAGAAAGATCCCATCACAAGATCGTGACTCGAACTTATCTAGGTTCCCAGACTTCAGAATAAAACACTTGCAACCAAACACACAAAAATGCGAGACACTGGGCTTTCGCCCATATCTCAACTCATAAGAAGTGCGATGCAAGAGTGCCCTAAGAAAAACTCTGTTTGAAACATGACAAGCAGTAGCAATAGCCTCAGCCCAAAACTTCCTAGGTGTAGAGTACTCATCAAGCATCGTCCTGGCCATCTCGACCAAGGTACGGTTCTTCCTCTCCACAGCGCCATTACATTGGGGGCGTATGGAGAAGAGGCGGTTCTCTACACTGTCTCACCACGAAACTCTCAAAGTAGGAATTCTTGAACTCGGTGCCATTATCACTGCGAATTGTTCGTAATGCACAGGAGCTCAACGAAAGCCTACTAAAAGACCACGAAAATGAGTAAGCGTCTCATCCTTGAGGCTAAGAAAAACACCCAAGAGTACCTCGAGAAGTCATCGACCACAACAAGAACATACCACTTCCCTCCTGCTTGGCGCTTTCTCAGCCGGGCCAAGCAGTATCCATATGGGCGATTGCCACAGTGCATCGGTCATAGTCCTTTGTGGATTGGAGAGTGAAGCGGCAACCATCTTGCCGTGCGGCATGGAGAGCAAACTAGATCCTTGACCATCTTGAGTTTAGGCAAACCACGAATGAGATCGTGGCGCTAACTCGGGTCAAATGATCAAATCCTATATGACCAAGTCTCCTATGCGAAAGGTCAAATCACGGGATTGAAGCAATTAAACACCGGAGAGGATCACGGAAGACTCGGAAAAATCAGCACGAAAAATCCTCCCATATCGAAATCCATAAACTAGACTACAGAAGAATCAAGAATTTTACAATTGTTTTTCTTAAAGCTCACCTCGTAACCGTCATCGGTGGTGAGAGACCCAGGCGATTATCTGCGACTTACTTACTAAGGCAACATCTTTCAAAATAAAAGAACTATTAATGCTCACGGTACCTTTAGCGATGGCGCGCCAAATGAAGCATCTCAGAAGGTGATCGTCTCATCACCTCGAGCACGGGCTAGGGAAGAAAACCAACGAGTCTCGGTCATATGGCGAGAACACGAGTCTACAATCCAAACCCTTCCCTTCCTAGCCCGGCGAACCTGAGTCAAACAGAGAGTAAAGTCTCAGTACTGGGATGAATCAATAGTGATTTTGGCACCCAATACTGAGTCACACGTCGAACAGATGAAGTAGTCAAGCAAGACTGACCTCTATCTACCCTACGCTCTCTGTCACTCAACAAGCGGAAGGTGCGTATGCGGACACGAAGTGATTCTTGAATCCGGCGCTATGGAAGAGCGAGTCGAATTACGGCAACATCTTGATCACGCCATGAGTAGCCATCTCGAAAGGGAAGCGAGATCTACCCTCAAGCGGCGAAGTAACGAACAAAGGGAGCATGAGGGCGAAAATCGAAAACTTCGGAAAAACCAAGTCCTCGATGCTGCCCTAAATCATCAGCAGTAGTAAACCTAAACCTCATGTTAGTCTTAGGTGCACTCATGGTCTGGAGCTGACCCTGAATGCACCTAAAGGACTCAACATGATCTCTGCGTGCGATCTTGGCGCGCCTGAAGCAATGATCAACTCAATGTCCATCCTTACGGCGAATGTGCAATGATACCGCCGCTCGAGAGGCGGAAGCTGCAAGTGGAATCACCTTACTGTCAGAGATCCTTTGAACAAAACCCGCTGACTTAAAATTGACTTTCTCAGTCCTGGGCTTAGTTTTGATCACACCTGGTGCTATGGTTCTGAGCACAACAGGTGGATGCTTCCTCATATCCTCATGGAAATCATATCCTAGACCTTGATTAAATTTACAAATCTTGGATTGGTCTAGAATGAGATTGAGCTTCTTCTTGCCTCCTACAAATTTTTCAAGAGTGTTCATAAGATCGGCACTCTGAAAAGAGAGGTGCAAGAAGAGCGAGGAAGAAGGAACAATGAGAAGATAAGGGAAGCGAGAAGAAGAACCAACAGCAGAGGAAAGATTGACTTGTGCAAGCACAGCCGACTTTGGGGGGACAGTCCTACTGCTAGCAGATTGGTTCACGTTGCTAGGCGTCTCTACCAAACCCTTAGACTTCTTCCCAGCACACACAATACAAGCAGATGATCGTGTCTCTAGAAGGTCCATAGTTAGCTTCACACATTTTTCATCCAAAGCAACCAAATCACATTTTAGTTTATTACACTGATTGCATGGTGAGCTAACGAGGTCCTTAGAAGCATCTTGAGCAGTTTGTTATTGTGATCAATCATTTCTTGAAAGCTGTTTGAATCTGATTCTAGTTCATTGATTAACTTAGGGCAGTTCAAACAAGAAACAATGGGCTCTAGTAAAGCAGCTTGGAATTCAGCAATTTTGTGATCTGCCCGTTTTAGGTTCATCTTAAGATTGTTACAATTTTCACAAGTCTCAGGCAGATCGAGCAACATGGTATATAGATCTCTAAACGAGTTGTCCTTAACCTCACATGAGGTGCAAGCAGTAGCCTCAACAGTAGTAGATGAGGGAGGTGCTATCCTACTCATCTCTAGTTCAGCAAGAAGACTAATGTTCTCCACCTTAATCATGTCTAATTCAGAGGACACACTATCATGCAAGGTCCTTAGTTTTTCCATGTCATCAAGCAAAGCCGGCATGTGTCACAATCATCACGGGAGGGAGCAGATGTAAGTGAGGTAAGCTCCCGTGATAGTCTAGCTACATCCTTCTCCAACTCTGTACACTTAGCCCTAGACTTAGCATGAAATCTACCTAGCTTAAGAAAAGCATCATTAAGCTGGTCGTAAGTGGGACTAACCTCATCGGAGTCGGAGTACAGCTCGCTGTCGCTTAGATCGCCCCCGAGGGCCATGAAGCACATGCCGGAGAAGTTGCCGTCGTCCTTGGGATCTTGATCGTCCTTTCCATCATCGTCACTCCACCCCTCCACCTCGCTGGTGTCCAGTTCGTCGAGGGCGGTGAGGACGCGATGGAACAACTTCTTTGCCTTCCCAAAGTTGCGGAACTTCTTCTTGCCTTGGTCAGGTGCTGAGGGCTTCGTGTTGCGGTTCTTGTCGATGTAGTCGTTCTTGCCCGAACCGCCATAGTCACCTTTGCCCTTCCCCAGCTTGGGGCAGTTTGCTCGGATGTGGTTGGGGCCACCACACTCGAAGCAAATCACAGGACCTCCTCTTTTTCCATCCCTCCTCCTCTTGTAAGCATGGGAAAACTTCCGAGCTAGGAGGGCTAGCTGTTCATCCTCAAGCTGCTCTAACTGATCATCAGTTATGTCACGAGAGCGACAAGGAGAACAGTGTATCGACTCAAAGAAGATCGGAGGTGGGATCGGTGACTAAAGCCATCATTGTGACTTGACCTTGAGACAATGTCAACCTCGTGAGTCTTGGCGCGAGTAAAGCGCATCAAGAGTCAGGGTCGAGAGGTCCGTGCTATCCTTGATGGTAGTCACTTCCTGTGGATTTCATGGGGATATGTTCGAGATCTTAGGATGATGTGACAATTGGCAATGGCGTTTACGGTTTGTCGTTTCACGTGTTTTCGACAAAGCTACGAGCTTCTTGGGCGAGGCGGTCCGGCCGGTCCTTGCTGCAATGATCGGCCGGTCCCAAATCGGTCGGACCGGCCATGTAGCGATCGGACGGTGATGACCTAAAAGTACTCAAAGCAGTGGGCCAAAAATAGGTGTTGTAGGCAAGTGAGGATCCCAATGCACTTGGTCTCATAATTTTGGAGTCTCGATAAAAGTTCTATTGGTTTATAATTTCGGAAGGTTTGGATTTTCGGGGTTGAAATTGGCTAAGTCCCAAGGGGCGGTCGGCCGCTCACGAGGCGGTCAGGCCGGCCAAGGGGCGGTCCGCCGGTTCACTGGGCGGTCGGACCGGTAATGACGAGCGTCGGCCAACCGTGGCGATGTTGATTTGTTAGGTCAAAGTCATTGGTATCGTGGCATATGGTTTGCATGATGCATGTTTTGACTAACATGGGTCAAGTTGTGAAGAACTTGTTCCCGAATCGTGTTTGCTTGTCTATGGTTGTGCGGGTAGCTTGGTGGTCAGCGACGGTCTGGCGAGGAGGATCGGGACTAGACTTGGAAGTTGAGGTCGAGCGATTGGCGATCTTTGGGTGAGTCAATGACTCAAGCGTGGCGCAAGATGGACAAGGTTGACCTATTAGCAAATCCATGGCGCATGGTGAAGCGGTTTAGGTCAAAAGGTTAAAACGGTGCTTTGCGAAGCGTGCGTGTGTGACCCGTTTGTTAGTGGGCCTTATGGAGCCCAATTGAGTCAAACCCTAGGAGTTCTAGGCCTCCACTATAAATAGGAGGAGGTGGTGGCTGCACCCCTCTCTCTCATTGTTTTCACCTCTTTTGTTGCTTGCAAAACCCTAATTGGTTTAGGGAGTTGAGGTGGAGGCTAGGGCTTTTCATGGTTTGAGGAGAATTTCGTGATCTTGGATTGACCAGCGATCCATGATGGCGTGGGTGTAATCCGACAGCGATCCGTTATCAATCTATGCAAGGTTTCCTTGAGATAAGTCTCTTTTCGTTCTTACTTTCAATTTGGTGATTTTAGGGCTTCCTTTGATCCGCGAGTTTGTGATTGATTCTTTCCGTGAATTAGCTTCTTTGTGATATGTGTGAATCTATCTAGCATCATCTTGATCATCAATCACTCACGAACAAGCATTAGGATCAAGTTTTCGTTCTTGCCGGTTTTAGACCTTCATTGTTCGATTGGCAATTGTTCAGGATCTCTCCAAGAATTATCATTATATTCGATTGGAATGGTCCTCAATATCATAACGAAGGTGTGTGCAAAGTTTAGTGAAGTTTGGAGTTAAGAATCAAAGTTTCACCTTAGTGCATCTTCGTCATCGGTGATTTTACTATTTGGATCGGTTACGTGAAATTGCCGATCCGACCGCCCATCACCACCGTCCGACCGATTTGAATGGTCCGACCGCCCGATATAACAGCGTCCGACCGCTGGCACTCGATCCGGCCGGTTGATCTGAGTCGGACCGCCATTACTTGTGTTGCTTTGATTCTTCTTGATTTTGTCGCATTGCTTAGGGGTTTAATTGGATTCAATACTAGTCTTCCATTTGTCTTGGTATATTGATCTTCATAGCTTTCTAATAGCTCTTGGGTGAAATTGTATTGAGTTCATAATTTGTGAAAAAGTGAGCGTGCTCCTATTCACCCCCCTCTAGTCGCCTTTACGGTCCAACACTTTCATCTCCCAAACACGAAGATCGAGTGTAGAAAGCATCTGTCGAGCGTTATCCGAGTCGAGGTATGTAAGACCGACCGCTCGGAGGTTGCTCAAAATCTTATGGAAGCGTGAAAGCACTCGTCAAGAGATTCACCGACAAGCATCTCAAATTTCTTGTATTCTTGCTTGAAGTGGGTCTTGTCGAACCGTCTTAATCAGGGTGGTGCCCTCATGGTATGCATCGAGGTCACCCGGATGTCATAGCGAAGACAAATGAGAAATGCGATCAAACTCATTTCTGCTCAAACCCTGAATGATAATGTTCCTTGCCTTAGCGTTGGCCTCAACATCGGGCATGTTTCCCATATTGATGTTCTCATCGGCAGGAACAGCGAATCTAACCTTCACCTTTCTCCAGATGGTATACCCCTGAGCCTGGATGTATGTTTCCATTCGGCTCTTCGGAAAGGGTAATCCGAGGCCATCAAAGCAGGCTTGGTGGAATACTTGTCCGTTGCCATAGCTCAGCGACAGGTTAAGATCTATAAGGAAGAGCTAGCGGCTCGATACCAATTGAAGGATCGAAATGGCAGCGAGAGGGGTGAATGGTGCCTTAAAATTAAGAACTCCCTCTTTACTGTATTTAAATAAACCTACAAAGACCTCTGGAAATCTCAAGTTTGAGTGAAGCAAAATCAGAGAACGAAAACAAGCTTCGGGCTGTTCTGTCCGAAATCGGAAGCTGCGATTCTACCCGGCGGTAGTTCCGCACTCCGGTAGTTCGGGGTTGATCACGGAAGTTCGCGTCGCGATGATTCGCCGTGGACAATCGGAAGTTCGATTGTCTGACCAAAAACGATCTTGCTCGGGTTTTCCCAAAATCCGAAATACTAAATCTTGAATGCTCTTCTCGGGTCAAGTTTCACAGGACATCATCCTAAACAGCATCTTGACCTCATGGAGAAGAATCGCAAACAAAGATTCATTAATCAAAGCAAAATCGGATTTCTTGAAGAAGGGGCAAGAAAGACCAAAAACTTCAATAGACAAGATTCTCAGATTCTTAGCTCATGAAACTCTGAGGATATATTAGCAATAACAAAACGACTCTAGATATCAAGTTTCATGCCATCTCATACGAGGAATCAAAAGATACACCAAAACCCTAGATATTCAACATGAACAGAGAGGGAATAAAAAGAGGCATAAACAAGGAATCAAAGACTCAGAGTTTCATTGATAGGAATCAAAAGATTACGAAAGAAAACACAGAGAAATGATTAAACAATTTCAGTTCATCCTCTGCATCTCAACAAACTCTTAAAAAGCATAACAACCTCTCCAAAGGCTCTTTAGCTAAAGCTAACCCTAATTTTCTCTCTCAAAAGGTCTAGCCCTAACACCAGGGGTTCACCTCTATTTATAGCCCTTGGCTAATGGGCCTCCAACCCATTGGGCCCGCTACACCCAAACGAGACCGCCTCCACTTGTGCCGCTTTTCGAAAAGACCGTTTCGCCCCTTGCGCACCTTCTGGAAGCCTCCCGTACACTTTGCTATCCTTGACTCGCAAAAACCTCAAGATTCACGCCGTCTTCGACACATCCCGACCATTCTGACCTCAACGCCGCCTGCGCCTAGTCCGATCACCTCGTGTCTCACCACGACTTCGTCTCGATGTCCTGCAGTCAACACAGCCAAAAACACATCACATAGCATTGCCCAATATCATAGCATCAAAATTTGTACAAGACTCAAACTCATACAAACTCAAAATCACAAGCTTTCCTTCTCTGCACAGTTCTGGGCACAATCGGAAGTTCCGCACTTACCATTGCGGAAGTTTCAATTTTCGGAACATCCGCACTTGTCAGGATAATCGGAAGTTCGCGCTTACCGCTGCGGAAGTTCCGATTATCGGGCGTCGCACTCTCGATTTTCAAATCCGATTTTCGTCACGAGATGAATCCTCACGTCGGTATTACGGACAAACGCATCCCAGTGCGGAAGTTCGATACTTCAGCGAAACACAAGCGTTAGGACGATCACGCCACGTAGCCATCTCGAAAGGGAAACCGAGATCTACCCTCAAAGCGGCGAAGTAACGAACAAAGGGAGCATGAGGACGAAAATCGAAAACTCGGAAAAACCAAGTCCTCGATGTCGCCTAAATCATCGCAAGTGAGTAGTAAACCTAAACCTCATGTTAGTCTTAGGTGCACTCATGGTCCGAGGCGACCACGAATGCACCTAAAGGACTCAACATGATCTCTGTGCGCGATCTTGGCGCGCCTGAAGCAATGATCAACTCAATGTCCATCCTTCCGGCGAAGGTGCAATGATACTTCCATACGAGAGGCCAAGCTGCAGTGGAATCACCTTCTCGTCAGAGATCCTTTGAACAAAACCCGCGACTTAAAATTGACTTTCTCACCACGGCTTAGTTTTGATCACACAGTGCTATGGTTACGAGCACGGCAGTGGATGCTTCCTCATATCCTCATGGAAATCATATCCTAGACCTTGATTAAATTTACAAATCTTGGATTGGTCTAGAATGAGATTGAGCTTCTTCTTGCCTCCTACAAATTTCTCAAGAGTGTTCATAAGATACTGACACTCCTGAAAAAGAGAGGTGCAAGAAGAGCAGGGGGAAGAAGGAACAACAGAAGATAAGGGAGCAGAAGAAGAACCAACAGCAGAGGAAAGATTGACTTGTGCAAGCACAGCCGACTTTGGGGGGACAGTCCTACTACTAGCAGATTGGTTCACGTTGCTAGGCGTCTCTACCAAACCCTTAGACTTCTTCCCAGCACACACAATACAAGCAGATGATCGTGTCTCTAGAAGGTCCATAGTTAGCTTCACACATTTTTCATCCAAAGCAACCAAATCACATTTTAGTTTATTACACTGATTGCATGGTGAGCTAACAGGGTCCTTAGAAGCATACTGAGCCAGTTTGTTATTGTGATCAATCATTTCTTGAAACTGTTTGGATACAGATTCTAGTTCAGCAGTTAACTTAGGACAGTTCAAACAAGAAACGATGGGCTCTAGTAAAGCAGCTTGGAATTCAGCAATTTTGTGATCTGCCCGTTTTAGGTTCATCTTAAGATTGTTACAATTTTCACAAGTCTCAGGCAGATCGATCAACATGGTATATAGATCTCTAAACGAGTTGTCCTTAACCTCACATGAGGTGCAAGCAGTAGCCTCAACAGTACTAGATGAGGGAGGTGCTATCCTACTCATCTCTAGTTCAGCAAGAAGACTAATGTTCTCCACCTTAATCATGTCTAATTCAGAGGACACACTATCATGCAAGGTCCTTAGTTTTTCCATGTCATCAAGCAAAGCACAGCATGTGTCACAATCATCACGGGAGGGAGCAGATGTAAGTGAGGTAAGCTCCCGTGATAGTCTAGCTACATCCTTCTCCAACTCTGTACACTTAGCCCTAGACTTAGCATGAAATCTACCTAGCTTAAGAAAAGCATCATTAAGCTGGTCGTAAGTGGGACTAACCTCATCGGAGTCGGAGTACAGCTCGCTGTCACTTAGATCGCCCCCGAGGGCCATGAAGCACATGCCGGAGAAGTTGCGCCGCCCTGGGATCTTGATCGTCCTTTCCATCATCGTCCTCCACCCTCCACCTCGCCGGTGTCCGGTTCCGAGGGCGGTGAGGACGCGATGGAACAACTTCTTTGCCTTCCCAAAGTTGCGGAACTTCTTCTTGCCTTGGTCAGGTGCTGAGGGCTTCGTGTTGCGGTTCTTGTCGATATAGTCGTTCTTGCCCGAACCACCATAGTCACCTTTGCCCTTCCCAAGCTTGGGGCAGTTTGCTCGAATGTGGTTGGGGCCACCACACTCAAGCAAATCACAGACCTCCTCTTTTTCCATCCCTCCTCCTCTTGTAAGCATGGGAAAACTTTCGAGCTAGGAGGCTAACTGTTCATCCTCAAGTCGCTTTAACCGATCATCGCTATGTCACGAAGGAGACAAGGGAGAACCCGTATCGACTCAGAAGAAGATCCAGAGGTGGGATCAGTGACTAAAGCCATCGACTGTGACTTCGACCTTCGAGAGACAATGTCAATCGCGTGAGTCTTGAGGCGCGAGTAAAACGCATCAAGAGTCAGGGTCGAGAGGTCCGTGCTATCCTTGATGGTAGTCACTTTTATCTCCCAAACACGAAGATCGAGTGTAGAAAGCATCAGTCGAGCGCTATCCGAGTCGGGGTATGTAAGACCGACCTTTCGGAGGTTGCTCAAAATCTTATGGAAATGTGAAAAGCACTCGTCAAGAGATTCACCACAAGCATCTCAAATTTCTTCAGTATTCTCGCTTGAACTGGTCTTGTCGAACCGTCTTAATCGGGTGGTGCCTCATGGTATGCATCGAGGGTCACCTGGATGTCATAAGCGTAAGACAAATGAGAAATGCGATCAAACTCATACTGCTCAAACCACGAATGATAATGTTCCTTGCCTTAGCGTTGGCCTCAACATCGGGCATGTTTCCCATATTGATGTTCTCATCGGCGAGAACAATAATCTAACCTTCACCTTTCTCCGGATGGCATACCCCGAGCACGGATGTATGTTTCATTCGGCTTCCGTAAGGGTAATCCGTGCCATCAAAGACCGAGGCTTGGTGGAATACTTGTCCGCTGCCATGGCTCAATGCACTGGTTAAGATCTATAAGGAAGAGCTAACGGCTCGATACCAATTGAAGGACCGAAATGGCAACAGAGGGGGTGAATGGTGCCTTAAAATTAAGAACTCCTCTTTCTTGTATTTAAATAAACCTACAAAGCCCTCTGGAAATCTCAAGTTTGAGTGAAGCAAAATCGAGAACGAAACAAGCTTCGGTCGTTACACCGTAAATCGGAAGTCAGATTCTACTCGATGAGTTCCGCACTCCGTAGTTCCGGGTTCAAGCATGAAGTTTCAGATGCTAGAATTCTCACGTAGTGGACAATCGGAAGTTCCATTGTCCCGACCAAGAACAATCTTGCTCGGGTTTTCCCAAAAATCCGAAATACTAAATCTTGAATGCTCTTCTCGTGTCAAGTTTCACAGACATCATCCTAAACACATCTTGACCTCATGGAGAAGAATCGCAAACAAAGATTCATTAATCAAAGCAAAATCGGATTTCTTGAAGAAGGGGCAAGAAAGACCAAAAACTTCAATAGACAAGATTCTCAGATTCTTAGCTCATGAAACTTTGAGGATATATTAGCAATAGCAAAACGACTCTAGATATCAAGTTTCATGCCATCTCATACGTGGAATCAAAAGATACACCAAAACCCTAGATATTCAACATGAACAGAGAGGGAATAAAAAGAGGCATAAACAAGGAATCAAAGACTCAGAGTTTCATTGATAGGAATCAAAAGATTACGAAGGAAAACACAGAGGAATGATTAAACAATTTCAGTTCATCCTCTGCATCTCAACAAACTCTTAAAAAGCATAACAACCTCTCCAAAGGCTCTTTAGCTAAAGCTAACCCTAATTTTCTCTCTCAAAAGGTCTAACCCTAACACCAGGGGTTCACCTCTATTTATAGCCCTTGGCTAATGGGCCTCCAACCCATTGGGCCCGCTACACCCGAACGAGACTGAGAGACCATGTGAGAGGTCCTCCACTCTGAGTGATGAGTATTTGACAAGTGTGTTAATTAGATTGAGAATCGAGGTTTTCGGTTTGGCTATACAGGTATGTCAGAAAATCGAACTACCGTGTATGGAGCGAAGTTCGATTAATCAGAACTCCGATGTTGGAAAGAGGAACTTCCGATTTATCCGGTTTTGTGTTGGTGAAGGAAATCGGAACTTCCGCACAAGGGAGTAGCGAGTGTCCATAACATCGACATTGAGTGTTCTCCGAGATATCAAATCGAATTAAATATCCGAAAGTCGGTTGTTAGGATATCGAAGTACCGCAGTTGTTGAGCGCGAACTTCCGATATTTACATCGCTGGCGCGTTGTTCCGGATATCGGAAGTACCGCAGTGTTGAGCGGAACTTCCGATATTTCGCCAAGTGCGGTTATTCGGATATCGGAAGTACCGCATGTTGAGCGCGGAACTTCCGATATTTCGTCAAAATCGGATATTCCGAAATCGGAACTTCATTTGGTAAGCGCGGAACTTCCGATTGTGTCCAGGCTCGCGGAGAAGGTTAAATTGTGATTTTGATTTTGTATGAGTTTGAGTCTTATACAAATATTGATGCTATGATATTGTGCAATGCTATGTGATGTGTTTTTGTCTCGTGTTGACCGCAGGCATCAAGATGGAGTCGTGGCGAGACACGTGGACCGGACTAGGCGCAGGAGGCGTTGAGGTCGTAACGGTTGGGATGTGTCAAGACGGCGTGAATCTTGAAGCGTTTGCAGTCGTGCACAACAAGGTGTACGGAGGCTTCCGAAAGGTGCGCAAAGCGAAGGGTCTTTTCGCAAAGCGGCAAAAGTGGAGGCGGTTCCGTTGGTGTAGCGGGCTTAATGGGTTGGAGGCCCATTAGCCAAGGCTATAAATAGGGAGAACCACGGAGTTAGGGTTAGACTTTTGAGAGGAAATTAGGTTAGCTCTAGAAAAGATTTGTTTTGCTTTTTGAGAGCTTGTTGAGAGGGAGAGTATGATCTGAAATCTTATGTAATCTTTCCTCTGTGTTTCCATCTGTAAACATTTGATATCTATCAATGAAACTCGAGTTTTGATTACTTGTTTATGTCCTCTTCTTTCTCTCTGTTCTCATGTTAAATATCTAGGGTTTTGGCATATCTTTTGATTCGCCTTATGAAATAGCATGAAACTTGATATCTAGATTCGTTTTGATATTGCTAATGTATCCTCAAAGTTTCATGAACTAGGAATCGAGAATCGTGTCTATTTCGGGTTTGGTCTTTCTTGCCCTTCTTCAAGAAATCCGATTTTGGCTTGTTTGTTAAATCTTTGTTTGCATTTTTCTCCATGAGGTCAAGATGTTGCTTAGGATGATGTCTGTGAAACTTGACCAGAAGAGCATTCAAGATTTAGCACTTTGGATTTTTGGAAAAACTCGAGCGCTTGTTTTCTTGGTCGGGACAATCTAACTTCCGATTGTCCACTGAAATTATCTGCAGCGAACTTCCGCATTGCATCCCGAACTACCGGAGCGCGAACTACATCACGGTAGAATCGGACCTTCCGATTTCGGCGAAATCAAGTTTATTTTGATTCTCCGATTTTGCTTCACTCTTCTTAAGAGATCCAGAGGGCTTTGTAGATTTGCTTTAAATACAGTAAAGGGGAGTTCTTAATTTTTATTGCACCATTCACCCCCTCTGCTGCCATTTCGTCCTTCGAGAGACCGCTCCACTTGTGCCGCTTATAAAAGACCGCTTAAGCGCCTTGCGCACCTTCTGGAAGCCTCCCGTACACTTTGCTATCCTTGACTCGCAAAAACCTCAAGATTCACGCCGTCTTCGACACATCCCGACCGTTCTGACCTCAACGCCGCCTGCACCTAGTCCGATCACCTCGTGTCTCACGACGACTTCGTCTCGATGTCCTGCAGTGAACATAGACAAAAACACATCACATAGCATTGCCCAATATCATAGCATCAAAATTTGTACAAGACTCAAACTCATACAAACTCAAAATCACAAGCTTTCCTTCTCTGCATAGTTCTGGGCACAATCGGAAGTTCCGCACTTACCATTGTGGAAGTTCCGATTTCCGAAACATCCGCACTTGTCAGGATAATCGGAAGTTCCGCGCTTACCACTGCGGAAGTTCCGATTAATCGAACGTCCGCACTCCCAGATTTTCAAATCCGATTTTCGTCACGATGAATCTCACGCCAAGATACAGACAAACCGCGTCCCAGTGCGGAAGTTCCGATTACTTCAACCAAACACAAACGCCGGGATAATCGGAAGTTCCGCTTACCACGCCGAAGTTCCGATTATCGGAAGTTCCGTTTTCGAGCGAAGTTCCGCGCTTCCGTAAAGATCGCAGAAACGCAATCGCAAAGATTTCAATCACAAACTTTCCACCACAACGTCAAATACTCATCACTCATACGGGGACACTACTCACATGGTCTCTCAAACTTCCTGGTCTTGTGAGGCGCCTTAATCTTCTTCGATTCAGCCTTAGCACCTCGTATGCTATTTGTCTTCCTGGAAGACGACTCAACACACTTTTCTTGTTTCTTTGGCACTGTATCCACGGTAAGGGCTACAGAGGTCTTCTGAAGCGGGGGTTGAGGTGGTGGCATCAAGGCATGGTTGTGTAGAGACCGCGGCACTGCAGAGTCCAGGGCATGTCCCTCTTGGGCCATTGGACAAAAGTGTGCAAGACACCCCCTAGTATTGTGACGTCTTCGTTTGGGTGCTTCTCCAGCGGGACGGTCATGAAAGTATCATGTACCATGTCCACCTAGACCTTGCCGTAACCCTACGCCAGATGGGCACCGTGCACCACTATCCCTTCCTGGTATGGAAACACCACCCTCCACCCAGCCTCAAGAGAAATGGACCTGCAGGGCATTGGCACCTAAAAAATAATACACAATTAGCTAAGGCATCATACAGGTCCATGTTTGGAGCATTCTAGAGATGTACATTACCTGGATGAGGTCGATAGGTAATCGGGCACTGCCAAGTACAGAAAGTGCAGGCGTGGACGCGACGCTACTCCGATGTTGAGGGGGATTGGCTCCCAAAATCACAGGGTGTCTTGCGACCAGTTAATGTGCAGTAACCTCCACTTTTCACTGTTCCTCGCGCTCAGCCTTGTATCTCTTCCGACTCCTATACGCCTCGGAGTCGTGTGGGAATACATGCTTTCAAGGTACGTAAACCCCAAGGCCTTGTGTGCGACCTAGGTGCTCCTTATTTTCTAGGGTCGTGGATAGTATATCGTTCTCCCTAACTGTTTCGAAGGAGCCTTGGAAAGATTGGGTACTCACTATTTGCTGCAAGAGACCATCATGTTATTTTAGACCCTACAAAGTTATGAACTTATTAACAACTAGTTTGTTCGACATATCTAGCCAAGCGTTGGTACACTCCCTCGCCTGCCAGGTTTGTGAAAGAGATGGCGCCCGACGACATTGTAATATTCCAAATTTCGTTTAGGGAGGATTTTATTCGGGAGAGAGAAATATTTTGGAAATTTAAAGTTTCGGGTAATTTTTGGACCCTGGGCCTCCGGCCCAGGCTGGTGCAACCCTGGCCGGCCAATGGCCGGCCAAGAGTGGGCCAAGGAGGGGGGGTAGGTGCACCAGGCCCAAGGCGCATGCGCCCCCACCTCCCCGTCCAACCCAAACCGCCCCCCTTCTCCTCTCCCTCCCCACTTTTCCTCCTTGAGCCGCCACCCCCACTCGCCCAAACCGACGCCTCCCCTGCCCCTTGGTGCCGCCTACTCCCCTTGGTGCCGGCACCCGGTGATCCCCGAAGCCGCCTCCTCCTGCCGTCTCCTCCGGCCGGTTGTCCTCCCTCGTTTTGGCTGGCCATTGAAGGGAGGAAGAAGGAGAAGAGGGAAAGTTCTTTGGGAGGTTGAACACTGTCTCCCTACGGGTATTCAAGGGTAACGAAGGGTCTAATTCGTGGTTTGGTACTGTTTGGATGCGAAATTGATTAGTAGGATGAAATCGAATTGCTGTCTTAGGATTTCTAGAATCTGCCTAGTATGTTGCGCGGCAGGTTTCAACCTTCTAGAGGGTGATCTAGAGATCCTTCCCTCCTAGAGAATTGTAGTCACGGTTCTTAGTTTTCCATAGCCACCATGATCACTAGATTCCGATCTATGGTTCAAAAGTTATGATAGATTCCTTATTGCTGTCCTGAAAAACCTGACGAGAATTGTCAGTATAGTTGTTTAATGAAATATGACTTATTTAGGATCCGATTCAGACTTGTCACCCAAAACGATTTCTGTAGATAATATTATCATCTTTCCAGACTGATAAAGAACACTCAAATTGGACTTATATATTAAAAGTTATGTTATGTTCTTCGCTGCTGTTTTGTTTGTCTAGACAAATATCTGTCAGGCATTTTCAACTGCTGTTTAGTCAAATGTTTTCGCAGAATTAGTGATGAGGACATCCCTCCTTCGGATACACGCACTACACAAGACCCTCCAGATCTGGGTGCTGAACTACACGGTCCTATGACAAGAGCTAGAGTACGTCACTTAATTTTTCAGGTAAAGTCGTTTCTAGGGCTGAGTGTATTATTTGAGAACTCTATGATGCTGCCTAATGGAGATGATTTACTTGTACTCAGGAATCTAGGATTACGACCAGTTCAAGAAGGTCCACGACTGATTCTGCAGGTCTACGACCACTACAAGAAGACCTACGACCAGCCTCAAAAGGTCCACGACCAGTTCCGCAGGGTCTACGACCACTACAAGAAGACCTACGACCAGTTCAAGAAGGTCCACGACCAGTTCCGCAGGGTCTACGACCACTACAAGAAGACCTACGACTAGTTGATTCGATTGGAGCAATCTACGACCAGAAAAGCGAGCACAGTACTCGTTGGACACAATCTACGACCAAAGATAGCATGGACTCCTCAAGACCACCCTAGGACCAGTCCTACGACCAGATCTTTGACCAGAAATACGCAACCCAAGGTGCTGCGTCACCGTTTTGGAAACTAATAAGACTTTGTAAACGTGACGAGGTCGGAGTCCAGGTTGTGTACGCTTCATCCCACGGCCGCACAACCCTAGGTCGACCTCCTCACGTTCCCCTATATATATACAGTAGCCGCCATAGTTTAGAGGTGGGTTTTTCTTAGATTATTCTGCCAATTGCAGTTTCACCGATTATCGGTTCGAGGAACCCCACTTGTAAACTTCATCCATATCCGCAATACAATTCAGATTGCATCTACCTTGTTCTTGTGAGTTGCTTCGATTGCTTGCAGGAACAATAACCTTCGTGGTAAGGTCGATCGCGTGCAAGCGTGGTCGATAACGACAGCGTAAGCGGATGTAGCGAATTGCGGTGACGATCCGCTGGTAGGAAGCCTCAAAGCGCCAACGCCCTCACGATTTAACCAAATCGAACCTATCGGAAGATCGGCCGCCGTGATTCATCAAGTGGTATCGAGCTAAGGTTGCCCGCTAAGTAATTTCGCTTATCCCCTTTTGTGAGTTTTGTTCCATCACCTAGAGTCCGTAAAATTGCCCTACAAAAGTTTTAGATCGTAATTATTCCGCCGTCCAAACCACTTTGTGCCTTCGCAATTGTGTTTTCAGTTTCGCGTTGTTGAATTCGAGTCCATCGTCGGTGTCTTTGTTGCTGGTCTAGTCGTCGTAATCTAGTTTCTAGCGTCGAGTCTGTTGTTTCGATCATCTAGACACCCCCCCATACGACCACAACACCACCCCCATACGACCACCTACTCGGATTCGGTTTCTCCACCCTAGTCGGATTCGATCACCGAGACACCACCCCCATACGACCACCTACTCGGATTCGGCTTCTCCACCTGGTCGGAAACGAACGCCTGGTCGGATTCGACCGACCACTCGTGTCCGACAACCCTATTTATTATCTTGTTGCTCTCGGACACCCCACCACCTGGTCGGAAACAATCGACTAGTCGGATCTTTTAATTACCTTTTTACCCCTGCTCTCCGGAAAAAGTTTGTGACCCATATATATCCATAGTCCCAGAAAAGGGTTTTGAAGAGTTTTGAGTCAAGGTCACATTCGCAAAAAAAAGAGGAAACCCTAGGTTGGGTTTTTGCAGTCCAAAAAAAAAGAAAGAAAACAAAGAGTGCAAAAAAAAAGAAAGAAAGCAAAGAGTGCAAAAAAGAGAAAGAAAGCAAAGAGTGCAAAAAAAAAAGAAAAGAAGAAGGAGAAAAAAAAACAGTTGCTTTGTGATTTTGGATCCGATTGTGTTTGTATCTACCCTATCCTTCCGATTGCTTGAGCTAGTTCTAGGAACGCGTTTGGGCCAGCAACTGTGACGAGTACTGTGGACTTTTATTCAACTTTGCTAATCTGATTTCATTATTACTATTCCTTGCTACTAAACATTGCCTATCCGAGCTCCACATACTTTCGGCCCTCAGATTGGATCCTCGCATTCGCCTCCGCCGTGGTCGTACATCCCACCTTTTCCGATCAGACCACCTGCTGTAATTTGGTAAGAAACTCATAAGAGCTTGGTAAGACGCTTGTGAGTGTGTGATTCCATCCTCCGACCACCTAGTAGTGATAGGAATAATACTTTTGTGTTGTCTTTTGTCTACTACTAACCATGTCAGGTGAAGGATTGGATGCGCAAGAGTGTGTTTTGAGGAAGAGCTCATTACGCTCTTGGATGAACAACGACCATCATAATGAGGACATCGACAGAAGCTTCAAGCTACCACGATCACATTACAACGCCAATCAACGATAGTATTGCAGCGCTCACTACACGCCTCGAAGAATGGTGAACCACCACCAAACATCGGTCGTGGGAACCTCATGGTGCAGACCCATGACCATGAGTTTGATAATGAGATGTACGACCACGACACCTTTGATGCACGACAACGAACCGCCGAACTTCAACAAATAAGGTATGAGAGGTAACAACTTTCAGCAACATAATGCCCATGATGATCCATATGCTAAAGTCAAGTTCACTATACCATCTTTTGCGGTGCTTATGATGCGTAAATATATCTAGATTGGGAGATGACGGTAGAATGTAAATTGAATGCTCACTTAGTTCTGAAGTGCATAGAGTTAGGCAAGCCACAAGTGAATTTAAAAACTTTGCCATCATTTGGTGGAATAGGGTTTGCACCGGGATTAGCGCCTACTACGTGGGATGGTTTAAAGGTTGCTATGCGTAATGCATTTGTCCCACCTTCTTTTAAACGTGATTTGCGTAATAAATTGCAGCGCTTAAATCAAGGTAATAGATCCGTAGAAGAATATTATCGAGCTACAAATTAGCATGTTGCGCTGTGATATTATTGAGGATGAAGAAGTGCAATAGCACGTTTTTATGGAGGATTAAGACGTGAAATTCAGGACATAGTGGATTACAAAGAATACGATAGTGTCCTTAGATTGTTCCAACTTGCATGTTTGGCAGAAAAAGAATTGCAGGGACGACAACAGAGGCCAAGGAACAATTTTGGGAGCATGTCCACACCACGACCAGTGCCGGGCAAGCCAAAACACCCCCACTTTCAGCTACACGATCGCTGCCCTCCTCGAGTAGGGTGCATTCAGCAGCACCTCCGACCACATCACATGCACCCGAGGTAAGCAAATCTACTAGTGTACAGGCTCCAGCCAAGAGTTCTTCCTCGGTTGCTGATAAGGGCATGACCCCTATGGATACAACCACAATTGCTATGCTTGCTATTCCAATTACAAGAGTCTGTCCAATTACTCGGGAACGTGTTCGTCAACTTACTTATCAGGTAAATTCGTTTCTAGGGCTGAGTGTATTATTTGAGAACTCTATGATGCTGCCTAATGGAGATGATTTACTTGTACTTAGGAATCTAGGACTACGACCAATTCAAGAAGGTCTCACGACCAGCCATACGGTTTATGACCACTTCAAGAAGGCCTACGACCAGCTTGGACTCATGGACACAATTTACGACTCAGTTCAAGAAGACCTACGACCAGTTGGACTCGTTGGACACAATTTACGACCAAACATAGCACGTATTCCTCAAGACCCCATAGGGCCAGTCCTACGACCAAGTCTTCGACCAGAGATACACGACATTAGGTGTTGCGTCACCATTTTGGAAACTAATAGGACTTTGTAAACGTGACGAGGTCGGAGTCCAGGTTGTGTACGCCTCACCCCACGGCCGCACAACCCTAGGTCGACCTCCTCACGTTCCCCTATATATAGACAGTAGCCGCCATAGTTTAGAGGGGTTTTCTTAGATTATTCCGCCAATTGCGCTTTACGATTATCGGTTTGAGGAACCCCACTTGTAAACTTCATCTATATCCGCAATACAGATTGCATCTACCTTGTTCTTGTGAGTTGCTTCGATTGCTTGCAGGAACAATAACCTTCGTGGTAAGGTCGATCGCGTGCAAGCGTGGTCGATAACAACGAGCGCAAGGGTGTAGCGAATTGCGAGGTGACGATTTGTTGGTCGGAAGCCTCAAAGCGCCAACGCCCTCACGATTTAACCAAATCGAACCTATCGAAGATCGGGCGCCGTGACTCATCGCTTGCTTCCACCGGTCGTATTCACCGGATTATTTGCCACCGCTGCAAGGGAATGGGACACGCCATGAAGGATCGCCCAAGTCGTGAGCATACCTTGCCACTACAGACGGTGGATATGTAAGTACTAGTGATATTGAGGATGAATATGTACTTGCAGCTAACATTGCAGTGGAGGAGACGAGATGATAAAGGATGCCGATGGTGTAGAGGAGCAAGTAGCTCATTGCTGACACCGAGTATCATATGAGCCTTGTTGCGCAACGAGTACTGAGCGCACAAGTGGAGAGAGCGGAGCAAAATTAGCGGCATAACTTGTTTCAAACCAGATTTCTTGTGAAGGACAGAGCCTGCAGAGTCATCATTGATGGAGGGAGCTGATGAGTCACGGTGGCCCGATCTTCCGATAGGTTTGATTTGGTTCGTCGTGAGGATGTTGACGCTTTGAGGCTTCCGACCAACGGATCGCCACCGCACCGCTACACACGCACGCCTGTCGTTATCGACCACGCTTGCACGCGATCGACCTTACCACGAAGGTTATTGTCCTGCAAGCAATCGAAGCAACTCACAAGAACAAGGTAGATGCAATCTGAATTGTATTGCGGATATGCATGAAGTTTACAAGTGGGGTTCCTCAAACCGATAATCGCTAAACCGCAATTGGCGTAATAATCTAAGAAAACCCGCCTAAACTATGGCGAAGCCATCATATATATAGGGGACGTGAGGAGGTCGACCTAGGGTTGTGCGTAGTGGGATGAGGCGTACACAACCCGGACTCCGACCTCGTGACGTTTACAAAGTCTTATTAGTTTCCAAAACGGTGACGCAGCACCTTGTGTCGCGTATTTCTGGTCGAAGATCTAGTCGTAGGACTAGTCCTAGGGTGGTCTTGAGGAGTCCATGCTATCTTTGGTCTTAGATTGCTCCCAACGAGTCATCTGGTCGTAGGCCTTTTTGAAGTGGTCGTAGGCCCTGCGGAACTGGTCGTGGACCTTCTTGAACTGGTCGTAGGCCTTCTTGAAATAGTCGTAGACCTTCTTGAACTGGTCGTAGGCCTTCTTGAAGTGGTCGTAAACCCTGCGGAACTGGTCGTAATCCTAGATTCTTGAGTACAAGTAAATCATCTCCATTAGGCAGCATCATAGAGTTCTCAAACAATACACTCAGCCCTATAAACGATTTTACCTGATAGATTAAGTCACGTGCTCTAGCTCTTGTCATAGGACCTTGTAGTTCAACACCCAAATCTGGAGGGTCTTGTGTAGTACGTGTATCCGAAGGAGGGATATCCTCATCAGGAGCTGCAACAACCTTGCAAGCTCCGAGATGGTCGAGAAGCTTGGCTTGACCACACGACCACACCCACGTCCCTACTACATCCAATGGTTCAATTCGTGTGGTAAGTTAAAGGTAAACAAAGTAGTGAACGTGCAATTTTTAGCTGGTAATTACAAAGATAGTTCTGACTTTGATATAGTACCAATGCAAGCATGCTCTTTATTGCTCGGTAGGCCTTGGATATATGACAATGATGTTTGGCACCATGGTAGAGCTAATACCTACTCGTTCTTACACAAGGGTAAGAAGATTAAGTTATTGCCTTTGACACCAGCTGAGATTTTAAAAGATGAAGAAGAGCGCGCTAAAAACGAAAGAAACACCGATAAGCATGATTCTGAAAATCAGCAAGTAGCAAAACGTGTTTTCCCACCTAAAAGGGAGAAAGTGGCGTCTAGTCCTAAGTCCGAGGGGATTAAATTGAAGGGATGTGTTATGATTGCCACTAAATCTGAACTTGCTAAAATTTGTGATAATGAGCTGCCATGCTATGCTTTGATATGCAAAAATGCCTTATATTCGCTTGAGGATATAGCTAGCTCTTTGCCTCCTGTTGTTGCTAACCTTTTGCAGGAGTATGTGGATGTATTCCCAGCTGAGGTACCCCCGGGATTACCACCTATTCGAGGGATAGAGCATCAAATTGATTTGATCCCAGGAGCGAATTTGCCAAACCGTGCTGCATATAGGACCAATCCAGAGGAGACTAAGGAAATTCAGCGACAAGTCCAAGATCTTTTGGACCGTGGAGTACGTAAGAGAAAGCCTTAGTCCTTGTGCTGCTTCAGCTTCTTTTGGTTCCTAAGAAAGACGGTAGTTGGCGTATGTGTGTTGATTGCAGAGCCATTAATAACATTACTATAAGGTATCGTCATCCTATCCCTAGACTAGACGACATGCTTGATGAATTGATTGGTTCTATTATTTTCACCAAGATTGACTTGCGGAGTGGTTACCACCAGATTAGAATGAAATTAGGAGATGAATGGAAAACTGCTTTTAAAACTAAGTTCGGATTATATGAGTGGTTAGTGATGCCTTTCGGTCTAACTAATGCACCTAGTACTTTTATGCGATTGATGAACGAGGTTTTACGCTCTTTCATTGGAAAATTTGTGGTGGTTTACTTTGATGATATCTTGATTTATAGCAAGTGACATGAGCTACATTTGAATCATATACGTGCTGTTTTTAATGCTTTGAGAGATGCACGTTTGTTTGGTAACCTCGAAAAGTGCACCTTTTGCACCGATCGAGTTGCGTTTCTTGGATATGTTGTGACACCACAGGGAATTGAGGTGGATGAGACAAAGATTGTAGCCATCCAAAGCTGGCCGACGCCGACCACTGTGTCACAGGTGTGGAGCTTCCACGGCCTTGCTGGGTTCTATCGGCGTTTTGTGCGGGATTTCAGCACCATTGCCGCATTCATTGAATGAATTGACAAAGAAAGGAGTGCCTTTCCAATGGGGACTGCAAGAGAAGGCATTCAACTTGTTGAAAGAGAAGCTCACCCAAGCACCCCTACTCCAACTCCCCGATTTTGGTAAGACTTTGAGATTGAATGTGGCGCTAGCGGATTGGAATAGGTGGTGTATTGATTCAAGAAGGTAAACCGGTTGCATATTTTAGTGAGAAACTAAATGGGCCTAGTTTGAATTATTCCACCTATGACAAAGAATTGTATGCTTTAGTTCGTGTGCTTCAAACTTGGCAATATTATTTATGGCCCAAAGAATTTGTTATACATTCTGATCATGAATCGCTAAAACATATTACAGTCAAGCCAAACTGAATAAACGACATGCTAATTGGGTAGAATTTATTGAGTCGTTTCCATATGTCATAAAGCATAAGAAAGGTAAGGACAATGTGATTGCTGATGCGCTCTCTAGACGTTATACCATGTTATCTCAACTTGACCATAAGATTTTTGGTTTGGAGGCCATTAAGAGTTTATATGTCACCGATTTGGACTTTAAGGAAGTGCTTGAACATTGTAAAGAAGGGAAGACATGGAATAACTATGTGCTGAATGATGGTTTGATCTATCGTGCTAACAAGCTATGCATTCCAGCTAGCTCTGTTTGTAACACCCTGGCTATTCGGAAGCCAAGATGCCACCTAACGGGCCAACATATTATTCAACTCCTAAGAATAACATCGCATTCAAGGATAAAGAAACGAATAATCAAGATAACAATCTAGAGTTTACTATCAGTTCATCAATATATTAAAACAAGAATTAACCATAGAGAGAAAGATGAACATCCAAGTGACATTTATTACAATTCATCACGTTATAATTAAACCAAATAAACATAAATAGAATCTTAATGAATGTATGATTTATTCATGTGTGTGGAACGTGCTGGACTACTCCCTCCCGCTAGCAACAAGATCACCGGAATTCACCTAAACAAATAAAAGCAAGGGTGAGTCGAAACTCAGCAAGCACAATGATTATTTCACAAAGAATACTGAATCAGAAGAATATGCCAAGTAATAACAATTGCATCCATGAGTTTGCGAAGGCATGGTATGAATGTATGCATTGAAGGAGAATGGACCTCTCACGTGATTATACCGGTATAACAAGTGACACACCCGTCGGTGTTCACTTAAGCCCGCCCTTAACCAAGAGCGGGGACCCAAGTCCGTATGAAGAACGTTTCATACGGAATGTCCAAAACTGCCTACTTTGGAATGGTAGGTCTTACATGCCCATATTGGAATTAATGGGACTTAGTCAAGTTTCCACTCCCGTGGATGGCAAAGAAAGCATGCGTGCATGGAATGGAATGCATAACATGACTTCATCTCAATTTATCATAGAAGGTGATATTGAAATCTATCACATCATACTCAAGTCACAAGAATATTCATAAGGTACTGACTTTAACATGCATTCATTGAAATCACACAAATTAACATTGCACTTGCCTTCGGTGCTGTGACGTACTGGGAAGCAACGAAGGTGTCCTCCCACTCACCGTCTCACCGCCCAAAACTGACGATCAACAGTGGCGCAAGGAAGAGGTCGAGACAAGCGGCGGCCAGTAGGGGGAATAGGGGGAGGAGGGGAGGGGTTTTAGGGTTTTGGGAGGGAATCCCTCATGGCGGCCCCCTCTTGGGCCCCTCTGGCTGCGACCTCAGGCCCAAAGTTGTCGAAATAATGTGAAAAACCCCTTCTTGTTTCAGAATTTGTACTCCTTTCTTTGCCCTTTCTTCTCCCGGCTGATAGTCTAATTACCCGATTCGATTCCGAGGTATTACACTGTTCGTCTTTTGTTGTTACAGGAGGCACATGGAGGAGGTTTGATGGCGCATTTTGGAGCAAAAAAGACGGAAGATGTGCTGACCACCCACTTCTTTTGGCCAAAGATGAGGCGTGATGTCGAGCGCTACGTGGCTCGCTGCACTACATGCAACAAAGCTAAGTCCCGTCTCCATCCACATGGACTTTATATGCCTCTTCCTATTCCTAGTGCCCCTTGGGAGGATATTTCTATGGATTTTGTTTTAGGATTGCCTAGGACAAAGAGGGGAAGAGATAGTATATTTGTCGTAGTGGATCGATTTTCTAAAATAGCACATTTTATATCTTGTCACAAGAGCGATGATGCTACAAACATAGCTGATTTGTTTTTCAGGGAAATCATTCGCTTACATGGAGTGCCCAATACTATTGTCTCGGATCGCGATGCGAAGTTTTTGAGCCACTTTTGGAGATCGCTTTGGAATAAATTGGGGACAAAGCTGCTGTTTTCTACTACGTGTCATCCCCAAACTGATGGACAAACGGACGTTGTCAACCGCACGTTATCCACCATGTTGCGGGCTGTTTTAAAGAAGAACTTGAAGATGTGGGAAGAGTGTTTACCGTGATATTGAGTTTGCTTACAATAGGTCAAGACACTCCACCACCAAGGTAAGTCCGCTTCGTAGTGTATGATTTTAACCCCGTGCTCCTATTGATTTACTACCTTTACCAACCTCTGAAAAAATAAATCTAGATGCTAAGAAGCGTGCTGCATTTATTCTCAAGTTGCATGAGACCACTAAAGAGAATATAGAGCGTATGACTGAAAAGTATAGGGTTGCTGGAAATAAAGGTAGGAAAGTTGTCAAAATTGAACCAGGTGATTTAGTTTGGGTTCATTTGAGAAAGGATAGATTTCCGGAATTAAGAAAATCAAAGTTGATGCCTAGAGTCAGGGACCGCTTAAGATAATTAAGAAGATAAATGATAATGCATATCGCTTAGAATTACTGCAGATTTTGGGGTTAGCCCCACATTTAACATTTCAGATTTGAAACCATACGTGGGAGAAGAAGATGAGCTTGAGTCGAGGACGACTCCAATTCAAGAGGGGGAGTATGATGAGGACATCCCTCCTTCGGATACACGTACTATACAAGACCCTCCAGATTTGGGTGTTGAACTACAAGGTCCTATGACAAGAGCTAGAGCACGTGACTTAATCTATCAGGTAAAATCGTTTCTAGGGCTGAGTGTATTATTTGAGAACTCTATGATGCTGCCTAATGGAGATGATTTACTTGTACTCAGGAATATAGGCCTACGACCAGTTCAAGAAGGTCTACGACCACTTCAAGAAGGCCTACGACTAGTTCAAGAAGGTCCACGACCAGTTCCGCAGGGCCTACGACCACTTCAAGAAGGCCTACGACCAGATGACTCGTTGGGAGCAATCTACAACCAGAGAGGCGAGCACAGTACTCGTTGGACACAATCTATGACCAAAGATAGTATGGACTCCTCAAGACCACCCTAGGACCAGTCCTACGACTAGATCTTCGACTAGAAATACGCGACACAAGGTGCTGCGTCACCGTTTTGGAAACTAATAAGACTTTGTAAACGTGACGAGGTCGGAGTCCAGGTTGTGTACGCCTCATCCCACGGCCGCACAACCCTAGGTCGACCTCCTCACGTCCCCCTATATATATACAGTAGTCGCCATAGTTTAGAGGGGGTTTTTCTTAGATTATTCTGCCAATTGCAGTTTCGCGATTATCGGTTTGAGGAACCCCACTTGTAAACTTCATCCATATCCACAATACAGATTGCGTCTACCTTGTTCTTGTGAGTTGCTTCGATTGCTTGCAGGAACAATAACCTTCATGGTAAGGTCGATCGCGTGCAAGCGTGGTCGATAACGACAGGCGTGCGGGTGTAGCGAATTGCGAGGTGACGATCTGTTGGTCGGAAGCCTCAAAGTGTCAACGTCCTCACGACGAACCAAATCGAACCTATCGGAAGATCGGGCCGCCGTGATTCATCAAAGTGTAGCAAGCAAGGGGAAGGTACGTTCGTCCTTTATCAGTCTCTTTTGGTGCTAACTCGGTCCTTATGTTCATATCAACCAAGTCACGCCGTGCGTTGACACAATTCTTTGTTTTGTCACGAATGTTCAGTAAGATACCAATCAAGCTATCACATACATTCTTCTCCACATGCATGACGTCGATGCAGTGGCGAACTTCTAAGTGCTCCCAATAAGGTAAGTCCCAAAAAACTGATCGATCGCTTCTTCCGATGTTCTTCTCACGGGTCCTCAATTTACGTCCCTTTCTAAGCATAACATCGATACCCTTAACCATATCATAGACCTCTTTCCCTCTAAAAGCCCTTGGAGGTGAACCGTCCTCCCTATTTTTGTCGAATTATTTCTTCATCTTGCGGTATGGTTGATACTTGGAAAGGAACCTATGGTGATGCATGTACACAGTTTTACGCGAGTTGTTTAGCCACACACTCATGGTATCATGTAAGTAGTGCAGACATGGTTTGGCTCCTTTATACTGAACTCCGATAGGTTACCAAGGGCAGAAAAATCATTGATGGTGCAGAACAACATGGCACGTAAAGTGGAGTTCTCTCATTTGTACGCATCACATACCTGTACCCCTTCATTCCATAGTGTCACAAGACCTTCCAGCAATGGTTCTAGGTACACATTAATATCGTTCCCAGTTTTCTTCAGCCCTTGGATAAGTAGTGACATCAAAATGTACTTCCGCTTCATACACAGCCAAGGAGGAAGGTTGTACATACATATATTCACGGGCCAGGTGCTATGTCGGCTGCTCATGTTACCGAAAGGATTCATTTCATCTACACTCAACCCAAATCTTATACTCCTTAGTTTCGCACAAAAGTATTCGGAGCTCCTATCAAAGTTTATCCACTGGGCAGAATCAACAGTGATGAACCACGAAGGTCCTGTTCTGGCCCGATCTTTCGGTGAGAAGGTAAGTTCGGTAGTAGTCGCTCAATTCTGACGATCCTGGCTACAAACTCACAAGGCTCGAAATCATACAATCGCTGAACTACTCAACAAGTCGTTATCAACTGTGCATGAATACGCAAATGACCTGATCACGAAGATCATTCCTGCATACACCGAAGAAGCACACAAGAATGAGATAAATAGGCAATCTGAAATTGCGAATAGGAATTAAAATTGTATTGATAAGTGGGGTTCCGAAGAACAATATCGTTGTTGATCTCGCCGAACAAGAGGACAAAGTATAAAGTAACAAAGCTAAACTTCAATCAACAAAACCCGCCAAACCCTAAGGGTGGAGGCCACTATGTAAAGGAGGAAGAGAGGGACGGCGTCGTAGGTACTATTCACATATGAATAGTATCATGTGAACAGTGCTAACCCCTAGGTGTCCAGCCTAAATTACAAGGCCCATGGCCCATTAGCATAGGCGGTGCAGCACCAATTTCCTTTACTCAAATATTGCTAAGTGTCAGCCTAAACAACTTGATATATAGTCTTCATATTAGATTCTGCTAAGCCTCAGTATATAAATATTCTTTCCTCGTATGATCGTCTCCATTCCTAGTGCTGCCATCATCTCCTTTTAGTTTATCTCCCGATCCTTGATTCCTAAGTAACATAATATCACGTGCTTTAGGCAGCATCATAGAGTTCATAGAATATGGATGCACTCCGAGAAACGAAGTCACTTGATAATTTATTTGGCGAGCACGTGCTTTAGTAATTAGTCCTTGCACATTAGAAGTAGTAGGGATGGTTGTATCAGTGGAAAGGGTGTCCTCATCAAGTAGGATGTCTTATCTTTCCATCTTTCTTACGCTCCTCCGAGTGCCAACGCAGCAATCTTGTCTCCTTTCAGTTCATAAATAAACTCTTCAAACGGGGAATTATATGAAGATACCACAATACCTTAGTAGGAGGTTTTTGCTTCACCTCGATGCTCTCACCGTCATCGGAGTGATTCTCACGCTTGTATCAGGATGCTTTGCACACTGGGTATACATGCATGTCTGCATACTCTTTACGGTAGAGGATACAATCGTTTGAGCATGCATGTATTCTTTCTACTTCCATTCCCAATGGACAAAGAACCTTATTGGCTTGGTAGGTGCTTCTGGGCAACACATTTCCCTCTGGAAGGATGTCCGTTAGGAGACCTACTAACGCTGTGAAACTCTTGTCGGACCAACCATTGTCTGCCTTCAATTTCAGTAGTTCAAGCATGGATGACAACCTTGTGTATTCCGGCTTGCAGCCTGGGAGCAAAGGTTTCGATCGGTCCTCCATTAAGCCCTTGAATAAAATCTCTCTCACTATAGTCCCCTTCTGCATCGCATAACATCTGATCCAGATTGTAATCGTGCGATCTACCCACATCGAAAGCGCAGTCTACATCCATCATATCGTTGTCTCCCTCGACGATGTTACTACCTTCTGGTATAACCCACTCTTCACCGTGACTGGTCCAACATGTATACTCCTTTTTGAAACACCTTCGAATCAAGTGCTCTTCGATCTGTGCCGGGTTGGTAAATATCTTCATATTATCGCAATCAATGCATGAACAGTACATAAATTTTATCCCCTTCTTCAACACATCCCGCTCAGCAGCTCTTCTAAAAGCAGACACGCCACTAATGTTCTCTTCACTCACATGGTTCTCAATGTACATCCAGTTTCGGTCCATCTGCGCTATGCACGTAACAAATTAGATTGCAACTGCGTACTCTTCCTATTGACCAAACAGACAACAAACTGAATACCGGTTAACCCAGGGCAAATATAAAGGATTACAGATTGTTACCATTGGAGCTCACCATGAAGATCCCAAATATCCCACGAGATCTCATCCTATTGACCAACCTCTCTTTCTTCCTCCTTTCCTTCTCCTCCCTTCCTCCATTTGGCATAGTCAGAACTGATGCTTGCTATGACGTAAATAGTATTATTTTACACAATACAGGACAAGTCAATGTATATATACATGCTGCTCATTGTTCTATTGTAAATCTTAACTGCCAATAACCTCCTTGGATGATAAAAGTGGCTCTCATCGATCTCTCTAGATTATAATGCATATAATTAGAAGCAAATGCTAACTTTAGATCACCGAGAATAAATAGATCTATAAGCACACTTGCAAATCTATGATATTTAATTCTTTCACCAAACGCCCCAGAGCCGACCGCCTCTTTCAAAGCAATCGCATATCAGAGATAGATCTCACTATAGACAGATCTGTCTGGAGTCAGGATGACCAGATATTTAATTGCACATATCACAAACCATGCTTAAAAAGAACCGTTTGTGATACGTATCACATACAGTTTTAAATAACCACCGTATGTGATAATTGTAGGCCTCACAGACGATTCTTGGTAAGAACCACCTGTGATAAGTATCACAGACGTTTCTTACCAAGAATCATTTCTAACACTGTAATACGTATCAGGGACAGTTCTTAACAATAACCGTATGTGATATGCACCATTAAATATCTGGTCATCCCCTCAGATCTAGATCTATTTGTAGTGAAAATGACTCTGATATATCTGCGGCTACTTTGAAGAGACAGATGACTCCGGGGCGAGCTTGGTGAAAGAAATACCATAGATTTTTAAGTGTGCTTGTAGATATGCTATTTGTTCTTGGTGATCTAAGATTAGTATTCTTTTGTCTCTGATACGGCTACTTTGAAGAAGATGGCGAGTACAGCTAAGAAAGAAACCAAGCCCACCACCAAGCATGATTCTTTTTTCAGGGGGTCGTCCACGCAGCATGAGAAGGATGAGACAGCAGCCACAACCAATACAACCAACTTCAACGAGCCTCCAAGTTCAAAAAGCATGGCTGCTAGGAGAGCGTATGAAGAGGCAAGTCCGCTGGCATTCCCCCGATGCAACTACAGGCCCTGGATGTGCCATGCAGCATGTAGAATCCTCCTCCTCATGTTGCTTGGGCACATATGAGGCATGCAGTTGTGTTTGGAGGAATGCCAACGAAATAGTCTCTTTATGCGCTCTCCTAGCAGTCATGCTTCTTGAACTTGCATGCTCGATAAGGTTATCCGTGGCTGCTATCTTATCCTCCTCACGGTGTGTGGACAACCCCCGAAACACAGACGGTTCCAATTACAAACCATCTGTGATAAATAAACTTCACAGACGATTCTTTTTAATAACTGTCTATGATAAGTAGGGTCAATCCTGGAATTTTTTATTTATTTCGCCCCCTTCTTCACATAGTCGTGGTCGTGGTGCAATACTCCAATTTATTATAAGAAAGAAAGCTCTCAAAAGAGAAATTAGACATAAGAAAAAGGTGGTTTTGCAGTTTTTCGGCAACCTAGGCCTCGGGCCTTGGCGCAGGAGGCCCATGAGGGGCCGACCATGTATAAAAGGAGGGGAAAAACCCTAGTAGCTACTGTAGCTACAGTGCGCACCACCACTGTAGCATGGTACTGTAGCAGCCCCCCACCATGTTGCTCTACCAAGATGAGGAGAAGAGGAGAAAGAAGGAGAGGAAGGAAAAAGAAGAAAGGAAGAGGAAGAAAGGGGGAAGGATGTAACACCCTAACCCAAAATCGGCTCAATGCCTAGCCCACCGTGGGGCGGACCCGCCCACACATAGCACCCCACTTACACTTTCGTCCTCGCTTCGTGTAAAAGGGTTAATCCGGAGGTGCTACGTTTGGATCCAACAGGCATTATATACTACTACAACTCACTTGAGACAAGCAATGTGGGACTAATCCCACCACACAACTCCTCATTGGCCACATGGGCCACACTACGAGCAGGTCGGGGTATTACATTCACCCCCCCTTAAGGGCTGACGCCCTCGGCAGCATACCGCATACGCGGCAAATGCCCAGAACCACCCCTCGGTACACGTCCGCAGGCGTCAGGTCTTGCACATATGCCATGCCATGTGTCCACTCCGCCCACATGTGCCATCGCCATATGCCCGCGCTGCCCCGCACGCGCCTGCTCAATGAGGTTGATGCTCGATACCATCTGTAACACCACGACCCAAAATCGGCTCAATGCCCAACACCGTATGGACCATACCACACATAGCACCCCACTTACACTTTCGTCCTCGCTTCGTGTAAAAGGGTTAATCCGGAGGTGCTACGTTTGGATCCAACAGGCATTATATACTACTACAACTCACTTGAGACAAGCAATGTGGGACTAATCCCACCACACAACTCCTCATGGGCCACATGGGCCACACTACGAGCAGGTCGGGGTATTACAAAGGAAGAGGAGAGGAAGGGCGCATTCACGCAGAGAGACAATGATCTCCAGCTGTTCGACAATGGTAAACTCGATCCCCGATCGCTTGATAGATTAATCGATTTATTTTGGTGCTTCCAGTAGTAGATCGGTTTGGAACAACAGTGTTGGCCATCATTTTTGGGTAGGTTGCGCGTGTTTTCTAGACTGGTAATCTCCTAGAGAGTTGTCATTGTCGTTCTTAAATTTCTATAGGCGTAACAATCACTCAATTTGGAGTTACGGTCTAGAAGTTATGATGGTTTCTTTGCGACTCTTCATAAGGGCTAACGAGGATTAGCAGTTACATTGCATAGCCAATATGATTTAGTTAGAGGCCGAATCAGAGATTTCACCCAACATGAAAGTTGTAGGGAATCCTTTAAGATTTCCAGATTGGTAGAGAACTTGATTTTTTGGTTGAGCCAATCAAAAGATACATTTTGGATAATGCGGGCATAAGTGAACACCGACGGGTGTTCACTAGCTATACTAGTATAAGCAGAAGAGGAGATCATGCATTTCATTCATTTATATGATTTCTGTCATTCCATATTCTTATTCTATATATTGTGAATGTTATGTTCTTATTCATTGTTGTTCATACTATTCGGTTGTACTTGTTGAGTCGTGGACTCATTTTTGCTCTATTGTTGTTTTTTTAGGCGACTGTTGATGACGTTTCATTCGGGAAGGGGTAGCACACTTGGAATCACATGCTACACTCATTTATTTGATTCATTGGACATGAGACATGAGAAACTTTTATTTTAGCATGATGACTTACATTCAGGACAATGCTTGATTTACGTTAATCTTGGTTTAGTCTCTTGCTATGTTCCTAGGAGTAATTTATCTACGATTGTCATAGTATCATGCTTGTGTTGTTGTGACTCGTGGATGTGTTCTATCATTGATATGCTTGCTGTAATTTTATAGTAAGTTGTTGTAAATTAGATGGTTAGAGTAGCTTAGTGGCATTCCAGGCTCAATGTTGGGCTGGCGTGTTACAGTTGGTATCAGAGCAGGCTTTAGGTCCATGGTGAATAGATTAAGTAAAATTTTCTAATGGCTAATCAACTTAAAAATTTGACACACTGGTGCACAGTAGTATGAGAATGGGCAAAACATTACATTTACATTTCCGCTATGTCGCATTGATCATTGATGTTATGAATTGAGTTTGAATGCTTATGATTTGATTATTATAAATGTTGTGTGTGATGATAGCTGCTGTTGGGAGGTAGAGATTGTGGTTGTAGCTTTGGGCTTTGCCAGGGTACACCACCGTTCGTGGTATGAGAATAGTCAGGTGGTTACCCCGAGTACCATAGCTACAGGTATTGAAGGTGAGTTTCTTTACAAAAGTTGCTCTCTTCTTGAGCTTGATTTAGGTCAATTCTGGGTATAGTTGTGGTTGATGAATTTTCTTGGGATATTGGTTACAAGGTAGTTGTTGGGATTTTCACTTGGTCTCCATTTGTTCTTGTTTAGAGCAATTATTGGCTCTTCCGACTGTTGAGTTGCTTTTGCTACTTGTGAACATTGTTCACTAGCTAGATTGATAATTCCATGGTTGTTCCATTTTTATTATTTGGAAAACATGACTCGTATATTCGTTTGGTATTTTGGATACTGAAAGTTTTCTGTTGCAAGTTCTTTAGCACGAGAGGAAGCTTTGGGCCCCAATGTATTTTTTTTTGCTAGGGGTAATTTGAGTATGAAATTTAATACTTCTCCTTTATGAATGAAAGCATCAAAATCCATTTTTGCAATGTCCTGTTATGGTTAAGTCAGAGATTGTAATTCAAACAAATTGATAAGGTATGGGTATCAACTTGGGTCAATGGCGTGGTACGTAATTAATCTTAACTAGTATCCTTGGAAGCGAAATTGATTAAGTTGATGTTGTCTTCTAGTAGTTCTTGATGAACTGATGGGATTTGCTATTTGATCTATGTTTACATGATGGTGGGAATTGTCGGATAATAGTATGTCTTTGATGAAATGACTGATCATTAAATTGTTTAGGTTGCTAAACTCATTGGATTATTTGGTCTCAATGGATTAATCCAATTGTGTAGGGAGAGGAAGTAAAGGGTGTGTTCGATTGTTGCCTTAGTGGATAATAATATGACAATTTTATTTAATTGACTACTCAATAATCTCTTATAGGCTAGCGGGAAAGCAAATAGAGAAAGAAATATAAGCTATTCCATGATAGAATAATCGCCAATTATTTATGATAGCCTCTGGATTGGAATCAGTGTGCATTAAATTGGTGTTGAGTATTGCTAACAGATGAATGGTGGAAATTTAAAAGTAATCTATGTATGTGTGTTATGCAATGATGACTTGGGGTAGCATGCCCTTGTTAAAAGAGGTTCACTTCGATAAGGTGGTTGTGCATTAGATGTCCTCCTGAACAAGTTGATTGTTGCAATCTTATTGAAAAAAATATTTTGAAATAAGTTATTGTGTTCTTTTGGAAAGGGTTATAATGGGATAGTAGGCTATGATGATTCATACTAAGAGTATATAATGATGAGGTTAGTAAGACTGTGAGTATGAGATGATGAGGGTAGTGTTGATTCTTTTAGAAGTAAAGGAATTTGATCGTCTTTCATGATATCGTTTAAATGAAATATTTTGAGTTTTGAACTCATGATCTTTTGGAGTTTAGGATTTATGTGGTAGCTGAAATTAGTTCAATCATGGTGATGTGTTGGAATGCTCTGCTGGTTCTTACGTGATTCAAGTGATTTGAACTTAAACGATCTTCTTGTCTGAGTTGGCAGAATGGTATTGTAATCAAAGAAAAAATTCTTTGGTAAATGAAAGAGTCTAGTAGAAGTATTTGAGGATGGAGTTAGGCTTTGTGATTTGCAACTTATTGAGGTGCGCTTAACTTTATGTCATTGTCGCTTCATAGTTTCTTGAGCTTCAATAGCCATGTTTTATTCTTATTCGTTGAGGGTTGAAATTCGCTTCTAGTGGGACTTGTGCACTCAACTGTGGTCTCGACTTCTGTTTTTCGAGATATAGGCTATTTGACTATTTCCCTTGGTCTTGTGTCTACTGCGAGTGGTAAACGTTTTTATGTGCTGAAACTTGTTTCCATCTATATCTTCTTTTGAGAAAGGATTAACCGATTCGTGTTGCAATGTCTTTTAGCATGTATAATGGCAACTTGATAGTGGTGGTCAAGTAGATGATTTTGGTGAGACTATAGGTTTCAAGTTGTTTGAGATTCATTGAGTGAAAAATTAATTTCTTGGAATGATTCTCAGTGATGATTTGATTTAAATAGAATGTTTGTCTTTTGAGCTAACTGATTACATTGTTGCAACTAGTAAAACGTATAGTAAATTGTGGTTCAAGAACTTTTAGTTCATTTTGATGGAACATTAGAATTATCAGAGGAATGAGATTCTTGATCAATTTTATTAGATTATCGTGATTGGGTACTTTACAAGGTTGAGTAGGAGGATTATGACGATGTAGTTAATGATATTAGAATTGTGAAGAAGTCTAACCGTTATGACAATTATTGTGATAGTAGGGAATGTTGAATTATTGATAGGTATGCATTGGTTTCAGTGAGTAACCCTCTAGGAGTTAGAATCTTTCTAAAGATAATTTGGTTGAGAATATGTTTTCATGTGGTTGTTAATGAATGTGTATGTTTAGATTGTGGGAATTTTAGTCATCGGATCCGAGCGTTTCGTATCAGTTACATCGGAATACATTTATATGAGCCTTGGAGATTGAAAATTTAGCTTGGTGTTCTATGCTAGAACCTTGGGGGCTAATGATATTGTGTAGAAATAGTGGAACAAAGTGGATTTGAATATAGTGCGATGATCATTGATAGAATCATTTGGGTGTAGAAAATGAGTGTGTGTGTGTGTGTGTGTGTGAATTTTAAGTTGATTATTCTTAAAGGATTGAGGTGATGTGATCGTGGATGAAATCTATATTGATGTGCGTTGGGGATTATTTATCAAAGTGATTCATTTGGTAGAGGAGTTGGCTAGAGCATGTCATTGTGGATTAGTAGAATCTCCCTACAAGAGTGTGGTTTTTGCTTTCAGGTTGAGCAACGCTTTGAGGTTGTCGGCTAAGAGGAAGGAGTAGTGTGATAATTTGGAATCCCAGGATTTAAATAAAAGTTTATTCCTAAAATAAGGATTGAAGAAAAAGAATGTCTTCTTGGGTAGTAGATTGCTCACTTGATTCTTGCTCGAGCTGCATGTTATGACAGGTGTCATTTGTAATTTGATTTAGCTTAATGTTGGTATGTGTGGTTCTTTCCAGTTTAGAAAGAATAAAAGAAATATTTGATTTGGGCATTCGAGTGATTTCTCCTTTAGCTTTCGTGGTGTTCATTTGCAAACTGCCTAATTAGAAAGTGGAATGGTTTTTTGTGATGAATTTTTTATTTTGGATTTGACCCTTTTGTTGGAGAGTTAGCATGGCGTGGTTACGATGAGAATCTTTTACTTTCAGTTGACTCTTTTTTATAGTAGAGTTTGTTCAAAGAGAGTTCTGTTGTGTGTCCCTCGTTAAAGGAGGTGATCCTTGTTTCGGTGAAGAGTTCGATTGAGAGTTGGAACAAAAGTCCCATTTGACGTATGCAGGATTTCTAGTTTGGTATCGAAGGAAGGTTGTCCCAAGGTACATAGATTTGATTTTGGAGGTTGGCGTATCGCCAGGACTGTCTCGAGTCCAAGCGCAGAGTACGTAATGTCTTATATGTCTAGTGCTGAGTGAGTACCTGAGAGGTCCAAAGCTTGAGTTTTCAATAGAACCGTTGGTCAACTAGTAAGAACTTACATTTGTGTCCTGTGTGTTGTGAGAACCTGTAAAAGTCGAGACGAAGACGTTGGTGTACGTGATGGTCTGAGTGTGTTGAGACTTGGGACTTGGAAACTCGCATACGCGAGCTTTAACGAGTTGTTCATGTCGTGCGAGTTTTATCATTGTTAAATTCCAATCGCAGTTTTCTTTCAAGTAGATCGGTGTGTAGATTCGAGGTCGAATCTTGTTAAGGGGGGTAGAATATAATACTCCGATTTATTATAAGAAAGAAAACTCTCAAAAGATAAATTAGATGTAAGAAAAATAGAGTTTCTATAGTTTTTCAGTAACCTGGGCCTCGGGCCTTGGCCCAGGAGGCCCATGAGGGGCCGGCCAAGGATAAAAGGAGGGGGAAAACTCTAGTAGCTACTGTAGCTACAGTGTGCGCCGCCACTGTAGCACAATACTATAGCAGCCACCTCCATGTTGCTCTACCAAGATGAGGAGAAGAGGAGAAAGGAAGGAGAGGAAGGAGGAAGAAGAAAGGAAGAGGAAGAAAGGTAGAAGGAAGAAAGGGGGCGGAAGAGGAGAGGAAGGGCGCGTTCATGCAGCGAGACATTGATTGCCAGCGGTTCGATAAGGGTAAACTCGATCCACGATCGCTTGGTAGATTAATCGATTTATTTTGGTGCTGCCAGTAGTAGATCGGTTTGAAATAGCGATGTTGGTCATCATTTTTGGGTAGGTTGCGCGTGTTTTCTGGACTGGTTGTCTTCTAGAGAGTCGTACTTCTCATTCTTACCTTTCTATAGGCATAACGATTACTCAATTTGGAGTTACGGTCTAGAAGTTATGATGATTTCTTTGACTCTTCATAAGGGCTAACGTGGATTAGCAGTTACATTGTATAGCCAATATGATTTAGTTAGAGACCAAATCAGACAGTTCATCCAACATGATAGTTGTAGGAAATCCTTTAAGATTTCCAGATTGGTAGAGAACTTGATTTTTGATTGAGCCAATCAAAAGATACGAATTTTCTTCTACCGCGGCAGTTATGATTGACAGATTGTAGGTGCAGAAACTTCATCTGATCCTTAGATATATTAGATTACCGAATCAGAAAACCTTGCTAACTAGGTTATCGTAGACGATTTCATCATGTTTCCAAAGAGTCCAAGATCACTCCTTTCCGAACTTCGTGGTAAAAGATATGAAGATTTTAGTACTGCTGTCCAGTGTGACCTTCCGCTAGACTGTCAGGTAAATTGAGTAGAACCAATATTCGAATCTTGCGTTTTGAGAAGACGGGTGAGTGGTGTCAGTAGAGTCTACTTTTTATAGCGTTCTTAAGTTAGTGATTCTCTTGTGTAGGAGAAGGGGTTCCGGAGTCAGGGGCATCGTTCTTGCCTCCTCGCACGTCGTAGCGAAAAAGGCAAGTACATTTGTATGGTTGTGTTGATATGAGCTTTTCCTTGTATGATGAATGTATGATGAACAATGTTTTATGCGTACTTATTCCTGTTCATAACTGGTTACATGGTTCTGTTAATGATATGCCTTTGTTCATCGAATTCATTCATGCATGCAAGTATTGTTCTTGTTACACCCACGGGAGTCGGTAGTGAAGTCACATCATTCCAACATGGGCAAGTAAGACCCACCATTCCAATGTGGGCAATTTGGATCACCGTTTTAAAATATTCTTGAAACGGGCCTTGGATCCCCGTATTTTGGATAATGCGGGCATAAGTGAACACCGACGGGTGTTCACTAGCTATACCGGTATAAGCAGAAGATGAGATCATGCATTTCATTCATTCATATGATTTCTGTCATTCCATATTCTTATTCTATATGTTGTGAATGTCATGTTCTTATTCATTGTTGTTCATACTATTCGGTTGTACTTGTTGAGTCGTGGACTCATTCTTGCTCTATTGTTGTTTTTTTAGGTGACTGTTGATGACGTTTCATTCGGGAAGGGGTGGCACACTTGGAATCACAACCTACACTCATTTATTTGATTCATTGGACATGAGACATGAGAAACTTTTATTTTAGCATGATGACTTATATTCATGACATGGGGTATTGAATAACCTTAGATGCTTGGTTTACGTTAATCTTGGTTTAGTCTCTTGTTATATTCCTAGGACTAATTGATCTACGATTGTCCTAGTATCATGCTTGTGTTGTTATAACCCGTGGATGGGTTCTATCATTGGTATGCTTACTGTAATTTTATAGTATGTTGCTGTAAATTAGTTGGTTAGAGTAGCTTAGTGGCATTCCAGACTCAATGTTGCGCTGAGGTGTTACACGTGGAGCGCAGGAGGTTGTGGTCGTGAAGTAGCTGGTTTCCTGCAGTTGTATGCAAAATAGACTGTTTATATCACCGACGGTTCCAACAACAAACCATCTGTGATACAAAATTATCACACACCGTTCTTGTTAAGAACAGTATGTGAATTATCACAAACCATTATATTTAAAACATGTCTGTGATATTTATTAATATCATAAATGGTTATTGTTAAGAACCGTCTGTGATATTTCACAGACGATTTTCAACATGAACCATGTGTGATATTACATCTTCACAGAGGATTTTTTCACCGCAGCCAGAACACAACCAGTAACATAGGCGTGCGCTAAACCAAAATCATCTTTGATTGTATTTAATACTGACGGTTCCGAGGAACCGTCTGTGATGAGGCGTCTAGGATAGTCCCTTTTGTAGTAGTGTATGCTCCCCCACCTCATTAAGATATACCATTTTAGAATTTTTCTCCCCATGTTTACAAGATTAGTCATTTTTTAGCATTTCTACCATAACCCCCCCCCCCACCTAACAATGGAGTCATCAAATAATTATGTTTTTCTCTTATCCATTTTTCAGCTTTAAGAGATGTAGGGAAGAAGCGTAAGAAAAGTATGAATGAAGGATTACAAAGCCTAAAACTTGAATTAAATTGCTCAATTTTTAATTTGTATTGCAATTTTAGCTTGCAACCACGGATGAGCTAAGAGTGCTCTAGACGTATAATATATTATTTTCGAACAATGATATCACATATGTATGGCATTTTTAGCATAAAAAATCGCTGTCACAAGGTATATTAGTGATGGTGTCACAAGGTATATTAATGATGGTTCTATATACGTAACAAACTAGTGTACTGTAGCATAACTGTTTAATTCACTGTAGAAAATGTAATGTACTGATCTGCATACGTTGTTCATTTTTGATTCAACGGTCAATATTGCCTCCAAGGCAGGGGACTGTTTCCCTCTGCCATTGCAAAGGCTGGGGATATGATTCCCGCACACGCTACCACATCAAGCCGCCCTTTAGGGTCTAGTCTAGTAGATGATGGTTTGACTATGCGATGCGATAACGAGGAGGGAAAACACGAAATGCGTATATATATACATGTATATATGTATATATGTATATATGTAGCCATGTAAGCTAAGGATAAATACATACGGTTCGTCTGTCGCTTGACCAATGATTTAACCTAGCGGTCATTTGACGTAAGAGAGGGGCCAATAAGTGATTATTTATTGCCATTCTTGGCCCTTCGATGTAAGAGGGGCCATTGAGAGGCCTCAAGTGAGCAAACGTTATAGAGACAGGAGAGTGGGGAATAAATTAATGATACGATGAATGCTTCTGTAAGTACGAGGAGGCCGCCAAGTTGCAGCGATTAGTGAAGCCAATTGCAGCGACATGTAGTAATGTACGATATATTAATTCGTTTGTCCATAACATCTGCAAGGATTTACCCGAGGTAACATATGTGCTGGTATTATGTAGACCTCTGTCTTATGCATATCATTCTGCTGGGTCACGAGCTTAATTCTCTCTCTCGCGCGCTTTCTCTCTCGATGTTGCAAGAGGTCAGTGGCATAGGTTGCCCACGAACGACATGGACGACTCAAGCTTGTTCTTGCAGTGGGCTGTGAACACGCTGCAGCACCAGCACCCGGCGGCCGTCGTTGAGGACGACGGCGAGACTACCTTTCCCTCTCTCCAAGCGCTCCGCGAAGCCTCAGACGCAGCCGTCGTGATCCCGGAACTAACAGAAGCACATGGAGCTAACAGCTGGAGCTCCGGCGTTGGGGGAATCAGCTCGGCCGCGACCAGTGAGCAAGGTGGCTGGTACACGTCCTCGAACTTGGGCAGGCCGCCGGCGCCAAGCAGCAGCGGCGGCGGCGGCACCAAACTCCCCATGAGCTGGAACTTCAGCGCCGCCTCGGCGCAGCCGAGCAGCGACGGCATCGTGGACGCCGCCCCTGCTAGAGCCTATGACAGCGGCGTGCCGGAGAAGGTGTACGGGTCACCGCCGACTAGGAGAGCCTCCGTGAAGAGCGCGGGGCCCGCGTTGGGGTCATACTCTCAGGACCACATCATGTCGGAGCGGAAGCGCCGGGAGAAGATCAATCAGCGCTTCATCGAGCTCTCCAGCGTCATCCCCGGCCTCAAGAAGGTTCTCAAGTTAAATTCCTGCGCTTCTTTTACATGTCTCGCGCACACTTGATTGTACATCGATCTTAATACAATGGTAGGTTGATTTGTAATCGATCAGATGGACAAGGGGACGATTCTTTCCGACGCTGCGAGGTACGTGAAGGAGCTCCAAGAAAAGGTGAAGTCCCTGGAATCCGGCAGCAACGGCAGGAGAATCGACACCGTTGTGCTCGTCAAGAAGACGTGCATAGCCGCGCCGGATGACGACGGCTCCCCACGGTCGTCCTCCGCGGCTGGGGCGCCGGCGAGGAACCCGCTGCCGGAGATCGACGCAGGTTTCTCGGAGAACAACGTGATGGTGAGGATCCACTGCGAGAACGGCAAGGGGGTGGTCGTGAGGGTGCTCGCCGAGGTAGAGGAGCTCCACCTCAGCATCACCCACACCAATATCATGCCGTTCCCGGCGTGCACCTTGATCATAACCATCACGGCAAAGGCAAGTAGCTCTTCAGTACTGTATTCTGAAATCTACCGTGGTTTCAAAAAGATAACATCACGAATATCGTTTTTACTCTAATACATCATCTTATACGCAATAGCTCCAAATCGGATCAGAGTTTGCAAGGAATAGATCATCGCAAGCTAGCGCGCACACACACGCTATCACCTAGATGCACACACGCGAACAAAATGAAGTGAACAACGTAGGAGAGAGACGAAGAGATTTTTTACCTCTTCAATCTACTTACGGCCTTTTCTGTTCTATCTTCCTTTATTCTTGATTACAAGCAACCATGCTAACAATAGCACGCGAGATTCACGCCGCACTCGCGTCTAACGGGATCCCAAGTCGTGCAGAGCGTGGCTATCACAACAAACTCAACATGCAATGACTCCTAAGGAAAAACGTGACACCTACAAATGGTTGTCACGACATATACTTAACATACGGCGTGATTAACGCTAACAAAACATCCCTTAATCATGGCGCCTGGACTTCACTTCTACCACACCAAGCTTCTGCCATAGCTTCATGAACTTGACACGACCAAGGGCTTTTGTCAGGATGTCGGCAAGCTGGCCGTCAGTGCTCACGTGCTCAACGTCAACCTTATCATCCAAAACACATTCACGAATGAAGTAGTACCTCATGTTGATGTGTTTGATGCGGTCGTGGTGCACCGGGTTCTTGCACAATGCGATCACAGACTTGTTATCCACCATCAGCTTGACCCTTTTTGGCTTTGCGTCCGTCAGGTCACCGAGTAGCCTGCTGAGTCACATCTCCTAGCATGCTGCCGTCGCCACTGTGATGTACTCTGCCTCACAGGATGAGAGCACAACAATCTTCTGTTTCTGCAATGCCCACGTGATCAGACTAGCACCCAGGAAGAACGCCATTCCCGAGGTGCTCTTGCGATCGTCCACATCACTGGTGAGATCATTGTCACTGTAGCCCACCAGCCCAGGATCAAACACACCACGCCACTTGTTGCAACAACTGTAGCCAACTGTACCGCTCACATATCGCAGGATGTGCTTCACGGCGGCCATGTACTGCGAGGTGGGCGCCTCCATGTACCGGTTGACAATGCCCACAGCGTAGGCAATGTCAGGCCTGGTGTTCACCGGGTAGCGTAGGCTCCCAACAATGTTGTGAAACTCAGTGCCATTGGCTGCACTGTTGCTGTCCTTCTTGGTCATGTTTAGCCGGTTCTCCATCGGCGTCAGACACGGATTACACCTGGCCATGCCCGTTGACTCCAGCACCTTGCAGGCATAGCTGCATTGGCACAAAGTGATCATGTTGGCCAAGGTAGTAACTCAGAAGGCCGAGGTCACTCATACTGAACAAGCTCATCATCTATGCCTTGAACTCAATGATATCATTGACACTCGACCCGGTGATGGTCAGGTCATCGACGTATACTTCAACTAGCAGGAAAGTCCCACCCTTTGCCCTCCAGTACACTGCATGCTCCATTTTGTTGCGTTCAAACCCAAGTGTCACCAGCCAGTTGTCCATCTTGGAGTTCCAAGCCCGTGGAGCCTGCCACAGACCATACAGTGCCTTGCACAGCTTGAGCACCATGTGCCCATGCTTTTCATCAACAAATCTGGGCGGTTGCTTCACATATACCTCTTCGGTGAGTTCACCATTGAGGAACGTCGATTTGATGTCCATGTGGTGAATTTCTCAGTCGCCAAGACAATCAGCACGTGCACCGTCTCCATCGCGCCACCAGTGCGAACACCTCGTTGAAATCCACCCCCTGTTACTAAGCATAGCCTTTTCCAACCAGACGAGCTTTCTGCTTGACAACGTTACCTTTTGGATCATTCTTTACCTTGCAGACCCACTTGAGCACAATGGCTCAGTGTCCCGCCGGGAGTGCGGCGAAATCCCACGTGGCATTATCGTGGATGGAGCGCATCTCATTCTCCATGGCATACCTCCAGCACGCCTCCCTCAGTGCCTACTCAACACTCGCGGTCACCTCAACGGCCAGCATGCATAGGCCGCCATAGTCGTCGTCGTGGACCGATGTTGTGTCGTAGACATTGGACACCATCTTGTACCGCAGCGGTGCACCCTCCAAGTTGTGCGATGCACCAGCGGGTGGGGTAATCCACTCGATGCCAGTCGGTGCAGTTGCTGGAGGAGTGACTGGTGTGTGTGGCTTCACCATCTGTAGTGCCACTGGACTTGCGCCTGATGTAGACACCACACCGTGTCATTGTTCACTAGAGCACCACCTACCACATGCTCGGTGGTGTACTCCATGGTAAACGTGTCCATGCTACCAGGAGCACGATTAAATTACATCACCTCCCAATCCCTCTGCTTCTCCTCGAACACAACGTCGCGGGTGATGTGCAGCTTGCGCATCTTGGGATCGTAGACGTGGTAGGCCTTGGCACTCTCCTTAGCCGATGAATACCATCGTCGTTGACTTGTCCGATAGCCTCGCGACGCTGGGCCGATCCTCTTGAGGTGTGCAACGCATCCAAACGTCCAGAGGTAGCGCACTTTTGACCGCTGCTTGTGCCACACCTCATATGGCATCATGCCGTCGAGGCTCCGCATCAGTGCCTAGTTCAGTATGTGCACGGTGGTCTTCACCGCCTCGCCCCAGAATGCAGCCAGCATGCGCATGCTTTTCAGCAGGCTGCACACCATCTCAACAATCATCTGGTTCGGGCACTCCACGATGCCATTCTGTTGCAGTGAGTCGGGAGCGGTGGTGTACCGTTTGATCCCATGCTCATTGCAGTAGTCGTCGAACTCGATGGAGTTGAAATCCCCACCACGATATGTGCACAACGCCTTGAGTTTGACATCGCGTTCATTCTCAACCAACGCCTTGATCATGCGAAAGAACCTAAACGCTTCGTCCTTCGTCCTCAACATCTCCACCCATATGTACCTGCTATGATCATCCACGATCAGCAAAAAAAAATCAGTTACTGCTTGGTGTAGCAGGTGTGATGGGGCCACAGAGTTCACCATGCACTAGCTCCAGTCCGCGCTCGACACGGTAAGATGAAACCTAAGGGAACTGAGCTCGGTGCTGCTTGCCAAGTGCGCAGCTGTTGCAGAATTGGTCCACGTGATTGATCATGGGCATGCCATCCACCATTTTCTTAGCTGTGAGATCGTGAAGCACGCGAAAGTGCAAGTGGCCATAGCACGCATGCTAGTGCCACACAATGTTGTCTTCTTTTGCCAGAAGACACACTATGCGGTCATGTTCAGGGCCAATGTGTATAGCCTGTTCCTGGACCGCAACACTAGCACAAGTAGTAGCCATTCGTGATCCGAGATGCAGATCTCCCCACCCTCGATGATGATCTTGAAACCACTCTCGTCGAGCCGTCCGAGGCTTATAATGTTGCTTAGGAGTTGTGGTATGAAGTACACCTCGGTGAGCACCCTGTGCTCCTGATTCTTACACTGGAACATCATAGCGCATTTGCTGTAGATCTCTTCCATCGAGTTGTCTCCAAACTTCATGGTGCCCTTCACCATTTCATTGAGTGACGTGAGCGTCGACCGGTTTCCTGTCATGTGGTTAATAGCACCGGTGTCGAGGTACCATGTGTCGCTGCCAGCGTCCACCAGGAACGTATATTGTCTTCATGGAAGAAGACCACTCCCTGCTGCGCTCTGTCAGCAGCTTGCACGAGCTCACAGTGCTCGGTCATGAGAAGCGCCGGTTGCTCCTCCTGAGCACGTGATAGGTTGGACTCCTCCTTGTGCTCGCGGTGTGGCTTACGACATTCACGAGCAAAGTGCATGTATATGTAGCAATTTAGCACTTGCCCTTCCACACTTAGACGCGCTGACCTTGCCACCGCTGGACGCGGTGTCCTTGCCGCCGCCCTTTCTATGGTGCCTATAGTGGTGCTTATCGCCGCTGCTGTCACCGGCCTTGTCACCAGCTGGCTTTCCACCACCAAAAGAGTTCTCACCCTGCTCGCGCTTCTTCATACGTGCGAGTCATTCCTCCTCGGCGAGGAGCAGGTGGCTCCCAAAGTCGACCGTGTCGCCAAGCTCAAACGCTCCTCGGCAACCTTGAGTCGCCCGGTCAGTTCCTCCACAGACAGTGTGTCGAGGTCAACAAGATTTTCAATGGACAATGCTATTTGGGAATACCTGGGCGGTACCACGCACAGAAACTTCTACACGACCTTCTCCTTCTTGTCGAGCTTGTCACTGAGGATGTGGAGGTTGTTGATGAGCCCAGTGAGCCTCATGGCAAAATCGTCCACTGACTCGCCGTCATGGAACGCAATACACTCAAACTCCTTAAGGAGCGACTAAGCCTTGGCTTTGTGCATGCGCGCCATGTCCATGCACATGGTTTTGATGACATCCCATGCCTCCTTGGCACTCTCCTTGATGCCGAGCGTGGAGAGCATCTCTAGTGGCACTGCTTGAAGAATCGCCTCCAGCGCCACACGATCGTCATGGAAGTTAGCGTCAACATTTTTGACTGCATCCCACAGGCCTCGCGCCTGCATCATGAGAGCCCAGTCTCGATAATTGGTTCGCGTCAGCATCGGGTACTACGCTGACCCCCCGACTCCCTCACCACCCGCAATACAACCAGCTGGCGGCAATTGATGCCGTCGCCGCTACTGTTGTTATCACGTCTGGGGACAATGTGGTGACTTGGACTTATGGGGCGATCTCGAGCCATTTTGTGATGTCCTCACAGGTACGGGAGTAATGAGGCTCTGATACCACTTGTCGTCGCATGCTAGCACACACACACGCTATCGCTTGGAAGCATGCACGCGAAAAAAACGAAGTGAACAACACAGGAGAAAGCCGAAGAGATTTTTTGCCGCTTCAACCGACCTACGGCTTTTCTGTTCTATCTTCCTTTATTCTTGATTACAAGCAACCGTGCAAACAATAGCACACGAGATTCACACCGCGCTCACGTCTAACGCGACCCCACATCGTGTAGAGTGTGGCTATCACAACAAACTCAACATGCAATGACTCCTAAGGAAAAACGTGACACCTACGCATGGTTGTCATGACATATACTTAACATGCTACATGATTAACTCTAACAAACGGCATGAGCATGCACAGTATCAAGAACGAAGCAGATGAATCTCATAGAGAGAACCAAATAACAGTGACGGAATAATCATGGCGATAGAGAGAAAGATTTGGCAAAGCTGACCGTAAATTATTTAACCACAACCTCAAAAGAGTACAATGGATTATCGCTCTCTCACATCTCTCTCTCAAACCTTTTAGGTGAAGGGAAACACGGCAATGCTACGATAGCACAAAAAAAATTATCACGCAACCAAGGAACCGCCGCAAGTAATAGATCACGAGATTACCGCTAGACGCGCCGACTCGTAGCGAAAGTGGAGTCATTGTAGAAAGTTGATACAGTCGAACTCGTACTTACGACGCGTCTCCTCCTTCGAGTGGTTGTGCTCGTCGCGCGTCTATTTTCCGAGTGGTCGTAGCCACCACGCGACTTCTTCTCCGACTCCGGTGATCAACACAAGTCGCGGATCGTCCTAGTGCTGATGCTTCGCAACAACACCTCCGAGATATCCACACGTACGGGGCAGGATCACCACGCGCAGGAGTGCTAGCACCGGCAGCCTGGTTGAGAAGGCGTGGCTATTAGGGTTTCGAGAGTTCTTCCAAAGATCATCGTCTATCCCCCTTACACCCCATGCCACCGCCCCTCTTTATATAGGCATCCATGATGGGTCTCGACCTGGAGGCCCATTAGGAACTCATGGCCTATATGAATTCGGATCACCATCCAAAATAGATCCTTGCCCTTTAAGTGTGCGACCCCATAGGTTCATGTGTAATCGGTTATGACTCGAAAACTCTTTTCCGACCACTAGTCATCAGCGGTACCTAGCAGCACATAACGATTCCCAAAGACACATAGAATAAATCGGACGAACCTTGATGTAATATGATCTATGATTAGGTCCTCATAACTTACGACTAGTTCGTATCTCTATACGACCAGGTTGTATTTGGTCATGACCAGTTCGTAACTCCTTACAACCAGGTTCTTACCATTCTGTGATTACGCTCGACCAATCTACGACCAGCTCGTATCTCCATACGACTAGTCCGTAACTGATCGAACTAAGCAACCTACTCATGCATTCTCCCTTTGCCTCACGATGCCTGGTTGAACTCCAAGTGAGATGATGTGTCAACCATGGACTGTTCAATACTTTCTCGATCGAGTGTCGGATAACATCATGTGGTCGACACTTCGACCACTAGTGGTATGGCCATGCACTTTCTTTATCCGATCACAACGAGGGGCCCAGAGACATCTCTCCTATTATGTTAGGAGGGGCAAATCCCATCTCGACCAGTCACATCCCTCCGCATATTTCATAGCATACCCAAAAGCTACCTTTATAACTACCCAGTTACGAAGTAGCGTTTGGCAACCCCTAAGAGTGCTATTACACATGTAGGAAACTATGCTGATATCAGGTCTAAGGATTATACATCATCATTACTTGAGACCAACTAATGACACAAAGATTCATAACAATCTCAATAGTGTCTCAATGATGGGTCTATCCAACACCATGTTCTCTAACATGTGCTCACATTATTGATTCGATATCTCCATATCCATGACCGGTGAAACAAGGTCATCAATCAATACATGTGCTAGTCATAGAGTCACTGGTGTTTCGACCAGTGACCTCCGACCAGGGATACATTTAGAATGACATCATATAAGTTAAAGAGTTCCACCAACAAGTCACGTACTTATTGATCTATAACAAATGATTCATGCAAGGAACACGATAACATATTATCAAAATCATGAACATAATGAAATATCATCATCTCTATGATTCGATTGCCTCTAGGGCATATTTCCAACATTAGGTCTCTCGGATCATTACCCTCTACAATAATCTAGTGCTAAACAATAATCTACCCTCTAATCCTCTCGTGCACCTCTTGCTTTTGATGAGTTGGTTTGTCACTTGTGTTCTCCATGATTATCCCTCATGACTTTATATAGTGCCTCCTAGTTCTCCCCCAAAAGAAAGTAGGAATCCTAATCCCATTAAGATTCATTTAGAATCATTGTAGCATACTTCTTCGAAGACTAGTTGATTAGGATATGAGTCACTCATACTCAACAATCTCCACCATGACTCCTACCCATTGAAGTCACCATGCTCCTCCAAGAACTCAGTCCATGTCGGCTCCACTATTTTTGTTTTCCCATTTTTTCCTCCCACCTCTGGGAGAGCCCCCACCACATGGGCTCATGCACATTACTTCAATGTGCGTGTCGGTATCCAGGCCTGACTGCTAGAACACTTCACCTAAGAGCTCCTATTCCTACGGCCCTCCATGTCATAGGTTTGGACCGCCTCCAAACTCTACCTGCTCATTGGTACCACGTGGTTGGTCTCACCATGTCTTCCTTCTTCCAACAGCTCACACCTTCGCTTTTGCGCCTACTAGATTTTGCAACCGTTTTGCAGTTTGGCACACAACTGCAGATTAGATCTAAGTACCTACTGTTGATAACACAATTTCATTCTACTTACTAGGATTTTTATCAGACCTCCCATTGGCATGCACAATATTAAGAACCAAGTAGACGAATCCCGTAGGGAACCTAATAACAGCGACGAAATAATCACGACGAGAGGAAGATTTTAGCGAAGCCGACTGCGAATTTCTTAAGCATAACCTCAAAATAGTACAAGGGATTGTCACTCTCTCACAATCTTCTTGAACCCTTTAGAACCCTCGGATACTTGCCCTATATAGGAATCTAGTGCTAAAGAATAACCTAGCCTCTAATCCTCTCATGCACTGATACGAGGTGGCCCAATCTTCTTGAGTAGAACCGTGGATAAATAGTGCTTGACGACGAACAACGTTCAGCTGTACACCACTGTAAGATCGAGGTGGCCGACTAGAGGGGGGGTGAATAGGCGGTTTTAAAAACTTTCGCGCTAAACCAATATATAAATACAGAAGCTAATAGCGAATTGGTTTTGCTCAATTAAAACCTAAATCAACTAGGCTCAACTAAGTGCACCGACAATATGAACACAATACAATATGAGCAATCATACAAGATATATAAGCAATTAAAGCAAGAATGTAAATTGCTCAAAGTAAAGCACAAGTAAAAATAAGATGACACGATTATGTTTTACCGTGGTGTTCGGAGACTTGCCGGTCTCCCCTAATCCACGTTGAGGTTAGCCCAAACGAATTGGACCGGCTCCACTAATTAAGCCAATACCTCCGAGGTAAGTCCAAACACTTGGACCGGTTCCTAACCGAACCAACACCTCACTCAACTATGGTTGCTCTTCCTCCACTCCGGAGATGGTGAGCACCAAACCACTCACAAACCGCCGGGTCTTCTCACAAGCTTCTTGAGAAGATCACCGCGCACGACGCCTCCACGCCGTCTAGGTGTCGGCAAACACCAAGAGTAACAAATCCGAACTTTCACTTGAACTAATCAAGTGTCAACGCTCACGTGGATACACAATCCACTACCTAAGGCAACACATGCACTTAGGGTTTACTCTCCAAGCTCACCAAGTGCAACACATGCACATAAGAGAGGAGAGGCTTGCTCTTAGCTCAAGAGGATCACAAATAGTTCACAATAGCACCAGCAACCTCTCCCAACCGACCAAGGTGGCTATATATAGCCCACACACAAAAACTAGCCATTGGGAGACAAACCCCTGAAAAATCAGGGAAATCGAAAGTTCCGCCATGTAAAGGCCGGAACTACCGCATGAGAGAGAAAAGCACCGCAACGGCTATGTCAAACGAGAAACTAGCCGTTTGATTTTTAGTGCGGAACTACCGCCAACCAAATTGCGGAAGTTCCGATCTTCGGAAGTTCCGCTCAACACATAGCGGAACTAGCGCACATCAAATTTTGGCTAAGTCCCCAAAATGGTGCTTCTCTGAAAAAAACGAACCGCCGGAATTTCGGAGCAACCGATAATCGGAAGTTCCGCTCGTAACATGCCGGAACTTCCGCACTTCAAAAATCGGCTAAGTCCCTAAACCGGATGCTCTCTGGAAAAAACGAGCCGCTGGAAATCGGACCGTCCGGCCTGCGGAACTTCCGCCGTTAAGCCACCGGAACTTCCGATCATCCTGATTGAAAACAACAATGGCTTTTTCAACAACTTCAATTGCAAAACACATTTGCCAATTGATAAGCCATGCCATCAAGGATCACAAGCAAGATTCCCAACAAGTTGCAAAACACATTTGCCAACTTTTGGAATCATACCACAAGGAAAAAGGTACATGGACTTACACCATTTGTAAAACATATTTGCAAACTTAAGTCATATGCTACAAGAAATCAAACATGAGCATCAACTATTTGCAAAATACATTCGCAAATAATAGCATCATGCCATAAGACTAAAGTGCATGGACTTCAACCATTTGCAAAACACATTTGCAAAGTATAGTCCCATGCTACAAAGATTGAATGCATGAGCCTCGGCTATTTGCAAAACACATTCACAAATAATAGCTTCATGCATAGATGAGCTAGAGCAAACACAATGAGCTATCAACACATGACTAACTCATGCTACTAGTCAAGACCCCTCTTAATAGTACGGCAATCCTATACTAGCAATCCGGTCTATCAACCAAACACTGAGACCGGTAAAAGACTAGGAACACATCCTTAGCCCTAGCTAGTCATACCTTTGCCTTGCATCTTCTTGAAGTTTGATGACGCACATCAACACTTCAAGTCCGGGTCCTTGACTTTGACAATCATCAATTCATGATGATTTCTTCACTTCGGGATCTTGTCTTGATCATCATCAACACATGATGATTTTTTCATCCCGATTCTTCACATGCATCAACGCATGATGCATTCCTTCGCTTGACCTCCATCAACACATGATGGGTCTTCTCTTGTTTTGATGATCAACTCATGATCATCTCTTCTTGATAAGCATCAACTCATGATGCATCATTTACACCAAGCTCTTGACTTGATGATCAACTCATGATCATCCAAAGTCTTCATCATCCTGGAACATAACCTATATATCCAACTCATGAAAAATATTAGTTCCATAATGTGATCATCATTAATTACCACACCATACCATTAACTCATAATGGTGGGACAAGATACCTCAATCTTTCCCTCTTTGGTAATTGATGATAACCACTTAAATTCTAATAAATTTAATGATGATAAATGAGAGAACAAATGAGTATATATAAACTACACAAGTTATATATATACTCTAACATGGGTATACAAGAACTACACAAGTTCTATATACTCAACAGATTTGTTTCAAAGTAAAGATCCCAAATATATGTGGAGAATGGAATATGGATCAATACTAATGAAACCACAAAGTATAGGATAAAACTCCCCCTAAATGTGTGCATACACAAATGTGTAATAAGGTCATATGCACATATTCAAGTTTAACTTAAGGTTGAGTTCAATCCTATATTTTGGATCCGAGGAATGCAACAATATATAAGATTAAGATGTCGATTTCATACCTCGTTGTGTTTCACCTTTATATCCAAATGAGACTACACAAAGATAATACTTGACAAGAGAATTAGTCTCATATTTGGATTTGTCATTAATCACCAAAACACTCCATTAACTCATAATGGCGGGTCTAGATCTTTCAACCACACGCTAGTGTACGGACTTGCAACTCTATGGATATTCGCCAACACGCACTAGGATGATCGCCGCTAGACCACGAGCAGAGATCGTCAAACCCTTAATTCCTAACGGAAAAACAAACTTGACCTTGTGTCGCAGAATGAACAACAGATCGCCTAATTCTCTCAGAAATCCTCGCATGAAATTCTGGTATGAAAGAACAAGCAATAAGTCGTGTTCAATTCTTTTACAAAAAGTGGTATATTCCAAAAAAATATGAGGTGCACAGAATATATATATGCTAGCGGTTGGACACATCAAATATTTAAATCTGTGTAACATCACAGACGGTTCTATTTCAGAACCGTCTGTGATAATTCACTATCACAGACGGTTCTGAAATAGAACCGTCTGTGATAGACCCGCTGCGCCAAAACAAAGCCTAGACAGACCCAACACAGACGGGCCGTCTGCTATAGCATCTTTTGTAGTAGTGTTTGGTGCGGCCAGGATTTCTATCAACGTTGATTCTAATAAAATCCGAAACAGCCAAAATTATTTACACGCTGATATAAAGGAAACTCCTTTCTCTCTCTTTCTTGGATGCAAAGGTTGCTTCCATTTTTATTCCTCACGGATGGCATTAAATCAAATCAATTCTTTCCTTGCTTGCATGCAAACTCACGGATGGCATTAATCCTTGCATGCATGCAAACTCACGGATGGCATTAATCCAATCAATTCCTTCCTTGCATGCAAACTCACGGATGGCATTCTTGCATGCAAAAGTCTTCTTTTGATTTTTCCAACCGAAATTCCAGCAAAATAACTATGCATGCGGCCTTCTCTTTCCATGTAGATTACATGCAGCACACCATGAAGATTCCTTTTATTTCTGGACTAGCCTGTAGCTCATCTTGCATCTATCATCTTCATTGTCGTGAACATCAACTTCTCCTTTTATCGTAGAATCTTCAAGCCTGTGCACAATCAAAATATTATTTTTAGGTAGTATAAAATTCTTTAAAATTAATGACATATTCATTAAGGAGTAAGTTCACTTAATCTTATAGTTTTTGGCATGTACTCTTGTAATTAGCCTAGTCGGCAGCTCGATACTTATATCTTGAGCATTAGATGGAGGAGAAGAATGTGTCGTAGGGATGCCCTCATCATGCACCTCTGGCTTTGGATAAGTTGGTTTGTGACTTGTGTTCTCCATGACTACCCTTATGGTTTTATATAGTACCCTCTAGTTCTCCTCCAAAATGAAGTAGGAATCCTTGTAGCACACTTCTCAAAATCCTAGTTGATTAGGATACGAGTCACCCATACTCAACAATCATCATGAATAATTAATTACGTTATGATGACCCTTTGTTTAGAACATTGTAATTCCTAATTTTTTTTTCCTCGTGTAGGGAATGCATAAAACTATACTGATGATGGAAGAACATTGTCAACTTACAAAATGCTATTACTATTATGGTCTCTCTTTTCGCAATATAGGTCTATTTTACCAGGATATATTGGTTCATAGAAACCCTTTAGGAATGGATGAATTTTTATAGCAATTTTGGATGAACCATACTATTTTTTGCAAAAATTTCTGTGAAATTTATGCATTCCAAACTGGATAGCTTTTAAGGATGGGAGAGTAAAATTTGAGTTGTTCAATTGCTTTAATACGAGTAATTAACAAATGGTTAAGTATTGCCATTTTTTCAATTTAATACTTGCTCAATTTCATTTAAAAATCATTTGCTTGATGGGGACGGGAAGTGGATTAGGCGGTTAGAAAGGGAGAGGAGTGGTTGGGGTGAGCGAGGGACTCACGAGCAATTCATGTTCGTTAGATTTTTTTCGTATGAGGAGGTGGGACGATCGTCCTGCTGCGCGAAAGTAAACCCTTTCTTTTATTGGTTAAGATAAGATATAGATAACTAAAGAGTCGAGGTGTTGATTGTATTTATTATGATATACATATATTCTCTCCATTTAAAAAATGTTATGATACTGTTGAAAAACTAGTAAAATTAACCAACAATATCTTTGAAAATATGTATTCCCTTCGCTGATTTTTTTTATAAGACAGTCATGCATTTTGAGAGTCAAACCTGATGTCTAACAATTAATTAGTCCAACAATACATGTGTTCAGTGAGTAATATAATACTATCAGATTTATCTTTGAAAGTACTTTCGTTATGACCATGATAGGTAGTTATTAACAGTATACTGTAAAATAAATTAATGGCCAAAGTTTAATTTTGAAGACCATGTTTGGGTCAACATTAGCTGATAAAAGAATATTTATAGCATAATATTTTACTAATCTTATATTTCTCTATCTTTTGTTGATAAATTAACCACAAAAAAGAATTAATGGTCAAAGTTACATCATGAAAACCCTATAACACGCACACACACACACACAAAACTTCGGTTTTGTTTGGCATTGTATTGGATTTCGAAAAGCACTTTAATTTATAATATTGAATACAGTAACTACTTAAAAACAACTCCTTTTATTTAATAGAAACAACAAAATCTTAATGTACCTCTTTAATGTGGATTTTATGTACCTCGATGCATCCATACGCACCTAATTGGGCCGATTGCCCGTGAAACTAGTCAAAAAGGAAATTCATAGATATATGATCAAGATGATCTTTGGTATGGGATCTTTATCTATAAAATGGTATCTCTTCCAGTCCTAATATGGCAGAATAGAGTATTGACCACTCACGTGCATCAGGATTGGATATTGAGATGAGTTGAACATGCTTAAAATTTGGATCAACGAACTGATTTAATTTCACATTCAGGTGGAGGAGGGCTTCACCGTCACGGCGGAGGAGATTGTAGGAAGACTCAACTCTGTATTACAAACCAAGGGAACAGTACCACGACCTTATACATGTACGTATATATACGCACGCCTTCCTCTTCTTGTAATCATCGTCATCATCATCATAATCATCATATTCGTAAGAACCTACATAGGGTTTGGAGTTTCTCGCTGTGCATGAATGCACATATGCATGTGTTTGATATGAGAGTTTCTCCACCACATGTGCATCTCGTCGTGCGTGCATGGATGCATTACATGATTACAAACACATCACATGCACTGTGGAGCGCATATATATGGAATTAAAAATAGCGAAGTGGTGATGGTCATGCATCTGCATGCTTGTGACAAGAATTTCTCCACCACATATTCTCAAGTTGAACTTAGGCTTGAGCATCGATCACCAACCTGCATATTGGTGTCAATGGTGTGTGTACTTGTTCTTGTGCTCAAGTCAAACTAAGACATCTAACATGCCAGAAGAAAACGATTTGGTTGATGTGCCTGCAAGCTGTAATTAATGCGCGCATATCATGTTGCGTTAGGATATCTTATCATTGGTATTTAGGTATAGTAAAATAATAAAAAATATAATACATTTGTTTAAGTGGTATATTAGAAATAAAAGAACATACTATACACACACACATACCTGTAACATCCAGATCTCCAGAATTGGGTTGTTAATATTTAATTTGACGATCAATTAAATATTTTGCCGTGTTTTGAAATTTTCCTGTGTGTTAATTAAAAGGTTGCTTTTAAAATCAAATAATAATAATAATGATAATAAAATAAAATAAATATTATTATTAAATCGGCCGGCAGCAGACAAAACACCTGCACGCCCAATTCTATTCACTGCCAACTCCATTTAACATACAAAAGCTTTATTCATTGCTATTTCTTCCCACAACCGATTCACTCCTACCCACTCCTCACTGTCATTTTCTTCCCCTAACAATCAATGACCCAATTGACATTGTCTTCCCCAACAGAACACTGCCACTTCCTTTCTTCTCTCCATGAGCTCAACTCCTTACATCTTCTCTCCTCACAATCACAAAAAAAAAATAATAATTCCGCACTACGTGATATATTGTTGCAATCATCATCGCAAGAGCAACCCATTTTAGTGACTAGTTTCCGCATGCGAGTTCGTTCAAGTGAATTGAAGAAGAGGGGAGGGAGAACGATAGTGCACTGTCTCTCACGACTAGTTGCAGCCATGAAGGTGAAGAGGAGCGTAGTGGTGGTGCCCGTGGCTCGCGGTGGCCACGGTGACGTCAAGCTGGCACGCTGCGATGATGGTGCATGCATGCAGTGTACGGCTGGCGCGATGCATGCATGCATGCAATCGGGCTCGACGATGTCTACCTAGCGATGTCCTAGCAGCAATGGCACATGCATGCACACGGCGACGGCTGTGAGCGTGGCGAAACAGTACATGTAGTGGCTCGGCGAACATGCATGTGCAGCATGCATGCGGTGGCATGGCTCGTTCCACTGCCGAGGGTGACAACGTCGAGGTGCCATGAGCCGCCATAGCATCGAGGTGGCCAGGGAAGCCGAGGCACGGCGCCGAGGGTCACGGTCGGCGTGCCGCATGAAGCGTTAGCGGCGCAGTGCATGCAGCGTGGCGTGACGCCTACATGCACCTAATGAGGCCAACCAGCAACAAGGTACACGGCGCGGTGGAGCGTGAGGCCGAGCACGACCATGCATGCGGGTGTTGCATGCTTGCAAGCGGAGCGGTAGCTCTGTGCGGCCAAATACGCAGACGCCAAGGCCCGGCCAAGCCGAGGGCGCAGCGGTGAGACCCAGCACGACGATGCAGCATCAAGGCGGCCTACGATAGCCCAGCTGAGGCGGCGCTGCAGTGGCGGCATCCAAGAGGGAGAGAGAGAGGGGCACTGGCGTGGCGTGGCCCAGTGGCGCACCAGAGTCCAGCATGTGGCATAGCGCCCAATGCGGCTGCGGACCAGCCTGGAGCGACGGCCCAGTAGAGGCAGCTTTAGTGCGGTAGCGGCTAGATCTGGTGAGCCCTGCCCGGATCCAGCCCGGCTCGATTGGGAGGAAGAGCAGATGAAGGGAAGAGAGACTTCTGGTGGTAGAAGGAAGAAAGAGAGAAAGAGAGGGAAAGAAAAGGAAAAGAGAAAAAAGAAAAAAAGAGAAGAGAATAAAATAAAATGAAATGAAGAAAAGAGGAAAAGAAAAGACAAAGGTGCAAGTTCGGCGCCGAAATCGATCGACGTGGAACCAGCGACGACGACGACGGCGGATGCAGACGAGAGGTCAAGCGGGATGCGGAACCAGCAACGACGGCAGCGGATGCGGATGAGAGGCCAAGTGGGACGTGGAACCAGCAACGACAGCGGTGGCGGACGAGTGGCTGAGAAGACAACGTCCGGTGGTAATTAGCATGTGCATTGCACCTTTTTATGCATGTTGAGTGTAAATTGTCCGATAGCTTAAGACCGGTGTAACTATATAGTTAGGTCTTAATTGTGCATATGTGTGATATGTAGTGTATGTCAATGGATGCGAATAATTAGATCGTTGTAGCGGGATATGTGTATTGTCGATCGATGGATGCAAATAATTATATCATTGTAGCAGAATATGTGTATTGTTGATCTAAGGATGTCGGATTAAACATATTATTGGATTAATTGATCGAGTACAATTATTTTGGAGTCGCATGGAAATTGGTGGTGGTCTTTGGATGATAAATTAATTGGAGGTTTTCGCCCATGTTGGATTAGTGATTTTAGGATTTAGGACGCATAAGGATTTTATAATTTATTACTTGATGGATAGCTCATGTGATGATATATTGATATTGAATGAAATATGGAGGTTGAATTAGATGATTTATTTAGTCATGAGCAGATTTATCGGATGCCTAACGTAATAGTTATGTGAGTCATATATGCTAGAATTAGGATAAGGTAGCAATGGATTATTTGATTGCGGATAAATATTTGGATTGCCATGTAATTAGTAGATAAGTCCTATGTCCTGAGTTGATGGAATTGTACCCTCAATTGGATTAGTAGATAAGTGATTATTAGTTGATCGTAGAGGCACATATGTGATTAGATTGGTAGATGTCATACACGACTAGTTCAGTAATATGGATATGAGTTGATCGATTAGTGAGCTATTAAATGTTGGATGTGCAATTAAATTGTAAAGCTTATTAGGTGCTGGTTAGTCAAATAAACCGCGATCGGTAGAAATTTTGGTGTATACGATTATGATTTGCCGAGGTGAGATTAGTAGAGCTGGATTGATAGTATTAGCTTAAATAGTCTAGTGGAGAATTATTGATGGATTTATTCATGGTCATATGCCCATAAGTTGGTGGATTTTGTATAATTATCAAATGAGTTTTATAGATGGAAGATCTAGAGTTCGGCCATTATTTGTTGGATTGACTACTTTGATTATGCCTTATAGTGGATGTTAGTGCGGGAATTGGATCAAGATATGAGAATATGATTGAAGAGTGTTATTCATGTGATTGGATTCAACATTGGAGAATTGGTTAAGTAAATTATTATGAGGCAAGACTAGATGCATGAGGTTGTGCATGGTGAGTAACCCTGTTACTAAGTCCGATAAAGATCATGGGTTAGGGAGAAGGATAGAAGTTAATTTCAGGTGTCTGAAACTCCGTTAGCCTGAAATGCTGTCTTTTTCTTTTTCAGCAATTTTATAACCCGAGCTAAATTCAAATGGCTATAACTTTTGCATACGAACTCCAAATCAAATAAGTATTTATTATAAATTCATTCTCTATATGAATATGAAAAAATATTTTGATTTTCTTGCTGTTGAATTTATTTTTCCGTTTGTGATTTATTCTTAGTTTTTTTAATAGACGCCAGAATTCATGAGCGAGTTTAATTACGATCAAGCGACCTAACTCTCTGAAGAACCTAAGCGAGGCAAGCACCCCCTTTGACCATGTTTATTCTACTATTTCAATTATTCTACTTCTTTTTGCAAATTATATTATGCATGCATGTATATTTTCTTAAAATTGCTATATTTGGGATAACGGTGGTTATATTCTTATTAAATGCAGGATCCTCCTTGAAAGGTTATGGTTCAGGCAATAGATGATGCCGATTTGGGTATTTTGTGTGCAAATATCGCACAAGTGCTTAGTCGGGCTTTAGATTTACTAAAATTAGAAAATGGATGAAATGTTGAATATGAATTTGGGATATTTCGAAATGATGGTCCAAATGAGTTTACCTCTGTTATTTTGTAAAAAAATAAAAAACTTAGATTGTGACATGGGCGAAGTATATTATAATCTGAGGAGTGTGAAAGGTGTATCTCACAAGTAGATATGGGGAGATCCTCACCCAGGTTAATTAAGGACCGAACGCTGGTAAGTCTTATCTAAGCCTAAGCGTATAACTACATGTGCCAGTATGAGACAACCTTAGCTAATTAAGTCATCGAAAACTAGCCTTGCATGTTGGTAGGCCGCAGTAGTACGAGCATGACCGGGTAGGCTTGCTCGAAGGGTTCCCTTCACCAAGGCGTTGGGAAGAAAGCCTGCTGATACAATGGAGAAGGCCTCACTTTGACGGGAGGTGTCCCCGGGATCGAAGTGAGGGTTTTCATTCGTCGGCTAAAGCAACGCTAGGACTAGGTGATGTAAAAGCTTTGTTATGTGCTCTAGACCGCATACTATAATGTTGTGTGCGTTGGTATCAACGGATGCTGGATAAACTAGAGAATCTGTATACTGTGGGTAAAGTTGTACACATCTGCATAGTGTAAATATATTTAAATAGCTATGCTCGCGGTCATGTGCGTGCTGAGTGCAATCTTAACGGGTATAGTCTCTATTTTCACAAAAAAATAGTTTTGTTGGAAAAGTTGGGATGAGTATTTTTGTTTATATTTGAGTTGAATGTCATGTCTATGGATGAAAGTAAGATGTTGATCACAGCCATAGAGGGTTGTAATTTATTATTTATCAATTTACTTACTTGTTGATTCTTTATCTATTTAACTGCTCTTTAAACTTCTGTTGCAAAATACTACGTATTGATATTGCAAATAAAATTTGCTTAATGCTAAAAACAACTTGTAGCATAGAGTCTCATCTCTTGTTCTCCTTCTATTTATATAAATTTTACGATACACTACAAGTCTTGCTGAATACGCAATGTACTCAATCTTGCTTAAATTGTTGTTCAGAGTATGAGGATGAACCAGTTACGAACGACGACGGGTCTTTCTAGAGCTTAGTCCTTGTCGGTTGCCTGTGGGATTGGATGGGGCATACCGCTGGACCATTTTGGTTTATTTACTATACTTTCCGCTGCACTCTGTTGTTACTTGAGTTTTATTTGGCCGGTCGGCCATTAAAATGTAAATTCATTATGTATCGTTGAAGGTTAAATCCTTTTATAACCTTGTTGTATGTATGAAATGTGTATGTATGTGATTATCAATGTTGTGGATGTATGTACTAGCTACTGATCATGAGACTAGTATGGTACACACACAAGAGATTCAGGTATTCCACGTGTTGAATATATGAGCATTTTTCGAATTACTATAATCTAGAAATATACTAGATGAATCATGGACAATACTCTAGCCTTTTCCATAAAGCAAGTAATTATGAACACCATAGTCATACGAATTTCCAGAAGAACAGAAACTAGTATTCCTATCTCAGTGTTCAAGACAACAACAGATAATAGATCTAAACAAACAAAAAGTGTGAGAGAGATGTACCAAGAACCAGTAGACGGAACAGCAGCAGCGGAAGTGTTGGTTTGGTCGTTGTTCGCCATGGCGAAGTGGTAGTAGTCGTGTAGATGACGCAGAGGATCGGATGATGACGAAGCAGCGAGCAGTCGCGCGAACGTTCTTCAAAAACCTTATTCGTCCTCGCTCATGCAAGCCTTCAAGGATAGAGGATTCTTTCTTAGTCTCTCGTGAGAGTGAATTGGAGAAGGAAACGATTGCCATCAACCAGTGCAAACCGTAGCCATAACTTACTGGTAACTGAATCATTACTGCCAGTCGTTTGTTAATGTCATTACTTTGAGTCGGTGCGTTTCAATTTTCGAATAGATAAAGAAAAACGCGCCCGACGTGCCTGCGCGCACACGCACGGCACGACACGGCACGGCTCGACGAGCGAGCAGCGAGCGCGCGCGTGTGTTGGCTTTCTCCAATTCCACAAGGGGGGCTATCACGTTCCACCTTATAAAGTGGTGTAACTCCCATTCAACTCTCCATGTGGGACTAATCAATTTTAGCATGTGCACATGGGTCTTTGAGATTCTCTAAGAATTGATTAGAAATAAAAACTGAGCACAGCTCATATTAATTCCTACACCACGTGCGGGGTTCCACAATACTAGTAAAAATACTAAAAGTTATAAAGTATGAAAGTACTTTTCTAGACAAATCTAGTAACATTACTTGCATGAGATCAATCTTGATACTTTTACAAATATCAAATGTCCAAGTTTCAAAAGTTTGAATGGCGAATCCCACCACGACGTATATTTAGTGGCAGAGGAGTAATAATCAGTACTTTATACAATAAATTTTCAGTTCAGAAAACAAGATACGAGTAGAACTATCGGCGTATGTGCTTTCCTTTATATGTAAATATATTGTTGATTCTTTTTCGATGGCTATACTTGTTTGTCATATTGGATCAAACAATTTAGGCCGAGTGATTCCGTGGGTAATAAAGCGGTACGTCTCTACAGAGTAAAAAACGTAATCTGTCACAGAGTTTTGGGGACTTAGATTGTGGGTTGTGGGTTCTCCATATGTCCATGAGGACACTCCTGATATCCACATCACATTTTTGGTGGGGTGGAAGAGAGAGGCCAGGACAGGGACGAGGGAGAACTTGTTACTTGCATGAGTAACAAGCTACACATTCACACCGAGACATAAAATACTACAACAAAACCTATTGGAGGGGAGCTTGTGTTACTAAAAACGTGTTTTGTGGACCCTTCTCTTGGAGATTCATGCAACAATTCATGTTGTTGGGCTCCGAAAAAACAAGCTATCGGAGTAGTTGTATCTAGTATCCAATGTAACCATTCTTTTTCCTCTAGTAATAAGCTTTTGTAACAAGCTATGGAGAATGCCCTTATGTATCAGCATACGTCTTCTTCATTACACATCTTCAAATGAGCTCTTCGGGTAGGTTCAGTTTGTACTGCATTAGATATGTCATGTTTGTATATTTGAATATTTTATTCGGCAATGAATTTCATCCTAGCTAGCTTATACTAGATATATTGGTGCGGCTTATTGGGGACTACACATTTCTGCTCACTTGCTAGATGAACTCTTATTCAGGCATAATTGCAAGACTGTAATGGAGTCAATGACTTCATGTTCAAGAGAAAACCTTATTTACCAAAATATGAAGAGTCAACTAATTAACTAAAACCGATTATGTCTACCATGCTCCTGTATCACCACTGTTGCAAAATTAAGAACTTACAGCACTTCAGCAGGCTGGCGGCCGGACTTGGATGTAAACTGGGCATTTGTGGCATCTAGATAGCCTTTTTCCATCTTATACATTCTTCCGACAAAATAGTCTGCAACGACTTGGGGTGCCACATTGTATCATCTTAATTAGAAACTTAGAATATCGTTAATATATGAAAAAAAATGATCGCTAAAACATTTTATAAAATAATGGACGGAGTACGTGCTTATTTGATTATTTCCTCCTCACAGGAAAATAAGCGTGAGTAAGAATAATGAGTTGACGAGGATTTCGAGGGCATTGCTGTATCGATTCGCAATTAAGATTGATTAACACAAAAAGGAAGTGATGGGGTTAGCTAGGAAAGATTTGTTTAATCGGAAGAATTAGGTAATGAACACCATCCTAATTTGTCTATCGTTGGTACTACGTACAGCTACTCCATCACACAGTAGTACAGATTAGATTTCTTTAATTGGCATTATTGTTAGTGTATAGCACGCTAGCTGACACGTGCATGCATGCCTGGCTCAATAATTATTTCCTAGGCTGGCGTATTTTAGTGCAAAAAGATTTGGAGGACGTCTGCAAAAGTAACTTTAGGGTTTCATTTTCTGGTGTCCTCTTCTGATCGAATTGCGTATTTGTTCCGACTGCGAACAGAAGCTAGCCACATGCACTTCTTTTCAGGCGTCTTGTACTGAAAGAAACAGCTCAAATAGTTGCTATAAGCTAGCTCCAACATCCAACTGGTTAATTCTATATGATTGCTACGTACAACTAACCATTAATTAGTAAAATTTGCTGATACGAGGAACACACATGAGTTCATGAGCTCGTGCCTCATGATATTTTGTCTGACTAAAAGGTTGGAGGTAGCTCCCAGACGGAAATGAAAACTAATATGCTAAGTACTAATGCAACAAAACTTCTACTATAGGTGTCAGAATATATATATATATATATATATATATATATATATATATATATATATATATATATATATATATACTATAGGTGTCAGAATATACCTATAGTAGATATATATATATATATATATATAACATCCTTATATATGTCGGCAGTCTTGCATCCAGCAAAGCTATAAAACAGGCTTAAAAGTTTAAACATTGAAGAGCACACATATCGTACAAGAGACAACTTTTCCCTCACAATTTTGCGACTACTTTTCGCAACGAGGGGTTCACTACCAGAGTCCGCTTAGTTCCCGAGTGTCGGAAACACTCGGAGACGAAATAAAACACTTGGGATATATTTCCCCGAAGGTTGGCACTCGACAAACAGCACTGAGATATATTAGATGGGTAAATTTCAGTTTACCGAGTGTTTTAGGAATAAACACTCGGGAGACCTATATTTTCCATGTGCTCACTTTTACTTTCGGGAGATAAAATTCGTGATGGATCGACCCACTATAAAGGAATATGTTCCCGAGTGCCAAACACTCGAGAAAATTTGCGATGTGTTTCCCGAGTGTGGACACTCAGGAAAATGTGCCATGTGTACCCGCAATTGAAACTACACATGCTTCCCGAGTTTAGACAAAAATGAACACTCGGGAATTAGCACGGGGACCTAGATGTATAACTTAATTTTTCACATGTAGCATATATTTCATATCTGTCCATTCATATATTATCACACTGTGGATATCATGGGGATATACTCTAAATCTTAGGATGATGAGACAATTGGCAATGGTGTTTACGGTTTATCGTTTCACGTGTTTTCGGCAAAGGTTCAGTTCTGTCAGGTCTGAACCGGTTTGACCGGCCAATAGCCGGCGGTCAGACCGGTCCCAAATCGGTCCGACCGGCCAACGTCAGAAAGTGTTGAATTGAGCTGGGCCAAAAAATAGAGGGTGTAGGCAAGATAGGGGATTCTATTGCACTTGGTCCCATGATTTTTAGAGTCTCCAGTCAAAAGTTCTATTGGTTTGAAATTTTCAGTAGGTTTCAGTTTTCAGAGGTTGAAAATCGGCTATGTCATTACTGACGGTCTGACCGGCTAATAGCTGACGGTCAGACCGGCCAGGGTGGGCGGTCAGACCGGTCCTAGGGGCGGTCTGACCGGTTTTCACTTGGTTCGTCGCCCGTCGTGACGGCAATTTTCGATTGTTAGGTCAAAGTCATGAGTTTCAGGGCATATATGTTGCATGATGCATGTTTTGACTAACATGGGTCAAGTTGTGAAGAACTTGTTCCCAAATTCGGTTTACTTGTCTATTGTTGTGCAGGTTGCTTGGTGGTCAACGACGGTCAACGGCGAGGATGATCGGGACTAGGCTTGGAGAGCTGAGGTCCAGAACGATCGATGATACCGGGTGAAGTCAATGTACTCAAGCGAGGTGCAAGATGGACAAGGGTGTCCTATTGGCTATTCCGATGCGCAAGATGGCGCAAGGTGCAGCTAGATAGGTCAAGGGGTGTTAAAGACGGCGCATTAAAATACGTGTGTAAGTGTCCTGTTTGTTTTGCGTCTTAACAGGAGCCCAATAGAGTCAAACTTCTAGAAGGTCTAAAGCCTCCACTATAAATAGGAGAGGGAGGTGGTTGCACCTCCGCTTCGTCTCTTTTGCAATTTTTGTAAACCCTAATTTTCTTAGGGAGAGCTTTTGTGGAGGCTAGGGTTCTTGATAGTTTGATCTGATTTTCATGCTCTTGGATTGAGCATTGTCCTCCATTGATGGAGAGGCTATAAGCCCATATCATATCAATCAATCAAAGGAAAGTTTGATCAATGTTTTGTCTCATTACGTTCTTTCTCTCTATTTGATGATTTTGGGTCTTTCTTTGATCTGTGAGTTTTTGCTTGGTTTCTTCACGTGATCTAGCTTGCTGTGACGTGTGAGAATCTATCTAGAATCATCTTGATCATCAATCACCAACGAGCAAGAGTTTTGACATAGTTTTCGTTTTGACCCGGTTTTGCACCTTCCTCATCTCAAATGGAAAAGGATCTTTATTCTTCTAAGAATTATCAAAATCTTTGATTGGAATAGCTTCCTGATATCATAGAGAAGGTGTGTTCCACGTTTCTTCAAGTTTGGAATTGTAGATCAAAAATTTCATCTATTTGCAACTTTATCATCGGGCTGTTTTACTATTCTGGAGCCCGACGGTCAGACCGCCGTGTCCCACCGGTCAGACTGGCAATACCAGCGGTCATACCACCATCTACCAAGCAGTCAGACCGGCCAGCAGATTGTTTTGCTTTAATCTTTGTTGATTTTGTCTTATTGCTTAGGGGTTTAAATTAGATTCAATATTAGTCTTTCTCTGTACTGATATACTGATCTTCATAGCTTCTATAGCTACTGGAGTAAAGTTTTATTGAATCCATTATTTGTGAAAAAGTGAGCGTACTCTATTCACCCCCCCCCCCCCCTCTAGTCGCCTTTTTGGTCCAAGACAAACAATCATGCATTCATTTTTCATAACAATCAATACAACAAAAACTAACATTTACCACATCCATAAGCCACGTCCTATATAGATTCGATAATAACATGTTCGAGTTCGTTACACAACCACAAACCACTGGATAGCTCCTGACATTGATCCGCAACATGTTCAAGTTAAAATTGAAAGCATCTAGCATTTACAAGAGTTCAACAACAAACTAGTTTAAATAACAGTTACATGTACCTGATACATCAATTGTCGAGTTGCACAGTTACATGAGTTGTAACATTCAATTTGTTGCTCCAATGCTCAGCTGCAAAGAATCAAATCATGGATCAGTTGTGAACCTTAAACTAATATTGCAATAGGACTGCGGCTCGAACTTTGAAACCTCATCATGTTCATGTATTAATTGTTACAGGTTACTCAAACAATACGAAAACAGTAGTAAGATACTACAATGACAATGAAAATAGATTTGTCCATTCATAGATTATCAAAGTACATGGCAGAACAACAAATAGTATATTAGCATAAACCTAACAAATAGCTTTGATATGGCATTAGGCTAGTTCTCATTTCCTTCTTTTAGTAAGTCTAGCTATCCAAGAATGTCAGCTCTTATAAGTTAGGAATGTATACATAGGGAATATGTCAAGATTGCATGTAGATATCAGTGTGTAGCTTGTTACAAATTTAAATAAACTCAAACTAATTTTTACAAGTGATAGAAACAAAAGATATACAATTTTACATTAGCCTAGAAGAAGGGACTGAATGGTTAACCAAATTATCAATAGAAAACATTAACCTCTGATCTGCCATTATCATAGCTAGACAATTCACTTGTATAGTTTCATTAAGAGAATCTACAGTGGATTTGTCAAGATGCTCATGTATCACTAGACTTATGTTTAATGTATACACAACCATACATAATTTAAGTATAGTTAGAGACAGAGAGTTGCAATGACCTACATTTTTTGGTACGAAGGAGGGGGAGAGGAGGAGGAGGAGGTATAGATTGCACATATGCACGCCCTTTCTCTTTGTCTGAACAGCAGCCATAGTAAAAAACTGGAAACTAGAGGTAAGTCAAACCATTAAACTAGTATATGCATTAAACTAATATTATTACCATTAAGAAATAGTAAACTAATATTATTACCTATAAACAATGTTTCTCTCATGGAGGTAAGTCAAACAATTAAGAATTTGTCTTGTGTATGTTGAAACATGAGTATCTCACAGGCAGTACTTCTGATACAGAGATGCAAGAAATCCTTAAGTAACTAGTTCAAGGAAGATGTAAAGTTCCGGGTCCTCCTGCAACACAGTCACATAGTTGGATGATAATCAATTTCTATACACGTAGTATTTCAACAAATTGATGCACGATCACTACAAGATGATCAATTTACTTTCACTACTACAAAATAGACCATACTGGATGCCTCATCACAGATGGTTTCTTTGGAACCGTTTGTGTTGTACTTATCACAGACGGTTTTTAATAAGTACCGTCTGTGATATGTAGCGATGGCTAAAACCGTCTATGATACATAATTATCATATACGGTTTTTGTTAATAACCATCTGTGAATCATCACATATGATTTTAAATATAAATGGTATGTGATGTCTTTGAATATCACAGACGGTTTGTATTCAAAACTGTTTGTGAATCATCACAAATGGTTTTTGTTTGTAACATCTTGTTTTTGCAAAATTTTCAAAAAATCAAAAGTTCGCAAAAACTTCAAAAGAAAATCTCAGATATCTCGTTCTTACCTCGGTTCGCGTGCAGCCGACCTCTTTCCCCTATCACCGCACTTGCTCCTTCCCCTTCTGCCGTCGGCCGAAGACCCGTCCCTTCTCCCGCGCGCACGCCTCCGCCCGCGCCTGCTCTCCTCTCCTCTCCACTCGATGGCGGCGTGCCGTCACATCGCCCGCCCGGTCGCGTCACCGCCCCTCCACGCCAACCAGCTCCCCCCCTCTGCCACCCCTACCTTTGCCCGGCCACCTTCGGCCGCCTCGGGACCGCGCTCCTGCTCCCTCTCGCCCTCCTCGCCCGACGGCTATAAGAAGCCGGGCCGCCCTCCCTTCCTCCCCCTTCCACTCCACCGCCCATCCCGAGCCTCGGCTTCGCCGCCCTCGCCTCCTCCTCCGCGCCCGTTGTCGCCACCGGCTTCCTCCTCGTCTACGGCTCGGCCCGCCTCAGTGCCTCCTCCCGCCTCGTTGAATCTGTCGAGCCGCCGTCGCCCCATCGCTTCCTCCGCCTTCGCCTCGATTTTGCCTCCTCCACTGCCGCTCGCGCGTCTCCGCTCCGGTCTCGCCTCGGTTCCCCCCACCTCCGGCCGCCGCTCCGCTGCTCGCCGCCTCGCCTCTCCCCGCTCCCTCTCCTCTCTCTCTCTCTCGCGGTGCGGAGAAAGCGGCGTCGCGCTCTAGCGCAACATCACGTGTTAACGCCACCGCGCCGCGATGGTGGGGGCCCACCTCTTGTGCCGCCGACAGGGGGCGCCTACTATGGTTGCGCGCTGCGCCTGCGTGGACTCGATCCACGAGCACGTGCCTGTGGATCGAAACACAGTCTTTGCCACGTGTCGTGAGAAAAATCGATTTTTTCGATTTAGTTTTTATTTTGAAAATCTGTTAAAAAGCTTCAAAAATTAATATCTTTTTCTGTATAACTCCAAAAATTATGAAACTAGTTTCTAAAATTTTCTAAAATCAAGATCTTGCCAATGACACTAGTCTTGTTCTTTTTGGAGTTCATTTATTATAAGTTTGGTATTTATTTGCTCTCTTTGCTGTTGTGTCTTTTTCCGGTACTTTCGTCCGATTAGGGTTCGAAGACGCCGGAGACCTCAACTTCGATCAAGCTCAAGAATACCAAGACCCCGCTGCCTTTAACCAAGGCGAGTCAATACTTTGATCATTCTGGGCCTACATTCTATGCAAACTATGTTTATTTAAAATATCAAAGTTGCATGCTTTACTTTTGTAATCAATGATATGTTAAAGTTTACGGTAGTTAAATACCCATTTGCTGATTAATTACTTATTAAGCCATCCTTTGATAAATCGAGTGTAGTATTCTTTGTCACCCTAGTAAATATATGATAAATACTAGTATATGTTGTACTTAAGCGACATGCTAGTCTTGCTTAAGTACCGGGACAATAAATGTCCCGATCATCATCCTTTAAGCATGAAAAAAATGGTTTTGGGCAGTCATTGGATGTAGATGACTGATGTGTTGCGTTAATTGGTTTTCCTTCCCAAAATCCTAAAGCAACTTGCTAGTACCCCATCTGGACGGATGGAAAGAGTGGTGGGTGCGGACGTAGCACGAGAATGGTTGGTATGTGGTATGAACTGTCCAGATGAATTAAGGACTTAATCTTGTCATGACCTCCTGTAAAACCGAAGACAACCGCAAGTCTGCAAAGTGCAACTTGGCTTAGTAAAATTATTGAACCCTGAAAGTCATCCCACAACTGGTGTTTAGAAGTGTGCAAGCAACAGGACATATGCTGTCTTGAGAGGGACACCGGGGAGGGTGAAGTTGCCCGTTGCGCTAGTCGTTGTGGCCGGGGCCATCTGCGTTAGTCGTTGGGGTAAACATCTCGCACAACTTATGAAATTGGCCATAGGGGTGAGATGACGGAAGGGGCATGGTAGTTTGAAACGTTACTGTGACGATCGCTCAACTACATGACTAAGGAATCATGTGGGGTAACGGGTATGATTATCTCTTGTGGGTATAGTGTACAACCTCTGCAGAGTCTAAACTATTTAAACAGCCGCGCCTACGGTCAAAGGCGGACATGGAAACTTAACCTGAGTTAGTTCTATTTCAAAAACCTTTGTGGGTGGAATGAAAATGTGGTGGGCTCATCTAGCCCCTGTTTTGGATTTTTCCCGGGTAGCCTTACCCAGTGTTGATACTCGGTGGATGTAACCGCTATCAAAATTAAGCATGAGGTGGAGGTAACCTCTACTGTCATTTATTATTGCACAAATACTCTCTTTAATAAAAATGCAATTTGTTCAAAATGCTAAGTCCTAGGACTTTGTAATTATGATACTTGAAAATGTTGCTTTAGCAAATAAAAGAACCTGAGCCATCCTTGTTAAGCCTTGCATGTATACTATTGCATTCTGTGTGTTGGCTCGCGAGCACGGTAGTTGTGCTCATTCTCGCTCTTTCCCCAAACCCTCAGAAGCAGGTAATATTGGAGATTACGACTTCTACGAGGAACCAGACGTTTGAAGACCCAGGAGTTTTGAAGCGTAGTTTAGTCTTTAGCTGTGCTAGTCTCGCCTCAGTCTAGCTGACTCCGCTGGTACCTAGGTGCATCCTATATTATCTGAGTTTTCAGGTAATATCGGATGTACACAGGTTTCCCCAGTCGCTTGCCTGTGGAGAGATGTGCCTTCACCCTTTTTTCTTCCGTTGTCGCTTCCGCTACTTATGTAATGTAATCATTTGGCCCGTTCGGCCCTTATTGTAAAAGTTGACCCGACGCGGTCTATGTAAACTCTGATGTGTTAAGTTAATGAATGGTATGGTTTTTACACCATGTATGAAATAATTCAGTGATGTATCTATGAGTGTTATCTACTGATCCAGGGAATAGCACAGTGCTTTCACAGATGATTCAGGATTTGAAAATCCAGGTCCGACATTGTTGGACCGAAAAGTCGACTAGAGGGGGGTGAATAGGAGCACGCTCACTTTTTCACATATAATGTATTCAACACCAATTTCACTCCAGTAGCTATGGAAAATATGAAGATCAGTATATCAGTACAGCGGAAGACTAATATTGAATCCAATATAAACCCTAAGCAATACGACAAAATCAACAAAGATTAAAGCAAATCAATGCACTGCCGGTCAGACCGTTGTGTTACTGGCGGTCGGACCGATTGCCTGCCGGTCGGACCGGTGACTCTGGCCGGTCTGACCGCTGTCCTCCGGAACAGATCAAACAACCCGATGACGAAGTTGCAAATAGATGAAACGTTTGATCTACAACTCCAAACTTGATAAAACTTGGAATACACCTTCTCTATGATATCAGGAAGCTATTTCAATCGAATATTGTGATAATTCTTAGAAGAATAGCGATCCTTTTTCGTTTGATTGAAGAAGGGTTCAAAACCGGATCAAAACGAAAACTTGATCCAAAATCTTGCTCGTGGGTGATTGATGATCAAGGTAATCCTAGATAGGTTCTCACACATCACAGCAAGCTAGATCATGTGGAGAATTCAATCAAAAACTCGCGAATCAAAGAAAAACTCAAAATCATCAAATATATAGAAAGAACGCAAAGAGACAAGACATGATCAAACTTTCTCTAGATTGATTTAATATGATATGGGCTTACAACCTCTCCATCAATGGAGGACAATGCTCAATCCAAGAGCACGAAAATCACATCAAACTATCGGAACCCTAGCCTCCACAAAAGCTCTCCCTAAGAAAATTAGGGTTTACAAAAATAGCAAAAGAGACGAAGAGGTGGTGCAGGCACCACCCTCTCCTATTTATAGTGGAGGCTTGGACCTTCTAGAAGTTTGACTCAATTGGGCTCCCGTTAAGGCCCAAAACAAACAGGACAGTTACGCACACATTTTAATATGCCGTTTTAACTCCCCTTGACCTAACTAGCTACACCTTGTGTCATCTTGCTCCTCGGATTAGCCAATAGGTCACCCTTGTCCATCTGGCTCCACGCTTGAGTACATTGACTTCACCCGGTATCGCCGATCTTTCTGGACCTCAGCTCTCCAAGCCTAGTCCCGATCATCCTTGCCGTTGACCGTCGTTGACCACCAAGCAACCTGCACAACAATAGACAAGTAAACCGAATTTGGGAACAAGTTCTTCACAACTTGACCCATGTTAGTCAAAACATGCATCATGCAACATATATGCCCTGAAAGTCATGACTTTGACCTAACAACTGAATATCGCCGCTACAACGGGCGATGATCCAAGTGAAAACCGGTCAGACCGCCCCTAGGGCTGGTCTGACCACCCACCCTGGCCGGTCTGATAGCCTGCTATTGGCCGGTCAGACCGCCAGTAAAGACTTAGCCAAATTTCCTCTCTGGAAAACCGAAATCTACTGGAATTTTCAATCCAATACAACTTTTGACTGGAGACTCTAAAAATACCACTTTCTGACATTGCCGGTCTGACCGCCGCTTCTTAGGCCGGTCAGACGGCCGCTTAGGCCGATCAGATCGCCTGAAGCCTGACAGCATTGTTTCTTTGCCGAAAACACGTGAAACGACAAACCATTAACGTCATTGCCAATTGTCACATCATCCTAAGATCTGGGGCATATCTCCATGATATCCATAATTTTTTTTATCTTGAGACGTCTATGATTATAATCATATCACAGATGGTTGTCTAGATAAAATCGTCTCAGAAACATTGAAACAAAAATTTGACTTAATTGGTGGGCTGCCGAAACTCACTTTATATTAACCGAGTCTCCTCATACCTCACACCTCCATCTCCTCCTCTATCATCTCTCCTCTAACCGAGTGCCGCCGCCTCGCCCTAACCTTGCGCCCCGGCCTCCCCCGAGCTTGTCACCTGCGGCCTCCTCCACCTCGCCCCAGCCTCGTCGTCGCCGGCCTCCCCTAAACTCGTAACCCATGGGCTCCCCTGACATCGTCGCCCCCAGCCTCCCATGACCTCGTTGCCCTCGGCCTCCTCCACTTCATCTCCCCAGCCTCCTCCACCTTGCCCCAGCCTCGTTGTTGCCAGCCTCCCCCAACCTCATCACCCCCAGCCCCCCTCGACATCGTCGCCACCAGACTCCACCTCAAATCGTGCACTACATGGTAAAACAACCATAACTTTTGCATACAAACTCGAATTGCAACATTATTTAGCTTTTGAAAATCTAACGAAAAGTTACATCCGAAAAGCCATAAGTAGATTTATGTTTCATTTATATAGGGCCTCTACACAGCGTCGGAAGTTGTCAATTTGAAAAGTAAAAAACCCAAAAAAAAGTCATTTAGGGCCTCAAATGGCCTCCGAAGTTTCAACACCTATTTTCACTATTCATTCGTCATCCAGTTTAAATTTTCTTTCATTCCAAATTATGTAATCAACCATATGCAGATACTCGGGTCCAAGTGTCCAGCAATTGATTAGTTTGGCTTAAAATTTGATTTTTTTAACAATTGAAAAAACTATTACAGACGGTTCTAAACAATAACTATCTGTGAAAAAGCTATCATAGACAATTCTGAGAAGCATCGTCTGTGATAATCAATTACCACATATGGTTATTGTTCAAAACCGTCTGTGATAGCTTTTTTCATAGACGGTTATTGTTTAGAACCGTCTGTGATAGCTTTTTCACGGACGATTCAAAACCGTCTATGATGACCTCATATCATCACAAACACATAAATTCAAACGGTTCAAAAACCATTATGATGACGGTTTGGATCTTTTATGATGACCCTCTCTATAATAGTGTTTGTCTGTTCCATAATATTGTACTATATTCTCATGTTCAAACTGACTAAGGAGTGCAATTTCTGAAAGTTGAAAAGAAGTTACATGAGGTCAAATTTCACAATACACCATTAAATATAGGAAACTAATAGTACAACATAATGTTCTGGAAGATGAATTACCAAGTTAATATCATCTGTTACTAAGAGTACCACATAATTCAGAGCCCTTAACAAGTAAACATATATCTACCTCAGTGCAATGTTTCACCTGTTACTAAGAGTACCACATAATGTTCTGGAAGATGTTGAACACTAGTTTAAACTCGCTACTCTTGTAGGCAAACGGACCATGAGGTTCATGTCGACACACCGAATGCATTAAGGTTCTTTCGTCAACCAATAATCTTTCTGATTCAAGCAAGATCCGGTTAGCTCACCCCAACACCTCCTTCATAACCAACCCATTCCATCATAACACTAACAATAGCTCATACCACCATCAATGCATCACAGAGCAAGGGGAGGGATCGGGATAGAGAGGGAGTAAGTTAGTAGTACCTCATTGCAACCACTGGTAGTAGCTCACCCTAGCACCTCCTTCATCATGCATCAAACAGCCGACATTTGTAAAATAAATCAAACATCAAAAGATTTAATCAAGCCTAAACACGTTAAGACCAAAGCAGCATAGAGAAATGGTATCCTCAAGAGCATTTTCGGCCAGAGACTAGAGGGCCAAAGGCTCCATGGGGATGGCCCAAGTCGGAGCTGACAGGAGCGAGAGAGGCAGACAGAGCTAAGGACGTTGGCATGGGCCGAGGGAGACGTAGGCGCGAGGTGGCGTAGGCTGAGCCCAGTGCATGGCAGCAAGCCGGGCGACAGAGGCTGGTGGCGGCGCTTGGAGACGGGGAGCCGGACCATAGGGGCATAGGTGCCTAACAGGTGGATCGGAGGCGGCGTAGGTGCAGGGCGCGCTTGGGCCGAGCCGCTGGCAAGGAGGAGGCGCAATGTGCAAAAGCTTCAATCGGCCATGAGCAAGAACTCCAGGACAAAGAGGTTGGGGGAGGAGGTGGAGCACCGGCACTGGAGGAGGAGGGCATGGGAACTGGACAATGGAGTCGCAATATCCAGATCTAGCTAGGGTCGAGGGAGGAGGAGGTCACCGGGAGGAGGGAAGCGGGCGAAGGAGGTGCTGGAGGAGGGAGGTGGCGGGCGGCGCTCGGGAGGAGGGGGTCAGGGGAGGAGGCGCCACAGCGGCGGAGGAGGAGAAAGCCGGATGCACAGAGGAGGAGGGCGGCGCGGGGCGGAAGGAGGAGGGAAGGTGCCGAGCACAGGGGGAGGAGAGCTGGGTGCCGGGGGAGCAGGAGGGGATGGGGAGGCGGCTGCGGAGATTGAGGATGTAGGGTTAGCGATGGGGAAAAAGGGTGCGTGGGTGAAAAGGGCACGACACTGCCCTTTCTCTCTTGAGGGTTTCCATTTTTATGCACTCGGGATTATATTTGACCGTGTTAAGATCCGTTTTTATGTGTACGACTGCTACCTCCTGTCTTGATTATTTCTACCGAGTGCTGGCTTCCCGTCCTGAGTGTCCTACGAAACAGTTGGGATCTGCAGATCCCGAGTGTTTTTGTCCAGACACTCGGTAAACATATAGGTACTCGGGAATTAAGTGGTTTCAGTTGTATTCTTTGAACACATCTCCACTAAAACCAGCAGTACTGAGAAAAAAAAGAGAGAGATGTGAAGCTGGATCGTGCAGTCTTTTAAGTGTCCGAACTTCGAACTAACCACGTAAAACTACTTCGAACTAACCACTAAAACTAAGTAGGATGCCTGAACTCGTACCTACTGATGTGCAATTCGCATGATCAATGTAACAACATGGGAAGAAATGAACCAAACTATATATATAGAAGTTACAACCCTATGCAATTTGATGCCACAATTGTAACCATGTCAATATATAAAAGTGTCTTAATTTGGTGTCTGAACTCATGAACTGTTATGATCCTTACATCATAGGGGTAAACATCATCGGAAGGATAGCGTCGGCTACTAGGGGAGAGGGAAGACTATAGATTAGGGAGACGAAGGGGATTGGGACTTAGACTATTGTATTCTCATTGCTTAATGACAACGATTACAATAAGCCTCCTTATATAGAAGGCTCTTCTAACAATTATGGATAAAATCAATCTAAATTATGACCTTTTAACTAATAGATAACCTTCCTAACTAATAAATAACATTTTCAATTACCTAATCCATATACAAAGAAACTAATCAACTATTTAAGGAAGTATATATTCTTATTAAGGAATGTAATTCCTCCGTAATCCCAATACTACAGTACCTAAGTATTGTTCATGTACTGGTATTGTTACAGTTGCATGGTGTTGTTCATGTATGATGCCACATATTACATGGACTAAACAAAGCAATTAATTTCAACTAAGTTGAAATGATAGGCTGCTTTAATTCCAATTTTGAGCTAGATTGCATAAGCTCTGTGTTGCTGCAAAATCTCATGATGCAAAGCTCGACCTTTTATATATGTAATTGTAACTAAATTTTAATTGAAATTTTGACCAGACATATTGCCATCCTAAACAGCACCTTATATGATACCATAGTTTGAAAAACTTGAGCTGGTAAGCAATCTGCCTTCATAATTAATTCACTGGTTTAATGGTCCAGAGGGTGGTTCTTTCATAAATAATAAATAATATTGCCATGAAATCTAATTCAAATATACGTATGACTCACTTGACCTGGATGCGCAGGTAAATTATATATAATATATACCATATATCTGAAATAAATATATATTCATCATGAAACTCTTAATATTTACTTCGATCTTATGTCTAATTAATCTACACTGTTACATGTTGGACACATCAAAATAGGTGATGTAAGACCTGTCTCTTTTTGTACGATTATTGTTAGAATTTATAGCCCCTTGTGTGAACATAATGACTCCTTTTAACATCGTCCATTTTACAGAGAGAGATCGTGTCGGACCCGGATTTCATAATCCAGAATCCTCTGTGAAAACATCGTGCTATTCCCTGGATCAGTAGATAACACTCACAGACACATCACTGAATCATTTCATACATGGCGTAAAACCATACCATTCATTAATTCAACATATCAGAGTTTACATAGACCGCGTCGGGTCGAGTTTTACAATAATGTTCTAACAGGACAAAAATTACATTACAAAAAAATAGCGAAAGCGACAACGGAAGCAGAAAGGGGTGAGAGCACATCTCTCCACAGGCAAGCGACTGGGGAAACCCGTGTGCTTCCGATATTACCCGAAAGACTCAGATAATACGGGATGCACGCAAGTACCGACGGAGTCAGCTAGACTGAGGTGAGACTAGATCGGCTAAGGACTAAACTACGCTTCAAAAATTATGGGTCTTCAGACGTCTGGTTCCTCGTAATAGTCTTAAGCTCCACGATTTCCTGCTTCTGAGTGTTGGGGAAAGAGCGAGAGTGAACACAACAACCGTGCTCGCGAGCCAACACAACAAATGCAATAATATACATGCAAGGCTAAACAAGGATGGCTTATGTTCTTTTATTTGCGCAAAGTAATATTTGTAAATATCATAATTACAAATTCCTATGTGACTTAGCATTTTAAACAAAGTGCATTTTATTAAAGAAAGTAATTGCAATATTAAATAACAGTAGAGATTCCCTCCATCGGAGACTCTACAAGTGCTTACTTTAATTGGAGCTACCTCCAAACATTAACAACACTGGATACGACGATCCAGGAAAAATACCAAACCTCAGGCTAGATGAGCCGACCTAGTTTTTTCATTCCATCCACCAAGATTTTTGAAATAGAACTATCTTAAGTTAAGTTCTCATGTCCGCCTTTGACCGTAGGCACGGCTGTTTAAACAGTTTAGACTCTGTAGAGGTTGTACACTTACCCACAAGAGACAATCATACTTGTTACCCCACATGATTCCGTAGTCATGTAGTTGAGCGATCGTCACAGTAACTTTTCGAACTATCTTGCACCTTCCGTCATCTCACCCATATGGGGTACGCCCATACGTTGTGCAGGATGTTCACCTCAGCGACTGGAGTAGTTGAACGCGAAGTCAACCTACCCCTCAGCGACTGGCAAACTTCACCTTTCCTCGGTGTCCCTTTCAAGCCGGAACGCATCCTGCCACTTGCACATTCCCTCTCTCCCACCATACGAGATGACATTCAGAGTTTGATAATTTTACTAGGCCAAGTTGCACTTTGCAGACTTGTGGTTGTACTTGTTTTACATTGGAGGTCATGACAAGATTAAGTCCTTAATCCATCCGGGCGGTTCATACCACATACAAACCACTCTCGTGCACGACGGCACCCACCACTCTTACCATCCGCCCAGATGTGGTATTAGCAAGTTTTAGGGTTTTGAAGAAGTGTAAAACAAATTAACTCAACCATTTCAGTTATTTATCCCAATGACTGCCCAAAACAATCTTTATGATTAAATGATGGTGATTGGGGTGGTTAGCACCCCGATACTCAAGCAAGGCTAGTATGACACTTGAGTACAGACTATAACTAGTCAGTTACCATATAATTACTAGGGTGACAAAGATCAGGGAATTCAATCATCAAGGACAAGGTATAATAATTACTTAATAATGAAATTGGCACTTAGCTACCTTAGGACCATTTAACATACATTTGCATAAAAACTAAAGCATGCAGTTTGCTATTTTAACAGAACATAATTTGCATAAAATATAGGTTCAATATGATCAAAGTGTTGACTCGCCTGGGTCAAAGGTTGAAGAATCTAGGTATCCTTGAGCGTGGTCTAAGTTGGGGTCACTGGCTTCTTCATACTCTACTCGGACGATCGCACCGGAAATAAAAGACACGCAAACAAGGTAAATAAATACAACATCCTAATAAATGAATTCAAATATAAATCAAACCAGTACCATAATATAGGTTTTGAAATTATAAATTTTTGGGCACAAGTTTCATAATTTTCAGAGTTATAAAGAAAAAGTTATGAATTTTTGAAACTTTATAACGAATTATCAATTAAACAGAAAATTGGAAAAAACCAAAAATCCCCAGCGACACGTGTCCTCGTGCGCAATGCAAGGCGTGGACGGGTCCACGACGGGCGCTGGCGGTCACGTCCTGCGACCGCAAGTGGGTCCACTTGCCACCGCGTGTGACGCTGCAGTGGGGCCCACTTGGCGTCATCAGCCAAGAGATAAGGCGGGCGGCGCGTTCTTCGAACCGTCGCCACGTCTTCTCCGTCGCGCAGAGAAGGCGAGGAGACGGGGCGGCAGGGGGAAAACAGGGAGAGAGTGGGGAGAAAGAGAGAGTGGGGAAGCGGGAGCGCACGGCGGCGGTGGCGGCGGGAGAGAGAGATAGAGAGGGAGATGGCGGCGCTGGAGCTGGGCCGGAGGCGGGGACGAATCGTGAGGCGGCCGTGAAGGTGGCGGCGACCGGAGGCGGAAATGGAGGCGGTGGCGGTGGCGGCGACACGGAGGTGCGGGAGGAGGCGAGTCTGTGGGGATGATGAGGCGGGGGCGGAGGAGATGAATGGGCGGGGTGGCTTAAATAGCCCGGGGAGAGAAGAGCGGAGGAGGTGGCCTCGAGGAGAAGAACCGGATGGCGGAGTACAGGGATGGGCGAGGCGGCGTGGCGCGTGCGGCGGGACCGAGGCCGCGGGAGAGGCGCCTGCGAGGAGGAGGCGTGGCTACTGCGGCGAGGCAAAGCCGGGAGAGGCGCCTTCTTGGAGAGAGAGAGAGAGAGAAGAGCGCGCGATGGGGCGGTGACCGAGGAGCGGGCGGCGAGGCCGAGGCGGATCACCTGCGAGATTGCGGCCGTAGGAGATGGGCGCCGGCGGGCGGCGGAGCGAGGCGAGAGCCGAGTCACGAAGCGCGGAGGAAAGACCGGCCGAGGGGCCCCAAGTCCATGTAAGAACCCTAAACCGAAGTTTCAAATTTTTGAAATAGAATAATTAGATTTTTTTTTTGGAAGTTTTGAAAATTGGAACCGATTGTTTTTGAATTACAGAAAATAGATGTTACAGATCACAACTTTTACCTTCAACATCACCCAGGCAGAGCTCACAGGAGCATTTCCCTTAAAAGTATATATATAGCTACAAGCCTACAATATCTATTAAGATATTGAAGGCAAATCTCATGCATCCCAACATGACAACATTGTTGACCGGTTGCCTATACGTGTACAGCATTTCTTTTAACTCGCAAGAAATCTGTTTTAGGTGTAAACAAAATAAACATGAGGATTTGCCACTCCATCTGATAGCATTTCAGGACAGGCCACCCCATTATATATATCCAATAATTTTTCTTGTCCTGTTCATAAGTGCTTGCTCTGTCTGCTTTAACAAATTAATGGAGCTCGCTAGTGCAATTAACAAAAGAAAATTTAGCGAGTAAAACTTCTGTCTACGGAATAGCTAGTTATATATAAACGTTTTACGAAAACGCTACGGCGAGTGATTACTGACAAGACAGGTCGCCCAGATATTATTTAGCTAGCTAGGTCTCGTTTGTCGGTGATGTTTCGTACAAATCTCATGAATTAAACTGTTGAAATGCACTCATAGTTTTGTCTTTGCAATATTTTGGTCATGACCTATGATCTGATTCGGACTCAGCATTTGTTTTATTTTTTCTCAAAACCATTGTTCAGATTATTTGATTTTTTTAAACCGATTTCTCCACAAATGATGAGACAATCCTTGTTTATTGCCAACCTCTAAATCTGACAACAAATTTTTTTCCCAGAACTGACAACAATTTTATGATCGTTCCATCGCTTGCTTGGGGCCCCTACGCTATATAGTGTCTACACATGCTAGAGCCATAGATGCTGTCGTTGTCTTAAAAAAAACAAGGTACACGTACTACTGACCAAATCAATTGGTACACAAAATGTCATTTCTTGAAACAGGACACACAAAATGTCATGATCAGATGAATCCATGCGACAATGGTCTCAAACTACTGAAAGAACGGCATGTGACTGGATAACTGCTGAGCGCCACCTACCATTTCGGTGTTATTATATTTTGCTCTTATCAAATCAAGTTTATTAATATTTGTTCGAGTGTTATTGGCTTAAGGTCTATGGACCCACTGAACAAGCAATCTGGATTATCCATTTGAATAACTGGCCATAATTTATCACCAGCTAGCTTAACCAAAGCTGAAGAAGATTTATGAGTGGCTTCGACTCCAATTCACGGGGATTTGCCACCCGATATGGTGATGGTTGCATGTCTTAATCTCCAATTTTTCAGCTTCACACGAATTCGTAACATCCCAAAATATTAATGCTGAATTAGTAAACTAAATTAAATTAAATTAATTTGTGCAAATTAGGAATAATGTGGGTAAGCATGGATATATCGGAAGTGATAATACTAAAAAGAACTTGTGTGCCGTGGCCGACGGTATGTGAGAAAAGAAACACTGGGGAAAGGGGGATACATGTGATACCTGTTGAGCGTGGAAGGAGTCGTTCATGCAGCTGCTGAACATACGTTGCATGTAGTGTACACTAAAGAAAAAGAGGTTGTATGCATGTACTGTGAAACAGCTCAGAATTTTGAAATTTGAAAATTTCTGAAACTTTTTGTTCAAATTCGAATTCTTTCCATTTTCAAAAAAATTCGCCGAAAAACCGATTTCCTTCTTCTTCTCGCGTCAGCGCCCGAGCGTCACGCAGCCGACGCCATCACCGCCCCGCCGCTGTCGTCACCGCCACCTCCTGCGCCACCTCTCCCCTCCAGAGCCTTCTATCGCCTTCGCCGCCTTCACCTGGCCCGCCCCGACCGCTCCTCTCTCAGAGCCGCCGAAGCAAATCCCCCGCCGCCACCTCTCCTCCACTGTCGCCGCCACCCTACTGCTCCCACCGCCTCCCCAGCTTATAAAAAGCCACCCCGGGCCTGCTCATCTCCTCATCCCCACCTCCAGCACCTCCCCTAGCCTCTTCCTTCCCCGGCGCTGGCGGAATCGAAGAAACCGCCGCCGCTTCTCTTCTCCGCCCGAAGCAAGCTTGTGGAATTCATGACCTCCCTACCTCCCTTCCTCCCACCTCCGTCGGTAGCACCCCCGCACCGCCGCCAACCGTTCCCCCACCTCGCCCCACCTCCTCCCTCACCGGAGCTCACCGGCGCCGAGCTTCATCACCGCCTTTTCCACGGCCACCGTCGCCATGCCGCCTCGGTGCGCCTCAGGCCACCCCACTACCTCCGTTGTAATCCCCTCCGCTCACTGGTGCTCCTCCGCCTCTCCCCCTCGCCGAAGCGCCGCCGCATTGCCGCCGGCTTCGTCCTCTGCTCCGGCCATGCGCCTCCGTCGTCACCACCCCATTCCCGCACCCCCTTCGCCCCCGCAAAAGCCCAAAATTGGTTCAGCTCCCTTCAGTGGTGCTCCCTGTGCTGGCCACCGCCGTCGCCACTATTGTTGTCGCCGAGGCTGGTCAGCCAAGTGAGCCTTCGGCACGACTCGAGCCCGAGCGGTCACATACATAAGGGCCGACCTTTTCTTTATTCATCATTTTTTCACCCAAACACTGTTCACTGTATAGTAATTCCAATTACTGTTCATCACCCAAAAATCACTATTTATCTAAAAATTTGATTTTTTTTAGTATTCATTACCATAAACAGTAATCACAGTGTTGTTCATAACCACTTTTTCACCTCTGAATAGTAAAATATTACTATTAATCATCTGACACTATTCATCCACAAAACCCTAATTCAGCATTTTATATCCATTTCGTCCGTTTCGAGCCCTGAAATCCATTTCTCCACTCCGTTCAGTCCAATTAAACCCCGGATAAATTTCCACCCTCCCACACCACCTTCTTTATGTTTCTTTTTATTTATTTTTACTTGCATGTTGTTCCCAGCTCATTCCTTGTCGAGCCGGATTTTACTTGATTTGTTTTATTATTTTTCTTCTCGTTAGGTCACGATATTGAAGACCAGACTGCAGAAGACGTCAGACAAGACCGGGATTTACAGGACTTTGTGCCAGAAGGCAAGCCACATTCTTTGATCATTTTGAACCTACAGTTCATATATTTAATATTACTTTCATTATTATTTGTGCCAATTACTTCAAATATTGAAAGAATACTTTGGAATGCCATGATGTTTAGATAATTCCAATTACCCCACATACAAACCCACCTAACACTTGTAGGCTATATTCACCTTGACAAGGTTAAGATTTTTTGTAAACTATATTCACGTTGACAAGTCCACATAGAATATTATCTATGCAAATAGTTTTGTCACCAAAATTATGGTTATCAATCAAAAGAGAGTGTTGGAAGTTCGCCAATAGTTTTGGTTTGAAGTTGAGGGTTGTGTCCAGGAAGTTGGGCATCCCAATAGACATGTGTTGGAAAAAGTGAGTCGCAAGTGAGGCTCGGAGGATAGATAGCCACGTGTTGGTGTTGGTCTATCGCTTCACTGTGAGACTAGTAAGGACAAGAACCTTGTGCCAAAGTAACAGACACAGTAAACCGTTCAACCACAGGTGTGGTCATTACTCCCTAGCCTCATACACTGCTCTTCCAATTGAATATCTACAGCATCTAGAGTGGGACAGGAGTGGGCCTGTAGGGACACTCGCTGGTCTTCATAACGGTATGGTCTCATCAGCATCGGGGTAAAAGATCCATAGCAGCGGCCGGTGGAGTCTCCCGAGGGTTGTATGAAGTAAGGACCTACTAGGTAGAGACTAGAAAGGTTGAGAGTGAAAAAGTTTTGTTATCTCAGCTCAGTCGCACGCTAACATGTTGCATGTCTATGATCTGACAGTACAAGCATGATGTATCTTGTGGGTAAAGCTGAGCAACTCTACAGAGTATATCAAATGGTATTCGAATACGCCGTGCTTCCGGTTAATGAAGCTGTGTTCATGGGTGATTCCAATACATGAGGCATAAGTAGAGTTTTTGAAATATGGATCTGGTTGGTGCACTTGTTGAGAAACCACCTGTTGTTATTATTTATTATTGTTTTACTGTTTTAAAGTTAAACTGCTTTAAACTGCAAAAATGCATCCACAGATGCCTGTTAAGGTAAACCCTAACCATCCATTGAACTCCTTGCATGTAATTATTTAGCTTTTCCATGTGGCTTGTTGAGGACGGTAGTAGTACTCATTCTTGCAAAATTTGCAACCCCTCCACAGAAGAAGATTAGGAAAGTGCTGAGAACCCCAATGAGCAGGATTTTGATGGGCCCCCAGAAGGCAGTGACTAATGTTTTTAGATCTCGATCGTGCTCAAGCGTGTCTGCGGCGTGTTTTTCTTTTGTCTTGTATTATATTAGCTTTGGGCTTGGAAGCCCGTGTCTGCGTCAAAACTGGTTGTTAAACCTTAATCTTATGTAATAAAATTTTGATTTTGTTGTAATCGAAAGCGTGCTTGAGACACTGCTTACTTCGCAACTGCACATCTTGGACGGTTGTGAAGAGTTTTAACGGCCCAGATTTTAAGGCTGTTACATACTGCATGCAAACCAACGCCTGGAAACACCAGTACGCATGTACATGTGGCCAAGGTAGGGAAAGGGAAGGAAAGGAACAAGCCGGGTATTGAACAAGAAAGGAAGCTAGCATTTCTTGGTTAGTTTGGTTCTGGTCTATCTCTTTATCTAAGTCCGAATCGTAGTCCATATCTTTAATTTCCTTTTGAGAGCGAGTTGCAAATTTAGTTGCCTTTCTTTTGTTCTGAGTACAAGCTTGGTTTTTTTAGGTGTCCTGGTTGTAAATTACACGTGAGATTATAAACGCGCGTGTGGGTTAGGGTATGATTTGTGTCTTGGTCGGACCGTAGTTGTTGTTGGGCATCCATGTGCGCGAGCGTGCGAGTGTGTGTGCGTTTGTTCGTGGTGTAAAGCCCTAACCGCTGCCTCGGTTTGCCGCGCGTTGCCTTTGCCCAGCCCTAGCAGTTGTGTTGTCGCCCTGTTGCTGGTGCTGCTTGGCCGCAGCTGCCGCTCGCTGCGGCATGTGTTTGCTGCTGTTTGTTGGCACCGCCCACCGCAAACACCGTATGCTGCCAGGGGCGTAACCAGTAAACTTGTGGCAACTCTGGTCGAACGCATCGACCGTCGGGGTATGAATGGGACCTCAACGAGAATCAAACACCATAATCCATCCTTGTGTATTGCGTATGTATAGTAGTTGCTACAAAGTGGGAGAGGGAGGCATGCGAAGTTACATCATTGCCCATGGAACATAGCTTGTCCCGGAGGTACTTTCGTCCATTTCACGCATGCGGGTCCTGTATCCTTCAAGTGGGTTCACCGGTGTGTCATTCCCCGGCGAGGTTAGCCTCGGACCCTGTCTGGGGTCAGTCCCTGGATCTCGTCCGGAGTGGGTTCGCCGATGTGTCGTACCTCAACGAGGTTGGCCCCGGACCCCGTCCGGGGTTAACCCCTGGACCTCATCCGGGATAGGTTTCCGTGCCTCGCCCGGGGTTGTTCCTCAGACCTTGTCCGTAGTGGGTTCGCCGATGTGTCGCACCTCAACGAGGTTGACCCCGAACCTCATCCGGGGTTGGTCCACGGACTTCGTCCGGAGTGGGTTCGCTGATGTGTCGTACCTCGGCGAGGTTGTCCCCCGGACCTCGTCTGGGGTGGGTTCATGGATGTCCCGCACCTCGATGAGGTTGGCCCCTGGACCCCATCTGGGGTTAGCCTCCACACCTCATCTGGGGACGGTCTCCGGGCCTCATCCGGGTTAGTCTCCATACTTCGTCTCGGAGTGGGTTCGCCGGCCGATGTGTCATACCTCGGCGAAGTTGGCCCCCGAACCCCGTCTGGGGTTAGCCTCCGGACCTCATATGGGGTCAGTCTCCAGGCCTCACCCGAAATGAGGCGCTGATGTTTTGTACCTCGGCAAGGTTGGCTCCTGCACCCCGCCTGTGGTTTGTCTCAAGACCTCATCCGGAGTGGGTCCGCTGATAAGTCGTACCTTGCAAGATTGGCCCCCGGACCCCATCTGGGGTTTGTCTCGGACCTTGCCCGGACTGGTTTTGCCGATGTGTTGTACCTCGGTGAGGTTGGCCCACGGACCACATCCGGGGTTGGTCCCTGGACCTCGTCCGGAGTGGGTTCACCGATGTGTCATTCCTCAGCGAGGTTGGCTCGTAGATCCTGTCCGGGGTTGGTCTCCATACCTCACCTGATGTGGGTTCGCCGATGTGTTGTACCTCGGCGAGGTTGGCCCCTGGACCCCTTCCGGGGTTTCTCTCCGATCTCACCCGAAGTGGGTTCACCGATGTGTTGTACCTCGGTGAGGTTGGCTCCCGGACCACACCCGGGGTTGGTCCCTGGACCCCGTCTGGGGTTGGTCTGTCATACCTCAGTGAGGTTTGTCCCAGACCTCATCCGGGGTTGATCCATCCGGTCGTCATGCCTTTGCGGGGTTACCTTCGGCTCGAGGTAGCGCGGGGACCCTCCTCCAATAGTAGCCCCTCGCCGATCCGGGTGTTCATCAACCACCCACCCGGACCGACGCACCGACTTGTGAAATGGGTCGGCGCGCGGCTTTGGGTCGACGATTCCACTGATAACATGTTGCGCACTCCAACATTATTTTAATTTACCTTAGCACTCCGTGAATTTGAGGCGACGAATTGGGCACGCACCCCGAGGTGGGTTCCTCCTGTCTTCATTGAAGGGTTGCTGCTCCATTGGGATAATTTCGGGTCACATCGGGGGGTTCACTCACGTATAGTTGTGGGATCATGCCTTGGCTAACTGGGACGTTGAAGCTACGTGGAGGAGTTTGATAAGGACATGACCCCTATGGATACAACTGTATTTGTTATACTTGTTCCAATTATAAGAGCTCGTACACATCGCTTAAATTATCAGGTGATCTTGTTTTAAGGAGTGCATGTATATTACATGAACTATATGATATTGTCTAATAAATATGTTATTATTTTTCAAGAAAAAGACAGAGAGTGGCTGATTTGAAAGAGTTCAAGTTGGACACGTTCTGAAATCCAATTCGGCCTCGGAAACAAGTACCAACTTCAAACATGTATAACTTTCACATATCGAGTCCGTTGGAGGTGCACGAGTACTTGATGGAAAGCTTATCTCATCCTCTTTCCAACGGGTCTAGCACCACCTGCAAATTTCTTCAGAGCACTTTGGAATTGTCGAAAGAAGATGTTGCACCACCTGCTTGAGCCGTGGGCCTTGTAATTCAGGTATAAACCCTAGGCCCATATTGTTCACGTAGTACTGTTCATGCATAAACAGTACCGCACCCCTCCCTCTTCCTCTTATACGTAGTGGCCGCCACCCTTAGGGTTTGGTAGGTTTCGCTAGATTGAAGTTTAGCTTTGCTAATTTATACTTTATCCTCTTGATCAATGAGATCAATATCGACATTGTCTTCGGAGCCCACTTCTCAATACAATTTCAATTCCTATTCGCAATATCAAATTGCTTATCTATTGTGTTCTTGCTTGTTCCTTGATTGCATGCAGGAATAGACCTTCGTGGTCAGGTCGATCGTGCTTTTAACGCAGGTCGATAACCATCACGGAGTTGGTTCAGCGATTGCGAGCATATTGGTCGTGTGCTATTGGTAGCCGATCATGAGAGTTATCTCTACCAAATCGAAGTATCCATCTCATCAAAAGATCGGGACACCCATTGTCGCATCAGGTGGTATCAGAGCTCAAGTTTATCGGTGAAAATAGGGTTAGTTCATCATGTCCAAACCAATCTGTGACCTGCAATTTTTCTTTTCAGGAATTTTTATTGTTGAATTTTTTGTTGCATTGTTGTGTCAAGTTCTTGATTTCTAGTTCTAGTATTGTCTAGTTGGTCTTTATCTAGTTTGCATCAGTGTGCTTTGCTTCCTACATCCAGTTCATCATCCCTGTTGTGTTTATCATATCACTGCAAGGTCATCACTGCCGCGGCAACCACATCCACTGCAAATCGCTGCTGTGGCAGCCGAAACACCTGCCGCTGCAGCCCCTAGTGCACCATATAGCCGCCGCCGCTGCCAATCGCCGCTGTGGCAGCCAAAACGCCTCCCTCGGCAGCCACCAAAACACACTACTACAAAAGAGGCTATAGCAGACGGCCCATCACAGACGGTTCCTTTGGAACCGTCTGTGTTGGGTCTGTCTGGGCTATGTTTTAGCGCGGCGGGCCTATCACGATGGTTCTATTTCGTAACCGCGTGATATTGTTTATCACGAGCATTTACTCAAATAGAACCGCTCAGCGATTTCTGTCTTCATATAAATTGAGCCGAGACATCCTCTCTGCCTCAACTGTTGTGTCTACCACTTCCCTTCCTCGCCCTAGCTCCTCAACTGCACTGTGTATACCGCTCCAGCGCCACTTCCACGCCTCTAGCTCCTCAACTGCCTGTGTCTACCGCTCGAGCGCCACTTCCTGCCCTAGCTCCTCCAACTGCGGCTCCTCCTCTATCTTGGTATGAGCACATGATCTTGCACCGTCAATGTTGGAATAAATAATATTAGCCACGCAAATCTTAGTTTTGAAACCTTATAACTAATGAACTAAAATTTGACTTAGGAGTGGTAACTTAATAAAATTGAATTAGGTCTAATAATCACTAAAATTTGAGTTAGGATAATTAATTGGCTTAAAAATAAAATTTACACACCAGTTCACAATGACGTGGGGTTTGGGTCAAGCAATATTGCATTTACTGCCCGGTATTTTAGGTTAATAAGTGTTGTATGAGGTGATGCCTATATTTGGGTTGCATGATTGTTCAATTGAGATAGATATCGGTGTCGAGAGGTAGGGATCATGGTTGTGGCCGTAGGCATGGCTACGCTATGCCACGCGTGTGGTACATAACTAGTGAAGAGTTTTCTTTCAATAACCTTAGATACAAATGTTGGAGAATGAGTTTATATTGCACATTTTCGTTTGCTATAAATTAATCGCTAATCAATTTGACACTAATTTGTTACATCGTAGTGTAGATGGATCGAATCTGGATGTACGGTGTGAACCGTGTGAGTCAAGATTACATTAATGGCGTGGTTGCTTTTAGAAGAGCCACGAAAGGTGATATGTTGAAGAAGGGGATAAATTTTATGTCTTGTCAGGTGCATTGATTGCGTAATCAAGATGTTTAACAACGCCGCAGATCGGGCGCACTTGATTGAAGGGTTTCAAAAAGGGTATACATGTTGGACCATCACGGTGAAGAGCGATTATACGAAGTTAATAATGACGACATCGCCGAGGAAGTCAACGATTTGCGGATGTGGTGTGCTTTTGATGAGGATAGGGGCACGATGACAACTGGATCGGATGCTACGCGATGCGTAAGAGAACTACAGTGAGAGAGAGTTTTGTAAATTCGAGGGCTTAAGGGAGGACTCGGTGAGACCTTTGTTCCTGGCTACAAGCCGAATACACAAGGTTGTCAACCGTGCTTGAACTACTTTGAAATTGAAGGCAAGCAATAGTTGGTCCGATAAGAGTTTCACGGCGTTGTTAGGTCTCCTAGCGGACATCCTTCCGAGAAACGTGTTGCCCAAAGACCACCTATCAAGCAAAGAAGGTTATTTGCCCATTGGGAATGGAAGTAAAAGAATACATGCATGTCCGAACGATTGTATCCTCTCTCAGTAAAGAGTATGCAGACATGCATTATTGTCCGTGCAGCAAAGCATCCCGATACAAGCGCCAAAATCTCGCTAAGGTGAAGCAAGGGCCTCTGCTAAGATGTTGTGGTATCTACCTATAATCCCACGTTTGAAGCGTTTATTTGCGAATCCAAAGGAGGCAAGATTGCTGCGTTGGCACTCGAGGAGCGTAAGAGAGATGGAAAGCTAAGACACCTGCGATTACGCCAGGTGGAGAAACTTCGATCGGAGCTTGAAGAGTTCGGTGCGGACCAGGAACATAAGGTTAGGGTTGAGTACGGATGGAATGAATCCTTTCGGTAACATGAGCGTGACATAGCACTGCCCGTGAATATATGTATGTACAACCTTCCTCCTTGGCTCTGTATGAAGCGGAAGTACATTTTGATGTCACTACTTATCCAAGGGCCAAGCAACTTTGGGAATGATATTGATGTGTACCTAGCACCATTCTTTGGAAGATCTTGTGACCTTTGTGGAGCGAAGGGTGCAGGTATGGGATGCGTACAAGCGAGAGAACGCCACTTTACGCGCCATGTTGTTCTCGCACCATCAATGATTTTCCCGCCCTTGGTAACTGTCGGGCTTGATGAAAAGGAGCCAAAGCTTTGTCGCACCGCTTAGATGCTACGGAGAGTGTATGGTCAACAACTCGCGCAAAGCGTGTATATGCGTCACCGTAGGTTCCTTCCGAGGAGTCACCCATACCGCAAGATGAAGAAACAATTCGACGGAAATAAGGAAGACGGTTCGACTTCAAGGGCTTTTAGTGGGAAAGAGGTCTATGATATGGTTAAGGATATCGATGTTGTGCTTGGGAAGGGACGTAAATTAAGAACCCGTGAGAAGAACATCGGAAGAAGCGGTCAATTTTTGGGACTTGCCTTATTGGGAGTACTTAGAAGTTCGCCATCGCATCGACGTTATGCACGAGAGAAGAATGTATGTGATAGCTTGATTGGTCTCTTCTTTGAACATTAGTGGCAAAACAAAGGATGGTGTTAACGCACGGCGTGACTTGGTCGATATGAACATAAGGACCGAGTTAGCACCGAAAGAGACCGACTGACAGACGAACGTACCTTCCCCACCTTGCTACACTCTGTCCAAGGCCGAGAAATGAAGCGTGCGAGCTTGCGGTGTGAAAGTCCGTCTGGTTACTCGCTAACATTAAGAAACTTGTTTCTATGCAAGATTTGAAATTAATTGGTATGAAGTCGCATGATTGTCGTGTCTTGATGACACAAATGCTTCTGTTGCAATTAGGAGTATCTTGCCAACAAGGTCCGAGTGGCAATCTTGAGGTCGTGTTATTTCTTCAACTCAATTGCTCGAGAGGTCATCGATCCCCAAGGACTAGATGCTCTGCAGTAGAGGTAGTGACGACTCTGTGTCATCTTGAGATGTATTTCCCTCCGTCATTTTTCGATATCATGGTCCATCTCATTGTTCACCTTGTGAAAGAGATAAAGATATGCGCCCTGTGTTTCTCGTCATATGTACCCGCTCGAGAGGTACATGGGAATTCTCAAGTCCTACGTCGGAATCGATCTCGACCGGAGGGCAGCATCATCGAAGGTTATGCAACGGAAGAGGTCATTGAGTTCTGCGTCGACTACATGGCTCAGGTGGATCCGATTGGTGTGCCTCTATCTCGTCATGAGGGGAGACTGGATGGTATCGGGACCATCGGAAGGAAATCAATCACTCCCGATCCGATACGTGCGCTCAAGCCCATTTCACGGTCTTGCAACACATGACCCAAGTGTCCCCGTACATCGATGAGCACAAAGACATGGTACGCCAACAGAATCCAGACCGGTCGGAGGTTTGGATCACGAGAGAGCACAACCGTCGGTTCAACGAATGGTTAAAGGTGCGAATCACTCGGAGGTCATCAAGTGATGATACGCTACTATGGTTGGCAAGAGGGCCACATTTTACAATTGTCACATGGCAAGGATACGACATAAATGGGTACACATTTTATACGGCAGCTCAGGATAGGAAGAGCACGGTCGCGAGCAGGGTGTCGCATAGATGCATTCGATCTGATGGGGTTGAGGAGCTCGTACTATGGGCAAATAGAGGAGATATGGGAGATCGACTACGTGCTTTTCAAGATCCCCTATTTGGTGCCGTTGGGTCCATCTCCCACGGTGAAGGTCGACAAATGCGGCGTCACTACGTGGACCTCGAGCGTGTCGGATACAAAGACGAACCATTCGTCTTGGCTAACCAAGTTGTTCAAGTCTTCTATGTAACCGACCGGCAAATAAGAAGCGCCACGTAGTTCTTCATGGAAAAAGGAGGATTGTCGGAGTTGAGAATGTAGTGGGCGAGGAAGAATACAATCAATTTGACGAGTTGCCACCTTTCGGAGATGGCATCGGGCTCGAGGAAGAACCCGGTGAGGAAGCTAGCTATATGCGCGTCGATCATCATGAAGGGTGTATTTTAATTAAGAATTTAATTACTCCATTGTAATTAATTTATTTATTCCATTGTCATGTGTTAATGTGTTATGGACTTGTGATCTTTAATATTGATGTCAATGTGGATATTCATGGTGCGGTGAGATTATTCTTGCAAGGTCCAAATATTCTAGATTGGTAAGGAGTCTATTTTAGGAGGAATTCTTGTTGACTATTGCACGATATGCCAATAACTTTTCCGTTGAGATATTCGTGTAGCTTTTGGAATTCTTGTTGTCTGTTCCTTTTCCTTTTTTTGCCTAGCATGCTTTAAATCTTGCTAAACTTTTGGGCTTTACATTATAATTAACTAATGCTAAAAACACCATCTTGAAGTTCATCCAAAAGCGCGCTTTACAAATATTGCACTGTTTTATGTATAATATGCTCACTAAAGCATTAGTGAAGTGCCCAAGGTTTATTCATGTGACCCTTAACTAAAAATGATGACATATAACTTAGCACTATTTCATTTAAATTAGCTATTGTTTATATGTAAGTCTATTTCATCACTGAAGTGCTCTTTTTGTCTATGTAGTGCGTGAATTAGATGTTCCTGGCGAAATCACAGACGGTTCCCTCTAGAACCGTCTGTGATGCGTGTTGACTATATAAGGTTCAGAGACGATAGGATTTTGATCTAACCCTATCGTCTCAACGCCCTCTCGCGCCTCCCGACCGGCGCCCCTCCTCCCAGACCCAGCGCCCTCCTCCCCCGACCCGGCGCCTCCTCCCCGACCAGCGCCTCCCGAGCCCGGCCACCTCGCCATCACCACCTCGCATGCGTCGCCCTCTCATTGCGCTTCCACCCTCCGGATCCAGTATCCGCTTCTACCTTTGTAGCATGGCGTATGGCGTCAGAGAAGAGGAGGAGAATTTCTTTGCTAATGTTCCATTGAAACTCTTCAAATAAAGCTGGACCCGAGCTCAAAGTTCGTGAGTAATCTAGTAACTTTCTGAATTCATTTGGGTATAACATCTTTGCCATTCGAGTTTGCCCAAGAACTTCATGTAAAGTCCAGGGCTACCATATTATCACATATTAGAGAGACATTTGTTAAGCAACTAATGCTATGAAAGTTGAGTAACCACAAAAAGATAAGTGCTTATCTACTCATTAATTATTGTCTAAAAGGAGACTATAAGAATGAGATTATACCCAAAATGTCGATAAGGGCAACCATGGTGATCACCAACACCAGCGTTGCGAGATGACCTTTGACATGAATATGGAGTGTAATCTGAGGCGACCATTTGTAAGAGTGATTAACAACTCCAATACCCTTTTAAGTTAGAAGTACATTAATGTGACTAACAAAATAATTTTTGGTGCTTACAAAACAAAGATTGATCTAATTTATTTAACTATTACCTTAAGGAAAAGACCAAATGAATTCTACCCCATGCTTGAGATGATGGTTTTCTCTCATTTGCAAAATTAAAGAAAACACTAAGTAACTTTGATCTAACGTAAGTAAATGTATGTAACTTTTAAGGTGCCTTACCTTCTCTAGCATGTGGCGCATACAAAGAGGAAAGAAGTTACGGCGGTTGGTCAATATCCTTGAGAGAAATCTCGACGACATCCTTTGGTCAGATGAAATATTGATTATAAGCAAAAAAACTAAGCAATATAGCAAGCATTAGCGTGGGAAGCAAATCTAGCTAACAATATCCGGAAAAGCAAGTATAGGTCAAACATTGTACCCGAGAGTGTCGGTCCAAAATATGCATTGCTAATGCTTCAACAATCTGCCCAAACAAAAATATGCATTATAAAAGTTGTTAAAAGATTAATCTGGAAGAAGCGTGGGGAAGCGGTATCTTGATACTCACGAGTCAACTGTCCTTTTCTTGTTCCTTAATGGTTGTCGTCCATTTCTGTACATTAAACGATTTCACACATTATAGCTTAATACACCTTATACAAATGAGGTGCTCGGTTCGAAATTAATGGAAGCATAGCGAGCGTAAGAATGAAAATTTTAAGCATCGAAAAGATGCGATCATGCAAACAACTACGAAATCAACAAGCTTTTCATTTGTCTAAACATAAGAAAGACGGGCTAAAGAGACACAAATCACGATTGATTATATTTGTTTATATTTTTGTGCAATTTCCCATATATTATATACTATGTAATAATTGCGTCGTAACTTATATAGATAGGAAGTAAGCGAGATGGCGGAAGCACCGTCTTCGCCGCCAAATCACCGACGCCGGACATGGCGAGGCGCGTCTTCGCCGCCCGTCACCGACGCCGCAGATACATAAGAGAGATGGTAGAGGAATATCGAAATTGCTGTGGCCGGTCGACCATCACGGAGGTCGGTGGCGTTAGGGTCCCTATGAGTCCCCAATCGTGGCGAGATTCGGACCATCTGCGGATACTTGCAAGGAAAAGGTCCCTATCACCACACCAAAGTGGAAGTCTCGACAAAAGATCGAGGCGCGTCTTTGTGGAAGACCTTTCAAGCGTGTTCACTATCGAAGTAAGACATGAAGCGCGTCGAGCGGCATGCCTTGCTCTCCATGTGTCACGCGTGGAGGACCTTCAAGAGCGTTCTTGTCACGCGATGCGTGAACAAGAGTGAGGCGCCCTTCACGAAGTTTCCATTCTTGGCGCGGAAACATGGAACGCCTTTGTGGCTATGAAGGCGACGGATGAATTTAAGGAGCAAAGTGCGGCGCACAAAGCAATCGAGCACGAAACACTCACCCCACGCACTCGGCACGGCTGTACAGCGGCTAAATCCGCAATGGGAGGCGGAGGAGGAGAATCTATTTCCTGATATCACACACCCGCGTTCCCGTACCTGGTTAAGCGAGGGCAAAAGTCTCGTCTGATGGCAGCGTCACTTTCCCAAACCCGGCGGACCAGGAAGTGTCCCAACGTGTGGTAAATATGTCGAACTACCTACTTGTTTATAAGTCCATAACTTCATAGTGACTATAATAACATGATGACCTCTTGCAGCGTGAATTGATTGCCCAAACTTCCGAAGGCTCCTTCCAAGAACACAGGGAGAAGGATATACTATCTACGGCCCTAGGAAACAAGGAGCACCTGGTCGCACGCGAGCAAGGGGTTAACGTACCTTGGGTACATGGATTATGACGACTACTTCATGTATAGAAGTAGGAAGAGATCCAAGGCCGAGTACGACAATCGATTGAACCGCTTAAGCGTAATTTCAGGGCGATAGCAAGTTTGCGGGATCAATTGAATCAAGTACTCGCAACCGCCGCAAGCCGCCCCGTTATTGCGGGAACAAGTCCTCGACATCGGGTAGTGTCGGCGTCCACGCATAATTTTGAACATGACGACGACCAATTACCGATAGACCGCATCAAGGTAATGTACATCTATGGAATGCACCAAAGATAGACCTATAGGGCGCCTTAGCTAATTGCGTATCGTTTTCTAGGAGCCGACGGCCGCAAGCTCAAGCGAGGTTAGTTGGGTCCATTCCTATTGAGGTCAAGGGGGATGGTGCATCCATACCAGGAAGGAGCAGTGCAGCACGGTGTCGAGGTGGCGCATGGTTACGCAAGGGTGGAGGTGGACATGGTACATCAACATTTCATGGCCGTCCCGTGGACATTCGCCTCAACGAAGAGATCACAACACTAGGGGATGCCGTGCGATTTTATCCGATGGCCCAAGGCGGACATCGCCTGGACCCAGAAGGCCGCAATCTCGACAGACCATTCCTCTCCAACGAACCCTCCATGACTCCACCTCATATTTCGCCTCGTAGGCCACCTCGCCGGTTCCGTGGAGAAGGCGCCAAGGAACAACAAAAGCGTGCTACCGTGTCGGTTCCCGAGTCGTCTCGCAGAAGACGCCGCAATCGTTAAGGCCAAATCGAAATCGACGAACATTAAGCCGCCTCCCAAGTCCCGAAGCACGGAAGTACTCCATCGGAAACCGTTGTGCTCTAACGCACAATTAGCCCACTGGATTTGCTTGTCGGGCTTTGCATGCACAGTACTTGCAAAATACCGCAAAGAAGGGGTGCGATCTTTGGAATCACCGTCGCATACAAGGATGAGCATTTCTTCAACGGTAGGGCAACCGTGGTGGGGTTCAACGACTTATTCAACCTATTCAATCTCGAAGCCCTCGGCGCCTCGCTTCTACGATGTTGGACCTTTGTAAGTGTGTACAATCAAGTTCTACATTCATGTAATACCGATAAATATCGCAACTCATTGCTTATGTATAGATACATGATGAAAAATGCCCGGGAAGGGCGAGAACCGGTGGGTTTCCTCGACCCACACGTGGTATCTATGCAAACCATCCAAGCAGACGCGACCTTCGTCGAGAACTATATAACGACGGCATTGCTTCTTCAGAATCGCAAGGACTACATACTGGTGCCCTACAACCAGGGGTAAGTGCTTCACTATTTGCTATTCAAATTTCATTTGTACTTAAGTTTAATAGTTATAGCGACATACATGAGTAGGTACCACTGGATCCTTTTAGTCATTATACCCAAGAGGAACACTGTGATATATCTTGATTCCCTAGTCAGAAACGATCACGACTTCAGCATTCTGCAAGGAATACTCGACAAGTATGATCATTTCCTCCATACATAACTCTATTGTAGTCTTCCTTCGTTTGAAATGCCCGAGGATAACTTTTTTCAATTATGTAGTTCGTTCATCTCCTATGTTAGCCAACAAGGAAGATCTGATGGATCCAAATACCAACTAACACACAGGACGAAATTTCCGGTACGCGCTACAACACAATAATCCTATATATATCATACTTCATAAAAATTTGTCTTCAACTGACTATACGTACATATGTAATTCTATTTTTGCAGTGCCGCCAGCAAAAAAATGATGAGCTATGTGCATTCTCGTTGCCATCATATGCAACAAATCATTAGTGCTAAGATGAAGAATCAGGAGGTTTGTCAATCTCGAAATAATTTTTTGTAATTGTAAATTCAAATATATATCCTTACCATTTTTCTTGACCTAGCGCGGGGTTTGATAATAGATTTATATGGACTCGTTGCGCAAGAGCTCGTGGAAGTTCGAGGCAGACTATGCACCTTTATCATGATGAAATAGTTAAAAAGGAGAGTTTCACTCCATCGCCGACCTAGAGATTCACGCAAACAATTGACTTAATTGTAATCCAATTGTACAACTATAGCAAAAATACTTCAACAAATTCGATCTTTATTAATTTATTTTGAGTAATGGTCAATTTGAGTTGTCAACAATTGATTCTCTGCGATGTATCATTTTTTGTACATGCTTGTTTTGAAGGGCATGGCTAGCAATTCTGGTGGCCAAAAAGCACAAACAATGTAGCTAGGTCGCTCGGTACCACGCATTTGTTTTATGTTGAAACCGTGCAGCGAAACTATTACCACGAGCGGTTTCAACATAAAACGCTGCGTGGTAACTAGCCTCACTGACGATTTTAAAGTAAACCGCGTGATACTAGACATATCACAGAGCGGTTTACTTTAAAACCCGTGCGTGATAACCACTTATCACAGCGGTTTTTAAAGTAAACCGTGCGTGATAAGTGATTATCACGACGGTTTTAACGTAAACCGCTCGTGATCATCACTTATCACGAGCGGTTTACGTTAAAAAAAATGCGTGATAACCACTATCACGACGGTTTTTAAAGTAAACCGTCGTGATAAGTGGTTATCACGAGCAGTTTCGTTAAAAACCGTCGTGATAAGTGTTATCACGAGCGGTTTTGAACCGTGCGGTGGTAGCTTGTTATCACAGACGAATAAATATAGGCGGTTGAAGCCGCTCGTGATGACGATTCGAACCGTCTGTGATGACGTGTTCTGTAGTAGTGACACCTGCCGCTGCAGCCCCTAGTGCACCATATAGCCGCCGATCGTTGCGGTGGAACTCAAAATGCTGCGCCGCGGCAACCAGCGTGCCCATACGCCGCCCGCACCAATCGCTACCGAGGTACCCAAAACGCTTGCTGCGTTAGCCACCAACGCGCCCTGCCGCTACCGCTGCCAATTGCTGTAGTGGCACCCAAACACCTACCGCGCCAGCCACCAGCACGCCCTACCACCGCCGCTGCCAATTGCTACCATGGCAGAAAAAAAGGCTACCGCGGCTTCCTTTTTCCTGTCGCATCATACTTCAAGATCCTAGAGTCGATTGTTTTCGGGTTTTCAAGGGAAGAGCAAGGATTTGTTTTCCAAATTTAGTTCCATTTTTTGGATTTACCGAATAAGGTTTAAAATGAGAAAAAGGACACAAAAAAGGAAAGTGTCCACCCCCTACCGCCCCTGAAAATTAAAAAGCACGTCAAACTTTCACCAAACTAGTGAAAATTGGTGGAGTCATTCTACATATAGCCACAAGCTACCACAAAAAAATTCAGCAAGTTTGCCTCACGGGTATGAAAGATATAGTAGTTTCAAATTTGAATCCGAGTCAATTTCAAGTTCGAGTAGGATTCCGTTTCCGATACACCTTAAGTAAAACGGACATAACTTTTGCATACATTGTCCATTTTGAGCGTTCTTGTGCTCACTAGAAAGCTAACAAGGAGGCACATCCAATAAAACTAACTAGCTAAATCTATTCTCCATCCAGGGCCCCAAACTCGGTCATCTTATTTAAATTCGCATCGTAGGTTTTGGTTTGCATTTTGTCGTTTCTTTCGGTCTTCCCTTTGGAATTTGGAGTTCACCTCAACTACAAAGTTGTAGATCTCATTGAAACCTTTTAAAAGAGCATATGTAAGCCATATAACACTTGGCATTTTCATCTCTTGAGATTAGATGTTGTTTACTGCTTAAACTAGAGGGATGTTTACATTGCACGTTATTGCGTCTTTGTTCTCTATATCTTGTGAACAATCTTGTGCCCCTACACAGAAGTTTGAGTAGTTGGCTAACATCTCTCCTAGAACTTGGTGTGAGGTTTTCCTTTGGTTACATTAAGACACATTGATCTTTGTGTGTGCTTACATACACTTCTCTTTATAGCCTTTGAATTAGCTAGCATTGATTAGGCTAAGATCAGCAACACTGACTAGTACTTTAAGTAATTTTTCAACTTGCATTTTTTTAATTTTAATATTGTTATTTATTTGAATATTGCTAATCCTTACTACCATATTGAAGCCTATTCTAGCTCTACTTTCTACCATTGCACAGGTACTAGTTGCTTGCAATCGCTTTGTCAATTTTTAGAGAGCGTTTGACACCGACACTAGTTGCTGGTCACTTCCTGTTTTGCTTGGTAAGAACTGATAAGAACTTGCTATAAGTTTGAGTGTGAGCGACTTTTGAACCTCCACCACCTAGTAGTTGATAGGATTTGTACACTTGTGTATATTTTCTGGCTGGCTACTAACAATGGTAGGTTTGAGGAAGTTAGTAGATTACGATGACACCGCGGGCAGACTTGAACTAAAAGGGAAACAACTACTGTCATACATCTTGCCACTCACCGCTGAGAGTACATCGCTGGACTACTTACTATGGGTTACTATGTTGGATATGTACTTTGAAAGACAGGAACTTGATCCTCATGAGAAGATGGACATGGCAAGAACAACGCTGATCGGTGATGTTTAACATTGGTGGTCGAATCTCAAGTACCACTACATGTACACATGGGAGGAGATTAAGAATAAATTACAACGTCGTTTTGTACCTCCACCACCCACGGCCTTAAGCAAGGTGCAACGTAAGGTAACTGAAAATGCTGACATTGTATTGGCTCCTATCCCATCTACAGATACCACCGAGATGCTTGAAGAGATGAAGGATGATCTGGTGCATCTTATGTCATTAGAGGAGAAGTTTGTGGTACCTACATTATCTGATGAGGACGATAATGACAAATGTACTAATTTGATGCTGCAGCAAGACATAGAGCAACCTTGTTAGTATATACCTGTTGTAGTGCAATCTTTTGATATTCCTTGTGTTGACTTGAACGAAATATGTGCTGATCTGAATTCACATAATTTTGCACATGTCAAATTAATTACACATAAAGAAGTACTTGATAGAATATCCCCTGATGCATTGTGTTATATCATGCTTAGTGAGCCCGTTAGTTTAGAATATGCTATGGAGAAAGTTTATCAAATTTCATCTCTAACTTCTCTATCTAGCACCAATACCTAATGTTTTAAATTAATTGGAGATTATGGTGTGGACAATCAATTCCTTGTATATCGAATATGCATAACTTGTGATCACATGGATGAATTGAAGCTTTCTGTTTTGAACAACAATTCTTGTGTACCGAATCTTGTTCATTATGAGAGGAAAATAAAATTTAGTGATCATCCAATGCCTATATGTACATTTCTTATTGCACCATCCAGTATTGACAATCTGCAAAATGATGTTGAAGTAGGGAAGAACTTACAGATATTTTCACCCTTGCTAGATGATTTTGCTATTGCTCAATTGAAATATGATTATATGGATGAACTTTGTTTGATTCCAAAAGTTGTAGATTTGCCCATGTGTGCCACCATTGCAAGTTTACAACTTCAGATATTTTAATTGCATAAATGCTTCACTTACATTTGTAAAACTAGTTGCAATCATTATTGTGTGAGAAATTTTATTTTGCTCATTAACATATATGATTATTCTTAGGGTGATAATATAATGAGCTTCTATGATTGCTGTTGTTTTGTAACATTAATTGTGCAACAACGAAGAACCATTAAAACGGATGAAATATACATATACCATGCATACACCTTGGCTTCTTCGTTACCACTATGGATACAGCTATATTTGCTATGCTTGCTGTTCCGATCACAAGAGCTCGTACACTTCACTTAAATTATCAGGTGAGCTTATTTTTAGGAGTGTCTTTATATTACATGAACTATATGATATTTCCTAATTAATGTATTGTTATTTTCAGGAATAAAAGGCAGAGTGGGCTGATTTGAAAGAGTTCAAGCTGGACACGTTTTGTGTCAATTCACCCTCTGGGGGAAGACCGACTTCAAACATGCATAACTTTCACATATGAAATCCGTTGGAGCTCTCGGAATATTTGATGAAAAGCTTATCTCATCCTCTTTCTAGCAGTTGGGCCACACCTCTAAATTTGTACAGAGCACTTAGAAATCGTCGAAAGAATATATTGTGTCACCTGTTTATACTGTGGGCCTTATAATTCGGGTAAAAACCCTAGGACCATACTGTTCATGTGGTACTGTTCACATGTGAATAGTGCCACCACACCCTATTCCTCCTATGCATAGTCGCCGCCACCCTTATGGTTTGGTGGGTTTGTTATATTGAAGTTTAGCTTTTCTACTTTATACTTTGTTCTCTTGTTCGACGAGATCAACAGCGACGTTGTCTTCGAAACCCTACTTACCAATACAATTTTAATTCCTATTCATAATTTCAGATTACTTGTCTATTGTGTTCTTGCTTGTTCTTCGATTTCATACAGGAATAGACTTTCGTAGTCAGGATAGAGCCACAGAGGAGGCACCAGGTCAAGCTGTTTATACCAATACAATTTCAATTTCTATTGATGCTTCTCTTCTATTCTTGCATGAACTTGGACTGTGTAAGAGTAAAAGACAATGTTTGTGTCAATCTAGCCTAGTCGTTTGAGCTTACCATCTATTTTCGTCTTGACTTCACCACTGTATGCTGCAACGATCCCAGGGAAGAAGGCACGACAGAGAGAAAGAGAGAGAGAGGAAGAAAGAAGAGGAAGGGAACCTTGGGCAAGAGCCATTGCTATGTGATGCCATGGAAAGACAATTCACATCTCTGACAAAAACCACCTAAGAAACCGTTCTTTAAACCGCACCAAGAGGGTAAGTCGCTGACAACAATTTTGAACACATGCACTTTGCAACATACCCTCCATGATTGCAATGAGAGGCATGTCGTACAGACACCTAATAACCCAATTGTACACCTCAACCAGATTGGTCATCATTACGTCGTACCTTACACCGTCGGTGTCATAGAGCAAAGTCCACTTCTCCACTAACTCAACCTCGATCCAATGAGAGAAACATTTGATCTTCCTCGTTGTCCTACTTCTCAAGTTGGGTAGGTCAATCTCAGGCAACAGCGCCAACCATTTTGGTACATCGGCTGTGTTTCCAGCAGGTTGGTTATTCCTCTCCTCAACGTGCTTGGTGGTGAACTCATCAAGCTTCTCCCAGTGCATCGAACTTCCTTTGATAGTTGTACTTGCACAACCTATAGAACATATTCATCGGTCTCTTGCCCTTGAACTGCTTAAAAAAAATTGGCCCCCAGGTGCCGCATGCACCAAAGGTTTTGCATGTCACGCCATGGAAAAAGCTCGTCTGGATCTTCTTGCAGCTTTTTGATTGCATTAATCAACCTGACATGTTGGTCATGTATTATGCAAACGCCTGGGAATTCACCAATGACCCCAACCTTAAGGTGCCTAAAGAACCACAACCAACTAGCAAAGTTCTCACTCTCCAAAAATGCAGTAGCCACATGAAGGATCTGATTGTTAGCATCCACGCCGATTACCATCAAGATCTACCCTTGTACTTCCTGGTAAAGAATGTTCCATCCACACACATGAGCAGGTGGCAGTGATGGAAGGCATCAACGTAGACACCAAATGCAACGAAAGCTATACGAACTCGGATTGCGACGTTCTTTGGCTCATTGGAAAGCTAACAAAAAGTTCAATCTGAAAATCCATAAGTCCATATCAGATTCATTCGCGAGGCTCCATACAAAGTGAAAACCCCAAAAAGGTCGTTTAGGTCCTCAAAACAGCATCCGAAGCTTCAACACCTGTTTTGCCGATTGTTCATCGTCCGGTTTGAGTTTTCTTTCATTCCAGATTGTGTAATCAACCATATGTAGATACTTGGGTCCAACTGTCCAACAATTGATTGGTTTGGCTGAAATTTCAATTTTTTTATTATCACAGACGGTTCTTGTTCAGAACCGTCTGCGATAGCTTTTTTCACAAACGATTATTATTTTACTGTATGTGATAGATTTTTCACAGATGGTTCAAAAATCGTCTGTGATGACCTCATATCATCACAGACACATAAATTCAGATGTTTCAAAAATCGTCTGTGATGACGGTTTGGAGCCGTCTGTGATGACCCTCTCTGTAGTAGTGAACGTGTCGAGCCTTCTCTTCATTGCCTTCAACTTCGCCCTCTACGTCTTCATATAGTTGATCTTGTACTAGTACCTCTGCTCAATGGCCAACATGATGTGTTGCACTTCCATTCCCTTCTTCTCTACAATCTCCCCATACATGACATTTGCAATGCAAGAAGAACTGAGGTTGCGGTGCTTTGTGATGCGTTGATCGAGAACACGAGTGGACCTCCACCTTCGACACGATCCAGTGTATTTCATACTTCGGCATCTAGGTATGAACACGCCAAGGACGCCCATCTTTCTCACACTTCATAGTGCATTGCTCTTTTTTTATTTCGCAACCTTAAACTGCCTATGCTGATGAGGACATCACTTCTACTGATATGAACACTCCTTTTGATGTTGCCATGAATGATGTGCAAGGTCCAATTACTCGGGCACGTGCTCATCAACTCAATTATTAGGTAAATTCGTTTCTAGGGCTAAGTGTATTATTTAAGAACTCTATGATGCTGCCTAATAGAGATTATTTGCTTGTGCTTAGGAATCTAGGAATGGACAGTAAGGATTTGACGTGCATCAAGGAAGGAGAAGGCAATAACAATGGCCATAATTCTAGCGAGGACTTTATGACTTTAAAGCCACCCTAAAGGAGATGAAGAATTTGTGGCCCCCAACTCAAAGAGTTTTAGCCACCCTCTACTTGGTGATGCGCTACCTTTCCTTAGCCTATAAGGCTTGTATCCAATCCCTTAAGGGTTAGTTTGAGTCAAACTTTGTAATGGGCTTATTTGGCCCATGTAGCCCATGTGGTCGGTCACCTAGGGTTTGGAGTACTGTTTATGTGGCACTATTCATATATGAACAGCGCTGCGCCCCTCCCTCTTCCTCCTTTACATAGTGGCTGCCATCCCTTAGTTTTCGTTGGGTTTTCTTTTTAGATTATTCTGCATAACAGTTTCACTGCTCGTCGGTTTGAGGAACCCCAACTTTGTGAGTTTCATCATTATTCGCAATACAATTTCAGATTGTATCTTCTACTTTCTTACTTGTGTTCTCGATTCGCATGTAGGAGATAGCCTTCCTAGTATCTCAATCGTGTTCGGCACAATTGATAACCATCGGAGCAGTGGTGTAGTGATTGTGACGGATTCGATCCGTTTTGGTCGGAGCCTTTGGATCATCAACGTCGTGATCTCCACATTCGATAAATCACTACCTTTCGGAAGATCGGGCAACAGCCACATTAGGTGGTATCAGAGCAAAGGTTGTCCGTTAGGTAATCACAATTCTTCCCCCTTTTATATTAGTTGTTGTTCATCGTCCTAAAAACTCCAGAAAATTAGCCCCACAGAAAAAATTTGTTCGTCGTGTTCTTCCGCTGTCCCATCACCCTTTGTGCCTTTGATATTTCCGTTCTTGGATTCATGTTGTTGAATTTGTATCCTTTGTCTAAGTCATGTTGCTGGTTTAGAGTCGTGTTCTTGGTCTTTAGTTATCACCCTCCGCTGCCACGCCAACCAAATCGCCCCGCCGCGCCAACCAAATCACCCCGCCACTTATCCTTACCGTGGCCACCAATTTTCCCTACCACCACCGCTTCTGCGGCGCTCCAGCACCTTGCCGCTGCTACACCTCGCGCTGTCGTGACAACCAAAGTCCCTGTCGCGGCAAACCCTAACCAAGATTGCTTTCAGTTTGTGACGGAGAGAAGAAAAAGAAAAGAAAAAAGAAAGAGGTTTTCGTGCTACCAGAAGGATTCATCTGACTTTGGCAACATGATAAAAAAAATCAAAGTTTAAAGAGAGAGAGTATCTTTTAATTACCTTTATACCCCTGCCTTTTACAAAAAAGTTTGTGATCTATATACCTCCCTAGACCCAGAAGAGGATTTAGAAGAGTTTTGAGTCAATGTCATATTCAAAAAAAGGGAAAAAGAGAAAGAAAGAAGCAATCGGGTTTGCTTGCATCCTTTGAGTCCTTTGTGTTTGGTCCTTGGTATCAGTTAGCGTTGTGCTAGGGCTAGGGACACTTATAGACCAGCAACCGTGACAAGTATTTTGGACCCTTATTCAGCTTTGCTAATCGAGTTACGGTTTTTGCTAATCCTTGCTACATGTTTTGCCTTCCGAGCTCCACCTACTCTTGATTAGAACAGGTCCCCTCCTGCAATCATACCCACGCTTGACACGGTATCACAAACCAGCCACCGTCTGTACCACCTGCTAGCATTGGTAAGAACACTTGTAAGAGTGTAGTAAGACGCTTGAGAGTGTGTGATTCCATGTTACATCACCTAGTAGTTGATAGGGATAATACATTTGTGTTGTCTTTTGTTTTCTACTAACCATGACAGGTGACTCGTCTAATGAGAAAGAGTGTGTTTTAAAGGGAGAGCTCATGACGCTTTTTGATGAACAACGCACTACCATTAATGAGGACATTGATATAAAGCTTCAAGCTACTACGACCACATTGTAGCACTCACTACACGCCTTGAAAGAATGGTGAATCAACCACCTAACAATGGACGGGAGTATGATCATGATGCAGCCCAGGATTTTGAGGTGGGAGATGATAATGAGAGGAGAAACCTGCGATGTTAGCACTGCTTTTGCTGACCAAGATGTACGTCAATGACACCACCTACATCACAACCATCACGGTATGGGAGGTAATAATTTTCAGCACCACAATGCTCATGTTGATGATGACCCGTTTGCTGAAGTTAAATTTGTCATACCATCTTTTGTGGGTATTTATGATGCTGGAATTTATCTAGACTAGGATATGATAGTTGAACAAAAATTTAATACCCATCTAGTTCCAGAAGTGCATGGAGTCAGACAAGCTACTAGTGAATTTAAAGATTTTGACATCATTTGGTTGAATCAAGTAGTTAATTCTGACTTCACACCAGATACATGGGATAGATTGAAGGTGGCTATGCGTGCTAGATTTGTCCCTCCTGCTTTTAAATGAGATATGCATAAGAAATTACAGCGCTTAGACCAAGGTAATAGATCTGTCGAGAAATATTATCAATAACTACAAATAGGCATGCTATGTTGTAATGTTGTTGAGGATGAGGAGAATAAGGTGGCTCACTTTTAGGGGGGTTTAAGGCATAAAATTCAAGACATGGTTGATTACAAAGAGTATAATAATATCAATAGGTTGTTCAGCTTGCTTGTTTGGCAAAAAAGGAATTGCAGGGTAGGCAACAAATGACAAGGAGCAACTTTGGAAGTATGTCTACATTGAGATCGACGTCGGGGCAAGCCAAGATACGCCTCCTGTTTTTCGGTCTGCTGCCCCCTTCGTGAGTAGGGCGCGTTGGTGAGATTGCCCCACCATCACACGAACTCGAGACGAGAAAATCTACTAGTGTGTAGGCACCAGCGTAGAACTCTTCATCGATTGCTTCCACGGGTCGTACGACGAGGATTGTGTGCCACTGTTGCAAAAGGATGGGCCACATCATGAAGGATTGCCCAAATCAGCGAGCGTACATTGCGACAAAAGACGGTGGTTATGTAATTGTCAATGGTGTTGAGGACGAATGTGCTCTTGCAGCTAACCTTGTAGGTAATAATGATGATCATGAGGTAGATAGCGATGGTGAAAAAAATTTAGGTGACGCTACTAATGATAATTATAGGATCATAATTGTGCAGCGAGTATTGAGCACTCAAAGGGAGCAAGCGGAGAAGCTACATCACCATAATTTGTTTCAGTAGTTGGCGTATGTGTGTTGATTTGTCGAACCCGGGAACGAAGGATCCCGAATTCTCTGTGTTCATACACTAGTCCAGGATTTCCAGTGTACACAGTCACAAAAATGTTATCACAAACATATCCAGCGTGTATATTTAATAAGCATAGAGTTTATTACAAGCGGGCCGAGGCCAAATAAAACATTAAGCGGAAGCAAAATATAATGGTAAGCCACACGATCGCCACAGGCAATCGTGCGGAGGTCATTGCCTAATCGTCCCGCTCTCACCTTACGGATAGAAGTCTTCTCTGAATAATAATATTCAGAAGAGTGAGCACTACAACCGTGCTGCAAATTACACCCAATATGAATTTAGAATGCATGCATAAGTTATTCAAAGGAAGGTTATAGGGTTTATTTGCATAAATCAGCATTTTGGTTTAAATAGTTATACTAAGTTTCAAGGCACATTTTCATTTCATAGCAAAAATCAGTTTAACATTTATCATTTTATAGTGGATAACCTCCATATGAAACATGGTGAAGGATACCCTCCTATCACAAGGCTACCCGCCAAATTTACCACAAGGATTAACCATCCTCAAAACATGTCCAAAGTTATTTTAAAACCAAAACAAATCTAACTTAGAGTGGCTTTGCTCAAGATGTCCATGACCGTGGACACGGCTATTGAATAGATTTACACTCTGCGGAGAGGTGGTACAACTTTACCCACACGAGATAATTTGCAGTTATGTGGCCAATGCACGCTTCCTTAGGCGTGTGACTAGGCAATTATCACAAGGCGTTTCAATGCATTACCTCAATACCAATATGCGCTAAGGTTTCACTTCCATTAGGCTAACCACTGCCGGAAACCCCTCTTGCGCAAGTGGGAATAAAGTCTAACCGACACCCACACAACAAAATGGCATAAACAATACTGAGGTAATACAAATTATTAAGCCAGTTACGCCCATACAGAACATGTGGTAGTACGGTGGAGCTTTTGCAAGATGCGGCTCAAAGGCCGGTCCTTAATCTACTTGGGCAACTTTCAATAAAAACCCTGGGTCTCAGTCCTAACCAGACGAGCCCGTGCATAAACCTGCACCCACCAACGATCCATGTTTGCCCAAGTACAAACCATTTTCTTTTATTTTTATAATTTTCAAAGACATTTGCAAAAGTCCACCATGACAAAGCAATGTCATAGGCTTTTTATCAATTTATGAAATTTTGGCTAAATTCTCCCAAAGTCAAATATTTCATGGTCTAAGCATTTGCTATGCATATATTTATTTTTAAATTCATTTGACTAAGGTTACAAGGAATTGATAATACAACAATCAAATTTGGCTATACAAAGGAATTGGAATAATTAAATATTTAAAACAGGAATTTAAAATAATTAAATACAATTATGCATGCAATAATAATTTAAAACAGAAATTAAATAATTTTAAATAATGGGGGCAAAATGGTCAATGGTGTAACTTGCCTTGTTCAAATTCCTGGTATTCTACTTCTTCAATAGGGTCAAGCTCTCCGGAGTCGTCAAAATCTATATGCGAGAATAATCCAAATTCAAACAGAATTCAAATGAACACAAATAAATTCAAATGAAAATTCAAATTAACTCCAAATTAAATAATTTTGGTTTAGTTAGCTAGATCTTGATTTTATACAAATTTAGAAATTTGAATCACCTAAATCGGAGTTTGTATGAAGAAATACGAGCTCCTGGAAGTTTAAAACCTAAATTAAATCCTAAAATCAGAATTTCCGAATTTTCTGAATTAAATTTCTAAAGGAAATTATCTTTATTGCGCCAATGACGTCAGCGATCTTGTGCAAGAGGACCGACAAGTGGGCCCGCGACAGTATGGGTGAGTCCACAACGAGGCGCAAGTCCACGATGGACTCGGCTCACGGCCTGATGTGTGAAGGAAGCGGTGTCTTGGCAAGGCTTCTTGCCGGGCGCCTACGTGGCGCCACGCACGCCAGTAGGGATGAGTGGCGCGATGTGGCGCTGAGGTGGTCGACCACGTCGGCCGCCGGAGGAGGCGCTCGAGGCAGAGGTCTGCAGCGCCTGGCGCGCCGTGGCGAGCTCCGGTGAGTCGCGAAATGTTCGGAGGTGATCTTTGAGTCGATCGCTACTGGCGGCGAGCGTGGCCGGAAGATGGTCGGCGGCAGAGAGGCGGCGGTGTGGATTCGGTCATTAGCGGCGAAGGAGCTCGGCGGCGTTAGAGTGCGGAGTGCGCACCAGTCCGCGATCTTGGCGGCCGGTGGTGCGGTCGAGCGGCCGGAGGTTCACCGGTGGCGGCGCTAGAGGCGTGAGCACTGGCTCGGCCGGCGAGAGAGAGACCAAATCTGAGCGATTGGGGCGAGGAGGCGAGGGAGCTGGGGCAAAAGCTTGAGGAGGAGAGCGCACGGTGCTCCCTTTATAGAGCGAGGCGGGCGGGAGATGGAGATCGTGGCGAGGTGGCAACGGCCGTTCTTGGAGGTGAGGGCGCGGCGTTCTGAAGTTATGGAAGGGGTAATGGCCGGGACGAGTGCGGGGTGAACAGCCGGCCGAATGCGGATGAATGCGAGGAAAGAGAGGAGGAATCACGGGCTTGATGAGCTCGAGTAGCGGCATAATGGCGGCGGAGCGGCGGGCGCGGGGAGAAGAAGGGCGGGGAAGAAGACGCGTGTCGCGGGCCCACTGTCGTGAGCGAGACAGAGAGGGAGAGAGAGCCGAGTGGATTGATGTCGGCCGTCAGATTTGATCGGACGGCCAGCGTTCTCGCAGCAGCGGGGAGAAAGTGGGCGAGGCAGCGCACGCAGTCTTGAGCTTGGCCCGATCTTTATGTGAATAATTTTAAATTCTTTTTCAATTGATTTAATTTGAGAAATTCAAATAGGCTTTAGAAAATAGTAAATTAAGTCCAAAAATTTTGAGAAAATTCACAGAAATTCTATGAGGCATTCTGGACTTAAATAAATTAATTTCAACTTTTAGTTGGTAATAGATTTTGCACATAAATTCTTTTAGCCTTAATATACTTTAGGGAAAAGTTTTTAAAAATTCCAGAAAATCCACAAAAATTAATAAAGTCTTATTTTTAACTGAAATTGAAATTTTGGGCTGTTACATGATTGTAGAGCCATTAATAATATCTGTACTGTATCGTCATCATGTTCCTAGGTTAGATGACATGCTTGATGAGTTGAGTGGTTCTATTCTTTTGACAAAGATTGACCTGCGTAGCGAGTACCACTAGGTTAGGGTGAGATTAGGAGATGAATTGAAAATGGCATTAAAAACTAAGTTTGGGCTATATGAGTGGTTAGTGATGCCTTTTGGTTTAATTAATGCACCTAGCACTTTCATGCGTTTGGTGAACGAAGTTTTGCGTGGTTTCATTGGAAAATTTATGGTGGTTTATTTTGATGATATTTTAATCTATAGCAAGTCATATAAAGAACACTTGGATCATTTATATGCTGTTTTTAATGCTTTGAGATATGCACGTTTGTTTGGTAACCTTGAGAAGTGCACCTTTTGTACGGATCGAGTCTCTTTTCTTGGTTATGTTGTTACTCTACAGGGCATTGAAGTTGATCAAGCCAAGATCGTCACTATCCAGAGTTGGCCGCCTCCTAAAATGGTCACATAAGTGCAGAGTTTTCTTGAGCTCGCTGGTTCCTATCGGCATTTTGTTCGGGATTTTAGCACCCTCGCTGCAACGTTGAATGAGCTTACAAAGAAGAGTGTTCCTTTTTCTTAGGGCACAATATAGCAACAAGCTTTCGACGCTCTCAAAGATAAGTTGACACACACCCCTTTACTTCAACTTCCTGATTTTAGCAAGACTTTTGAATTAGAATGTGATGCTAGTGGCATAGGTCTCGGTGGTGTGTTAATTCAAGAAGGAAAACTTGTTGCTTACTTTAGTGAAAAATTAAGTGGGCGTAGTTTGAACTATTCTACCTATGATAAAGAATTATATTATATAGTTCAAACTTTGGAAACATGGCAGTATTATTTATAGCCGAAAGAGTTTGTAATACATTATGATCATGAATCTTCGAAGCATATTCGAAGTCAAACCAAACTGAACTGTAGACATGCTAAGTGGGTTGAGTTTATTGAGTCTTTCCTCTATGTCATTAAACATAAAAAGGGCAAAGAAAATATAATACCTAATGCTTTGTCTAGGAGATATACCATACTTTCACAACTTGACTTCAAATTTTTTTGGATTAGAGACAATAAAGGGCAATATGTGCATGATGCTGATTTTAAAGATGTGTTGCTCAATTGTCAAGAGGAAAAGGGTTAAAATAAATTTATGGTGCATGATGGATTCGCGTACCGTGATAACAAGCTATGCATTCCAGTTAGCTCTGTTCATCTTTTGTTGTTCTGGGAGGAGCATGGAGGAGGATTGATGGGTCACTTGGCGTGAAGAAGATTGTGGACATTTGACACACCACTTTTTGGCCAAAGATGGCGTGGCGTTGAGCGCTTCATTGCCCGCCACACCACGTGCCAAAAACTAAGGCACGACGTAATCCTCATGGTTTATACATGCCTCTTCTGTTCCAAACACATCTTGGGAAGATATTTCTATGTACTTTGTTTTAGGGCTGCCTAGAACAAAGAAGGGGAGGGATAGTATTTTTGTTGTCGTGGATGGATTCTCTAAGATGGCTCATTTTATACCATGTCATAAAAGTGATGATACTACAAATGTTGTTGATTTGTTCTTTAAGGAAATTGTTCGTTTGCATGGTATTCAATCGATAGTTTCAAATCGTGATGCTAAATTTCTTAGTCATTTTGGAGAACTTTGTGGGCTAAGTTGGAGACTAAACTGTTTTTTCACTACTTGTCATCCCCAAACTGATAGACAAACTGAGGTAGTCAATAGAACATTGTCCACTATGCTTAGGGCTGTGCTTAAAAAGAACCTAAAATGTGGGAGGAATGTTTGCCTCATGTGGAATTTGCTTATAATCGCTCGCTGCATTCTACCATAAAGACGTGCCCTTTTCAGATTGTTTATTGTTTCATACATCGTGCACCTATCGACTTGTTGCCTCTTCCAGCTTTAGAGAAGGTAAGTTTTGATGTGCAACAACGTGCAGATTCGATACTTAAGATGCATGAGACAACTAAAGAGAACATTGAGATCATGAATGCTAAATATAAAGTTGCTGGTAGTCAGGGACGTAAGTATGTTACTTTTGAACCTGGTGATCTTGTGTTGTTACACTTGCGTAAAGAAAGATTTCTTAAATTGAGAAAGTCTAAACTCATACCTCGTGCAGATGGTCCTTTTAAAGTGCTTGAACGTATTAATGATAATGCATATAAGTTAGACTTACCTGCAAATTTTGGGGTTAGCCACATTGCAGATTTGCGACCTTCTTGGCGCGGAGGACGAGCTTGAGTCGAGGACAACTCCAATTCAAGAAGGGAGGATGATGAGGACGTCACTTCTACTGATATGAACACTCTTCTTGCTGCTTCCATGAATGATGTGCAAGGTCCAATTACTCAGGCACGTGCTCATCAACTCAATTATTAGGTAAATTCGTTTCTAGAGCTGAGTGTATTATTTAAGAACTCTATGAAGCTGCCTAAAGGAGATGATTTGCTTGTGCTTAGGAATCTAGGAATGGACAGCAAGGAGATTATGTGCATCAAGGAAGGAGAAGGTAATAACAATGTCCACAATTCCAGTGAGGACTTTACGACTTTAAAGTCACCCTAAAGGAGATGAAGAATTTATGGCCTCTAACTCAAAGAGTTTCAGCCACCCTCTACATGGTGCTGCGCCACCTTTCCTTAGCCTACAAGGCTTGTATCCGAATCCCCTTAAGGGTTAGTTTGAGTCAAACTTTGTAATGGGCTTATTTGGCCCATGTAGCCCATATGGCTAGTCACCTAGGGTTTAGGGTACTGTTCACGTGGCACTATAAACATGTGAACAGTGCTGTCGCCCCTCCCTCTTCCTCCTTTACATAGTGGCCACCATCCCTTAGTTTCGGTGGGTTTTCTTTTTAGATTATTACGCGATAGCAGTTTAGCCGCTCGTCGGTTTGAGGAACCCCAACTTTGTGAGCTTTATCATTATTCGCGATACATTTCAGATTGCACCTTCTACTTTCTTGGTTGTGTTCTCGATTCGCATGCAGGAGAAGGCATTCTTGGTGAGGTCAACCACGTTCGGCACGGTTGATAACCATAAGAGCAATGGTGTAGTGGTTGCAAGGGGTTTGATCCGTTTTGGTCAGAGCCTTTGGATCATCAACGTCGTGATCTCCACAATCGACATATCACTACCTTTCGAATATTGGGCCACAACCACATTATATGCATTGACATCGCTCACAATTTGACAGCATCTTGAAGAGATAACTTATATGCAAGCAAGGCATTAACACGCACCACATTATGCCCATACTCCCACAGGGAATCATGGACATCACTCACAACCATGGCCCCTTGGGCTTGTATATTTCAGGCATCAAACACTGGTCCATTAGGGACATCATCATCATCACCCAAACAGTCATCATCCTCCTCATCCTCTTCCAATACTTGTTCTTCATCCCTAGCCCTCCAGTCTCCCTGCTCCAAGTTATCCACTATGAATTCAATGTCCTCCCCTTCATCTACCTGTCCACTGGGATCGACATGCAGGTCTACCGCCACAACTGCATCTACACGAATCTTGTCTCACCATCATCAACTTCCACCGCACACTGCACTTCTCTCCCCACTTGGAGGCACTACAAAGTGTACTCGGATATGCCTGCACCAACATTGACACATGCACGCTTCCAACCAAGCCTTCCATGACTTTGTTCGCTCCATTGGCATCAACTCCCAATGAACCACTTACGGCTAACGACTCCTCAAGCATTTAACAGTGACATCTGCAGTGTTGGGTCTTGCGAGAAGCTACATGTCAGCCAATGCAAAACCTCCTGCATTTTAAGATTACTCGAGTTCGGGTGATACAGTGTCGTTTGCTGAAAACTACTCAAATCAACCACGCATGGCCCCTCACAAACTTCTCCCTGCCTGTAAAATACTCTAAAAAATGTGGACCTGACATACCTGTCACACGACTCAAGATATTTAGAACGGATGCTAATTAAGCATGCTACCGTGAATATCAAAATACTCTCTCAATTTTAATTAAATTAAAAATTTACGACTGCAAATGTTCAATTAAAATTTAAAATTATAAATACCCTAAAACCAGGATCCCTAGGTCATGCGAATCTAAACCTAAGCAGGCTAGGTCCTCCACAAATCGATCTACTAATGGGAGTAGCCTTGAGTTTTTATGCTAAAACATGTAAATAAATAACCTACATTCTAACACTACACGTGATATAAACCCTAAAAATGTAAATCTACAACTACAAAGCATGCGTCTACCACTACTTTATGTTTATTGTTGCTAACCTATCGTGTTTTTATCATAATGAATAATAAACCACATCAGGGAAGCAAATTACTCAACGTGAGTACACTACTACAAAAACATGCTATACTACACACCCTAGAACCATCTATGATAAAATTATCACAGACAGTTCTTCGTTAACCATCTATGATAAATAAGTATCACAGACGGTTATTTATACGAACCGTCTGTGAAGTATCACAGACGGTTCGTATAGAGAACCGTCTGTGATACATGCCTATCACAGACGGTTCTTGTAAAGAACCGTCTGTGATATACAAGCACTATAAGTAGATGCTCCCGACAGGCCCCCTTTCCATTCCATTTGGCGCGCCACCACCTGCTGCTGCGATGCCTCCTCCCATTGGCCACCTGCTGCTGCTGCTGCCTCCTCCCGTTTGAGCGATTACCCTGCCTCCTCCTCCCCATTATGGCACCTCTGCTGCCTCCTCCCACATTGCGCCACCTTGGAGAGAAGGGTAACGATCTGTAACCCTTTATTTTTACTCTAGACTAATCACTAATGTGTAACGATATGTAACCCTTTATTTTTACTCTAGACTAATCACTATTGTGTTTTGTCATTATGAAGGGTACTTGCGGTTTATAAATATAATTTAACACTAAATAATTTGTTACGTGTGTATACGTGTAGATGGACCGAAACTGGATGTACATTGAGAACCGTGTGAGTGAAGAGTATATTAAGATCAAGACGAGCGTGGTGGTGTAAGATGTTGGAATCCATCAAGGTGCGGTGGTCGCATCAGACCAAGCGGAAAGTGACCTGGGAGCTGGAGTCCCGCATGCTAAATGTAAATATCCTTTGAGTAGAACGACATAAAGAATTCGGGGTCAAATTCTGTTTAAGAGGGGTAGAATGTAATATCCCGGAATTGAATCGGGTAATTAGAAAATCAGCTAGAAGAAGAGAGGGCAAAGAAAGGAATACAAATTCTGAAGTTTAAAGGGGTTTTAAGCCTTTATTCGACAACCTGGGCCGCGGGCCGCGGCCCAGAGGGGAATCCCAAGGGTGGCCGGCCAAGGGGGGCTCCTACCCCCAAAACCCTAGCCCCACCTCTCCCCTCCCTCTTTTTTCCCGTAGAGCCGTCACCCCCCTGCCCTTTGGTCGCCCCTATCCTGCTCCATTGCGCCTCCCCCTGCACCACCACCTCCCCAACAGCACCACCTCCCTCCCCGGAGAAGCCCCTTGCTGCTGCCTATTGGAAGGAAGGCGAGGAGACGACAATTGGAGGGCCAGCCAAGTGGAGATAGCAGATCAGATCTGTTCAGCGCTGTTGCTCGTCTATTTTCGATAAGATTCGTATGTTTTCAGATCTGGCCGCCTCTTAGAAAGTTGTATCTATCGGTTTTATCTTTCTTTGGGAACCAAGATCACCTGATTTGGACCTACGGTTTAGGAGTTATGGTAGTTTTACCGCGACTGACCAGGAGAGCTTACGAGTTTTGGCAGATTGTATTATCTGGCTATTATGAATTATTTAGAGATCGAATTAGAAACGTCACCCAAAATGAATATTGTATAGGCTTCAGTAAGATTTCCAAGCTGATAAAGAACGCAATTTTTACAGTTGGCAATCAAACGTTATGGAATTTTACACTTGCTTGTTTGTGGTCGAATGCGTAGATAGAAAACATTACCTGAATATAAGAATTATTAGGAGGCCTAATCAGGAGACGTGTCCAACTAGACTATTGTAGCTGGTTTTGTCTTGATTCCAGACAGTCCAAGATCACCCCGTTCCGAGTTGCGTAGCAAAAGTTATGGTGGTTTTAGTGCTCTGTCCAGAGAACCCGATGTGAAATTGATATTTTATTAACTGGCCCGGTAGGGGTATTATTTGACCGATTCAGTAAGGATCACCAACTAGACTTAGTTGTATAATTTAATTACCTTTCCAGAAAGTCTAAGAACATCTTATTTGGACTCCTGTACCAATAGATATGGAATTTTGAAGTTGACTATCCACTGAGGGGATAGATCGATATTTAAGAATTTGGGGACGGGATCGAGTTAGATGTTTTATGAGTCCATGGTTGTTGTTATATAGTTTGCTTTGGTCATTCTTTGTGTCTTAACGTGTGTTATAATTATTATTCAAGTGGTGGACTGGTACCAGGGGCAGCACCTTTTGTACAACCCTCGTTCTCTCGTGGTTAAGGCAAGTATAATGATGAATATAATGTGTATTATTGAATGGCAATGTTTGGTATATATTATGAGTACTTGTGTGTTCATGTTTGTGATGATGATGGCATTATTGGTATTGTTCATGGTTGCTAGAGATATAAATCACGTGTTATTCATAGTTGTTGGTGCGTGGTTATGAGATTTTGGAGTAAGAATAGGCTATTCATACGCAATGATGTTGTGGATGCATATTTGTATTACTTTGAGAATTCATACATCTGCATTATGTTGGTTTTACTGAAGTCTTGGTCATGTGAGGACCAAGCAATTCTTGAGGTCTCCGTCATGTTAATGACGTGCTAAAGGTTCTCATGCTTGAAGAGCATGGGCTCGAGTTCCCATACACGAGTATGGGCAAAGGTCCTGTGCGGATGTTACAAGCATGGGTGTGCATCGACGGATCGCACTTTGCATTACTGATAAAATGCAAAAAGGGAAAGAGAAAGAGAAAGACCATGTTGAGCATATTGCATAGCATACATGTGTAAAGTGATTGATGTGTGATTTTATGAAGTATAGTTGATGGGTTACATGCTTGTATGTTGTTGATGCCATTTATTATATTTGCTGAGTCTTTGGACTCACCTCTTGCTTTTGTTGTGCTTTTAGGTACCACTTGCAAGAACGGCATGCATGGGAGGGAGTAGAATTGCCTTGGATGCACTCACTACCACATAATCTTTTAAAAATGATTATCATTTAGGTCGTACCTGAATAATAAGCAATCTGTTTAAGGATTAATTTTGGTTATGCCTGAATGCATTGGGTTATTTGTAATAATGAGAGTGGTAAGTTTTAATTACACTTGCTTAAGCTTTAGCTGAATAGAGTATTTATGAATGCTTGATGAACTTTGGATGTTGAGATATTGATAATAATATATGCATTGTTGGAAACTCCGGTATACCTAGTTATACAAAGGAGGTTCTGCCGAAATTTAAAATTATGCCTTATGTTTATTGTTTATCATGTTTATTTAGTAGCATTACAGGCCCCTGATGGGTTGGGGTGTTACACTACGGTGACAGAGAGTCTTGTAAATTCGAGGACTTAATGGAGGACTCGGGGAAACCTTTGTTCCCTGGCTGCAAGCCGGAATACACAAGGTTGTCAACCGTGCTTGAACATCTGAAATTGAAGGCAAGCAATGGTTGGTCCGACAAGAGTTTTACGGTGTTGTTAGGTCTCTTAGCTGACATCCTTCTGGAGGGAAACGTGTTGCCCAACACGACCTACCAAGCTAAGAAGGTTATTTGTCCATTGGGAATGGAAGTAAAAAGAATACATGCATGTCCGAACGATTGTATCCTCTACTGTAAAGAGTATGTAGACATGCATGTATGTCCCGTGTGCAAAGTATCCCGATACAAGCGTAAGAATACTGCTAAGGTGAAGCAAGGACCTCCTGCTAAGATGTTGTGGTATCTGCCTGTGATCCCACGTTTGAAGCGTTTATTTGTGAATCGAAAGGAGGCAAGATTGATGCGTTGGCACTCGGAGGAGCGTAAGAAAGATGGGAAGCTCAGACACCCTGCTAATTTTGCCCAGTGGAGAAACTTTGATCGGAGCTTCGAATAGTTCGGTGCAGAATCGAGGAACATAAGGTTAGGGTTGAGTACGGACGGAATGAATCCTTTCGGTAACATGAGCAGCCGACATAGCACCTGGCCCTTGAATCTATGTATGTACAACCTTCCTCCTTGGCTCAGTATGAAGCGGAAATACATTTTGATGTCACTACTTATCCAAGGGCCGAAGCAACCTGGGAACGATATTGATGTGTACCTAGCACCATTACTTGAAGATCTTGTGACACTTTGGAATGAAGGGGTACAAGTATGGGATGCGTACAAACGAGAGAACTTCACTTTACGCGCCATGTTATTCTGCACCATCAATGATTTTCCTGCCCTTGGTAACTTGTCGGGGTTTAGTACAAAAGGAGTCAAAGCCTGTCTGCACTGCTTAGATGGTACCGAGAGTGTATGGCTGAACAACTCACGCAAAACTGTGTATATGCGTCACCGTAGGTTCCTTCCCAGGATTCACCCATACCGCAAGATGAAGAAACAATTCGACGGAAATAAAGAGGACGGTTCAGCTCCAAGGGCTTTTAGAGGGAAAGAGGTCTATGATATGGTTAAGGATATCTATGTTGTGCTTGGAAAGAGACGTAAATTAAGGACCCATCAGAAAAACATCTGGAAGAAGCGGTCAATTTTTTGAGACTTGCCTTATTGGGAGCACTTAGAAGTTCGCCACTGCATCGACGTCATGCACGTGGAGAAGGATGTATGTGATAGCTTGATTGGTCTCTTACTGAACATTAGTGGCAAAACAAAAGACGGTGTTAACGCATGGCGTGACTTGGTTGATATGAACATAAGAACCGAGTTAGCACCGAAAGAGACCGATAAAGGACGAATGTACCTTCCCCCAGCTTGCTACACTTTATCCAAGGCCGAGAGAAATGAAATGTGTCAAAGCTTTCATGGTGTGAAAGTTCCGTCCGGTTACTCCACCAATATTAAGAAACTTGTTTCCATGAAAGATTTGAAATTAATTGGTATGAAGTCTCATGATTGTCATGTGCTGATGACACAGATGCTTCCTGTTGCAATTAGAAGTATCTTGCTAAACAAGGTCCGAGTGGCAATCTTTAGGCTATGTTATTTCTTTAACTCAATTGCTCAGAAGGTCATCGATCCCGAAGGACTCGATGCTCGCAGTAGAGGTGGTGACGACTCTATGTCATCTTGAGATGTATTTCCCTCCGTTATTTTTTGATATCATAGTCCATCTCATTGCTCACCTTGTGAAAGAGATAAAGATATGTGGCCCTGTGTTCCTACGTCATATGTACCCTTTCGAGAGATACAAGGGAATTCTGAAGTCCTACGTACAGAATCGATCTCGGCCGGAGGGCAGTATCATCGAAGGTTATGCAACCGAAGAGGTCATTGAGTTCTGCATGGACTACATGGCTCAGGTGGAATCGATAGGTGTGCCTCTATCTCGTCATGAGGGGAGACTGGAGGGTATCGGGACCATCGGGAGGAAAGCAATCACTCCCGATCTAGATACATACGCGCAGCCCTATTTCACGGTCTTGCAACACATGACCCAAGTATCCCCGTACATCGACGAGCACAAAGACATGGTACGCCAACAGAATCCAGACCGGTCAGAGGTTTGGATAATGAGAGAGCACAACCGTCGGTTCAATGAATGGTTACAGATGCGATTCACTTGGAGGTCATCAAGTGATGAAACGCTGCTATGGTTGGCCAAAGGACCAAAATTTACAATTGTGACATGGCAAGGATACAACATAAATGGGTACACGTTTTATACGGCAGCTCATGATAGGAAGAGCACAGTCCAGAACAGCGGTGTCCGCATAGATGCATTTCACAAGGGGTTCAATACCGCGGGGGCACGCGGGTTGAACTCGTACTATGCGTTTGTAGAGGATATTTGGGAGCTCGACTATGTACTTTTCAAGATCCCCCTGTTTCGATGTCATTGGGTTAAACTTCCGCAGGGCGTGAAGGTCAACAAGTACGGCGTTACTAGTGTGGACCTCAAACGTGTCGGATACAAGGACGAACCATTCGTACTCGCTAAGCAAGTTGTTCAAGTTTTTTATGTAACGGACCCAGAAAATAAGAACCACCATGTAGTTCTTCATGGGAAAAGAAGGATTGTCGGAGTTGAGAATGTCGTGGATGAGGAAGAGTACAATCAATTTGACGAGTTGCCTCCTTTGCTCGAGGAAGAACGTGAGGAAGCTATCGGTGATCATCATGAGGAAGAACCCATTGTGAGGTTAAGCTAGCTATATATTGATGTCAATGTGGATATTCATGGTGCGATCATCATGAAGGACTATATTTCAATTAAGCTTGTATTCCATTGTAATTGTAGACGATAGGGTTTGATCTAACCCTATCGCCTCTCAACGCCCTCTCAAGGCCGCCCCGACCTTGCGCCTCCTCCCCAGACCCCTGCGCCTCTCCTCCCGACTCCGCGCCTCCTCCTCCCACTCTCCCGGCGCCTCCCGAGCCCGGCCACCTCGGCCATCGCCACTGGCCATAGCTGTCGCCTCTCTCTGGCTGGGCTTCCACCCTCCAGATCCAGTATCTGCTTCTCTGCTTTGTAGCATGGCGTATGGCGTGCAGAGAAGAGGGAGGGAGAATTTGCTGCTAATGTTCCATTCGAAACTCTTCAAATAAAACTGGACCCAGAGCTCAAAGTTCAGGAGTAATCTAGTAACTTTCCTGAATTCATTTGGGTATAACATGCTGCCATTCAGGTTTGCCCAAGAACTTCATGTAAAGTCCAGGGCTACCATATTATCACATATTAGAGAGACACTGTTAAGCAACTAATGCTAACAGAAAGTTCAGAGTAACCACAAAAAAGATAAGTGCTTATCTACTCTGTTAATTATTGTCTAAAAGGAGACTATAAGAATGAGATTATACCCAAAATGTCGATAAGGGCAACCATGGTGATCACCAACACCAGGCGTTGCAGAGATGACCTTTTGACATGAATATGGAGTGTAATCCTGGAGCAGCCATTTGTAAGAGTGATTAACAACTCCAATACCCTTTTAAGTTAGAAGTACATTAATGTGACTAACAAAATAATTTTTTGGTGCTTACAAAACAAAGATTCAGTCTAATTTATTTAACTATTACCTTAAGGAAAAGACCAAACTGAATTCTACCCCCATGCTTCAGATGATGGTTTTCTCTCAACTGCAAAATTAAAGAAAACACTAAGTAACCTGATCACAACGTAAGTAAATGTATGTAACTTTTAAGGTGCCTTACCTTCTCTAGCATGTGGCGCATACAAAGAGGGAAAGAAGTTACGGCGGTTGGTCAATATCCTTGAGAGAAATCTCGACAAAGATCCTTTGGTCAGATGAAATATTGATTATAAGCAAAAAAAACTAAGCAATATAGCAAGCATTAGCGTGGGAAGCAAATCTAGCTAACAATATCGGAAAAGCAAGTATAGGTCAAACATTGTACCCGAGAGTAATCGGTCCAAAATATGCATTGTTAATGCTTCAACAATCTGCCCAAACAAAAATATGCATTATAAAAGTTGTTAAAAGATTAACTGGAAGAAACGTGGGAAGCTCGTATCTCGATACTCACGAGTCAACCTGTCCTTTTCTTGTTCCTTAATGGTTGTCGTCCATTTCTGTACATTAAACGATTTCACACATTATAGCTTAATACACCTTATACAAATGAGGTGCTCTGATTCGAGAAATTAATGGAAGCATAGCGAACGTAAGAATGAAAATTTTAAGCAATCAAAAGATGCGATCATGCAAACAACTCTGAAATCAACAAGCTTTTCATTTGTCTAAACATAAGAAAGACGGGCTAAAGAGACACAAATCACGCTTGATTATATTTGTTTATATTTTTGTGCAATTTCCCATATATTATATACTATGTAATAATTGCGTCGTAACTTATATAGATAGGAAGTAAGCGAGATGGCAGAGGCACCGTCTTCGCCCGCCACACCGACACGGACATGGCAGAGGCGCCGTCTTCGCCGGCCACCACCGGCCGCAGATACATAAGAGAGATGGTAGAGGAATATCGAAATTGCTCACGCCGATCGACCATCACGGAGGTCGCTGACGTTAGTCCCTATGAGTCCCGGCATCGTGGCGAGATTCCTGACCATCTGCGGATACTTGCAAGGAAAAGGTCCCTATCACCACACCAAAGTGGAAGTCTCGACAAAAGATCGAGACGCGCGTCTTTGTGGGAAGACCTTTCAAGCGTGTTCACTATCCCGTAAGATGACATGAAACGCGCCGAACGGCATGCCTTGCTCTCCATGTGTCACGCGTGGAGGACCTTCAAGAGCGTTCTTGTCACGCGAAGACGTGAACAAGAGTGAGACGCCCTTCACGAAGTTTCCATTCTTGACGCTGAAACATGGAACGCCTTTGTGGCTATGAAGACGACGGATGAATTTAAGGAGCAAAGTGCGGCGCACAAAGCAATCCAGCGCGAAACACTCACCCCACGCACTCGGCACGGGTGCAGCGGCTAAATCCGCGCAATGGGAGGCGGAGGAGGAGAATCTATTTCGATATCACACACCCGCCCCGCACGGTTAAAAGCGAGGGCAAAAGTCTCGTCGATGGCGTCACTTTCCCAAACCGGCGGACCGGAAGTGTCCCAACGTGTGGTAAATATGTCGAACTACCTACTTGTTTATAAGTCCATAACTTCATAGTGACTATAATAACATGATGACCTCTTGCAGCGTGAATTGATTGCCCAAACTTCCAAGGCTCCTTCCAAGAACACAGGAGAAGGATATACTATCTACGGCCCTAGGAAACAAGGAGCACCCGGTCGCACGCGAGCAAGGGGGTTAACGTACCTTAGGTACATGGATTCGCAGACGACTACTTCATGTATAGAAGTAGGAAGAGATCCAAGGCCGAGTCGACAATCGCTTGGAACCGCTTATGCGTAATTTCAGGGACGGATAGCAAGTTTGCGGGATCAATTGAATCAAGTACTCCGCAACGATGCAAGCCGCCTCGTTATTAGGGAACAAGTCCTCGACATCGGAGTAGTGTCGCCCACGCATAATTTTGAACATGACGACGACCAATTACCGATAGACCGCATCAAGGTAATGTACATCTATGGAATGCACCAAAGATAGACCTATAGGACGCCTTAGCTAATTGCGTATCGCTTTCTAGGAGCCGACGGCCGCAAGCTCAAGCGAGGTTAGTTGGGTCCATTCCTATTGAGGTCGGCGGGGATGGTGCATCCATACCAGAAGGAGCAAGGCAAACACGGTGTCCGTGTGGCGCGCATGGTTACGCAAGGGTGGAGGTGGACATGGTACATCAACATTTCATGGCCGCCCCGGACATTCGCCTCAACGAAGAGATCACAACACTAGGGGATGCCGTACGCTTTTATCCAATGGCCCAAGACGGACATCGCCCCGGACCCAAAGAAGGCCGCAATCTCGACAGACCATTCCTCTCCAACGGAACCCTCCATGACTCCACCTCATATTTCGCCTCAGAAGGCCACCTCATCGGTTCCCGTGGAGAAGACGCCGAAGGAACAACAAAAGCGTGCTACCGTATCGGTTCCCGAGTCGTCTCGCAGGAAGACGCTGCCAATCGTTAAGGCCAAATCGAAATCGACGAACATTAAGCCGCCTCCCAAGTCCCGAAGCACGGAAGTACTCCATCGAAAACCGTTGTGCTCTAACGCACAATTAGCCCACTGGATTTGCTTGTCGGGCTTTGCATGCACAGGTACTTGCAAAATACCGCAAAGAAGGGGTGCGATCTTCGAATCACCGTCGCATACAAGGATGAGCATTTCTTCAACGGTAGGGCAACCGTGGTGGGGTTCAGCGACTTATTCAACCTATTCAATCTCGGAGTCCTCGACGCCTCGCTTCTACGATGTTGGACCCTGTAAGTGTGTACAATCAAGTTCTACATTCATGTAATACCGATAAATATCGCAACTCATTGCTTATGTATAGATACATGATGAAAAATGCGGGAAGGGCGAACCGTGGGTTTCCTCGACCCACACGTGGTATCTATGCAAACCATCCAGCGACGCGACCTTCGCCGAGAACTATATAACGACGGCATTGCTTCTTCATAATCGCAAGGACTACATCTTGGTGCCCTACAACCGTGGGTAAGTGCTTCACTATTTGCTATTCAAATTTCATTTGTACTTAAGTTTAATAGTTATAGCGACATACATGAGTAGGTACCATCGATCCTTTTAGTCATTATACCCAAGAGGAACACTCGATATATCTTGATTCCTAGTCGAAACGATCACGACTTTAGCATTACGCAAGGAATACTCGACAAGTATGATCATTTCCTCCATACATAACTCTATTGTAGTCTTCCTTCGTTTGAAATGCCCGAGGATAACTTTTTCAATTATGTAGTTCGTTCATCTCCTATGTTAGCCAACAAGGAAGATCTGAGGATCCAAATACCAACTAACACACAGACTAAATTTCGATGCGCTACAACACAATAATCCTATATATATCATACTTCATAAAAATTTGTCTTCAACTGACTATACGTACATATGTAATTCTATTTTTGCGGTCTTGACAAAAAAAATGATGAGCTATGTGCATTCTCGCTTGCCATCATATGCAAACAAATCATTAGTGCTAAGATGAAGAATCCGGAGGTTTGTCAATCTCGAAATAATTTTTTGTAATTGTAAATTCAAATATATATCCTTACCATTTTTCTTGACCTAGCGGCGGGTTTGATAATAGATTTATATGGACTCGTTGCAAGAGCTCGTGGAAGTTCGAGGGCAGCTATGCACCTTTATCATGACGAAATAGTTAAAAAGGAGAGTTTCACTCCATCGCCGACCTAGAGATTCACGCAAACAATTGACTTAATTGTAATCCAATTGTACAACTATAGCAAAAATACTTCAACAAATTCGATCTTTATTAATTTATTTTGAGTAATGGTCAATTTGAGTTGTCAACAATTGATTCTCTCGCGATGTATCTTTTTTGTACATGCTTGTTTTCGAGGGCATGGCTAGCAATTCTGAGGTGGCCAAAAACACAAACAATGTAGCTAGGGTCGCTCGGTACCACGCACGGTTTTATGTTGAAACGTGTGCAGTGAAAGCTATTACCACGACGGTTTCAACATAAAACCGCTGTGGTAATAGCCTTCCTGACGATTTTAAAGTAAACAAATGCGTGATACTAGACATATCACGAGCGGTTTACTTTAAAACCCGTGCAGTGATAACCACTATCACGGCGTGTTTTAAAGTAAACCGTGCGTGATAAGTGATTATCACGACGGTTTTAACGTAAACCGTCAGTGATCATCACTTATCACGACGGTTTACGTTAAAAACCGTGCGTGATAACCACTTATCACGCACGCGGTTTTAAAGTAAACCGTCCGTGATAAGTGGTTATCCTGACGCATTTCGTTAAAACCGTCTGTGATAAGTGTTATCACGACGATTTTGAACCGTGCGTGGTAACCGCTGTTATCACAGACGAATAAATATAGGCGGTTGAAGCCGCTCGCGATGACGATTCCGAACCGTGCTCGTGATGGCGTGTTACGTAGTAGTGACACCTGCCGCTGCAGCCCTAGTGCACCATATAGCCGCCGATCGTTGCGGTGGAACTCAAAATGCCTGCCGCTGCAGCAACCAGCGTGCCCTTCTGCCGCCGCAGCCAATCGCTACCGAGGTACCCAAAACGCTTGTTGCGTTAGCCACCAACGCGCCCTGCCGCTGCCAATTGCTGTAGTGGCACCCAAACACCTCTGCGCTGACCACCAAAGACGCCTACCACTACTTGCTTGCCAATTGCTACCATGGCGTAAAAAGGCTACCGCGGCTTCCTTTTTCCTGTCGCATCATACTTCAAGATCCTAGAGTCGATTGTTTTCGGGTTTTCAAGGGAAGAGCAAGGATTTGTTTTCCAAATTTAGTTCCATTTTTTGGATTTACGAATAAGGTTTAAAATGAGAAAAAGGACACAAAAAAGGAAAGTGTCCACCCCCTACCGCCCCCTGAAAATTAAAAAGCACGTCAAACTTTCACCAAACTAGTGAAAATTGGTGGAGTCATTCTACATATAGCCACAAGCTACCACAAAAAAATTCAGCAAGTTTGCCTCACGGGTATGAAAGATATAGTAGTTTCAAATTTGAATCCGAGTCAATTTCAAGTTCGAGTAGGATTCCGTTTCCGATACACCTTAAGTAAAACGGACATAACTTTTGCATACATTGTCCATTTTGAGCGTTCTTGTGCTCACTAGAAAGCTAACAAGGAGGCACATCCAATAAAACTAACTAGCTAAATCTATTCTCCATCCAGGGCCCCAAACTCGGTCATCTTCGGCCCCAAATTCGCATCGTAGGTTTTCAGTTTCTGTTTTTGTCGTTTCTTTCAGGTCTTCCCTTTGGAATTTGGAGTTCACCTCAACTACAAAGTTGTAGATCTCATTGAAACCTTTTAAAAGAGCATATGTAAGCCATATAACACTTGGCATTTTCATCTCTTGAGATTAGATGTTGTTTACTGCTTAAACTAGAGGGATGTTTACATTGCACGTTATTGCGTCTTTGTTCTCTATATCTTGTGAACGATCTTGTGCCCCTACACAGAAGTTTGAGTAGTTGGCTAACATCTCTCCTAGAACTTGGTGTGAGGTTTTCCTTTGGTTACATTAAGACACATTGATATTTGTGTGTGCTTACATACACTTCTCTTGATAGGCTTTGAATTAGCTAGCATTGATTAGGCTAAGATCAGCAACACTGACTAGTACTTTAAGTAATTTTTCAACTTGCATTTTTTAATTTTAATATTGTTATTTATTTGAATATTGCTAATCCTTACTACCATATTGAAGCCTATTCTAGCTCTACTTTCTACCATTGCACAGGTACTAGTTGCTTGCAATCGCTTTGTCAATTTTTAGAGAGCGTTTGACACCGACACTAGTTCTTGGTCAACACTGTTTTGCTTAGTAGGCCCCGATAAGAACTTGCTATAAGTTTGAGTGTGAGCGACTTTTGAACCTCCACCACCTAGTAGTTGACAGGATTTGTACACTTGTGTATATTTTCTTGCTGGCTACTAACAATTAATGGTAGGTTTTAGGAAGTTGGTAGATTACGATGACACTGCGGGCAGACTTGAACTAAAAGAGAAACAACTACTGTCATACATCTTGCCACTCACCGCTGAGAGTACATCGCTGGACTACTTACTATGGGTTACTATGTTGGATAGGTACTTTGAAAGAAAGGAACTTGATCCTCATGAGAAGATGGACATGGCAAGAACGACGCTGATCGGTGATGTTTAACATTGGTAGTCGAATCTCAAGTACCACTACATGTACACATGGGTGGAGATTAAGAATAAATTACAACGTCGTTTTGTACCTCCACCACCCACGGCCTTAAGAGAGGTGCAACGTAAGGTAACTGAAAATGCTGACATTGTATTGGCTCCTATCCCATCTACAGATACCACCGAGATGCTTGAAGAGATGAATGATGATCTGGTGCATCTCATGTGATTAGAGGAGAAGTTTGTGGTACCTACATTATCTGATGAGGACGATAATAACAAATGTACTAATTTGATCTTTATGACAAGACATAGAGCAACCTTGTTAGTATATACTGTTGTAGTGCAATCTTTTGATATTCCTTGTGTTGACTTGAGCGAAATATGTGCCGATCTGAATTCATAATTTTGCACATGTCAAATTAATTACACATAAAGAAGTACTTGATAGAATATCCCCTGATGCATTGTGTTATATCATGCTTAGTGAGCCCGTTAGTTTAGAATATGCTATGGAGAAAGTTTATCAAATTTCATCTCTAACTTCTCTATCTAGCACCAATACCTAATGTTTTAAATTAATTGGAGATTATGGTGTGGACAATCAATTCCTTGTATATCGAATATGCATAACTTGTGATCACATGGATGAATTGAAGCTTTCTGTTTTGAACAACAAATCTTGTGTACCGAATCTTGTTCATTATGAGAGGAAAATAAAATTTAGTGATCATCCAATGCCTATGTGTACATTTCTTATTGCACCATCTAGTATTGACAATCTACATAATGATGTTGAAGTAGGGAAGAACTTACATATATATTTTCACCATTGCTAGATGAATTTGCTATTGCTCAATTGAAATATGATTATATGGATGAACTTTGTTTGATTCCAAAAGTTGTAGATTTGCCCATGTGTGCTACCATTGCAAGTTTACAACTTCAGATATTTGAATTGCATAAATGCGTCACTTACATTTGTAAAACTAGTTGCAATCATTGTTGTGTGAGAAATTTTGTTTTGCTCATTAACATATATGAATATTCTTAGGGTGATAATACAATGAGCTTCTATGATCGCTGTTGTTTTGTAACACTAATTGTGCAACAACGAAGAATCATTAAAACGGATGACATATACATATACCATGCATACATCTTGGCTTCTTCGTTACCACTATGGATACAACTATATTTGCTATGCTTGTTGTTCCAATTACAAGAGCTCGTACACTTCACTTAAATTATCAGGTGAGCTTATTTTTAGGAGTGTCTTTATATTACATGAACTATATGATATTTCCTAATAAATGTATTGTTATTTTCAGGAATAAAAGACAGAGAGTGGCTGATTTGAAAGAGTTCAAACTGGACACGTTTTGTAATCGAATTCAGCCTACGGGGACAGCACCGACTTCAAACATGCATAACTTTCACATATGAAATCCGTTGGAGCTCTACGGGTATTTGATGAAAAGCTTATCTCATCCTCTTTCTAACGGATTGGGCCACACCTCCAAATTTGTTCGGAGCACTTAGAAATCGTCGAAAGAATATATTGTGTCACCTGTTTATACTGTGGGCCTTATAATTTGGGTAGAAACCCTAGGACCATACTATTCATGTGGTACTGTTCACATGTGAACAGTGCCGCCACCCCCTATTCCTCCTATGCATAGTCGCCGCCACCCTTATGGTTTGGTGGGTTTGTTATATTGAAGTTTAGCTTTTCTACTTTATACTTTGTTCTCTTGTTCGACGAGATCAACAGCGACGTTGTCTTCGAAACCCTACTTACCAATACAATTTTAATTCATATTCATAATTTCATATTACTTGTCTATTGTGTTCTTGCTTGTTCTTCGATTTCATACAGGAATAGATCTTCGTAGTCAGGATAGAGCCACAGAGGAGGCACCAGGTCAAGCTATTGATACCAATACAATTTCAATTTCTATTGTTGCTTCTCTTCTATTCTTGCATGAACTTGGATTGTGTAAGTGTAAAAGACAATGTTTGTGTCAATCTAGCCTAGTCCTTTGAGCTTACCATCTATTTTCATCTTGGCTTCACCATTGTATGCTGCAGCGATCCCAGGGAAGAGGGCACGACAGAGAGAAAGAGAGAGAGAGGAAGAAAGAAGAGGAAGGGAACCTTGGGCAAGAGCCATTGCTATGTGATGCCATGGAAAGACAATTCACATCTCTGACAAAAACCACCTAAGAAACCGTTCTTTAAACCGCACCAAGAGGGTAAGTCGCTGACAACAATTTTGAACACATGCACTTTGCAACATACCCTCCATGATTGCAATGAGAGGCATGTCGTACAGACACCTAATAACCCAATTGTACACCTCAACCAGATTGGTCATCATTACGTCGTACCTTACCTGCGGGTGTCATAGAGCAAAGTCCACTTCTCCACTAACTCAACCTCGATCCAATGAGAGAAACATTTGATCTTCCTCGTTGTCCTACTTCTCAAGTTGGGTAGGTCAATCTCAGGCAACAGCGCCAACCATTTTGGTACATCGGCTGTGTTTCCAGCAGGTTGGTTATTCCTCTCCTCAACGTGCTTGGTGGTGAACTCATCAAGCTTCTCCCAGTGCATCGAACTTCCTTTGATAGTTGTACTTGCACAACCTATAGAACATATTCATCGGTCTCTTGCCCTTGAACTGCTTAAAAAAATTGGCCCCCAGGTGCCGCATGCACCAAAGGTTTTGCATGTCACGCCATGGAAAAAGCTCGTCTGGATCTTCTTGCGACTTTTGATTGCATTAATCAACGACATGTTGGTCATGTATTATGCAAGCGCTGAATTCACCAATGACCCCAACCTTAAGGTGCCTAAAGAACCACAACCAACTAGCAAAGTTCTCACTCTCCAAAAATGCAGCAGCCACATGAAGGATCTGATTGTTAGCATCCACGCCGATTACCGTCAAGATCTACCCTTGTACTTCCTGGTAAAGAATGTTCCATCCACACACATGAGCAGGTGGCAGTGATGGAAGGCATCAACGTAGACACCAAATGCAGCGAAAGCTATACTTAACTCGGATTGCGCGTTCTTTGGCTCATTGAAAGCTAACAAAAGTTCAATCACGAAAATCCATAAGTCCATATCAGATTCATTCGCGAGGCTCCATACAAAGTGAAAACCCCAAAAAGGTCGTTTAGGTCCTCAAAACAGCATCCGAAGCTTCAACACCTGTTTTGCCGATTGTTCATCGTCCGGTTTGAGTTTTCTTTCATTCAGTTTGTGTAATCAACCATATGTAGATACTTGGGTCCAAGCGTCCAACAATTGATTGGTTTGGCTGAAATTTCAATTTTTTTATTATCACAGACGGTTCTTGTTCAGAACCGTCTGCGATAGCTTTTTTCACAAACGATTATTATTTTACTGTATGTGATAGATTTTTCACAGATGGTTCAAAAATCGTCTGTGATGACCTCATATCATCACAGACACAAATTCAGATGTTTCAAAAATCGTCTGTGATGACGGTTTGGAGCCGTCTGTGATGACCCTCTCTATAGTAGTGAACGTGTCGAGCCTTCTCTTCATTGCCTTCAACTTCGCCCTCTACGTCTTCATATAGTTGATCTTGTACTAGTACCTCTGCTCAATGGCCAACATGATGTGTTGCACTTCCATTCCCTTCTTCTCTACAATCTCCCCATACATGACATTTGCAATGCAAGAAGAACTGAGGTTGCGGTGCTTTGACGGTACGTTGATCAGAACACACGAGTGGACCTCCACCTTCGACACGATCCAGTGTATTTCATACTTCGGCATCTAGGTATGAACACGCCAAGGACGCCCATCTTTCTCACACTTCATAGTGCATTTGCTTTTTTTATTTACAACCTTAAACTGCCTATGTTGATGATGACATCACTTCTACTGATATGAACACTCCTTTTGATGTTGCCATGAATGATGTGCAAGGTCCAATTACTCGGGCACGTGCTCATCAACTCAATTATTAGGTAAATTCGTTTCTAGGGCTAAGTGTATTATTTAAGAACTCTATGATGCTGCCTAATAGAGATTATTTGCTTGTGCTTAGGAATCTAGGAATGGACAGTAAGGATTTGACGTGCATCAAGGAAGGAGAAGGCAATAACAATGGCCATAATTCCAGCGAGGACTTTATGACTTTAAAGCCACCCTAAAGGAGATGAAGAATTTGTGGCCCCCAACTCAAAGAGTTTTAGCCACCCTCTACTTGGTGATGCGCTACCTTTCCTTAGCCTATAAGGCTTGTATCCAAATCCCCTTAAGGGTTAGTTTGAGTCAAACTTTGTAATGGGCTTATTTGGCCCATGTAGCCCATGTGGCCTGGTCACCTAGGGTTTGAGTCTTTTATGTGGCACTATTCATATATGAACAGCGCTGCCTCCCTCTTCCTCCTTTACATAGTGGCTGCCATCCCTTAGTTTTCGTTGGGTTTTCTTTTTAGATTATTCTGCATAACAGTTTCACTGCTCGTCGGTTTGAGGAACCCCAACTTTGTGAGTTTCATCATTATTCGCAATACAATTTCAGATTGTATCTTCTACTTTCTTACTTGTGTTCTCGATTCGCATGTAGGAGATAGCCTTCACAGTATCTCAATCGTGTTCGGCACAATTGATAACCATCGAGCGATGGTGTAGTGATTGTGGCGGATTCGATCCGTTTTGGTCGAACCTTTGGATCATCAACGTCGTGATCTCCACATTCGATAAATCACTACCTTTCTAAGATCGGACATGACCACATTAGGTGGTATCAGAGCAAAGGTTGTCCGTTAGGTAATCACAATTCTTCCCCCTTTTATATTAGTTGTTGTTCATCGTCCTAAAAACTCCAGAAAATTAGCCCCACAGAAAAAATTTGTTCGTCGTGTTCTTCCGCTGTCCCATCACCCTTTGTGCCTTTGATATTTCCGTTCTTGGATTCATGTTGTTGAATTTGTATCCTTTGTCTAAGTCATGTTGCTGGTTTAGAGTCGTGTTCTTGGTCTTTAGTTATCACCCTCCGCTGCCACGCCAACCAAATCGCCCCGCCGCGCCAACCAAATCACCCCGCCACTTATCCTTACCGTGGCCACCAATTTTCCCTACCACCACCGCTTCTGCGGCGCTCCAAAGACCTTCTTGCATTGCTACACCTCATGTTGTCGTGACAACCAAAGTCCCTGTCGCGGCAAACCCTAACCAAGATTGCTTTCAGTTTGTGACAGAGAAGAAAAAGAAAAGAAAAAAAAGAAAGAGGTTTTCGTGCTACCAGAAGGATTCATCTGACTTCGGCAACATGATAAAAAAATCAAAGTTTAAAGAGAGAGAGTATCTTTTAATTACCTTTATACCCCTGCCTTTTACAAAAAAGTTTGTGATCTATATACCTCCCTAGACCCAGAAGAGGATTTAGAAGAGTTTTGAGTCAATGTCATATTCAGAAAAAGGAAAAAGAGAAAGAAAGAAGCAATCGGGTTTGCTTGCATCCTTTGAGTCCTTTGTGTTTGGTCCTTGGTATCAGTCAGCGTTGTGCTAGGGCTAGGGATACTTATAGACCAGCAACCGTGACAAGTACTTTGGACCCTTATTCAGCTTTGCTAATCGAGTTACGGTTTTTGCTAATCCTTGCTACATGTTTTGCCTTCCGAGCTCCACCTACTCTTGATTAGAACAGGTCCCCTCCTGCAATCATACCCACGCTTGACACGGTATCACAAACCAGCCACCGTCTGTACCACCTGCTAGCATTGGTAAGAACACTTGTAAGAGTGTAGTAAGACGCTTGAGAGTGTGTGATTCCATGTTACATCACCTAGTAGTTGATAGGGATAATACATTTGTGTTGTCTTTTGTTTTCTACTAACCATGACAGGTGACTCGTCTAATGGGAAAGAGTGTGTTTTAAAGGGAGAGCTCATGACTCTTTTGGATGAACAGCGCACTATCATTAATGAGGACATTGATATAAAGCTTCAAGCTACTACGACCACATTGTAGCACTCACTACACGCCTTGAAAGAATGGTGAATCAACCACCTAACAATGGACGCGAGTATGATCATGATGCAGCCCAGGATTTTGAGGTGGGAGATGATAATGAGAGGAGAAATCGCGATGTTAGCACTGCTTTTGCTGACCAAGATGTACGTCAACGACACCACCTACATCACAACCATCACGGTATGGGAGGTAATAATTTTCAGCACCACAATGCTCATGTTGATGATGACCCGTTTGCTAAAGTTAAATTTGTCATACCATCTTTTGTGGGTATTTATGATGCTGGAATTTATCTAGACTGAGATATGACAGTTGAACAAAAATTTAATGCCCATCTAGTTCCAGAAATGCATGGAGTCAGACAAACTACTAGTGAATTTAAAGATTTTGACATCATTTGGTTGAATCAAGTAGTTAATTCTGGCTTCACACCAGATACATGGGATAGATTGAAGGTGGCTATGCGTGCTAGATTTGTCCCTCCTGCTTTTAAATGAGATATGCATAAGAAATTACAGCGCTTAGACCAAGGTAATAGATCTGTCGAGAAATATTATCAATAACTACAAATAGGCATGCTATGTTGTAATGTTGTTGAGGCTGAGGAGAATAAGATGGCTCGCTTTTAGGAGGGTTTAAGGTATGAAATTCAGGACATGGTTCATTACAAAGAGTATAATGATATCAATAGGTTGTTCTAGCTTGCTTGTTTGACAAAAAAGGAATTGCAGGGTAGGCAACAAATGACAAGGAGCAACTTTGGAAGTATGTGTACATTGAGATCGACACCGGGGCAAGCCAAGATACGCCTCCTGTTTTTCGGTCTGCTGCCCCCTTCGTGAGTAGGGCGCGTTCAGCAGCACTGCCCCCACCATCACACGAACTCGAGACGAGAAAATCTACTAGTGTGTAGGCACCAGCGTAGAACTCTTCATCGATTGCTTCCACGGGTCGTACGACGAGGATTGTGTGCCACTGTTGCAAAGGATGGGCCACATCATGAAGGATTGCCCAAATCGTGGCGTACATTGCGACAAAAGACGGTGGTTATGTAATTGTCAATGGTGTTGAGGACGAATGTGCTCTTGCAGCTAACCTTGTAGGTAATAATGATGATCATGAGGTAGATAGCGATGGTGAAAAAAATTTAGGTGACGCTACTAATGATAATTATAGGATCATAATTGTGCAGCGAGTATTGAGCACTCAAAGGGAGCAAGCGGAGAAGCTACATCACCATAATTTGTTTCAGTAGTTGGCGTATGTGTGTTGATTTGTCGAACCCGGAGCGAAGGATCCCGAATTCTCCGTGTTCATACACTAGTCCGGATTTCCGGTGTACACGGTCACAAAATGTTATCACAAACATATCCAAAGTGTATATTTAATAAGCATAGAGTTTATTACAAGCGGGCCGGAGGCCAAATAAAACATTAGCGGAAGCAAAATATAATGGTAAGCCACGACGACACGCCACAGTAATCGTGCGAGGTCATTGCCTAATCGCCCCTCCTCACCTTCGGATAGAAGTCTTCTCTGAATAATAATATTCAAAGAAGAGTGAGCACTACAACTGTGCTCGCAAATTACACCCAATACAGAATTTAGAATGCATGCATAAGTTATTCAAAGGAAGGTTATAGGGTTTATTTGCATAAATCAGCATTTTTGGTTTAAATAGTTATACTAAGTTTCAAGGCACATTTTCATTTCATAGCAAAAATCAGATTTAACATTTATCATTTTATAGTGGATAACCTCCATATGAAACATGGTGAAGGATACCCTCCTATCACAAGGCTACCCGCCCAAATTTACCACAAGGATTAACCATCCTCAAAACATGTCCAAAGTTATTTTAAAACCAAAACAAATCTAACTTAGAGTGGCTTTGCTCAAGATGTCCATGACCGTGGACACGGCTATTCAATAGATTTACACTCTCTGAGGTGGTACAACTTTACCCACGAGATAATTTGCAGTTATGTGCCTGGCCAATGCACGCTTCCTTAGGCGTGTGACTAGGCGATTATCACAAGGCGTTTCCAATGCATTACCTCAATACCAATATGCCCGCTAAGGTTTCACTTCCATTAGGCTAACCACCTGCCGGAAACCCCCTCTTGCGCCAAGTGGGAATAAAGTCTAACCGACACCCACACAACAAAATGGCATAAACAATACCGAGGTAATACAAATTATTAAGCCTGGTTACGCCCATACGTAACATGTGGTAGTACTGGTGGAGCTTTTGCAAGATGCGCTCAAAGGCCTGTCCTTAATCTACTTGGGCAACTTTCAATAAAACCACAGGTCTCGATCCTAACAGACAGTGGTGCATAAACTGCACCCACCAACGATCCATGTTTGCCCAAGTACAAACCATTTTCTTTTATTTTATAATTTTCAAAGACATTTGCAAAGTCCACCATGACAAAGCAATGTCATAGGCTTTTTATCAATTTATGAAATTTTGGCTAAATTCTCCCAAAGTCAAATATTTCATGGTCTAAGCATTTGCTATGCATATATTTATTTTTAAATTCATTTGACTAAGGTTACAAGGAATTGATAATACAACAATCAAATTTGGCTATACAAAGGAATTGGAATAATTAAATATTTAAAACAGAATTTAAAATAATTAAATACAATTATGCATGCAATAATAATTTAAAAGTAAATTAAATAATTTTAAATAATGGGGGCAAAATGGTCAATGGTGTAACTTGCCTTGTTCAAATTCACAGTATTCTACTTCTTCAATAGGGTCAAGCTCTCCTAGTCGTCAAAATCTATATGCGAGAATAATCCAAATTCAAGCAAATTCAAATGAACACAAATAAATTCAAATGAAAATTCAAATTAACTCCAAATTAAATAATTTTGGTTTAGTTAGCTAGATCTTGATTTTATACAAATTTAGAAATTTGAATCACCTAAATCGGAGTTTGTATGAAGAAATACGAGCTCCTGGAAGTTTAAAACCTAAATTAAATCCTAAAATCAATTTCGAATTTTACGAATTAAATTTCTAAAGGAAATTATCTTTATTGCGCCAGCTGACGTCAGCAGTACTGTGCAACGAGACTGACAAGTGGGCCCGCACAGTATGGACTGAGTCCACAGCGAGGCGCAAGTCCACGGTGGACTCGGCTCACGGCCAAAGGTGAAGGAGCGGTGTCTTTGGCGCTTGTGGCTGCTACCGGGCGCCTACGTGGCTGCCACGCACGCGGTAGGGATGAGGTGGCGCTGATGTGGCGCTGAGGTGGCTGACCACGTCGGCACCGGAGAGAGGCGCTCGAGGCGAGGGTGCAGCGCCTGGCGCGCGGCGAGCTCCGGTGAGTCGCGCAAATGTTCAGAGGTGATCTTGAGTCGATCGCTACTGGCGACGCGAGGCGTGGCCGGAAGATGGTCGGCGGCGGCGAGGCGGCGTGTGGTTCGATCATTGGCGGCGAAGGAGCTCCGGCGACGTTCGAGGGTGCGGAGGTGCGCGACCAGTCCGCGGTCGAGGCGGCCGCGGAGTGCCGAGGCGGCGGAGGTTCACCGGTGGCGGCGCTAGAGGCAATGAACACACCGGCTCGGCGAGAGAGAGAGACCAAATCACGGCGATTGGGGCGAGGAGGCGAGGAGCTGGGCAAAAGCTTGAGGAGGAGGCGCACGGTGCTCCCTTTATAGGGCGGCGGGCCGGAGATGGAGATCGTGGGCGGTGGCAACGGCCGCTTATGGAGGTGGGCGGCGCGTTCTGAAATGAAGTTATGGAAGGGGTAATGGCCGAGACAGTCGCGGGTGAACAGCCGAATCGAATGCGGATGAATGCGAGGAAAGAGAGGGAGGAATCACGGGCTTGATGAGCTCGAGCGTAGCAATGGCGGCGGAAGCGACGCGCGAGGGGGAAGAAGAAGCGGGGAAGAAGACGCTGTGTCGCGGGCCCACCTGTCAGCGAGACAGAGAGAGGGAGAGAGAGCGCTGAGTGGATTGATGTCGGCCGTCCGATTTCGATCGGACGGCCAGCATTCAAGCAGACGGGAGAAAGTGGGCGAGACGCATGACAAGTCTTTGGCTTGACCCGATCTTTATGTGAGATAATTTTAAATTCTTTTTCAATTGATTTAATTTCAGAAATTCAAATAGGCTTTAGAAAATAGTAAATTAAGTCCAAAAATTTTGAGAAAATTCACAGAAATTCTATGAGGCATTCTGGACTTAAATAAATTAATTTCAACTTTTAGTTGGTAATAGATTTTGCACATAAATTCTTTTAGCCTTAATATACTTTAGGAAAAGTTTTAAAAATTCGGAAAATCCACAAAAATTAATAAAGTCTTATTTTTAACTGAAATTGAAATTTTGGGCTGTTACATGATTGTAGAGCCATTAATAATATCACAATACGGTATCGTCATCATGTTCCTAGGTTAGATGACATGCTTGATGAGTTGAGTGGTTCTATTCTTTTGACAAAGATTGACCTGCGTAGCGAGTACCACTAGGTTAGGGTGAGATTAGGAGATGAATTGAAAATGGCATTAAAAACTAAGTTTGGGCTATATGAGTGGTTAGTGATGCCTTTTGGTTTAATTAATGCACCTAGCACTTTCATGCGTTTGGTGAACGAAGTTTTGCGTGGTTTCATTGGAAAATTTATGGTGGTTTATTTTGATGATATTTTAATCTATAGCAAGTCATATAAAGAACACTTGGATCATTTATATGCTGTTTTTAATGCTTTGAGATATGCACGTTTGTTTGGTAACCTTGAGAAGTGCACCTTTTGTACGGATCGAGTCTCTTTTCTTGGTTATGTTGTTACTCTACAGGGCATTGAAGTTGATCAAGCCAAGATCGTCACTATCCAGAGTTGGCCGCCTCCTAAAATGGTCACATAAGTGCAGAGTTTTCTTGAGCTCGCTGGTTCCTATCGGCATTTTGTTCGGGATTTTAGCACCCTCGCTGCAACGTTGAATGAGCTTACAAAGAAGAGTGTTCCTTTTTCTTAGGGCACAATATAGCAACAAGCTTTCGACGCCTCAAAGATAAGTTGACACACACCCTTTACTTCAACTTCTGATTTTAGCAAGACTTTTGAATTAGAATGTGATGCTAGTGGCATAGGTCTCGGTGGTGTGTTAATTCAAGAAGGAAAACTTGTTGCTTACTTTAGTGAAAAATTAAGTGGGCGTAGTTTGAACTATTCTACCTATGATAAAGAATTATATTATATAGTTCAAACTTTGGAAACATGGCAGTATTATTTATAGCCGAAAGAGTTTGTAATACATTATGATCATGAATCTTCGAAGCATATTCGAAGTCAAACCAAACTGAACTGTAGACATGCTAAGTGGGTTGAGTTTATTGAGTCTTTCCTCTATGTCATTAAACATAAAAAGGGCAAAGAAAATATAATACCTAATGCTTTGTCTAGGAGATATACCATACTTTCACAACTTGACTTCAAATTTTTTTGGATTAGAGACAATAAAGGGCAATATGTGCATGATGCTGATTTTAAAGATGTGTTGCTCAATTGTCAAGAGGAAAAGGGTTAAAATAAATTTATGGTGCATGATGGATTCGCGTACCGTGATAACAAGCTATGCATTCCAGTTAGCTCTGTTCATCTTTTGTTGTTACAGGAGGAGCATGGAGGAGGATTGATGGGTCACTTCGGCGTGAAGAAGATTGTGGACATTTTGACACACCACTTTTTTTGGCCAAAGATGACGTGACGTTGAACGCTTCATTGCCCGCCACACCACGTGCCAAAAAACTAAGGCACGACGTAATCCTCATGGTTTATACATGCCTCTTCCTGTTCCAAACACATCTTGGGAAGATATTTCTATGTACTTTGTTTTAGGGCTGCCTAGAACAAAGAAGGGGAGGGATAGTATTTTTGTTGTCGTGGATGGATTCTCTAAGATGGCTCATTTTATACCATGTCATAAAAGTGATGATACTACAAATGTTGTTGATTTGTTCTTTAAGGAAATTGTTCGTTTGCATGGTATTCCGAATACGATAGTTTCAAATCGTGATGCTAAATTTCTTAGTCATTTTTGGAGAACTTTGTGGGCTAAGTTGGAGACTAAACTGTTTTTTCACTACTTGTCATCCCCAAACTGATAGACAAACTGAGGTAGTCAATAGAACATTGTCCACTATGCTTAGGGTCAGGCTTAAAAGAACCTAAAATGTGGGAGGAATGTTTGCCTCATGTGGAATTTGCTTATAATCGCTCGCTGCATTCTACCATAAAGACGTGCCCTTTTCAGATTGTTTATTGTTTCATACATCGTGCACCTATCGACTTGTTGCCTCTTCCAGCTTTAGAGAAGGTAAGTTTTGATGTGCAACAACGTGCAGATTCGATACTTAAGATGCATGAGACAACTAAAGAGAACATTGAGATCATGAATGCTAAATATAAAGTTGCTGGTAGTCAGGGACGTAAGTATGTTACTTTTGAACCTGGTGATCTTGTGTTGTTACACTTGCGTAAAGAAAGATTTCTTAAATTGAGAAAGTCTAAACTCATACCTCGTGCAGATGGTCCTTTTAAAGTGCTTGAACGTATTAATGATAATGCATATAAGTTAGACTTACCTGCAAATTTTGGGGTTAGCCACATTGCAGATTTGCGACCTTCTTGGGCGCGGAGGACGAGCTTGAGTCGAGGACAACTCCAATTCAAGAAGGGGAGGATGATGAGGACGTCACTTCTACTGATATGAACACTCTTCTTGCTGCTTCCATGAATGATGTGCAAGGTCCAATTACTCAGGCACGTGCTCATCAACTCAATTATTAGGTAAATTCGTTTCTAGAGCTGAGTGTATTATTTAAGAACTCTATGAAGCTGCCTAAAGGAGATGATTTGCTTGTGCTTAGGAATCTAGGAATGGACAGCAAGGAGATTATGTGCATCAAGGAAGGAGAAGGTAATAACAATGTCCACAATTCCAGCGAGGACTTTACGACTTTAAAGTCACCCTAAAGGAGATGAAGAATTTATGGCCTCTAACTCAAAGAGTTTCAGCCACCCTCTACATGGTGATGCGCCACCTTTCCTTAGCCTACAAGGCTTGTATCTGAATCCCCTTAAGGGTTAGTTTGAGTCAAACTTTGTAATGGGCTTATTTGGCCCATGTAGCCCATATGGCTAGTCACCTAGGGTTTAGGGTACTGTTCACGTGGCACTATAAACATGTGAACAGTGCTGTCGCCCCTCCCTCTTCCTCCTTTACATAGTGGCCACCATCCCTTAGTTTCGGTGGGTTTTCTTTTTAGATTATTCTGCATAGCAGTTTCGCCGCTCGTCGGTTTGAGGAACCCCAACTTTGTGAGCTTTATCATTATTCGCGATACATTTCAGATTGCACCTTCTACTTTCTTGGTTGTGTTCTCGATTCGCATGCAGGAGAAGGCATTCTTGGTGAGGTCAACCACGTTCGGCACGGTTGATAACCATAAGAGCAGTGGTGTAGTGGTTGCAAGGGGTTTGATCCGTTTTGGTCAGAGCCTTTGGATCATCAACGTCGTGATCTCCACAATCGACATATCACTACCTTTCAGAATATTGGGCCACAACCACATTATATGCATTGACATCGCTCACAATTTGACAGCATCTTGAAGAGATAACTTATATGCAAGCAAGGCATTAACACGCACCACATTATGCCCATACTCCCACAGGGAATCATGGACATCACTCACAACCATGGCCCCTTGGGCTTGTATATTTCAGGCATCAAACACTGGTCCATTAGGGACATCATCATCATCACCCAAACAGTCATCATCCTCCTCATCCTCTTCCAATACTTGTTCTTCATCCCTAGCCCTCCAGTCTCCCTGCTCCAAGTTATCCACTATGAATTCAATGTCCTCCCCTTCATCTACCTGTCCACTGGGATCGACATGCAGGTCTACCGCCACAACTGCATCTACACCAGAATCTTCTGTCTCACCATCATCAACTTCCACCTGCACACTCGCACTACTCTCCCCCACTTCAGAGGCACTACAAAGTGTACTCGGATATGCCTGCACCAACATTGACACATGCACGCTTCCAACCAAGCCTTCCATGACTTTGTTCGCTCCATTGGCATCAACTCCCAATGAACCACTTCCGGCTAACGACTCCGCAAGCATTTAACAGTGACATCTGCAGTGTTGGGTCTTGCGAGAAGCTACATGTCAGCCAATGCAAAACCTCCCAGATTTTAAGATTACTCGAGTTCGGGTGATACAGTGTCGTTTGCTGAAAACTACTCAAATCAACCACGCATGGCCCCTCACAAACTTCTCCCTGCCTGTAAAATACTCTAAAAAATGTGGACCTGACATACCTGTCACACGACTCAAGATATTTAGAACGGATGCTAATTAAGCATGCTACCGTGAATATCAAAATACTCTCTCAATTTTAATTAAATTAAAAATTTACGACTGCAAATGTTCAATTAAAATTTAAAATTATAAATACCCTAAAACCAGGATCCCTAGGTCATGCGAATCTAAACCTAAGCAGGCTAGGTCCTCCACAAATCGATCTACTAATGGGAGTAGCCTTGAGTTTTTATGCTAAAACATGTAAATAAATAACCTACATTCTAACACTACACGTGATATAAACCCTAAAAATGTAAATCTACAACTACAAAGCATGCGTCTACCACTACTTTATGTTTATTGTTGCTAACCTATCGTGTTTTTATCATAATGAATAATAAACCACATCAGGGAAGCAAATTACTCAACGTGAGTACACTACTACAAAAACATGCTATACTACACACCCTAGAACCATCTATGATAAAATTATCACGCATGCTTCTTCGTTAACCATCTATGATAATAAGTATCACAGATTTGTTATTTATACGAACCGTCTCAGAAGTATCACTGACGGTTCGTATAGAGAACTGCTCAGGATACATGTTTATCACAGACGGTTCTTGTAAAGAACCGCCTCGTGATATACAAGCACTATAAGTAGATGCTCCCGAGTGCCCCTTTCCATTCCATTTGAGGCGCCGCCACCTGCTGCTGCCGATGCCTCCTCCCATTGGCCACCCCTGCTGCTGCTGCCTCCTCCCGCTTTGAGCGCACTCCTGCCTCCTCCTCCCCATTCGGCACCTCTGCGCCTCCTCCCACATTGCGCCACCTTGAGAGAAGGGTAACGATCAGAACCTTTATTTTTACTCTAGACTAATCACTAATGTGTAACGATATGTAACCCTTTATTTTTACTCTAGACTAATCACTATTGTGTTTTGTCATTATGAAGGGTACTTGCGGTTTATAAATATAATTTAACACTAAATAATTTGTTACGTGTGTATACGTGTAGATGGACCGAAACTGGATGTACATTGAGAACCGTGTGAGTGAAGAGTATATTAAGATCAAGACGAGCGTGGTGGTGTAAGATGTTGGAATCCATCAAGGTGCGGTGGTCGATCGCATCAAGCGAAAGTGACCGGGAGCCGGAGTCCCGCATGCTAAATGTAAATATCCTTTGAGTAGAACGACATAAAGAATTCGGGGTCAAATTCTGTTTAAGAGGGGTAGAATGTAATATCCCGGAATTGAATCGGGTAATTAGAAAATCAGCTAGAAGAAGAGAGGGCAAAGAAAGGAATACAAATTCTGAAGTTTAAAGGGGTTTTAAGCCTTTATTCGACAACCTGGGCCGCGGGCCTCGGCCCAGAGGGGAATCCCAAGGGTGGCCGGCCAAGGGGGGCTCCTACCCCCAAAACCCTAGCCCCACCTCTCCCCTCCCTCTTTTTCCGTGAGAGCCGTCACCCTCGCCCTTTGGTCGCCTATATCCTGCTCCATTGCGCCTCCCCTGCACCACCACCTCCCCAACAAAGACCACCTCCTCCCGGAGAAGCCCCTTGTCACTGCCTATTGGAAGGAAGGCGAGGAGACGACAATTGGAGGGCCAGCCAAGTGGAGATAGCAGATCAGATCTGTTCAGCGCTGTTGCTCGTCTATTTTCGATAAGATTCGTATGTTTTCAGATCTGGCCGCCTCTTAGAAAGTTGTATCTATCGGTTTTATCTTTCTTTGGGAACCAAGATCACCTGATTTGGACCTACGGTTTAGGAGTTATGGTAGTTTTACCGCGACTGACCAGGAGAGCTTACGAGTTTTAAGTGCATTGTATTATCCGCTATTATGAATTATTTAGAGATCGAATTAGAAACGTCACCCAAAATGAATATTGTATAGGCTTCAGTAAGATTTCCAAGCTGATAAAGAACGCAATTTTTACAGTTGGCAATCAAACGTTATGGAATTTTTACCGCCGCTGTTTCGCTGACGGTCAGAATGCAGAGATAGAAAACATTACCTGAATATAAGAATTATTAGGAGGCCTAATCAGGAGACGTGTCCAACTAGACTATTGTAGCTGGTTTTGTCTTGATTCCAGACAGTCCAAGATCACCCCGTTCCGAGTTGCGTAGCAAAAGTTATGGTGGTTTTAGTGCTCTGTCCAGAGAACCCGATGTGAAATTGATATTTTATTAATCGCCCTAGAGGGGTATTATTTGACCGATTCAAGAAGGATCACCAACTAGACTTAGTTGTATAATTTAATTACCTTTCCAGAAAGTCTAAGAACATCTTATTTGGACTCCTGTACCAATAGATATGGAATTTTGAAGTTGACTATCCACTGAGGGGATAGATCGATATTTAAGAATTTGGGGACGGGATCGAGTTAGATGTTTTATGAGTCCATGGTTGTTGTTATATAGTTTGCTTTGGTCCGCTGCTGTGTCTTAACGTGTGTTATAATTATTATTCAAGTGGTGGACTGGTACCAGGGGCAGCACCTTTTGTACAACCCTCGTTCTCTCGTGGTTAAGGCAAGTATAATGATGAATATAATGTGTATTATTGAATGGCAATGTTTGGTATATATTATGAGTACTTGTGTGTTCATGTTTGTGATGATGATGGCATTATTGGTATTGTTCATGGTTGCTAGAGATATAAATCACGTGTTATTCATAGTTGTTGGTCTGTGGTTATGAGATTTTGGAGTAAGAATAGGCTATTCATACGCAATGATGTTGTGGATGCATATTTGTATTACTTTGAGAATTCATACATCTGCATTATGTTGGTTTTACTGAAGTCTTGGTCATGTGAGGACCAAGCAATTCTTGAGGTCTCCGTCATGTTAATGACGTGCTAAAGGTTCTCATGCTTGAAGAGCATGGGCTCAGGTTCCCATACACGAGGAGTATGGGCAAAGGTCCCTGTACCAGATGTTACAAGCATGGGTGTGCATCGACGGATGCGCACTTTGCATTACCAGTAAAATGCAAAAAGGGAAAGAGAAAGAGAAAGACCATGTTGAGCATATTGCATAGCATACATGTGTAAAGTGATTGATGTGTGATTTTATGAAGTATAGTTGATGGGTTACATGCTTGTATGTTGTTGATGCCATTTATTATATTTGCTGAGTCTTTGGACTCACCTCTTGCTTTTGTTGTGCTTTTAGGTACCACTTGCAAGAACGGCATGCATGGGAGGGAGTAGAATTGCCTTGATGCACTCACTACCACATAATCTTTTAAAATGATTATCATTTAGGTCGTACTAATAATAAGCAACTGCTTAAGGATTAATTTTGGTTATGCCTGAATGCATTGGGTTATTTGTAATAATGAGAGTGGTAAGTTTTAATTACACTTGCTTAAGCTTTAGCTGAATAGAGTATTTATGAATGCTTGATGAACTTTGGATGTTGAGATATTGATAATAATATATGCATTGTTGGAAACTCCTAGATACCTAGTTATACAAAGGAGGTTCTCACTAAATTTAAAATTATGCCTTATGTTTATTGTTTATCATGTTTATTTAGTAGCATTACAGGCCCCTGATGGGTTGGGGTGTTACACTACGGTGACAGAGAGTCTTGTAAATTCGAGGACTTAATGGAGGACTCGGGGAAACCTTTGTTCCCTGGCTGCAAGCCGAATACACAAGGTTGTCAACCGTGCTTGAACATCCAAATTGAAGGCAAGCAATGGTTGGTCCGACAAGAGTTTTACGGTGTTGTTAGGTCTCTTAGCTGACATCCTTCTGGAGGGAAACGTGTTGCCCAACACGACCTACCAAGCTAAGAAGGTTATTTGTCCATTGGGAATGGAAGTAAAAAGAATACATGCATGTCCGAACGATTGTATCCTCTCATCAGAAAGAGTATGTAGACATGCATGTATGTCCTGTGCAAAGTATCCCGATACAAGCGTAAGAATATCGCTAAGGTGAAGCAAGGACCTCCTGCTAAGATGTTGTGGTATCCGCTGTGATCCCACGCTTGAAGCGCTTATTTGTGAATCGAAGGAGGCAAGATTGATGCGCTGGCACTCGGAGGAGCGTAAGAAAGATGGGAAGCTCGGACACCTCGCTAATTTTGCCCAAAGGAGAAACTTTGATCTGAGCTTCAATAGTTCGTGCGTAATCGAGGAACATAAGGTTAGGGTTGAGTACGGACGGAATGAATCCTTTCGGTAACATGAGCAGCCGACATAGCACCTGGCCCTTGAATCTATGTATGTACAACCTTCCTCCTTGGCTGTGTATGAAGCGGAAATACATTTTGATGTCACTACTTATCCAAGGGCCGAAGCAACCTGGGAACGATATTGATGTGTACCTAGCACCATTACTTGAAGATCTTGTGACACTTTGGAATGAAGGGGTACAAGTATGGGATGCGTACAAACGAGAGAACTTCACTTTACGCGCCATGTTATTCTGCACCATCAATGATTTTCCGGCCCTTGGTAACTTGTCGGGGTTTAGTACAAAAGGAGTCAAAGCTCATTCGCACCGCTTAGATGGTACCGAGAGTGTATGGTCGAACAACTCACGCAAAATCGTATATATCGCCACCGTAGGTTCCTTCCTGTGATTCACCCATACCGCAAGATGAAGAAACAATTCGACGGAAATAAAGAGGACGGTTCAGCTCCAAGGGCTTTTAGAGGGAAAGAGGTCTATGATATGGTTAAGGATATCTATGTTGTGCTTGGAAAGAGACGTAAATTAAGGACCCATCAGAAAAACATCTGGAAGAAGCGGTCAATTTTTGAGACTTGCCTTATTGGGAGCACTTAGAAGTTCGCCATCGCATCGACGCCATGCACGTGGAGAAGGATGTATGTGATAGCTTGATTGGTCTCTTCTCAACATTAGTGGCAAAACAAAAGACGTGTTAACGCATGGCGTGACTTGGTTGATATGAACATAAGAACCGAAGTTAGCACCGAAAGAGACCGATAAAGGATTTAATGTACCTTCCCCGACTTGCTACACTTTATCCAAGGCCGAGAGAAATGAAATGTGTCAAAGCTTTCATGGTGTGAAAGTTCCGTCCTACTCCACCAATATTAAGAAACTTGTTTCCATGAAAGATTTGAAATTAATTGGTATGAAGTCTCATGATTGTCATGTGTCAATGACACGATGCTTCCTGTTGTAATTAGAAGTATCTTGCTAAACAAGGTCCGAGTGGCAATCTTTAGGCTATGTTATTTCTTTAACTCAATTGCTCAGAAGGTCATCGATCCCGAAGGACTCGACGCCCTGCAGGCCGAGGTGGTGACGACTCTATGTCATCTTGAGATGTATTTCCCTCCGTTATTTTTTGATATCATAGTCCATCTCATTGCTCACCTTGTGAAAGAGATAAAGATATGTGGCCCTGTGTTCCTACGCCATATGTACCCTTTCGAGATACAAGGGAATTCTCAAGTCCTCGTCGATGTAATCGATCTCACCGAGGGCAGATCATCGAAGGTTATGCAACCAAGAGGTCATTGAGTTCTGCATGGACTACATGGCTCAGGTGGAATCGATAGGTGTGCCTCTATCTCGTCATGAGGGGAGACTGGAGGGTATCGGGACCATCGGGAGGAAAGCAATCACTCCCGATCTAGATACATACGCGCAGCCCTATTTCACGGTCTTGCAACACATGACCCAAGTATCCCCGACATCGACGAGCACAAAGACATGGTACGCCAATGTAATCCGCACTGGTCGAGGTTTGATAATGAGAGAGCACAACCGTCGGCTCAATGAATGGTTACAGATGCGATTCACTTGGAGGTCATCAAGTGATGAAACGCTGCTATGGTTGGCCAAAGGACCAAAATTTACAATTGTGACATGGCAAGGATACAACATAAATGGGTACACGTTTTATACGGC